>JAEIFP010002302.1:2664726-3997089 GCA_018903935.1 Drosophila insularis
ATCTTTATCAAATTTACTAAAGATATAGTTTTGCATGTAAATCATATCAAAAAATTTTAATAAGATCGGATAAATAGAATACAAGATACAGTCAATATAAATCGGAGCTGCCAGCAGCCTATTACGTCATTCTTCGAATCAGCAGAGCAGCAGAGCACACACACACATGCAGGGGAATGGGGGAAGAAGAAGAAGGTTTTGTCTGTGAGGGTATTTGAACTTCGGCATAGCCGAAATTAGCTTCCTTGATATTTTTATGTCAGATTTCTACGGACTACAGTCGACTCAAGATGTTACCCAGAGATACACAGATACTTGATATTAAGCAGTTGTCATGTTTTCATCAAAAAAAGAGTAAGAAATAATGTTGAAATACAAATTCACGTTTATAAAGATAAGTGAAAGTTATTATTATAGTACCTCGGACCAAGTATCGTCTATTTATTATTCTGATAGTGGGTCTTATAGCAGGATTTAGCTTAACACGCTTTTTTTCACAAGTTGCAACTCATAACACTAAAAGTCCTTGTGTAAGTCAGTCGATTGTTCCAAGGACAAACAGATTGAAAGTTATCATTTACAGAAAAAGCCCTCCAATACGATGGGCCTCGATAACACTCCCACAGCCGATCAGTTAAAGAAGAAAGTTCGTGTTCTCTGCTGGATACTGACTACTCCAAAATATCACAGACTCAAGGCCCGTCATGTGAAACGCACTTGGGCTCAGCGATGTAATGTTTTACTATTCATGAGCACGACCGAGGATAGGGAATTACCTACGGTGAAATTGAATGCAACCGAGGGGCCTGAGAATCATTATCGAAAAATGGAAGAGGCTTTCAAGTATATCTATAAGCATTATTTCAACGATGCCGATTGGTTCTACAAGGCCAATGACGATACCTATGCTGTGATTGAGAATCTTCGCTATATGCTCCATCCGTATAGTCCTCAAGCACCCATACACTTTGGTTTGAACTCCTCCCCGCACGTAAATAACACTGGAGATGATTATGTTCTTAGCCGTGAAGCTCTACGTAGATTTGTGGAAGAAGGTATATCCGATTCGGAAAGATGCTTACCCGGCACTGTGGTCAATCAGGCTATCGAAATTGGTCGTTGCATGGAGCATTTGAATGTCATAGCTGGCGACTCGCGCGATTCCATGGGTCGTGATAGGATGGTTCCCTGTGTAGCGCCAAAATATTTATCTCTGGTTAGATTTGATAAGGCATATTGGAATGGTACCTATCCGTCTTACACGGAAACTGTAAGTTTTTTTTTTCGTACATAAATTGTATTAATCCTCCGAGAACATCTTTGCAGTGTCCCACCTGTTGTTCAGACTTTGCAATCTCGTGGCATTTGGTGCATTTCCATCACATGTATGTTTTGAACTATCTAATCTACAATTTGCAAGCATACGGCGTATTAAAGCCGTTCGAGCACCTGAATGATAATTTAACATTAGGTGAAGTTTTGCCAGCTTCAATTCCTCCAATAGAGGCCAAAAATCATCTCGAGAATCGCAGTTTGGCAGGCCATAAAAGACACACAAAATCATAAAGAAATGATGTAATAGAAAAATTATATATTAAAAATAGTTGAAATACTTTACAAGGAAAAACCTGAATGTAATTTTTTTTGCATTTACTTCTTTTTTACTTAAACCAAGATTGTATATATAAAATTGATTTAGTAATGGTTTAACAAACCGCAGCCAGAAAACTTAGAGACGGAAAAATATAGTTAAGACAGACCACTTCTTGACCACATTCGGATCAACATGTCAGATAGAGAAAGGATCCCATTGCACCAATATCCAATCACTCATGAAGGTGAGTTAATTTTATTGCTCAAATTTAATTACGAATTGTATTTAAGCCCCTAGATCCAAATTTTTCTCGCTTTTAACCCTAATCGTGGGACTGACTGCAGGAATATGCATAGCTCAATTTTTTGAGACACCCGAAATCACATATCCACGTGTAAAGCAGAAATCGTTTGGAAAATACTCTAAAATTTCTTTACATGAGAAAAGTGTAGAACATACAAACAGCCATGAGCTTAAAGACAATTACTCCATAATAGCCGACGAGTTAAATAAAAAAGTTCGGATTCTTTGCTGGGTATTGACCAATCCAAAGAACCACAAAGAGAAAGCCCTTCATGTCAAACGAACTTGGGGTAAAAGATGCAAGGTTCTATTATTTATAAGTTCGGAAGAGGATAAGGAACTTCCAACCATTAAATTAAATGTGACCGAAGGACGTGAGAATCTGTGGGGAAAGGTTAGAGAGGCCTTCAAGTATGTTTATAAACATCATTACAACGACGCCGATTGGTTCTTCAAGGCCGATGACGATACCTATGCTGTGGTCGAGAATCTTCGCTATATGCTGTACCCATATAATCCCCAAACGCCGATTTACTTTGGATGCAAGTTTAATCTTTATATTAAGCAGGGTTATATGTCCGGCGGAGCTGGTTATGTCCTGAGCAGGGAAGCTCTTCGTCAATTGATTGAGAAGGGCATAGGCGATCCTAACATTTGCTATCCTGGCGTTTCTCAAGCTGAGGATTTTGAAATTGGCCGTTGTATGGAGCATTTGAATGTTACTGCTGGTGATTCTCGCGACCCTTTGGGCCGAGGACGTATGTTTCCTTTTGTTCCAGAAGAGCATCTTTTTCCAGCTAAGCATAATAAGAAAAATTGGTACTGGGCCTACCAATATTACAAAAATGATGATGTAAGCTAAATTTTGTTTTGCCAAAAACTTTTTTGCGTATGACTAATGAATTTAAATTTTAGGGTCTTGACTGTTGTTCAGATTTGGCAATCTCGTGGCATTATGTGGATCCCTACCTTATGTATATAATGGATTACATAATTTATGATTTGAAAGTCTATGGGTTGCCTCGAACACTGGAATCCCTGCCTGGTAAATTAAAAGTGGGTGAACTATTGAACTCTCCAATTGATCAACCTGCGGACACTAATGAGGATTCCGTAGATGATGAGGATAGGTTCCCCAATGCTACCACGTCCAAGGATTTTGAGAATTCAACAATTAGCGCCAATAAAGAGAACAAAATTCATTTAAAGATGAGGAACTTGACATTAGGAGCATAACATTTTCCGATTTACCCGCAATATCTAAAATATGTGATAAGGTGTTCTGTGTTAAAAGTTTAACTAGAACATTTTAGTGAATCAGAAGAAGCAAGACAAAAATTATGAATGATTAAAATCCAAATTTAATAGCTCTACCTCTTATGGTCCCGAGTAAATTTACCTGATAAATAAAACATATTCATAAAATTAAGATTTAAATGTTTTAAGCGCATTAAAAATTCAACTATCAATATACATATATAGCTAGTAAAAGGGGAAAAAACAACTAAAACAAATAGTATCCGACTGTGACTAAACAGAAATTCACGTTATTTTACCAGAAAATTTAGAATATTCTCCATTGCAAAGTAATTTGAAATGGGAATTAGTAAAAAGAGATCACTTAAAAATATTTAACATCGATATTTCGGGGCTCCATCCTATCAACATGTCGGTTAGATTTACGCGAAATTTAACTTTAAGACATTCGTCATCGCTTTATAAAAGGGAAGGTAAGTTACGGTACAAAAAAGTTATTTCTAAATATTCGTAGAGCCTTACAATTCATACTTTAGGACTGCCATCGAAGAATTGCAATCTTTTTACTCTGATTGTGGGACTAATTGCAGGAATTTGCCTGGCTCAATTATTTGAGACACCTGAAACTAGACATCCATGTGTTGGCCAGACATCTGTTAATTCCCATGACAGAAGTGTAGAACATCATAACAGTTATGATCCTAAAAACAATAGCTCCACTATAGCCGATAAATTAAAAAAAGAAGTTCGGATTCTTTGCTGGGTATTGACACATCCAAAGAACCACAAAGAGAAAGCCCTTCATGTGAAACGAACTTGGGGTAAACGATGTAACATTCTATTATTTATGAGTTCGGAAGAGGATGAAGAACTTCCAACGGTGAAATTAAATGTTGCCGAAGGACGTGAGAATCTGTGGGGAAAGGTTAGAGAGGCCTTCAAGTATGTTTATAAGCATCATTACAACGACGCCGATTGGTTCTTCAAGGCCGATGACGATACCTATGCTGTGGTCGAGAATCTTCGCTATATGCTGTACCCATATAATCCTCAAACGCCGGTTTATTTTGGATTTAAATTGAATCAGTTCATTAAGCAGGGTTATATGTCCGGTGGAGCTGGTTATGTTCTCAGCAGGGAAGCTCTACGTCGGTTAGTCGAGGAAGGCCTATCCAGTTTCGAATTTTGCTCTCCTGGGATGATTGAGGATATTGAAATTGGACGTTGTATGGAGAATCTTAAAGTAGCAGCTGGTGATTCGCGCGATTTCACTGGTCGTGGTCGTATGTTTATGTTTATGCCGGAACATCATCTGATTAAACAAGATTATAGTTGGTACTGGTCTTTGAAATGTTACAAGAATGACGATGTAAGTTTCACTTTTATGCTCTTTACAAATCTGGTGTCCTAATAGTACGATATCGCAGGGTCTTGACTGTTGTTCAGATTTGGCAATCTCGTGGCATTATGTAGATCCCTACCTCATGTATATAATGGACTATTTAATTTATGATTTGAAAATCTATGGTTTGTTCCGAACGCTGGATTCCCTGCCTGCTAAATTAAAAGTGGGTGAACTGTTGCCCGAACCCATCGATCAACCAGCGGACACTAATGAGGATTCCGTTGACGACGAGGATAGGTTCGATAATGCAACTATATACAAGCAGGATAGCAATCTTAGCTCCATAGAAGTACAGATGTATAGAAGGAGGCTACAGGATCTGACACTTGGTGCCTAATATGTTGTTTAAGTAATATAGAATATTGTATTAAACCTTTAGTTTTACTATCTAGGACCAAAACACAAACGACTCGGATTAAAAGTTTAATTTCTCCAATATATTTTTGTTTATAAATTAATACTCAAAAAAACAATAACAAAAAATCAATCATACATTATATACTTAACACTTGCTTCGTTTTGTTCAATGGAGAAAGCAATGAGCTCACAAAAGGGTTAATACATATCAATATATGTATGTATAATATTCGATCAATATCGAATCATATAATATTGAGGGTAAGGAAAACAAATTTGACATAAAGTTCAGAAAGCAATACAATTCGACCACTTGCATCCCAGGATTCTTTGACAGAATTCAAAATTCAAATATATCTACATACATACTTAAAACAAAATGAAGTGAGTAAGTCGTCTCGCCGTCTTCGGTATACCATATACCAAGTAAAACAAGTATTTCAAATTTATTATTATATATTTATAATCATCAGTATCGGATACAGTTTTAGACTATTAAACTAACTATATTTTACAAGCACTAGCAACTAAAGCCTACTACATCCATACTCTAGTCTGGGATTCGAACCCGGATCCTCGTTGTTCAGTTACCTAATTGACAGGGCCACTTAGACAACTTATCTACCTAGTGTTGCATTTAAAAATAATTACTTTAAATGTACCTATGTAATATAACGGGACCACCTTGTACTTATTTCATCATGGACTTGTGTAGCTCATGAGTGAGTGAGCTAAAATGAAAGGTTCACTGAACTGAGCCACTGAGCTGGTTCCTTCAATTTTGACACACTAGCTCATTTTGACTTACAATTAGTAGTTCCGTTTTCACTCACTCTTAAGGCTCATTTTGCTTAAAGAAAAAAATTTTTAAATATATAATATTTTTAAATAGCTTTAAATGTAACGTATTTTACTTCAGTTCTCACCAACGGCTCATGAGCTATCAGCAAGTGAGCCAGTGAGCCAAATGATTGACTTGGCTCACTTAGAAAAAAGACCGAGTGAGCCAGTTCACCTCGATGAGCTGCTTTTACCCAAGTATAGGTCAAAAACGACAATGTCACGCAATAACCACGGAATGGCTATATGGAAATATATGAAAGAAAATTATGAACAGAAAAAGAGTATATCAGACAAATGATAAAGTAGAACAATTTCCTACGGGCCTGAAAACTTTGTATAACTAACTATGTAACATAGTTTTTATTTAACGTGGTAGATATAGCAGGCTTATATATATTTTAGGTTTTGTAACCACTTTTCTATCTGCATCTGTCTTATTTTACGGTCGAATCTAGATTCTGGATGACTCTCCCATCCCGTTCGTCTGTACCTCTTCTCGTAATTTCAGTGTTAATCAACGCGCAACGTACAACAGTGTAGAGAACTTGACTAGACTTATCGCTGGTCGTTACAGTGTAAAATAGTCATCCTACTACACTATGCTTGTATGTATGTACACCCAGCGACCGTTTTGCAAATTGGTTCGTTCTTTGCTCAGAGATTCATCTAAATATCAATGCATTCTTTAATTTAATTTTTTTTCGATTAATCAATCAATTCTACATAAATTTTTTTAAATTTAATTTTTATACGTCTTTTATCGAATTAGGAGAAACATTTTTTCTGAAATCACACAAATTAATTGATTTTTTCCCTCTTAAGGGAAAAAATTGTTAAGTAAAATAACAAACAATTTTGAACATAAACAAAATTTTTTCATATAATTTAAATTATTTGCTGTTAATATAAATTATAATATAGTCCAAAATATTTCATTTTGAATTTTTAAATTAAATTATAAAGTTACCAATATTTGGTAGTGCCGCCTTTGGCCTTTATAACACACTTGACCCTATTGGGCATGGACTCGTACAAAGTCTCCAGATACTCCGCACACTTTTTCTATCGTTTTCATTAATTCCTGTAATGATTTTGGCTTTTGCTTTCGTATTTTGGCACTCATAAGGGCCCAGACATTTTCAATAGGATTGAGGTCAGGACTGTTCCCTGGCCAATCAAGGACTCAATACCTAATTCTGACTTCAAAATTGATATCTGTGGTTGGCGGATAGTTAAAGTTTATTAAAAATTTATCGGAATGACCAAGTCTTTAAAAACCACTTACACAGCGCGCTCGATGACAAGGTGTAGAATCGTCCTGGAATATGGGCTCTTTTTCTCTTTCAGTAATCGACTCATGCTAGGCACAAGTCCACTGAGAATGATTTCTTTGTACTTTTCTGCATTCACCATCCCTTGAAGCATAATAAGTGATTCTGTTTTGTATTTGGAAATGCTTATTTTTTGCCCAGGTTAAGCGAACTGTCTTCATTTTCTGGTTGAGAAGAGGTTTTTTGGCCGGTGTTAAACCCATCTCCTTGAGCCGACGTTGAATAGTCCGAGCCGAAATTTCTTTCGCAAATCGTTGCTGCACTTCAGATGCAATTCCTACGGCATTTTTGAAGCGATTCTGGAGGCTCGTTCTCATAATAACGCGATTCTCCCGTTCATTGGTGCAGTTTTTCCTGCCTGATCCTTTCGTCCTCCCCAATTCCTCCGTCTCACGATATTTTTTCAAAAAGCGTCGAACTGAACTTTCGTTAAAATTAGTTTCATCTGCTATTTTACGTTTCGACACGTTTTGTTGAGCCAAAGCGATAATTTTGTCCTTTTCAGTGAGCAACCGATAAGTCGAAAATTTTTAAAAAAGTGAAGAAAACAATCGAGGGGACTCCCCAAAATAAAAGGTTAGCGAATAGAATAAAATTTGGGGAAACCCCGAGCTAGAAAAGGCAAAAAATGATTTTTTTTTGTCGCTGGGTGTATGTATTTAGATTTCTGTTAACATGCTGCTTAGCAAGCATATCCGATCATTTTGATAAGCACTCCTGAGTGCTCCTGCACTCTGCTATAATGGCTTACTTAGTAAAAAGCGTTTATACGGATAACTTGGCTATTTTTAGTCTTACTTGGATCAAATTTTGAGATTTGATGAAAAATAATGACAGATTTTAGTGTGCGGCTGTATCTCTTGAGCCACCATCTAGGTGTTCATACGGACAGACGTATGGACGGACAGACGGCCATGGCTAGATCGACTTGGTTGTTGATCATGATCAAGAATACATATACTTCATGGGGTCGGCAAAGCTTCCTTCTATCTGTTATATACGTTTTGTCGACTTTGATATTCCATTTCACTCTATGGGTGCATGGTATAAAAATTAGACCACAACAAATTGAATTGGAATGGTTTAACAATCCGTGAACATAGCTTGCTATATGTAAGACATATATTTACAGTTTGAAGTTTGTTCGACATGCTACCTGGATCTATGCGTACTCTGTATAAATTTATTTATAAACAATCGTCATCACATCTCCTAAATGAAGGCAAGCTAAGGTACATCAAATTGTTTTCCTCTTTATACAGACGATTTTAATTCATGTTTTAGAAGCTCCATCAAAGGATTACTTCGCTCTGATTCTGGGACTAATTGTAGGAATTTGCTTAGCTCAGTTTTTTGAGACACCTGAAATTAAGACATCGTTAAACTCTTATGAGAAAACCGTCGAACCTCAGAACAATTATGAGTCTAAAGACAAAAACTCAACTATAGCCGAAAAATTAAAGAAAGAAGTTCGGATTCTTTGCTGGGTATTGACACATCCAAAGAACCACAAAGAGAAAGCCCTTCATGTGAAACGAACTTGGGGTAAACGATGTAACATTCTATTATTTATGAGTTCGGAAGAGGATGAAGAACTTCCAACGGTGAAATTAAATGTTGCCGAAGGACGTGAGAATCTGTGGGGAAAGGTTAGAGAGGCCTTCAAGTATGTTTATAAGCATCATTACAACGACGCCGATTGGTTCTTCAAGGCCGATGACGATACCTATGCTGTGGTCGAGAATCTTCGCTATATGCTGTACCCATATAATCCTCAAACGCCGGTTTATTTTGGATTTAAATTGAATCAGTTCATTAAGCAGGGTTATATGTCCGGTGGAGCTGGTTATGTCCTCAGCAGGGAAGCTCTACGTCGGTTAGTCGAGGAAGGCCTATCCAATATCAAATTTTGCTCACCTGGGATCATTGAGGATATTGAAATTGGACGTTGTATGGAGAATCTTAAAGTAATAGCTGGTGATTCGCGCGATTTTACTGGTCGTGGTCGTATGTTTATCTCTGATGCGGACTTTCATTTAGTTCCACCTAAATTTGATATAAAATTTTGGTATTGGTCCTTAAAATACTACAAGAATGACGATGTAAGTTCATTGTTTTAGCTTTTTACCAGTTTCGTTTCGTAATAGAAATGTCTCGCAGGGTCTTGACTGTTGTTCAGATTTGGCAATCTCGTGGCATTATGTAGATCCTTACCTCATGTATATAATGGACTATTTAATTTATGATTTGAAAATCTATGGGTTGCCTCGAACACTGGAATCCCTGCCTGCTAAATTAAAAGTGGGTGATCTGTTGCCCGAACCTATTGATCAACCAGCGGACACTAATGAGGATTCCGTTGACGACGAGGATAGGTTCGATAATGCAACTATGTATAAGTATGATAGCATTCTAAGCTCGACTGAAGTATATTTCTTTAAGTGGACGTTAAAAGATGTGACACTTGGAGCTTGAAAGGTTGTTTAAGCAATTTAGAACAAATATTCTCACACCTTTTGATTTTACCTGCTCTGGGACCAAAATAAAGACGACTCGGTTCTTAATTTTAACTTCCCCAATGTATTCCTCGATTTTTCAGTAATTATACCATACACCCATAGGGTGAAAATGGTATATTAAAGTCGCTAAAATGTATGTAACAGGCAGAAGGAAGCTTTTCCGACCCCATAAAGTATATATATTCTTGATCAGCATCAACAGCCGAGACGATCTAGCCATGTCCGTCTGTCCGTCCGTCCGTCCGTCCGTCCGTCCGTCTGTATGAACACCTAGATCTCGGAGACTATAAGAGCTAGAGCCACCAAATTTGGTATGTAGACTCGTGTCATATGTACGCTTATCGAGTTTGTTTCAAATGTTTGCCACGCCCCCTACCGCCCCCGCAAATGATATAAAACCGATTTTCTCGAACACCATAGCAACTAGAGACACAAGATTTGGTATGTATATTTGCTTAGTAAACGCGCACATTTTGTATTTATAAAATTTTTGCCACGCCCCCTACCGCCCCCGCAAATTAAATAAAACCGATTTTCTCAAACACTATAGCAACTAGAGACACAAAATTTGGTATGTATATTTGCTAAGTAAATGCGCACCTTTTGTATTTGTAAAAATTTTGCCACGCCCCCTACCGCCCCCGCAAATTAAATAAAACCGATTTTCTCAAAAACTATTCTAGCTAGAGACACAAGATTTGGTATGAATATTTGCTTAGTAATTGCGCACATTTTTGATGTGTAAAGATTTTGCCACGCCTCTTTCCGCCCCCGTAATTTGAAAAAACGACTATCTACCGTAATCTCTCGATTATCTCCCGTAATTTTCAACCTTGTGCAATCAAATTTAGCACACTTAAATTTGATACTAATATCCAGCAAAATACCAAATTTGATCAAAATCGGAATAAAAATAGCCAAGTTATGCATATGAACGTTTTTCCATATGGCCGGAGTTGGCCGTTGGCTGGTGGGGGCGCTAGGGTGCTCGAATGCTTGAGTGAGCGAAATACTAAGATATGCTTCTAAAAAGGATGCAAACAGATTTTTTTAAAAATACGAAAATGCATTGGTTATTATAAATTTAAAATATTTGTTTTACTGGTGTATGGTATATCCAAGTCGGCGAGACGACTTACTTACTTCATATTAAATTTTTGCTTATAAATAGATACACAAATAAACAATAATAATCATCTTACATCCATTCGTTAACATGCCGTCTGTTTCATCCAAATAATTTAGCAAATATCTCTAAAATAAACACCAACAAATTATGTTTGGGCCAGGCGTTTGCAACTCTTAGAAAATTTAGGAAGCCATATATAAGATGTATATATCAGGGCATAGTTGTCATTATGCTATAACAACAGGTCGTACTACTCGACATGTTTCGCTACGCCAAAAATTTACATTAAATTGAATATTTTTAATTTTTTATTTAAACGGTCCACAAACGTAGCTAATCCTACATAATATTGTTAGCCGATTTTGATATGAATTTGCAGAGCTATGGACTGTTAAATGCCTAAGTTAGTTACCTAGTATAGTTATAACAGCATTAGAAGCCAAAAAATTGTATGACCAACAATATTTTCGGACCGATCATTACTTTTAGAATAACTTAATAGAGCCATCCGATCTTAATGAAATGTAGAATAGTCATTAACAGAGAACACAAACTAACAAATAATTACTTCTATTAAAAAACGTCACAAATATCAAAGTTTTTGATAAAAGTCCCTGATTTCACCCATCGTCAATATATATACATGAAATTTTGTCACAGTCATTAATAGAGAAATATTAACTAGTATAGCTTAGAAAACAACGAAGTTATTAATAAAGTTCACTGTTCACGACTTTGTTAATTCTATGGGAACTATATGATATAGTGGTCTGATCTGGCTGAATCCGAGATGTACAAGGCTACGTGCAGATTAAGTGGTATAAAAGGAATTTGTGTAGATCCAGAGGAACCGACATGGCTACATGAACTCATTACGTCGTGATGATCGAAATAATAAATACTTCTGAACACCCTTTTAAAAAGGTAAGTCAAATATCTGGTAGACTCACGTATTCGCAAAAAATATATACGTATTCGTAGTCGAATAATTTAATTAAGAATAAAAATATAATATATAATAACCAATTTGATAGGGGAACCACAAACTCACAATTTCTCTTGTTCACCAACTATTACAATTGGCACTAAGTCGATTGTTGGTATTCACGATATTTATTCACGAGGGTTACGGAATACCAAAATAATTCGGAATCATAGCCCGAATTGATTATACTAAATTGAATAAATCATAAACGGTAATTAAATCAACTAAAAAGTCAAATAATAGATAATATTGTTTTGTTTTGATGAATCTCAATTGTAAAAAGGATATACATATATTGTAGTAGGATAACTAGTTTAAACTGTAACGACTTCCGATGAGTCTTCTCGAATTGTCAACAATGTTGTGGCAGATCATTGCGCACGTTGATTAACACTAAACGAAGAAAGGAGAGACAGACAGACGGAGAGTGAGATTTGGCTACGATCATAGAAGACAAACGTAAAAGCAAAAGCTGTTATAAATATTGAAATAAATATTAAGCCTGTAATATGAACTAATAAATGTCGAAAATGAAAAGGCCAAAATAAATTTGGAAGTATCCTCAAATTAGAATTTCCGCTCACACAGTAAATGACTATTATTAAAGGCGTTTTCAAAGCAATAACGGATAATTTTCCGAAATTTTACTTACGTGTTTTTTTTTTCATCCGAAGGTTACTGGATTCAAAACTCACTAGGTTTTCGGTCTGTCCAAGGACTTCGTCGTCCGCTGAATGATGCTTAGGAATAAAATCTTATATTAAATTGTTAGAGATTGGCATTCATTACACAAAACCGGAGGTCTGGGAAACTTTTAGTCCGCAATAATAATAAAATAATACGTAAAAATAAAATAATAATTGTTATTATGGTATCAAGTGATAAAAAGTACCAAATTCACATTATTTAATATACAAGAGGCTTTCAACTGTGAGTGATGGGAGAATCGTATTGGTGATGTGCAAGGTAATAAATCGATAACGACGACGTAAACAATTTAAATGGTATGGCTATAGACTGTACTTACATAGGTTATAAGAAACACATTTTTTGTTTTGCAAAAAAAGAAGAAAAAATTCTAAAAAAACTAAAGTTTTAAAGCTACCTTCTTGAAATTTGGTACATATGATAGTGTCGATGCACATAAAAATATATCTAATTTTCAGACCGATCTGACCACGCCTTCTCTAGCCGCCCATATGAGATAGGTTTCCTCTTATTTATACTTGTACGGTAATTAATAAAGCTAGCACTCGTTAAATTAATAAAAAGTTTTTAATTCATTTTTTTTAACACTTAATCTTAATATTAATAAGGAAAAATAACAATTCATTCAAAATTACTATTAATCAGTAATTTACATTTAAAAATGTTCCTAAAAGTCTCCTTCTACATCAATTTCTATTGAAAACGGTTTTTCAGAGTCAGAATCTGAATCACTATCAGTATTGTTAGCATCAAAATCGGGAAGATTGTTATTATTGTTCATGTTACTAAGATATAAAAAGTTTGGTGATTCCAAAAGTTCGATTACGTCTGATGGGAGGGGTAGTTTATTTTGCTGACCCAATCTTTTTGTTAGATAGATGCTCGACACTAGAGGATCTGAAGAATCCATTGCTCTGTGGAAAACATCTGCCATGTTTTTCTGCCGTGTACTCTTTCGAGCATGTAACCTCCTGTCTCTTATTTGTTGCGAGCTTCTGAGGCGTTCTCTCCAAGAACACCTAATGGAAGGATTGATGCTTCTATTATTTGGTAGCCGTGCAATAACACTTTATGGACTGTTGCCGACATTGGAAACCATGAATACAAGGACATATATACGGAGAAAGAAACGTGTTTTTTAAAGCAAGGGCTGCATACTTCTCGTTCGATTTTTCGGCTGAAACTGCGGCGGCATGCACAAGAAGAGATGTGTTGTGACTCTGACTTACAGCTAAATCGGATGCCAATTTTCTCTTCTGACGGGGACCTGCGTTAACATATTCAATGGGTGGGCGTCCAACTGATCTTGATGTTGACGGGTTTGGATTTGAAGACAACGATGGACTTACTGTTATAGCCATATTGGACAAAAGCCATTCGGTATGCTTTGTCTTAAATCTGGCCATATTTCTACAACATTTTGCGAGGTTCCTTTGTATGTAAAGGTGAAAGCTTCTCACTTTGGTGTTGATTTCATCCTTTTTCTCAGTGCTTAAGTTGAATTCTTTCAGTTCATCACAAATCCAACTCGAAACGGCAGATGTGCTACGACTATTTTGTATGTAGATGTCAAGCAGTTGCTCGTAGGCGAACTCAACCACAGCTACAATATTAGGGATTTATTCACATCGGAGCAAAAAGGAGCAAAAACGGGTTTTAAAATTAGATTATACACACTTTGAACTATAATGACACATAATTACTTTTTGGCACAACTTGGCACAAAATTAGTTATAATCCACAACAGACGAGTGAGCAGGTTAGATTTTTCCTACTTTTGGACAACACAAATAAACGTACACAAAAAACACATTGACAAACATGCACAAAATCTTTTTTTAAACAAATATTCTTCATACCTTGGCCTTTCTTTTCCATAATTTTGGTGAAAATAGTTTAAGCCACACTGTTTTTGGCACGCTCGCAAGTAAATAAAAACTTTCCCGCGCTTTTCTATTTCGCACGCATGCAATAAAACAGCTGACTTTGAAGGGCTGCCAAAATTCCAGGGATATATCAAAACAATTAAAATTTTTTGATTCATCTTAATCAAAGTATATACTATTCAAATTTTTTTATTAAAATGGGTTTACTTTCAATAAAAAATTTGAATTTTCGTCGAACTATCGGTTCGCTGGCCCAATGTGCATCGTAAAAAAGGAATTCATTGCTTTTTTTAGGGGAAAATAGTCGAATGGAAAATGATCGACACCATTTAGACGATTTCTTTTTGAAAGTGGTCGACTATTCGTTTCAACCCTAACTGTGATGCATTTCGATTTTATTCACCTTGTAATCTGCGACTGGTTAAAACAACTCTTGAAGGACGTTTCAAGAGTTTGAAAGAAAATAAGTTCTAATAAATTCTATGCTACGAACATATGTATCTGTTTCATTTTTTTAATGTTGAACAAATTAATGTCGAAATGATACTTTTCATCATAACTCACGACCCGGTGGACCGACTTCGACCAAACTATAAATAAACCATCAACAGAATCATACTAAGTCTATATATTTAACCGAATATACATAGGTAGATTGATCGTTCATAATCGTTCATTTTTATCTTTATGTAGTGGAATTAGTGGATAGTTTCCCTATCATATTAGCAATTAAATGAAAGGTTAATTCATTGTGTAACTATTGATTAATGATATCAATATATGTACGATAAGTTAATACATTTCGGAAGCCAATTCATCTAACATCGATTGAATTTAAAAATTAGAAGAATGTTTCTGAAACTTTTTCTTAACTTTCGAACTATTTTGTTTTGCAAATATTTTGGATTCTACGAACTAAATAACTCTAAGTTTATTATCCAAATAAAGCCTGCCAAAACACGATTTTAGGACACTTATCACTTTCCGGATCGTGCTGATTTATCTCTTGCCCCACCTGTATGTAAAAAATGTCCCTGCTAAACACGAAAACTAGTGGACCGATTTCTACAACAATTGGTATATATTTACATACATATATGTAAATACATATTTATAGGGAGGCAATTTGTATAATGTGCTCATTGATGCCACTCCCCACTAGATAGCGATGCAGAGTTACAAATTCTACAGAGGAAATGAATACAACATTTTATAAATACATCAATCGGATGCAATATTTGAAATTTTCGTGAGATGAATATTCATTCTCCAGTGAATTTTTAAAGATCAATGTCATCATTGAAGTATGTGACTGCTGATTGACGTTCCAAACACTTTTTACTAACGAAAATTAAGTGGCAGACCGTGATTAAATATAGTCCTGCACCAATGTAAAAGAATGTAAGTGGATACGATACGCATGGTTAAAATAATCAACGAATTCCAATTATTTATTTATTTAAGTCAAATAAGTGTCTTAATTTTTTACCCGATGCCACAGAAATTAGACATGAAATTGCTTAAAAAATTAGACCACAACAAATTGAATTGGAATGGTTTAACAATCCGTGAACATAGCTTGCTATATGTAAGACATATATTTACAGTTTAAAGTTTGTTCGACATGCTACCTGGATCTATGCGTACTCTGTATAAATTTATTTATAAACAATCGTCATCACATCACTTAAATGAAGGCAAGCTAAGATACATAAAATTGTTTTCCGCTTTATACAGACGATTTTAATTCATGTTTTAGAAGCTCCATCAAAGGATAATATTATCTTTGCTCTGATTGTGGGACTAATTGCAGGAATTTGCTTAGCTCAGTTTTTTGAGACACCTGAAATTAAGACATCGTTAAACTCTTATGAGAAAACCGTTGAACCTCAGAACAATTATGAGTCTAAAGACAAAAACTCAACTATAGCCGAAAAATTAAAGAAAGAAGTTCGGATTCTTTGCTGGGTATTGACACATCCAAAGAACCACAAAGAGAAAGCCCTTCATGTCAAACGAACTTGGGGTAAACGATGTAACATTCTATTATTTATGAGTTCGGAAGAGGATGAAGAACTTCCAACGGTGAAATTAAATGTTGCCGAAGGACGTGAGAATCTGTGGGGAAAGGTTAGAGAGGCCTTCAAGTATGTTTATAAGCATCATTACAACGACGCCGATTGGTTCTTCAAGGCCGATGACGATACCTATGCTGTGGTCGAGAATCTTCGCTATATGCTGTACCCATATAGTCCTCAAACGCCGATTTACTTCGGTTGCAAGTTTAATCTTTATCGTAAATATGTTTATATGTCCGGTGGAGCTGGTTATGTTCTCAGCCGGAAAGCTCTTCGTCGGTTAGTCGAGAAAGGCTTAGGCAATCCAGAAATTTGCATGCCCGGCACTATTGAAAATGAAGATTTTGAAATGGGCAGCTGCATGGCAAACTTGAATGTCACTGCTGGTGATTCTCGAGACTCTACAGGGCGTGGTCGTATGTTTCCGTTTATACCAGATCACCATCTTATTAAGCCAATTGGCATTCAACTAGATGATTGGTACAGGAAATACCTATATTATAAAAATGATGAAGTAAGTAATATTCTTAATCTTTGCAAACGTTTTATTTTATACAACTATATCGCAGGGTCTTGATTGTTGTTCAGACTTGGCAATATCGTGGCATTATATACATCCCTACCTCATGTATATAATGGACTATTTGATTTATGATCTGAAAGTCTATGGGTTGCTGCGAACGGTGGATTCCCTGCCTGCTAAATTAAAAGTGGGTGAACTGTTGCCCGAGCCTATCGATCAACCAGCGGACACTAATGAGGATTCCGTTGATGATGAAGATAGGTTCCCTAATGCCACCTTGTCTAAGGATCTCAGGAATCAAACAACAATTTCCCACAAAGAGAAAATAGTTGATACAAAGGAGAAAAACTTGACATTAGGAGCATAACAAGTTTTGAAGGTGTACTATTTTCAAAAGCTTAACTAGACAATCCCTGCAAATTTTTTCATTGAGATCATTTTAGTGAGCGACAAGAAGTGGGACAAAAATTGTAATTGGTTAAACCCCAATTTATTTACCTTTATCGTTTATAGATTCTCGAGATCACAATGTTTCAGAAAAAAAGTAAATTTACTTAAGAAGTAGAAAATATTCCTAAGTTTAGGCAAATGTATTGCGTGTATTACACATATGTTTATATGTTTTTTAAATGGCAATTTGGGGTCGTAGCTTCGAATATGAACTTCGTTTTGAATTGTGTCTATTTTCTGAGATATTCGAGAAAAACAAATTATTCGAAATACCTCACGTCACATCTAAATATATTTTATTTCACACAATTAGATAATCTACAAATTTTTTCGAGTTTTATATTTAAAAATTTTTGGCGCGTATTAGAAAAGTCGCTTTAAACGGAAAAGTTCCCAATAAATAGTCACCTTTGAACCATATTATGGATTATTTGCTTTATATTTTCTTTTTAATATCCAAATATACATCGAGTAAATTCTTACAAATGTATTTAACGTTTTCCAGTCTTGAAGTATTTTGTAAGTCTCATGCTTTGGCTTTGTCTTCCGATAATTCGGAAGTTTAACTATGCTTATCCGAATTTGTTAAGTGCCATTTTGATAGCTTTTCGTGGGGTGTGATTAAACCAGAGGCTCTCAGTCGATAGATGACATAATCAAGCACATAGAAATCCTTGTAGTTGCTACAATGAAACGAAAAGGCTGAGTTCGAGCAGCAATCGGAAGAAGTTATCTAAAATTAAATAAAATCCATTGAGTCCTTTATATTACGCAAGATTGTACTTCCGGCCTACATTAGATGCATGTGTATTTTGGTAATGAGGACTGGGCACAAATCGGGGCAAGCGTTGGTCATCTTGAGAATCTCCGGCCACGACTCCCACATTTCTTAGACAGCGTCCCAGGTCAACATCTTCAATGCCGAAGGTGCGATCACTGCAAATGCTGCTATTACGATATCCTAATGTCATGAAACGTTGCAAAGCCGATTTGCTAAGAACATAACCGGCTCCCCCCGATATATATTCCTGGGGTAATTTAATGATTACAAAACGATATTCGATAGATGTTCCAGTTACTCACGTGTTCGCCATGTTTTTGAAGTTTGCTACCAAAGTAAACGGGAACTTTTGGTGTGTATCTCTTTAGGAATTCGCGTAAATTTTCCAGTATTACATAACTAGAAATTATCACATCAAATCACATATATTTTCGTATACAATTTGTTCCAAACTAGAGATGGTTAGCCCATCAACAGTTATTGGGAATGTTTTGTTAAGACTTCGGGCTAATAGGTCCCAGTCTTTCATCCATCTCTAGTTTTATCAACTTACGTATCATCATCTGCCTTCAGGAACCAATCGTACTGATGATAATAATGCTTATAGACATATTCAAGACCAGCTCGTGTTTTGCCAAAAAGATTGCTAATGCCCTCTCTTACATTTAGGACCACTGTGTTCAATTCGCTGTCTGGTTTTGAGCTAATAAAGATAATCTTATTACAACGTGAGCCCCAGGTGCGTTTAACGTGTATGGCACGAGTCTGATGAGTCTTGGGGCCGGTTAGAATCATGCATAAAATTCTTGTCTTGTCATTAAATACAAGTAGATTTTCGGTCATAGTTTCACTTTCATTCAAACTTGAAGGGGAATGTTGGCTGTTGGGGCTGCTTCTGGCCAAAAAGGTTGTGCTGTCCGGGTTTTGTGAGGTCATCACCGAATTGTCATTATCGGAGAAACGAAATGGTGCTCGATGCAAGAGCTGAGATAAAAGAATACCCCAAATGAAACCGACTAACAGCATCAACAGCAATTCCAGACGTTTGCGTTGTTGCCTGAAGATGATCATCATTGTTGGATTATGGATATATATTTTTTTTGGCTTCTTCAGTTTTTCTTTTTTTTTTTTTTATGGGCCTGCGAGTTTTGTTTATATTTTTATGCAAATTTCACGTTCATGTGTGTGTGTGTGTGTGCATACATAAGTTGTTAGCTGTTGTTGCTGTTGTTGCTTGAAATACCAAATTAACACATTCTTGAGGCACTGACGCAGAGACAACGTCAACGACAAAAACAACGAGCCACGGTCTACGTCAGCCTCAGACGATGAAAGCTTGTAAAGATGCGGTCGACCTTCGTTTTGGAGCTGTATCGTATCCATCCAGCAGTAACAACAATTCGTATGGTATTTGTATGCTTCTCTCTTGTGTCGTTTTTCGTTTTGTTTTCTTAAAATTCGCTTAAGTTCGATTTGAATCGTTGCAATTGCTTAAATTTAACCGTTACAAGTCGCTGACTTTTTCATGAATACGAGAGGTAAGTATATGTCAAAGCACTTCCCTTCTCTTTGCCTTTCCTTTTGGGCCATGCGAACAGAATGTCAAATAACAAACAGACATACATATATGCATAGTACTTGTATGTGTAAATAAGCAACAACAACAACAAAAAAAAACGACACAGTGACAGACGAACGCGACTTGAATATTGACAAAAACAAAAAAAAGACTGAGTATAAACAACAACAAAAAATGTATATAATATTTTTTCTTCTTTTTTTTTTTTTTTTGTTTGACTCTTTAGAAAGACGTCTTCGCGCTTTGCCGGCTGTTGACAGACTTCGTCTTGACTGAGCGCGAGACCTACTCATACAGCAAAACAGCGATATTTTCTTTAAGCCCGCTTAACTTGGCTTATGAGTGTTGCCAGATTGGCTAAAAACGTTGCATGTCTATACTCTTCTCGTTGGTATTATACATTTAGTTGTTCAATTTGTAATGCTTTCGAGAATATACATCTTTTTGGTTTAAGTCGTTTCGGCCACTAATTTATTAAATTTTGTGTTCTCCCATTTAAATTGGTTTTCTTTTCTTAATTAGTTGTTGTTTATTGTATTAATTTTTGAGCCAATGTTGCTCTTAGCCATTATTTCAAACACATTTCAAATTTTCCCATTACAATTCGGTTTTCAAAGAATTAAGATAATGAATTGTAGAAATAGAACCATCTCAACTTTCTTCTATTTTTTTTCCTACTGGTTCATTTGAAGAGAATAAAGTCTTCCAATTCAGATTGGACAATTATTTGTGGCGTTATTTCAAAAACTTCAGTATTATACATAGAATGGAGAAAATGTAAGTGATGTAGAACTTAAATGTAAGTTATGTAGAACTTAATAAAAGCACCTTACACAAATGTTCAAATTAGACCCTAAATTCTGTATTTTGTGTACTATTTTTTGGTACCTTCTGCTTTGCGCCGTTTCAGGAGAGTATTTAGGACTAAAGTCTGTTTTATTTGCAATCTATACTAAATGTAGGTACAATAATAAAATATTATCAAGGGTAAACATGAAATGGAGTGGAATCACTAGTCCGTCTCTGGTCTAAGTAGGCCCTGTGCGAGGAGTTTTATGCCATAAGTCCACACAGGCCAATTTGGAATGAAGAGATTCACCAACTCAGCACCACCTGACCAACCACCTAGTCACCAGTCGCTTAAATGATACTACTAACCAATAATGTGGCTTATTAAATATACCAAGGAAGTTTAAAACATTTTAAAAAGTTAAAAACTTTTTAGGTTGCGTTCCAAAAGAACTTTGTTTTTTTTTTTATTATTCACCCAATTTGCATTATCTAATTAGGTTTAAATCAACCAATTCAACAAATAATTTTGTTTTTTTGAAAAAGCTTAGGAAAATCTTTGTTTTGGTATTAATTCACCCCTAAAATAGGCAACAGTCAGATTTTCAATTTAATATAAAAGATTTTTAATGGCAAATTAATTTACAAAACTAAAAGTATATGGAACACAATGAAGCAATAAACAAGAATTGCATACCAGATCATAGGTATTCAGGCATAAGGTCCACCCGATGAGTCTAGTCCGCGTGGAGCTGCGGCATAGCTATCAATGGAGGACGACGGACTGGATTCAGCTCCAACAGATGGCGATGATGAGGCTAATAATGAGGATGAGGATGAGGATGAAGATGAAGATGATGGAGACGAGGATGACGATGATAATCTCTGTGCCTGCTTGGAGCGTTCATCTAGGCGGACAACTGGAGCAACCACTGCAACTGTCTTTAGGGCATAAGGAACACGGTTCACAACCGCATTGAAACCATGAACATCATCCGCTGTATAGGTGACAGTGCGCTTATAACCATCTGGATCTACCAGACTATAAGAGCCACGGACGACATATCCATCACGAGTCTCGCTATGTTCCTTAATGTCGCCAGTGGTCTCATCATGGACAGCATAGTTGAAATTATAACTAGCTGGCGGGAAGACTTCACGTACATGAACTTGTTCGCGTTGTTGTGGTTGTTGTTGCGGATGTTCCCGAAGAATGGGCAAAGGTGAGGGCAAAAGATCCTCTGTAGTTGCAGAAGCGGCATTTGCTGCATTCTGTAACAGATTGGAGGCATGTTGACTGGCCAAGGCGGCACCAGCACTGCCCCCGGCTGCAAACGAACGTGAACGAGATGGTATCAAATAATCATAGCCTTCCGGAGTAGCCTGGGAGTTATCCGCATTATTGCTGGGTGTACGATAGCCTGTTAGGAAATCTTCACCCGAACTGGATGAATGTTGCTGCTGCTGTTCCAGTGAGTTGACAGCTGCGGCTGCCTTTTCGTTATAATTGTATTCCGATTGGGCTAGACCCAGCAAAGACACCGCCACTAGGATGAGAAACTGCAAGACATGGCAGAATCATAATATTATTTTCCAATGGGGATAATTGAACCGAGACTCCCGCACTCACCTTTCTTGCCATCTTGATCACAAATCGTCGTCAGCCAACTGCAGTCTTAATTGATGCCACATGGAGTTTTTATACCAACCTCAACCTCAATCATATTTGTGTATATTACTCAACCTACCGAAATTGTGAGTTATTATACAATGGTCATGCGCTTCAATTGAACGATTTTCTATTGTAAGGTCCATGAAAAAAAAAATAATAATAATAATAATAAAATTGTATCACTTTCATTTCATTTTTTAAGTTGTTGTTGTTACAGGTTGATTAATTTTTTTTTATTTTTCTGCTGCGTAAGTGGGCCTAATAAATTGTATGAAATATGTGAGAAGATTTGAATTAGCCATATTGTTTGTAGTAAGCGCTATTTGGAAACTTGAGTTGTATATGTTTTCCAAATAGATTTTTTTTTAATTATTCAAAATCTTAATTAAACAGTCTTTAAGTGAATACTTTAAAACGTTTCAGTTTTCTGGGTTACAAATAAATTTATTTATTTCGATGTGTAAACTAACTTGCTTGCCAATAAGTTTTAATTACATTTAAATTTACATAATTTTGTATTTTATTTTACTAATTGAACTTTAAGTATTTCATAGACATTGATTAGTTCTGAGGTTGAAGAGCGGCAGAAACTAGATAAAATACTTCAAAATAAAAATGGGTTTAACGTACTTAGCTTAAATACTTAGCAAAAATGAAAATTTTGGAAAAGTGACAATGTTATATTTCACGTTTTATTTATTTGAAAAACTAATATTTGCCTATGGATAATATCCATTGGATATATGTACATATAGCAGTCACCTAGGTGGTCTAACCGGAAAATTGCAAGCGAGTTAAAACGCTCTCCTATAGAAATTAATAATGTTGTAAATTTAAACGAAAATTACAACAAAAAAAGGAAAAGCTGAAATTATACGCGCAGGACTTCAAAAAAATGCCACTGCCTCTAAGATTGTGAAAGAATTGGACCTTCCAATTACCAAACGACGGGTGCAGCAAATTTTGGCAACTAGTAACTGGGTAAAATGGAAAAAAATTAAGTCTAAGCCGGCTCTAACGAACTGTCACAAAGTGGCTAAAGAGCACATGTCCTGGTCGGAAAATTGGAAAAGGTGGTTTTCTCAGATGAAAAAAAGTTCCATTTAGATGGCCCTGATGGATTTAATTACTACTGGCATGACATTCGGCATCCTGAACGTTATTCCACAAAGCGAAACTTTGGAGGAGGGTCGTTAATGGTGTGGGCCGCCTTTAGCTACCACAATCGAACTCCAATTCGCAAAGTTTCCGGGCGTTTGAATTCTGAAGGCTACATAAATTTGTTGGAGAATGTTCTTGTGGATTTTTTGGAGGAAGAACAGCTCACTGACTCAATTTTTCAACACGATAATGCGGCCATTCATGTTTCATGGGCTAGTTAAGCGTGGTTTCAGAAAAAACAAATTACCACCATGTTATGGCCTGCTCGATCTCCGGATTTAAATCCTATCGAAAACATGTGGGCGAACCTTGCCAGGGGTGTTTATGCTGGCGGACGAAAATTTCAATCAGTGGAAGAGCTTAGAGTAACGGTTTCACAGGAATGGGCTTAAATCCTACAAGCCGACTTTCAAAAAATGAAGTAATTCCAAAATCTGGGGGATCGACACATTATTAATTGAAATTTTTTAAATGTTATGTCTGATTTAATGTTTTTTTTTTTTTTTAAGGCTAGAACATTGTGCCTTTAATTGAATATTGATTTTTTTTTGTTTTCCTTACATTATGAGTTTGTTTTTTGAAAAGACAAAAACATTTTTTGTTTAACATAGGTACAACAAATAGAAATATGTGATTTAATAAAAAAAAACTATATCAACATGCATAAGATTCAAAATAAGTGAAAATGGTGTGCCTTCAATTTAATTTTGCTGAGTGTATAACAGTCACCGTGGCTTCTCACCAGTCCAATGGAGGCTTGTTTCCTGGAGAGAATGGGTCATGTAGCCACTGATCTACTAGAGCAGCGTAGGACTATCAATTCTAAGTAGTATATGTCCATTTGTTTGTCGGAGATCTTTGGAGAAACTCGCTAAACCAACTGCCAAGGACGAATCATACTCCAACATGACACATCTCGGCAAACAGTAATCTCTTTGCCCCACAGTCCTGACTTGCCACCTAATGACATTTTTTGTTAACCCATATTAAAATTGTGATTAACGATCAACACACACAAAAGAATTAGCTAAAGAGTTTAAAAAGCCATGTTTTTGAAAAACAATAAAGTCTTATTCATTAAAAGATTCTTATTCTTATTTGCTGCTCCTGAATTATACTTAGCAACCCTTATATGTCCTTAAGCAATTATCAGAATTGATTTGTTTGTCGAATATGACCAGAAGGATAGGAATTTTGGCTACAAGGACACGTTATTTTTAATCAAGCGTGAAAAAATGTTAAAAACATCTGGCTGTTCGATATGAATAGAAATTAAGCCCTTTTTTATACATAACTATTCAATGACTAAACTTTTAACTTAAAAAAACTTGTAGTTCGACTTAGCATAATATAATTTATTCATTTGCTTGAGAGATTATTAATATTCATATTTTCAAGACTGTTGAAAATTCAACTTGTTTTTGGATTGCATTTCTTTCAGTATAATGTCAAAATTTTAATCCCAATTTGTGTTCTGGAGACATTTATGCCAGCCAAAACTAAATTGAAGAAATGAAAAATTAAATACTTTTTAACTTTTTATCTATATTTTAATCTGCTTATATGTGTCTCTGCTTGCAGATAAGAAACATCTACAAAAACCGGTTGCCTTTGTTTTGACTTTAGCGGTTGCTGCTGCTGTTTGCTCGGTGTCTGGGATGTTGCTCATCATCGCGGTGGCACTGCCGCGATCAATCTCAATAAAGACGCCGCGAAGAACACAACTCCAGACATAGGTCGTAGCCAACGAACCAAATGACGGCCAAATTCAGGCAGCGTACTCAATTGCATCTTTTGACTGGATTCATAGCGGGTTTTATCAGCGCCTTTGTCTTACTTATCTATGTGTACGATGTGAATCATACGAACTCCTATTGGCCCAGCACTGTGCCAATAACAACAACAAGAAATGAATTGTTTTTAGCACAGTCAAGGATTGAATCCTTGGCATTTGGACCTCGAGTCCTATGCATGGTGCTAACGTGTCCCGAAAATTTGGAACGCGAAGCCAAACATGTCCATGGAACGTGGGGACAACGTTGTAGTAAACTAATCTTTGTCAGCAGTGAAGATTATCAACCCTTGGGTGTGGTTCAGGTGGTTGAAGCCGACGGTGGTTCATATGCTGATTTGTGGAATAAAACGCGAGAAGGATTTCGTTATGTTTGGCAAGTATATGGACAGGATTATGATTGGTTTCTCAAGGCAGACGATGATACGTGAGTGACATTTTAAATTGAGATGGTGACTATTTTTCTAAAATTCTTCTCATCTTACTATGACTACTTAGCTATGTCATTATGGAGAATCTTCAGTACATGCTAAGCTATTATGATCCAGATATGCCAGTCTATTTTGGCTACAAAATGTCACGATATAATGTGGTGAGTATAATGTGATTTATGATCAAATTAATCACCTCCCATTTAATTTTCGCTTTAATCAAAAACATTTTCTTCATGGTGGCATTTAAATTCATTTAACAATTTCATCAAAAGCTAATTATAATACATACATATGTATCAGTATGCATATGCCAAATTAGCGTGTCAATGAAATTAAAAGTTGTCTATTCTTGGTATAGGTAAGCTAGCCATATTGGCAATGCTATCAAGTTGGGCTAAAACAAGGAGTTAATTATGAAATGTTAAATTTTATTCATGGCAGCATAAAAGTTAATCAAGTTCTTTAAATCATTAAGTTCTATTATCAGTATACTCGAGCATTTTAATTGTCATATTTTCATTCAATGCTAAAACTAATTAAGAACTATAACCTAATGCATTAATATTTTTGAACAAAGCTTTAAAAAAAATTCTATAGATATTTGTAAAGCGATATGTCTTCAACGGGGAAATTTTTTTTTAAAACAATTTTTGATCTGCAAATTACCAAAAAAAATTAATTTTGCCTTAAAATTGTTATTATTTTGCTTTAGCAGTTTTATGTATAGTATTTGATACTTTAAAATTTTAAATTCTTTAAGTTTAAAGTCGTTTAACTTGTGTTTTATTTTATTACACCAGAAAATGAATTTCAATTAAAAACAAAACACTCATTGTACATATATTAATTTAATATGATTCAAATACTTTTAATGTGTTAGCAAAGTTATTCAAAGATTAGATACAAAAAAAATTAGTGATAACTAAATTACGTAAATTAATTGGCATGGCCCTTAACAACTATTTACTAGCCTTTTGCCTGATTTTGGGCTTCTCGTTTTACATATTATTTAAAATGCCAAACTAAATTTGAATTCATTAAGAAATTTTTGCAAATTTAGTAACATTTACTGATTCAAAAACAAGTGTAATCAAATAATAATTAGACTAAAAAGAATATAGATAGAAAAACTAATCAAATAAATTTAGAAAGATATCATGCTAAAAGTTGCAATAACAGATTTGTAATTTGTTAGTCGGACACAAAACATTAAACATTATTAATTAATTATTTTAATTTTAAGAAACAAAAACGCATTTTACATATTTACTGAAATATTTTACTATGATGAATTTTATTGAACTCAAATATGAGTATATTTACTTGGATCAATTGTTTCATTTCAATTTGTTCTAGCATTAAAAAAAAATTGGTAGAGTATTAAACAGTGCGATATTTTTAATGTAAAATGCTTAACTCTTAGCACTTTCTTATTATTATTTAGATTTTTTTTTGTTTCGAATAGAGATAGCGAAATGTTTTCTCGACGGAGAATAACCGGTTCATATTTAGCATTTGTAAAGTTTTAACACTTAATATAGTATATTCATTTGTGTGCATTGTTTTGAAAAATATTTATGATCAGAAGTTTCAGAAAAAAGAACTATGATCTCATGCATCGAAGTCATTGCAAATTAGTACAACAAAATTTACCCTATTCAACTGCATGCATAAATCAACGATCAGTAGGTGATTAACTATGAAAGAAATTAAATTCGCATTAAGTAACGTAGTTGATTATGGTCATTGTGCTTCGACGCCATCTCCGTCTCGAAATGTCTTCCTCTCTGGCGCATAATTGATGGTCAGTTGTGAGGAGGTCGTCAAGATGTTTTATGGGGTTTTCGTTTTCATACAAGAGCCGCGCCTTATTGTTTATTTATTTTTCCTCACTGTTTGGTTTTCTATTGCTAAGCCGCCGCTGTTTATCATTTGACATTTTCTTGGATTGTGCAAACATTTTGTAAGACAAACCATTTTGTGCTACTTTATACATTGTTGGTGGACAACCCACGATTTGGAGATATTTTCTATGCGAATCTAAACAAAGACATCTGAACATACATAAATAAAACTCACAGAGACAGCACACATTTCGGCAACTTGTTGCTTATTTGACTTGTGTGGAAAGAAGAAAGATGAAAATTTTTAGATTTAGATATAAGATACTCTTACTTTGACTCGAAGGTAGTTGAATTTTGCCCTTCATATCAGAGGAAGAGTCTAATAATTCAAATGAAATGGTAGAAATTTATTGAAACAAGAATATTTTATTTGCATGTGAACTTTTGAGTATGATTTATTTTAATGGTGTCACCATATTGAAAAAACATAGAGCTCATTAAACCAAAAAAAAAAAAATAATCATTTTGGTTTTCTCAAAAACAAATCAATCTTCATCGATCGGAATAATATTGGGTCCAAAGAGGTAAATCAATTGACTGGTATCTGAAGCCTTTCGACACACTGGACAGTCCGCACTTCTAGCCAAGTGATTTCGTATACATATGTCTCCGTATAAGTGTCCACAAGGAAGTGAAACCAATCGATGATCTCCCGTCTCCTCCCATAAGCAGAAACAAATGGGACAAACCATGTTTTCTCGATCCCGCTGAAGAACTTGGCAAAGTCTCAGGCACTCTTTAGTTTTTATCTCCAATTCTTGCGTTTGCTTTGTGTAGTTGATATCCTGATTACGCAAATCTGTCAATAATTTTTGGTGGGTTGCTTCGTTTCGTGATAGGTTTATATTATAGTCCTCAATGATCTTTTGCATCGACTTGGAGTGTTCGTCCATTTGATCAGAAAGCATGCCATATTTAATTTCAGTTTCTTGTAATTGATATAAAATGCCGTCACTCTCTTCTACAAGTTTATCCTTTTCATTCGTGTAATCGTTTAATATTTCTTCCAAATGCTGTATTTTTTCTAAGTAGATTGCTTCCTGTCTAATTAAATTACTCGATAGGTTTTGCCGTATTCCTTCATACTCAAATAATTTTAGATTAAAATCCTCACCTATCTTTAGTATTGTTTTGGATTGTTCGTTTTTTTCATTTACAAGAGATGTATTATTTGATTCGACTTCTTGAAGTTGCAATAATATGTTATCACGTTCTACGATAAGTTGTTCCTTCTGGGCTTTGGTATGTTCATGATCCTTTAACTGCTTTATATATTCTCCCTGAAGAAGGACTAAGCCATGCATTGTCGCTTGCAATTCATTCTTTAGTTTTTCTTGTACATGTTTCATGCTTTTCAATTCAATATTTAATCGCATTGATTCAGTTTCTTCCATGCCGTCTAATCCGAGTCTATTCCATTGAATAAACCAATCTAGCTCCTCTGACTTAACTAGAAATTCTTCCATCTTTTTGCAACAGAAAAAAATAAGCTTAATTTAAAAAATTTAAAAAAATTATATTCACCTTCTTTTTTGTGTTTCTAAAAAGCAAATTAAGTGGAAATTAAATGCTCGTTTTATTACTTCTGCATTTAAGAAACAAAATCGATATAAAAAAAATAGTTTGTAGCAATTTTAAATCAGTTACCAGCACTTGAATTTATTTTGCAACTAGTTAAAATTGTTGCAGTTTTATGATAGCTGTATGTATGTTCCATATATTCTATATTGTATTTACTTGTTTTAAATTTCTAGCTATATACACATTAGATTGTTTTGCTTTATTTGCTTTATCAAAAAATAAAGAAAGGTTAAAACCTGCAACTACCTCTTAGGTGCACGAATTGACAATTACTGAATATACATTAAGGGGGAAACACAATATTCTGCGATTAGTTATCAACATTTATTTTCGTTAGATAAGATTTTAAAAGCTACCAAGAAGAAGTGTCTGTGATAAGATTACCAAAGCTTGTTTTAGATAAGGAAAGCTGATATTATAGCATATGTATAATATTTGCTACAATTTGCAATTTTAAACAAATTGTCAATGAATTTTTAGCAATTATTAACAATCGAGTTATTTCGAAAGTAAGGTATTCAACTTTGTTTTTTATTTTTGCGAAAAATTAAGCCGTCTGTCTCAATATTTGTTATCTTTTTTGAACCTGGTTTATTACATTTCATAACAATTTGACCAAAAAGTGAGTATGAAATGTACAAAAATTAATGTAATAATTCCTTACTGCAGGGGTAAATTATCTTTATTATTACTAGTTTAAAATTAACCCTTAAGACTAAATAAATATACTCATTGGTTAGAGTATAAATGATATGCAATCAAGAGATCGCTAACGTCTCACTTTTTTTATGTTTTTTTTTTAAAACATAGTTTATCACACGTAAATTTTTTCTTAATGAGTTTTAAAAGTTATAATGATTTTTGATTGATTGTTGTGATTTTTTCACTTCTTCTTTTGTCATTTATTGTTTTGCATTTTGTGCAGGTTTTTCCTTTTTGTCTTTTATTTTCTTGAAAATGATTTATACAGCATTCGAAATGTCAAATATTTTTACTGTAAGACCAACATTTCTTGAATTTCATAAAAGTTTCAGTAAATGCTTAGTCATCAATTATGTTTTAATCATTTGTCACCTTTTGACCTAATCTCATATATAAAAGTATTATTTCAATTAGTTTTTAAGCTCTTTGCTTGTATACATTTCAATTTAACATTGTATTTTGACACCTCATCGCATCGAGTGACCTTCAAAGGGGATTAACAAGAAAAAAACTATATACATATATTGTATGTTTTCAGCATGTAAAAAATCAGGCTTGACCACACAGTTATGTTAAAAACCTATACCGTTACTAATATGCTTGTTCATCATAGATAGTCGCTTGATATTTGGAGACTTTGAACTTAAGATTCGTGTTTTTTCGTTAGACAATATTTTAACAATTATACTCTTGCAAAAGAGTCAATTCAATATACATTGTTATGCAGTAAATTTTGCAGTGATCATTTCAAATTTTAAATAAATTCATGATCATTATAATAGTCTGAGCTTTGGTTACTTGGATCAGCCTAGACTCATAGTTTGTAGCTTAAATAAATGGCTGCTATAGTTTAAGTTTTTTACAATAACATCGATAGATTTCTACAAGTTCTGTAGAGGCAAATTTAGTTTAGGTATCCGGTTTTTGTTATTTTATAAAATTCATATTTATTTTATACGTTGTTTTTTATGACATCTTTCAGAGCTACATGTCTGGCGGTGCTTCTTATGTTCTAAGTCGTCAGGCACTGAATCGTTTTATGCTCGAAGCTTACCAATCTGAAACCATTTGCCCTCAGCCCAAGAAAATGGGTATTGAAGATTTCTATATGGGCATTTGCTTGCAAAATGTTGGAGTTCACCTAATAGACTCATGGCAGGCTTTAGAGGGCGACGATAAGCCAAAATTTATGCCACTAGATCTAGAAGATTATTTATTATCATCGAATTCGAGTAATCTTCCAGATTGGTTATACTTGATGAGTTTATCGGAAGTTAAAACTGTAAGTAGATGTTGATCCTATTTTATATATAGTTTAATTGTTTTTGTTTTTCATTTTTAGGGCTTCAATTGTTGTTCTAAACATTCCATAGCCTTCCATTATACTAGCCCAGAACGCATGTTTCTGTATGAGTTTTTACTGTACCACCTAAAAGTTTTTGGCCATCACGTGAGATCTGAGCCTGGCATAAAGCAAATTAGCTATGCTGAGTTGTCAGATAAATTTCCACTTGAAAATAATACGGCTATTAAAGATTTACAGCAAATGTCTGAGAAACCGAATAACTTTTAATCAACTTTAAAATCAGTTTGTCAGTGCATTTAAATTGCGGCCTGTCAAACTGTAAAAGCTTTGCGTATAACCAAAAACGAAAGACTTAAAACACAAACTTTTTGTTGACAATGTGGGGTATACTTTTGGGCGGGAATATTGTTAATTTGTTTAAAATATTTGTACCTAAATAACCCTATAGATTTTAAATTAAAACTAAGCGAAAGTTAAATTAAATTAGAGGAAAAAATTCCCAAATCCAAATGTATTGAGCAGATGCAAACTGTGTTAAGTTACAATGTAATTTGTCGCATTCTTTTTAATGAAAAACTTTTCATAAAAAACAAATTCAAATTGTTTACATAAATCTATCACTTTTAATTCTTCAAATAATAATATTATTAAAAAAATTTTGAGAAGATACAATTTTGTAACATACTTTATGTTATTCACTTATGCTTTTAATTATTAACATACTGCAGTGCTAACTTATTGAGATGAACAGATTAGAGTCGGCTGTTTAAAGTAAATCAGTCTTTTCCTCAAGAATATATATACGTATTTCATTTAGTTGAATGTCTTTGCAGAGAGAATGTTAATATGTTTTTCAAACATTGGATCAAGTAATAAAAAGATTTTTATAATTGCAAAATAGTTGTTTGCTTTAAGTCGAAGAAACATCAACACAGCTTTTTAATAAATTAAAATTGGCAGAAATACTGGGCAAGGAAATTTCGCTACAGTATAAAATCTACCCATTCTGCCGATTTGATGAGTTTTACAAAAACTTTTCGAACCTAAATATGGAAGACGTTTTTTTAAAATAGTTCTCTGATAATAAATTCATAGATATGTAAGCCGTTTAACCAGATGTTTCACACAAAGTATAAACCTTATGCATCCCACACACAAGTTGATCACATGGCTTAAGCACACATTTATATTAAGTAGATGGAATTTTCATGTATTATAACTAAGCGGAACATACTTATTTAGTTTTCCATTTGTTGCATTACTCAAAATGGTAAGTAATATATTATATTTAATCGAAAATTTATGACAATGACCTTGCAGATTCTTAAAGCATTTAATTAACGTTTAGCAGTGCCAGCAGCAACGCTCAATGAATCATGGAAATATATGTACATATATCCTTCAATCAGAGGCATTCTTGCATGAAGGGCCGCAGCTGGTTAAGTGACTGACTGAAATAGTTTTCATTACCAAAGTCAATGTCTTGAGACTTCACCTCACTTCACCCGACTTTAGTTGGGCTCACTTAAAGCTTAGTTTGTTGTTTCTACCAAGTTAATTAAATCCGAAAACACGTACGCATTCACAGTGTGTGGCAGTTGGCATTTATTGCACGAGAGAAACAGAGAGAGAGAGAGGGAGAGAGAGAGAGACTGGAGCCAAAGATTAAGATTGAGTTGTTGCCAACTGTTTATGGTAAAATTGCTATTGGTTAGAATTGAGGTTTGAGACATCTTTTGCCACATAAATTGTACTCATGGGCCATTAAACTGAATTATAAGTGAAAGGGAACGTTGAGCACTGTTGACGTTTTTTTCCCCCTTTGTTGTAATATATTTACTTGGTACTCTCGGTATCATTGCCCGGTTAAATTTATTGTTAGACATGAGCTCAGTGTGTTAATGGGTTAATTCAATGTAATTGAACATAAAAAGCATTCGTCGAGGAAGCAAATTCTCTCGACTTGTTCAAACAGGGCGCTTACCCGAAGCTAAGGGGAATCGATTGGGTGGCTGATGGTGACGGCTAAGACGGTCGCGGCAGCGGGAGGACTCAAGAGCACCTTGGGAATGGCACTTCAAAGCTCTATAGAATCGATATGAGTTGGGTAAGTACGTACATATATTGAGTTGCCAATATCGTGTTTGCTTTTCAGTTACATACATTGGGAATTGTAATCGGGAGTCTGAGATTTGCATTAAGTCATATTGCTTTTTCCAATTATATAGTCTGCTAATCGACTAATCGGCTTGAGCGGACCAGCTAACGGCTCAAGAAATTTCAATCAACTCTTTTGAACCGGATGAACTTAAATTTCACTCTAGGTAACATAAATGAAATGAAATAAAATTCATGTGAATTTTGATTTGAAATGTCTACAAAACTATGATTTTTTTTTAATAAGAAGCCGTTTTAAATACCTGTAATAACTAAAAGCAACTATTGAATCTTATAACTATTTGGTTATTGCAGTTAAAGAGTAAAAATTTGTATCTCTTAAACGTAGTCGATTAAAAGTAAGAATCTTTGCTGAAAATTTTAAGTTTAAAGATAATTTTGAAAATTGAAAGGTTTTTAGCAATTGGAATTTTAACTTTTAATTGAGTTGTCATAGGATAGAACTGGTTTCATTTGTTAACCATAAAAAATTCAATTTAAGAAAACATATTTTTATGTGTGCATTTATTATTTCATTAAACATTTTTTTTTTTTAGCTGAAACCATATTGAAAATGCCAATTAACTGAAATATATAAACTCACACAAACTGTTTGGCAAACAAGCTTAAGCTAACAGAGCTACCTGCTACCAATCAGCTACCAGTTAGTTGGAGGTTTAGGTTAGATTACTTACATATTTACCCCGCACTCCAAAATAAATATGTGTTTGCGACCGCCATACAGTGCGTATGCGTAATGCCTTTAATTCAACTTCAACTGTGACTTGCCGACGTAGTCGTTGTTATGCGAGGGTCATTTCATAAGTAAGCAGACTAACTATATCTTATTTCTGCTTAGATCATGAAATAATATTTGTTTGATACTAAAAAGTATTTTTTAATTTGTTCAAATGGATAGTGCATTAGGTAAAACATTTTCTTTTCCACCCTATTTAGATGTAAATTGCAACATCCCACCTCGACTATAGTCTATGTATGATTAACGAGTTTTAAGAGTCAACATTATAGTGATATGTCCACAAACAAAATGAGGCTTGTCATTTAAACAAATTGAAGTGCGAGTTTGCTACTTGAGAACGTGCGCCCACATCACAGAAATCTATGAAGTTAGAAAACATTTGGAAAAAATAAACCAAACTAAGGTGTGAAATCCTTTCATATCTGCATTCTGCATTGCATTTTGATGCATTGTTTGCTTAGTTGTTTGGGCGTGAGAAATATTTGAATGCCATCAAATGAAGAGATGAGATGACTTGAATTAAGCAGGTCTAGTGGTCTATTACTGTTTGAATGGCCCTCGTTTTTTGTATGATGTCGATTTCAATGGCGTTCCAATGTGTTCCATTTTATCCAGTTATTGTTGTTGCTGCTCTTGTTATTGTCACCTGTCTGATTATTATTTTATATACGTTTCTACATACATACATATGTAGGTATGTATATTTTCTTTTTTTATATTTTATTTGATGTTTTTTTTTTTGTGTTTTTCTTTGAATTGTGCGTTGTCAAGTCAGTTGTGACCTTCGTTGTTTGCTCTCGATTTGCAAGCCATTAAAAATTGAAATTGAAAATGAAATCTATAAAAAATCAATTACTCAGCTATGCGTAGTCGAGTAGCACATTTTTAAAATGTATATATATATAAATAAATTTTTTTCGTTTCTATTTTGTTTAGTGAAAGTTGCCAACAATTTTTCGCTGAACGAGTTAAATTAATTATTAATATCACTCGGATATGTATGTTCAATCTGATTGCCAAATAAAATCTGAAATTGTACCCTTCACTTTTTTTTTCTTCTTCTGTTGGCCTCTTGGTTGTTCGGCTAAAGAATGTGGATAGATAGATTTATTGTTGTTGTTGGTTTTTTTTTTTGGTTGATTGTTAACCATTTTTTTTTTTTTTGTATATATCAATCTGTTGTTCTTTATGCGTAGATTGTTCAGAACTTGTATGTAATTGTCTTGAAGTTAATGGGGCTGGTCAAACAAGATGCTTGAAATGGGGCTGGGCTGGTTGTTTATTTTTGAATTGAAGTGTTTGACGATATGTCAATCAACAATACTGAATTTGAAGAGAACACTTAGCCATCTATCGATAAATATAGCTATTATTTTTAAATCACGAATATGGCAAGCAGAAAGTAAAATCGAGTTATCTTGTTGAACTACAGAATTCTAGAGTTCGAAGGCCTCAATGAGTTGTGGCAGAAACATTTATACATACATACATACATACATAATTTACAAGTTGCCTCAATGCACGCACAAGATAAATCAAGAATCACAATATCGAGAATCGACAATCGGCAGCATATAAAAAAATTAATTAATTTAATTACTTATCTAACTGCCTTACATTGCGAGTGTTGATTTTTTCTTATTTCTAATGGCAATTGAACATGAAATATTTTTTATGCGGCAAATCTAGAAACAATTTGTATACCCTGTAAAAGATCATACTAAATTTGCAGTTCAATTTGATGCTATCTCTCCAGTAATGTAACTACTTTGAATAATACAAATACTTCTTATGAGTAACAATTTAAACTGAAATGGGTTACAATTACAAAAAATTACTTTTAGGTTACAGAAAATTCATTTAGCAAATAAGGCTGTAATTTTAGGTGCCATAAGACTAAGAGCAATTTAAAATGGTCTCCATCTTCTTTATTTGAGGTGAGTGTATTAATGGTTCGTTATAAGTGAACCTAGTTAGTCCCTCTCATTTTTTTCATAAATGTGATCGTCTTTTTTTGTTTTTTATGTGCTGAATTGAAGTGCACTTTAAATGTTAAGAATGTCTTTTTAATTTCAATGCGTGTATACATTTTGTATAGCGTTTTTATTTCGATTTTTTCTTCATCGTATGCTGTAAAACTAACATTAATAAATATTTATAGATGCGCTGCTGCACTTGTTCACCGCTCGCAGCAAATCGAAGATAAATAAGATTTTTAATTGATTTTAATGTGCACAGCTGCACAGTAGAAATCGAAATCAAAATAAGTACATAGAAATCACAGCATGCATGGAATACTGACTGGCTGACTGACTGACTGTCAAACTTACTAAGAACAGAAAAAAAGCTGTTGACATACTCATAAGAAAATTGACATAAAATATTGTCTTTAAACAATCGGCAAATGCATATAACAGATGAAATAATGATTAAATGGTGTTTGAACTTTGGTCAATGGGTTTGACATATGTCTCAAGTGGAAATGAAGATGCAATAGGTTATATTCACTTTCAAACTATTCTCGATACATGACCTTAAAATGTGCAACAAATTATTTTTAATTTTATGCGTACAAAAACTAGAAAGTTGCTTAAAAATATATTCCATTGAAAGAATATACTAAAACAGTCTTGTGACCCATTTGATCATACATAAAAACTTAAATGAATTGGACTACTTATATGATTCTGTATTATTTTACTCCAAATTTGCAGATGTAATCATTGGATATGTTCAAAAAACAAAAAAAAGTGGGATATATACACAATAATGCAGTAGATACTGGTTACAACGATATTCCGCTTCTAACGACGCTCTTTAGTATACTTCGGTCTATTCATGTGAATTGATCATTTGAGCTCAATGATGTATAAATTATTTTTAATGATGTACAAAAATCACAAAAAATCCGAAATTAAAGACATGAAATAAATAAAAAAATTGGTTTATTCTTCAATTCCGATTTTATCGGCTACAACGATGCCAAATGCCCGGTCCTTATCGTTATAACCGGCATCTACTGTACTACCACTTTCATGATGTTTAAAACAAATTAGCAAATGAATTTAATACTTTTATATATACTAAATCGTTAATGCTTCTAATATTCTCATAATGTTATTTAATGTTTTCCTAGTTTCAACATATGAAAATTGCTTATCTGTTGTGTAATAGATAAATCTGTTTTTTAAATATCATTAAATTCAATCAAATAATGCGAATAAATGGAATTACATTCAAGTGTGCTTGCATAAAAAAAAATTTTAAATTAAAATGTTTAACTGATTTAAATGCAGAATTGGTAATTTAGCGATTGTTATCTTTCTTTAAATAATTCTTAAACTAAATTTAATTAGTCTCCATTTTTTAAATTTAAATCCTCAAGTTAAACTTGTGTACTTAACACATCATCTTTAGTTGTATTTCAATTCGATTTGTCTATCCTAAAAAGTATGCCAAACAAAATTTTTGCAACTTCATAGATCACTTAAATGTTGTCTAATGGTAAACATAAATCTTCAAGAACAATCCATAAAGATCTCATAAATTTAACTAAACAACTTCTTCCCCCTTTCTCCCCCTCGCCGAGCTACGCATCCGCCGTTGTTGGCTGCCGACTGCACTTTGTGTTACCACTCAATTAACCAAAAGAGAGAAAGAGAGAGGCGAATCTGAAGAGGTTTAGTCTTTTTTTTTTTAAGGAAATTGAACTTCTCTCTTAGTTAAGTATACGAAAGATCCGCAAAGATCATTGATTTAAAGTCTTGGGAAAACCCCACACACATTGTTAAGTGTGTATGTGTGTGTGCTTGAACTCCTATGGGAAACTGTCAGAGAGACTTGACAATGATTAATACGACACGTTGCCATGTCGAATATGACGGAACTCATTTAGAGAGACGGACATATGGCAAACAAACGAAATGGAGCATAAACCAAATGTCAAGGAGGCGCAAGGGGGGAGAGGCCCAAACAACCAGGCAACCAACCAACAGACTTGGAGACTTTTGGAAAGAAACAAAACAAAACCAAGAGCCAAAGAGCTTATAAGACTCAGAGAGAAGTGAGAGTTTGTCAGAAATAGAGAGCCGGAGAGAGCCAAGTGTTTGGTCGACCGGTTTCTGAGACTTCTGCGTCTGGAAGGTCCCCCCAAAATCCCACATGCAGCTACATACACACGCACACATACATATGTACATAGGCAACAGTTTGGCTTGACACAGCTGAGTTATTTTTTTAGTATTCAACAAACTCTTGGCCGCTGCGGACGTGGATCTTGAAAGCGATCACCCACCCTTTTCTCTCAGCGTGCGTCGGGTGTGTGTGTGTGTATGTGTGTGTGACAAGACGAGAGTGAATGTGAATGTGAACGTGAAACGTGTCGCGCATGCGTCGTTGTTGTTCGTCTTCACCGTTATTATAATTTGTATGTGCTGCCTCCTCGGTGCTTTATCTCTATGCAAAGTGACAACTAAAATTATGTGAAGACACTCCAAAATAGTTGAAATTACTGAAATTGTTTCAAACAAATTCCATACAAAATAGTGCAAAATACAGAAAAAAAAACATACATAAACCTCATCAAACTCCCACTGCAAAAAAACAAAAAATAGTCAATGATATTTTTGTTGTTATTTCAGTTGCTGCTTCTTTTTCCACTCAAGTTTTGTTGCTATTTTTGTGGGTCGTTGTCGAACGTTTTTTTTTTTTTTTCTATTTCTTTTTTGTTTTTTCTTTTCTTATGTTTTGGTATTCGTTGTGCCATCTCTTTTGCTCACACGCAAATTCGATTCGGCTTCTTTTTTTCCACTCTTCTTTGTTTGCTTTGCTGCTGCTTCTCCTGCTGCTGCTGTTGTTGCTGGTCTTCGTCTCTTTTGTAGTTGTCTTTGCTTGCGTTTTCGTTGATGAATTTAATTTTATTTTCGTGTTTAATTTTTTTCTTCTTCATCATTATCATCAAAGTCGTCTTCATTTTCGTTGTCTTCATATTCGCATCCGCCCCGATGACCCGCCCACCAACATTAAAATGGGTTTGATGTTTGCCCAATTTTTGCGGCACTTGAAAATTATCTAAATAAAAGCGAACAAAATTTCTAAATTAGCTTAAACACAATGCAAAATGCATAAATTAAACAAACAAAAATTATAAACAAAATGGAAGTAAAAAGCTAAAGAAAAATATCAATACCCTTGACAGATATGATTAAAAATCATTTCGATTTTACTAATTTTGTAGGGCGTTTGCAGCCTAATAAAAAAATGTTTGCATAGAGTATTGAAAATGTACGGTACAAAAAAAAAAACCAAAACAATCTCTGCAAAAGGAAAGTTGTAATGTGAAAAATTCAAGGCCCCGGACTTGGGAATATTTTTTTTTTTAGTAGGTATAGAGATTTGCATACAAATTTAATATTTTACTTTATGAGCAAGTGAGAAAAGTTGTTTTTTTTTTGCAGGAAATTAAAGAGGTAGAGCTTATGAAAATTTATTATCATTTTTTTTTATTCTTTCTGGTTTGGTTTTCTTGTGTTTGCTTCTAAAGCTAATGAATTTAATTCCAATATTAGCAAAGACAGATTTTCTCTCTTTTTTTCTTTGAAAGTAATTTTGTTAATTTGTCGAATTATTATAAAACAAGTTTGTGTAATCGTTAAACAGGCAATAACCTCAAAAAAAAAATCCAAATAATATTTAATTCACCAATGGAATTTTTTTTGCTTAGATTTAATACTCTTTCTATGGATATTCATTGTACTATTTTACGAAATAAATTGATGTACTTAAATTTTTTAATTATCAATACTTACATTAATACATACAATAAATAATTTTCTAGTTAGAAGCAGTAAATAATTTGTTTATATGAAATTGAGTCAATTAAAACATTTTAAAAAAGTGTAAAATGGATTTACAAAAAAACATGACTTTAAAATTCAAGAATTTAACAATAAGAGTATTGAAGCTCCGGTATAATCTCGATAAAAGTCAATCCTTTCTGGTTAATTGAAACTGTTTTGTCTAACGATTTGGTATGTTCATTATATGGTATGATCTGCAGATTTGTTTAATCATTTTTTAAACATCAAAAAAGACCTTAACAAAACACATTCCAAGTTAACATTTTTGTACAAATTAGCCAAAAAGTTTTTTTTTTTTTGTTTTATAATTATCACAAAAAATGCCTGAGGGGAGCTCCATGGTTTTTTTTTCACTTCTACCGCAGGTTTTTAGTTGTTTTTTTTTATACCGTAATTTCTTAATATAATTATTGTGGCTTTGTTGTCTTTTACGCTTTCTTAGCTTTCTCTCTCTTTCTTAGGGAGAGGTTTATCTCTCCCACACTCTCTTTGTCTGTCTTTCGTTGTTTCTCCCTCAACTTACAGCTGATCATTAAAAATTAGCTTTTATGTTTTCTTGAACAATGTAGTCTACAGAAATTGAGCTCTATGAGTCGACAATATGATACCCTGCTATAAAACATTTGTTAGTTCTCTTTAAATTAAATTTGAAAACTTAACAATGCTTACTTTTCAAAATGATGATAAATTTTGACGGATCAGTCAGAGGGAAATAGCGAAAATAGAGAAATAGACTGATCAGGAATATCTTTTAACTTAATAGGGTATTAAATCTATCTCTTTATGTTAAATATTTAATGCTCTGTGCCCTGTAGTTGTTGTAATTGTTAATTGTTTGCAGTTGTGCAATGGAATTTTAAATTTTATTTTTGTTGCTTTTTTTTAACTTCTCTTTACCCCTTTATTATTATTACTTGTTGTATGTTGCTGTTTTTTGGCTTCCTTCTCGACGTCTCTCTATTGTCGATTATGACTAATGGACTTCGGCGAGCGAGTCTGATTGTGGACGGACTCCACATTGGGTTGTATGTCGTTTGTTGTCCGCTTTGTAAGCTGACAGAAGGTCAATTGTTTTGTGGGTAATTCCGTTTATTTCATTTACTTTTGCTATACAACATTGCACATTTTTTTTGTTTTGTTGTGTTTAGTTTCGTTTTGGGTTTTGGTTTTCCGTTTCGCTTTACTTTATGCAATATAATTAATTTGAGACATTAACGAACCATTTCGCCATTTACTTAAACCTTTTTCTGTGGTTACGAATTGTTTAATTAAAAACAAAAACACAAAAAATTAGAAACTACAAAAAAACCCCTTAAAACAACCATCAATTACTCGTTAAAGGAATGCAAAAAGAAGCTGCTTTTTCATATTCTATATTATTCTTTTAATTTTGCATAGATAACTAAGTTTTGGTTTAGTTGAAATTTGTTGTTTTTTTTTAGAATAGGGTCGCAATTGTTTTTTTTTTTTAAGATTGCTAGAAAAAAATAAAGTAAGTTGTTGATAGCAGAAAAAAAAATGTCATTTGCTTTATGACACATTTCACACAAAATCAGATGATTTACGAAAAAATGTCGCGCATAAAGAATGATTATCGTTTTTTCCTAAGTTTTCTCATTTTCAATTCTATTTAAAAAAAATGTGACACTTGAAAATCTAATCTCATTAAGTGTGCTTCTCCTAGTGTCTTCGAATATTTGAAATCCTCTATGCAAAATTTTTATCAAGATTATTAAATAGATCAGTTAGACACTTGCGTGTGAGATTTCCGATGACTAATGGAAATTCATATATTCTAAATAAGTTTGAGGTAAATCAATTTATGGATTAAAAGATATTTGGAATTTTGGATATGCCCCAACCACAAACTGTTTTGTTGACTCATATGCTAAGATTGTGTTTGTCCACTTTAAGCGATGTCAAACAACTCCTACAACATTCTCAAAAACAAAAAAAAAAGCAAAAAAGCCATTAATCGATAGCTTCATTAAGTTTTATGCAAATTTTTGAAAAATAAAAAAAGCATAAAGAAAACAACAAACAAAAAATCAGCAGATTTTAGTGGAACTTTAATAAGGAAAAAAACAAATCAGAGAGAAACAAAATCATAAATTCACATAACAAAAATGTTAATAACAGTTAAAGTGTTAATCCTACACGTGTGAATATGAATCACAAATATGTATACCCACATATATGTACACATACAAATACACATACATATGTGAAGTTTATAACTTTTTCTTTACATTTTTAGAGTACCTAGCGTAATAATAAGCGAATTTCCGAGTTAAAAGATGAGCAAACATTAAGAGATAAAATTAAAAAAAAATACAGTGAGAAAAACGAGTGAGACACAAGTCTAGAGGAATCTCCGAACCATGTGGCGTGTGATAATAAGAATAATGCAAAATTGATGCCCGCCTTTCACCCTCTATGCCAGTGATATACATAAGTTTACTTTGTTGTAATTAATTATACAAATCAACAGCCACGAAACGAATTTGCCCATAACAATAGCAACAATAATCAAAATACAAAAACAAAACAAAACAAAAAACAACCTAACATAACATAGTTGGCAATCAATATGAGTGTTACACGCGCGCCCCAACAGAGGGCAGCAGCAGCCAAGACAGAGTCACCAGCATCGCATAGACAAAATCAATTCCATCACACCTGGAGATATCGAATACCACTTGGATTCCGATGGCCCGGGGCGGTAGCCACATCAGCCCCTTGCTGGGCTCTCCTATTGTTACTGATTAGTCTGGCTCTGAATCTGGGCTTCGTTCATTGTTATGGTGAGTACTTTCAATACTATTCACAATTTATTCAATTACATTTATTTGCATAAGACACGCCAAGAAGGGATAGATTTCAATATACATATATATACAATATTTATATGAATCGGTAGATTTAATTTATTTATGGTTGAGATTAGGTCAATCCACGTATGTAAGAACCTTTGACCCATTTTCTGTCGCTCGCAAATAAAACATTAAACTAACTGATAAATTAAAAGTAAAAAAGGCAATTTATGTCATTTAACCTTGCTGTAAAAACTTTTATAAAAATTCGAGAATTTTCCTAAGGATGTTTTAATCTGTTGTTTAAAAAGTAGAAGAATGGGTCAAAATAAATAGAAAAATAGAGTATCAGCTGGTACGTTCTATAAAGAGAAACTGTTAATACATAGCTCAAAATATTTATTAATTGGCACTTAAAGATAAGCCTTAAATATTTGAGATTTATATTTTCGTTTCTACTGCACTAAAAGTTGTAAAACTAAAACGATTGCAACTTCTGAAAGTTTCTTAGTGTGAATCGAATTAAAGCAATTCACTACAAGTCTTTTATATACATTTGTTAAAAACTATGACATCTAAAAAGAGATTAGTTAACTAGATCAAAGGCATTGATATCGACTTAATCTCTTGAAACTATTTTTTAAGACTGAGAAAATTTATTTTACAGAAGATTTAGTTTTACTTGTGAGGTGAAAGGGAGGAATATATTCTAAAATCATTATTTTTCTGCTGCAGTGAACATATTTGATATTCGAACATATTTTCATATCTATCTAGCCTTTTCTCAATACTGATTCCGAATGTTTTGAAATTGCACTTGATCTCCTCTCGTTTTCGAATGTTTTCAATCAAAATTGTTATGCCACTTTCTACGTTTGACAATGAATGACAAATAAAATCGATGTAAAGTATATGTTAAAATTTGTGTATTAAGTAAATTAGTCTTAAAAACATTTAAAAAAATTAAACCTGACTTCTTTTTGTCAAGACTTAAATACAAAAAACTAAAAAGCAAAAAACTATTATAACATGGTTTTAACATTAAAAAAAATTAAAAAATTACGAAAGTTGTTCAAAATAAACAAATATAAAGTATCTACAAAGGCTTTAGAGAGCATTTTCTTTTACAATGTATATTAGTGCTTCTCAATAATAGCCAAAAAGATGGAAAATCATATAAAAGTTTATAGGTTTGTTGTCAAAATGAATAATATAAAAAGAGCTATTAGGCAATTTATAGGGTTATTAATTTAAAAAATTTCCCAAACACTTATATTAATTAGTTTAGTATTATAAATACAAATATTACTTTCCAGAAAGGCAGCAAAGGTAATTTTGGGAATAAACAGCGAAATGAGCTTTTGTTAAAGATTTTCTCACTTGGTAATTTCTATACTATATGCAGATTAGAAAGTTTCCCCTTACAAATTGATGTACTAAATTTGAAATTGTTAATTGTATGCAATAAGTATGATAAACAATTTAGCTAAAGGCAAACATATGTGTATGATAGTAATACAACGAAAAAAATATCAAAGAAGCTAACTTCGGCTATGCCGAAGTTTATATACCCTTGCAGTATACTTGGCAATAATATTTTTCCTTTTTGAAATTTCTTTCCCTGCAACTCAATTCATCAATACACAAACAAAATATTATTTCTCTTTTTACCACAAGTTTTTCTTCTTCCATCATTTTCTAAGCAAAGCACGGCACGCATACACATACAGTTCATGTAGCGTTGCGTCTGTGTGTGTATGCGTGTGCTCTGTTGATTTGATGATGGCAGTAGTAGGCAGCAAGCAGCGCTGCCGGCAGCGTTTGAACCGATTTATATTGACTGTAACTTGTGTTCTATTTATCGGATCAGATTCAAATTTTGGGATCTGAGATTTTATATCTATTACTATCATATTGGTAAATTTCATGGGGATACTCCAATTTTTGCAAAAATGTTTCTTTTAGAGCTATATGATATAGTGGTCCGATCCCAAAGATTTTCATACTTTATCTCACCCGGGTAAAAAAAAGCTCCCAAAAAAAATTTCATCCCGATAGCTCTTAAGATGGCTGAGTAAAACGCGTACGCACCGACGGACAGACGGACAGACGGACATGGCTATATCGACTTAGCTTCTCATGCTGATCAAGAATATATATACTTTATGGGGTCGGAAACGTCTCCTTCTGTGCGTTACAAACATCTGACCACTTTTATAATACAATAATTACATTTTCTGACAAATTAGTATTTATTGTAATAGTTAATGTACAAGGTTAGACTTTAGGTTGTTGCACTGCAATATTTTACAATAATTGTTTATGCTTTCATCGTTTTTTTTTTCTTTCTCTACACTTTATAGTCATTGTTTCAAGTGTTGGCATTATATATCATTTACTTTCAATGCTAAAACTTGAAAGTTTTATGTACCATAACTAAAAAAAAAAAAAAGGAAACAAAAACAAATATCGCTTTAATACTGGACCAAATTTTATAATGAAGCGGGTGGGCGTAAAATTAAAATATTAAAGTGAAAAACAAACAATTCGTGGAATTGGAATTATTTGAGCTTTAAAGTGACCCAAAAGTTCTTCTGCTTCCGTAACACTTTTTTAATTGAGAATTGGATTCATCTTTATAAATTGTTTACTTTTCTATAAAGTTTCAAAAATTCACAAAAATTAGACGAAAACTGGTGTAGTCTATAAAATTTCATATATAAAATTAAAATTCCCATACTTCTTTATTTATACTACATTTCAAAACCGACTGCGCTAAGAAATAGATAAATACATTTGATTTATTGGTACTATTTTGCATCGGGGCTGATCTGCCCCCAAATCCGTTCCTGTACTCTGGGATATTACAGTGTAATGACATCCTTAAACTAAGCTAAGTAAACACATTACTACTTAAAAATATCAAATGTAAATAACTTTCAGTAAATGTTGAAAAACAGTGAATAACTTCCCGTCAAGCAAATATTTATGACATTTACAACAAAATAAACCCATCACAAATGCTACCTGGCTTGTCGTCATTATTATCATCATCATTGTCATCAGCATCATCATTATCATCGGCATTGTCGTCATTAGCAAGAGACAGAGAGCCACACACCTAGACTGCTCCTCCTCCTTCTCCACCTCCTCCTACCCTTGGCTAGATCGGCAGACATGCCAAGATCTCGTGCCTTACAAATGACCGATAAAATGCAACAGGTTAGACAATTCATTATCCATGCCCAATACAATAAAATATATTTTCCGTAAACCAGAGAGCTATATACAGACATAGTATGTATGTAGATTCAGAGATATCTGTCAGTTGGTCACGTACAAATGCGGTGGAGCATCGGAGCGCCGGGGGGCGTGTCTGGCCATAGACACCGAGTCAAATGTCAACGCACGCTCAACTGGCCATTCAATATTCCTCTCTGACCACCTCCTCTTGCCCCTCCATCGATTCTCATCAATTTTATGCATTGTTATTCGCCATTTTTTTGCTAATCATTTGATTTATGCACATCGAAACTATTTGTTTTCATTGGAATCAATCCCTTTGTGTTTAGACTTGTTCCCATACTTCCTCCCCCTGGATAATTCCCGCATGGATTTGTACTCCACATGTGGTCAAGTAATCGAATTGGACTCGGTACATATGCAAATCATTCATTTCGTTTTGTTTTTTTCTTCCCCCTTTCAATTAGGTAAAAGTTGGTATTTTTTAATAAGGGATAAAGTGGCAAAGCTTAACAAAAAAATACCCTAAAAAAATTATACTTATAGTAGTTATCTAAATTGAATTTAATTAATGAGTTGCCATTTAAAATTATTTGATTAGTTCACCCTCAAAAGTAGAAGACACACTTCAAGTGTTTAGCTGTTCTTCAGAAGCATTAGAGTCTCATCTCAGGGGATTTATTAGTTTGATTCAAAAAAAAAAAAAAATCACCAATAGTTATAAGGCAAAATTTAATAAGCAAGCAATAATTCCCAACAAAAAAAAAAAAAAACAAAATGACCCATAAATAAAGAGGGGTAGAAGTATACTATTAATAAATGGTAACAAGATAAATATTAAAAGATAAAGTTATGAAAATAACTTAATAATTAAATGCATAAATACTTTTTTAGGTAAACTTCTTTACTCTATGGTTTATTAAAAATATAAGATATCTACTTTAATTTTAACCCACTTAAAGTAGATTTACATACTTTACTATATTAATTTGCAAAATCTTATAACGTCAATTTCGACATTCAAGCCCAATATACCCTTTGTTCGTGTTTAAACGCAGGGTATTTAGATAAACGTCATTCACTTTAAACTCCATAATACGTTGCCTATTCGTTAAAAAAAAAATGATCACATTTTGTTTTCATTATTTTACATTTATGTTAAAATAGCCAATAGAGGAACATTTAATTAAGCAAATGGCATTTTGATTAATGGAAACTAAAATGCCAAAATAATGTAACTATTAAATGAGCAACTGAAACATTAACATCATGTAAGCAAAATCTTAAAATACCTTTGATTCAATTTATCTTCTCAACTTTTGGAGTGAACCGCATTCCACAAAAAAATAAAAAAAAGAAACTACCAAAAAGTGTTTCTAACTTTTAATTAAATCGCTGAAAAGTTAAAAAATGGAAAACAAACACACAAAATAATAAAACAAATGCTGTGTGTTGCGTTGATTTTTTTAACTTTTGTCAAGCTTTATTAACTTTGTGTTTGAGTTTATATGTATTAAATTAAATTAACTCATGCATCAAATTTGGCAACCAATTAACAGCTAACAAATAGATGTCATTGTTGGACGAGTACCAGATTTTTCTTTACTACATTCAATGTGCTAATGAAAGCGAAAGTCTACTATTTGGCGGCACATGTGACAAATTGTCTTGTGGCTTCGATTTTGAGTTCTCAAGGAGGTTTAGTTTTAAGTGGCTATTACTTTTTTCCTCTCATTTTCGTTGCAGTCATAAATGTTTAAATAACCCAAGATTTTGCACTAGATAAGAATTTATTAACAACTGAAAGAACTTTTTTTTAAATTATAATTATTAATGAAATAATTTTTGTATTTTGTTTGCCTAAGAAAAATACATGCCAAAAGGTTATTGATTTTTTTTTTTGGTTAAGACTAATCATTTATAATTGCAAATATATTTTGATACCCTTGCAAAAAGGGTATATTAATTTTAAGAAGAAGTGTGCAATGCATAGAAGAAAGCATCTTCAACTTTGTTACTTTTTACGCAAATGTCATAAAAATTAATATTTCTCAGTTTAACAAAGCTATTAATGAATGCACTGAATTTGATTAAGATCGGGTTACTATATATACCACATATTATAGTTTTTACTACAATTACAGTTAAAGAAATTTGGTATGTGTAAAAAAACATCAATATCAGCAACACTAATAATGTTTACAGACCGAATAAAGTTGCAAGCGAATACACAGTTCGGCAGGGCCGAAATTAGGTCTCTCCGGCCCTCTGGTTTAGAGTTGTAGAAGACTTTATTTACTTTCCAATTAAATCTTAAGTTCAACTATTCTATGGAATTTTGTTCGCCATGTTTGATTATTTAATTATTTTTGTCAACGATTAAAATATTTGTTGAATCTTTGCTTAACTTTAAGCCTAACAACAAATTTAAAATATTTCATCTTAAGCGCTAACTTCGTCTGTCATTTCTCCCGATTCTTCGATTTTTAATTCGCGTAAGGGAATTGGCAAAGACATTCGAATGTGCTTCAGGTTTTTAGTTAGGGCTAGGCTAGCCCCAATAATCGTTCCCAGGTTCTTTAACTGCGGCTTTTGTATTGCTTCGATATTGCTGTATATGGATACAGTACTGAACTCCGTACTGAAGCCCATTTGGGATCACGAATCCCTACTCCATACTCCAGAAGTAGAGCATTAATGAACCAATGTAAATTGCTCGATTTTAGTCTCAGCTGTAACTTCTTCTCTTCGATATGCATACGCCAAGTTAGCCTTCTGTCTAGGTGGATGCTAAGATAAATAATGTCGCTAGAATGGGGCACTGAATCATTGTTAGGCATAGCTTGAATGTTACAAGTTTGCGTATCTACTCATCGACCCGGATACGCCAGTATGCTAGCTATTTGTCTACAGATAAAGAAATGGACCAGGTAAGCACCCTTGTGGGACACCAGTTTTGATTTCAAGATAAGCTGAGTCCGAGGTATGATTCCATAAGTTTGTGGGTGTAATGTGGGAGTTTTTGTTTGATTTTAAACAGCTCCAAACTCTATCGAAACCACATATAAAAGGAATTTTATTGAAATGCCTTTTAATAAATTTTTACTTATATTAATTTCATACCTCAAAGAAAGTAAAGAAACTCAAATAACATTTAATTATTTTTTTTATTTTCCATACCAAATAATGAATACTTATGTACATAGTCGCGAATCAAATAAAATTATCTAATGCCATAGCCTAAATCAGCAAATATTCATAATTACTGTTTCGGAGTCTTACTTCATATTATTAACACTGAAAATACCAAAGACTTTTATCAAAAGTTGTAAATTTCCAAATCACCGACAACAATTTGACTTTTTCCCACTTTTACTTGAAGAAATCAACCTAATTTGATATAAATGCGATGATCATCCATTCAGACGTTTTGCAATATCATGTGGAAAAAAATGTGCCAAATTAAAAAAAAGGCTAAAAATATCTCGTTTCTTTCATCAAAAGTCACGCAGATGAAAGTGAAATATGTCATGTCTTTGTTGTGCCTGCCTCGGATTGTCGTCGTATATCAAAAGACTTAGAGAATGAACGTGAACCGGCTAAAGGCAGTCGGAGTGAACCTCAAGTTGGCACCATACAATGTGACAGTTGAGTTGAGTATTCCTCATTTTGGGAGGAATGGGTAAATCCGTGATATTTTGGTCATGTTTTTTAAAATCAAATGCAGGTGTTGGTTGTGTGTCAGCACTTCATCATTAGACTGGTATAGTTTTGCTCTCGAAGGAATTTCAATTAAATATTGAAATTAAAAACGTAGTATTACAAAGATTATCAGTCATTTCCCATGTTTTTACACAAAAAAAACAAGATACTTATCTTAAATTATATCAATATAAAGTTGATGTTAAAGAGATGAATATTCTGTTTCTAAACGATATTTAAATCGCTCTTTAACTTGGCTTACTTACTTCTATGTTTTTGAATATTAAAGTTGTATAAGAAATTCAACAGATTTCTTATTTGAATTTATATAATATGCTAATTTCAAATTTTAAATATTTTACCTTATGCGAATGGTGTTATTTATTTCTTGAATTTATTGCTAACAACTGGCAATAATAAGACAAACGCAACGAAATACAAATATTTCTTAGATTTAGTTAATTAAATTTCTTCTATTCATATTGCATTTATCATTGATGGTTTTTATGTTTTTAACATATTTAAAATAAAATTTTAAAATAGTTAAGAACTGGAAAACATCATTATGAGGCAGATAAATATAATGCTAAAAATGTTTATGTAAATAATAACTTTTTATTATTAATAAAAGATTTTCTTTTGTTTCAACTCATATTTTCTCTATTTTAATTCTTTTTTAAAAGTGTTCAAGTAACAAGTTAATATTTTTTTGCCAATAATAATGATATACCCCTCTACGTATGAGTAATATTTCACTTATTTGCTTCACAAGCAAATATTTTGATTAGTTTTCTCTCTCGATGTGGTAATCAAATGTCTTAGCACTAAGTGTTTTTCAAAAGGTGAAAACAAAAGTTAATTTGTTCATACAAAAAGAAAACCAGTCCAATATGCATACCAACATTTGTTTAGTATGTTTTCTTGAACTGTGTATATGTATGTATGTATATATTTATATGTGTGTATGAGTATGCTATATATAGCTAGACTTAGCTGGAGCTTCCTCTCTCACTTTTCGGTTAACCGGATCTGAATCAGAATCTCTGATATTGTTGATATTGTTGTTATTGCTGTTGTTGGATCGAATCATCCATCATTCCATGCACAAACACACACACAGCACACACACCCACAACGACATAAGCGAACATTGCTCTCAAAAATGGTACAAAATATAGTCATGGTTGGTGTTGCTTTTGTTGCTGTTGTTGCCTCCTCTTCACTGTCAACGTCATGACTTTTATAGTTTTTAACCCAATCAACAAAGCCAAAGCAAGGAATATACATACATACATATATGTAAGACTTAATTTTGCTTTAAATATGTTTGGCATTTTGAGGGTGCTTTATAATACATATATAAATTATATAAAAAACAATTCTCATCACATGTTAATTTTATTTCGTGTGTTTTGATTTCGGCCATTGCCTTGCCGATGCCAATTCCTTTAACTGGTTTAAATACATAACAACAAACCCCTTTTGCCTTCTCTTTTACTCAGGGGTATACAAAAAAAAAAATTGTTATAATTGACGTCAACATCTACAATTCGCTTGCAGATTTTAATCATTAAAAGGTGGCTCTGCATATTAAATTGTTGTTCAGTTAAAATTTAGTTTACTTTAATTGAGTTCACCCAAAAATTTGATGGGTGAAAAAAGGGCAGACACGTGTTAGATTTTGGAGATAAATGAACTTCTGATTTAGAATTCTAGCAATGTGCAAATAATTAAAGACTAAATTTCTGTTGATCAGCATGAGTCAAATTTAAAACAGAGTGTGCATAAGTACTTAATATAAGGGGGTTATTATCTTTCTAGGGTATTAAATCACATTGTAAATAAATGTGTCTTAATTTCTATGAAAGAATTGCATAAAAAGAAAAATACAATTGGGTATACATTTAGATATTTAGCTATTCTAAGTAAAAATTTAGTTTTTTCCATTTTAAAGTAATAAAAAATATTTATAAATTAAATGGAAAACCACCATAAACAATCCTTCCTATTGATCTTTGTTCACATTTAAACACCGTTTTAATAAATTAAAATTGATAAGTTCAAAAGTCAACAACAAGTAGATCAAAAAGTTGCCCAAATTATCATTAGTACTTCTTTAAATTCTACATAAAAATATGAGAAGCATTCTTTCACTAAATTGTAAATATTTTAAAGCTGTTTCTTGTAGTACTTAAGAATATTTTCTTTTTATTCATTATTGCATTCATTTTTCTCTGTTTATTAAACCGATATTAAAGTCTTAATATAAAGTACAAAAAAAAAATATATTCATAAGGGAAAGCTAACTTGCTAAGTACTTCGAAAATGGTTTTTTTTTTTTTTCAAATTAGACCAAAATATTCCTAATACTTATCTATTAAAAACACTTGAAAAAATTCTCATTAGAAGTTAATCATATAGATTTGCATAAAACTAACAATGATTAATTTTTATGACAAATCACCATTTATAGAAAATTTCCCAAAAAAAAAAAAAAAATAATATGAAATCATTACAAGTCATTACAAAAGTAATTAGATAAATACCTATGCAAATGCCAATAGTGCTTGTTCCAGTTCAAAAAGAAAACTAGGCGTGACTCAACTCAATCATTTTAACAGTCAGTCAATTACAAGACTAAGATAACTTGTGTGCACTACTAAATAGTCAACTTTTTATCTACTATTTATCAAAAATACAAAAAAAAAAAAAAATGAAAAAGCGGCTACTGGGCCTAGTCTAAATATGACTAAAGTTAATTTATTTCATGACAAGTAGAACATTTATGGCATTCTCTCTGATCTTAACTAGTGCATAATTTCATGCGTAATTTGCACTAAATAATCACACAAAATAAATAAAATCAACTAATGCAAATAAATTGAGACAGTTATCGGCATGCCAAAGTGAGCGTAAATAATTCCACAAGATGTTTGAAAATTGTTTACCCAGTTACTTACATAAGTCTAACTTTTGAAAGTTACGCTAATTGAATTGGGTCTCTGATATTGAATGGCCCATTTGGCCAGTTTAATTACATTTATATATATAATATTATTAGGTCGATTTGTTTCATGATAGAATAGAAGTTTTAGAAACTGAGAATAATTTCAAAAAATTAATCACTAATAAATTGAATAATTATGGCGTAGAAAAGTCTTCTAACGAATTAAACTGAAGCGATAATTTAATAAATGCTTGACAATCTTAATCATTTTAAGATAACAAAAGACGTTTGTAAAGTAATCGCAACTAAACATCATTATATTGCCATCTGATCCATTGCAAAATCTCAGAAGCTATCGGATTTTTTTTTTTTGAAATTAGTTTGTTATATCAAGCACCAAATTAAAGAAAAATAACTCCCTTTGAGGGTCCAGTACGATGACAGGCATGAGAATGAAATTGTTATATAAATTTAAAAAAAAATATCAAAGAAGCAAACATCGGCTGTGCCGAAGTTTATATACCCTTGCAGTCCATGGCCATAATATTTTTACATGTTCCAAACTCTTTTTCTGTATCTCAATTCATTAATGCACAGAACCTTTCAAATATCATTTCAATTTCTTCTTCTTCTTCCCCATCCCCTTTTACACGCATGCCGCGACTCGCACGCATACACATATAGTTTATGTAGCGTTGCGTCTGTATGTGTGCATGCGTGTGCTCTGTTGATTTGATAATGACGTAGTAGGCAGCAAGTTGAACCGATTTATATCGGCTGTAACTTGTGTTCTATATATCAGATCAGATTCAAATTTTGGGATATGAGATTTTATATATAATACTATCATATTAGTAAATTTAATGGCGATACTCAAATTTTTGCAAAAATGTTTCCTCCAGAGCTATATGATATAGTGGTCCGATTCTCCCAATTTTCATACTTTATTTTTCCCAGGTAATAAAAAGCCCCCAAAAAAAAATTTCATCCCGATAGCTCTTAAGATGGCTGAGTAAAACGCAAACGCACAGACGGACGGACAGACGGACATGGCTATATCAACTCAGCTTCTCATGCTGATCAAGAATATATATACTTTATAGGGTCGGAAACGTCTCCTTCTGTGCGTTACAAACATCTGACCAATTTTATAATACTCTCTGCAAGGGTATAAAAATACATTGATTTTGAAATAAGTAATGACCATTTTTGGAAATGATCCTCGTTATGATTAAGCTAAAATACCAGCGAATATTGAACATCCTCTTTTTTTTTTGACTCCATAGTCACTTCTACTTTAATAAATTAAATAAATTCCATCTAGATCTATAAAATCTGTTTTATCTACAATCTAATAGTCATCTGTTCTTATCCCTTAATTTTTTGCAGAAAAAATGTACAGTCAGACTGAAAAACAACGATACGATGGCTGGTATAATAATTTAGCTCATCCCGATTGGGGTTCAGTTGGTAAGTTTCCACGGAATGGAATTTCCGTCCCTTTGGAGAGCAAAAACAGAAAACAACTTTCTAAAAAGGGCAAATATATTGCAATAAATTCACGGTCACGTTAGTTGACTTTTTGCAATTTGCATAGAACCAACACGATCGATTGATTTGCATATTGACAACCTTTTCAGACAGCCATCTGGTGCGCAAAGCCCCGCCCTCTTATTCGGATGGGGTGTACGCCATGGCGGGGGCCAATCGACCATCGACGAGGCGACTTAGTCGACTTTTTATGCGTGGCCGTGATGGATTGGGCTCGAAGTTCAACAGGACTGCCTTGTTGGCATTTTTTGGTCAATTGGTGGCCAATGAGATTGTGATGGCATCAGAGTCCGGTTGCCCCATCGAAATGCATCGCATTGAGATTGAGAAATGCGATGAGATGTACGATCGAGAGTGTCGGGGTGACAAGTATATACCCTTTCATAGAGCAGCCTATGATCGGAGTACGGGGCAGAGTCCGAATGCTCCTAGAGAACAGGTGGGTACTGGCTAATGGATGGATAAATTGTGTGAGTGTGTGTGTGTGTGTGTGTGTGTGTGTGTGTACGTGTGTATGTCTGTTGGTGTGGCGTACCTACAAATGTTGCAATAAATCCTCCTCCGCAGATAAATCAAATGACTGCTTGGATTGATGGCAGTTTCATTTACAGCACCTCAGAAGCCTGGCTCAATGCCATGCGATCCTTTCACAATGGCACACTAAAAACCCAAAAGGATGGCAAATTACCCGTGAGGAATACGATGCGAGTGCCACTCTTTAATAATCCAGTGCCGAATGTAATGAAAATGCTTAGCCCAGAACGTTTGTTTCGTAAGTGAATCAGATCCAAATATAAGAAACGTTTCTAACTAATTTCTGTTTCTCATTCTGCAGTCCTTGGAGATCCACGGACGAATCAAAATCCGGCAATCCTTTCATTTGCTATTCTCTTTTTGCGCTGGCATAATACTCTCGCCCAACGTATTAAGCGAGAGAATCCTGACTGGAGTGATGAGGATATTTACCAGCGTGCCCGGCACAAAGTCATCGCTAGTCTCCAGAATGTGATTGTTTATGAATATTTACCGGCTTTTCTGGGTTCCGCTTTGCCACCCTACGATGGCTACAAGCAGGATATTCATCCGGGCATAGGACATATATTTCAGGCGGCTGCTTTCCGGTTCGGTCACACAATGATTCCGCCCGGCATCTATCGCCGCGATGGACAATGCAATTTTAAGCAAACTCCGATGGGTTATCCGGCCATTCGTCTTTGTTCCACCTGGTGGGACTCAAGCGTAAGTTTGACGATTTATCCTTTAAGTGATATCTTCCTAATTGATGTTATTGATTGGCAGGGATTCTTTACTGATACCAGCGTAGAGGAGGTCCTCATGGGGTTGGCCTCGCAAATCTCTGAGCGTGAAGATCCCGTTTTGTGCTCAGATGTTCGTGATAAACTCTTTGGCCCCATGGAGTTTACGCGCCGCGATTTGGGTGCTTTGAATATTATGCGAGGACGCGACAATGGTTTGCCTGATTACAATACAGCTAGAGAATCTTATGGGCTGAAACGTCATAAGACTTGGACAGACATAAATCCGCCTTTGTTTGAGGCTCAACCAGAACTATTGGAGTAAGCGGATAAATTAAGATAGATTAAGACTTGTCATTACATTTTCTACTTCTTCCTAATGGTAGCATGCTCAAGGAGGCCTACAACAATCAACTAGATGATGTGGATGTCTATGTGGGAGGAATGCTGGAGTCATATGGTCAGCCAGGTGAATTCTTCAGTACTGTGATCAAGGAGCAATTCCGCCGTTTACGTGATGCCGATCGTTTCTGGTTCGAGAACGAACGTAATGGCATATTCACGCCCGAGGAGATTGAAGAAATAAGAAAGATTACCCTTTGGGACATTATAGTCAATAGTACAGATATTACTGAGAGCGAAATACAAAAGGATGTTTTCATGTGGCACACCGGAGATCCATGTCCACAGCCAATGCAATTGAATGCCACGGAATTGGAACCCTGCACCTACTTGGAGGGCTACGATTACTTCTCCGGTTCGGAGCTGATGTTCATCTATGTATGTGTATTCCTGGGATTTGTGCCCATTCTTTGCGCCGGGGCTGGTTATTGTGTTGTCAAGCTGCAAAACAGTAAGCGCAGAAGATTGAAGATCAGGCAAGAGGCTTTGAGGGCGCCACAGCACAAGGGATCGGTGGATAAAATGTTGGCCAGGGAGTGGTTACATGCGAATCATAAGCGATTGGTGACCGTGAAATTCGGACCCGAAGCGGCCATCTATACGGTCGACAGAAAAGGAGAGAAATTGAGAACATTCGCTCTGCAACATGTGGATGTGGTTAGTGTCGAGGAATCGGCCACCAATCATATCAAGAAGAAACCCTACATACTACTAAGAGTGCCCAGTGATCATGATTTGGTCTTGGAGCTAGAATCATATGGAGCCAGAAGGAAATTTGTCAAGAAATTAGAAGACTTTCTGCTGTTGCATAAAAAGGAGATGACTCTAATGGAAGTGAATCGTGACATTATGTTGGCCCGGGCCGAAACCCGTGAGCGTAGGCAAAAGCGTCTGGAGTACTTCTTTCGCGAAGCTTACGCTTTGACCTTTGGCCTGCGACCAGGTGAACGACGACGACGCTCCGATGCCTCCAGCGATGGTGAAGTGATGACTGTGATGCGCACCAGCTTATCTAAGGCGGAATTTGCCGCTGCCCTGGGCATGAAACCCAATGATATGTTTGTACGCAAAATGTTTAATATTGTGGATAAAGATCAAGACGGTAGAATTAGCTTCCAAGAGTTCTTAGAGACAGTGGTGCTCTTCTCCAGGGGCAAAACGGATGATAAGCTTCGTATTATCTTTGATATGTGTGACAATGATCGCAATGGAGTCATTGACAAGGGTGAACTGAGTGAAATGATGCGTTCTTTGGTGGAGATTGCCAGAACTACCAGTCTAGGTGATGATCAGGTCACCGAATTGATTGATGGCATGTTCCAAGATGTAGGATTAGAGCATAAAAACCACTTGACCTATCAGGACTTTAAGCTAATGATGAAGGAATACAAGGGTGACTTTGTTGCCATAGGTTTGGATTGTAAGGGAGCCAAGCAAAACTTCCTGGATACTTCAACGAATGTGGCACGCATGACTTCATTCAATATTGAGCCCATGCAGGATAAGCCAAGACATTGGATTCTGGCCAAATGGGATGCCTACATAACGTTTCTTGAGGAGAACCGTCAAAATATCTTTTATCTATTTCTCTTCTATGTGGTAACCATAGTTTTGTTTGTGGAGCGTTTTATTCATTACTCATTTATGGCCGAGCATACGGACTTGAGGCACATTATGGGTGTGGGCATTGCCATTACCAGAGGATCGGCAGCTTCCTTGTCCTTTTGCTATTCGCTGCTTCTGCTGACCATGTCCAGGTGAGTTAGAAGCTTCTTAAATTGATTTCCTCACACTATATAATTTACTCTTGCAGAAATCTGATTACCAAACTCAAGGAGTTTCCCATTCAACAATATATACCCTTGGACTCTCACATTCAATTCCATAAGATTGCTGCCTGTACAGCTCTTTTCTTCTCCGTTCTTCATACTGTGGGTCACATAGTCAATTTCTATCATGTGTCCACGCAATCCCATGAGAATTTGCGCTGCTTGACCCGGGAAGTTCACTTCGCCTCCGACTATAAGCCCGATATTACCTTCTGGCTGTTCCAAACGGTCACTGGCACAACTGGAGTTATGTTGTTCATTATTATGTGCATCATCTTTGTGTTTGCTCATCCCACCATTAGAAAGAAGGCCTATAAATTCTTCTGGAACATGCATACCCTGTATATAGGACTTTACTTGCTGAGCTTAATCCATGGATTGGCTCGCCTAACAGGTCCACCTAGATTCTGGATGTTCTTCTTGGGACCGGGAATAATCTATACACTTGACAAGATTGTCTCTTTGCGCACCAAGTATATGGCCTTGGATGTTATCGATACGGATCTACTGCCATCGGATGTGATTAAAATCAAGTTCTATAGACCACCGAATCTAAAGTATTTGTCCGGTCAATGGGTACGGTTATCTTGTACGGCCTTTAGGCCACATGAAATGCATAGTTTTACCCTGACCTCGGCACCGCACGAAAATTGCCTGAGTTGCCACATTAAGGCCCAAGGTCCTTGGACCTGGAAATTGCGTAATTATTTTGATCCCTGCAATTACAATCCGGAAGATCAGCCAAAAATACGCATTGAAGGACCATTTGGTGGTGGTAATCAGGATTGGTATAAATTCGAAGTGGCTGTCATGGTTGGTGGTGGCATTGGTGTTACTCCCTATGCCTCCATTCTCAACGATTTGGTCTTTGGTACCAGCACGAATCGTTATTCTGGTGTGGCCTGTAAAAAGGTATACTTTTTATGGATTTGCCCGTCACACAAGCACTTTGAATGGTTCATCGATGTGCTGAGAGATGTGGAGAAGAAGGATGTGACGAATGTCTTGGAGATTCATATATTTATAACACAATTCTTTCATAAGTTCGATCTAAGAACAACCATGCTGGTAAGTGGAGAAAATCTTTGGAAATACATATATTTAAATCATCCAACTGATCAAATTTTCTTTTTTCAGTACATTTGTGAGAATCATTTCCAGCGGCTGTCAAAAACCTCCATATTCACGGGTCTCAAGGCAGTCAATCACTTTGGGCGACCAGATATGTCCAGCTTTCTGAAGTTCGTCCAAAAGAAGCACTCCTATGTAAGACTTTAAACCTAAGCTTTTCTTTTGGTTGACACTAAATTGGTTTTTTTTTGTGTTTGCAGGTGTCTAAAATAGGTGTCTTCTCTTGCGGTCCTCGACCGCTAACCAAAAGTGTTATGTCTGCCTGTGATGAAGTGAATAAAACACGCAAATTGCCTTATTTCATTCACCATTTCGAGAACTTTGGTTAAGTTATACATACAATACAATAGATGAGATGAAGAATGATTAGGAAGAACCATAAACTCTGCCTGCTGTCTAATTTTCGAAAAACAAAAACCCATACATTTATAAGTTTCATTCATTTTTAGTTAAGTTAAATTTTTGTATTCAATCATAATTTAGTCAAGGTTTTTCTTTAGTGCATTATAAAAATTTTCAACGCAAACCCACAAAAAAAAACACACGGCCTGTACTTGAGATATGTATGTATATGTGAAATGTATGTATGTAATATGTATGTATTTATTGAAAATAATGATTATGATTTGTTATCAGTTTTTGTAAAGCGTTTGCCTTATTTATTAAAAACAAAATACAATTCCCATCAATCTAAAGAAATGTACCTACTATCTTGAAAGGGTTACAGACAATGGTAAAGCAGTGCAAGCAGTGCAGTGCACATAATTTTGTCAGCGAGTGTAATTTTTCGACAATGCTCAGCGCAGGCGCTACAAAACAGCTGTTTCAACTTCAACTCCAAACAATGTTTGACAGAATTTTCATGAAAACCAAATCTAAACACACAATCATAAATTAAAATGGAAAAAAATTACAGAGATTTGGCTACAGAAACTTATAATAATCTTTTGAATCGAGAGTTACATATCAACGAATGGGCTCAGGAGCGGTAGGTATAAAGTTTGATTCGAAGCAAAGTTTTGAATTGAAATTATTTGATTTTTTCCGACCAGTTTGAGCCTTGCCGAGCCTCTTTGGCGTTTCTTAAGTGTCTTTTTGGAGCCCGGTAGCCTCTTTAATCTCATTATTCCTCTTGCTGGCATTTATAGTCAAAGTTTACTGACTCATCTTGTCTATGTCATTAGCCTGGTCAGTGGCCTGAATTCATTAACAAAATGGTAAGTAAACTTTGCCATATCTCCCTCTGTTACTTTTTGTTAATGCCCAACAACTGCAGGATCTATCCGGAAATGCGTCCTTTGTGGAGACTTCGGGAAGGGTTTGCCGATGATGTAGCCTCTAGGCCGCAAGTTGCCTTGGCAAGTCATGAACTTAGCTGTGAGACTAGTGGAGGGCAGCCTTGTGCTCATTCCATGTCCTTTACTGTCCTCGTGTTGGTGTTAACATCCTACTTATTGGTCTATTGTCGGCGTAATGTGAAATGGTGTTCCACCAGCACTTGGCGTATTGTGGCTTGTGGTGTGATTTTATCTCTAGTTATGGCCATGTGGCTAAGTCGTCTATATTTGGCCACAGAGTTTCTGCATCAATGCATCTTGGGTAGCTATTTCGGTATGCGTATCTTGAATAGCTTCGAGAAGAATATGAATTTCCTATACTCACGACGTTGTATCTGGGGAATTATTTTGGTGGCCCTGTTAATTGGATTATCAGTTGGCGTTTATTTTATAAAACTGCACTTTGGTATAGATCCTCATTGGTCAGTGAGGCAGGTGAGTTTTGTGGATAATCATCCCTGTAAATTGATGCTTATTCGTTGTTCTTTGACTTAGGCCTTCAAATGGTGTCCAGAACCTACTTTTATGCGGCATGAGGGTAGTCCCATTTTTCTTTTGGCCCGAGATTTTGGTAATATTCTGGGAATATCGCTTTCTTTGCCCATCTACAAACTGTAAGATCGCCTATTAACAGATTTATACTTCATTAAAATATTGAACCTTTTGGCTTTTAGAAAATCGTCGAAGAAGTCTTCCGTTTGGCGTCGTTGTAGTGTCATAGGAGCATTGGAATTGATCAACTATGGCTTACGTCTAGCCACGCCCAAGCAATATGGCCGTTTTGCATTTTTGGCCTATGAATTTACAAGAAGTGCCTTGCATTGCTTGGCACTAATAAAATTATCGCACATTTTGTCATTTAAACAAAAAATAAAACTCAAGTGAAAAGAAAAGTCCTAGTGCTAATTTAAGGATTTATTTAGTTTGTTTTTAATGTATAGATTAACCTCAATAAAAAAGTAATAAATATCTTTCCCATGTCTTGTACTTTAATCTTATTCACTTAAAATGTGCTGGCCTCAATGGCCGCGACTACGACAAATTTTCTGGTTTGTCTGTGTCTAAGCCTGAGCTTGGCTTAATGCGCTGGACTTGCCCATCTTGTGCCAGCCAGCAGCTTGATTTTAGCCGTATGTATAGGGATCTTCGTTTAAAGTTTCTTTCTTTAAACAAACTGGCCAAACAGCTGTCTAACGAGTGTGAATCTAGCGTACATTTATTGTCGCAATTTAAGTTTAATCCACCTTCTGATAAGTTACCCAAGAAATGTACCCTTGAGTTGTCTCGTAAGCAGTCGCCAGCACTCTCTATTACATCGTCTCCCATTTTACTTTCGCCTACACCATCTTCTTGTCCCTCTTTATGTTCTTCTTTTCAGATTGAAGTACCCATTACAAGCCCTGGTGTACCTCAGTCTATCCCTCACGGGAACTCTGATCAATCACAGGATCATGCTGGCTCTCAATCACTTGCGGATCCCAATGCTCCTCCGCCTCCACTAATTGTAGTGCCTCATCGCAAACAATTATTTATCTCTAGGCTTGCTCCAGATACTTCTGAGTCGTCTGTGGCAGCTTACATTGGTAATATATGCCCTGCTAAGGTTTTAATTCAAAAGTTTAAGTTTTCAAGGCCTCGCGAAATCTCCTCTTTTAAAATTACAGTACCAAATGAGTATTTTTCAGCTATGGTTGACACTAATTTCTGGCCAGAGGGCCTAGTTGTACACGAGTTTGCGCCCAATAAGCGCTCCCGTCCGTTGCCTGTCCACCTTCCTAATTTATCTTCTGCTTCAAAAAACTAATAAAGTCTAGTCTTTGCATTCATTATCAAAATGTAAGAGGACTTCTTACCAAGCTCTCGAACGTGTTCTGTGATAGCCAAACCTTTTCGGCTGACATATTAGCTTTCTCTGAAACTTGGCTTAACTCCTCTGTTTTGGATAATGAAATTCTTTCTAATAACTTTATTTCTTATAGGCTTGATCGTGTTGGTCGTCGTGGCGGTGGAGTACTCATTGCTGTTAACTCGAATCTGTGTTCAAGTGTCGTGCCGATTGATCTGCCCTTAGGTGTTGAATTTATTTGCGTCGAAGTTACATGTTCCAACTTTAGCTTATATATTTCTTGTTCATATATTCCTCCAGCTTCTGATATCATGACCTATATGCACCATGCTGATGCTTTGCAAACTATTTTTAATAGTCTTAAAGATCGTGATATCCTTATAGTTTTAGGTGATTTCAACTTGCCTAATATTTCTTGGCTTGTTGATGATAATCTATCTTTCTTAATTCCTTCATCTCAACATGTTTTTCTTGATTGCCTACTTGAATGTCCGCTATATCAGTTGAATTCTTTCCTTAACTCTTCTAAAAGAATCCTTGATCTTGTTTTTGTCTCTGATCCCACTGTTAGTGCTGTATCCCGAACACAGCCCCTAGTGAAACCTGAAGATCCTTATCACCCTACCATTGAAGTTACTATTTCTTACAATTCCGTTACTAAATCACTTAATAACATCGCAAATTCTCGTCGTAGATGTTTTCGTAAAACAAATTTCAATCTTCTTAATAGCCTTATTTTCTCTTTTGATTGGTCATTTCTATTTGAGTGCTGCGATATAGATTGTGCAGTGAAGTTTTTCTACTCTGCTCTTAATTCTCTAATTGATAAATGCGTTCCTTATGTGAATGTCTCTACCGTCTCCAGCGCGCCAGTCTGGTTCACACGTAGGCTCTCTAATCTCCGCAATATTAAATCGAGATATTTTAAAAGATTTAAAAAAACTGGTTCGCGACTTGACTATGCAAATTACTGTATAGCCAAATCTCAATTTTGTCTTTTAAACACTCAATGCTACAATAATTATATCGTTCGCTTTAAGGTTGAATTTTATAAGAACCCCAAAAGATTTTACAACTTTGTTAATTCCAAAAGACGCTCTAATGTACTACCTTCCACCTTCAGACTTAATGACCAGACTGCTAATAATGACTCAGATATTGCAGATCTGTTTGCTAATTTCTTTCAGTCGACTTATTCTACTACTGTTTCGGATCCCACAACCTATCCCTTTTCAATCCCACATTTAAATTGTATGTTTTTTCCTAGTATTACTGAAGACTGTATTATCTCTAGCTTGTCATCTATGACGTCTTCCTTCGTTCCCGGTCCTGATAATATACCTAGTTGCATCCTTAAAATGTGTTCGATCTCCCTATCTAAGCCTTTATCTCGGTTATTCTTTATATCGAGTGAGACTTGTAGCTTTCCCGATATTTGGAAGGAGTCTTTTATTATTCCGCTTTTTAAAAAGAGTAGCAAATCGGATGTTTCTAACTACCGTGGCATTGCCAAACTTTCGGCAATACCAAAGCTGTTTGAGAAAATTATTACGTCTTCCCTTCAACACCTAACCAGATCCACTATTTCTCCTTGTCAGCATGGCTTCATGAAAGGTCGTTCGTCGCTTACTAACCTTTTAGAATTGACTACCCTTGTACACCATGGCTTCCGTAAAAAGTGTCAAACTGATGTTATTTATACTGACTTTAGTAAGGCTTTCGATACGGTTGATCATTCTATGCTTCTCGCGAAACTTAACATCATGGGTTTTTCCCCGAAACTGTTGGCTTGGTTAAAGTCGTATCTTATTGGCAGAACCCAAAAGGTGTCTTTTCGTTCCTCATTATCTAAAACTATTAAAGTTACGTCAGGTGTACCCCAAGGCAGTCATCTGGGCCCACTGTTATTTACCCTGTTTATAAATGATTTACCCTTGGCCTTGGTTCACTCACGCGTGCTCATGTTTGCGGATGACGTCAAGATTTGTTATTCCTATAATGATCCTTCTTTCCAACAGTACTTGCAATCTGATCTCGATGCGTTCTGTGATTGGTGCCACGTTAATAAATTACACCTTAATGCCTCTAAGTGTTCTTTTATGACTTTCAGTCATTTGTCTCCGTTCCTAGCTCATTACTCCATTAAGTCTGTTCTGTTAGATTGTGTACCATCCTTTAAAGACTTAGGCGTTATGTTTGACCCAAAACTTTCATTTAATGTTCATATTGCTTCAATTGTCAATAGAGCATGCAGCCTTCTTGGCTTTATTAAACGTTGGGCCAAAGAATTTGATGATCCCTATGTAACAAAGGTTTTATACACTTCGTTAGTTCGCCCTATTCTCGAATATTGCTCGCCAGTGTGGAACCCGCAATATGATGTTCACCAGCGTAGTATTGAATCGGTACAGAAGCAATTCCTTAAGTTTGCGTTACGCGGTCTTAATTGGGACCCGAGTCTTCGCCTACCTTCTTATTCTGACAGACTTCTTCTTATTAATCTCCCTTCACTTTACAACCGTAGGCTCGTTTTTGGCATTCTCTTTCTCCATAAACTAGTCAACGGCGAAGTCATTTCTACTAATTTACTAAGTACGCTATATTTTTGTGTTCCCTCACGTCGGACCAGAAACTTTTTTCCTATTTACCTTAGTAGATGTCTGACTAACTACTCTCTTCACGAACCTTTTCGTGTTCTTTGCCAATCTTTTAACAACCTTTCTCACCTAATTTCTCCTCATCTTTCTGTCACTTCTCTTCGCGCTATACTTTTTAATCATCTACAGCGAAACCAATGAAAATATTCTGGACTTGGATTGGCTGCAACTCATCCCTGACCACATTGGCTGTGAATCGGGGCATAGCTGGCACCTTATGCAAATAAAACACCTCCACCGGGTCGGGGATGTTTAGTTGTGTATATAGGCTAAGCTAGCTTTTTCAATTTAATTACTATTTGTCTTTAGCTTAAGCTTTTTCGTCGACTGCTGTGTTAGTTGACGTAAATAAATAAATAAATAAATAAATAATTTTTTCACCTTTTTATACCCTTGCAGAGGGTATTATAAAATTGGTCAGATGTTTGTAACGCACAGAAGGAGACGTTTCCGACCCCATAAAGTATATATATTCTTGATCAGCATGAGAAGCTAAGTCGATATAGCCATGTCCGTCTGTCCGTCTGTCCGTCGGTGCGTACGCGTTTTACTCAGCCATCTTAAGAGCTATCCTGATGAAATTTTTTTTGGGAGCTTTTTTTTACCCGGGTGAGATAAAGTATGAAAATCTTTGGGATCGGACCACTATATCATATAGCTCTAGAAGAAACATTTTTGCAAAAATTGGAGTATCCCCATGAAATTTACCAATATGATAGTAATAGATATAAAATCTCAGATCCCAAAATTTGAATCTGATCCGATAAATAGAACACAAGTTACAGTCAATATAAATCGGTTCAAACGCTGCCGGCAGCGCTGCTTGCTGCCTACTACTGCCATCATCAAATCAACAGAGCACACGCATACACACACAGACGCAACGCTACATGAACTGTATGTGTATGCGTGCCGTGCTTTGCTTAGAAAATGATGGAAGAAGAAAAACTTGTGGTAAAAAGAGAAATAATATTTTGTTTGTGTATTGATGAATTGAGTTGCAGGGAAAGAAATTTCAAAAAGGAAAAATATTATTGCCAAGTATACTGCAAGGGTATATAAACTTCGGCATAGCCGAAGTTAGCTTCTTTGATATTTTCTTCTAAAACTATATGATATTGTGGTCCGATCCTGACAATTTTCATACTTTATCTTACGCGGGTTATAAGTAGCTCAAATATTAAGTTTCATCCCAATAGCTCTTAAGATGGCTGAGTAAAACGCATACGCACCGACGGATGGACGAACGGACGGACAAGCATCTGACCAATTTTATAATATCATCTGCAAGGGTATAAAAATTAAGGAAGGTTAATTTCAAAACCTTTCAGAGATTCGCTATTAAAACTTTTTGTTTTTTTAAACCCCATAAAATTATAATTGCAAATTCTTCTCGTCTTCTTTATACTGCAGCATAAAAAGAGGATTGCATTGAAAAGTAGTTAAACATCTCCTGCTCCAACTATATTAGACGTTTACTTTAACAATCTCACTTGGAGGATAATATATTTCTCCGATCAATTCGATTCCAGAAAAAAGTGTTGCTTAAATAAAAGAAATATTATTAAATACTCGTACCAGCTCTTCAAAAACTGACCAATTTTATTATGGAACCCTCTGCAAGCCTATGCACAAATATGACAGTTTTTTCTGTGTCACATGTCATATACAATATTTCAACTATCGATCAATAAGGAAGTACTTCAAGAAATACAATTTTATACACTACTAGAATTTAACAATTTAAAAAGACCTATAAAAATACATATGTATCTACATTACTTTACGAAAAGCAAATGATTGATTGTTCCGTTGATTTTTTTTCTTAGGCACCGTTTCCAGATCTTGTTTTTAGGCTTTTGATTTAAATATTTTTATAAACTTTTTTGAACCGTATTGTTCAGCCGTCGAGTTCCTGGACTCCAGGTTATTGTAAACACATCGCGACGTATCGATTGTTGAAATCGCCTAACATTCAAAAATAATCATTTTTTTCCATTTACTAAAAATGTTTCAACTTTAGGTGCCTCTAGCACCCATGTTGAAAAACGATTTCAACAATTTTCTGCATTCATAATCTGTGAAGTATTTCCTATCGATTGCATATATCATATCAGCATTTTTGATAAAAGCGATCATGAAAAAATTGAGGTTAACTTTTGGTGTATAAGAAAAATACACAAACAATCAATCTCTAATTGGAGTAAAATTCTCGAAAGATAGTTGGCCATTCTCCTCAAGGCTGAAAGTGAATATTTTTTTTTGTGATTTCAAAAATAAGATATATGTTTTTACTGAGCCTTCAGTCTTTCTACGATTTGTGGGCTTAGCTCTCTAAACCTCTAAAAATTATTAAAAATTTTGTTTTTAATTCAAGAAGATACATATATTCCTAGGTTTTGATGGCATTTTAAATACTCAAAGTTTTTCAACATTTTACTATTTAAACTTTATAAATTGCGATTTGAAGTTGAAGTCGTTTTCAATAGTTGTAAAATGAAATGTTGCTTTGTATATATTTGATTTATATTTTATTACTTTTTACTTTATGTATTTTCATTATTAATTGAATAACATCTACAACATTTAATAAAAGTTAAGCTTAAATAGTATTTAATATAATTATTTGCTAACTGCTTATGTTTGCCATACTTCGAGTGCTTAAGTACATTACAATATAACTAATAAAGTAGGAAGAAACTAGTATAAAGGAGAGGAACCTAATTGCAACTATTGTACAACTAATGGCAGCATATTGTTGTTGATTTTTCTTTAACAATTAAACAAACGTTATTACTATTAAAACTAATTAAACGCTACTTAAATGTGAATGCATTGCAAATGAATTTAAATTAGTTGAAGAGAAATGGAGTTCATTGATTGATTGAAATGTGGCGAAAGCGATTATCTACAACTAATTTGTCCGATATGTAACAATGTTAAATATATAAATGTGAGCCTTTATCAATGGACACTATTCGACTATCTACAGCCGCATGACTCAACCACCATATTGGGCAAAGTCTTGAGAGTGGCCGAGTTGTTCGAGTCCAGGACGACCAACTGCAGTGAGGAATACTGTTTGGCGGTGCAGCAGGGTATCAGCTCCAAGGGCTTGTGGGTGGCATTTGTGGAGACAATTTTCTAAAAAAGGATAAAACCAGTTAGGATGTTCTGCCAAAAACATTTCTTTTGCTAGACTTACCATTATGGAGCTGTGGTGTGATGCAGCTTGAGCAACACTGGCCACGGAACTGCAGGAACCACGACAGAAATATGCATGATATCCTGGCGGCTGCAGGATCCAATTATCCCAGCCAATTTCCGCAAACGATATATACAATTTCTCACGACAACATTCCGTCACTCCACTAGAACAATTAATACTACGCTTCTGACGGGATTTGGAGCGACGATTTTGTGTATCGATCATTATGAAGGGCCTATAATCCTTGTCCACCGATATCATTTCCTCCATGTTGTTTATATCGCACGATTCGCAGGTGATTTGTATAATGTGGCTAAGATCGTGACTACCAAACCAGCGTTTAATGGGCCACTCAATGTCGATTTTCATCCATTCATCTGGAAAGAAATGTAATGCATTTAGTATTCAATTCCAAGTAGGTCTTTTTTAAAATGTAGTTTTATTTTTAAGCATTGCTCAGCAGTTTCTTTATTCTTAATTGGTTAGTTTATTTATTTCGTTGAATCTTATCATTTTATTATCTGTGGCAAGTGATCAACCACGTAAGTTAATTAGTTCACACTTACGGAGAGAGAGAGAAAGAGAGAGATAGGGAACAAAGTTCAATTTTTTGCACCCACGAATATATTTTTTGTGGAATTTTATGATGAAAATATTATTTATTCAGCTTGTTCATTCACCCACAATTTGTTGTGATGATCACGTCTATGTCCAATGATCTTCTTGATCACTCGAAAAACAAAATGGACAGTTGTCAACGCCCCACTTATCGGTCACAAACAAATTATATACATATTATATGATTAATATAATATAGATTCATGATATCACAATAATGTTGATTTCTTAACTTTCGGGTGTTGGGGGTCAGTTCATTTTTGCTGAGCAAAGGTCTAAACGTGTGTTATGAATTTGTGTCTATGTATTTCAATATTCTGATGACGATCTTCTTATTTCAAAAAAAAAAAAATCTTTGCTCACCTTGCACATCCACCGACTGTATGGCTATGGTTTTGGCCAATGGTAAATACTTGGCATCCGCTTGCTGTTCCACCTCGGAGACAACAATCGTTTGCTGCTTGTGAGGAAGTGTATCATTGCTGGGACGAGTGCGATTTTGTTTGTTCTTAAAGATCCATAGGACTGCAGTGCTTACATCGAAGCCATCGGCATCGGCATCATCGATCTTGAAGCTGAAGCACATGGAAGGATGGACACCCAGACGCTTGCATTCAATTTCCTCTGTGGACAAGAGTATAGAAATTAAAACTCAAATAAAATTAGTCAGCCACTAATTATGCTTACCTCTCTTGAGTAAAATGAATTTCTTGCTAGTACGCGCATAGTAATCATCTAATTCTTTGTTATTTGTACTCTCATCTGTATGGCTTAGGGTAACACCTTCGAATATTGGTTTAGGCAGCTCCACTGCCGAGACATTTGGACTCTCCTTGAGACGCAGTTTCTCCAGAATTTGCTGCTTCACGAATTCAATGCGCAGGCGGCTGAGTTCCTCCTCAGTGACATGCTCAACCTGACGATTGCTCTCACATTTGGGACACCCACCGCCAGAGGAATTCGTTGTTTTATTGGCAGCAGCCTCAACAGTGGGAAGGGGTAAAGTCTCCTCTTTCAGTTCGGGCACCATTTCAGGTGCTACAACTACTTCGTCATCATCTCGATTCTCTGGTTGAAGAAGGCTCTCTTGCAGTTCATTCCTCACATAATCCAAAGGACTTAAATTGAGTCCGTTATCATCGTCTGTTTCTCTGGGATCATCGCCAAACATATGGGGATAGTCTTCAGTGTTATCAACCTGTGGGGTTGAGACCGCATTTTCCTCATCCTCATCGTCATAGACCTCGCTCAGTAGTTGCCATAGCCTGGGCACATTCTTTAGCTGCTCTGGAGGCGATCGATGGTAGCTTCGTTCCTGCTTAATCAGATGCTCCAGTTGATGTTGCGAATGTCTTCTCAATCTCTCATAGTAATGCTCTTGCTGTTGTTTCTCTTCCTCCTCGCTGTTGGCTGGATCTGGTTCCACATGCTTCAATTGCCTGGAACGTTGCTGCCTTATGTGATGCTGTTGCTGTAGGATATGCTGCGACATATGCTTCACATGCTGATGGGGCTGAGGCTTGGGATGTGGACGCAGGGTATCCTCCCGAGTACTGGGATGCGAATGGGCATGCAGACGATTGTAGATATTATTGTTCTCCAATGCCAGGCACAGTAATAGAACGAGGGTGATAAAGTATTTCGCCATTTCGAGAGATTTCTTTATAGGTATTTGGGATTCAATTTAATATTTATAAATTTATTTCTCCTTTAGATTGAGTTTTTAGTTGATGCTTTAGTCAAATATTTTTTAATTTATTGATGGCTATCTCTTGGGAAGCATTAAAAATTCAATAGTTCTTGATTTCTCGACAAAATTCATAGAATTGCAGCTATGTGCACTTTTAATTGCCGTTTTGCTACTTTGCAAGGAACTCTGTTGTTGTTGTTGTTGTTATATATATATATTTTTAACAATTGGTTTCCTTTTAATAAATAATTTTTTAATTGAATTTAATTATTTAATAAGTTTTGGCTAAACGCGTAGGATATTCATGGTGAACAAGTTTTCCATTGATTTGATTTAAACAGCTGGAAATGAAAAGAAATTCATAAAATTACTTAAACTGCGACACAATTATACATGTATTGAAATTTTAATTATTCATATGTAAGTAATTAATTAAGTTCATTGCAATATTTTAACTGATATACTATAAATTTTTATTGGCCTCCGATTAGCCGGTTCGGAAGTTCAATGAATATAAAAAATTCTACAACAAAATTGCATCATTATTTTCCTTTCTTTTTTTCCAGATTTCAAGAGCAAACACAAATTTATTTATTTATTTCAAGTTATTATATTCTTTGTATTTTTGATTAATTAAGATTAATATTTGCTAGTCACTATAGGATCCCGAAAAAAAACAATAAAATTTGCCTAGGTAATTAGGAGTTGATTAGTACCGACCCCCCGCACATACCGTAATTTGATTTTAATTTTTTTTTAATTCACTTTATTGATCTCTGAACCCGGACGCGAACACACACACACACACAGCAAAACGATCAAGAGATTTTCCGTTTGAATTTTATTGCCTTAGGCTTTGATTTTTTGGAATTTATATTTTGATTGTGTTTCTTTTTTCCTTTGACGTGCGACAACTTAAACGAGTTGTGAATGAATGAAGCGTTGTCTGATTAGTAGAACAATTTATGTGACGATCGGACCGATCCGGCCCGGTGAAACAGCGTTGATTGATGGTTCCGCGAGAGACAGACAGATAGAGAGAGAGAGAGATAGATAGGAAGACCGAGAGAGCGTCAGAGTGTTGGCAACGACACACACGAAGTTGGCGCTCGACCGGCACACGAACGTGCGGTTTTAATTTCCCCTCTCGGAACTTCGGTGCTACAGCAGACCAGACCCGACCCAGACTAAAGCAATTGCCATGGTTATATGATGGCGCTTGGCTGCAGACCAGAAACAAAAAAAAAAAATTTAGTTCCGTGCATTTCGAGGTGCAATGACTACCTTAAGATACCATGTATCGACCTGAAGTTCACCAAAATTAAAGACTTGACTAAAAGAAAAAATGTTTGTTTTTGCCTTTTAAGATGCAATTCTAGGCGAATTCAAGGATAGACTAAAAGCTAGAAGAAATTTCCATTTAGCCAAAATTCACATTTTAGATGATCTGAATATACCCCTGGCTTAATACCTGCTCGGTATATAGAAGAAAAAGTCAAATGCATGTAGAAATTCTTGCATTCATTGCATCAGCTAAAGAAGTCGCCAGCGGCGCAAATAATTGCAACGTTTGTAATATCTTAATTTAATTTTTCGGTTAAACTTTGTTTTTTTTTGGGCCAAACACACCTGCTTATAACACGCCCCCAATGTGAAAATTCCCACTGCATTTGGGTGAAACGTTTATCTTATATCGGGCATTTTCAATTCATTTAAATTACATTCCCTGTGGGTCGTCGATTAATGCTAATTACTTGGAAACCAAATTATATATTCTGGTGTGTGTATATACACACAATCACATCAAGCATTTTGACTTTGATGAACCGGCACGATGATTGTGTGTCAATCAATTAAACACTGAACACGTTGCTGATAAGCCGTTGCTCCCTAGCTCTGCGATTGAGTGAAAAGTGCTCTAAATCACTAAACCCAATTAATGTGATTTATAACCTATTAATCGGGGTTTGGTAATCGAATTATGATTAAAGAATCATTCGCATACTTAATGATACAATTCCTCTTTCATATTTCATCCACCTCTTGGCCCATTTACTTGTTTTCCAATTCAAATGTGGGAATTTTTACGGGAATTTTTAAGTGGGTAATTTGCATTTCACGTTTTATTTTTATACGAGACAATTTCATCAGCCAGAATTTTAAAGAAATTCATTTTAAACGTGAAACACTCGGTAAAGGTCAAGAAAACTAGAAATATGCCAAGAATCATGTGCTATATAATATATGCATAAAGATTTTTGTATGTGTAAATTATATACATATTTTTGTTTTGTAGCATAAACACGTGCCTTATCTTGGGCTCACACGAGTCACGAGTTGGCGAAATGTGATTATGAATTAGATCATCGAAACTATTAGAATAGGCCTTTTAGAAATTAATATGTAGCTGTCATTTTGTTAGGGAAGCCAAATTATTTAGAATCAATTTTAAAATGTTCTCGACTGTTATGCAACTTGTAAATATTATATTAGCTTTTCATTTTTTACTTAAGATGTAAATATAAATCAAAAAGGATACAATTTTTGTTTTTTACTCCTAAAGGAATTCATATTTTTAGAGACATTCCTTCTCATTCTCTTCTTGTATTATACCTTATTATTACTCCCATACCTCACTTTATTATCTTCCAAGAAAACACGACGCAAATTGAATTTATATTTTCTATAGCAAACCGTGTAAATATTTAAAATTTAGTTAAAAGGATAGAACAAAAGTATTCAATTAAAAGAATTTACAGTCTGATAAGTCTACAGTATCTAGTCGTTGATGAATTTATAAGATAAAGACCTACAACAAGGTTTGTAACCCTTAATCAAGGGTTATTTATATATATAGGTCTATATTTCTTTCTTTGGCTTTATATTTATTCACAAAGTACTTTGAAGTATTATACCATCAAAAAGTCAAATGGATTTGTTAACTACAACAAACATTAGTAAAAATTTGTTAAATTAAACAAATGAAAAACATTTGAGGTAAGTTGCCAAGGTAAATTTCCATAAAAACTGTTGAGTGTAAATCATTCTAGCTGGTAGCTATATAAGCCGTCTTATATTCTATTGAGATTTCGTTTTTTTTTTCTTTTTTTGAAAGTGACATTAGGTTTAGAATAATGCCATTAATTGCCACTTTATGACGTCCTTGCCATACTAAACATAGGTCATTCATGGTAGGTACATACAGGTTATCTCATCTCAATACGAAAAATATTTGTATTCATATTACGTATACGCAATGTGACACGTTCTTAGTGTGTAGCTTTAATTTTTCCACCAGCTCATAGAAATGACGTTATTTTTACTGATCAGCAGGGGGTAAGAATCTTATATATAACAATCGAACACGTGTCGTCCGGCACATTTTTGACGTAATTACACAATATTTGCGCTGTACATAAATCGGTTGACCGAGTTATCAGAAATCGAGATCAATCAAATTGCTTTCAATCGATGGCGTGCGACTTGATAGATAGGCGTTAAACTGGACGGGGGAGCAATTGAAGAAGGTCATTTAACTGATGCCTCCACATCATCATCATCATGATGATCATCATCATCATTAAATGGAGAGCAGGCGAACGAGGTCTGATTTGAATCGGTTGATCTGATTGCCCACGTCTTCTTTTTTATTGTGGTTTGCCTCTGCCCACTAAGAGGGCTACGTCATCGAGCACGCAAGTGGCGCATGTTATGGAGCCACCAGGGAAATGAATCCAAACGATACTTGCTGCTGCTTCATCTTCTGTTGTCAAGTGAAATGCAAAATTAAAGCAACAGCAAATGAAGACAAAAATGCATTTAAGCAGGGTGCAAAGTACAGATTTGAATGGTGGAATGGACCGACGCCGTCTCTTTGGGGGTTTTCCATGATGATCGTCGTCGTTTCTTCCATTCATATCATTTTCGCATTAATTACGAAGCCTCAGCGCCTGAGCGGGGACGCTATCGTAATTGCCAGTGGCTTATCACTTGCAATACTTCTTTTTGACGCAAGTTGAATGCACTGCAAGAAAAATGGTCTCGACTTTTGCATTTTGCTTTTTGGAATTAATTCCATATGTAAATTTGAATTCCCTGGAACGATTTACGTTGTACGATGATGATCACGATCAGCTTATTAGAGCATGTCTCGTGGTGAACTTTGGAATTGCTTATGAAGATTAGCAGCAGCTATATACAAATCTCTTTTTTAATACTTTTTCTTTATTTTGTGTATGTGTGTGTGTGTGATTTTTTTTATTTATTTATTTGTACTTTTCATTTGACACATGCAGAAATAATAAATGTCAGGATTTTCATGGGGATTACAATACGGAAAATACTAGATGAAAGTATTTTAAGCTTTTGAAGCTTTTTTGTTTGCTTATATAACCTATATGGGGACTTGCCACATGTTGGTTAAAAGCTTCAGTTGGCCTAATTGAGGTTATGGAAATGGTAGCTAATCAATTAATTAGGCCTATGATAGATACTAATCTTTGAATTATTAATTTTTGTAAATTAAATTGCTTGTTATTCAAAACTAACAACACAATTAGTTTATATCATTTTTATAAACTCATTTCATACTCTAAAGTTAAAAAAATAATTTATTGAATAGCTTAAGTTAAGAAATAGAAACTCACCACTTTGCAAAACTCGTTGAATAATTTTTAAAAAATGATTAGCAATCCTTTTGAAATTCTTTTTTCATTTACCATTTATAGTCCATATTCTAGATGTTACTTGTCAATGAGTTTCTAATTTCAATTCGTTTTTGTTTTTTTTTTTTTTTGCAATTCATTTGCACAACTTAATCATTGTTATTATTTCACAATATGAACTTGAACTCTTTAAAATGACAAGCACTATTAGAAAGGTTTTTTTATTTTGCACCGTTTGATTTAAGTATCTATATGAGGACTTCCCATAAAGGGTTTTTTTTTTGTTTTTCTCTCATCTGAATTTGTCACCAATTTTTCTTAGGTTCTTTTTTTCGTTTGTAGTCGATCCGATCGGGGAGAACGTCTGCGTGTGAATAATTGAACGCTGGGGCAGTCAGCAACCGCAAAGGCTGCCCTGGCCCCTGGTTGGTTGTGTGTGTGTGTGTGTATGTGTGTGTGTGTGTGTCATGTACAATAATGGTTGAGGTTGGCCCAGTCTGCAGTCCAGCGCAGACAGCGAGTTCCAATTTGCTTGCCAGGAGGAGCGGTGCAAAAGAAGACGGGAGGGGAAGGACCCATTAAGTATTTTTTTTTTTCTTTCATTTTGCATTTGTGTTGGTTTTGATAACAGCAATATGTTGTGCCTTAAAAAATGATGCGCAATTTTTTTACATTTTTTGTTTCTTTAAATTTTGTTGTTTTTTGTTTTTTTTTTTTATGAGAACAATCTCTGATAAGGTGACTTTCCCCTCTCACTCTCTCGATTAGTCGACAAATTCGATCTCTCCGTACTATATATATATCTCTATCGCAAATCTCTCTTTGATTTTGCAATGCTCTCTGCTCTGGAACTTCGTAGCGCAAAAAACCGATATGAAATCCGGTTCGGGGGCACACGTCGCCTCCTGCATTGACTTCGTCATACAAAAACGTGAGATGACGTCGCTGGTTGAATTCTTCTACAATATGTTTCTCGATCGGCAGTCCAAAGTTCAGTGTTCGTTTTGAATTCGAAAGTGTATACTCATACTCGTATTTAGAGATATCCATAGGTTATTCCCATTTATCGATGGAAGTGCAAAGTAGCCTAGGACCATACATTTTCTGATTGTTAACATTTATGATCTTCTCGATGTTTTTTTTTTTATTGCTTTTATAGAGGTTATTATTATGTTTGATTAGCACACTGAAGTGCTCACGTTGTCGAAGCGTGTCAAAAGTTGCCAAGATTTTTGTTTAAGGAAAATTTTACCAAGGATTTCAAACGTGTATTTGAAATCATTAAAGTGCCGCATGTTGCCTATCTCAAATGGGTTTTTTTTTTACCTTGGAAAGCTTCAAGCATTCACCTCCGCATTTTTTCTAAAATATCATGTGATTTCCTTATTTTCAAATTCAAAATTATAGATTTTTCTTAAGAATTTGTATTCAACTATCAATTTAATCACTTTGTAGCATCCACACGCCCTTTAGTTGGCTCCCTGGAGCGCGTGCTTGGAAGCACATCACTAAACTTGGCTTATCAACGAACGGTCGAGCCTCTCTGAAGGAATTTGATTTCGAAATCGAACTGTTGTTGAAGCAGAAAGTACTCTTTCGATTTTTGGGAATAATGATGACGATCATGCAAATGGAATATTGTAAACAAAATCATTATATTTTAAGAAAAACTGATTATTATAAATAACTTTTGGCATCGACTTGTGGGAGGGGTGCAAAGTGTGCAAAGTCTTGCGATTATTGAGGATTCCTTGTTCACAACCGGAAAGTGGCCAGACATTTGATAACCATTTGATAACACCCACGACTTTTAAAATAAATTACTAATTAAGAAAAAAAGAAAACAAAATAAATAAATCTATAGGTACCTATATGAAAAGAATAATATAAGATGTATTAGCTTTGAGTAAATACACAGATTATTCAAATATAAATAGAAGGTTTACCTAGAAATTGATTTTACTATAATGATGTAAAACAAAACTATAATTGCATCATTTAATTGACGTCTATAAAAATTAAGTAGTAGAATTAATTTTATTATCGTAGCTTAGAAAATTAAGTTTTTAATCTATTCTAAAAAAGGTTAAATCTACAATATATTAGATTTAAGATATAAATTAAGACTCTAGTTTTATATATTTCATAATTCTGCCCCTTTGAGTTGCTACAAGTCTAAAAAACTGTTTTTTTAATTAACCAAGATGAATTATAAATTGATTGCTCTCTATTTTTATTGCTCTAATTGTAGGTTCAAAACTCATACATATTTCATTATAATATAAAGCAATTTGAAATTTATTACCATAATATTTATAAGGTAACAGGAATAATACAATGTAAGGTGAGAAAAGATAGAAAATATAGTAGCATAGTTAATTTTTCTAATTTCACAACCGAATTTCGCTGTAAAGTAATTGACATTGACATAACTATTTCAGGCTAAATTATTGTAATCATTTTTCGATATATTAATTGTTATTTTTAAATATTCTATAATTAAAAATATAATATATAAATATAATTCAACATAAATTTATCGCAAACTTTTCAATAAAAGATTGATTGGTGGAAATTTTTTTTGGCTGATACTTAAAAAACGATTTCAAGAAATCACTAAAACAAACTCTTGTTGAGCTATTTTTAAAAAATTGATTTTTTTTTAATCTACATGGATACTGTCAGATAAGTTTTAGTCATTAATTAATAGGTATTTTTCTTGTATACCCTAGCAATGAGGTTTGCCACATTTATTTTGAAAAGAAGTTTGTCCAACACTTGAAAAACTGTCTCCAAACTGTTGTGTAATTTTAAAGACGTGTCTTAAAGCAGGGTAGGGTATTAAGTGATAATTATATATATATGTTAAAGTTTGAGTGTGTCCATTCAATCAAGCAGATCAGGGCCATGATGACAGACCAAAAATTTATATTAATTCAAAATTTTCATGTGGCTTCTGTTTTATATGGACAGGTGTCTCGAAACTGTCCCTCTCTGTGTGTCTTTATCTATCTCTTTTTCTGCACTTATGTCTGTCTTTGTCTATCTGTTCATGTGGACTAAGCGTGAATCCTTAATAAATCGCGAGAGATAAAATCAAAGCCAAAAAAATATTAATTGAACAACTTTAAAGTAACTGCCTTTAAACCAACAAAAACAACAACAAAATTTTAATTAAAATTTTCACAAATTACAAATAAAAAATTTGAGGCAAGGTTGTTGTCTTAATAATAATCAGTTCATTATAAAAAAAAAAAAACTTTCCATGAAATTTGTAAATAGAACTAATCGAAATTAAGAGTAGTAAATGTGATATTGAAAAGAGCATTCAATTGCCACTTTGCCACTTTGGACTTTGTAGCTGCTGCCTTCAGTTGCAGTCTCCGACAGACTAGACGATTGATTTTTCGATTGATGTTCAAGAATATATATTCGATTTTCGTTTCATTTTCTTTTGCCCACATCTGGCCAAAGTCCACTTACGAGTCATGCGCCAGACATGTGCATGAATCAATATACAAATACATATACATACCTACATATATATCTTACGCGTATTTGATTCAATTTCGATTTTTCCCCATCTCATTGCATCAAAGATCAATTAACCAAAATCAATTGGGGGTGAGAGGAACACGCATCCGACTCGTGTCTGTATCTCTGAGATTTGAGATTTTTCCTCTCTTCTTTTTTGTTTTTGGGGTTTTGGATGATGATGCAAAGTAGTCTTTAAATGCTAAACGATGACGTTTTTCACATCTTTGACATAAAAATTATACAAATATTATATTTGTGACGCAGTTGACACACATTGTTTACACTTTTTGACAATTATACCCTAAAAGCCATTGGGTTAAATATATTTTCCAATTAACAAGAACTGGGTTGTTGAAGAAACCCTACAATAAGCGTATTTCGCAGTCGGTGTCATAAAATTTGCACATTTCTTTGATTTCTTTTTTGCATAAGGTAAAAATAAACATTTCTTTATCTGTTGGGGGACTCTTTCTAAATTTAGCTAATATGCAAATAGTATTTTCTACTAATCATCATATGCTCGTGCCTCTCGGTGCCGCATGTGGCGGATTACTCAGAAATAAAGATTAAGTATACGTTATTCGCGTGGGTGCTAATTCTTTGTATAAACGGAAACTATATTTCTCATAAATTTTCGTTGGTATTAAAATGAAAAATAGAAGAGTAATTCAGTTTGTGTGTCTTGGAAATAAAAAAAAAGGGTAACAGATTTTATTTATTTTGACAAAACTAAAATATATCACAAACTAAATATAGGCAAGAAACCACAAATTGAATTAAAATCTTTATTTCTCTATTAGCTAATTAACCACTAAAATTCAATAGATACAATACGCTAAACTAAGCAATGCCAAGCACAAGATGGTAGAAATTAAGATGGAATATTTATATGAATTAAAATAATGAAGAAACTTTTTTTTCCTATATATAAATGAATCTTAAGATACACTCTTCAGATATATTTAACATTTTATCTTAAATTAGTTAAAATAAAAGAAGGAAGAATAATTAATTTCCATCTTTAAACAGGTGTCCTTTAAAAGTATTAACTAATACACTTCTCTTATCGAAAATCAAACAATCCAAGTAGTTAGTAGTTAGTGAATATTTTAGTTTTCAAAAACTACTCAATAGATAAGAACTACTTGATACATTTTTTTTTAAATTAACAAATTGACCTTTGTAATTAACTACTACACTACACGATGTTCTAGACCTTTTTTCGTTTTATATTTAATCTTTATATTCATGATTCACAAAGTCTAATTACTGTTAAATATTATCAGTTAGCTAGAAATTAAAGTCCACCAAATATTGTTTTATTTATTTTTTTGCCAAATGATTAAAAAAATATATGCACAACTCGATTAATATATATCACTCGAGAAATTAATCAAACACAGGTTGCAAATGAAATAAATTCAAATATTGAAAATGAAAACAAATTAGGGGCACGTGTAGCCTTGCCTTAATCTCATCCATAATAGCACAAGCCATAGAAGACTTGGGCAATAAAAAAAACTAAATAGAAACCAGGGGAAAAAACCGGTCATTCGATTGGTCAAATCTAATCTGAAAGTGCAACCTATCAGAAATATTGCTCCCCCGTCTGACTGCAAACAATTAAGATATAGTAAATAAACATATGCCCAGCAGCATTTCACTTTCGATTTCGATCATGAATAATGGGGGCGATCTAACACCCCACACCTGGAACCTGGGAGCAGCGCGTGCCGTTATCTCTTATCAGTTTATGGTCTCTGACTCTGCGCTGCGGCACTGAGAGCAAGTTCATGTCCACTTGATAAGAAGTTTCATGCCAGCCTCAAACTACGTGTTTACATTTTGGGTTTCTTCACACTACTTCTCGGTCATATACATACATATACAATCACGACCACAATCGCCATGATTGACGATTTCCCTCAAGGGGGGGGAGGCCTTTCAAGTACTTTAATTAGTTCTTTGCTGATTACTCTAAATGTGAATGTGAAGAGAGCCGCAAAGATAAAAATGATTTGGGAAAATCACGACCTCGGCTAGTGTAAAATAATGTCCGACTGCCTGATACGGGCGTGTTTTCCATTGGCATATATCGTGATATTTATGGTTATTGTAAAGAAATTAAAAATCAATTATGCATAGTTAACGAATTGATTTATCATTTGATGGGTGGTGAATGAAAGTTGCTTATCAGCATTATTCGGTTATATTTGAATTTTATAAAAATTTAAGCATACGGCCAACCATTGAAGAGATCGAAGATCTATAAGATCAAATATATACTCGGCACATATGTATCTTAAATAACAATATGTATCTTAAATCCCTCGCTATACACGGGGATTAAAATCCTAAGAAACACCGTATTAATCGGAATTTCGTACAAAATAAGGTTTAACATTAAAACATAACTCTTTTATTGGTCGATTTTGAGGCTGTTGTTCATGCTATAAATTCTAAAACCTGTGTGATTTTTTATTGATCGCTTTGTTTTCAATAAATTCCTGTGATGTCATCGCGTCATCATGTCTTAAACGTCATTAGTTTTTTGTTCTTTGAATTATTCAAGAGGAACTAAGTGAACAGATCTTATTATATCATGGAGTACATATTGTGTCGATTGCATTTTAAATGTTGCAATTTATTGCAACAAATTTGACTTTACTTTAAATTTTGAACCCACTAATAATTTTTTCTTACTTTCGGATTTTCAAAAGGTAATGCCAAACGTAAAAAAAAGAACATGCCCAAGAATACTTATAAAGCCAAATAACTTTTTTTTAGAGATTCATATAAATATTTAATTTGACAATCGCTGATCGAGTTTTTAGAATTTTTTTCTGGTTGCATGGAGAAAATGTAAAATAATTATTTGTTAAGCCCATGCATATCAACATCAAATTCCTGGTAAATAAAAATTATTGTCTGACTTAAAGTGGATTACCTAGTCCAAGTTTTCTTTTTTCGTTTTATCCGTAAAATATATTTAAGGTCTTAAGAAAGTAAATAGAAAACACGTCATAATGTTTGTAGATTGTATGATTTATCCTTCTGATTACTTTCCCCAATCTGTTGAATCGATTTTGAAATTTTAATGCGACAGACACTTAAATTAAAAAAGAGTTTATATGTAATAAATGAGTTCATTTCCAAATCTAAGTTTTCCAAAGTGATTAATCAGAATATAATTTTGATTTAAGTAATTTCATCTCAAACTAGTGAATTATTGCTAAGAAGATGTACTCAAAGACACAGTCCCCCCAAAAAAGGAATGTTCGTTTTGCTTTATTATGAAAACTTTGTCGATACATTGCTCATCCTAAAAGTATGCCACAATTTCTCAATTTAACCCTTATATGCATGTGTTGTTGCCATATAAAATTTTGCTTGAAGCCCATGATCAATAAAAATGAAGTAAGTAAGTCGTCTCGCCGACTTGGATATACCATACACCAGTAAAACAAATATTTTAAATTTATAATAACCAATGCATTTTCGTATTTTTAAAAAAATCTGTTTGCATGCTTTTTAGAAGCATATCTTAGTATTTCGCTCACTCAAGCATTCGAGCACCCTAGCGCCCCCACCAGCCAACGGCCAACTCCGGCCATATGGAAAAACGTTCATATGCATAACTTGGCTATTTTTATTCCGATTTTGATCAAATTTGGTATTTTGCTGGATATTAGTATCAAATTTAAGTGTGCTAAATTTGATTGCACAAGGTTGAAAATTACGGGAGATAATCGAGTTTTTTCAAATTACGGGGGCGGAAAGAGGCGTGGCAAAATCTTTACACATCAAAAATGTGCGCAATTACTAAGCAAATATTCATACCAAATTTTGTGTCTCTAGCTAGAATAGTTTTTGAGAAAATCGGTTTTATTTAATTTGCGGGGGCGGTAGGGGGCGTGGCAAAATTTTTACAAATACAAAACGTGCGCATTTACTTAGCAAATATACATACCAAATTTTGTGTCTCTAGTTGCTATAGTGTTTGAGAAAATCGGTTTTATTTAATTTGCGGGGGCGGTAGGGGGCGTGGCAAAAATTTTACAAATACAAAATGTGCGCGTTTACTAAGCAAATATACGTACCAAAATTTGTGTCTCTAGTTGCTATGGTGTTTGAGAAAATCGGTTTTATATCATTTGCGGGGGCGGTAGGGGGCGTGGCAAACATTTGAAACAAACTCGATAAGCGTACATATGACACGAGTCTACATACCAAATTTGGTGGCTCTAGCTCTTATAGTCTCCGAGATCTAGGTGTTCATACAGACGGACGGACGGACGGACGGACGGACGGACAGACGGACATGGCTAGATCGTCTCGGCTGTTGATGCTGATCAAGAATATATATACTTTATGGGGTCGGAAAAGCTTCCTTCTGCCTGTTACATACATTTTAGCGACTTTAATATACCATTTTCACCCTATGGGTGTATGGTATAAAAATAGTTAAAAAACAAAATAGATGAAAAAATGTTCGTTTATTTTCAACTACATCTACATTAAAACAAAACGATCTCAAACGAAAATATAACCAAGCTTATTTTAATTGTATATAATTCTTACCAAGTTTCCGCATTTTTACTGTTGCAAAGATAATTTATTTCCAACGTTGTGGACGAGAATCACTATACTTTGGTTTTTAAAAATATTTTTATAAATATAAAGGAATCCGCTCTTTAGCAAATGGCATTAAAGGGCTAAATGAATAAAAAAAAATATATGTCTTGGAATAAGGATCACTTTTAATTTCCAACTAACATTTTAACATTCCCCAGTTTCTGCATACTCCTTTTTTATTTGTTTTGAATTTAATTTTGCTTTCTTTAAATAAATCCAAGTTATTTTAAGTCACGATCAACATTTTTTCTGTCAGTTTAATGCCAACTGAAGGAAAGAAAAGACAGCTGAGCTTATTTGTAATACTTTTCATTTTATTCTCATTCATTTCATTTCATTATACTTTTTTTCATTCTTTTATTTATAATTATAATATTTTCTTTTTCTTGTTTTTTTTTTTTTTGTTTTGTTTTTGTCTTGTTCGTTTTTAGTTTTCGCCACCTGTTTTCTGTTGAATTGATCTTAAGTGGTTTTAATTGTATTATTTAAGTATTACCATATACTTGAAATTTTCAGTATATAATAAGAATAATGAGCAAGTTTATATTAATTATAATTATAATTAATTATGTAAGTATGCGTTTTGTATCTTAAAAGTTAAGTTAAACTTCTGTTTTCCATTTTCTGTTGCATTTCTTATAATTTTTACTAAATGTTTATAGTTGAAATTCTTTGTAGACTTTTCATATAAAATAACAGAAGCCTTTTATATATATATAAGTATATTTGTGTGTGTGTGTGTGTGTGTGTCTGTGTGTTTATCTGTGGTTGAACTGTATATGTGTGAGATTATAAAAAGGAAAAAAAGAAATATCTTAACAAATTTGAAGCTTCTCAAACAATTTTGTTTAGATTTGTATCTTTCATTTTGTTTCGCATGGATTTCTTGGAATATACAGATATACATATATATCATACGTATTAAACATATGTTACTATATATGTTTAATTTTATTATTTTTCTTAATTTTATGTTGCTTCTGTTTCCTTTTGCATTAAACATTGAATATTTGCGTTATTCATAATGACATATTTAATGAAACAACATATTTAAAAAAAAGTTGTATTTGCATTTCTCAATTTTTGACAACAATAACAGAATTAATGGTTTGTTATACTTTAATTACTTGGTTTTTTGATTTTTTTGTTTTGTTTTTTTTTTCGTGTTTAATTATTTATTCTTTTAGAATGATTCAAATAACGTAGAATTTTATGCATGTATGTATGTGTAGTAGCCATTCCAATGTTTATCTTTCTTTTCTTTTCTTTTCGTATCAGTTTATTTTTTTGGTCTTTCGAAAACACAATCGAATAAAGAAATTTGAATGCAGCAATTGAGAGAAATCATAGAAAAACTGACAATGACAAAAAAAGATGCAAATAATGGATAGAGGACAGGACTAACTTTGGTAATGCCAAAGTTTGTTTACCTTTACAAATTAACATTTTTATCAATTTTTAATTGAAAATTTTGTTTGTTGTCAAGTTTTCTGTAGTTTCACTTTGTAAAAAAGAAAAACAAGAAGGACTGCTATGAAGAAAACTAATTTTTAATTGTTTCTATAAAGTTTTAACCAAATGCGATCAACATTCTTGATGTTATTACTTTTGTAATATAATAGAGATTGATTCCTTCACATTTTAGTGATCACTAATAAACGGACAAATAGTTAATGTCTTTCAATAATATTTTTTTTTTTTTTGTAAAGATATAAGTTTAAAGAATGAAAATTTCGAAAACATTTTTATGTTTGCTGCAATATCTGAAGAGAGTTTAGATTTCATTCTGTTATATGTTACTATATAATTTATTCATATATATATATTTTTTGTATATATATATATATGCATATGTAAATGTTTTCATATAGAAAATTTGTTTTGTATATAGGGGTTTATAGAGAGCAAAAGTATGTGTGAGTTTTTTTTTTTTTGTTTTGTTTTCTTTCTTTTTTTTATTTTTAGTTAATTAGTTTCGATTTGGTTTTTGTGTGTGTGTGTTTGTGTGTGTAGCAAAAAGCACGATTTCCAAAAAGCAAAAATCGCATTGTCAAAAATTTGATTTAATTCGTAAGTTAATAATGGTAGTTTCCTTCATTCATATGTCAATTTATCAATTTGCTTGTTCAATCTTACACGATGCCATTAAGACCCATAATGTTATATAGAAATACTTATTATTGTTCATATACATATATGCATGTATATGCCTTAAGAGAATTATGGACTACACATACAAACATTATTTATTTAGTTTTTTTTTTTTGGTTTTTCTTTTGAGGTTTTCATTTATATAAAAATAAATAAACATAGAAAATGTTGCAGAACATTTTTATTCTTTCCTCTCTTTTTTTAACTTTTTTGTTTTGTTTTATTTTTGATATGGAATTCGTTAATATTAAACTGTTGTCTATTAGTGAGTGTTCTGTTATGATGAAGGAAGTAAATGCAATTGTACAGTGGATTAGTTTGCATGAGGAGAGAGAGAGAGAGAGAGAGAGAGAGCGAGAAAAAGGGGAGAGCGAGAGAGGAAAAAATGTGAATGGAAAACTGAATACATACGTATATTAATGGAGAAGTTTATTTCCTAGACTTTAATCATACATACATATATTCAATATAATTGTTTCCGATATCTGCCTGCCTTTTGGCCTACCAGGTATACCCATTTTCATTTATAATGCAAGTAATACAAATCTTTCAACTTTCCCCTCGTACTTCAGTCAGTCGATATCTAACTCTCATTCACTAGCACACATACACATACACGCACACACTTACCAGATACACACATGGATATACAGATATAACACATACGCACTGTTGCATTTCATTCAAAAAACAATCCCCATTTAACAAACAGCTCTTAAGACTTAAGACTTACAATTCGTTATTAGTACAATATTGTTAATTATATTTAATTATATCGTAGATATATATACCTATATATATTCTGCTAGTATTTCTTCTAATGCTTGTGTAGATGTTACTTAATCCTTTCCATTTCTTTTATATTTTCGTTTGCTATTTTAACTTTGCCTTCGTTAGAGATGGTTTCGCCTAAACCATCATTCATTCATTTAATCAATCAATCAATCTGGAATCATACCTAACTAACTAACTTTTACCTAAAACTCTATGAAAGAATCTGTATGTATTTTCGATTTAGCTTGTAGCTAAAAGTTTTCCTATATATGTTTTATGTAGAAATGAGCTAAACACTTAAATTTGTTTATGCATTTTTTTGGTTACTGAGTTTAATATTTTTGTTTGTTTTTTTTTTAATATATTTGTATATATTAATATATTTTAGTTATTTAGATTAGTAATTAAGTTATTAATTGTGTTTTTTTGTTTTATTAATTTTTTTTTTTTGGTATTTCCTTTTTTTTTTTTGTTTGTTAAGTATTTTTAATGGAAGACATTTTTTATACAAGTTTAAGACACAGAAAATATTCTTTCTTCATATATATAATTATGTATATATATTTATGTGTATATGTAAGTGTGTATATGATAAGTATGAATGTGTGTGTGTAAGTGAGAATGTGTATAAGTTATGTGTGTAAATTGAAATAGTTCTTGTTTTAGTTTTGCTTTAGTTTGGTTTCTAGTAAAGTTTAACTAAACCATCCTTAAGTCGGATATGTGAATTTCTATTTTAAGAAATTAAATTTCATGCACAATTATTTTCGAAATAGTTTTCTTTTTCTTTTTTTTTTTTTTTTTTTTTTTTTTTGTTTTGCATTTTGTTTTTTCTTGTTGTTGTTGTATCCTTTCATAAATAATGCTGTATAAAAATTTATATAAAATAAATATTCATTATTATTCTTGGATTCTTTGTTTTTTTTTTAGTTTTTGGTTTTGTAAAACTAATTTTTCGATTTTTTTATTAACTTTTGCAATTAAATAAATTATATTAATGGAATATTCTTCCTTACGTTTTTTTTTTTATTTATTGCTGTTCAAAATTGGCTGTCATTGCATTGATATGCATATTCTGGTATATACATACATATATATTATATATACTCGATATGAACTGTCTTGTAGTTTGGTTGCTTTCCTGTTGTTCTTGTAGTTGTATTTGCTTGCTGTTGTTGTTGTTGTTGTTATCAAGTCTTGTGTGTTGGTTTTATTTTTGTTGTTGTAAAATTGTTAATTAATACTTTTAATACTTGTGCGTACGCAGTTTTAGTGCAAAATTATTTGAAATTAAATATTTGTAATTACATAATTATTATTTCGGTAGGAATTTTTTGTTCTGTTGAATACTTTTTCTTTTATCATTTCTTATTTATTCGTTTTTTGTTTTATTCTTCATACTATTTACATAAAGATTTAAAAATCAATTTGCATGCCTTAGTTGAGGAGATGGAAAATTATCAACAAAAATATAAAAAAAATATTTAATTAAACAAGCAAAGCTTTTCTCTATGATTAAATTTGGTTTTACGTTGAGCTAAATATTTTCCACTAATTGTATTGTGTTTTTCTCTGAGGGAAGGGCAAATCATTTTTTGGGTTCTGCTTACGTTTTCTTTTATCTTTTCTTTTTTTCTTTTGCAAATTATTGTCTACAAACATATACATAAGTATGTAAGTAATTATGTAAATATACATACAGAATATAAACTCGTAAGTGTTGATTTTGGTTTAATAATGAATTCTTCTCTTTTTCATGTTTAGTTTGTCTTCTTTGGCTATGCAATAATTACATACACATATAGAAATGGAATCAACAAACTCAAAACTATTCTCATTCCCAATCTTTAATAGATGCCCATCATTTAGTATTCATATCACGCATTGGTCAGCACAAAGGTCACAATGACCATCAAGAAGTGACCCACAATTACGGTGACGGATGTTTTTAATAAGGTACTGCCACGCCCACATTGTTGTATTTCAATCTCCTCCGGATGATAGTTAATACATTTTTTGGGTCGACGTCGTGACTCTTGCTCTTGGTTTTGACGACGAGTACTGCATGCACCTGTTGGAAAAAAAATTGAAATCGTATATTGATTTTAATATTCACACCCATTTAAAAGCAGAAATACTTACCCACAACCCCAGCCTCTTCCATGGGCTCAATATCCAGCTGCTTGGAACCACACGGACATAGAGTATCCACCACCAGCAGGATAAGATTGCTGTGTGGTATCTTCTGAACGCTGAAGGGACGCTCACATCCCGAGACATGACAGTTGGTTAGTTTACCCTAAATAGAGGAAAATAAATTAATTTGTATAAGTTAAGAACTTACTTAATTGAAATAGTCTAAGATAATCAATTAAAAAGGAAATCTCAGCCACTGGACCTTCATTATTTTTAATTTTGCCTTATTTACCAGTGACACTAGTTAATAATCTATTATTAAATCTCTTCCTTATTATAAATTGTCCATTAATAATTGTATAAATTTTGAGTTTGGTAAAAAAAAGGTTTCCGATTAAAATAATTTTCCCCTTGTCCAATAAAGTGAAACATACAATTATTTATATTTTCACTTCCAATTCGAATAGATTCCTCATTAAAAACCATTTGAAATGGAAACTCATTTTAGATTTTCAAACTTGTTAGATCTCATGATCTCAACTCGACTGTTAATGCTGATCGAAAATATATATCCTTTACAGGTTCGGAGAAACTTCCTTCTGTCTGTTGCATATATTTTGGCGACTTTAATTAATACTATTACTTTACTTTAATACTAGTGCTAATTAACCCTACAGAAACTCATTTTTTTTGAAGAAGAAGAGGAAGAATAACCCAAAAACAATCTTTTATTTTAATAGATTAATAAATTACCAGGCCCTTAAAGTCAACTGTTTATTTACGTCAACTTGCACTTTGCTCTCTGTGCAAATAAAACCAGATTTTAAACTGCTATATCTTGGCACTTTCTTTAAATGTTTAAGCAAATCAAAATTAAAGTTATATTGAATGTATCTAGTTTTAATTGTTGTAATATTTTGTTTTTTTTTTTTTTGGTTTCTTATCTTATTTTTAGCAATTGTAATCTCAAACTTGTTATATTTCCCAGAGTATAAGTATGGTGGATTCTTGTCGATTGTTCTTTGTCAATATATGTATATACTGTGCAATAATATTAATATTTTTTGCACAATTTTGCACCATTTTGTGAAATGCGCTTCATTCATAGAATCGAATTATGCTAAAATTCTAGAGTATTTTTCTAATTTCTGCCAATATTTTTAACTTCAAGGCTATAAAAAATAATTTAAGTTCTTCTATAATATATTAAATACATCGTGAGAATAATAAAAAAAAAATTAAAAGTAATTATCAAACATTTTAAAAAAGTAGCCCAAAAGTATGCAATTTGGTCAAATTTTTCACTTTTCTACCAAGTGCGGGAAATAAATGGTTCAATTGCAAAAAGAAAGAAATCAAAATTGTTTTTTAGACCTTTTAGTTCTTGCCAAATTTTTCGACATCTGGACAAGTGTGCTATGGATGCAAGGTGTGACATATGACATATTTACCTTTAGAGGATTATTTTGGCCGCCCTGATTGAGACGTTCCGGTTGCAGCATATAGAGATCTGTGCGCAAATCGCAACGTCTTGCATTTTGAGGATCTGGAGCGAATCTGGGACCAGCATGTGGTTTATGCTGCTTGGGAGGCGGCGTTGTGTACTCCTGCAACGTAAAAGGAAATGTATGCATACTACCAACTATTTAATAGACAATATCTCAATCATTTACCACATCAGCTGTTGTGAAGAATTCATCCATTTCCTGATCCACTGGCAAGTTGTAATCATTTTCAAAAGGTTCATATTCATCTGAATAGTTATTTTCCACAAAGACAACATCTTCATTCTCATAGGTATATTCATCCTGCGGCCAGGCACGCAACGAGGCGGGCAAAAGGGATATCCATGCGGCACTCAAGGCCACCAAATGTTGCAGGAACCATGAGCCCAAGCGATTGGGTTTAACTATGCCACCAGCCGCTGTATAGGGATTATCTGAATCGGAGCAAATGCCCTGATAATCATTAACTGTCACACGCTTGTAGATGCGATCCTGGACCAGGGAATCCATAATGGTGCCATCGATTTGGCCAAAGAATTTGCCCGTATGCTCCATTTCTTCAGAGATTATAACAAAACCGCTATTATCGAGGACATAACAATCGAGATTATCCGAAGCACAGGTACGCTTACATCCAGTCACGCCAGTACACTAAGGAAGATCATTCATGTGCATTCAATTTCCTAAAGCCATGCCACTTGTTTAACTTACCGCTGAGGTTATATTAATGAAATGTTTGGCCAACGAATCGTGTTGAAACTGTAGACCCACCACACCCGCCGGGGCTTTGTGTCCACGATGCTCGACAAAAATCGCATGAGAAGCGGTCACCAGAGTGGCATTCGACTTGATGGCATAGCCCGAACCAAATGGCACGCTGTAAACAAAGCTATCCGGCTCCACAGTGTGTTGATCGATGGCACGCTTATACCACGATGTATCCATAGCTCTAACATTATCCTCGCTAAAGTGTCTGCAGGATACAAACAAAATTTGTTAGCCAATTGTTTAACTTATATACAGATCAAAGGGAAATCTTACGGTTCTGGTGAATCCTCTGGCCTCTTGATGTGATCAATCCATCGCAAAAGACCCGAACGAGTGGCCACAAATGAGGTAGCTACCACAAATTTCTGATAGCCTTGCCTAAAGAGTAAAATGATTTGAAAGCAGAATTAGTAAAACTCTAAAATGATGATTTCAAACTATATGGATTGCATGGAAATTTTGAGGTTTTTAATAGGTATTATAGGAATCGAGCATCGAGCATAGAGCATATCATCAGGTGGCTGGTCCTCAAAAGCGTTTGCATTCGTTTACATATTAATTACTTGACCTTTGCTTTGATTTACCTCTTTAAAATTGCCATCAATGTGGCGATTGGACTATATGTTATCAAAATTGTGATTTTTAAATTAAATATTTATTTTGTGCATTAAAGTTGCAATTGAAAGGTGGAAAAATATAGATTTCATAAAGATAAAGAGTTCATTTTGTTTTTTTTTTTTGTTTGTTTTGTTTTGGGGTGCGAAAAATTGTAGAATTATGCGATAAAAGAAAATAGAGTGTAGGTAAAATGTGGGCAGGAGAGATAGAATCGTTTCATGTGCTTTAGAGTGTGAAATTAAATTTTTAAATTTTATATATTTTATGAGGTGTGAAAATTGTAATCAAATGAAAAATTTTTAACAAAGAAAAAAATAAATAAATCACATAAAATATTATTCTAAAAAGATTCCTTAAAGTACTCTAGTACTTTTTTTTCCAAGTGAATTGTTATTCTCAAAATTTAAATTTAATTTGAACACATACATAATCCATTATTTATAAGCAGACATACTCTCTAATCTCTTATAAACCTAAGCTACCTACCTAGTCAGATTAATAAGAACCCTTATTAAGGATAAACTAAAATGTTATACCAAGGGACTTTACCATTTTGACTTAAGTAAGCAAAGCTTGTATTGTTTTTACCAAATTTGGCTTCTAAAAATTTTTAAAAATAAGATAAAGATTTCAATACCTTTTCTCATATAATATAAATCATAAAAATCTATTACAGAAATCTAAAAACAATAAACAAATTCGGCTCATTAAAATTAATCTATTCACAAAACAAGATAATCTCAAAAGTAGCTTGCCTTGAAAAGAAAAAAAATATATAATATATTTATAACAAAAAACTTTCTAGTCTCTAAGTTCAAAATATGTGCCAATATTTGTTTATGCATTCTAAAACTTTTCAAAACATTTAAAAACTTTTCTTTTATGATCAGGCAATCATAAATAAATAATAAATATAAACAAAAGAATGTGCTTTAAACAAAAGACGATTGAATGTACAATGGAAATTGAATGAAAACTCACTGTTTGTCCTCTTTGCCATTGGAGGGGCTTGTTGTATTCCTGTCCAAACCATCCGTCACCATGGCATCACGCACCAAGCTCTGAAACAGAGTTCGATCGCAATAATAGGGCTCGGCCTTGCGAGAACTCTGAGCATTCAAATGCTGTGATCCATAGTGACTGGAAGATGGTGAGTTACCATTGGAACCACTGTGCATGTTGTGATGTGGTTGCGGTGACTTTGGTCGAACCTAGGTGATAAGAGAAACATCAGTGGACCGTTCGATGGAAAGGGAATCCTAAACCCTTGGCTGTGATGGCTTACCGACATCCACTTCCAACCGGGGCGTCCGGCGCGAGACAAGAAATGCAATACTTGCTCCTCTGGGGAACCAAAACTGGGCTCTTGATCGCGCGACGAATACTCGCCAGAATTCTCACGTTCCTTTTCCAGATCGCTGACGCTATTGTACTCGCAATACACCCAATCGGGATGTACGCGCCAGTTGTCTCCCTTGAAGTATTCGGTAACTGGGGGAATAATAATCGAATGTAATTATTTGGAAGATTGGGAAACTTTAGTTTTTGACTTACTGTTATTACGCGAATGCCGTATCTCTTGCTGGGAGACCAACTCATGGCTACCGTATTTCTCCGGGAGTACAATAGCCAACGTAAATGGTGTATCCTCGATGGGTCCATAGAAATACCGATGGGTGCGGGTCGATACCCGTTTAGCTTCATCATAGTGATTGAGGACAGTGAACTCTGTTTCACCCTCTTTGGGGCGAATCATGTCACCGCGCATCTGTAAATAAAACAGTGGATTAAAGTGGATGAAATGATTTCGATTGCTTTGATCTGGTCTTACCTCATTCAACAGATTCTTGTTCATTTCAACTACCTCATGATCGTTACCAACCTCCGTTTCCGGCAGTTCCAACTCCGTGACGTCCACCGAGGCATATTTGGGTTTCAATTGATCAATGTACTGATTGCCGTCGCTTAAGGGCCTCAAATCCGGATGATATAATACGCGCCCATTGTTATCGACGATAAACGAATATCCATTCGGTCCCAGCTTGTGTTGGGGTATAACTTTGCGTATCTCCTCGATGGGCACATCGGTGCCAACAACGCCCAACAGATTTGCCACACGTACCGAATGATTTCGTCTATCGAAGACCGGAGTTGAAACTGTCGTCACCAATCGCCGCTGATACTCCGAGTCTCTACCTAGTCCGCCCGATTTGCCAGCCAAGAATACGGGACTCCAATGGACGGGATGATCGGCCTGATACATAATCATTGGACGGGCCATAACCAAAGCATAATCGATCACCTTGCGGCGAGCCTCCTCGTAGTCATTGATTTGCACAAAGAAGCCCTTATTCGAACAGGCCATTTCATGGAGATTGCTCCGACTGCCCGAGTCCTTGCCAATGAGATATGTAAAGATTCTCACTGGCATATGGGGCCAATTGTACTGCTTAATGATTTCCTTGTGAGACTCCGAAGTGCTCTCGGTTATTAGCATTATGGCCTGATTGCATTGACTGCCCGCTCCAGATTGATTATACTAATGAAGCAATTTTGAAATGTTACTTACGGTACGGAATTGCAAATGCAAAAAGACTTTACCTTATGAAGCAAACTAAAGGCATACTCCAGGCCTGCTGTAAAGTTCGCTGTATCCTGTAATTTTATGGCCTTAACTGCCGACTTTATTTCCTGGACATTATCGGGGGTAGCCCGAACCATGCGATCCTTGAAACAGGGCACCGGAGTCTTGACCACCTCCGAGAAGGTTATCAGATTCACATAGTCATCTTCACCAAGGGTATCCAATATATTGAAAGCAGTGGCCATGGCCAAATCAAATGATTTCTCCGACATGCTAGACGAGGCATCCAAAAGTATCATCTGGTAAGCGAAAATAGATTAGAAATATTTGATGTCAACTTTATTGTGAATTCCACTTACAATATCCTTGGGCGAGGAGGCTGCCTGAACAAACCAATTATGGGTGCGAAAGTCATGTATCAATTTACTGCCCTTTGATCCTTCCGGTGGCCATGCAGTGCCCGGAAATCGACGCAGAAATCCCGATGATGAGCCAAAGTATTGCCATGACAATGCCGGATCTTGCTCTAAGTTGTTCTGAAACAGTGGATCCAAATGGGCGCTCCACTGTAATGCCGACTTTACGTCCGCCTCATCCAGATCAACGCCATGCGGCACCAGAATCGAGCTTAGACTGAGATTCACCGGCAGGCGTTCGAAGCGCCTCATGAATCGTATATCCATGTGGCGAGCTCCGTCCGCCAACTTGCCATCGGCATTATACTCATTGATACGTCGAGCATCGTAGTGTTGCTGTGACAATGGCGATTCAGCATTAGCTCCCTGATTGTCTAGCTCCGAGAGGGCAGCCTGCTCCGCTGAGTCCATCAAACGCTGCGTACGTAATAGGAAAGAAAGTAGAATGAAATTATAGAGATTTGTTAGCCCAAAGTTTTCGTTTTCCTTTTCATTTTCTTTTGCTTTTATGCAATTTATTCTCTTTGCACAAGTATTAAATTGCACAAAGCAACGGAGTTTGCTTTTCTTTCCAACTTTCAACTTTGTCTGTGTAGGTAAGTGTGTGTGTGTGTGTGTGTCTACGGAGAAATTTCAAGTACGTATGTATATAATAGTAAATACGTGAAAATCCCAAAAGTAATGCACAGTGTTTATACACCCGATAAGTAGGCAACAATTTTCAAATAACTTTCTGTTTGGCTAGTAAACCACTTGAGTGAGCAAGAGACAAGAAAAGTACAAATTTAATTCAATTCAAGGCCACATGTGGTCAATGAACAAGCTTAAAGAGGAAGCTATTTAGTTCTATTTATAATCAAATCACTTTTCCCATCTTTGCCTAACCAGTGTGCCTAGAAGCTTTAGCAACTTGGAGCACAAATTATTTTCACAAGTTTAACTTGCCTTCTCTGTGTGTATTTTCATAAGAAACAAACAAGAACTTTAGCTGCAGCGAAATTAGACGCGACGACGATGACTATGGTGATGATGATAATGATCATGATGATGAAGAAGAACAAGATGTGGATGAAGTGGAGCAAGAGCTATAGGGCAAGCAGAATGGAGAACAAACACCTGCAGTCATAGACATTGGGGATGCGATGTCTTTATACACACACACACACACACACACACACACACACATATATATATATACATAAATATCTATATACGTATGTCTATATATATGTTTGAAGCAAACGAAAAAAAAACGACTAGGCAGAGGAAAAGTAGAAGGAATCTTCTGCTTGCCTGACTGCACCTGAAGATGCTGCTGTTGCATGGAAACGACCGGGCAAAGGGGCCGGCATGAGGGACACGATGATGGCTATGAGGAGTGGCAGAAGTTAAGCTGCATGTGGGTGCATTGAAATAGTTCAACTACTTTTCTACAATGGCAATAGCAAAAGTAACACCACCAACAACGACAAAAACATGAACAAGAAATGCAAAAAAAAAAAAAAATCTAGAGAAACTGCTTCTCCGGCTTGAAGCTCTCATTCGCTCTCTCTCTCTCTCTCTTTCTCTCGTTCTCTCTAAAAGTCTAAAGTCGGAAAAAGATTTCAATGTAAATTGGCTACCGTTGGGCAAACGTTGCACCACGGGAATGTGTCAGCGGCTTAGACAAATGGTTCAGAGACCAGACAGATGGACTTCCCTTCTAAGAGCATGAAAGATATAGAAAGAAAGTTGTTCTTTTTTCATTCTATCCCATTCTCTCTTATTTTTCGTTGTAGGTGAAAGCACTGGCAAAGTTATTTCAACAGTTTTCGAACGTTCAAATTAGTTAAGGAGACTTAAAGTTTGCACATCCAACAACAACAACAACAACAACAAAAAACAAAACAAAAATAAAGGAAAAGATAACCGAAAAGAAAGGTGTTGAGTGGCAAACTAGTTAAGGCATTAAATAATAAACAGACTGGTAAGTAAGAGAGTGAATAAAATAAAATCTATATTTGGGCAAGTTTGACGCTTTTGCTTAATATTTGTATATTCCATATAGTATAACTGGTATGGTAGTATATATTTAATAATTCCTAGCTTACCATGCTGTCATTGTTGAAGAAATTCCAAGCAGATGTCTTTGCTAAAACTACATATATGTGTTTGTGTAATTTTCATTTTTAATTTAAGATTTTTACTTAAATTACTTAAAGATATTGCTTTTATTTTTCGGACTAAATAAACTTTGTCTGCGATTAGAGTTTTTCAATCATCTTAACAAGTATTCATAAAAAAAAATGTCCTAAGACTTTTGACAACATTTGTAGTCGCTTTGTCTTACACGGACTCACAAAAAAGCAACCAGGCACCAGACAGATAACATTGTCATGTTTCATAATGTATGTATATATGTATCATATATACACTTTTTTTTTGTTTTACAATGTTATGCACTTATAAGCTAGAAGGCCAGCAAAAAACAAAAAAAAAAGGGGTTGGCTGCCCAAGATTAAATGAAAGAAAGTCTGTGATAAAAAGATATATGAGAGGTGGTAGGAGATTCCAAGCAAAAGCAATGCCCTCTCGCACACAATTCTCATTTAACACCAGATGGTTTGTCTAACCCTTCTCTCTCTGTCTTACTTAGTCCATATACATATACGCGTCTCTTTCTTACTATTTCTGTCTCAGCAGCTGTCGACATCTTAACATTCAAAAGCCAACAATGACAACGATGGCAACGCCGACAACGACTGGGGAGACCTGCTCAAATGTCAACGGGTCCGGGTACTGGGGTTTGGGTCCGGAATTAGCAAAATGCAGCTACTTGCACGCAATTTGTTTGTGCATGAAGGAAGAACCAAAGAATGAAAACTCAAACTCAACTCCAAGTGCGTGGCGGGGCAGTGTTTGCTGCTGGCCTGCCAGCTCCTTGGGCGTTGGCTTCTTCTGAGCCTTCAAGACCCAAACCCGAGTTTCAGCAGCCGGCTAAAAGTATGCTGTGAAAAATATGTGCAAAGAACTTGCACTGACCATTTGCCAAGTCGGCACTGTGGAATGTATTGATCAAAATGCCCATAACACGAAATTTAAATTAAAAATTGTGAAATAAAATATTTAAAAAGTTTATAATACAAAATTCAAGAAAATAAAATTTACAAAATCCCTGTCTATATTTGTGGACTGAATTAAAAAGGCTTTCTCTTCAATTAAGTTTATTTTGCTTGTTCAAAGTAATAACTTTGCAAATTGTAGAATAGTAGAGCTTCTTTTTAACACCTTTAAAAATAAGTACAAGCAAAAAAGTGATTTATTTAAATATTGTTTTTATTCGTATTAATTTTATCTGTTAAATTAGCCTGAAATCAGAAGTATGTACTTCTCTTCTACTCAAATCTATTTCAACGCCTTACCATTTCAAATACTTCTTTTCCTTCTGTTTCAAATATTTATCCCCCTGTACTTGTCACACGTTAGTAATTTTTTACAGTTTTACTCTGTTTTTTCATTCACTGTAATCCAAGATGTGTGTTTAAGCAGAGATTTCTTTTTCGAAACTGTCTGGATTAGGACTTATTCGTTTCTTTTACATTCAATATATTTGCCGGTTGAATGGACGTGCCAAATGTTGAGGCAATAACTTTTGCAGCCAACAGAATACAAAAATTTATATATTACGTTTTAATATAAAATTAGACAAAATATTTTGAATTTTAAGCAAAACTTAATCTCCAGTTGCAAACTGACATCAACTACAGCACTTGATGGACTGAAAAGGAATCAAAGTGTGCTGCACCTGTTCTCTTACCCATATACAATCCAAAATGACTGACAGCATAAAAACGGGTTGGATGGAGCAAAGAGCTTTGCAAGCCAGTTGTGGTTTTTTTAAAGGATTATGAACACTTTTTCGGACTTCTTGGAAAAATATTTTTCCCTTTAGTTGCAAAATAAAACTTAAAATTTAAGAGATATTTAACAAGACCACAAAAGTCTTTTTTTTATAACAACTGCAGAGAAGTTCAAAGGACCCTTCAATAAAATGTGATTTTCATCAACTTTTATTCTCATTCTCATTGATATGTCTTTAAGAATGTCTTTCTATTAGTAGGCTCCATTGTTTTCATATGAGATTTCATCAGAAAAGCGTCCAAGATAGTTTGGATGATGAATCTAATTATTATTGCAAATTTATTTTCCACACCTAGCAATTAAATACAACTTAAAAGCTATAGGGTAAATGAAAACAATTCGGAATATATATGACACGTTTTAGAGGCTGCATTTTTATTATCTATTTTCCAGTTTCAGTTTACAATTTAACAATTGGATTAAATACATTGAAATTGACAACAGTTGCGAATCGTGTTCTAAATTACAATATCATTTGCATTTTTGTACTCTTGTTCTTGAGATACAAGAACTGTTTAAGAATAAACATCGAGTTCATCTGAAGAGGCCTCAACAAATCAGATGCGCCAAACAATATATTTTACAACTGTACTTTTGTCACAAAAAACTAACCTAGAATATGGCTAAAATTACAATCAGCAAAATCTTAGACTGACCAAAAATACCACAACGGCAGGACAAAAAACGTGGCCAACGCCATACCAATGAAGTAAGTAAGTCGTCTCGCCGACTTGGATATACCATACACCAGTAAAACAAATATTTTAAATTTATAATAACCAATGCATTTTCGTATTTAAAAGAAACTGTTCACATGCTTTTCACAAGCATATCTTAGTATTTCGCTCATTCAAGCAAACGAGCACCCTAGCGCCCCCACCAGCCAACGGCCACTTCCGGCCATATGGAAAAACGTTTATATGCATAACTTGGCTATTTTTAGTCCGATTTTGATCAAATTTGGAATTTTGCTTGATATTAGTATCAAATTTAAGTGTGCTAAATTTGATTGCACAAGGTTGAAAATTACGGGAGATAATCAAGTTTTTTCAAATTACGGGGGCGGAAAGGGGCGTGGCAAAATCTTTACACATAGAAAATGTGCGCAATTACTAAGCAAATATACGTACCAAATTTTGTGTCTCTAGTTGCTATAGTGTTTGAGAAAATCGGTTTTATATCATTTGCGGGGGCGGTAGGGGGCGTGGCAAACATTTGAAACAAACTCGATAAGCGTACATATGACACGAGTCTACATACCAAATTTGGTGGCTCTAGCTCTTATAGTCTCCGAGATCTAGGTGTTCATACAGACGGACGGACGGACGGACGGACGGACAGACGGACATGGCTAGATCGTCTCGGCTGTTGATGCTGATCAAGAATATATATACTTTATGGGGTCGGAAAAGCTTCCTTCTGCCTGTTACATACATTTTGGCGACTTTAATATACCATTTCACCCTATGGGTGTATGGTATAAAAATAATAATAATTTTTCAACCCCCGCTAGAGCCTAAGATTCCCTATATAAACTCCGCACTTTTGTAAATAAAATCAGTTCATAATTTGAATTCGAAGAATTAAGATCGGGATATTATTTCCTTCTCCCTGGAAGCCCTATTCAAGTACCATTTGGAATTTTGATTTATATTTAAATAACTCGGAGGCCTTAAATCTGCTTTTCATTCATAGAGCAAAAATTATTCTATCTTACATTAAACTGCCGAGACAACAGCTAAAAGAAGTTAAAATGTTTTTTATTCATTTAAATTTTTCACGTTTGATGTCATTTTACAACTCTTATTTATATTAACAACCAAATTTATAGTTACTCCAGTAGAAAGTTTAGATGATTAACCATCGAGAAAAGTATTTTATGTGAAAGTTGAATGCAAAATGGCTAAGCTATATACGATTTCGCTTATTTCTATAATTACCCAACTCAAGGACATAAACTATGAATTTAATGATTCATCCAACAGTATTTAGACAATAATAAACATACTATGGGAAAATGTCACATGCTGCACAAATTAATATTATAATGTATTAAGGCATCCGCATCAAGACTAAGTTCACGAATATTAAAATTTTTGAGGCTTCTCCTTGAATACTTTCTTATTGATTATAATTGACAATCTGATCATCCTGATATGAATCTAATGAGCTAAGTTTGATTTTGATCCATTGTCTATGCAGTTTAGACAAATGATATTTTTTCATAGGGACACCTTTGGTTTTTCATTAGAGTTTCAATCAAATTTGACGCTTACACATAAATAATGCGGCCAAAATTATAGTTTCTACATACACATGGAAAATTTATTGAATGTATGTATTAACACATTGACATTAAAGCCATTGAATTTGAGGCCATTCAATGTTGGATTAAGTTTTGGCATCAGACTGATACAAAATACTATGTTTCCGCTGTCAACCTCTGGCGGTGTGAGGGCCCCTCCTTAAGCTCACATAGTTCACATCGACCGATGCACAAATGTCAACATTTGGCTCCAATTTCTTCCTTGCAATTTTCTTCTTCTATTTTTTAAGAGGCAAAATGCTTTTAGTGTGAAGACATTTGCACTTTTGAACATGTTTCTATTTAAGAATTGCAGCCCACAAACTCGCAGAGCTTTTCAATATAGTCAATGCACAAACACACACTCAAATAGCACACCATCCATTTTCTCGCTCTCTCTCTCTCTCTCTATCTCTTACTCACTCACACAATGTCAACGTCAAAGTGCAAGTGGCATTATGGCAAAGGAGTCAATGATGACAGCACGCAGAGACTAAAGCGTTGGTAAAGGCAAAGCCAAAGCAGAGACACTGAATGACAGAGAAAAGTAGAGAAAAACGACAACAAAAGTGTAGATGAAGGTGGATGAAGGAACCTGCAAAGCATAAGGCTTTTTTTTTCTCTTTTCATTTTTGCCATTAAATGCAATTTTAAAGTCAATTTAAACTTCAAAGTTAACACAAATAAAGGCTGTCAGCAACAGGAGGAAATACACACATATATAAGTTGTGAAGGAGGCTATTAGTGAGAATGAAGGCAACAACTAAGTTAAAACAGCATTGACAGGCGTTGATAGAAATTGAATTAGCGTTTGCCACACGCTTCTACACACACGCACACACACACACACACAAACACACATACGCATTCCCGCTACCACATGGGGTAAAAATATTACGCATACGTCGTGTGCGATTCCAAAACATATCTATGTATGTATGTATGTGTATATAGTATATGGCTGAACAACTAGCTGGTAATGTTGGACAGAAAAGGGAAGGGAAGGACAGAGTGCAGTTGCCTTTATGTTTACAGGCAATTAGCATTTTAATGCCACACCAAACAAAAGGCAACTGCAGGTGCCCAAGCGAATGATGAGAGAGGACGACGAAACAGAAGCACCAGCAATATTATAGTAGGTGGTAGAATACCCATAGCATGGTGATGACGACTATGATGATGAGAAAGGTTTGTAACCAAAAGCAGCAGCAGCAACAGAAGAGGGAAGAGTGTGAGGGAGAGAGAGAGAGAGGGTGTGTTTGGTACTTGGGTACATGGCCACGCACGAGTTGGTTTTTCATTATTTTTCATGTTCGACATGAGCGCAAATTGTTGAGGACATCATCAAGCAACTAACGAAGAGCAAAAAGGACGTTGAAGAGCATTTAAGTATATTTCATAGTTCATGAGGTGATCCGTTTTAGACGACTAGGTAAATTTTTTTAAATTTTATCTTTCCCTAATACCTTCATATCAGTTATGGAAAATATCGTATACATCTTTTCCTTCTAATAGTCATTAAATTTGAAATTATTTAGCAATTATTAAAGTGATTATGCAAAGAGTATTCATTTTTGATTATGGTTTTATTCAAGAAATCCTTTGTCACATAAAAGAGACTTTTGGCATTTAATAAACTGAACTTGAGTAGCCGAAGAGTGTTTCACCACCAAGTGTAAACGAACTTAAAGAAATTGACTATGGCCAATCATAATTGTTAACGATTTAAAGCTAAAATTTACAACAGACTGAATTAAATATTAACTGATTACTTTCAAAGGTGCTTTCCTTATCAAAAAAATCCACCAGATTTTAATTTATAATATGTGAAACATGTCAATCAGTTTATCAAATCGCTTATCAAGCTGTTTCGGACAGTCGGACAGTTTCATAGACTTTTTAGAGAATCTTAAGTATATTTAATAGTAATTCAAGTGAACCAGTATGTAATTTATTATAGTAATAAAAATTGAAAAAGAAATCAAATTTCTTTCTTACAGAATTTTTTCTGTATCTACAATTCATTCACCTTACACAAATAATTTTTGAAATGAATAATTGAAATTTGACTGTCATTATGTGGACAACATTGCTCTATATCCTATATTCTGCTATTGTCACCTGTCATTATCGTTTTTTTTTTTTTTTTGGTAAATTGTGCGGGCATTGTTTTCGGACTGACACATAAACTCCCTGCCAGTGGTCTATTTGCTGTATGTAGACAAATGCATTTGAAACGCCTGTAATTTGTTGGCCAATTATTTGATGGCTTCAATTGAGATTAGAACATACAAATATTTATATATATATATGAATATGTATGTATTTATGCACGTATATTTACATTTAGATTGATAGAAAGCACAGACAAAACCAATTTGGATCAAATTTTATTTAATACAAAATTTTCCATGTTGTTGCTGGATATATTGAACAATTTTATTCATGTTGAAGCCACCAACTAAATTGCTAGGATCTATGTTAAAATCAGTAGCTATTCCGGGTTAAAATGCAGAAATTAGGATGACGATGACATAGCAAATCGTCCAGGTGAATTTCCAAATCAAGACTAACATTTTTCGAAAAAAAAAGAACTTATCGCTTCAGAGAGTACAATGAAACTTACTGATACATATGATATTTAAATAAAACCTAATCAGAACTGGGAGATTCCCACAAACAAATCGAAAGATTTTTTTTATACAAACACTGCCCTGCAATTGAATATTGACAAGCTTTTGTTCTTATGAATTGACATCTTATTTTTAAGAAGTACAAGCCAACAATGACGAATCTGGCGATTCAGCGATTAAAAGTCATTAAACCGCAATTCTGGCATTATTTCGAAGAATGCCAAAATCAAATCATTTAACTTCTTATTTACTTTATTTTTCATGTCACTTAATAATAAATTGATCGCTATAAATAAATTTGTCATTGTCAGTTTGTTTATAGATAGAAAAAATGCAATTCTTTAAAAAATCTTGTCTATATATATATGTATATATATCCGCTACTCCATTCATCCCCACATCTTTACTCCCCTTTAGTCCACAAAGCAGCGGATGTTTACTGCAAATGAAGCTAAACAAAATTCTCATAAACAAATCTGTCCCTCAAGATCTTTAAACGCTTAGTAAGGAAAATCAATTAACCAATCAAAATTACGTCCCTTGTCGCCAGATAAATGTGTGTCAGCACAAATATCTAGATTCTAGAACCTAAACATAAACAGATCTGTATGATTGAATAATTACAAGCTAGTTCTTTAGACGTTTTCTTTCAATAAAACTTTTATTTATAAATAAAAGTACATATAACTATTTTCTACTCATTATTTTAGTAAATACAATAAGATGCCTATGTCGACGCCATAATTAACAACACATTGTGTTAAAAAAAAATTATAATGGAATTAAGCTTGGAAGTATTTTAAGAAGATTTCCAGGTAACTAATTAAATCGCCAAGCTAATTATAATTTTAATTTATTTAAGACTGCGACACAGATTAATTCGTAAGTCCCATTGAAATATTTTCAAAGATTTTACACCCTTGAAAAGAGGTATATTAATTTAAATAAAGTTTAAGTTTAATTATTTTCTAATAAGAGTCAGTGTCGGTTTTATAGTTAAGTCTTATATTAGTCGATATGTTTGTTATATGTAACATTTCTAACTTTAATCTTTTTAGTGCCGCTCTTCAAGATTTTTGGTGTTCTCAAAATTAGGTGAATGACCACATTTGGCACAGTGAGTCATAATTGCAGTTTTTGAATGGTAAAAATGATGGCGAGATTTGTAGTCCGATTTATGTTGTGATAGTCTAGTATTTAACTTTAATTATGTGGTTCCTATATAGACACTCTCCCACTTTCTATTGTCTTCCACATTGAATCGGTTTTTGTATATATTCATTAGAGTTAGTTTCGTCAAAAAGGCGTCTTAATGTATTGTCAAAGGAAGGCAGAAGGAAGCTTTTCCGACCCCATAAAGTATATATATTCTTGATCAGCATCAACAGCCGAGACGATCTAGCCATGTCCGTCTGTCCGTCCGTCCGTCCGTCCGTCCGTCCGTCTGTATGAACACCTAGATCTCGGAGACTATAAGAGCTAGAGCCACCAAATTTGGTATGTAGACTCGTGTCATATGTACGCTTATCGAGTTTGTTTCAAATGTTTGCCACGCCCCCTACCGCCCCCGCAAATGATATAAAACCGATTTTCTTAAACACCATAGCAACTAGAGACACAAAATTTGGTATGTATATTTGCTTAGTAAACGCGCACATTTTGTATTTATAAAAATTTTGCCACGCCCCCTACCGCCCCCGAAAATTAAGTAAAACCGATTTTCTCAAAAACTATTCTAGCTAGAGACACAAAATTTGGTATGAATATTTGCTTAGTAATTGCGCACAGTTTTGATGTGTAAAGATTTTGCCACGCCCCCCTCCGCCCCCGTAATTTGAAAAAACTCGATTATCTCCCGTAATTTTCTACCTTGTGCAATCAAATTTAGCACACTTAAATTTGATACTAATATCAAGCAAAATACCAAATTTGATCAAAATCGGAATAAAAATAGTCAAGTTATGCATATAAACGTTTTTCCATATGGCCGGAAGTGGCCGTTGGCTGGTGGGGGCGCTAGGGTGCGCGAATGCTTGAGTGAGCGAAATACTAAGATATGCTTGTAAAAAGCATGCAAACAAATTTTTTTAAAAATACGAAAATGCATTGGTTATTATAAATTTATAATATTTGTTTTACTGGTGTATGGTATATCCAAGTCGGCGAGACGACTTACTTACTTCATTTTATTTCATCTTTATTGTAACATGTAAATTGTGATAATCTTTCTGATAATTGTGGGACATACATATACATTTTCTTGATCAGTACAAAGAGATGAGTTTATAGCCATGATCGTCGCTCTGTCCTGCCTTCTAACGCAAAATCCTACTAGACCATTTAAGCTTAAGTGCTAAAATTTTGCATATGAGGTTCTATTTGATGCAGGAGATATACACAAATCTCGAATTCAGCCGGATAAGACTATTATATCTTATACCTCCCCAGGGAATGGCAGAAGCACCAACAGTGACTTTTCTTAACCATTTTATTACTTATTAAGCTATTGTCATAAGAATACACTTTTCAATGCCTGTGCCAAATTTGTTTCCAAACAGAAATATATACTATATTTGTACATCTTATATTTTTTTTGTTTTTGAAATTGCGTGTAAGTAAACCATAGACAAATGAATTTTAAAGGCATTCAATTTGTGGCCGCTTTATTTAATGGCTTTATTGGAGATAAGAACACATCACAGACTTTTTTTTTTTTTTGTTTAAACTTTTATTCAATACAAAATTTCTTTCTTAAGTTGCGCACAATTTTATCCATGTTGTTGCTGGACACATTTGAAGAGTTCGGCTAAATTGTTAGGATCTATAATGAGATCTCCATTCCTCGAGTAAAAACCACCATTATTGCAAATTCCTTGGGGAGCAGCCAAGACGGGTGTCAAAACAGCAAAAACGAAGAGGACGGCATAGCAAAACAACACCAAAATTTTAGAAACCGTGTCAAACATTTTTCGATGATTTTATGTTAAATTGTTAATTGACAGAAAATAACTTTTCGCTTCAGAGAATATATTGAAACTGACTGACTGCATCGACTCACACATGAGATTTAAATAAAACGTAATCAGAGCCGGGAGATTCCCACAATCAGGTTGAAAGCTTTTTTATATATATGTGTGTAAATAATATATAGATGGAGGTCAAGTGATCAACGGGCATAGCAATCAATTCTGACGAATGAATAAGTATGTACTACTTAGCATTAGGGTAGATCAGAGACAGAGAAGTCCCCCTTACACCTCGCTTCAGGTAAAAATACTGGCATACGAAACTTGTCTAAAAAACCTGAACTGCCACCATTCATGCAATTGGATGCCAATTATGGCCCGATTTGTCATGCTAAGCTGATCATTGTGGTAAGGAAATGGTAGAGCTTGCAATTTATTATGAAGTTTTCTAGATAACTAATTAAGTCGCTAAATTAATTATAATTTAGATTTATTTAAGACTGTGAGAAATATAAAATAATAAGAGTTAGTGAAAGAAGTTACAAAGTGTTTTTATTCAATGGAGGAAAATTTATTACCATTCATACTTAGTTATTTGCTCAGTTCACTTAATTGAAAAGATGTTTATTTATCGAAAATATTTCAGTCTGTATAAGCATTCAACTGCTAATATATATCTTTGAGATGGGTAAACCCAACACTTTCACCTGGGCACACTTTCATTTTTAATATAAGGGATAATTTTCTTCACAATCAATAAGTATAAAATTAAAGTTCCTTCTGCTTGTAATAGATAAATTTAAATATATTTGGTTTCCAGAAAATGAAATACTAAAAATTTGTTAATTAAAATAAAATGCCTAGTGCCTAAGATAAATTGGTAACGTATGTGTGTGTGAATTTGTGTGTGTATCTGCAAAACTAACAAAGAAAAAATAAGAATAAAAAACAAACTAAGTTTTTACAAAAGCAAAAAAAAAATAAACCATACTCAAGTATAGTAACAATAGTCCCAGGTCCAGACAGTCACATACAAAAGGTCACTTAATCCCTAGAAAGAATCGAGGGTAAAAAGAACAGCGGCAGCAACAACAACAACAACATCAACTTTTCCCAGTGTTCCCATTTCCATCTTCTGACTCCGGCTGGTGATGCTGCTTACATTGCGTATACGTCACGTTGTCCGTTGGCTTAAGCCAACGTATGCAAAAAAAAAGGCAAGAGAAAAAAAATCATCCAAAAAATGGCTAACCAGCAAAACTAAGTTAGGCGTTTGTGTGGGCGTGGTCACGTGTGAGTTGCCCTTTTTTTTAGGAAAGTTGAACTTCAAGCTTTCGGTTTTTTTTCTCTCATTTTTTTCGGTCAAGCGATTGAATGGCCCAAAAGTGTGTTTGTTTGTTTGTTTGTTTTTCCGTCACGTTAAGGTGAGGTGAATGACCAGAGGCTTAGGCTTAAATATAGTTCTAAAGGTTAACGATAATGTTCATCGTATTGGAAATAAAGTTGGATTGTGTTGTCGTCTTCCTACTGCAGTATCTCTTTTTGTTATCAATATTTTTCTACCCTTGCCAAAGGTTATCTGCATAATATTCTGAAGTTTCTCCATGTCGTCTACATCAAGGTCCACACAAAGTACTATCTAGCCACTTACATTTTTATTTTATAGTATGTGTATAATGTATCTCTATTTATATATGTAATTTTGATATTGATTGTCAACTTATAAGACATCGTACAATGGTTTATATACAATATAGGCATTCGCCTTTGTCTTGATTGAGTTTTTAAATTTTATATTTTTACTATTTAAAATTAATTTGAACTCCTACTTTCCTTAATTGCAGGAAGCTTTTTAAATTTTGTTGAATTAAACTTATCAGTTTGGATTTAAATTTGTTCTAATAATTATTCACTTTAAACACAAACCAAAATTTGTGATAGATCAAATAATGCATTCTTTACCTTGAACATATTTCTAGAATAATAGTAGAAAAAGGACAGCTTAGGTAACTTTTTCGAAATATCTCAAGTATTAATTAAAGATCATACAAATGTAAAAGAATATTCAAAAAATTACCCCAAAAAAACAGCAATCCAATCACCTTTGATTTGTCGTAATAAAAGTATCTAAAAATAGACTAGGTTGGGTAAAATTTACCACAACATTTAATATTTAATTGCTAAAGATGACTGAAGTTTGATATAGTTATAATAGACAACTCCATAAGTGGCATAATGGAATCCTCATTCATTTTGAACTTTTGTTAAATTAACAGATAAATTTGAAATATTTAGGTACTATGAGTAGGTATATTGCCTTAGCTTGAATAAATCGTTTTTACTTAATACATTAATTATTTCACATTTTATTTAAGCAAATAGTATATTTCTTTTTTGCTTGGATGGTTCTTGGATTGTAAAAACAAAATGTGGAACTTTAAAGTAGTCCGAAACTTTGCTTTGAATATTTAATTTACATTTACCAACAATAACCTCTATTTGGTTTTTATGAGCAAAGAGCCTTTTCCTTGTTAAACCTACAAAAAATCCCTTTGAAAAACTAACTGTCTACGCTCCTGCATATTTATTGTTGTTGTATGTGCGTGTGTATGGCCGTTTCATAAATGTTTCAAACATTTTTGCTGGTCAATCTTTTATTTTGACCACTGCTCACTTTCTGGCTTTGGTTAGTTACTATTACGGGTGTTGTTGTTGTTGTTGTTGGGCTGTTTTTGATGTTCCCACTCCAGTTTTTGTGCTCCTGTTTCAGCTTCTGCTCCTGTTGCTGTTGCTGTTCATGTTGTTCATGTGGGTGGATTTTTAATTAATGGTGCTTCGTATGCGTTTTGCGTTCAGGGCCAGCACAAGAACAAGAAATATATATAAAACCAAACAAAAAAAATTCAGTAGGTAGGTAGGTACTTCCGGCTAAGGACAGGGACAGGGTCAGTGTGGACATCATGTAGCCCGCAAAAACAAATTTAATCGATATTTTGCGGAAATCATAAAAAATTATTTATGTATACCCAAGCACTCAGACGCAGCCAGGACGCATCGGCAGAATAAAATACCAACAACAACAACATTCAGCTCTTATGCTTCTGATTATAACATTTAATTGTTTTGCCTTTATTAATGATGACTACTGTACGTGTTGCCTACAGCGTTTTCGGTTTTCGTTGTAAATAATTTCATAATTAAATTAAATGAATGCATGAGGCATACACAAAACATTTTGGCAACTTCCAAGCAAATGAATGTCCTGACAACTAAGACGAATGATGTTCAAGCGAGATAGCTACAAAGTGTTCTATAGAGAGGAAGCGAGAGAGTCGGAGTACCAGCAGGATTGATGTCAGCTAGAAGATGAAGCCAACGAGACATTTTACTAAGACGAGTGAGTGAGAAAAGCAAGGAAGAAAGAGTGTGAGAGAGAGAGACGGCAAAATAAAATAACATACAACAATCAATCAAAAAACTGCGCTCACAGTAAATCGTTGGAGTTTTTAAAGAGCCTTTGGCATTTAGCAGAGGGGCGCACAGTGAAACAAATCTCTATATAATTGAGCGAAAAGCTAAAGACTACCAAGTACTGAAATCGGCCATTTTCGTAACAAACTGCCAATAAAGACTACTTTTGATTGTTTTCATACAAAATAAGTAGAAGACTAAAAAAAAAAATATCTTAATAATTACATACTACCAATCTCAATCTCAATCCAAAGAATTTTATGGCCAAATTTGTATCTTTGTAAGGAAAATATTGTATAAAGATTTGATGCTTTTCATTTATAGATTCTGAAAGCCTCAAAGCTAAGATATAGGTAACATCTTTTATATATTTTCAAGCAAGCAATGGAAATACTTTCGCTGAATTTAAAATGAAAATGTAATTTTCTTTTTGTAATACATTTTGTAGATAATTTTTGTCTCAACGAAAAATCAGAGAATTGTGTACCTATACATAAATGTATATATTTAAGAGTCCAAGCTTAAGTTCTAAGCCGGTCCTAAAAGGTCTTTTACAATATAGAAAATATTACTCTCATCTGAAGCTTTCCTTGAAATTACTTACATAGAAGGGCTAAATGATTTGATTATATTTTTAAAACTCCTTGAAAGTTTAACTTAATTGTCCTTTATTTTGAATTCTATGAAATATTGTTAGCCTCAATATATAAAAAACACAGTTTCATTGTTTTACTTTAAGCATGGTAGCCATATAAAGATGCTAATCAAGTTTTTTATATTTTCAATCTTTTATTCATTAGCCTGAGAGGACAAGCTGCAATCCTTTTTAATACATTCTCAATGTCTTTTGGGTAGACTCCAAAATCCATTGGGATTGCGCCTTTTTTTATTTTATCCAAACAAATTCGAGCCAAAGGCAATGTATATCAGTAAATTGACATCTAACTTGGGGGTCAAATGTTGTGTGTTAATTTTTGACCCACTGTGCATTGGGAGCACGCGTTGGCCTGCTGCAAATTATCCTGACAGTAAACGAAGTCTATTGATACGCAGGACACACTGGGAAGCCACAAAGAGAGTAGCAGGCGGCAACAGGACGAAGACCACAACACCGCAAAGGACCGCAAAACAGAGAGTGAAACAGCAGATACTGAGAGAAATATGGAGAGAGCACAAGCAAGGACTTGGTGGAACTGGTGGTGGTGGTGGTGGTGTTGCTGATGGAGGCAGTGGCATCGGCGGCAGCGGCGGCAGCAGCGGTGACAACTCTGGGCAGGCACTCAACAACACAGCAGCTGCGGGCGCCATCAAAACTTCTGTTTGTGAATCAAGGGACAAGCACTGAGGGGCTGGGGAGGGAAGGGCAGCGGAGGGGCCATTGGGCAACGCACTTTAATTTCAATTTACCGACCTACCGCGCATTGAGACGACTCTTGCCCCACGGCAATTTATTGTTTTCTCCTTGGAGTCCTGCTCTTGTTATTGTTTTCTTGTTGGTTGTGTGTGTGTGTGTGTGTGTGTTTAGTGTTAGGTCCTTAAATTTAAGAGTTCCTTCCCACTCTATCTCTCTCTGCTTTAAGCTTTGAGCAATTGAGCCACTTGTCAATTGTAGAAACATCACAAAAAGGACAAACAACTTGGGGTACACTTTTTCACTTACCATCACAGCATTGCGCTTAAAATCCATAAAGTTCTTCACTTCGGCGGCTAATTCACGTAGCAGGATAATGCCGTCCTTGCGCTTCACTTCGATGTCGTTGTCCTTGAAGCGCTGCAATGAAAAAGACGAAAACCAACAAATCACAAATAAATTCTCTGCGCTGTAAACTATAAAATTGATTACAGGGCCACGCCCAACCGCCAAGAACAAGTGAGTTAGTAAAATGTGGAAGGGTTATAAGGGGAGGGGCTGGCTAATAAAACTTTGCCAACATAAAATTTCTTATATACTCGTTTCCCCCACAAAGAAAGATTGCAAAAAAGAGGGATATATGGGGGTGATGGGGGGATAAGTTTCCATGGCTGCAGGCTACACTTAAATTGATATTAAATTGATTTTAATGTATCTTATTAATTTAATTAGATTTTCATGGTCTCTCAGCCATAATAACGGTCCATCGTCCACAAGACGAGAATGAAACTAAAAGCTTTCAATTAACCAAAAAATTTTGCAAATTAGCCAAGCAAAAGAATATAAGTAAAAAAGAAAAAAACAGTTATTAAATTTAATTTTTGACCAATTAAAATTAATTCCAACTTCAAATTGTTCCCAGAATTTTAAACACCAATTTTTATGAATAAAAAATTCATTATGTTTGCTGCCTAATCGCTTTTAATTACCGACAATAAGAAGAGACCAAAATTTGAGTACATTTTTAAACTTTTAAAATAAAATTTGTTATTGTACAAAAGAATTCTTAATAAATTCTAATGACTCAGCTGAAAATACATATAATGAGTCCAAAGTCTGAAAAGTTTAAAGCTAGCTTTAAAATAAATATAATAATTATAATTATTGATTATTGGATTATAATAATCCATTGCTATTCATTTCATACTTTATTTTCATAATTATAAAATAAATGAATAGCAATGGATTATTCTATACTATGCAGATTATTAAAAAGAACCATAAAACAACTATCCTTGGTACTCAATAAGTATCCATTTTAAATTTATTTTTATTCTGATTTGATTTTCAATTAGTACCTACATTAACTAATAATTTTAAAATCGAACATGATAGAAAGACTTTTATCAGTTGCCCCACTTCCATGCTCTTTCTCCTTTCTCTTTAAGTCTTTGGGAAAAACGAAATGAAACAGGACTTCTCTAGTTTTTCAGAATAAAACTTTTAGTTCTTCTTGAAATTAAAAATAATAAGAAGTCAACCGTCTATATTACACCCATTTTGAATAAACCAAAATATCTAAGAATGAAAAATTAAAAGATAAATTAAAACCGCATGGGCCCAAAATGGAAAGTCTCCTTCTATAATATTATAGTTATTGTATTTTCGAATATAGTTTTCTTATTGAAACTTTATTACAGGCTTTAAAAGTCATACTTCATCCTTCTTTATAGCAATTAAAATTAAAAACAAACAACACATTTTTCCATTAACTATTAACACTCCAATAGATTTTGACAGACCAATTGAATGGAAATTGACTTTGAGCATCAATTTTAATTTCCAGCTAAAAAGCCAATTACCAAGACAACTTGGCTAATATCCGTCTAATGCATTATATTTTCTTCGTCTGGAGTTTTTCCGTTCTTTATTGTGGTTTGTTTTTCTTTCTCGCTGGAAAATGTCTAATGCCAAATGCAGCAGACATAATTTGGGCGTTTTAAATCCTCATGTAAGAATTTATAATGCTAACAACTTCGACAGGCGGTTGGAAAGGATGGCTTAGAGTGGAAGGACATGAATGTGCCACTTTCTTTTTCTTCACATTTATACATAAATATGCATGTGTGTGTGTATGTGTGCCATTTTCTTTGGCCAACTAATGAATGCCTCAAAAGACTTTTCTCCATGCAGTTTTCAGTTCTGTGGCATGAAGAGAAAAAGCGAGATAGAGAGAAAAGGAAAGAAAAGTCGTATACTCTCTTCCATGTCTCCTTTGCTCGATTTCTATTTTTCTTTGTCTCATGCTCTCTCTTCCTCTTTGTCTCTCTCTCTCTCTCTCTAGTTCTTTTTCTTTAACCACTAATGTTTGCTCCATCTTGGGTGTATGCGTGTGTGTGTGTGTGTGTGGGTGTAGAACACGCTTCTTTTCTATGGCCTTAGCGTCTTTGAAGGCATCTCTGCTGTTGGCACTGAATCAGTTAAGAAAAGTTTTCTAATTAATTCGCTGGAGACATGTACAAGAGACACACACACACACTCACACACTTTTTCCTTATTTTTACTGCTTTATTTCTCTCCTATGCTCTTGTCCCATCAGTTTTTAGGAAATGTGATGGGTAAAAATATAATTTAACTGACAGTTTTGTTTCAAACAAGTGACAATTTGAAATGGTATGGTGGAATGAATATAGATGGGGCGTAACCATGCCCAACTTCCCTATACACCCGCCATTTACATCATTTCAAAATTACTAAATTGCGGCAGTAAAATGCATAAAAAAGTGATAAAATGCATTTGCTACCCCAACATTTCTTTCTCTTTCTTATTCTCTGCTCTCCTTTTCTCGATTATGATTATGAGAATTCATCAGGCCAAGCCGGAAAACTCATCAAAGAAAACGCTTGTATGAAAAGCCATTAAAACAAATGACAGCACGTTCCCTTCTTTGATCAAAATGTGGCAAAATCGAAGCGAATTGTTTAAGCCATATTGACATATCAAATTTGATACCATATCGTATGACATCTTCCAATATATGGTCAGTCTTTTTTTTTAGCGAGAAACTTCTCTGCATCTAATAATGATTTATAATCATTTAAAGTCAAACCATTAGAGGAATTTTAAAAGAAAATAATATTAAAAATTTTAACAAAAGTTATGTTCAAAAATAAAAATGAATAGAATAATAGTTTATCAACAATTAAAAGCATGTTTAACAAAAACCATTAAATTAAAATATACTTTCTCGTAGAAGATCTCGTGACAGTGACAAAAGCAACATAAAGAAAGGAGGGAAACTTACAATGGTAAGAATTATGGAATTGAGGACAAACTATAGTTATTTTCATTTCCGACTTTCAGTGATTTACACAAAGGATTGGGAAATGAAAAAATATTTAAAGAACAATTTTAGGTCAGACGTGTCTTTAACTAATTACCTAGAGAAGTTTAAGATGGTTAACTAAATTCATACTTTGTAAATGCATATACTCATGATCAAAGTAATTTAAAGATTAGCAGGTTGTATATCGAGAATCAACAAATTCTCTTATCACCAGACTTGGATAATCACTTTAAACAACAGAATTTAAAATTTATAATTATTTAAGTATTTTAAGAACCAACTTCTTTAGTATAAAGGCATAATAATACCGATGCAGACTCATAAGAGCCAGTAAGCCAGTCCAACATTGCACTCAAACAGAGGTATTCATCTATCAGGAGGTATTCATCAGTCCTTGCCTGATTTCCGTAGAAGATACATTTGCCAATCAAATGGCGATATATCTATTCGATTAAAGTACTCAGACAAGGTGTCTAAAGCGTTGCCACCCATTGACCATCCTTTCCGCATCTCTTAATTATGTTTAGTACTCCGTCAATGTATTCAAACAATTTAAAAATTGTCCTAGTACAACTAAATCAAAAAAATATCCAATGGACATTACCAGATTAATGTAAGAACAACTTATACTTATATGTACCATTTTTAAAATATTTGGGACGAGCATTTTAATGCTCACTCAGTAACCTATAATTTTACCCTTGATGGAGAAAATATTGAAGTGAAAACATGCCATGAATTCTCAAATATTATTCTTAGACGGTTGGACTTTTGGCTTTGTTGTCTGCCTGTTGTTCAGAGTTAAGATAAAAGAAATTTGGGTAATATAATATTAAAAAAAAATCCAGCAAATGTTTGGTTTACAGGATTAAAAGCACAAGAGTTCTTTTCCATTAAGTTTTGAGTTTAATCCGTAGTATTAACCAACTAGATAAATACTTCGAAGAGACAACATCTTTGCTAGGCCTTACCAATAATTATTGATATTCATATTCCCATCTGTACAGGGTATAAAAATATAAACGGGCGACGGGGAGGGCAAGTAGAAAATCAAAGCGCGCAAGATGTTAGTGATGGCCACGCCCACAAAAACCTCACACAACTTTTATGCGATGGCAACATTTTATAAAGCAATTTCCACGAGAGCAACATCGAAATGCAATGCACGCCCGAAGGACACGAGTGTATGAGTGTCCTGCCTTCCTTTTAACAGTGGAGGGGGACAGTGGAGTAAAAAGAAAAAAAAAATACAACGATATACAATATGTACATACATATATAGACGGTGGAAAACGGTTAGAAGAGGGGGAAGGATGCTGCGGGTGGCTTGGGTTGCAGCAGCCATAGAAAGTTTTTCATTTTGCGGTTGACTCTGGAATTCGAAAATGTTGCGCAAGGCGGAGCCAGAGGCGAACCCACTACCACCAAATCCAACCCGACCCAACCCATCCCAACCATCTCCTAGTGCCACACTCCTTTCGCCTGCTGGGATGCGTGTGCAGCTGGCGCAAACTTTAAGTGGAGCAAGGACAATCCAGAAGCATGGGAGGTTTTTGGAAAATGGGTATGGGAATGACATTCCTGAGCTCTACTACAACACTGAACCACTGCTGCTGCATCTCTTGCTCCTGGCTTCTGGCTCCTGTTAAATTCCAGCACAAGTTAAGCAGCTTACGCATGCTGAAGGTAACCTGCCGTCTACCTGAAGGCAAACTGAGAGAAATTTGGTATATCTCTTCCTTGCATTAATCCCACCTCAAACCACTTGTGTTGTGATTTTTGTGCTCAGAGTCTCCCGGCTAAGATGCCTGCAATCCTTCGACTGAAATCTAGCTGAAGTTTCGCCTAGCTGACTGATTATGTGCTCTCAAGTGAAGGAAGCTCCATGGGGTTGACCTCTCTTTGCAACTCCTTTTTGGCCTGGCAATGCGCTAATTAGATTTTAATGAAGATGTCGCTCCGAAGCCCTGGCTCTACCCACACCCAGCTCCCTGACGCGACTGGTAACAATGTCTCGCATCAACGCGCATGTTTCCATGTGCAGTGAAGCGCTTTTTCCATTTTTGGAACATTTTCTTAGAGATTTCTCTGCTCTGCTCAAAATTAAAGTTAATCGTTTTTACTCTTCTACACTATGCCAGTTTGTTGACTTTTCGTTTCCCTTTATGGCAATTTTTTTCTTTCTGATGTTCATGGGGGGGAAGTTATGGAAACTTTTAGGTTTTAATTAGCATGTTTTGCATGTTTTAATTGCCTAGGTAGAAGAAAAAAAATATATAGTTAGTTTGTTGGTTAGTTAGTTGGCTTTCTGGTGGTAGCTTTTGAGTCCTGCCTCTATTTTAATTGCCATCTAAGGAGCATGAGGAAAAAAAGGAAGAGCTACATGAAAAGGAAGTGTTGCCAAACTTTACAAAGGGCACTCGAACTGCAAGTGCTAGTGAAAGTTTCCTCTGGAAGGCCACTTCCAAATTGGACAGTTACTAACAGATAAAAAATGTGTGTAAATACATAGGCACATAGTTAGTACATTTTTTACTTTCATAGGTAGACTTGAATTTTAGTGACGTTAATTTTATAGGCATCCCTAATCACTTCGGGTACGCTGATTATGTGAAATCAAAGGATCCTGGGTTGTTAAATAAACCCCCAAAAGTCTACTATGGAAAGTTAAAAAATCCCACTTCTACATTTTGAACATATTTTAGAATATTCTGTCTAGGAAAAATAGCTCTTCTTTGCAAACATTACTAATAAGCAATTTGTTAGATTCATGTGATTCCAATAATTCTTTAAAGGAATTCTTCGAATCTATAACACACCTTTTGATTAAAATTTTACTCATTTTAGACCCATCTCCAAAATATAAGATATTATGCATTTTTTTAAAAAAATACCTCTTTGATATTTTGTAAATTGCTTTTAAATCGTTTTATTCATACCTAATAGGTAAAAAAATTAATGTTTTTAGTATTACAAATGAGGTAATTATGAAAATTTTAAACGATTCTTTTCGAAAACTTTAAAATTCTATTTTTAAAAATTTTAAACAATTATTTTCGAAAACCTGATACGATGGAAAAAACTAAGTACAGGGCCGTGATCACCACCCACCAATTACTATATGAGACCTGTTGAACTTAAAATACAAACAAGTAGTTGGATATTAAATATAAAAAATAAAGTAAGTAATATATAAAATATAATACATGAACTGCAGAAAATCATCTATCCCAAATGAGATGGAAATCTTTCCATTTAATATATTAATGCGTCTAAAAATTAAATATATGTTTCTACAAGTTTTTCGAAAGGAAAAAAAAAACAAATTAATATTCAGAATTCTAGAAGTAACTTTTGAGAAAAACTCTTTCGATGGGACTGGAGGATCACTTCGCTTTGTAAATCACGATGGTTCAAATTTTCATATTCTACCAAAAAAATTTTAGATTCTACCAAAAATTGAAGCTAATTTTGAAGTAGATTTGGTTATGTATTTTTAGCTTAAATTTTTGCTTTAGGCGTATAACAACTTCAAAGGAACTATTTTTTAGATTCCGTATAATGCGATCTAAGTGCATTAAATTAAGTCTGTCAAGTGAAAACCAGTTTTTTGAATAGTCTTTTTTTCCACTCTCTTTCTCTGTCTGTCTCTCTCTTATTCGGGCTACCCTCTCACTCCTGTTTTAATCGTTTTTATTCGTCCCTTGGCTATGCAATTATAATTTTTGTGGGTGTAACCCAGAAATGCAGATTTTGTTGGTCATTTGTTTAGGGCAACTTCGACTCCAACTCGAGCAGCAGCTTTTGGCCTGACAAATGCAAAAAGAGCTTGTTTAAGGCCAACAAGAGACAGAGAGAGAGAGAGAGAGAGAGAGCTAGAGAGTAAGAGATGGAGAGACAGATCGGCTTGGTGCTTTTGAGCTAACTAAGTGTGTGGTGTTTGGACTGTTGCGGACTGCAAGAAGAGACCAAATCGTAAATCAAGGCACGACTTAAGAGCAACGCACTTGAGGGCGTGGAAGGGGCTTCCCAAAATGTGGCAGTCCTCTGCCCTTTGTGGTCCAAAATGCATTCATACATACACATGATGGAAGGTGGAACTCCCTTACTATCTCCCTTGATATTGTATGTATGTACAATACACATACACATATAGATGCATATATATATATATATATTATATATACTGGTTGGTTGTCTATGCAAATATTTAAGTCTGTTGTTGTCGTTTGGTGGCGAAAATGCGAGCATGACATACAGCTGCATACAAATGTAAGTCCTTGTAGTGAGTGAGTTGAAAATTTCGAAAAGGGATTACCCTGCTAAGAGCTAAACGAAAAACAAATTAAAAATTTAATTTAATTAAAGTATTATATCGGATTCGAAATTATTTGTAGATAAAAGAGAATCTACATTCAAGTGATTGTTAATTACTTGAAATTAAGTAAACAAAATAAATTCGAGTACTTACATAAAGTACCTAAACATGTCTTTTAGAAGGAATATTCATAAGAATATTTTAACAGCTAGAGAAGTGAGATAAAGTTAATCTTAATTATTTGAAATGAAGTAAACAAAACCCTTTCGAGTACTTACATGAAGTAATGACTTTTAGAAGAAAGATTAAAGATTAAAGAGCACTTTAACAGCTAGAGAAAAGAGATAAAGTTATTCTTAAATACTCTAAGTGAAGTAAACAAAATACTTTCGAGTGCTTACATAAAGTACTTAAATATGACTTTTAGACTGAAGAGTCACAAGAGTTCTTTAACAGCTAGAGAAGTGAGATGTGCAGATAAACTACGCAAATATTTTTAAAAAAGAATTAATTGATTGGTATTACTTAAATCGGTAAGTAAAGATGGGCTATTAAATTGTAATTTCAGTAATTTGGTCAGCTGTTATTTTAAGTACTTAGAAATGGTTGAATCAATAATTTTCATCCTTTTTAGCTTTATTACAGACAAACGTCAAGAAACATTGCCCTGGTTACATCTAGAACTTCGGTTAATCTACCTTACTTTAAATACTTGTACTAACAGCACGGAGTCAAGGCAGTAAGTACTCTTACCCAATTATACCTTTTTTTGCCATGGCCTCACTCTTTGGTTAGTTAAACTCCAACTTGGTCACTTCTTACTTTGCAGTTCACTTTACATTCCACGAACTCATTATTAAGTCTTTCATTCTGTCTATGGTCTATGCTGGTGCCTGGTTACATTATACTAGATCCTGGCTGCTGCTATTTTCTTTCCTCCCATCTGACAATTACAAATTCAACATGAACTCATCTTACAGTTGGTTTACTTTTACCTTCAATAATGCACAAAACGAATGCCAAGTACAAGTGTAGAATAAGTAAGTAAAAAAAAAAGAAAAAAAAATAAGAAAAATAATTTGCAAGCTACTTAAGTACACTACCAGGAGGCAGATGAGAAGAAAAAAAAACAACAACAACAAAAAGGAAAATGAAAATGCAAAAGAAAAACGACAACACGCGCCATTTTCCTCCATTTTGCAGTTAAAAAGTTTTGTATTACGTGCAAAATAAGCGCACGCTTAAATTTATTTGCATCTAAGAGTGCGAAAGAGAGATAGAGAGAGAAAAAAAACAAAGAGGCAGAAGGAGAGGCTGAAAAGGAAAGATAGAGAAATGCTTGCCATTTCTTTTGCAATTTCGTCTTGAATTTGACCCATATTTCATTGAAGGCAAGACCAGATAGAGAGAAAATGAAGAAAAAGAAGATGACTTTGTCTCCGTCTCTGTCTCTGTCTCTGTCTCTGCCTCCGATAATGATCACCATCATCGTCGTCATCATCATCATCAACATCATCGTTAGCAACACATCATCATTTGCCATTATGGCGTCGAAGTCAACACGAGACATCATTCTAAGCATGTGTGTGTGTGTTTGTTTGTATCTATGAGTTTGTCTGTGTGTGTGCATAACATTAACATGGCTGTCACTTTTAGTCTATATAGCGTTGGTTAGACTCTGTGGGCGTGTGTATATGTGAGTTCTAATGTCCATAGCGGAGTAACTTCAAAAATTATCAAATTATTCATTCTTTTTTTAAATTGAAATTTGATTGGAATTTTAGAAAACTATAAACATTGGTAAAACATTTCAATTTATTTATACAAATCATGATATGATTTACTGAAATATTTTAAAGTTAATGGAAACTTCATTCAAAATTAAATTTCTGTGATAAGAAAGTTGTTAGACATCTTAAATATCAAATAATCAGCCAAAAATCTTTAAGAAACAAAAAAAGCCTCAAAATGTTCATTTCCGCGAGTCTATGACTTAAATCTAAATTATGATCATCATATCTTAATTTAATATTCTTGAATTATGTTTGTTTTGTAAAACTTTGACTCCTAGTGGATCTCTAATGGAATCATTCTATAATCTAAGTTTTATGTTTAAATCTTAAGAATCTATTACATTTTGATAAACATATCTATAAAAGTCCTTTTATAAAATAAACCAAGCCAAATTTATTAAAAGTTACATTAGCCTGCCATAACTTTAGATCTTATATAAAACAATATAGGATCGAAAAGTATTGGCAAGTATTTGGTAATAATAGTAGCCTCTAAGTACAATACAACCAATTTTAAATAAGCTATTTATATAGTTGAAAATTTTATCTTTTGCCACATTCTTATAACATATTTTAAAATATATTTCATTATATGGCCACCACCATTTTTGTGTCTCCCATGTAAAATTTGAATTTTCTATTCATATTTTAAAAATTTTCAAAATCATCATTTGAAGATTCAATCAAAAAAAATTATTTTTTTTACTTAAATAATGAAATAAACATTAAAAAAAAAACATATATTATGTAGTTTTAGTCCCCAAAATGATTGATCTCAAATCCTTTGATGATATCTGATTTTAATCATTATTTATAGAGCCAAAACAATGTCTAACATAGAGTATTTTTCTTTAGGTTTTGCAATCCCACTATATTTAGTTTTTGTACGCTTCTATTTTTTTGTTGTGTGTGTGTGTGTATTTGTGTCTGAAGAGCATATTTCATGGCTTAGGTAGATATTTTGTTGTTCTTGTTGCTTTCGTTTTTTGCTTTTTTTGAGCTAGTCAGCAGGGCATACGAAAGGAATAAAATAAATGAATATGCCCCACGCACAGGCATGCCACACAAACACACATACATATATACATATATATGTATATGTATAGATAAGTGTACCCATATCTTGCATCTCTTACTGACTCTCTACCTCTTCTGTTCCATTTGGGGCAGCCATTTTGCTTACTGTTGCTGCTGCTGCTGCTGTTGCTGGTGTCCTGTGACGCCTTTCGCATATTTGAACGTGTGCGCTGCATTTGTTTTACATTTTATTATGCTACTTTAAAATGCTAAAACAGAGAACGGAAAAAAACAGAGACACACACACACATACATATACATACATCGAGAAAATAACAAAGCATAGAATAGAAGAGCAGGTAGAGGGCGGTAAATGGAAGAAAAGACCTCTCAGCCACACCCATAACTTTTCAATGTACTCGGCTATTCGTTTTTGTCCTTTTTTCTGTAACAGTTTTTGAAGGACAACAGTTAAATGAAGGAAAAATTGTGTCAGCAAAAGGAAGCAGATAGGGCAAAACTGCAGGACATAATTGAATTAATATTGTCTCACATAAAAGTTGTAATGCCCATGTCAATACGATTTCTCTCCCTCTCTCTCTCTCTCTCTTTCTCTCTCTCTGTCGCCTTTTAGGTCACCGACGGGCTGTCAAAATGGCGAAAAGTACAACAAAAAAAGCTAAAAGGTCGTTAAATTTGAAAAGAGTACAAAATCAATTTTTGGTTAACAAAATAGAAAATAAATTTTAAAAAATGGTGATGCATGAAAAGCGCAACATTTAAAACTAGTTAACATCTAAAAAATAGTTGTCCAAAAAAGTGGTTTGTTTTAATTATTATATTATTATTTTTATAATTAAACCTTATTAAAGTCAGATTATGTAACTTAGATGGATTTAACCCTCGCCAGATAGTTGGAAATTTTGTAGTTAAGTATTATTTTTTATGAAATCATCGAATATGACATTGCTGCTATTATTTTTTTCCATCCTAAAATATATTTGCCTCATAAATTACTTAAGTTTAATTACCACAAGCACACTTTAAACCTGAACTTGCTGTATTACAATAGTAGACTAAATATACGATTTTTTGTCAATATGTATCTGGTTATTATTTCTTCATTTCCCAACTTCCAGAAGAAGCAGGTAAAAGAGTTTTATTTTCATGACTGATTAACACATGACGAACTTTATTAATTAGAATATAATTCGTAAAGGATTTAACCAGCTTCAAATATTAAAATTTTAGGGCAAGTTAATTTTTTTCAAAGTGTAAGTTTTCTAAAAGTTAGCATTAAATATTTTTCTACATTGAAATGATAAGCAATGCAAAGAAATGGGAAAGGCCGTCTGCCAATGCCATCCCATGTCAATTTCTGAATCCTTTTCTTAATGCTATGCATGTGTGTATTATATATATATGTATGCATGTGTATGTACATATTTTGCTTTGGCATTTTGGCATGCCAATAATTTTATTAAACACACAATTTATTAGCTTTCTCATAGCACAACAAAGGCAAAGCAAAGGCGTTAACAAGGCACACACACACACAGACACAGACAGACACAGACTCTTACCCACAGACACACTCTCAAATAAACACTCACATTGTTATGACACAATGTTTATAAAGCACACACACACAAGCGCATACATGTATGTATATGCATATATACTCACACATAAAGAGACACAAGGACATCTACCCCTGACCCAGCCACTGAGCGACAACGTCGCGTATACTTGATATTTAATTCAATCTGGGCGTAGATTTTTCATTTCTCTCTTCTTCGTCGTTCATTCCTGCGTTTTCCTTTCGAGTTTTTTTTGCATTTGGTTCAGTTGTTCTGCGACGTGCGCTTTAAATTAACACCAACAAACATTGTCAGCGACAGTCAGCAGCACCCACCACCACCAACAACAACAATGATAACGCAACGCACAAACCAACAAAAAAAAAAAACAACAACAACAGGCAACAAGGCACTTGACAATTACAGACTCAATGACAGTCACAGCCAGCAAATTTATTTGCATTTTAGCTGCCGCAGTAGAGAGACTGAGAATGGAGAAGTAATGCCTACCGTTTTCCTCTTTTCATTTTTTTTTGCGTGTGTGTACAAGTATACCCTGTATATCTGGAGTAAAAGAGATTATTTTCGAATCATATTATTCTCATCATTCTTCTTAGTATCTAACACCTACTGATAAGTAATTAAGTAATTATCGTGACTAATACAATTTCCAGTTTACAGCAAGTGGTTTAAGACAACTGTCTAGAACCATTGAATCATGACCAAAAGACAAATTTATTGAAAAATGAAATTAAAACTGAATTCAAAATTTAAATGAAACTAAATTAAGTAGTTGAAAATAGCGAGAAAGTAGTTGAAATAAACGACATAAGAAACGAGACGTCCAAACAAAAGTATTTTACTTTAAATCATTAAAGCGTATGAACTTCATGGAAACGGAATATCTCTTTGTTTTGTTAAATCGACCAGACTTATTTCTTTTTGGTAATTAAAAGAAGATTTTCAACCCAGCTTGGCATGTGTTTAATATTAAAATTCACAAGGACATTAGTATACCTTTTACAAATGATTAAATAGTGGAGATTAGCAAAAGTTATAAGACTGTACAGTTACCAAAACTTATTAACACCAAGTCTACTTGAAAATAGCTTAAAAACTAAAAGGCTTAAATGAGATTTTATATATATGTATACATATATTAGATCTTCCAGATACACTTGAACATTTTTTTATATTAACATAAAGCACATACAAATTTAGTAATATAATATTTAAGTAGTTTTAATTACTCAAATCTACAGCATAAAAAAATTTTAAAAAATAGCTCATCTGTATAACCTAGTGTTTATGTATAAAATAGTTAGTATCCTGTTATGTTTTATATATCTCCGAATTTTACTTATTGTCCAAGGACAACAGTTAACCCCAGATTGTAAATTAATTACTGAGTCTTACAATTAACTTAAAGCATTTACTAAACTTTCGATTAGGCAGGCTCAAAGTCCAAACCAATTATAAGCTCTTCCATGCAAATAGTCTTATATTGTATAATCTTATACTTGATATATTGTTCAATATAAAATTCAAACAGAGTGGTAAACAAACTAAATTGAAAGAAAAGAAAGGGTATTCAAACTGACCGCCATCTTTGCAATTTGTTACCATAAAAATGTGTGTGTGTTTTTATGTTGGCAGCCCACTAGCTCATACACGTCTGATTAAACGCAAAAATACGCGTCTGACTTCTCCGATTCTTCTTCCCTTGGCTCCGACTATAAACCGCCGAACAACATCCTTCTTCCTCTTCGCAACGACCGCCGCGCAGTCAACCAAAGCCAAACACAGCCATGCTTATTAACACAGATAGCACACAGGCAGACTTACAGCTCACTACACCCGTCTACCCACTCCCACCCACACCCTTCATTAAGCCACCCTCAATTAGCCTTATTTGTGTTTAAATTGCATTAGAGAGGGGGAGAGAGGAGAAGGAACAAGAACAACATGAAGAAAAGCACACAAAATAAAAACGAAAATCACACAGAAAAAATTGACGCATTTGATGGTTAAGCCCCTAACTTAATGCCAGTCATCGTCTAAGCATTTATCGATAACTTCTTATCGATATATATATATGTATGTATATGTTTAAGTACCCCAAAGAGCTTAAATGTATTTGTTAGACTAAAGCCCCCCCAAACAGACAACAACAAAAAAATCATGTCAAATTGAATAGAAAATCAAAGCCATTTACAAATGTTTGAACATAAGTTTAGAATTAGGGGAGATGGCATAAATACATATAAGCGATAAAGCTCAATGAGGCCACAAATTGCTTAATCGTATTTATCCCACCTTCAGCCGCCCACTATATCACTTTACGTCATTCAATGGAAATATGGCATTTGGCGAGGATTTACTTCATAAACAAAATAGAATATGCAATTTGCTAAAAATTACCAAGAGATTTCAAGTCTTTGTATAAAACGTTGATATCTTTTAATTGACGTTTAGTAAGGAAAAAAGTGCATTCAACTAAAATCTATGTCTGCAAATCTGATCAGAAACCCGATCTTTTAAAAGGGAAATTTTCAATTCTAAACTAGATCACTTTCTTGGCAATATTGAGTGTTTCCATCTGCTTTAGAATTATATTTTATAACTTTTTATACTATTTCTTATAAAGTAAATATACATACATTTTTGATTTCATTCATTTTGGTAAACTGACGTCCAAATTCCCATAGATCCACACCAAATTTGAGGGCCCAATTGCGAACTCTGAAAAAAGCAAAGCAAAAGTAGAAATAGTATTAGATTAAATTTGGGTAAAAGTATATTGTTAATTGCCATATCAAATGAAGATTTGCTTACTCCATATGGATAATATTTAATACTTTTTTATAGTTAACAAAAAGTATAAAATTTATAAACTTTCTTATAAATTGAATTAAACATTTAGTTGCCCAAGTTCTCTTTCAATTATTAAATATTTTTTTATTTGCTATAGAAAATATTGGTTCTTCATATTTATTTGTTATGCTATATTTAGAATATTTGGATTTTAATAAATGTCTATTCCCTATTTCTGTTTTTCTTTTTGTTTTGTTTGCTTACTTATATTAAGCAATTCGATTTGTCTACACGAATCCACTTCAATCCATTATAAATTACCATGTCATGTTCTATGCAAATTCAAAATCCACTTAATTGCTTAAAAACAAGTGGCAGTTGCTAGGGTTGGGTGGGGGGAGGGGGGAGAAAGGAGAGTAACAACAAAATAAAAAGCGAATAATGCGCCAGACGTCGCTAAGTTGTCGCTTCTGTTGCTGCTTCTGCTTAATGCACTTTCACTGTCATTTGTCATAAGTAGTTAGTGCTCTGTTTGTTATTTGCTTTTCTTTTTTTGTCTTTTCTGGTTTTTGGTTCTTTTTTGTATGCTTTATTTTGTTTATTCGCTTAAGCTGCCTCGACGGTAATTAGATCTGCCACACCCATACATTTAAACATTGCAACGCCCCCGCCCATCCCACAATCCTACTACAACGTGTCAAATGCAAAATTGTTTTAAGCAGCAAATTGTGCCAGATGCATAATCCAACAACGCAAAAAAATAAAAATTGCAAATAAAATACAAAAAAAGGAATGAAAAATAAATAAAAATATACAAAATATAATTTTTAAATAAATCTGTCTACGATTTCTAAAAGAAAAGAGTTTTTTAACCATAGAAGATTAGTTTGTTAGTTTAGAAGATGAAAATATGTAGCATACTTTTGGGCATTGCATATCAAATATAAACACTATTTTGCAAATTTGTTTTATGATTTAAAAAGTTTATATAATATAATGTTATTCTCAAAGAAAAAAATAGTCAACACATTTTTAAGCTTATTTTTCTGGTAATCACAAAAGAAATCCAAGCAATGTGAAATGCAACTCACGTACAAAAGAAGCAAGAACGAATATGTATATAAAATTCCAAAAACCTTAGAAGAAAAAATTGACATTCGAGACCTCAAGCAGGCAATGAAAGGACATCAACGTCGACTTTTTTCTTTTTTTGTTTTTCTCTACTCTCTTTTTTTGTTTTGCCATTTTGGGGCACGCCAAAACTTGACAATGGAACGGACGGAAGTGGATATGGAAGTGCAAGTGGCAGTGGCTCAGTTCTGCTATGCTCTGTTCAGCACTCAGCACTCAGGTGTGTAGACTTTTCATTGTATGTTTCAGGCTTTTTGAGCACGAACCAAACCACCTATGTCATGCTCAAGTGCCATACACCTCTAAAGCCATCGAACTAGATTCAGTCTTTTTCTTGCTTCTTTTTTTATACCCGTTTTCATTTTTGTCTTTGGTACTTTTCACTTTTTCTTCTTGCTATTGCTGTTCTGCTTTCGTTAGTCAAGTTTATGCCAAAGCAGGTACATGAGATAGTAGAGTAGACACATTGCAGTAGGTCAATAGGTTTTTTGCATCATTGAAATTGAAATGAGATTTCTCTTTGCTGTCAATCTTGAGATTTCACTTCAATGCATCTGCATTAAAAAAAAGGAAACAAAAACAGAACCGTAATACACATACAGTATCTCTATGAATGGAAACCTAATTCTAATTAAAAGTGTTGTACCTTAAATTGTACATAGTTCAATTGGAGAAAAGCAAGTAAAAATATTTTGCTTCATCAATTTAAGTGCAAGCTTTATTAAATTTAAAAATTAAGTTCATTTGTGTTGTTCCTAATTCGATATTCATTTTCTGGGCCTTTAATAATGACCTAGCTTAGCCCGTAGGATTAGAAATTAAACCCTTTATTAAATCTTTTGTTTATTCATATTAAAGTTGGATTACGGGAGTATATAATCTTAAGCGTTGATATCTATACCAGAAAACTCTGCATTTTCATATGTGACACAAAATAAAGAGTCTGCCAAGAAGTATGCTACAAATTTTGCATTTATTTAACTTTGCTCATATGCCATAATTTTATTTTTATAGCTACATACGCACACACTAATGCGATAAAATCATGTTGGAAAATCAAGCCCTCACTTCAGTGATTAAAAATCAATTTTAATCGATTTTAAATTCGCATAAATTATTCGACTGATTGCCCCCGAACAGCAGCAGCATCAACACCAAAAAATCATTATATATGTATATTGCATACAAATGTTTCATTAAATTTTTTTTTTATGGGCCACTTAATGATTTTAAGCACAAATATTATCATTATACAAAATGTACAATATAAGCAAATATTTTGCATAAACTGGCAAGTAAGACAAGACATTCAAGCAAGCAAAACTCATTACAATTTGTGGAACCAAACAAGACGGGACAACATGACACATGGGTGGGGGAGGGGTGAATAAGTGTGTGTGGGACGGGGGCAAAAGAGAGGTGGAAATGCTAAAATCAACACTCCCTCTTTTTTCCTGCTGAGTGTGGGCTAACAAGAACTAACTATTGTGAAAACATTTGCCAAGCATTCATAATCTAAACGCGAAAGTCAAAAGCAAAACAAAAGAGCAACAGCACAACTCATAAAACCCGACCAAGTAGAATGGGAGAAGACGACACGCAAGGGCAACAGGCCAAAAATTGAATATAAAGGATGAGCAATACCAAGACCATGACCAACCAGACTCAAGACAAGGCGTTGATAAAAGAAAAATGAAATATTATTCGCAAAAAAAAAAAAAAAAAACAGTGAAAGAACAACAGATATACACAGAAAGAGAAAGGTAGACACAGAGAGAGAGAGAAAAGTTGAGGCGAAGTAAAGACCGAGTAAAATAATGCCCCAAAAATATTTGCACAATTTTATGGCATTATCTGTAATATCAATTGGGGTAAAGAGAGAAACAGAGAGGAAAGCCAGAAGAGAGAGAGCCACAAGGAAAGCGACCGCAGCCACGTTGCGTATACGCAATGTTGATTATGTTGAGCCGGCAAACGGACGAGTAGTCAGCGGGCGGCAGTAAAGAGCATGAACGAAACACTTGCCCCATCTAGATATAAAATAAGCGCATGTTTATATGCAGGAGCACCAGCAGCAGAAGCAAGTGCAGCCATTTTACAGACAAAGTTTTATGACGATGCCAAAAAATGAATTTAAATTATATGAAAATTGTATTATAAGCAAGCCACATCAAGGGAGGACGGGTGGAGGAAAAGCACCAGATGGGCAGCAGCAGTATCCGCCCGCAGCACTCAAAAGCGTAAACAATGAAGCAAAATAAAGTGGCCAAGTGGCAAAGTGATTGAAATTGGATAATGCTGATGGGCATGCTAAAGTTATGGTTGAATGGAGGGCAAGTGGTGCTAATTAAATGGATGGTAACACAATATGGGTAAAGTGCAAAGAGCACAACTATCTGATGAATCGGAATGTGCCCCGTAAAACTATGACCGTAAAGTGTCATCAACTATTATTGATATGAGAGTGTGCTGCATTTGCCAGGGTTGACTGAAAAGGAAAATGAAACAGTATAGAAAACCAAAAGCTTTTTATAGTTATGGGATACATTTTTGAAGTATTGAAATCTGAAATCTACATTTTTTTAATCAGCTTAATAAATAATTATAAAGTAAACTTTTTAAACTAAAATTGCATTAACAAACTGAAGCTGCTTATTAATTTTACGAACTATAAATTCCCCACTATTTTAAAATACTTAGCTACACTATATTGATCGACGTTAGAACATTTCAAATCTCTACCAATTTGAATCAGAAAAAGGAATTGGAGGTAAAAATTTAAAGTTTACCGAACATTGATTATCTCAGGAGATTTTTATTAAAGAGTAGAGGAATAGTGGAGATTAGATGAAAGAATTTTTTTTAGTTAATAACTTAGTGAGTAAGCTTTATTTCTAACAAGAAAAATACATAGAAATAGAATTAAACATTTTACTGATAGAGAATGTTGACCCCAAAGAGTGGAAAAGTAGTTACATAAAAATGAACAAAAGATTCGAATATGGTTGCTTGTTTTTAATGTTGTTCTGCAGCAATTCATTTTGGATTATTTTATACGGACTCCTCATTCACGTTTCAAACCAAATTTTCTTTAATTTCTGGCTGTGTCACGTGACCTATGCACACATACAGACGACACACACACACACACACAATCTCACACACTTCGTCACTGTTGAAAAAGGAAAAATATGTTGACCAGCAGGAGGCTGTCAATGCAAGGACGAAGAAGATGCATTAAAATTGCGAATGCTGCAACTGAAAATGAGGCAAATGAATGAGCTTACAACAGTGCAAGAAAACACTGCGCAAACCAAGAATGAGCTGCTTTTCTGGCAATGTAGTGAGCTGGAAATGCGACCGGCCTAAGAAGAGTCCACGACGAATGAATCAACAAGAAAAAGATGCAGAGGGCAAGAAAGGAAGAAAAAAAACAGACTCAGGCAGAGACGTAGACGAAGGAGCAGGGAAAACGAAAAGGAACGGAGAGCAAATAACGATTTTCGAGTACTCCCAAACACTATAAACGAGATTTGGGTCAGTTACATCAAAAGCAATGTTGCCCAGGACCAACCCAGGACCCAACATAATCGTCAAAGCTGAGGCCCTTAAGGCAACTGTTTTCATTGTTGCTGACGTTGTTGTTGCTTGTTGTTGCCTGGCAGCAAAAGTTGAAATAAATTTAATTGAATTTCAGCAGTGACACACACATACATTCACACAAACACACATACACTCATATATAGTAAAGAAATGGCAAAGCCAAAGAAAGTAGCAAGAAAGAGAAACGAAACGAAAGTTTATTTTTGTTGTTTCAAATTAATGAAATTCATTAAATTTATACACATTTTTCTTAAAAATAATAACTAAAAATTAAAGAAAAGTAAAACATGAATTTTATATACATGAAAAAAGATGCAAAAATTGTTTTTTTTTTTTAAATTGTGTACAATCTTTGATATCTGCAGGAAGCATAAGTTTAATTATTTTGGGCAAATTAGATTTTTATAATAAATAAATAGAAAAAGATAATGTGTCACGTTTTGTGAGACTATTTTATTGTATAGGAATAAAAATAAACTTTGCTTAGACTTTGATGAAAAAATTTGACATGTTTAAAAACATACTAAACTAGAAAAGTAACAACAAGTGACATTTACAAGGTTATACGTATATAAACAAAAGGTACATATAACATTTAAAAATTAAGAGAATTTATATATCAGAGAGAATGTGGTGATTTCTTAGGCGTTTGGTAGTTGAGCTGTTATCCAGCAGGTTGATGGCCAGAGGATTCAAGTGCCTGTCGAGGACAAGTAACAGTAACATCATTTTAAAGATCCTAAAGATCATACATCAATGCCAGATAAAAAATTCTCCAAAGTTCGATTATAACGAAATTTTGATTAGCATTAAAACTGATAAAGAAAGCTGTACTTCTTTTATTAAGAAAAAAAAACATTTATTCAGAAAATAAAAAATTAAACAACTATTTATTGTTTTTTATAACATATGGAAAAGAAGCTGGAAGCAAGTCTTGTTTGTTATAAGAAAAATTGGGTCCTCCTAGATTCTAAGATTTCATATATATACTCAACACTCATAAATCAGTTCATAATTTATATTGAATAAAATGAAGATCGGGTTTTTTTGTTTGTGGTAACTGAAATTCCCCCTTCAACCTTAATCAACAATTTCAACCAAATAACAAATATTTTACTTTACTAAAAATCTATATTCTTTCCTAACCAGCTAGTAGTTAGCTGTGGTCACCATACGGCTTCGCCTCTTGTTTAATGGTCAGATAAAAGCTGTCAGTTTTATCTAAGCCTACTAACTTATTCAGCAAGGGAACCGCTGGTCAAAACTGTTATGCTCTGGCCGCTAGTGTATAAAGAGGAAAATGACTGTTTTTTTTTTTTTTTATTATTGTATGTCAAACAGCCAAAAGGCAGAGCAACTGCAACAACAAACAAAAAGTCGACACAGAAACGCAAATGCTAAAACTAATTTCAATAAATAAAACTGACATTAGACATACAAGAGAGTGAAAGAGATAGAGTGAGAGAGAGAGAGTGAGCAGAGGGTAGAGAAAAACAGAGAAAAATCACTTAGTGGTTCTGGTTCCGGCTTCCGCTTTTCATCCCGTTCCATCTCGGCCCCTGCCCTGAAGCTAACCATTTTGCCTTAGTTGTCCTTGGTTGTCCTGGCCTGCAAATGGCAGTTTTGGTTTTGGGTTAATTAGCCAAGTGAGCGCTGCGGTTATGTGTGTGTGTGTGTCTGTGTGTGTGTGTGTGCTGGCTTCCTGTTCTCACTCGCTTTCATTGGCTCCCACGTTGTCTCTCGGTCTCATTCCACCTTCACATCGTCGCACTAATTGCAAAATCCTATTATGTATCCATTAGATACGCATATATGAGCAAAAGTATCTCATCAACATAGCACACATGTGCGATGCGTTACGTTCTGTCTTCACAAACAAAAAAAAAAAAAGACCAAAACCAAAACTCTGACTTTATCAAATGTTCTTGTCAAATTTCTTTAACGTCGACTTGTCGTATACTTAATATGAAAAACTTTTTCCAATTTCAAGTTGTTTTTTTTATCACTTACTATTGTTTAACATTGCCTACCATATGTTTTTCTAACTATTCGCATTTTCTTGGAATCTCATAAGAGTTTCTCCCCCAAAACGGCAGAAAAAAAACATTAAATATTTTATGTATGAGATAAACAAAGTAATAAACTTAAATAAATTGGTTTTTGGGTAATGAAAATAATGTGAAAAGTTTTCTGGCCATTGAAATAAAATAAATAGGGGACAGTAAATTAACTGAAAATTCGAAATGGGAATTTTATAATGATAAAAACATGTTAAAGTTTTTAATATATGTAAATTAAAACACATATTGAATATGGAATGAAAAAGTAAGAAACTTATTTTAATGGTTTTTGCTTGAGTGAAAAAAAAGGCTAGACAAAACTGACTTGATTTTTATTTGAATTTTAAAAAAAAATTTAAAAAAATAGCTCTCTTTCCAAAATATTTAAGTTTCTAGGATTCAATTTGAGTCTGTTATAGATATTAGAATGAAGTAAATGAGCTTTAATGTGAAGTCCATCAAGGACATCGCTTCAACAAATCTCGATATAAGTATATATTTTAAATCGAAATATTGCTCTCTAAATTTTAGTTTGGATTTCTGCTTTATATTTTTTAAATTTTTTATTCTGTCCTTAAATCGGGATATTGCTTTATAAATATTAGTTTTGATTTCTACTTTAGAATTGGTTGACAAATGATGCCACAGAAAATGTTTTTACCTCTTTAATAACACTATTAAGAGAATTGAAATGCTCAGCAACCATTATAGGAAATGCCAGGTGGAATATTTTCATTACCTGAGGCATAGCTAGAGTATTAACGCAGATGTTAGGAATGAACCACAACGGACATCGCCTTATGGCAATTCCACAGCTGGGGGAAATGTAGGTTAACCAAGGCCTGAGAATACTCTTAAACTTCAGTGCCAATGTCAGGCCTTCAAAGTTTCTCGGCTTAGGCACCAGAAACCTATCTTCTGAAGTGGCTTAATGATGTAGCGTGGCTTAAGCCAATTACAGCTTATTAGAAATAAGCCTCTGCTAAGGTCTTTTTCCATGTGGGACTTTCCAAATATATATGCCTGGGATCTAAGATCCTTCTTTATTGGGAAAGAGCATGACAAAAGAGATGCCTAAGCTATTTAAAAAGTAATGAAAGATCAAAAAGCTAAAGAGACGGCGCAGCTGAATTTTATTTTTGGGTCACAATGTCTTTTTGATATCGATTTTTCTTCATGTAAAAGAAAAGCTAAAAAGAAAAATTTGAATTTGCACCAAATTTAAAAAAAAAACCTTTGGTTTATTTATTTCACATAATAAGGATTTAAAATATGTATATCTACAGTAATTGAAAGTTGAGGAAATCAATGGTGGAATTTTTCTTAATCCGCGTTTTCGAGATGACTCGAATTATCCAGCCACACATATGTCACATGAATCGAAAGGTATTGAATTGTCTTTTATAATGATATAGGTATGTTATGTGTTTATGATTGTTATTATTATTTTCAACAATAATTTTGTTACCTGATTTGAATAATGATTACATTAAGTCTAATAAACTATAAAGTTTGCCATTCCCTTCACTTATTGCTGACCCACAATTGATCCTGTACTTTGAAATTTTAAGTCAAATAATCTGAGGCAAAACACAGATATATTTATCTGTGGAAATTTGCATAAATTTTAGAAGAATTTTTTATGTTGCCATTGGCAAGCAAAACTTCATTTGAATGTGGGTTCGAGATGAGTTCGACTATGAACAAATTTACAATTAATATCCTGCTAGAGGAAATTAAGCCAAACCAATTCACATTATCATAATTGAAAACAGCAATATACATTGTATAGAAATGAATATGAAAAATTTGTTATACAGGAAACTTACTCATTGTGTGGTATATCCTCATCCTGTTCGCCAAAGGCTTCATATATGTGCATTTTAAATATTAACACACCCAAAACGATGGCCACAAAGCAACTCAAATGTTTGCCCTCCATTTTATGTGGTGAATGTTGTACAGAATATTATTAGCTGGATGCTGATGATGTTTCTGATTAAATCTGGTTGGCAGACTCTCTTTTTACGACAGAAAGTGTTTATCCCACCAACTTACTGGCAATTTCATAAATATTTTTGGTATTCTGTATTTTGTTTTTTAGTATTGCTTACTGAAACATGCGAAAAAAGCCACAAAACCAATCCAACAATCGATTTATTTTATATACATATATATACATATGTAAGTATATAGTTGTATATGCATGTGTATTGCATTTATATTTATTTGATATTTATTGACATTTCGTTGAGCCGAAATGTATGCGAGGAATGCACAAATTTTTTTAATTAGATAATTTTTCAATTTTGGTTTTACAAGTTATTTATATTTAAATATCCATGGACTGGTTATATGTAAATTTATGTTGGTTTACTTATTCGTGTTTATTTCTTATAACTTTTTATTGATTTATTTAATTTATTTATTTAATGTATTTGATCCAAAGTATATAATTTTGTTTTGCCAAAAGTTTTTGATTCCATTGCATTTATAATGAATGTTTAACATTTTTATTAAATATTTTTCGATATATGCATGTTAATAATTGAGCACGGAGATATGTTGTGGTTATTGCCTGAAAAGAAAAAGAGGTAAAAAAGAAATTAGGCTATAATTTCACCAAGTTAATACTTATTACTAAGCAATTTAATTTGCTCTTTAACTTTGTTAAACAAGCAATTTATTATTGTCGGATAGAAGTACTTAATTATTGTCAGTTATTTAGAGTCAAATATATATGAAGAGTATTTTCATTATTATATTATTTGAAATATACATTTATTAATATTCATTAGGTGAAAGCAACTGTAAATGTAGAAAATATTTCAGAAGATAGAAAAGTTTATTATAAACAAAGTTCACTCTGAATTAAAAGGCCAAAAAGTATAAACCTAATTGTTAATTACTTCGTAAACATAATGTGACTTAAAGTTTATAACAAAGATTAAAGCATTGCACAAATACATTCATAAGGCAAATAACTTTATGAACTCCAATGTGGTATTTATTTGAAGCTTAAAAAACGAGTGATCCAAAACAAAGTTTCTAGAATGGAGCTCAACACATTTATAAACGAAACCAAGTTGAATTCTAAATCGTATTCCAAAACATTAGTGCTCATTCCAAATAATATTAACAACTTCTGACATTTAATTTGACAGATATACAAGAAATACAGGCAATACAATATAAATTCCCGCTAAGACTTATTGTTAAAAGTATTATCACTAATTTAAGCCTAAATGTTGCTTTAAATTCCTCTATCAAAGGACATCAAAGTTCTGCAATAGTGAAAATCAAATGAGTCTCGAAGATAATGTTAGTTATAATTCAAATTGAATTTAAAAGCATTAATAGAAGATGTAAAATGTAGAATTTTGGAATTTTTATTTTTTATTTTGCTAAGACTGTATTTTGGAGCAATGAATGAAACTTTCACTTGCGGGGCCCGTAGTATTTGCTAATCCAGATCTGACACTAGACTGTCGTATTCTTCATGGCAGATGGGTCCAAAATATTTTGGAAAATCATCACTTAAGGTCCACTTTTGTTACTCAAACATCTTAAAGCAACTAGACTACATAATTAAGGATCAATAGACATATATAAATACTTCAAATGTTTTTAAATTATAATATATAACTTGAATTTATGTTTAACCAAAACAATGAAAACTAATACTGTTTTTAAAATTTTGCAAATTTTTTTAAGTTGGGAATAAACAAATGAAACTTTTTAACATAAATGAATTTCCCTAATGATTTAAAAAATGGTAAGTATTAATGATTTTATAAAGTATCGATATGTGCCTTGAGACACTCTTGGGCATTAGAGGGTTAATCGCGTTCGTTTATTAATGAGATTTAATGAGGTTTTGGCTTACCTTAGAAAAAAAAATATTGTTATACCATACACCCATAGGGTGAAATGGTATATTAAAGTCGCTAAAATGTATGTAACAGGCAGAAGGAAGCTTTTCCGACCCCATAAAGTATATATATTCCTGATCAGCATCAACAGCCGAGACGATCTAGCTATGTCCGTCTGTCCGTCCGTCCGACCGTCCGTTTTGTTTGTTTTACTGGTGTATGGTATATCCAAGTCGGCGAGACGACTTACTTACTTCATTTTTTTATGTAATTTTTAACACATAAATAAACTAAGATATCTTACAAGAATAGCCCACTTTATCTCATTATAATTTAAATCCATATTAATCGAGCTTAAATTGTCATTCAACATAATAGAAGATTCTAAAAACCATTGATTTTCAAGAATGAAAGGGCAGTATAAGTGAATAATGGAAATAAAGCAGAACACCAATATAATGAATGACATCTACACATTTAAAAACAAATGCAGGTGACTTTGGAAATTTATAGCTAACGTTTTTTAGAAAATGCAGAAGCCTAATATGCCAAACTTTGCCAAAAATAAATTGAGAAAGTACACAGATATATGTATACATCAAAAATAAATAAGGAAAAGTATACCACTTTAGTAATAAGTAGATGTAAACCTAAGCAATCAAACTGTAAATGCCAAACTAAAGCATTGCCAAAGGAATCAAATAAAAGTGCAAATAGTTTTGAGAAATTATTTAACTTTTGAAAAGTATTTGAAGTGTTTGATAAATGTTTGACCAGTCTATATAAATGAAATTTAATTTCAATTGCAATTTAACCATAAAAAAAGTTGTTTTTAGTTTTCGAAACAAACAAACCAAAAATATTTAACTTTTTATATGCTATGCCGACCAATGCCAATTCAATTCGAAGTGGAGATGGATGCGACTACGAGATATTGGCTCACATGTTGTACCTACTCCTGGCAGCTACTCGGCTGCCATTTGAATTTGACCTAGAAATACGTTTCTCCCCCCGACCCCACACACACACACACACAGGCCAAATACCAACTCAATACTTACACAAATGCATAAACATATCAAAAGCACACACACACATAGAGGGACACATCTCCTCGTTATGCTTTTCGAACTCGAATCCTTTAAATGAAACTGGGGCATGCGCAGTGTGGGGAAGGCGATTCGGCTCATTCAATCCTCAACATGATTTCTTTTTTTTTTTGTTTTTTGTATGAGCATGCCACCCCCTAAAAAAAAGGCGCACATAGTCATACATCCTCTGCTGCTTAAATATGTATTGGTGTGTGTGTGTCCCCAAGGATATCGCGTAATAATTTTCATTAAACATGGCGCAATCCTTTTCGCCTGGCTCCCTCCTGCAACCACATCCGCATAAAATAAAGACAATTTATTGTGGCCGATACGCACTTACACTCACACCAATGCCAACATACATACGCACACATACATCTTTCTTTTATATATATATTATTTATATACACATATACTTCTGTGTGTGTGTGTGTGTATGTATGTGTATATATGTAGCCCGATTTCATACGCTTTTTGTCATCTCCTTTTCTACATCACACAAAGTTTGACAGAAATGGAGCGGCCGTCACGCATGCATGCAGGACGCGACCAGGCTTTAGCATAAACGCCTAAAAGCATGCAACACATTCAAAAAGCCGCCATATACACATGTATAAATATATATTTTATAGGCATACAAATAAGTTTGAATGGCCATAGTCACAGTGAAATCAAAAGGAAACTCATGCAATCTCATACAATTTATGGAAATCCGTAGCCTTCTATTTAAGTTATCTGATGTAGGTACATATCTAATATTTAAACACCAATCTCCCATGTCTAAATATAAACAATAGCTCAAACAGAAGTTTATGAATCAACAACAAACATTAGATAAAGTCCTAAGTTATGAATGGGATTTGTATTTAAATAATGGTTTCAGCATCTCTATATTGGCTTTGATATTCTGATGTATCTTTATTGTGTATTAATAATGCCAAATTGCTGACATCAAGTTCTGCCCCAAAAAAAACTTATTCAAATTTAACTACGAAAATTCAATTAAATAAGTTAAAATTCGATAAACTGCTGAACTTATCTATAATATACAATGAATTTAACAGTTCTCGATTATATTTAAATGACAACTATTTCTTTACTTTTTTAATTTCCCTCCATATAGTGTAGATCTATCTTATTCAAACTCTTTATCTTTATTCAATACGTTTTTAAAGGATATATTTATTTTTTTATACCTCGCTGTGTCAAAAAAAGAAAAAATAAACCGAACCTTACAATAAATAATAGTGTATAATAATAATAAAAGCATGTGCAACATGGCGTATACGCAACATATTCGTAGAGGTGGGCAACCAAATGGCAATGGCAACGTCACAACAGGCCAACATTGCCATCATCATGGCATCATGGACGATGGCCCATTGTTGAAAAGTGAAAGTTTATAGTTGGCGCACGTTCATAAAGTTTTGCGTGTTATACAAAAGATTTATTATATCGCATATATCGCTAGCTGCTGGAGCTACTGCTGCTACCGCTACACTTTTTTTTTTTTTCTTCCTTTGTTTTGTGTGTGTGTGTGTGTGAGTGTGTGTTTCTTTTTTCTTCCATTTTGTTTGCTTTTTGCCTTTTTATGTTTGGTATGGCTTTTGGTTTGTTGGCCTTGGGAGTTTTCGTAATGGAATTAATGTGCCAGTAAAAAAAAAACTTTTCCCTGAGTATGTGTGTGCTCCGATAGAATATATGTACATATGTGGGTGTACGTGTGGGTGTGTGTGGCTGTGCGTCTCGCAATATAAAATTTTTGATAAGTTATAAATCTGTGTGTAGCCTTTTGTAGTAAGTAGACCACATGGCATATTTATGGTTATATATTGACAGAATTCTTTATTTTTATGAGTTGTCCAAGAGTTGTTCGAGATTATTGAAAAGTATATGGTAAATTGTATTTTAAAGCCGATTATAAAATATCAACAAGAGATGGCTTACAACAAGCTTGGCAATTAAGTTGCACTTCAATCAAATGCAAGAGGGCCAACAAGAAATAATATTTTTGGTGCCATCTCTTTGAAGCCAAGATCACAATGGGCTTTTGTGTATATAATCATTAATTATTCATATGAATAAACGTAAATAGAAAACTTTTCTTTCAGCCTAAATTAGCCATAAACTTTTAAGATTATTAACATCAATAAAAACGTGCCAGCTTGGCAACAAAAAGAAAGACTTTGACTTTAATTAAAGTATGTATATATTGCAATATTGCTTTGATACTTAAAGTGCAACCATTAAAGAAATACTAGATTGTGTAATTATTCATAATTAATTATTGAATCAAAAAACGCGATTCATGGCAACGAATCGTAGCTTTATCTTACAATACGAAAACTTTCCTAAATTTATGGTAATTTCCTTTTCCCTAAATTATTATTACTAATTTCGACTGCATAAACAAAAGTGAATAAGCCATTAATTATGTTATAATGCATTTATATAATTCTTTGCAATCAGATGGATTACAATTCTGGTTGATTCACTAAATAAACTTGTGAAAAGTCTCTTAAGCATATGGTTTGGCTCTAAGTTTGTTGAGTTCGACAAACGACTTCAATTTTGGAATGCAATTTTCTTCGCTTCAATGGATATACACCCATTCAATGAAGACATTATAATTGAATTCGATATTTATCTTACGTAAAAATATTATCTATCCATCATCATTCATCCTTAAATAAATGATAACTAAAAAATATAGGCACGAAACTTTAAAAGTATTTTAACAAAAGTATTTATTTCTTCTCTATAATAGTTAATTTTCTTTTAAAATTTAATGGATGGAATAGACTAATAAGCTTATGTAGTTCTTTGTTATAGAGTTCAAAGGAACGATATTATTTTAGCCTACAAAACTAAAACTAGAGAGCCTTTCTTTCTTTAATTAATATCAATTTGTTCCACTTCTGCTCAGTAATGACTACAAAAATGCATCATTCTTTTGTGTAAAACGAATTCAATTTGTTAAGCCAAAACCCAAAAAGGATCTCCAGTAAGGCCAGCAAACCACCATTGCAAGGCCAATACCAGAAAAGAGAGAGACGGAGAGTGAGCAAAAGAAGGAGAAACCAAGAATGCACTCCAAGAATTGCAGAAGCATCAATTAACCACGAAGGCAAAGACAAAGGAGCAACAAGATGTTGGCAAGGACACTCGAGAAAGCCAACAAAAAAAACCTCAAAATAGATAATAAAGATGGCCCCAAGTAAAGTTCTAGTACAAACCAACAAACTTGGTTATATTTATATACAATGTGCATTACATACACACACACACACACACACACATATATATATATATATGTAGAGTCCATGTGGGTGAAGGGCTTATGGGACTCTCAAGCGGCTGTGGCTTGGCGGTGGTGAGGAAGCGGTTGAGGGGCCACGTTGGTCAAGCCTTGAGATTTTACGCAGCTGCGTAAGCTGCGTGGCTCTGCCACACGATAAACCGTTATTATGTGCTACCTACGAGTATATGTACTAGCTGCTGTTTGCGTGTGTGCGTTTGTATCTGTATATTTGCCAGTGTGTGTGTGAGCGTGCGTAGTAGTAAATAGTAAAAACGGCATAGCATACTTTTTTGGGCGCGCAAACCAAATACTGCACACAGACGACACGCAAGTACTTTTAACTATATTTAGACAGGCTATAACTACCTACAAGTTCATTTATAGCCGATTTGAATGAATTTATGGGTATTCGTTTTTTTTTTAGAATTATTTCACTTTGTTTTTTTTTTACATTGTGCAATCAACTTTGAAATTAAACGAGAGAAAGGTCTACCACACTCTCTCACATAATCATTCTCATACTCACTACTGTCAGTGTGTCTTTCGTCTTTCTCTCTTTCTCTTACTTGATGCTCTTGCGCGCCAAATTCGCCAACAAACAATATTCCCTATGGAGTAGAAGGATTTCGGGTGGTAATGGTGCGTTTGGCAATAGGCAAAACAGAGGTCCTTCCTCTATGTGCAGCGGAGCGCAGCGAAGGTCCAAAAGAAAAGAAAAAAAATAGATTTTTGCCGACACACGCTTTCGAGAAGGATATTTTTACTACGCGATTTTTCGAAATTGCGAAATGTTATCGTCGTTAGACGGAGGACACGCCAACACGCCAGAGCACACCGACGCCACCGACGACGCGAAAAGGGAGAGAAACGATTTATATGGCTGCGCGGCAATGTCGTCTTCGTCTCTTCGGCTTTTTGGCGCTCACTAAATACACATACACATACATACGTGTACGTACATATTACTTATATACACTTATATATATATGTATAATTTTTTTTTCCAACGTTTAGGTTTGATTTTTTAATATCTATACATTTCTTCTTTTATTTTGCTTTTTTTTTATTTAATTCTATTTAGTTTTATATAACTGCTTAGCCTGGCACAAATCGGCCCAGCCCACTTCTTTTAATACACTTTTTGGTTTTGGAAAACAATTTGCAAAGCTTTTTGTTTGATGGTTTCTTTTATTTTTCTTTTGGTATCAATTTTTTTTCTTCTTTCATTTGCTTTCTTGTTGAGGCGTCGCTTTTTGCTTTTGGTTTATTTCTAATATTGGATGGACCGCGATTTTGACCTTGTGTAGAAGCATCCACACTCGCCAGGTTCTCGCACCGAACTAAATTTAAAGCTTCAATTTCGAAAATACTCAAATTTTTAGCGGGGGTGGATTTTTGATATGTGCTCCAAGGCAAATCATTAAGCTTGCCAGATAGCCCAAACAAAAGTTAACCGAACGCCTGTCCGTTAACTCTGTTTGGTCGCCCCCTCGTTTATCGATAGTTATCGAATTTGAAAAATAAAAAAGAACCATATTGTTTTGGAGTTTTTTTTGTTTGCTTGTTTGCTTTTTATATACAAATATATATATATATATTTTAGATGTATTTGATTTATTTATAGAGTTGCTTGAATTCAACTTAGGTTTAATCATAGTAATAAGCGCTTGTGAAATTGTTTTAAAATCAATATTTTTCCATAATTATATGTATTGCTTTTAAAATCTATCAAATAAAATATATAAATACAAATAGGATTGTGTTTGTTTCTTGTTTCCTTTTTTTTTTTTTGTTGGTTTTTGTTTGTGCTTTGTGTTTTCATGCCAGCCTTAATCAATATGAACACTTAAATGTTTAATTAAAATTTAAAGTTAGATCCATAATTTTTACTAATATTTTTGTTTTGCTTGTTTTGTTTCTGATGGATATATAGAGATAGAAATTTTACACTTATATAATAATATATTATATGCGTTTCATTTTTTAGTTAGTCGTAGATAACGATTTTATGTTTTTTTTTAGTTTTTTTTTTTGTTTTTTGTTTGAATATATATAATATGTACAGTTATATTTGCTTAGCAAATTATGGCAAAATTAGTCTAGATTAAAAGATTTTTACATCATAATTTCTTTTTACTTTTATGCTTGTTGTTTTTTGTTTATTGATTGTTTTTAATTATTATTATGTTTGTTTTTTTAATTCATTGCCATTAAACATTTTTGTTCTCTCTTCGTTCAGCTGTGACCAATTTAGTCGGTTTTTGTCTTGAGGATTTTGTTGGGTTAGCTTGGGAATTCATGATGAATGAATATGCAAAGCGTCGGATTTTTTAGTCAGCATTTCCCTCAACTTACATATGTAATTTTAGTTGATTAGTCAAGTGGTTTTGTTTGCATTTTGTTATGATTGTTAGTAAATGTTAATCATTTCAATTTGTGAATGATTGAATATATGAATGAATGAATAAATGGATTGAATGATCGTGTGTAATCATCTAAGCTGAGCCTGAGTCTACAAAATAAATACCTTTCTTTCTATCCAGCTTTTAGCTGGCCTTCATCTATCATATTTCTTTCTTCACTTATTTTACATTTTTTTTTTTTTTTTTTTTTTTTTTTTTTGTTTCTTTAACTTTTTTGCCTTCTTCAGTAAATTAAACTATAAAAATTAATCCAGTTTTGCCTTGCTTATCCTTATAGAGTTTACATTTAAAAATTATATTCTCTGTTTTGCATTATTTTCTTGATTTTTTTTTTTTTTTGTTTTTAGATTTTGTAATTAATATTTTTTATATATATATAAATAGACGAAAAAAAATAAAGAAAAAGAAATTTTCAAAGAAAAAATTAACTTATTTTTTAAGAAACTAATTAACTTTTCACAAAAATAATTTATATATATATATAGAAGAAACACTTAAACTTTAAAAACTGTTTGGGCGGGGAGAGAGTGACAACAATGACGACGACAACGACGACGACGACAATATGGTGGAAGCTATTGCTCAGTTTCCACTGCCAGTCAGGGCAACATTCTCGCGATTTGCCAGCGAACTGCTGCTGCTGCTTTGCCCAGTCACCAATTCACCATCCTCATCGCCCAGATATTCATCTGGCTTGTGACTAGAGGCGGGCGGCGTTAGCAGATTGTCAGGAGCGCGCAGCGCCGTGGCAGGTGAGGCCTGAGTTCGAGCTCGTATGGCATGCAATGCATCCTGAGCCATAAGTAGTTCGTCCTAGATGAATTAAGATGAAACATTTTTGTGAGTTAGGAGTTGCAGACAGAGCCAAAGATAAGGAAAGTGAACATTTGATTGGATCCATTTGATACTTACATACATATCCATGGTGGTCGTGTGCGTTTGAATGATATGGGAATCATCGGTGACTATATTGGGGCACACATGGGCCAAGCCAAATTTATTGCTCACTTGTTCGTTCTGCTCATTTAGCTGGAGGAAGGCAGCCTTTTTCGATATCACCCTAAAGAAGGGCTCCATCCAGAGGGCACAAGGTTGTATCACCTGCCAATCGAGACCAGAACAACGCAACGCCGTTTCCCTGCAAGACAAAGAAGAGAATTGTTGCTTAATAAATTGCCTTTTCCTTATGTTTATTTCTTTCGTTTGACTCTTACCGATTGAATGTATGACTAATAGCTGCCGCAGCCAGCACTGAATATGGATAATTTGCCATACCCACATCGAGAGTGCATAGATCCAATAGCTGCGATGTCTGCACAAATTCATAGCCAGAGAATTGTGGATAAATGAAGGCATCATCAGAGGAAATTCCAGCGGTTATGCCTCCATCATTTGCTGCCTGCTTGCCAATCTGCGAGAAGGATGCCGGCGTACGATTGTTCACATTCAACTGCATATAGACGCCGAGCCATCCGGTGACTGTGATGGGACTTATCTCCCAATCTAGTGCCTGCAGCAGGTACTTCTCGTACTCCAGAATGTCCTTCTCGGTGCAGGCACCATCAGTGACATAGGCAAATTCACCAATTTTCGGTGGATAGATCTCTTCAACTTTGGCGGCCACAAACAAACAGGTAATGCCTATCAACTGGAGATGAGTCTTCTGGACTTTCCTTGCCTTATGCAGATACCGATCCAGATAGTCCACAGCCAGATAGAATGTTTCCCGATGTAGTTTATACACTTCACACACTTCAATCAACCAGTCAAGTAGAATGGCTCGCATACGTGGCTGCAGGCCCGGATGTGGCTCCAACATGGTAATGCTTCGCAGATGGGAATCCTGTTCATCCCGCTGGCACATTAGCTTCCATACATCAGCTGCATTGGCCCATGAGAGAGCGGGCAACGGACATTGCCTAACTGAAGTCTCTAGGGCGGGTGACATGCATTGATTAAATGACACATAATCCTCCAGCTTCATAATTTTCACTTCGGGTATAGCATTTCTATTTTGCCGATTGTATGACGAGCTGCTGCTCTGTGGTTGTTGCTGCTGCTGCTGCTGCTGCTGCTTCTGAGGAACCGGAGTACGTTCATCATTGCTTGAGACTGGCGAGACTGTTGACGAATGGATCTCCTCATCGTCATCGTCTTCTTCCTCATCGAGAGAGTAATCCTCGCAACTATCGTCCAGCACATCATCATCATCATCGGCCTCATCATGTTCGTGCTCATCGGATTCGGCAGCTAATGTGCTGCCACTGCTGGTCACTTGATCTTTTGCATAGCGAACCACCACAGGCGATAACTTTGAGCCACCGCGATCTGGACTTGGTGGACTGTCTGGACTGTCGGGCAAAGGACTGTGCGAAGATTCGGGTAGTTCCTCGGCTGGTGAACTGCGTATACTAAGCAGTTCTTGGGTGTTTTGGGCATCGGCAGAAACCACTGGCGATGTGTACACCGAAGATGCCACCGATGAGAGATTGCTCTGATCGCTGCCATAGAGGGCAGGCAGACGTTGTTGACGCTTGGCCGATGGTGGCTCGAAACCGAGTTCGGGATCCTAAAATTACAAAAACATATAAAAAGTAATTTAGATTTTTAAGCCATCTTTTTTTTTATTCCAAATCAAACTTTTTTAACATTTTTTGTAAGTATAATTAATCGATCGTTTTCAAATGATTTTTATCAAAATTTAATTAATTAATTTTCAAATAAATTTACCATTTCAATGAATTTGCGCTTCTGTTCCAACTTCATAATAACATGAACAAACAATTTATAACAAAATAGTCCGAAATATGAAAAAAGAGCAAGTCAATAATTGGATCAATAGATCACTAAAGAAAGGATCTTCAAGTTGCTCGTTCACACGGTTATTAAGAAACGTGTTTCGAATTAATTGCCAGCCGGTTTAGTTTCAATGAAAGATGAGCAAAAATTTATGTGGGCACGCCTGTCAAAAAGAATGAATAATCCTTGCCAAGGACCTTTTGTATTCGCTTGCAGTCTTTGGTTAGTCGATAGCACACCCGCACAATAGACAAAGGATCGAGTACAAAAACCGGATCGTTCAAATAATATAGCGAAAGAGACGGGGAGAGACAGTCGGGGGGTTAACGGAGATATATAACAATAACACTTTGGTTTCGTATCGTGAGAAATTTGACTTGAGAGAGCAAGAGATAATTTTGTATTGCACTATTTAATATGTAATTAATAATTTAACAGCAGTCTTTGGTTAATTAATTTATTTTGCCGTTGTAATTGTTATTGTTAATATTTGTTTATAATTCTTTGGTATAAGTTATAAATGTTTGTTCTTTTTTTTTTGCAAAAATTGTTTGGCACTTAAAACATTTTCGATGATAATTTTTTGATCTTGTCGAAAATCCGGTTCTTAAATTAGTTTTTTGCACTCAGTTTCAACTTTTTGCTACTTCTTCTTTCATTTTACTTCTTCTTTATTTTTTGTTGTTTATTATTTTTTTTTTATTTTAGCGCTGTTTGTGTTGTGTACCAAACGCGTTGACTTGCGCTGTGCAACTGAGCTCGACGCCCGTCGTTCCAGATCGCCGATCCCCGATCGTTGTCGTTATCCTGCTCAACGAATGCAACGACAAATGGATTTTAGGGGATGAAAATGCCGTTGCATCGGCATTTCTTAAAACTACAGAAAACAGGATCGAATGAATTGTGTTTCCTATCTCCCTCTATTGCTGGTTGTCTCTCCCTCTCGCTGTCTCTCTCTAGCTCAGGGAGTTTAAGGGTAGGTTCTGGGCCCGTTTCTTAAGACCATTTTTGCATTGCAGCATTTTTCGCCTTCTGGGTGTTTATCAGCCAAACAACAAATCCCTTAGACAACGACCAAGACGGTCCGACCGACGGCTGCGCCTGATCCTTTTTACAATTATTTTTGTCAACATTTTTCCCCCCTCCCAGGTAGACAGACACGACGCTAGGAAAAATCACTACCTACATAATATATACGATTCTTTGTCCTTCTCTGTCCAATGCATTTATTTACTACTCTTGGTAGGTATTATCGCCTTTTGGCTCGAGGCAAGCTGCATGGTCCAAGTCTAAGATCTTAGGAGCTGGAGGTTTTTCTACTGGCTTTGGACAATAAATTATCTTAGGGCAGACATCGCAGAGACTGAACAACAACAGCCAAAAAAAAATCTACACCAGGGCGTTGCAAAAGACAAAATGTAGAGCAAGGCTAATGGAACCACAATCCAGATGAAAAATGATCTGTGGACCTATCTTCTCAAGATAGGAATGACTCATGTCAATAACCTAGACAAAAATCTTAAGGAATCAAAGTATCCTTTTAAGATCCAATCCCAGACACAGTCTTTACCTCACACATCATAAAAGCTTTACTGGCTCATTAAAGATTTTTCACATAATTTGTACGAAAATGGGGGAAAAATTTTATGATATTTATGTGACATTTTTAATTGTTTGAGTAGGTTTGCCTTCCAAATCACAAAGAAACGACGACACACCCCAGCGAAAATGTAAAGAAAAGCAAGGGAAGATGACAATTTTTGCCATGACAGGAAGGTCCAGTCAATCTTAGATGCATGACAAATTTAATTTCTTATTCTTTTTCGACCCAAACTACATGCAGCCAGCCAGTCAGCCAACCCTCCACACATATTCTACTCCCTCTTTTTTCTTCCTCTGTCTTCTCTGAAAGATTCTACTGATTTAGGTAATATATATACAGACAGATAGACAGACAGAACCAAAGAAAGGAGAAGAAGAATGGCAATTGCAACATGGACACATGTCAGGCAAATGTAATTAAAATCAAAGCGTGCAATGGCATAAGAAATAGTAGTCAACTCAAAGCAGAACAGATTGGCCAACTCTTACTAGCTGACATCTGCCGTTTGGTCAAGCATGAAGAAAAAATTGGAAAATTTTCATGATTTTTATGACATGATCCGATGATCACTGCAGAGATGTAAGAAAATTTGTTCAACTGTAAAGTGGGTAATGGTTTTCTCTTGTTGCTGCTGCTGCCTGTTCTAAATAAGATCTGGATCAGATCCCAGTAAATATTAAAAAAGGGTTGCAGAGCTTAACAAGGGTTAAACACTATGGTAATCGGTGTGTGCCCTCTCTCATAGGCGGCAGCAGCTGCTGCTCATGATCTTTAGACATTAGTTAAGAGGAAAAGTTTCCTTTCCATTGCATTTTCCAACCCACTAGGACACCCAAAACATGAACTCGAAATGTCACTGGGAAGTCCATTTTCAATATGAAGATGAAGATGATGTTGTGTGTTGGTCCAAAACATAGCAGATGATGCAATGCCACACAATACAATATGACAAGGACCAAGAAGCCAGCCAGACAGCCAGCCTGCCAGCCTGCCATTCAGTCAAAAGTAAGGGAACAATTGTCGTAGTCCTTCCTTTGTGTGTTGGCATTTTGTCCCCTTACCTTTACTTAAGAAGAAAAAAGTCCCCCTACTACGGCGCTTATGTGTCGTAATCTCACCGTCAGCCGTCTCGATTCGACTGTCGGCCGATCGTTGTCGTTTGGTTGTTGTAAAAACTGAAACACCTTTTGCTTTTAGTCGACCTATCGACGCGACGCAACGTAAGCGTGGGTCCAGGTGTAACTTTTGTTGTTATTGCCGTATATACACAAATACATATACATATACATATATACATATAAAGTAATATGCATTGTTGTTTTTTTTCTATTCATTTCTGCTATATTCTTAGGGTCCCCACACATTCGCTTCTTTTGATAAATTTTTAATTTAGTTTTCTTTTGGATTATTAACAATTTTTCTACTCTTCTCTCTGCCTCTCTCTCTCTCTTTTATTCAGTTTTACTTCTTCTTGGAACATGTTTCAACAGTTTTCATTGATGATCTTTTTTAAGTTAGCTCAACTCGTTTGATCTCCCACAGGATATGTTACTTCATCTCGCTCTCTTTTTATAACAAATTATATGTAAACATGCCGCACACATCTCATACACTCGGACAATCCCAAAGGACAATAACAAATACTCATATTTCTTGCCATGATATCCTGAAAACTGACCTCTGGTCAGTTACACATTCATTTCACACAAAAGGGGTTAAAGTTTTATTCGCGGTTGTCCGCGTCATCTTCTTACATGACAAATATTTTTATGTTGCCTCACTTTAGGAAAACTTCATTAGGGAAATTATAAATGTCCGAGAAGTGGAGTTTGAGTGGCATGTAATTAATCATGCAATTGGATAGATCCATGACCAAACGAATTTAGCCATAACCTTGTTGTGATGGGCTTTCGAAAGAGATTTTAAAATGTGTGAAAACCCATGGGAGGAGGGTAAAGGTGGACAAAGGATGAAACCGATAAAAATTGTATGCGAAATCCGCCAAAAAAAAATTAATGAATATGAAAAGAATGGCTTACAAAGAAGTTAAAAGAAAATTAAACAATGAATTATGATCTGCGCTTCTTCACAATATTTTTATATGTTATCGATAGATGCCATAATTTGTCTTTTTGTTGGTAACTTTACCATAGAGTCTAATTTTAATAGGCATAAGATATAATCTAGAGCTAGAAAGAATAAAGTTAAATACGGCCAATTCAATTTATATTAAGGATAAGGTCAAAAATAAGTTCGGTGCTGTTTTAAGCTTTGTCTTTTATTTAATTTTAATAATCAATTAGTTTTAGCGTTAAATAATTGGTGTGGTAATTCTAGACAAGTTAAATATAAATGAGACGACTAACACTGTCCAATATATTCAGAAAATATAAATATATACAATTTGTTTAAATTATATAAATTGGTTTATTTGGAGCGCTTTTAAGTAAGGTTTCTTTATTGTAATTGTTGAGATTTTTTAAGGCGTTGATAACAGTCTAAATTATAAACTACAAATATATTCTATATCTGATCTACAATTTTTGCCTTTATAAAAAGTCCAATTAAAGTCTTGAATAAAAGTCTGCATCATAATTTGGCTATTACTTGAAAAAACAAGTCTCAAAAATTGTAAAAGCCTAAACAAAAACTCGATAAAAAATAAACAAATCTATATTACAAACTAAAGTCTCATAAAATCCATAAAAACATCACTCAACTATAGATTATCGTATGTTAAAGGATTATAAAATCTTACATTAAGATTTCTGATAAGTTTACTTTCTATTAATTGCAAAAAAGTTGTCCAACGACAACGTTAACTAAGCTGTAGGCTAATTTGATTCTCATATATCTTTCAAAACAGATCTCTTTTTATTTTGATGATGTTGTTGCCTTCATTTGTTTATCACTGTCAGTTAAATAAAATCCCTTTTCTAACGAATAAAAACTTCAAATTACAAATAATTTTCCCCCTTTTTTCTAATTTTTCATCTATTCCTAGTTGGGATATGCCTGGGAAGCAAGAATTTTGAAACAAAAACAAAAAAAAATCAAGTTTCCACAATGCTTTGTGAGATGCTTGACAGAAATCAAGCCTTGCACTTGATTGCAACAAACAAGGATACCCACAGCAAGCAGGCAGGCAGTCACAAAGGATAACCTTTAGCCCTTTTTGGGAGGAAAAAGATTTCGCTGATTTCATGCTTACACGAAACTAAAGAAAAGAAGTGTACAGAGGATAACAGAAAAAGGGTTTACATTACACTGACAAATTGGTAAAATAATACCATAATTTTTATCCTTTTTTAACGTGAAGGAGCAAAACAAATATTGTATAATATTACAGAGAAAGCGAAGAAGACGATAAGGATCCCAGAAACAGATGCCACCGAAAGGATGATTTGCATAAAACTTTAACGGAAATCTAATGAGGTAGCAGAACATTTGCATATCCAGCAATGGGTCGTCCGTTTTTTATAGTTTCTCCTTTCTTTCTTTTACGCCACATAGCGCAAATGTCGTCTCGATGAATATTTAATTAGAGAGTGTTTGTGCAGGAAGAAAAATGGGAAAACTTTTTGCTTAGCGATCCTTGAAAAGGATAAGGCGTCAGTCCATCCGCCTAAGGAACAACCCCTCCAGACGATCCTGTTGTGGTTAGCTGGCTGTCCCAACTGCGACCCATCCTAGTCATCTAGTCGTGTTGATCTAGTTTCTTCTTCAGGCACGCAACGCGTTTACCGCATTGCAATGTTTCCTCTATAACTATCACAATTTCAAATTTCCACATTTGGGTCTTAACGGACATTTACCTTGACTTTTTGAGCAAGAAACTACATACCGAAGGGAAACCCACCCCTGGCGGGAGACGAAGACGACAACGACGGTTCGATCGACTACTCAAGGTGTGCGCTTAAGCGCAACATGGTCGTCCCCTTTTATTATTTATTTTTTTGAGTCCTGTGCCGCATATGCTCAACATATTGGCAAAGAACCCTGGAATTCTTGAGGAGAATGGGTGGGTAGAGGGGGGCAAATATTGTTTTTTTTTTCGTATAAAAATGACATTTGTTTTGCCAGGGAACTCACTCTCTACTTTTTTTGCTGCTGAAAAAGCATTTGCAAAAACAACCCAAACTCGGTAAAAAAAAAAAAAACATGAGAAAAGAAAAAAAACAACAACAACAATCAACATTTCTGCAAGTTCATTGCACAAAGTTCCTGAAAATCTTTTGCACCAATACAGCTGCTGCTTGTCTCGATCTCAATCATTCTCTTTCTCTCTATTCCTCCTGCTTCTCTGTAGGAGAACAGAACTAAAAACAGAAGCCCATTGTGTTCTTGACTTTGATTGCAGCTACTTGAGAAAAAGGACCTTCCCGCTGATCCTGATGCTGATGTTGCAGCCAGCCACTGGTGATTCTTCTATTGCTAAATGATCCTTTTCTTTGGCATTAAGTAGCATTTATATTTTCGGGCTCATCTTTGCTCATTGTTTGCACCAAAGATCACACGTTCCTCTCGGTCTCTACGTGACTAACGGCTTATTTGGTTAGAGCTCAACCCAAGCAAGATAAAAGAAAGATCTCCGAATGGCTATCGAGTCAAATATTCACTTCAATATCAATTATTTGTACGCTCAAAAGAACAAAGTCTGACAAAACCAAATAAATGAGTTGAAAAGTGATTTAGGAAAAGGATTTTATGTATAATATGAACGTTATATTAACCTTCGGGCCTGTTCCCGTTCCCGTTTTCGATTTTGAATAAATTTGTGGGAATCGAAATTAGACATGTTTCTTTTTTTTTATTTCCAAATTATTTTTTGGCCTAATTCTTGCCTTTTTAGTCAACGAATGGCCTTAAGCATTTTCAAATTTAATTTTTCAATTTGACAACAATTTGTAGAGCAAATCGGAAACGAGAACATTGATTATTTTAATCTTGGAGATAAAAAATAAAAAGAGAATCCAATGAGCATTTTAGTTTGATTAAAAAAACTTTCATAATTCAATATTGTACATTAAAACTGATTTTGTCTATTGAATTCAAATCCTTATTAATTCAATATTCTTTTCTACATACAAAATGGTTCTTCAAAGATTTCGGATATTCTTTATATTTTTAAATAAACTAATTAATAAGATAAATGCACAGATAGTCCTCTGATTTTTATTTCCGAAAAGTTGAAAAATAATGGCAATCGTTTTCCGAAAAAACAACTTTAACAAAACCCAGAGAATGTACGAATAAATAAATATGTAGTTATTTTAAAAACTTATACTACATAGTTTCTGAAACGGTGTTTGGATTAAAAGAAACAAAATGTCGAAATCCACATAAATATAATTACTCATCTTTTTATAGAAACTATGATAAAAGCAAAAAACCCAAGATCGTTTGGGTCCTTACCCATCGATTTTGATAAGATTTCACACAAAAATGCAACTGAACAACAACTGAGACTGGGTATATCAGTGAGGTCAAACTTTAGCTGATAATGCAACTTCATTCATAAAACTTTTTCATTAAACTTAGCTTAACACTATTTAAGACTTACCTTAGTATCATCATTTGAATCGCTAGTTAGTCGCCGTTTTCGATTATTGGAGGTACATAAAGCAGAAGACGATGTTGCTACATTTTGATTATCACAAGAACACATGTCCGTAGAGGAGGAAGAGAAGGAGGAGAAATTTGAAGAAGAGGCGGGTATAGAGGCTGTAGTGGAGGTGGAGGTGGAGATGGAGGTAGAAGAAATGCAGTTTCCTAGCTGCTGCTGTTGTTTTGCTGATGCAGTTGTTGGTTGATGGACGATAGAATCAATTGTTGATGAAGTTGTTGTTGTTGCTGTTGTGTTGCTAGTGATAATGATGCTGCTGCTGCTGGCGACGACGACAATGTTGCTGCTGCTTATTGCGGGGGTGACTACTACTGCGGTTCCATTCGATGGCTTTCTGCTGCTGGTAGTTGAGACACTGCAAAAGGCAAAAACAAAACATTAGAAACAGTGGTAGAATATATTTGATTTTCAAATTAAAAAGTTTAATTAATTATTTAATCTAGGAATCATCAGAATAGGATTTTATCTATTTAAAGTATAGAAAACTTTATGGCTTTTAAACGGAAAGTGGTTTAAAGCTTGTAGGATAGAATAAAACTAATTTCAAACACTTAATTTCTTGAATACTCTGAATAACTCCAATAAAACTATATTTAACTTTCTTTTTATTACTTTTAAGCATTTTATACACAAATTTATATGTCCTTACGTTATTATTTTCACTCATGCTAATCTTTTCATCACAACTTTATCTATTCTAGTCCCAGTGTGAATGATTTGTGGGGATCGATCGATGCGAGTGAAATGCATTTTTGGCAAAATATGAAAGTAATTCAATATGCGTCCAAAGCGATATTACATAGGGGCGCGTACACATATTCAGAAAAAGATACAAAAAGAGAATATTGTACATACATAAATTCATTGAATTTTGACACGGATTGAGAGCAGCAACATTGAGATTAGGTTCGCAAAGAAAATGTTTAGAGGGTAGGGGGAAAAACGGATACATTAATATTTAACATCCGGGAAATTGAAATCAAGATGAAAATCGTAGCTCAAGAGGAATCGAAAGGCTTTCTTTCCCCTCGAATGAAATTAAGCAATTTTGGCAAATTTGCATGCACATTATGCATAATGCAAGAGGCTGGCAGGCTGTAGGCAGGCAGTAAGGGAAATTACCCTCCTTTTGAGATCCCAGACAGATGTTTTGTATCATCTCAAGTGAAGGAAGGAAAATAAGAAAATATAACTGCACTTCAGGTAATTCGTTGCGCGAATTTTTCTGTTGTTGTCGTTTTTTTTTTTTTTTTGCAAACTCCTGTTTTCTTTTTTTTTCATTTAACCCCTAAGAGAAGAGCAGCAGGAGTAGGAGAGGAGACCAACGACACTATAACAAAAGGTGCCAGGGGGTTCATTAAAGGAATCTTATAAAAAAGGGCTGCTGCACATAAATTCAAATGCTTAAGCCATTTTTCTTTGGCCAAAGGATTGGGATCGGCATCAGCATCGAGTTATGTGTGTATTTGTGTGTGTGTGTTGATCCTTGTCAAGGTTAATGCTGCAGTTCGGTCGCTGCTTTATCGATCCCGTTTAATGGTTTAATGAACAAGAAAAAGTAATCACGTAGTAAATTACGAGGAAATGAAATCGCTTAAAAATGAGTTATGGAGAAAGGTGAAGAAGAAGAAATTAATGGAGAATACGTGCACACACATACTCACACACACAAAAACACACAATCAAGCTGGGGGAAGGTCAAATGAAATTTGTCAATTCTTGGTGAAAGTTTTTTCTTTCTTACATCCGAGACCTTTGCGGCGTGGAAAAATCTTGTTCTGGATTTGTATTTCTTTTATTTTTAGGCTTGGGTGTGAAAAAAACCTAAAAGGTAAAAAAAAGCGGCAGCTGTAAGATCTTGAAAGGGTGTGGGGTCCTGGCTAGGATCTGGAAGGGGAAATTCCATCGAAATCATATGCATAATAAGTAACAACGTGCCTAAACCAAGGGTAAGAAACAGATTATCTTCATAATTTCACTAAAATCTAAATAATTTTCCAATATTTAGGCCTAAACATTTGACCTAGATAACGTTACTTTTAGATAAAGTAGTTCTCAGGTAAAAACTTTCATTTGGAAATTTGTTCAACATTATTTATTCTTTTTAAGCTTTATCTTTTTTTAAATTTTGTTACTTTTTGCATCCTCCTAAGATATTTCTCTTTTTTTCAATATTCAAACAAAATGTCACCTTATAAGTATGCAACAATTTTTTTTAAACATAACCTCAAACATTTGTTGAAACTATCTACAGTTTAAAAGTGCATTTTTTCATAAATTCCGTTACAGTTTTTGGCTTAGACATTTTTGCAACACATACCAATAATTATGTCGCACACATGTTTACTACAAAATATGTTCCATAAAATGGACTATCAACTAAGTGATCGAAATGATGATCACAGTAAAGATCACCAAGAGAGAGGGTGGGACTGGCGCGCACATGACAAGCCAAATGACTGGGCAATTATACAATTATGGTCAAGCTAGGGCAGGGACAACATTAAACTCAATTAATTTTTAGGACAGGACATGACTTTAACTAAAAAAGCCACAGAAAGTGCGCTATGACAACATTATCAAATGAAACACACATAACAACCCAACATTGAGGGGGAAGGACGAATATGTTCATCACAATGATGATGAAATTGTTGGTTATGCCTGGCCAGAGGCTAGTTCCTGGTGGTTGTCGGTGGCGTTTCTAAAACACTTTCCAACTTCAATGACATTTTCGCGCGCAATTATATCCTAATCACACGCAGACCCCACAAAAAAAAAAAAAAAAAAAGAGTAGAAACCCAAACAGAAAAGGTCCTTTCGAGTGTAGAGGAATGCTAGTGCGACACTTGGTTATCATCAGAGTACATTTTAACACCTACAACCATCTGTTTTTTTTTTGTTTTTTGTTTTGTGTCCTGTCCTGAAACTGAACTTGACAGTGAAAATTCATTTTTTAGATTATCTCACTTTGGCTTGACTCCTGCTGCGGGTTATTCAGGCATAACCATGCCATCACTTTATAATTATAAGAACGCTGCTGCCATTAGATAAACATCATATTTGGAAACCGAAAGAAAGAATTAAAACAAGCCAAATGTGCTACTACTACCAGGATAGTTTTACCCGACAAAAACAAAACAGAAAAAAAAACTACCAAAAAGGAAGTCGCCACAGGAAGTCAGTTAAAGAATTAGACAGTTTTGTCAAGTTTTCTAGTTTCTATGAGGGGTGTTAATTGGCTGGTCGCTCGGTTCGTTGATCGCATCGCGCAGAGAAAGTCTCCTAGAGAATTATGCAGGTTGAGAGAAATTCGTTCAGAGAAATGGTGAAAGCCAAACAAAGATACAGATTTTCTTATATAAGAATATCTCCGTCTATCTCTATCTCTCCAAAACTTAGTTCTATATCTATAATTAAAACAGGTATATTTCAATTAATATTATTTATTTACAATTATAACTTTATTTCGCTTTGAAACTTACAATGATCTTGTATTTGATTTGGAACTTACCTTTTGCCATATAAATCCATAATTATACGGCCTCGACAAGCCGTTTGAAATTGGAAAGTGATTATTAATTGAAAATATTTTCAAATGCTGCTGCTTCTTGTAAGACGTGCAGCAAATCTTAAAAATTAGCAATGCATCAAAAAGAAACTGAAATGAGAAAAAGAATTATAATTATAATAATGTATTTAAAAAACATAAATTAATTTCTTACGAATTTTCTTTAGATTTTATGGACGTAAAACTTTAAATATTAGCCACATCTTGGGGAAAAAACTCTTTAGACTTATTCTAGTTGGCAAAAATATTATGAACTATTTGGAAAGTCTTTTTATCTTTAGACATTTTAGTCGAGAACATATTAAAAATATCGCACTCTAATAAACACAGTTTTTCTTCTGATGTTTTAACATATCGTAAAAGGAAGGTTCAAATGTTTTCGAATGAGATTTCTCGCTTGCACTAGTAGTTGCCCCCTACCAGTTTCATACTCAAGGACATCACATGTTACATGTCCTCCATGATATTTTACAATTGACTTTTATCAGTAGTTAGTTTTTGGTATATCTCTAAAAAGGGACCCACATAAAAACAACATGGAAAAACGGACACACAAAAACAACATATGATCAAAATAAGAGAGAGACGAGAAGTCTTCAACACAGCATGTGGTCGAGGAGTTTTCCCAACGTCAAAGAAACCCAAAACAAATTTGTTTACGTGAGTTTTTCGTTTCGAGAAAAAACCTCTACAAAATTTTAGCAAATGGTCAAAAGTAAATATTTTCCCAATGGTGTAAAAATAGACTTAAGAAAGATATTCAAATTACAGACATGAAATATCGAGGGGATTCAGTAGAGAAAAACTAGGCACAGGTAGTATACAGGTGGTAGGATAAGTCCAGAAAGATGGACCATCATTTATTTAATTTAATAGAATTTCCACGAGTCTTGATGGCAAAGGTGCCCCTTCTGGTTTCCTGTGTCAGGTGTTCTCAGGTGAATTCGGCGCATGCGCAACGTCAATTTCTAGTGGTTTTTACAGCGCTTAATTATTTCTGTCTCTCATCTAAATGTTGTGGCACCTGTTGTATGTTGTATCTCTGGCTAGAGATCCTTCTGCTGCAACTGCGGGCAGGTGAATGCCACCACTACCACCACCACCAAAGCCATTAAGCCAGTCAGCAGCTGTTGATAGTAGAAAAACTTGCCCCCTGTCTACTTCACTTCACTCCGCTTGTCCAAAGGATTTTTATATTGTGTAACTTCAATTGACTTCCCCTCGTTTTCTTTTGCTAATTGTTGTCCCGCTGTTGGCCTCCGTTTTTTTTTTTTTTTTTTTTTTTGTATCCTGTTTTCTTCTCGGTTTCCTTTATTTCCTTCCCGTTTTTCTATTTTTTCCTCTTGTGTTCATGTGTGACATATGGGCCTGGCGTTATATTCGCCACGATTTATGGCAATCTTGGGCATGTCCTGCCATTCACATCGACACCTTTTTCGCTTTCCCACCCTTCTGGTCTCTATGGCTTTTTTAGTTAACGACTTTCTTTTCATTTTCTTTACTGTATTTCTATGTTATTCTTCCATTTCTTTGCCTTTTTTCCTAAACACAATATTTTTACTTTTTTCACACTAATTGCGGATATGCCTTCTAATTAATTACGTTCCTTTCTTCCATTCATTGAATTTTTACTTCCTTTTTTTGAGTTTGCAACCCTCCATTTTTCTCTTTAGTGTTTGTTTCTTGGCTATTTAAAAAGTTAGTTACATAAGAAACTATGAATAGAGGCATAGAAACAATTATTCTTTAAAAAAATCGTTGTCGATAGATTTAAATAGTTAAAACAAGATCAGCAACATTTCGCATGCTCTATAGAAATTTTATTAATCAAAAGTTTAAAGTTCAGTAAACTATATGAATGAAGATTAAATACAAAATTGATAAGAAAAAATATAGAAAACAAAAAAAATTCAATTTATATATGTATATAATACAAATGGTCATTTTCGTAATCGTTTCAATTTGCTTAAAAGTTTATATGTTTAGATTTCAGGTAAGGTAGATCAGTGATATAGTCAGGTAATCTTTATTTATTGTCCCCTTTACTCCTCAATATTAATAACTCGAACTTACATTAATAAATGACTAACTAATTGCAAGGACTACCCACACACACAGGTGACACTGTGGTGGTTAAATGAAGATTAAGCGAAGTTACTAAGAATTCTGCTGCTGCGGCGGCTCAATGCAGAGACAGGTAAACAAATATGTATATGAATAATTCCGAGAGTATAGAGAAAGATGAAAGGCGCTGACGCTAGATAGGAAGAAGAAGACTAACTCTCTTCTAACCATTCCCACAAGCCTAATTAGAGAATGGATGAGTAAATTTGTTTACCTGAAAACAAAACCCAAGGTCAACACGGATTTAACTGGAATTGTTGTGAGAGGGGAAAAAAGGAGGAAGCACAAGGAAAAAATCTGTATATATATCTTATATTCCTTCTTGTCTCACATCTATATTGTATGTATGTATATTTACTTTTACCATTTCACACACAAGGAAATAGAAAAACACAATGGCAATGTATGTATGTATGTAGTATATAGTGTCTATATAAGGAACTGAAGAGGAAACGACTGCAAAACCAACAACTGGATGCAACTTGAGGCAAGACGAAATTAAAGAGGAATGCGCAAAAATGTGCAAATCGTAAGAGAGCGGGTCTTAGCAAACAGGTCTCAGGGTCTTAAGGCATCCCGAGGTCTTCTTCTCTCTCTCTCTCTCTTTCTATATCCAAGTCTCAAAGTCTCGAATCGCGTGTAGTCGCAATTTTCGTTTCGTTTGTGCGTCCTTTTTCGGTTTGAAGTTGCATTTTGGGCTGCACATTGCCACTTTGAGATACATTCCTAAGATACTCGAGATAAATGCATATGTATCTTGGCTTTGGCCTGTGTCTGGAGTCTCTTCTGCTCCGTCTGCAATTAGTTGGAACTCCAAGTGGGCAAAAAGAAAAAGGAAGAGAGAAGAAGGAGGAGTAAGAAAAAAAAAAGGAAAATAAAACAGGAAAGTCGATCGCAATGATGTTCCTCTCTGCTAGTGTGTGTATTATGTATCTTAAGAGGAGTCGTCGTCTTTGTCGTTGTCGTCTTCTTCTTCGTCTTGATCGTAGTCGTGTGAAAGTAAGACCAGCAAATCAAAGTTCGTTCTTGAATGGACGACAGCCGTTCCAGTTCCAAGAATTGCCGGCCTTGAAGTAGCCGTTAGGACCATTCAACGACGCCGACGACTTCGACGACGATGCGCTCAATTGATTATTTAGTTTATATTTAGCAGCGATTTCGAAAAGGGATTGCCCTCCCCCCTACTACCACTCAAGTGCCTGCGGTGCCACATCCGCATCACTCTGAATGGGATCCTTGACTATCCATTCCTATCCTTTTGTTTGACTAAATGTAGAAACTGTTTATCATTGTTATTTTTCTTCGTTCTAAGGCTTCTTTTGGTGTTTTAGGTACAATGAGAAATACTTTCCTTCACCACTAATATTTGTAAAACATTCCACACTTAATAATTGAGAAATCTGTATGCACATATTTTTTTGGTTTTTCTATCGAAATCATTACCAGAAGAAAACAAATTTCAGGTTCAAAACAAAAAATGGGCAGGTGAAATGTGCTAGGAGTAAATACGTAAAATATGAGAATTTCATATTTATGATTTGTAATATCCTTTTGATTTCAAGCCGCTCTTGAAACAGAGAGAGAGAGAAAGAGGGCCAAATTTAATGTTTTTTTAAGATACAATACAGAGAAAAGCATGAAATAAAAGGAAATGTTTTTGAAGCATTGAAACCAAAAAAAAGAAACGTATCAAAAGCTTGAGGTTATTAATATTCTGTTAGTAAATAATTAGATGTAGGTTGTAAACTAAGATAAAAAATTAAAATTTTTGGCAACGTCTCGGGCAACGTCTCTACGTCAAAAAAAACAATCAGACCCCTTTAAAAATAAATTTTGATAATTAAGGATGATAGACACAATATGGGTAAAAATAAATTTTTAATTTCTGAAACCTCTTCAAAACACTTAAAAATTCAAGACGGACGTTTTAAAAAGTTTCGAAAGTTATTTTAGTTAAACGTTTTAGCATATATCTTGAAAAGATTTTCTACTTCGTTGAGAAGAACCATTTATGGAAAATAAAGTCCTTTCTTTAACAAGTTTGAAGAAAATCCACAGATATATTAAGATAAAAAAAGGCTGTGAAAAGTTTTATAACTGTTAGATAAATTTATAGATAAGTTATAGATAATTTTTCACTTGAGAACTTTCTTTATGGATAAACAATAGAATCCTGCACTATATAATACTTTGCAATAAACTGAAACAATGGGCATAATTAAAAATAAATTTAAAGATGATCATTTTGTGTATCTGTTAGATACATACATACATACATATATACATCTACATATCACAAAAAAAAAAAAAAAAAACACTTGTATATACTGTGCTTATACACACATGCCAACCTACTCAACCCGCCCCAATCCACCCATTTACTCAGCACACACACACACACAGACACTTTCATTCCTCTTACCTCTAACCCCACTAGCAACCCACTCAACAAGTTTCTATCTAGAAAACAGCAAATTTATGAAACGCAAAAAACCAAAAGAACAAAAAAAAAGCTTTGCAAAAATGCAAAAAACGAGAAAGAAAAAAGCGCGCAAAAGCAAAAACCTAACAAAACAAAAAAGTCGAACAACGGCAAACGGCAAAGAAATTGTAGCAGGTAAAACAAAGCCAGCAACAACAACAACAACAAGAACAAGAGTAATATCAATGAACTCCAGAACGTACGCGGTATGATCGGCTTAGAAGAGTCGAAGTACATAAAGTTACTACTACCAAAAGACTCGATTTTTGCGCCACTTTTGACATAATTTAGTTGACTTTTGTTGTTGTACATGTGTGTTGTTACTCATTTTCTGTTTCTCTGCTTTGTGGTTGTGCTTCGTATTCGTCAAGTTTTCAGAAAGGTTCTCGAGTTGAACTTTTCCCGCCGCCGCCATCAGTTCAGTTAGCGTTAGCGTAGACGTTGGCGCAGACGCTGTTGGTCGACGTTGAAAAAAGTTTTTGTTTGTTGTTGCTGTCGACGACTCTCGTCGCCGTCGTCGTCGACGCGTCGTTTAGTATATGAAGGGGAAACACGAACGAAAAACGTTGACTCCTACGTCAGCAGCGACGTCGACTCGTTGTTCTGATTGGAATAAAACGGAAGAGCGCATTCCTATGTATTGGTGAGCGCCGGCAATGTCTCTGCCGCAGCTAGCACCGCTGCTCAGTGGGAGCGCATTTCTCTGCTTATGTGTGTGTGTGTCATTTGGAGGGAATATAAAAATGAGCATGCGGGGAATGGAAAAGAATGGAGAAATATACAACAAAGTGGCGCGAATTAGGCGTTTTGTTGGCGCAGTTTCGTTGCTTTTACCGCCCAAAATCTATGTGGAATGGCGGGAAAAAGTGCAATTCGGGCGGGAGATACGAGATAGAAAGAGAGTGAGAAAGATTAGAAAGTGTTGGCACAAAGATATGGATCACGACATTACGTTTATGCAAGCAAAATTGAACGCAAAATGAGACTTTTTTCTTCTCGTAGCCACAACTCAACTCTCCTGCCAAAGGAGCAACAGGAACTGCAGCTAAGTCTTTTTTTGCGATTCATGTTATATAAAATTAGAACACATCCTTTTGACAAAAGACATTAGAAACTCTTATTAGAAGCACTTGACATGCATTTGACCTATATCCCTAGCCTAGTATGAATTTTCTTACTCATACTCTCTTATCAGAAAATTCCTTTATGATGTGTGAAAACATACTGATAGATGCCTAGGAAAACTAAAAATAGTTCAGTGAACTTGATTTTTTTTCTTTTTCTTCATTTTTTTGCCGTATTCTTATTCACAGTCAGGTTATAAGTGGAATTGGGGAGGCATCATCATTAACTACCACCGGTTTTTGTCAGTTAACCCACCAGTGCCACCAATTGGGCTTATTGGCCGTCTTATTATATTCGGTTTCCAATTGGACGTGTTGCATTTGAAATTATATTTTGGCACAGTTGAAATCATTTTTGTTAAATAATTTAGTACTTAAATATTTAGCAAAATGAAAAAAATGCAAAGACACGACGACAACGGGCCCCACACACACATATACACACACACACTCTGTGTGAGAGGGTGAGCGAGAGAGCAGCCCTCAGTCTCTGTCTCTTCTGTCCACACACTTGTCACACGCGTAATAAATTTTTTCGTTCTTCTTTTTAGATTTCATTTCACACACACATGATTTTTGCAGTAAATTTTATATATTGTTTCTTTTTATGGAATTTTAATGGCACAGTTTTTACCTTTAAATTGCAGAAAGATTTACAGGATCATTAGAAGAGAATAATCCATGAAATTTGACATTACAAATTGGTAAAAAAAAATTTTGTACGTGGTGCTGCGCACTTGAAAAAAATTTAATTTTTTTTCTACGTCGTCGTCACGCCGGCAGCAGCAGCAAAGTGATTGGCTCACTGAATTGTTGGTCACCCAAATTGGTGGAACCGGGGCTAAAGCGTCGGCAGAGACACACACACACATATGCTTCGATCGATGGCAGCGAAATAAGAGAGAGAACGCGCCAAAACAAGCTGATCCGAAGCGCCAAAAAATGCAACAACATAGAGGTTTGTTGTAGTTGTTGGTAGATCAACTGACATTTGAAAGAGCGGGAATGAACAAGAGAAAGAGAATTCAAGTAGAGAGAGAGAAAGAGAGGCAGAGTGAGAAGCGATCTAAAGCGCAAAGCAAACTGAGAAAATGGAGGGAGGGGGAGATGAAACACTGCTGGTGGCATACACAGATGGAGCAGAATCAGGCCTGGTGGCATTTTATTGAATGGAATTGGAGCCCAGCAGCAGCGACAGAACCAGAGGTACCTTCAACAAGTAGAAGTGACGCCAACGTCAGTTGGGGAAGTTTATTCTGCCACCACTGGCATTCCACATTTCAGTACATTAGTATTTGTGAGACAAAACAGCTGTTGGATGGCGCTTTTAACGGCTTGCGCGCGAAACAGCTGACAGGGTTGTCAGAGGGGGTGCCACCAACTCTATGCAAAATATTTAAAATACCAAGATATGTGGAGAAACTGTTAAAAAAAATTATTTAAAATGATTTTAACTTTAAAACAACCTAGAAGTTATACCCAACACATTATTTCAGACCAAAAACACTCTTAAAAAATACATTTTCTATCATATTTGCAAATAATTAATAAAAATGTAATTTTTATTAAAATGCAATTAATCACTTTTAATTAATATATTGTTTTTAGTGCCATTGCACAATATTAATTTTTAAGCATCATACAATATGTTTTAATTTAGAATCAGCTGGCAACTCTAAAGTAAAACCAAACAAACAACGGCCACTTTGTTGTTGTCATCGTCAACGATTTCAACGTTTTTGACCTCAACTTTGACACACAATTGCTTAACCATACTGAATGAAACCCATTGCTAAATGGTAACCGTTATAAAGCTAAAGTATTATAGAATCTGATTTCGAAAAGAAAACAAAAATCAAGCAAATCAATTGCAAGTTATCAATGGCCAAAGTTGCGGTTTTCCCGCGCGCGGGAAGCCGACGTCGCCGATGACAGCTGCGCGCGCAACTTACTAAGAGAGAGAAAGAGAGTGGCAGCATGACAGCGACGTTGGCAGAGGAGGCGGCGACGGCACATAAGAAAATATGAAAAACGTGAGAAGCGGCGACGTCGTTGACTTTTTTTCGTAGGAATAAGGAAAAAAAATTATGAAAACCAACGGCATCTTGAGAAAGAAGGGGGAAAATTGGTCAAATGGGAATGGATATAAAGATGAGTTTTAGGGAAGACAATGTGGGCGGTGAATTTGGGAAATATAAATTGCACCTGTTGCTTCGTTTTGCCAGGTGGCAGCTTCTAACTTAAAGATCACTCACCTGTTCCGGCTGAAAAGACGTGGACTTGGTTGCATTTATTAAGTAGCCACGCGTTGAGGTTTGATTTAGGGATTATTGGATGAACAAAAAAAAAACGAAGGCAATTTAACACACAAACACACACTCAGAGAGAGAGAGGGACAGATAGGGAGCGGGAGCAACAGCAATTATTCGTCAGCCAGCAAGACAAATTCACTTCACTTTTTTTCTTTTTGGTGTTTCGATGTGGTTTTTTGTTGCTATTTAACCTCTTTACAAGTCAAGGCCACACTTGGTTTTTGGCTGCTCTTCGACGTGTGCATGCATGGGTTTTTTATTTTATATTTTTTAATCCACACAGAACCTTTTCTTTATTGTTTATACTTATTTACTGTCGACGACTAGATAGCTCTTCATCCGACATTTCAATTTTGCCCTTACTTTCAAATTGCTTAGTGGTGACAAATGATGAATTCTCTTTCAACTCGTCTCACATTTTCACTTAACAAAAACAAAATCATTTACCGTCTTGACTGTGGCTTGGTGAGGGTATATGAGGGTAAATAATCATAATGATCATGCTGAGTCCCAAAAGTTCCATCACTGTTTATTTCCAAAATAAAAACAACACTGCAAAAAAACAGGCGGGATCTTTCAAATTTTCTCAAATACCGGCTCTTTGCTCAATGCGAGTAGAAAAATGAGCGTTCTCTTTAAAACAGGCCAGCCCCCAGCCCCGCTAGATAAAAAACCACTCCCCAAAACAAACCATGCTATTTTTTATCTTGACAAATGAGGGGGACGACGGATAAAAATAGGGAGAGCGGGATAAAAAATAGGGGGCCGGATAAAAGTGCTCTTAAGTGCCACCTATGGGCAGCTGGCATTATAATGGGAAAATTGTATAAGACAACATGATTGTCTTCTAAAAAATTTTAGTTTTTCTAAAAGAGGTGTATAAGTAGCTTCCCGCTTTCATTTTTGACATCCAGAATTGAGAATTATGTCTAGGCTCTAAAAAGGGTATCTAACTGTCATGGCCGTCCCAAAAAATTAATTCAAAAGTTCGATTTATTTAATAGTGTAAAAAATTAATGCAAGCAATATAAGTTTAAAACAAAAGAAGTTTGTAAAGTATTCGAAAAAGAATGTCAGGAAAATAAAGAAGCAGTGCAGTGCAGTTTCCGATTCGTAGTAAAGTTTCTCAAAATGATCCCAAGTCGCCAAATAAAAGTAAATTGCTATTTAAAGACAACGTTTTTTTGTAACAAAAATGTTGTATTGTAAGAAATCTTTGCTAGTTGCTAGTGAAGATAATTGAAAATAGACTGCGAGAACGTCATTATACCATACACCCATAGGGTGAAATGGTATATAAAGGTCACCAAAATGTATGTAACAGGCAGAAGGATCCGACCCCATAAAGTATACATATTCTTGATCAGCATCAACAGCCGAGACGATCTAGCCATGTCCGTCTGTCCGTCCGTCCGTCTGTATGAACACGCAGAACTCGGAGACTATAAGAGCTATAGCCACCAAATTTGGTATGTAGTCTCGTGTAATATGTACACTTATCAAGTTTGTTTCAAAATTTTGCCACGCCCCCTACCGCCCCCGCAAGTTAAATAAAACCAATTTGCTCGAAAACTATTCTAGCTAGAGACCATAGTTGGTATGTATATTTGTTTAGTAATTGCGCACATTTTTTATGTGTAAAGATTATGCCACGCCCCTTTCCGCCCCCGTAATTTGATACTAATATCCAGCAAAACACCAAATTTGATCAAAATCGGACAAAAAATAGCCAAGTTATGCATATAAACATGTGAACAGATTTTTTAAAAATACGAAAATGCATTTGTTATTATAAATTTAAAATATTTGTTTTACTGGTGTATGGTATACCTAAGTCGGCGAGACGACTTACTTACTTCATTTTTATATACATAGATGGAATATTTAATAAGTTTCCTGTATTCAGAAAAATATAAATAAAAATTCATACAGCGTAAGCCCATTTTTGACATAATCTGACCTTAAAATTAAACGTAATTCCTCATATTTTGAGGAATATTATAGATATTTAAATAGTGGAATAAGGCTCTGTATTTTCTTATTTCTTCCAATTTTTTTTCAATAATTTTCGCCCTATCAATAAAATAGGAATATTTAGTTTAAATGCTTGCAGACCATTAAATAAGGTGAATGTGGGGAAAAGATAGTCTTCAATGGGCAAACCAACTTATTATTTAAATTTTAGATGTCAAAAAATTATTACAAATATACAAAAATTACATTTTGGAGAGGTAAAAAAATGTAAAAAGTTATATTTTAAAAACAAATGACTTTTGACACTTTTCAAGTTCATAGCATTCATTTAGCTCTACCATAGATTATGAGATCGCCCTAAGAAAAGCCTTAAAAGCTGTTTTTCCAAGGGAACAAATTAATTGGTTTTTGGTTTCATTATTGTCATTGAAGCTCAACAGTTTGAAAATAGTACATTTAAGAGCAGCATTGTAAAATAAATGAGGTCTATAAATGGTATGGGTCATTTCATAGCCTGCCATTAGTTGAGCCTCAAATAGACCGGAAACACGACGTTCTCGAAAGGTTTTTGGAAAGGAATGGATGATAAAAGTAAAATCAAACATTTCTTAAAAGGTTAAAGTATGCAAACAACAAGCTCCTTGGAGTTCTTCAATGTGACATTGGACGATTTAAAAAAATGGCTCAAAGTAATGGGGTAAGAGGATTTTGCCATGTCCGTAGTTTAGACTTAACCATGCTAAGCTCAAAGTGCAGAAATTAGATATTCAAAAATCAAAGTATTTAAGACATCTTCAATGACATATAGAGATATTAAACATGTCTCTAAAGTTTAGAGTCTAAACGAATTTGTCGGTTTTCTTGTAAATTAAAACAATGATCTCCTTAGTTTGGAATTAAAAGAAGCCAAAGATATTCTTAAAAAAAAAGACTAAAATTTAAAATTGAAAGAAGAGGAAGATATGAGCCATACTTTGAAAATCTGTGTAATTTCTCACTTTAATATGTTTTTTGATTGCTACAAAATATTAGAAACCATTTCATTCTCAATTGCTCTGCCCCAATTGGTAAATAAAAATGTTGTTAAACTTTTATATAGAAAATTTATATACTTAATCTGCTTGTTCAATATATATTCGAACGATATTTGTACAGAAACTGAATTTAAATTAATCTCAAGAATAATCTAAAAAATTCCCCAATGATATTATAAAAACAAAAAAATTTTTTTTTTGTTTTCCCTATTTGTATTGGGTTATTTTATTAGTATTTATGTATATATATATAGATTTCTGATTTCCGATTCGGAATAAATTTGGAAATTAAATTTTTTACTCAAATTATCACCTTCAAAATATTTCAAATTACTTTTCCAACTCAAAGCGGTTTGAAAATAAAACAAATTTGGGTTTCAATATGTTTTGGAAACAAGGCCCGTATTGTTATCCATGAATTAAGCAGTTCAGTCCATTAATTTATTATCACTATTTTTGATAAATAATTTTTACCTTTGATTCTATTTCACTATCCATTCGAATGCCTTTAACAATTGAACGCGTAGGGAAAAATATAGGATGCAGTTCACATGCATTTTATAACTGGTTTAATTCCATATGAAGCACTTTAAAATAATATTGAATTGAAATAAAAAGTTTCAGGATGACGACGAGGAAACAAAATAGGTTATTTCAATATTCGTTGAAATACTAATATTTTTTAAAATATTTTATTTATCACTTCTAATCAGTCAATCAGATTGAATTTTGTATATTTATTTTAACAAATTTTCATCACTTTCTTACACGTTTTTGCTTGATTTTATTTTGTTCGAAATAATGAGTTTAATTTGCTCATAGTAAATAAATTAAATTGCACATAAATTCACCAATTTCACTAAACATTTTCGTTTTCATTTGTTTCATTGCGTTTAGCCGCAATTTAGCAAGTTCGTCTTGCAGTTCGAAAATCAAAATAAAAGAAAGTAAGCGATAATTGAGAAAAACTTTCAACAGAAATGAGCACAGCAATTGCAAACTGCTTTAACAGCAAATGCAAAGGCAAAAAAAAAAAAAAAATATTTTATGAAACTGGCAAACGCAGCAGAAACAAATTCTCATCACCAATGACAAAATCGCTGTGGGCCTCCAAAACTGTGTGTGGATTTCCATGTTTATTATTATTATTATTAATTTCAAACTAAAACAACAGAAATGGAGAAGAAACGAATCCTTGTCGCATTTATATGGGCGATTGCTTGAAACCGCGAGCCGCATAATCAGAAGGAGCAGAACGATCCGAGACACGGGGATAGCCCTCATCGCCGGGTACGCAGGATTTGCGGGAAGCAATCACACGCCATCCACCCTTGCGAGTCCAATCCTGAAAAAAATTACAGATATTTGATGTAATGTATGGAATAAATTAGGCCCAATCCGTACATAGAGTTTACTACTTTCAATTTATAGATGGCTCTTTTGGCCTTTGGTTGCTGTTTTTAGCTGAATATAAAATCCTAACGAATTGAATTGTTACTTATTTTTTAGTTCTCTAGATTTTCGTAATATAGAAATATTGAACACATTTTTAGACTTCTCCCTGATCAACTCTTAAATCATTTTGAACACAAGAAACATAAAAATAGCTAAAACCTATTATAATCATTTGACAATTTTACAGAAAAAAAAAGACACAATACGACTTTAGGATAATATCTGCCCAAAGCCCTCTTAAAGGATCATATATAAGAAAATAGACAAACATATACTATAACTAGAATCAAAAATAGGAGAGAAAAGAAGTCTTAAGTAGATGAAAAGAAGGCTAATTATAATATTTCCATATAATAATAACTACATACATATATTAAAATGAGCCCATGGCCATTTTTTCCTTTCCATCTATTTGTATCTTTATATTGGATTTTTTTCTAGTTGAAGTTAGTGTTAAATTTTTAAATTTATTCCAAGAAGTCATTTAATTTAATTAGGGGTTTCCCTTCCCTATCCTGGCTGAGCTCTTGAATCCATCACAAAAGCTTGGTAACAAAGACGTTTCCAGCTTCTAATTTAATTTTAATAAGCATAAATCGTAGCATAAGGTAATTTAAGTCTTCAAGAACTCACAATATCCTTTTTAATATGACGAAGTATTAGCATATTTGGAGAAACATTGTGGAAACGCTTTCCTTGGTAGAAAACGTCTATATTTTATAAATCATTATTTAACTACGATTATCTTTTTTGCCAATTTAGCATACGGAAAGCTAAAGGCAGAAAATGTTCTAGCCTGTATTTAGTATCTATATCCTGTATTTAGTATCTAATCCTTTCCAGCATTAAAAACCTTTTGATCAGCATGATTGTGTATCTATCCAAGTTCTAAGATCCTACAGGTCCGTGCCTTTTTGTTAATCTCATATGTAATTGCCAATCCAGGATTCCACTCTCTCTGAACCAAAGTTTACTTACATTCTGATTATATTTAAAGTAATAAGCTGTCGCATAGATGCCTGTCAGCGCCAGCAGAGCCTTGCCGGTCCAGAAGCGCAATGTGTAGGCGCGTTGGAAGCCCTAAAAGCAGTAATTGTAACGAAATTCCTTTTTTGATTACGATTACATAATGACAATGAAGTCTTCACCGTCAGGTAGCTTACCAGCACCGGTGTCAAGACATTGCACAATTTGTCCAAGGGTGCACGATAGAAACGCTTGATGGGATTGTTAAGCTCCAACTCCAGGGCAGGCACTTTGCGTGGTCCATGGTGCAGTTCCTGATCTTTTAGCCACTGTTTGCGCCATGCCCGTTCATCATTGGTCATGCCAATGAGACGCTCGCGCTCACGGACCATACGACCCGCTATGGTCATGGGCTTCACGCCACCGGTATCTGAAGCGCCACCAGCAACCATTTTTGTCGAGTTTCCTAGCTTTAGTTAAGGAGAAAATTGTTTTAAAAAACCAATGAAGGGAAAAATGATTAAATTAAACAACACTCGATAACGTCACTAGAGAATGACTCGCTTATGATGCTGTTAAATTAACAGTGCTGGTGGTTTTTCATTTTCCAACACTTTGCGTTTCCAACACTGTAATAAGCCTCGAAATTGGAATTTTCACGTGTTTAAGCAAAACAAACGCATCAATTGGCCGCATTGGCCGTAAATAAATCTTAATATACCAGAAAAAAACAAGGGAATAAAACAACACACTACACTATGGACATTGATGAATTATTTGATTGCTTTGACGAGGTGCCGCCGGAGAGTTTGGAGGCACCACCGGCCGCCACAGAAAAAAAAGCCACCAAAAGGAACTCTAAGATCGGTGACGGCACTCATAGCAAGGATGATGATGAAAACGAAGCTAAAGCAACCAAGCGTGCTAAGCCACAGGAGGCAAATGACGACGACAATGCCGTGGAAAAGGTGAAAGTGGAGGAGGAGGAGGAGTATAAGGACGATGAAGAAGCTACAACTTCCCGGCAATTAGATTTGGATGATGCGGCCACATTGGATGCTCTGCGTACACGCATTGTCACTCATCAGTTGGAGGCACCCGAATCCTGTACCCACGAGGTGGCTGCCCATCCCGATCAGGAATATATTCCATTGAAACAGTTTAGTGGAGTTCCAGCCAAAGAATATCCATTTGTGTTGGATCCATTTCAAAAACAGGCCATCCTCTGTATAGATAATTCGCAAAGTGTTCTAGTCTCCGCCCACACCTCGGCTGGTAAGACAGTGGTGGCTGAATATGCCATAGCCAAGTCGCTGCTGGCCAAACAGAGAGTCATCTATACCACTCCTATTAAAGCTCTGTCCAATCAAAAATTTCGCGAATTTACCGATGAGTTCACTGATGTGGGTCTGGTCACTGGGGATGTGACCATCAATCCCTCAGCCTCTTGCCTCATCATGACCACGGAAATTCTTCGAAATATGTTGTATCGCGGCAGTGAGATTATGCGTGAAGTGGGTTGGGTGATCTTTGATGAGATTCATTATATGCGCGACAAGGAACGTGGTGTCGTTTGGGAGGAGACTCTTATCCTGCTGCCGGATAATGTGCGATATGTTTTCCTTTCGGCCACCATACCCAATGCTCGGCAATTTGCCGAATGGGTTTGCCATCTGCATAAGCAACCCTGTCATGTGGTCTACACGGATTATCGTCCAACTCCGCTGCAGCACTACATATTCCCCGCCGGTGGTGATGGTATTCACTTGATTGTGGACGAGAAGGGGCAATTTAAGGAAGATAATTTCACCACTGCCATGGCGGTTCTGGCCAATGCAGGTGAGTTTTTGGCTTAATATTCAATTCAATTGAATCAATTTTTCTCTCATGTTTGCAGGTGAGGCGGCTAAGGGAGATCAGAAGGGTCGTAAAGGTGGCATTAAGGGCGCCAATGCCGGGCAGACAAATATTTTCAAGATTGTCAAAATGATTATGGAACGAAACTTTGCTCCGGTCATTATATTCTCGTTTAGTAAGAAGGATTGCGAGATTTATGCCATGCAAATGGCTAAATTGGATTTCAACACACCCGAAGAGAAGAAGCTTGTCGACGAGGTCTTTTACAATGCCATGGATGTTTTGAGCGAAGAGGATCGCACTCTGCCCCAAGTGGAGAATGTTTTACCCCTACTGCGACGTGGCATTGGTATCCATCATGGTGGATTATTGCCCATTTTGAAGGAAACCATTGAGATTCTCTTTGGCGAGGGTCTGATCAAAGCGCTCTTTGCCACCGAGACGTTTGCCATGGGCTTGAACATGCCGGCCAGAACTGTGTTGTTTACAGCACCCAGAAAATTCGATGGCAAGGATTTCCGGTGGATTAGCTCGGGCGAGTATATCCAGATGGCTGGCCGTGCCGGTCGTCGTGGTCTCGATGACAAGGGTATCGTTATACTAATGATTGATGAAAAAGTCTCCCCGGCCGTTGGACGCGATATTGTCCAGGGCAAAGCAGATCCCATCAATTCGGCCTTCCATTTGACCTACAACATGGTGTTGAATCTATTGCGTGTTGAGGAAATCAATCCCGAGTACATGCTGGAACGGAGTTTCTATCAATTCCAAAATCAAGCCGCTCTGCCCGGTCTTCACGATCAGGTGGAACAGAAGACACGCGAACTGAACAAATATAGCATCAAGGACGAGCATAATATTGCCTCATATCATCACATACGTGACCAATTGGAGCAATATGGCAAACAATTTCGTTCCTGGATAACCAAACCTCAATATCTAGTGCCTTTCTTGCAGCCCGGTCGTTTGTTAAAGGTCACCGCGGATAATCAGGAATACGATTGGGGCATTGTCTTGAATTTCAAGGGTCATGAAAAAACTCGCAAGAATCCCCTCAAGCCCGATCCGGGCGTCACAATTGATGTTCTTATGCACGTGAGCGAAGAGGCATCAAAATCCGGTGATACTGAACCCTGTAAACCAAATGAACGCGGCTGCATGGAAGTTGTCCCGGTGGCCAATACCCTTATAACCCAAGTAAGTTCGATTCGTGTGTATTTCCCGAGCGATTTACGTTCTGCGGACAATCGCAAAGCAGTGCTAAAAACCATACAGGAGGCCAAAAAACGCTTTCCCCTCGGACCACCTGTTTTAGATCCCATCGATGACATGCAAATCAAGGATAAGGAATTCCGCAGTATTGTGGCAGCCATTGCCCAATTTGAGAAAAATCTCGAAGAGCATCCTCTGCACAAATCTGCCGACTTGGAACGTGTCCACAAACGATATTTGGATAAAATGAAGCTTGTAGGTGAGCTCAATGATCTGAAAGTTGAATTAAAAGCTGCTCGCAGTCTCTTGCAAATGGAGGAGCTGAAGCATCGGAAACGTGTGCTGCGACGAATGGGCTACTGCAAACCCGGAGATGTCATCGAGTTTAAGGGTCGCGTAGCCTGTGAACTCAGCTCAGCCGATGAGTTGCTTATGACCGAAATGATTTTCAATGGCGTCTTCAATGATCTAACCCCACCACAGGCAGTGGCTTTGCTCTCATGTTTCGTATGCGATGAAAAGTCAAATGAATCGCCACAGAGTGCCACCGAACTATCCGGTCCACTGCGCTCCATGCAGGATTTGGCACGACGCATAGCCAAAGTATCATCCGAGTGCAAACTCGAGCTCGATGCTGACAGCTATGTGGACAAATTCAAACCCTTTCTCATGGATGTCGTTTTGGCCTGGTGCAAGGGATCGAGTTTCCTGGCTGTCTGCAAAATGACTGACATTTTCGAGGGTTCAATCATTCGTTGCATGCGTCGATTGGAGGAGCTGTTGCGGCAAATGTGTCAGGCATCGAAAACTATAGGCAATACCGATCTCGAGAATAAATTCTCCGAGGGTATAAGACTACTAAAGCGTGACATTGTCTTTGCTGCTTCGTTGTATCTATAAGTTTAGGTTTGTCCCTTATTATCAACTAAGAACAAAGTTTGTTTATTTTATGTTTCAGTTCATGGAATCTTTGTACAGTGAGACACAACTAAAAATTACATGCAGGATGAAAGATGTAATTTGTATTCTTAATTTTTAATTTTTTAAGAACACTCATAACAAAATATAAAAACAAAATAAAAATAGACAAACTATGTATTATTATTAACAATATTTCCTTATTTAAAAAGACTTCTTTGTTAGGGACATAAATAATATTCTTAAATTTAATTAACAAAAAGTGTTATTTATTCAGTTTTTACATCTCTTTTTGTTATTATACCATACACCCATAGGGTGAAATGGTATATTAAAGTCGCTAAAATGTATGTAACAGGCAGAAGGAAGCTTTTCCGACCCCATAAAGTATATATATTCTTGATCAGCATCAACAGCCGAGACGATCTAGCCATGTCCGTCTGTCCGTCCGTCCGTCTGTCCGTCCGTCCGTCTGTCCGTCCGTCCGTCTGTCCGTCCGTCCGTCCGTCCGTCTGTCCGTCCGTCCGTCCGTCCGTCCGTCTGTATGAACACCTAGATCTCGGAGACTATAAGAGCTAGAGCCACCAAATTTGGTATGTAGACTCGTGTCATATGTACGCTTATCGAGTTTGTTTCAAATGTTTGCCACGCCCCCTACCGCCCCCGCAAATGATATAAAACCGATTTTCTTAAACACCATAGCAACTAGAGACACAAAATTTGGTATGTATATTTGCTTAGTAAACGCGCACATTTTGTATTTATAAAAAATTTGCCACGCCCCCTACCGCCCCCGCAAATCAAATAAAACCGATTTTCTCAAAACCTATTTTAGCTAGAGACACCATAGTTGGTATAAATATTTGCTTAGTAATTGCGCACAGTTTTGATGTGTAAAGATTTTGCCCCCCTCCGCCCCCGTAATTTGAAAAAACTCGATTATCTCCCGTAATTTTCTACCTTGTGCAATCAAATTTAGCACACTTAAATTTGATACTAATATCAAGCAAAATACCAAATTTGATCAAAATCGGAATAAAAATAGTCAAGTTATGCATATAAACGTTTTTCCATATGGCCGGAGTTGGCCGTTGTCTGGTGGGGGCGCTAGGGTGCTCGTATGCTTGAGTGAGCGAAATACTAAGATATGCTTCTAAAAAGCATGCAAACAGATTTTTTTAAAAATACGAAAATGCATTGGTTATTATAAATTTAAAATATTTGTTTTACTGGTGTATGGTATATCCAAGTCGGCGAGACGACTTACTTACTTCATTTTTTAGTTATTTCCTTCGAATTCAGTACACAAATTGTAGCGTTCGTGATGATTAGCAAGGATAATTAGGCCTTTCAACAAGAAGACAAAAAAAAGAAGTTCCCAGACTTATTTCCTTCTGCGTTGTAGGAACTTAATCCCCACTGAGCCAACATTTTTTGTAATTTTGTGTGATCGGCTTTTTATGATCTTCAACAATGACGACCTTCATGTAAAGCTGTGTGCTCAACCAATGGCTTCATAATGTATCTCCCTTTGTACAAATTTGAATTACAAATTTGATTTTTCCGTACATTTTCGAATACTGCCAAGCTAAGATTGGTCCTTCTTTAACTTCTCCAAAGCTAAAGAATGGTACGTAAATAATGATCCATTGTGATGCTGCGACCAGGAAGTCCTTCTGCCAACTCCAACACGACAGTTGGCCCTGATTTGTTAGCAGCTCCAACTAAATTTTTATGTCATAACGAGATGGTTTGGAATATATATGTAAGTAAGAATCTTCTGCAATAACCAACACAAACTGTTCATCAAGGGTAACATTTTTTCCAAATTGTTGCATTTTTGCTCCGAATATTTTCCTAAGGCTTACGTAAAGTTTCACCATTTAAAATAAAAACTTCGCAATTCGAGAAAACTATCCAATCCATTTAACTTTGTATTTTCATTTAACATTAAATTTTTCACCTTATTGGGGTATTCTTTGTTGAGAAAAATTTATTTTCGATTATTTTTAGCTCAAGTTTTTATTTGGAGAATTGAGAATTTTGTCTTAAAACAATTTTTTTGCAATTCGAAATACTTTCGGAGATCTGACGTCTTTTGTAAGACAATGTTCTCCCCATGAGTGGCAATATTCAAGCTTTAAACGCGTCTCGAAACTACTTTATTTCAATTGAATCGATTATAATGAAACAAATGCAAAATGACCGTAGTTATAGTCCCGACCTCTATCATAATTTTTTACAATATTTTTTAGCATTAAACTAGAATTTTTTTTTATTTGAAATCATAAAGTTTGAAATGAGGTCCGGAACCTTCTGCTCTAAATCTATGCTAAATCAAACACAAGGTTTAATTTAAATTTCAACGATGCCGCCAGCAGGAATCTTTTCTTTTTTTTTTTTGTTTAACTTTGGAGGCCGACAACCTATTAAACAGAAATAAAAAATGTTTTTTTAACTTCAATTTGTTCTTAATTAAATAAAAAAAAAACACATTTCTATTAACTCTTTCCCTTTTCAAATAATAATTTATTTAAAAAGAGCTCAAAAAACACGCTCCCAACCAAGAATACCCCCTTAAAAAAGAACAGATATCGAAAAAAGCTATCTCGATCAAGTATCTCGAGCAAAATGGAAGAAGGGTTAATGGATTAAGGGTATTAAATTTAGATTTACTTATATAGATTTGGTTAGAAAATTGAATCGAAAGACGTTTTTGATATTCCGAAAGATTAAAAGAAGATCAAATCTAGTTAGTTTGACTAATTTTCCATTTGATTTGATTTTACATTAAATTTACACTTTTTTTTTTTTACTGTGAAATCTCATGTTTAAAGGTCACGTACGTTGCTTGTTTAAGTTTAATTAACATTTAACATTTGTTTAATGGGTGTATTTTATACTTTTTGTAGGATCATGATGATGGTCTCGCGGAGGAGCAAGGAAAAAGACGAGCCCTATTATACCTAATATGTACATATGTGAAAATCGGCATATTGCTCATCGTTTGGTTGTTCTTTACCGTGGTATTGATTATCAAGAAACCACAAGTCCTGGAGGAGATTATCGTGTCGGTGGAGCCGAACAAGTTGTATAAGAATGATATACAAAGTCCAGGCAAGGCCATAGAATTGGAGCTACGTGGTCGAATCGATATCGATATGATGCATGATCCTTCAAATGCCACGAAGAACTCAAGCTACCTCAATGTGTGGCTGCAACATGTTGATGTCGCTTCGGAGGAACCTCTCTGGATAAGTGAGACTTGGCAGGTCTATTTACTAGAGACGGTAACGAAGGAAATAACAATGGCTACGTATTTATTTGAAATACCCCAAAATGAAACGAGAGGAACCAAAGGACTTGAACTAGCAATAGCCACAACTAGTAGACAGACAGAATCGATGTTAATAGTGGTGAATACTGCTCCGATTAATAAGAATCGTGGAGTAGTATGTGCGATTGTCTTAATGATTTTCCTTTACACGCTTATCATTTCGGATATATTGGATAGAACCTTGGCGGCATTGATAACCACCAGTGCAGCAATTGCAGTGCTGGGCCTAATGGATGCCAGGCCACCATTGCGCACCATTATGTCGTGGATTGATATAGACACCCTGATGCTGCTCTTTGGAATGATGATAATGGTGTCCATTGTAGCCGAAACTGGAATATTTGACTATATAGCCGTGATGTCCTATCGCTGTTCGAAAGGACATGCGGGACCCATGATGCTTTTTCTGTGTCTGTTTTCTGCATTTCTGTCGGCCTTTCTGGATAATGTCACAATGGTCCTGCTTATGGTGCCCCTGACTATACGTCTCTGTGAGGTCATGAGTCTACGTCCAGCGGCTTCTTTAGTACTTATTGCAATTTTCACAAATATTGGCGGCACCCTAACACCAGTGGGTGATCCTCCAAATGTGATATTAGCCACAAATGAATTTGTCACTGATCACGGCATTGACTTTTTCATTTTTACCCTACACATGCTTCCTGGTGTCCTACTCGGCACAATTGTATCCGCAATCCTACTTTATGTCATGTTGCATCGAAGGATCTTGATAGCTGAGAGACCCAACCAATTGTCAATCGGAGAGCTGGATGAACAAATGAGTGCAGATATCAGGAAACGCACTCAAGAGCTTACTCTACGTTATAGCAATCTAAGGAATAGCGGATTTTTCAGACCTGTGCCCAATTTTATAGAAACTCTCGCTGAACTCGAGATTAGGTATAAGATAAGGAATTTCCCATTGCTAATCAAATGTTGCATTGCCATTGGTTTTGCAATTATACTATTTTTTACCAACTCGCTGCCATTCATGGAAGGCGCTAGATTACCCTGGATAGCAGTATTGGCCGCCTTGTTGCTTCTTATATTGTCCAATTTCAAGGATATGCAAGTTTTGCTACTTAATGTGGAATGGTCGACTTTACTATTTTTTGCCTCTCTTTTCATACTTATGGAGATTCTAGTCGTCTTGGGTCTAATCGAATGGATATGCACTCACACAGTGTCTGTGATCCTCGGTGTGAGTGAGAAGTATCAACTGTCAGTAGCCATTACTTTAGTCCTTTGGATCAGTGCTTTAACCTCGGCATTTGTTGACAATATTCCGATTACCACCATGATGTTGAAATTGGCCATCGAATTGGATAATAACAAGTCGCTCAATTTGCCCTTTCCACCATTAGTTTGGGCACTGGCATTTGGTGCCTGTTTTGGTGGCAATGGCACTCTGATCGGCGCATCTGCGAATGTAGTTTCCGCTGGCTTGGCCAGCCAACATGGCTATAAAATCACTTTCATTGAATTCTTCAAAATTGGGTTTCCTCTTATGATATCGAGTGTGTTTGTAGTCTGGGTATATCTCCTCATTGCACACTCAGTTTTTTCATGGCATTAAAATCATTAGGTACATACATACATATGTATGTATATTATCGTATAATATTTATGAGATTTTTTACACTACTGGCCTATATAAAATGCCAATATTCTCAAAAAGTTAATATAACACTCTAAACATCATTTCGAAATACATTTTTGTGTAACAAACTAAATATTTTCCTAAATTAAAAAAACAACGTTAGTTAAAATCTGATTTTTCACTTTGAAAAAGGATTTCGAATTTAGTTCCTTAAAATCCGATTTTTGAACGAAAAGTACGTTACAATTAGCGGCTTAGTGGTGGGAAAAAAGCAAAGTTCTTCGATATTTTTAATACATATGCCTATCGTTATCAATTGTCGCCACTATCATAAACAAAAAACAGCTGTTATGATGTTGCGGTGGAAATTCAACAATTGCTAGACTGGAGAAAACAATTAATGTGCCTTAAAAGATCCTTGTTGTGTTTTAAGTGGAGCAAGGAGGATCTGATGCCTCCTCAACGAAGCTAGAAACATGCGTCTGAAGGAGCATTCCGACATTATTTTCGATGTAATACCCAAGTTGTATGAATCGCATAGCAAAGTATTTATCACTCATCTGCACAATGTGGAAAAGCAGCTGGAACGTTTGCCGAAAAAGTTTTGCAAAATGTATACAAATCGCTCATTGGCCAGTCAATTGTTATATTACCTAAACTCCCGTAACGCTAGTATATCTGAATCGGATTTCCATATAGTCGAGGACGCCAAACCCTTTCAGCTACGTCTCAGTGATGGCAAGCGATTGGAGGTAATGCTCTGTGCCGGCAATGAACTGAAAAATTCTCTCATGTTACTCATACGTCGGATTCAGGGTGGTCCTTTGCTTTATTATTACTCGGCTGTACAACAGGATGATCTCTGGCGATTGATGGGAAATGACACTTATAATGCCTGGATAGCTCAGGGTACCGAAATATTATATCTCAATCTTCAGCATGCCAACCAAACGGGAATTCTGCATTACGATTACGACGAGATTGCCGAGTCGATTATTAAATTAGCCGAGGAAAAAGAAAGCAGAGTTCTAATCAAGCTGCCGCTCTTTGGATATGAGTATGTTGTCCGATCTTTGGCCTACACACAGCTTTATGGTCACATTCATTTAACGGGCTGCTATAACAAAACTTATCGAAGTCTTACCGATGATATGCAGCGCTTCAACAATCCAAACTTTGCTGAAACTGTGCAGGTCCGCTCTTTGGCTGACAGCATAGGCTCAGCCATTGGAACTGAAGACTTGGTGGAGTTTCCCCTGGCTAAACTTAAATGGACGCCAGTGCCCACACGTGTTAATCTCAAACAGCTTTGTAGTCTCTTAAGACCGAAACATATTCATGGCATTGTAGCTTATCATGCAGTGGGCAATGCGCCTCCAGCTCCAAGTTATCTCCAAGCATTTCGGTCAACGTATTCCCCAAATGCATTACACCGGAAAATGGAAATGCATCAGCACACTCAACAGGAAGGCTCCGCTAATGGTAAAACTGACGTTCGTCATGCCAAACGGCGTAGAATTGACTATGTTGATGATCCCAGTGATAGTAATTAATTGCAAAACCTTCTTTTAACTTTTTAAACTATTACTTATTGCCTTTAAATATATTTTCTCTTTTATCATTATATGAATTGGAAATGTTTCTAAGAAAGTTGTTATTATAATATGCACATTCTAAAATTTAATTTTCTGTTTAATTTAATCAGCGAATGTAAAAGCGAAGTTTTTTTTCTTATCGAATATTTTTTAAAAAATTAAATAAAAGTTAACTTTACCAGACGACTGACAAAACATTTTTCAATTGATTACGAAGAGTCCTAAAAATTTCGCTAATCTTTTCCATGAGAGAGATTCCATGTGTAAACTTTCAGTTGTCTTTGTACAAATGGACAAAACATTACATATACATAGACATAAATGGTAAATTAATTTTTATTCTGTAAGGACAATTACAAGTAAAACATAATTGTAATATATAAAACTAAACATTTATAGAATGTGTATTTAATAAACTAAATTTTTATGTTTTCAAATCATGTAAAATTAAAATATCAAAAGACTATATACAAATTAAACATTTACACGATATTTAATGAAAACATAAAATTATTGGACGGTTCACACTGAATTGGTATGGTCATTGAATTGAATATTCCATATTCCTATATGCGACACATAAAACATATAACATAACATAGATACAATGATATGATGATAATGTTAATAATAATAATAATAAGGCACACTTATGCAATAATATGAGTACACTCACTTATAATTTTGAGACTTACGATATATGAAAGATGATTTTTTTTTTAATTTTGACAATTGTAAATAAGTTAATTATTTTTGTTATTTTATGATTAACATTTTATTTTTAGAAATTTGATTTTATAGCTCAAGATATGTTGAAGATTTTATGAATCTACTTAAACATACATAAATCTTAAATATCTGTCACAAAATCCTATAATTAGCATACATATAAAACTATTTTGATAATTTAGATTTGTTCAAAGTATATTTGAATACAACTTTTCTAAAAAAAAACTTTGTTACTATATTTTGAACTCAGTGACAGATTAAAATAGTTAACCTACTTATCTCTGATTTGTTTAAAGTTACATATAGTATATACATACATTAAAAGGCGTTTTCTAATTGCTCTGAAGGCCATAAAAACTAAAGTTATTGGAATGTCATTGATATGGATTCGTATTCGTTGGGTTGTCGAACTTAAAACAAATATACAAAATAATTAAATAACATACAAAATGTTAATTACAATATAAATTTACTTAGGGACTGAGATCTTTAAGATCTGTTTAAGAAATAAATAAAACTAAACATACACTTACAATCCAGGACTTCAAAAAAAGAGATCTACAAAGAATGAGTGATATTAAATAAATATTCCAAAGTTTCCTATGATAAGTTTTAAACTTACCCTCGAACATATCTGTCATTGATCATTTAAAGGATTTCGGAATTCACTCTCTAAACGCATCCCGCGCTTAGAGAGCGGTTACTTAGACTGATGTCTGAGGTATGCCCTCCACTAGCTCTGTCCGTCTGGGCTGGTCAACTGACCGACCAGCTGCTGGCGGTTGTGTCGTCAAAGTGGCCGTTGTGGTCGTTGTTGTCCTAGCCATGGGCACCGGAGTATTACTGCGACTACTTCCTGATATACTAGCAGCTGGAGCAGGTGTTGAGCGCTTAACGGGCTCAGCTTGAAGTTGGGGCACCGGAGTACTGGCAATGGGTTGCAGCAAACGTTTCTCTTCAATTGGTCCTGGATTGGACGACTTGCCATTAGCCTGGGATCGTGGGGTGGCTGCTCGTTCCGATTTAACCAGACTACCATTGGTCTCCTTTAGGGATATGCCTGACTTAAGCGACGCTTGACTTCCAGATTTTTGGGTCATGGCTAGGGAGCTGGGCGAACGTAATGATGTGGTGTCCGTGTGGGCCTTACTGGCCAATGTCTTGGATGACGGTGAGTCTCTATACTCATAGATGTTATCTCTAGAGCGTAAAGCATGATGATTTGTCACCATATGGGCATTGTCTACACCACGAGGATCAGTTTCCGGCTCTACTCCATCTCCATTTATAAAGACATCCTCGTCGTAGAAACGATCCGATTGCCTGGAAAGATAAGGGTTAAAAACCATCATCTTTGTTTCTTTCCAAAAAACTTACCGCTTGGCATTTCGCCACATGATGCAACAGATCACAACCAGCACAATGAGGAAGAAACAAGTGACCGACATGCTCCAGAAGGCTATTTGCAGTGGCTCCTTGGGCTCCCACCAGTATTCCGTAGTGGGCGGATATGTGGGCACCAGGACTCCAATGACTGTTGGCAAATATTGTGTCCAAAAGGCGCACTCAGTTTGCCGATAATTAAGCAGAATCGAAGAGTTATATGTGGTATTAATGTTTAAATATCGGATCTCTCCTTGATAGGCACGTTGAAAGTGCATGCCTAGAACTTGTTGAGGTGTGGGATTTCTGTAGGGACAATAAATTAATTAATGTCAGTGCCGGATTAAGACAGAGCAAGGCCTGTCTGTAGCAATTCGAAAACCTAAATATAAGTGTTTGGGCTTATAATAGAATTCACTTTCAAATGTGAAAGTCAGTACAGCACAGAAAAGATAACGTTTTTATACCCTTGCAGAGGGTATTATAAAATTGGTCAGATGTTTGTAACGCACAGAAGGAGACGTTTCCGACCCCATAAAGTATATATATTCTTGATCAGCATGAGAAGCTAAGTCGATATAGCCATGTCCGTCTGTCCGTCTGTCCGTCGGTGCGTACGCGTTTTACTCAGCCATCTTAAGAGCTATCGGGATGAAATTTTTTTTGGGAGCTTTTTTTTACCCGGGTGAGATAAAGTATGAAAATCTTTGGGATCGGACCACTATATCATATAGCTCTAGAAGAAACATTTTTGCAAAAATTGGAGTATCCCCATGAAATTTACCAATATGATAGTAATAGATATAAAATCTCAGATCCCAAAATTTGAATCTGATCCGATAAATAGAACACAAGTTACAGTCAATATAAATCGGTTCAAACGCTGCCGGCAGCGCTGCTTGCTGCCTACTACTGCCATCATCAAATCAACAGAGCACACGCATACACACACAGACGCAACGCTACATGAACTGTATGTGTATGCGTGCCGTGCTTTGCTTAGAAAATGAAGGAAGAAGAAAAACTTGTGGTAAAAAGAGAAATAATATTTTGTTTGTGTATTGATGAATTGAGTTGCAGGGAAAGAAATTTCAAAAAGGAAAAATATTATTGCCAAGTATACTGCAAGGGTATATAAACTTCGGCATAGCCGAAGTTAGCTTCTTTGATATTTTTTAAAAGATTTTGAAACATAAATTTTTGGTTATTGCCTATTTTCCAGACTGTATTTTCACCAATTTCAAACCGATTTTAATAACTTATATACCTATCAATTAAATTGCTATTTGGCATATTTTTAAATGACATTAAATATTGTGGATATAACATAATCATGATTACGAAAATTAAACATAATGAGAAAATTGAAAAAAGTTTTGTTCTCAAAATATTAATGTAGTTTAAGAAACCTCATTCTAACTTGAAAATTATAATATGAATTTTCCAAATACTCAAAAAATTAACTAAATTAGAGCTTCATAAAAAATGCATTCTTTGTCTCGCTTGAAAAGATAACTTGATAATTAGCATGACTTACATTTTAATTCCATTTCAAATTGGATTTAAAAGCATTAAAATTATACATATTTGTAATTGAAATTTCGCAAAGTTACAGACTCGCAAAGTTAAATGTTTTTAAGAATTTTTCAAACTTTTATTTTAGATTTTTGGCAATTTATTCATTTTCCTCGTAACTCAGAGGTCATATTTCAAAGATCGGAAGGCTAATCTGGCACTGATTAATATGATGTAGTAGTCAGATTCGTGAGAATCGGTAATATGTAATAATATTTCTCTAATGTTTGAAAAGTTTTCGCGGCAAAAAAAACTAATTTAGGAATTTTCTCACGATGCTTTACAGAATTTAAACAGAATTGTTCCATCTCTAGACAATTTCAAAACAGCTGAAAGATCGGTCTATATATAGTTTGATGGCTTTCCTCATGTTATTGTGTGGTGGAAATAACTTGGCATGGACACATTATTAAACGAAGATTGTTGGTTGACTATACTCCAATATCTGCAGCTTGAAGATCAACTGACTTTGGGAGAGGTTTCCCATCATCTGCAACAATGCGTCACCAGGCATTGGAAGTGTCTTACAATTGCTAAAATCAATGGACAAGTGCTGAAGAAGTTCATCCTAAACTCATGTAAGTTTAAAAGACTTTTGTTTTTTGGCATCCAATGAAGACATTCCAATTTCAGTTTTAATGTTTGAATTTGCATCAACTGCCTGCGGATCGCTTCAAAATCTTATCATCGATGGCGACATTATGGACTTGCTTAATTCTTGGAGGATTTTTAATTTCCCCAAACTTCATACACTCGACTGCAATTGGGAGCCAGATAGACTAAATGTTTTACATACAATTACGGAGAATGCCCTAATGGATCAATGGTTGCTATCAATTCGATGGCAACAGGCAGATGAGATCTCGATGCTTCTTACGGAACTTTTTCCGCATCTCCGGAAGCTGACACTGCGTGCCAATGTCCGTGGCTGTCATTTGTGGCGTCTGTCTCAGTTGGAAGAGTTACATATTTGTAAATCACCCACAAGTGAGATTCATAAGTTTTTTGCCCGCATCCTTATCATACCCAAACTGCACAAGCTACATTTACACGAATCTCAATCTTTGATTGAATTTATCAATCAGAATCCACTAAAAGTAAAATCGATACGCTTTATCCATAATAGACCCCTGCTGAGACTGGCTGATATGGAAAACCTTCAAGGATTGGCCTTTCATGGTTGCACCCTAGACAATGAGTTTTTGCGTGAATTTGGTTTTGAGATTCCATCATTGGAGCAATTACATTTAACTGAAATGGATGAAAGTCAGACTCGCGACACAGAGAAGATCTGGTACTTGGTGGCACAGTGTAGAAACCTCAAAGTTCTTAATTTGTCTGGAAGTGGTATTAATGCCAATGAATTTGTTCTGTCCGGCTCAAAATGGATATCGGTTGCCCTCAAGGATCGCCAAGTGCCACTCATACTCCATATCGATCCTGAGGAAACTTCGCCAAAGGTAAGCCCTATGACTTAAACATGAAAAACTTTATCTTAATTATTTACATACTTTATCTATTACAGAGTCTGGCGGCGTTTAAACGGATTCTAACAACATTGAGACATCCGAAATTGGTAATTAAATTTGAACCAATTGAGTTAAAACGCACAAAGATATTTTGCACAAAATATATGGAAATTGAGTTTATGTCCAGTTAGGAAATGTTTTTATGTAACCAAAGTCTGATAAACAGGAAAAATGCAATAAATAAATTATCAAGATTTTACAATTTGTTTAGTGGAGCCATAATAAAAATATTAAAATATAAAATTGGAAAATATATATTAAATTAAAATATATTCAGGGTTTTCATCCAAATAGAAGAAGAATAAAAATCGGACAAATACAATCTATTTTTCAGACTGTACTTAGACCAATTTCTAACCAGATTTCAAAACATAAAGGCTTAGTTAAATCACAATCCAGTATAAAATGCGCTAGAATTTTTGAAAAATTAAACATTTTTGAATCAATTTTTGGAAAAACTAAAATCTTTGCTGGCCAGAAATTTGATAAAAAGTTCAGATTTAGATTTAAATACAGTTTAAAGAAATCGTTCTGCCTGGAAAATTAAGATATTATTTTGTTTAAGGCATGTTCGCAAAGTTGAGAGTTTTTGAGAATTTTTCGACTCAATTTTGTCAATAAAATTAATATTTTTTAGTAATTAAAAATCTATTTACAGTTTTAACTACATATGTGTCTAATCAGGCACTGCATTCGTTAGTCAGACTTACCCATATCTGGCGAAATTCGAATAGGTCTGCATGAAGAAATGACTCATATTACGATCATTGTCGGTCCACATATTCCTTTGTAAATGTTCCTTTTTCGGAAAGAATTCCGTATCCATGAAAGGTGCACCAGTTAGGAAATAATGCTCCGTGTCATGAGGATATTTCCGCCATTGCGGCAAATTTAAGGCTTCCACGGTGGTATTCAGTACATACATATACACAGGAACCTTTTGCTCGAGCATTAATTTAACCATCTGATCCACAGGGGCACGATAGTATAGATCACTAAGCATATTGATATATTCATCCCTCATAATGGTATTGTTATTGGGATCTGGCCAAAAGGTGTACATATATTTGATTGCCTCGTAGACGCCATTCGGATTGAGCGTATAGTTGTAACGAAAGACGTGCTCTCGCACCTTCTGTTCAAAGAATCGTCCGTCTATCTCGTAATAGGGGGCCAGGGATTCATTTTGAGCTATGAAAAATGCAGCCTCCTGGGTGGTCACACCAGTCATATATTGTATGTTCCGATTGAATCGACCAGCTCGGATTAAGGTCTCTGGCGTTTGGGTGAGGAAGCGCCAATCTTTTTGACGCCAACCCTCATACCAATCATCACCAGGCAATGTAAAGTTGTGATCCAAAACTGGAGCCCATGGAAAGCTGCCGACTTGAGGGGAAAATTCAGCATTACCCAATTCATAGAAACTGCGACCGGTGCGTAGGCAATTCACCAATTTCCATGACGACTCTATGGAACATCCCAAAAGCTGTCCGAGAACACGACTTGTGTTCTGGGCTCGATACTTGTCCTGGATAAGAGCCCAATCGGCCAATGCCGAGCCAGACTGGGCTATAACACGCTTCACGATATTCCGCGTCTGCGGCGCCACCATTAAAAGTCCAGCCGATGCTCCACCAGCTCCTGGACCAAAAAGTGTTATCGACTCTCGATCACCGTTGAAGAACTCGATGTTATCGTAGACCCATTTTAAGGCCAAGGCCTGATCCAATATGCCATAATTTCCCGGAGAATTCTCATCGCCAGTTGAAAGGAAGCCCAACGCTCCCAGGCGGTAGTTCAGGGTAACCACCACAACATCATAGAATGAGGCTAACATGTGACCCTGGAAGAGATTTGAGGCTCCTCGAATAAATTCACCGCCATGGATATATACCATAACCGGATACTTTTGAGCCACACCAGCGCCGGTCTGAAAAGATAAACGAAAAGTTTTTAGGGAGAAATCTTTGACAATGTGAATTAATGTAATCATTGACTTTTCACTCAATTAATTAACACCTACACTCAATGCGGTAAAAATCCATGTTTCCCTATCAAGTACGTCGTAGGTTCAAAGTATGTCATTAATTGATCGATTTCTATTTTTTAGGAAAGTGAAGACCATGACATTGGCAATGGCCACAGCCAGAATCAACGAAAACGATATACCCGAAGATCTCTAATATTCAAGTTCACTAAATTAATTGTGTTACTCCTAATGTGGTTGTCCTTTACAATCATTTTGATTACAAGGAAACCTCATGAGGTGGAACAGTTCTGTGTGGCAGTGCAGCCAAACAAATTGTACAGTAGTGAAATAAAGGAGGAAGTGCCACGAGATGAGATTGAGTTGATTCTCAGAGGCAGAATCGATGAGGAGTTGATGGAATATCCCAACTTTGCCAAGGACAACTCAAGCTCCATTGTTGTGTGGTTGCAAAATGTCGATAAAGATTCTGGACAAACTCTATGGCAGAGTGAGGAATGGACAGTCTACCTCCTGGAAACGGAAACCAAGAGAATGACGGAAGCAAGATATTTGTTTGAAATTTCTGAAATAGAGTCCTCAACTAATGTTCTTCAGCTTGCAATGAAGACGACAAGTAAGGAGGCAGAATCGCTCTTTATAGAGTTGGATGTCTCTCCGGTCGATACGTCTAATGGAGTTATATATGCGTTTCTATTGCTGATTTTCCTCTATGTTCTAATCATTTGGGATATTACGGATAGAACTTTTGCTGCTTTGTTGACGTCTAGTGCGTCAATTGGAGTCCTCGCCCTAATGGACGCCAGGCCATCACTTCAAACCATTGTTTCCTGGATTGATATAGACACTCTGATGCTCCTGTTCGGTATGATGATCATGGTTGGAATTTTATCAGAGTCTGGAGTATTTGACTATCTAGCCGTTGTTGCCTATCGCCAATCCAAAGGACATCCCTGGCCGCTGATATTTTTCTTATGCTCGTTTACTGGCATTCTTTCGGCCTTTCTGGATAATGTCACAATGGTTCTGCTTATGGTTCCTGTCACAATACGACTTTGCGAGGTAATGCGTCTGCGGACTATCGTCGTGTTGATAAGCATTGTCCTTTTCTCAAATCTGGGAGGAACCCTCACACCAGTGGGTGATCCCCCAAACGTGATTATAGCCACGGATCCCTTTGTCACAAAGTCTGGCGTTAATTTTATCTATTTCACTGTGCACATGATTCCAGGAGTATTTTTAAGCATGGTAGCCACATTTGGCTTACTATATTTCATGTTGCGTCAGAAGGTTCACATGATCGCAGGGGAACAAACAAGAAGATCTATTAGAACCTTGAATAAGGAGAGGGCAAAACTTCAAGCTGTTACGGAGATTGAGGACCAATTGCGGGAAGATATTTCGAAACGCATTGAAGCGCTAGAGAAGGAACAGCGCAAGAAGCAGGATTCAGGATTTTTTAAGCCAGTGCCTAGTTATATCGACACCCTTGCTGAGCTAGAGGTGAAGCATAGGATAAGGAATGTGCCTTTATTAATCAAATCCTGTATTGCCATGAGTTTCGCCGTCATACTCTTTTTTTCTCATTCACTGCCTTTTTTGGAGGGCGCCAAATTACCCTGGAGCGCAGTATTAGCCGCTTTGTTGCTTCTCGTTTTATCCGATCTGAATGATTTTCAAATAATACTTGCTAAAGTGGAATGGTCGACTCTGCTCTTCTTTGCCGCCCTGTTCATACTAATGGAGGCTATAACACATCTTGGCCTCATCAATTGGATAGGAGATAGAACAGTATCCGTAATACTGACAATCAGTAGCGAGCACCAGCTGACAGTTGCCATTTCGTTGCTTTTGTGGATCAGTGCTCTAACCTCAGCCTTCGTTGACAATATTCCAATTACCACTATGATGCTGAGATTGACCATTCAATTGGCCAAGAATAAGACCCTTAATTTGCCATTACCTCCCCTCATTTGGGCTCTGGCCTATGGAGCTTGTTTTGGTGGCAATGGCACTTTGATCGGTGCATCGGCAAATGTCGTCACAGCGGGATTAGCCAGTCAACATGGCTATAAAATTACTTTCATGGACTTCTTTGTGATTGGTTTTCCCATCATGTTGTCGACTGTATTCATAGTCTGGATTTATCTCCTCATCGCACACTCTCTGCTTAATTGGCATTAAAATGAGTATCGTCGAGGTTAAAACAAGAAACTCTACCGAATATTGAAAACTATCTTCTCAAAATCAAGAATCAAAGACCATTTTTCGTGATATGGTTTTTGCCTTAAAACAATAGTTGGCCTAGTCGTCTCTGTCAGTCAAAATAAGCGTCGATTTTACACTCAATACTTACACTAAAGAATCCATGTTTCTTTTCCAACAGGTAAGTCGAGTTTTCCTACAGTGTTAAGTACTCAATTCAATAACATTATCCCCAGATATATGACGACGACGATTTTGACGATGGTCTCACCGACCAACAGCGAAAACGACGTGCCATACTACGGCTGATAGGACTCTGCGGCAAACTCTTTCTACTAATGTTCGTTTGGATATTTGCCACAATTGCATTGATTACGAAGAAGGCACATGAGTTGGAGAGGTTCTGCGTGGCGGTGGAACCGCTTAAAGTGTACACTAGTGACATAACCAATGAAACGCCTCGAGGCGAGGTCGAACTGGAGATACTCGGTAGAATCGATGAGGAAAAAATGGAAAATCCCGAGATTGCTGACGAGAACTCAAGCTCCGTTGTTGTGTGGTTGCAGCATGTCGATGCGGATTCTGGACAAACTCTATGGCAGAGTGAGGATTGGACAGTGTATCTCCTGGAAACGGAAACCAAGCAGATGGCAGAAGTCTACCATTTGTTTGAAGTTTCCCCAAAAGAATCGTCGACCGATGTACTTCAGCTGGCGATGAGTACGACCAGTAAACAATCGGAATCGCTGTTCGCGGTGTTGAATGTATCTCCGGTGGATAGGGCTAACGGTGTTATATATGCATTTCTATTGCTGATTTTCCTCTATGTTCTTATAATTTGGGATATTACGGATAGAACTTTTGCTGCTTTGTTGACGTCTAGTGCGTCAATTGGAGTCCTTGCCCTAATGGACGCCAGGCCATCACTTCAAACTATATTATCTTGGATTGATATAAGCACTCTGATGCTGCTCTTCGGTATGATGATCATGGTTGGAGTTCTATCAGAGTCTGGAGTATTTGACTATCTAGCAGTTGTTGCCTATCGCCAATCTAAAGGACATCCCTGGCCGCTGATATTTTTCTTATGCACGTTTACTGGCATTATAGCGGCCTTTCTGGATAATGTCACAATGGTTATGCTCATGGTTCCGGTGACTATTCGATTGTGTGAGGTAATGCGTCTGCGGACTATAGTAGTGTTGACATGCATTGTCCTCTTCTCGAATCTCGGAGGAACCCTCACACCAGTGGGTGACCCCCCAAACGTGATTATAGCCACGGATCCCTTTGTCGCCACACAAGGCGTTACCTTTTTCAATTTCACTGTGCACATGTTTCCAGGTGTATTTTTCAGCATGTTGGCCACTTTTGGTATACTTTACGTAATGCTGCGTAACAAAATACACATGATTGAGTCTGAGCAAGCGAGAAAATCCATAATGGTCTTAAACAAAGAGATGGCCAAGGTGTTTGCCACAACGGATGTCGAGGATCAATTGAGGGCGGATATATCGAAACGCATTTCGGAGATCAAGGAGGCCCGGCGCCACAAAAATACGGATTCGGCATTCTTAAAGCCAGTTCCAAACTTTATCGACACCCTTGCCGAACTAGAGGTGAAGCATAAGATAAGAAATATGCCTTTATTAATCAAATCCTGCATTGCCATGGGTTTCGCCGTTCTGCTGTTCCTCCTTCATTCGTTTCCTTTCATGGAAGGCGCCAAATTACCCTGGAGCGCAGTGTTAGCCGCTTCACTGCTTCTCATTCTATCGAATCCGAATGATTTAGAAATTGTACTAGCTAAGGTGGAGTGGTCGACTCTCCTCTTCTTTGCCGCTCTGTTCGTACTTATGGAAGCACTGGCTGAATTGGGTTTCATCGAGTGGATAGGAGATAGAACAGTATCCGTAATAGTCACAGTCAGTAGCGAGCACCAGCTGACAGTTGCCATTTCGTTGCTTTTGTGGATCAGTGCTCTAACCTCAGCCTTTGTGGACAATATTCCAATTACCACTATGATGCTGAGATTGACCATTCAATTGGCCAAGAATAAGACCCTTAATTTGACATTACCTCCCCTCATTTGGGCACTGGCCTTTGGAGCTTGTTTTGGCGGCAATGGCACGTTGATCGGTGCATCGGCAAATGTCGTCACGGCGGGATTAGCCAGTCAACATGGCTATAAAATTACTTTCATGGACTTCTTTATGATTGGTTTTCCCGTCATGATTGCCTCTATTGCAGTTTCCTGGGTATATCTACTCATTGCGCATTCCCTCTTTTCATGGCATTGAAATTGAGTCTTATTGAATACATGAATCTAACAATCCATTGACTATATTGACGAGGAAAGTTATTGGCGACAAAACTCAATCGATCGATAAAAGTCTTTGTGATTTGTCGCCAATAACTTTTCTAATGAAATTAGTGGATGGCGTTTCATATTCAATACTTAATACTCAATTCTTGCATTTAGAAAACGGAAACAGAAATTCAATGCTATATTAAAACAGTCTAGTGACAGAGTGGAAGGGACTTGGGTTGTACTGTATTGACATTGATGAAGTTGTATTCTTATAATACTAATATTAAATTGAAAGTCATTTTATTAAAAGAATCATTTTAAATTTTTTGTCTATCTTTCTGAAGAATATTTAAGCTAAATGCGGTCAAGAGGGTAAACGATTTTTATCCATCGATTTGAGTGCATTCTTAATATATCCTAAAGTCAACGGAATGAGATGCATCTTTTTATAAAATGTAATAATTGATCTAAACAAGCTGAAAGCGCATCCATCACTCAAAAAATGCGATAACCTAACGAATCTTAGCTTAAGCCAAAGGCCGTTTTAGCCAATAATAAAGTATACGCCAAGTATGCCCAAAAAATGTTCTTGATTAACATAGATAATAAAAGCCTGAGTTAATCTGTTACTCTTTTCGAATCTCGAATACAAACTTTGTGTTCCGACTTTCCAAATGGTTAAATAAGTGAATGAAAAGATCAATTAGCAATCAATTTGTTATACCATACACCCATAGGGTGAAATGGTATATTAAAGTCGCTAAAATGTATGTAACAGGCAGAAGGAAGCTTTTCCGACCCCATAAAGTATATATATTCTTGATCAGCATCAACAGCCGAGACGATCTAGCCATGTCCGTCTGTCCGTCCGTCCGTCCGTCCGTCCGTCCGTCCGTCCGTCCGTCCGTCTGTATGAACACCTAGATCTCGGAGACTATAAGAGCTAGAGCCACCAAATTTGGTATGTAGACTCGTGTCATATGTACGCTTATCGAGTTTGTTTCAAATGTTTGCCACGCCCCCTACCGCCCCCGCAAATGATATAAAACCGATTTTCTCAAACACCATAGCAACTAGAGACACAAAATTTGGTATGTATATTCGCTTAGTAAACGCGCACATTTTGTATTTGTAAAATTTTTGCCACGCCCCCTACCGCCCCCGCAAATTAAATAAAACCGATTTTCTCAAACACTATAGCAACTAGAGACACAAAATTTGGTATGAATATTTGCTTAGTAATTGCGCACATTTTTGATGTGTAAAGATTTTGCCACGCCTCTTTCCGCCCCCGTAATTTGAAAAAACTCGATTATCTTCCGTAATTTTCAACCTTGTGCAATCAAATTTAGCACACTTAAATTTGATACTAATATCCAGCAAAATACCAAATTTGATCAAAATCGGAATAAAAATAGCCAAGTTATGCATATGAACGTTTTTCCATATGGCCGGAAGTGGCCGTTGGCTGGTGGGGGCGCTAGGGTGCTCGAATGCTTGAGTGAGCGAAATACTAAGATATGCTTCTAAAAAGCACGCAAACAGATTTTTTTAACAATACGAAAATGCATTGGTTATTATAAATTTAAAATATTTGTTTTACTGGTGTATGGTATATCCAAGTCGGCGAGACGACTTACTTACTTCATTTTTCTTACAAATGCTTCAATGTCTAAAATAATTAAATTTGAATAAGGGGAATTATAAAATATTCTTTAATTTGTATATGCTCCACACATTGATAATTGATTTTGGAAAAAGTATTAGAAAGGCTTGTAAATTTCATTCTACTGACTAAACTATGTATTTAAAACAGTGAATTGAGGAAAGTTTACCCCTTAAGGTAGGTAAGAAACATAGGTATTTATTGTTTTCTTTCATTTCAAAAAGCCGAATTTTCGGGACTGCTTATTGCATAGATCAGAAGACAAGGTTTTTCCTAATTTACATTTTCGATCAATTTTTGTGGATTTGCGAATGGAAAAATCGCTGAATATTGAATAAGACCATGAGAACATTTAGATATTTTTCAAGACAATCTTTCCCTAAAGTAGACAATTCCAGTGTATTTGTTTTTAAATTTACTTACCTTTGGCGAATAAACATTCAGGTACAGACAGTCCTCATCCATGTCCATTACACCTTTGGTGGCACCTGTATAACGCACTGGCTGCGGACAGGCTGGACCGAAATCGACGGCTTGCAGCAACTGCCAACCTCGATGCGGTCGGGGTGGCTTGAAGCGTCCTTCAAATGTAGGCGGCAGGGCATAGGGTATACCCAAGAAGACCGAACACTCACCCATCACACGATCGACAGTGGAGTGATAGGGCCGATAGAATGATTTCGGATCCGGATTATCATACATATAGACCTTGAAGCCCTGCACCTGGCCATAGTTGGTTGTGACAAAGACATCGCGTTCGAGCGTCAATGAGTCGCGGCGCTGTTTGCCCTGCAAATCTTCACGCCAGCCCGCCAATACACCAGGGAATTGAGTTCGCGCATTGGGGTCATTCTGTATGGGATTGGATTAGAGATTAAAGAGGCGATTATTACGACTGTGGGTGGGAAACATGTGTAATTGATTACGTGTGTGTGTGTGTATGTGCGTGTGTATGGGAGAGAGAGGTTAATTAAGATTATTGCTTTGATATTTGCAGAGCAGAATCATATATGTAAGTATGTCTGGATATCTGGCAAAGATCATGCTCAATGAGCTGGCATTGTTTAGTGTTCGTTTTCGTTCTTCTATTAGGTCAATTTTTTGTGTCACAAAACTTAATTGATTAAACATTTGAGTCAATTCGCTGTCTTTCATGTGTACAATTTTTATTTGTTTTTATTTTTGGTAAATGCTTTACTCACCGGATCAAAACGGAAACGATCCTCATTGGGCATACCCTGGGGATATTGTCCTGGTGGATTTCTACCCGGAAAATTGGCACCAAAACCATTCGGTTGATAATGACCATAACGCCGATCATTGAATGTATAAGTTCTAAAAAGAAATACAAATTATTACTAAAGGCTTATACTTATAACTAATGTCAACTCACCTGTAGTCGGGGTCACCAGGATTGGGCCAATGGTAGTCATTAACGCCAACACGTGAATAGAATCGAGGATCTCTGGTCTGACCATCTGCCAAAGTGGCCAAGAAAGACAGGACCAATATCAAGCAAATGCCATTGGGGCATTTTAACTTGTCCCGGTATTTCAGTTTGTGTAACATAATTGTCTGAAAGAGAGATATAAACAAATAAAAGATATTTTACATGGCATTTGCTTGGGGAGAAAAAATATAAAACGGCGAGTAAGAGTGATCAAACTGGTTTTACATTACGCTACACATTTCTACGTCTTTTTAGCCTTCGTTAGAAACTGAGAGAGACCGAAAAACTCGTTTTTGCCTTCTATTCCGACTCGACGCTAAAAATAAAGTTACAGCATAAACAACAACAAAATGCGAGTATGTAATTCCAACTTCAAATCGACTTCATCTTGGGAGTCGCATTTGAGTTGAAGTCAAGTCGAGTCTACTATAGTCAGTCAGTCAGTCAGCGACATGTGACGGCTGAGGCGGGAAACAAGAAGAAGAAGAAAACAACAAACGCGTCAATGGGTTAATTGTTGAAATGAAGGCGAAAGGTCATTGGTTTAAATTGGTTTAACTTCGCATTTGTCGGAGATTGGGTCGATCATGGGCATGACACAAAAGACCCAAGAAAAACGCAGTTAAATGAAAAATAAAATTAACGGATCCGACTTTCCACCATCATCATCAGAAAATATAGAAATTGTTTAAAGTCGGTTAATTGTTTTGGGCCTCAAGAGAGTTTTTCATGGAAATAAAGTTACAGAAAATAATGAAAATAAATATCGGTTATGGAGTCCCTTAAAAATTCTTTTAAAAAACTCTTGCGAATGTTTCATTCTAATATTTATTTCTAATTAGTAGCGAATCTAAGGAAGCTTAAAAAAATCATTTAAGAAATATTTTCTTATTTAAACTCAGGTGGGTCCAACACGCTTTCTGACGCTAGGTGGCACCAGTAAACAATTTTGGGTATATCAAGTTGAAAAAGTTTTTATACCATACACCCATAGGGTGAAATGGTATATTAAAGTCGCTAAAATGTATGTAACAGGCAGAAGGAAGCTTTTCCGACCCCATAAAGTATATATATTCTTGATCAGCATCAACAGCCGAGACGATCTAGCCATGTCCGTCTGTCCGTCCGTCCGTCCGTCCGTCCGTCTGTATGAACACCTAGATCTCGGAGACTATAAGAGCTAGAGCCACCAAATTTGGTATGTAGACTCGTGTCATATGTACGCTTATCGAGTTTGTTTCAAATGTTTGCCACGCCCCCTACCGCCCCCGCAAATCAAATAAAACCGATTTTCTCAAAACTTATTTTAGCTAGAGACACCATAGTTGGTATAAATATTTGCTTAGTAATTGGGCACAGTTTTGATGTGTAAAGATTTTGCCACGCCCCCCCCCCGTAATTTGAAAAAACTCGATTATCTCCCGTAATTTTCTACCTTGTGCAATCAAATTTAGCACACTTAAATTTGATACTAATATCAAGCAAAATACCAAATTTGATCAAAATCGGAATAAAAATAGCCAAGTTATGCATATGAACGTTTTTCCATATGGCCGGAAGTGGCCGTTGGCTGGTGGGGGCGCTAGGGTGCTCGAATGCTTGAGTGAGCGAAATACTAAGATATGCTTCTAAAAAGCATGCAAACAGATTTTTTTAAAAATACGAAAATGCATTGGTTATTATAAATTTAAAATATTTGTTTTACTGGTGTATGGTATATCCAAGTCGGCGAGACGACTTACTTACTTCATTTTTTGTAATTGGAAATAAGATTCATAAGACATTTTATTCCATTTAATTATATTTCTTTCAAATCGATTTGTTGTCAAAATTTTGAAATGTTAAATTTTTTATACATTTTTTTTAATACATTTAGAAAATTATGAATAAAAAAAGGAAAATATGAACGGAATTAAAAAAAATATCAAAATATTTTTTCACTTCATTAAGTTGCAATTCCCAACTAGTTTTGGCGTTGAAGACATGGTTGGCTATTCTGGATGATAGGTGGTTCCTGAAATAGCTATATAGACAATCCGTTAACCTTTTTGTAATGCCTTTCAAATAATCTTTTTTTAGAAGATAGACCTCGTGCCGGCTTGAATGCAAGGTTTAATTTTTTCTCTTTTAAATATAGTTGGAAAATTTTCTGCAAGCAACAATTAACTGATAATTATAACTAAAGGGCAATCGTTATTTACCTATTCCCAAAAAAATCTAAAATATACAATAATACTTATAATAAAAATATTTAAATGATGTTAACTTCTCAAGCTGTAAAATAAATCTTGAAAAAAAATTCGAATTTCGCTGCTGTTTATATGTATATCTTTATTTATAGTACACTGGCTTAAATAAAAACAAAAACTTACGAATTTGATAACCTGAAATCGAGAAACTCGATGAAGTATTTAGTTTATATTTTTTTTATTTACATACTTTTTATTTTAACGAATTAGAAAAAGAGCTTTGCTTTGAAATCTTTCATCCGAAATTTTGTCATTCCATGTAATTTGATTTGATAATTCTCAATTCTTAAGTTTAGAATTGTCAATGTGATTGGATACAAAACGCAAATTAAAATAGGAGAGACTTTTTTAAAACTAAATTTTTATTTTTTTTTTTGCACTAAGTTAATTATTTTATCAGCTGTAAGTTTATTGATAAACGAAATTTAATCTATGTGAGTATAGAAAAAGCTATACCATGTTAAATGGTAAAACTAATGAGAAAATTTTTCTCCTTATTTTGTTGGGGCAAAACGGAGGTCTTTAATTTTGCGGGGGTGACTTTCGTTCATTTCATACACTTTAAAACCGCCAATGATTTATTTGTTGCTAAGTGAATTTCAAGTTATAATAGAAGCCCAATAATTTTCATTATTATTTTTGTTGTGTATGTGTGTGTGTGTGTGAGAACCAAGTTGGCTAGAGTAACACGAGACGTCAACGTCATATAAAGTAGCACAAGGACTCTCACTAAAGTTTATTAACCTGATGCATCGTTGCAAGTTACTTGAATTTAACCCCCTTCGATATGTTTCATCGAGAACCGAATTGGTAAACTCCGATTCAACGGAAATGCAAACGCCTGCACAATATTCTTAGGATGTTCGTCACCCTCACTTTGATACTTGCGGGAATTTCGATATCAAATTGCACACACACAGACCAACACACACGGTTGAGTGTGAATCACCTCGGACAGTTTGTTGTTTAGGTAGTTTTAATAGTATATTTATGTATGTATAATTTTCTCGTTTTTTTTTTGTTTTCGCAATCACAAAGCAAAGCAAACAATAAAACGCAACGATAAGACTGAAAGTGAAGTGCAGGTGTATATATATTGGTAAGTTGGTAGGTAGAGGGGTTCCACGATGAGGAGCTTAGAGTGTAGTTTGCTTTTCGCTGAAAATCTCACTTGGTTTGGTGTTTTTTTTTTTTTATAGTTATGCTCCAATTGATGACGTTGTCGTGGAAACTTGTTGCTGGTTCTGGCTGTTGCTGTTGTTGTAACACACTATCTAATCAACAGCAACAACAAAAAATGTTGGCTAATAACCAACTGTATTTCATTCACTTTTCTTGTAACAATTTTTAATTTTACCTGACTGACTTCTGTTTAGCCAACGCCCCTAAAGAAAAGATTCAAAAGTAAACTCAAAAATAATGAAAAAAAAACGTAACACCACCAGAAATGACCGTTTTGAGTCAGAAACCAGGTAACAAAACACACAGACACATTCAGAAAGAGAGAGAGAGAGAGAGGTAAATTCACTTATACATTTATAATTTTGGCTTTGTTAACACACACACGGTCACAGGTAACTGTGTTACCAACACACACACCTGATGGAATTTGTGCTTGTATTTGAGAGCGCGCGCAACTTTATTTTGAAACCATGGGAAAATGCGGTTTTCAATAACTTTTAACGCACGACCGTCGCTCACGAACGTTGAAAATGAACTGAAGCTGACGATTCTTTCGGCTGCATTGGCTAACAACTCGTTCACTGCACAGTGGGCCGATAAAGTCGAAAAATTGTGTAAATTATATTAAGAATTTAACTTAATAATTTGAGAGTGCATACCTTGGGGACATCGAATCAATAATTTAAAAATTTTAAATGGTAATGGTGTATTTTTCACATGTTTGATCTGATTATTTGTCTGATTGTCTGAAATTATAACTCAACTTTGGGCGTTTGCTGTAACAAATATATAGATATTTGTCGAGAAAATAAAAAATAAGGGTTATATATATCAAATATATAGATATAACCGTATTTTGGAGTATTTTTGGAGTATGGAGTATATTGTGGAGTAAAAAAATAATTTAGACCAACTTGCACCAAAAAATAATTTGCCCTAAACTGTAATTTAAAGCCTGTTATTAGCACTCTTTGCTAAATTATGCCCATTTTCTTTATATTTCGTAATGAATGAGAAAATTTTAGGTAAGTAATTCTGTACCGTTGAGTGTGTGGATCAATAAAAATCCAAATGAAAACAATTTATGTATGACTTTGTTGGTAAAATATACTGGATTAACGTTCAAACTAAATTTTAAGACCGAATTTTCAACAAAATATTAGATTTCAATATTCATAAAACAGTTATTCCAATATATGTATTTAAAACTCAGCCTAAAAGTGTGGGAAAAGCCAAAATTTTATAGTTTTGAACAAATTGGAATAAACACGTGATCAGACCTGTAGGATTTAAGTTGTAGTTTATGGCAAAAAAAAAACGGAATCTGTCCCATTGTGCAGTGTTTGGCTACAAACAGAGAGAGAGAGAGAGAGAGAGAGAGCGAAATACACAATGAGCGCCACTATGGATGGGTGGGTGCAACGGAGAGAGAGTGAATAAAAAGATCGCGCCTTTTAAACTCAAATTCTTATTCAAAAATCGGATCGGCCACGAACAGTGACTTTTCTGAATACCTTGTTTATTTTCAGAAATATTATTTTCAAAATGATTAATGGTGAGTTAAATTAGGTATTAATTACAGTGCCAAATTTGATCAAGCATCGGATGACTATATCACAGACCTCCCATAGAAACCATCGGTAGACAACAGTGACTTTTTTTTAATAATTTTGTTACTTATAACGCTTTGGTTATAAAAGTTATGATTTCACAGTTTTATATATCTATTAATGGCTGTGCCAAATATCAATATGTGATTTAAACATTTAGAATTTTAGAATATCTTGTACTATTCTTAAAATACTGAGTGTGGTTAGGATCAGAGTTTCATCAATGCTGACGATCCTGCGTCGAGTTATCCTTGCCGCCACCAGCATGTAACTTTTGAAGCCGAGAACTTTTTGAATGACCCTCGTAAAAAAGAAATGTTTTAACTTAATTATGTTCTTAATTCAGAAGAATTCTAATTACTTTTTTTGTTCAATTTATAATTTTTTCAAATAGTGTGGAAAAAAGTTTCTCCACCAAGTACACCCCTCTACCCGATTTGGATCCAATTAAACAGAAATATCAGTGGCGAAGCCCGTTATTGTCTTCTTAGAGCATTAAAATTTAAACTTAAAAACAATTTACAAATTTGAGTCTTAAGAATTATGACTTCTTTTCCCAAACCATTATACAATCTAAAATTTGGTTTACGTTTACATTTTACTTTTGTGTATATAATTATAAAAAAAAACCTTTAAAACTTTTGTTTTATAATTTAAAAAATATTGATTTTATTTATCAAGGATTTTGTATACAAATAACGGTAACTTTGAAAAAAATGCATAAATTTTTAGAAATGAATTAGATGTTTTCCCGATCACCACTGAATTTCTTGAGTCAAACATCTGAAGGGAGAACAAAATTTTATTGACAAAATGGCGTCTATTTTACCATGTACCTATCGGATGAAATGGTTTATTAAAGCCTCCGAAATGTAGGCAGAAGGAATCTTTTCTTTTCGTCTTCATTACAGAGATAAAGTTTTCACTCAATGTAATGCCAACTTACTTAGTTCTTTATTCTAGTCAATATTAATTAGTATTTAATTTATCAAACCTGAAAAAGAAGACTTTTCGAAAGGAAGTTTCCCATTTTATTTGTCAAAAAAAAAAACAAAATATAAGCTGAACTGAACAAAAATTAATTCTGACAACTTTTGATAACTTTTTGTGAATACATTTTTTACATGCTGCATATGTTTGGTTTATACCTATAAAAATCGTTTATCACAATTTTTAGAAATGTCAGTCATCATCCTGATAGACAGTTTAGAAAGGACACTGTGTATTTTAGAAGCACGCAGCGATCAAAGCGTTTCAATATTTGTTTAGAAAAACTTTTTTTGGAAGACTTATCGTTTTTATAATTTTTTTTTACGTCTTGGGCCTGTTGGTCTAAATAGGTAAAAGAAACTTAAAGCTTATGCGAGATGTTTTAGAGGGTTGAAATGCCTTACAATTTTCCTCTGATGATGTTTTTGGATAATTTCGTTGATTACGTATTTTTCTTTTTCCTTGACGATATGCTCTCGTTGTGGTAGTCTTGTCTAAGATGTTCTTATATAACTTTTTGCACTCTAAAAATAAGAATAGTTTTTTATAAAATGCGTTTAGTCATTCAACTAAGTTACCTTGGCCATCTTTTGCATATTCTTTGCACCTCTCTTTATGATATTCTGGAACAGTTGCATTGCTCTTTATGCAATCTATTTAAATAGATTAGTCCATTGCACATTTGAAACGCAATAAAACCTTTACATACCTCTATATAACGAATCTTTAACCAGCAATGTACAATACTCCACTAAAAGTGCAAGTAAATGTGTTACCAAATTCATTTTAGTTAAGTATTTAAGTATCTTACAATTTAGTTCCACGTTGTTGGAATCGGCATAACTCAGGAATGCACATAAACAAATCCAAATATACAATATCACCATCTTTATGGAACTGGGAAGAGATATGAACTGAGCTCCGTTCATGTTAAGATGTAAACTTTAAAGTTTCAGGCAAAGCGAATTATATTAAAGAGATTTAATGCATAGCGATACCATGAAACAAATTTAAGATGCTGTACTTAGTTGTTATTCCATGCATCCATAGGATGAAATGGTATATTAAAGTCGTCCAAATGCATCTAAAGGCATCTAAGGCATCTAAAAAGAATTTAGTTTTTAAAATATTTGGTCCACGTGTTGTATATCGAAGTCGGCGAGAAGACTTACTTTATTGAAGTAACAATTTCACTAATAGGTATATTAAAGTGACAAACGAGATGCTAAATTCAAATTTGTGTTGATCCATGATATATGAACTCATCTCGTCATTCATATACTTTATATGGTCGAAGATAGTTCTTTCTAGGAAGGGTACAAATATGAAAACGCATATAATTATTCCAAATTTTGAACAGATCAAGCCTTAGATCTCAATATTTTAGAACATATTGCAAAAGAATTTGCGGAAATCTTCCTCCATCTGTAAATGGGAATAACGTTTATTTGGCATAAACCCAATTCACTAAAACAAGGTTCTCGATATCTGTCTTAGACTACTTAAATTATAAATACGTATTATGATTTTATTTGTGGTCTAAAACTGCATTTCAAATTAGTAGGATTTCTATAGTTGACGTTGACAAACACAAGAATAAAATAAGATATTTATATTTAGAGATTACATACTCCCAAGTTATATAATCAAAGATTGTTTTTTTTATTGATTTTCGGTTTCTTTCCCAATAAAAATCATTTTACAAGAAAATGATCCAACCCACTTTTAAAAGAACTGTTTAATGTGTCATTTGATCATTCACTTGAAACGAAAACACAAAATACGCTTCTTGGTTTCATGTTTATTCCAAATTGTGGACATCTGAAGCGTATTTCCGATTTCATAATATTAAAAGTGTTGAATGTTAATTGCATTCTATATATAAAGAGAGCCAATACTGTAAGGGTCGAATGTCACTTTACCCAGGATGGATTTAAAAACTTAACGGCCCAGTGCCAATTTTTTTTGTGCGTGAAGCCCGTTTTTTCTAAATCCGGCCCTGCATATTTTCTTTAATTTCTACTTTCCCTTTAAAGTAAACAATCTTGGGAAAAAAAAACGTTCCTTGCTCGGACTTGAAAGTAATTATACAACTTATGACTTCCCATTAAAGAAGATATAATTGAGTAAAATTTTTGGAAAAACAAAGAATTAATATCAAGGCCTTGACTGATTAACATTATATCTATTTATCCATCTCATTTATCGAGTTCAAAGTGTCTTTTTAATTACTCGCATTTGCCCAATTAAAGGGCTCAGAATATATTATAATTTGGCATCCGTTCTACAAAGATGATTCAATTGGAAATTATCTATTTTGCATAATTCTCAATAGGTTCTAGTTGGTTGTGATTCACTCATTCCTTTATTCATTCATTCATTCTCTATACATATGTATAAGAAGCGAACAAAATGCAAACAATTAAAGACGATGCTCACATTTTGACCCCCATTTCATTGAGAATGGGCAAGAGTTCGGTCGATGGGTTGTGTGATGGGCGTAGCTGCTAATTTTTAATTATAACAGTCGCGACATTGCTTCCGATGTCGAAGATGCGGGAAACAAATTAAAGCACTTGGGAGTGACCATTTTTATTAATTAATAGAGTTCAGAAACTGGCTGGAGTGAAGGTAAGGATTTTGGTTTACAAGATTAAAAACTACATCAATCGAAAATAAAAGTTTATGGCTATATGCAACGATAAACAATTTGTTATGAGCAGGACAGAAAATAAAACTTAAAAGAAATCTGTTTTCAAGTGTGTAAAATGTGAAAAACCAATTTTTTCCAGCGAGTTTACACGTAAAGGAATTATTCTGATTGCAAAAGAAAAGGAAAACAAAACCTGGCATATAAATATTCTAAAATGATTTATAACACAAATTTAAAGTTTTTAGCACAAGCTTCATTGATAATATATACAAGGTGGTCAAAAGTATTTACACAATGGACTTTCTTTTGCAACTTTTATTTTCGAAGATTTTTTTGTATGCCAAGGAAGGTTTCGTTGTGTAAATAGTTTTGACCACCTCTGTATATATTCGTTCTTTCATGGATTGATTGGATTTCAAATAAATTCATTGCCTAGAAATATTCACCAGCTGCCGCCAAAGAATGTGGACAATTGCTTTGAGCGTATTGTGTGTAGGCAGTTTTAGAGCCTTTGCGAATTTTCAATTTGCTTGATAGCATATTCCAGACATGAACCAAATAGGAATTATTAGAACGGTCCATGGTAGCTTCCGTTTGGTTGGCATCGAAGAAATCCCGCCAATAATCCCAGGGTGTGGCATAGAAAGCATCTTGGTCAAAGACGGTGAAACCATGGCAACGTGTAGTACTCTCAATCATCTGCAAAAGGTCCTTGGTCTCACAAATATTTTCGAGTACACGAGTGATGACTCCTGGACCATTGGTGTCCCAACTAGATCCATTGAAATTGTGCTGAAAATCAAGAAGGAATGATTTGGCAATTTCATGACCAATGCCATTTGGCGCCAAATTGATTACACCATTATTTAAATATTGAGACCCGAGTCCCGTATAATTCGGTGGTAAATTCTCCATGCTGCGTAGCACAACCACATCCAAATCCAAGTACAGACCACCATAACGATATAAAGTTAGGAGTCGCAGAAAATCAGAGGTATGGGCAACAAGATAACTACATTTAACACATATAAACGAAAATTAGTTGAATACTGATTAAAGGATTCGTTGTGATTTACTCACTCGGATCGGAATAGTTTGCCAGTCTGAAACCATTCCTCGACAGGTGTATCTGCTGCATAAGTCGACAGATTCAAACTTCTGATGTGTACATTTTTATATTTTGTTATAGCTGCAATGGAAGATGAGTGCCTTAAAGTGCCGCTGTGATTGGCAAACAGGATATATATATTAAAATTTGGATTGTGCAGGGCAGCGGATTCTATGGCGCAGGCCTGTCGTGGTTTTATCCCTGTTATTGACCCTTGGTAACTTGTCTCCAGAAAGAATATACTGCGACCGGGCATAGGTTTGGGCTCACCCAGAAGCACATCTTGCAGGACAATGTTTGGATTTGTATGAAACTTATACAAAATCTTGTTTAATTTCCTGTTGGAAGTGTAGTATAGTCCCAGGCTTGTTAGCAGCAATACTATGAGACACCCAAACAACAGCCTCAGCCATTTATTGTTATTGAACTTCTTTAACTTTATGTGAAAACTTAAAAACATTTTAAACTAAATTGATTATCATCAGGCTCAGGTCATCAGGTAATTCGATTTAATAAAAATAAACCACAGTTTCTAATTTTATTTTTTGTACCGATATATTTCGGTTGCGCAGCGGCAACCGTCTTCAGGGCAACTACAAGAGTACAAAGAACATTTAACAATTGTTTGACAATTAACTAAATTGTAACATACATTATTTAACACGTCACCACCGTTCGACGTGGATTTGAGAACTAATTTTTGTCAAGTAAATGTTTATATATGTGGGTGCAATCGGTGTCGGTGTTAGTCTTAAAGTTAAATCGTGTGCCGTTCGGAGTATTGATGATGTATAGCATCTCCATGGTGAACCTTTTGTTGTAGTGCCGCTCTTCATCTAGTATTTCTGTCTCTTCAAAATTCGATGCATGGCCAATAGTTGCACAGTGGGTCATAAGTGCTGTTTTTGGTGTGTCTGAATAATGTCTAATTTTATAGTCAGATTTGTGTTGTGAGATACCAAAAGCTTTATTTATGGAAATAGTAACATTCTGCATCCAGGAGATGCATAATAATAATACCTTAATTTATAGCCCATTTCGCCTGCACCACCTACTTGATATTGATGATCTTATACTTAAATTCCTCATTCATCTAATTCTTTCAGCTCAATGCATTTTGGGTTTTGTTTTTTTTTTTATATCTAGCTTATATTAAAAATCTAGCTTATATTATCTCGAAAATGAAAACTTATGAGTTCCTCAACTTCAGGTTATTCTAGACACTTTTTCAATTCGAAGGCTCACTAGATGACATTTTTTTTTTAAAATATTTACTTAAGCTACTCGGGCCCGAAAGTCGCTAAAACTATATAATTTTTAAAAATTCCACAACCACGGGATTCGCTTTTTTGAAAAAATGGAAAAATTATATTCTGTGCCCTCCAGAAAGTGTTTGTCGAGACATAGTAAAGAAAACCAGAGAGCCGGGGCTAACTTCGGCCGTGACGAAGTTTATATACCCCTGCAACTTCATACATACCAAATTTCTTTAACTTTAATTGTGGTAAAAAATACAACAAGGGTCACAGTATTACACCGATCGTTCCTATGGGAGCTATGTGATATAGTCACCCGATCTTAATAAAATTTGGCACAGTCATTAATAGGTATATCAAACTGATAAATATTCATTTTTATGCCAATTGCGTGAAAAGAAACGAAGTTATTGATAAAAGTCACTGTTTTCGACCGATCGTTCCTATGGGAGCTATATGATGTAGTCATCCGATCTTGGTCAAATTTGGCACAGTCTTTTACAAGGGTAATAAACTCACCAATATTAAATTTCATGACAGTAACTTAAATAACGAAGTTATTAAGAAAAGTCACTGTTCGTGACTTTGCCGTTTGATTGGGAGCTATACGATATAGTGAATCCGAGACGGACGGACATGGCTATATGAATTCATCTCGTCGTGCTGATCAAGAATATATATACTTTATATGGTCGGAGATGCTCCGATCTATACGTTGCACACTTCTGACCAAAATTAATATACCCTTTTTGCAAGGGTAATAGGTGATTGCGCCTAGTTAAGGCGGAACATCTTCACCTCCTTGATGATCAAGGATTGACAGTAGAGACATGGGACAGATACCCACAGGAGCCAGCGGACAGCCAATTTGGCGGCATCTAAATCGGTCACCAAGATCCCGGTGCTCCAGGATTTTGTTTAACCCATTTTGGAACGGGCTGATTTTAAGATGCAAAATGATTTTTTAAAAAAATAAAACATTTTGCCTGTTTTAGTTAGGGCTGAAACTGGTTCGAAAACTGGATTTGAAAGTTTATTCAATGTAATTTTTGTGTAACTATTTATATACTTCCCTTTGATTGAAATATAGTCAACTAAAATACAGAATTTTTAATTTTTAAAAACTGTTTAAAGTCAGAATGTAGATTAACCTCAAAACTTTAGGCCCTTCGAATGAGTCATTGTATATTGTATATTCATGTTTTTCATTTTAAGGTCTTCGACGGGGAAATACTGGCAACTTCTGCCTGAAATCGCCACTTATTTCGACGAAGACCCTTCAGTGTGAAGTGAAGTGCTTCAAGTGATTTCTTACGTGCCATTGTGCACTCATCCCAAACAATGAGCTTCCATTACATCAACAATTTTCCCATTGCCTGGATGTATTGCATGTTGGAGTATCAATTGTGTTTTAATGAAATGAAATGACAAATGTTTTCCCTGATCCTCCAGTTAAAAACATGAAGAATAGACCACCAGTATTAATGTTCCGTATACTAGTGCATCGACCAATTTGGCGCATTCATTCCTACTGCAATCAGTAGATTGTTTACATGACTTCGGACTATCGACAGACTGATTAACTTAACTTAAAATGTACGATCCACATAATTTACACAGTTCAACTTACCAACTTAAGGAACAATGCCTGCTGTTGAAATTAATTAAAAATTCACAAAACGCGTAATTGATTGATTTCATGGTTTCCAATCAAATTGTTAAGAAACGAATAAGTATTTAGCCTCAATTTTAAACCCGGCCAAATCCGTTTGAACTTCTCTAAATAACGAATGAAAGTGAATCCATGGAAATCGGTTCGTGCGTTCTGGAATTAAAGAATTAGAAAGGAAACTCTGACTAAGTTTTATATATAAGATTACAGTGCAATTGTTACATATAAAAAATGTCACAGTTACAAATTCAAAAGACTTTATGACGCCAAATTATGAATAGGTAAACAGTTTGCCAACACTGTTATTTGAATTCTGGCCTAACCCTGGGCCAGGCCTTCAAATAAGGGTTTAGTGGATTTCCGTCCCAAAAAATAACCTCGGCAATGCTGACTATGAAATAATATGTACTCCGAAGATGGTATGGTGTGGTGCGTGTGTGTACAACAAAAGAGTATCCAACAGTCGCCAATAGGTTCAAAAAGTCCGCTACGCTACGTAGTTCTCGCAGTGTTGTAAGAGCGTTTCAGTCGTGCTTGCTTGTTTACGTCATGTAGATATCATCCCCCTATTTAATGGAAATGTGTAGAAAAACTGTGTGTTTTGGATGTTGCGGACACACCAAGGATATAGACGTTTAATAAGGATTTGCAACGACTAAAAGGCTTGTAATAAAATGGAGCCACCCTCGACGGGTGGTGTGCATCAGTCCGCCACTGGTAACAATTCCACACATAAATTTCATCCATGCGATGAGGCCGTGATAGCCACCAATGACGATGCCAGCGACTGCAAGCGATGTGCCGTCCGCCTTGGCTATTGGAAGGACGACTATATTGGATACTTTGTAAGGAATCAGGAGCGCAAAGCGCCGGAGATAAACCGTGGATACTTTGCCCGAGTCAAGGGCGTGGAGATGTGTGTGGAGAAGTTCCTGAAGGTCAGTTGCAGCAGACAGCAACTAAAAATAGCGTGAGACATGCGCAAGTGGTCAGGGTCAAGTGTCAAGGATCCGCATCCTGTTGCACCAGCCTGTCAGGGTCAGAACAGGATGCGCATGTCTCCAAAGGGCCGTTGAAGCCACTCCTAACTCTAATTTTAATTAATTACATTTCTTTCTCCCCCCATCCCAAACCAGAAAACCTCCGGGAATTGTCAAATCATCAATCTGGGATGTGGCTTTGATACTCTTTACTTTCGCCTAAGAGATACCGCGCATCAAGTGAAGAACTTCATCGAATTGGATTTCCCCACAGTCACGGCACGCAAATGCTACACAATCAAACGTAACAAGGCCCTGTTGGCCAAAATCCATGATGAGGATGGCGAGGTTCGTCTCAGTCCAACGGATTTGCATGGTCCCAATTACCATTTGATGGGTGTGGATTTGCGTAATCTTGATGAAGTTGACAATAAGCTGCAACAGGCCGAGGTGGACTATACGTTGCCCACCATATTTTTGGCTGAGTGTGTCCTAGTCTACATTGAGGCCCAGAATTGTCGCAACTTATTGAAATGGATCGCCCAAAAGTTCCAAGCGGCTGTCTTTGTAAACTATGAGCAGGTAAGAATCAAGGCAATTTGGTAATTCAATCAATTGTGATTATGTAATCTCATTCATTGATTTTCTCTTCTCCTCATTAGGTTAATATGAATGATCGCTTTGGCGAGGTAATGCTCAATAATCTACGTTCACGCGGCTGTAGTCTAGCTGGAGTCGAGTCCTGCCTGTCGCTGGAGACACAGAATCAGCGTTTCAAGGACTGTGGATGGAGTGGAGCTCGAGCCTGGGATATGGTGCAGGTTTATGAAAGCATCTCAAAGGCCGAGCGCCAACGCATTGAGCGCCTCGAAATGCTGGATGAGGGTGAATTGCTGCTTCAATTGTTCCAGCACTATTGCCTTGTGGTTGCATGGCTGGGACTGGCCTTTCAGGATTTAGATATCACGTGCGTCCCAGTGTAAAATTCGTATCTAAATTTTATTTCACTTGCCAAAGAATCCGTTTTTACTTAATCGATTTTTTTCCTTTTCTTCCTTATATCCTTTAGTGTGGAGGAGCTGATGTCCTCCTTAAATATTGATTAAGTAATTCTCATCTGAAATCGATGGGTTTCCCCAAAATGAAATAAGAAGGAGAGTGGATGCCAAAACTTTTGTTGCTTCTAATCGTGTTAAATTCGAAATTGAAATGTATTTAATCTAATTAACACCTCTAAATACACTAAGACACACACACACATAGACAAACACATACACCCACATTCACATATATACAAAAAAAAAAAACACATTGTTTAATATATATATATATAAATACATATTTTTTTTTTAGGATCTTCAAATTTGTTCCTTATGCACTTTATCTCTTTTTAAATTATTTGTATTTATACGATTTTTCCCAGTGTTAGAAAAAAAAATTATTCAAAATTTATTTATCATTCGACAAAAAAGAAAAATCCAAAAATAAGATAAATATTTTATTAATTCCTTTCGCTTTAAATTCATTGTTTTTTCATTCCTCTTGTTTTTCTTCTTCTTTTTGCTGTGTGCGTTGTAAATGTGTAAATGTATTTTGAGAATTCATTAAAAAATAATAATTAAATAAAGCGCAAAATAAATTAAAAATTTACTTATATAAAAACGTGTTAAAACCAAAACCCAAAAAAATTTTTGCCTTCAATATAATGAGACAAAGAACGAATAAAAATCACAAATTTCGAATCGAATAGAGATCTGTATCGAATGAATGAGTAGTATTCATAGCCAGCCAACATTTGTGATCATACTTATTTGTGTTTTAAGTCCTCTCACTGATAGAAAGTGATCACAAGTGAAATCTGAGCTGAAAAATCTGTTTCCTGATCACTTTGGCTTCATATTTGACTCATATTAACATTCATTCTCAAGGGTTTTTTAAATTGCTCATTTAATAGTCATTTGGTAGTCATTTTTTACTCATAGTAACTGAAGTTTTGCATATCGAATAGACCTTTTGCAAAATGTTAAAAAGATTAATTGTTAACAAATTTGCTTCATTAGTGTTATAAATTAACAATTTAAAGAATATTGAGACATTTGACTTATATGCCTATAAAGTAACTCTTTAAAATCGAGTAGTTTGGAAGATATTCCATGTTGAACACAAAAACCAAAAGGAAAAAAAAAACATTAAAATTTTCAGAACTTTACATTTTAGTATTCAATATTCTGATTTTCAGTTTTATATACATATATAAAAATACTTTATTTGAATATAAATATGAAATAATATAAAATTCTTGTTAACAATGCATAAAAGTGACTTGCATAGAAATTTCAAAATATATAACTTAACAATACATGAAACGAATTTTAAACTCAAAAACCTTTTTCACACGTGTCTTTAAGACTAATTTATTACTCCTCCATGGCCTCTGCCCACTGTTCAATGGCGTAGAAACCTTTCAATCTTAACTCATCATCCAAAGTGGGTTCACCTATCAGCAAGGGACCCAATTGTAGTTCCACTATGATTTTCTCCCAGAACTCTTTCAATTGCTTGTCGGTAGCCTTCTTTTTCAGTTCGCCCGCGAATTGATCATATTCTTTAAGCGAATTGAAGTCCAAGCAACTAGTTCTATACAATTGAATAACATCCTTAAGTTGGTCTAAATTCAAGTTCTTACGTTCCATTAGCGTAAGGATAACGACACGCATTTGAGCGGAATGAATTTGAAATTGGCTGTCTCGTTGAGTGGTGTTAGACAGAGTTTTTAGGTGCTCTAGAATTAGCTTATAGTCATGAGCAGGATTGACTAAGCCAACATTATCGAAGTGCAAAGGACTCTCGGCATCTTTACGCTCTTGTTTAATTGGTAGGGATTGCTCTTCGAGCTCATTGGCTTTTAGTTTCTCCTGCCAGGCTAGACTGCGCTCCAATGGGAATAGTTTCTTCACTGCATTTGCTGCCTGTTTTGATTTTTCTTCAATAGCTTCCGGCACACTCCAGAAAACGTCCACGAATTTCCGTTCCTCCTTTAACTTTTTGAAATGTTCATCGTTTGAGACTCTCTTAAGGACTTTATACTCCAGCACATCCATAATATTCTGTTCATAAATGCTTGGCAGTCCATCGAAGGGTAAAAGATCATTTTGGGCACACGCTCGAGGCATCTGAGTGTCCTTGAGGGTACATTCCAGATCCATGCTGTCGATAAGATTATCGATTGCCTGCAATTGCTCAGAGTTCGACTCGGTTTTGGGTGTTCGCAACGATGGAAAATCCCAGAAATGATGCTGGGCATGATAGGATAGCTCCAGCATATATAAACTAGCCGGTTTATTCTCCTCCGGCTGTTGTGGAATTAATACCACAACTCTGGGAGTATTGAACTTTAAGCTGAATATTTTCCAACACAGAATCACACGTTTCTTAAGTAAAAGGGCTCTGACCAAGGCATCTAGCTTCCTGGCGGAAACGGAATTGCCCTTCTGGTGTACCAGCAGGTATAGGGAATCACCGCAAAAGTATTCATCAGGTATAGACTGCCACTCGACGAAGCCTACGAAGTGAAGACCAGCCGGATGTGGTTCTTTTGGTTCAATTAATGTGTCATCATAGGGGACAGCTGTGCCGCCCAGCATATAACCATCTATTAAATCCTCTGGCAATGGTGTGATCTCCGCGCCCTTGATATAATACCGCTCCTCACGGGACACCCATTCTTTCTTTTCACTCCAAACCTTTTTCAACTTGACCAGACTTTCATTTTTCACGGCGATTATGCCCTGAATATTGAGGGTAATCTTGCTACCAATAAACAGCTTGGCATTCCAGGACCAAGGACGTCGATTGGTAACCTTAAAGATGTTTCGCAATGCCTCCTTAAAGTTGCACAGCGTTGCATTACACTGGAAAACGAGCTGCAATGCATATTTTTGGTTATCCAGCTCATCGGGAGTTGTTTTTCGGCTCAAATTAAAAATGGCCTGGGGCAGATTTGTCTCTGGATTATCCTTGTAGGCAATATTGTGGGATCTAGACGAGGAGTAGTTAAATTTCTTTCGCATAAAACCTTTTTAATTAACACACTTACCCAACTATAAGCTCAATGCCCGAATTGAGTAAATTGTTTGTAATTTCTTGGAAGCTTGTATATTCTTGTTTCGTAGAATTAAAGTCAAACAACAAAAGAATTCGCTGTCTAGCAGGCTTAAAACTGTGGAATATCCAAAACTTTATCTAGGGATACTTTTTGGTTACAGTGTTTCACTTACGACATAGCCTCTTCCTGCATTTGTATAGCCACTTTTAGACCATCTAGCCATTGACCCTTATTTGTAGCTGTCTCATTGACAAATTTAAAGAATTTGAGCAACAATGGCCAACTGCAAAGTTGAATATTTTCATATTTCTTGACATTTGGAACACTTTTTTCGCCATTCTCCGCTCCCACTAGCACAAAGGATATATAATCTTTCTTGTCACTGACAATCTAAAGGATATTAATTGAATCAAATCTGTTGGAAAACTTTACGACTTGACTTAAACCCACCTTATCCTTAATTATCTCTGCCGCACATTTTACGGCTTTCAATTTGAATTCTTCCTGAGCGCAATTGCGTATATCCAGGATTACAATAAGGCTTTCCTTGTTAGTTGCCATTTGGAATGTAATATTTAAGCAGAAAGACAATGTTTTTAAAATAATCAAAGCCGCTTAACTCAATTTCACAACAAACTACTATTAGTTGCTTACAATAAAATACCACATTTACCGCGGTAAAAAAAAATAGCGGCACCGTGTATAAAAATAGGGTCAAAATACTCGCGTCTCAAATTGAGCGCCAATATTTGAATTCTGAAGGCGGGATGTAAATAAAGATGCGCAAAAAATCTCATAACTGATAAATGTTAAATACAACTATTAACCGTAAGTCGCCTTATAAAATCTTATTTTAGCAAATGTTTTGTTTTGTTAAAAAGAACAATTTCGTTTAAAAAAAATAAATACAAGAGATACAGCCTTTAACAATACAATAAAGGGTCGGCTTTTCTTTACACTGTAAACGATCAGCTCATTTAAATATTGGGAAACCACTTATAAAACTGAAATGCCAACTTTCTTACATTTTGTATTGTTTGATAATCAATACGTTGTTCTTAATAAAATGTAAATATAATGGCGAATTTTCAAAATAGATTTTATTTTGTATATTATCTGCCAATTATGTTTACTATATCAGGGGATAAAGTTTTAAAAAAAATCTACATGATTGAATTAAGTGTTAGTTTAAGAAGTCATTCAACTAAAAGTATTTATGTATTAAATTAGAATTTTATTACATTTTTTTCCTATATATACATATTTGGACATTTTTATTTTAATTTGCTTAGTGTAATTTAGTAGTAAAACTTATACCAAACGTTTTTCATAATTCTGCAATTTTTCGAGATATTTGGAATTTTGACTCAGATAATTAAAAATCAAATTTGTGTCAAGGACATTGGTTGCAGGTCCACCATATTCAGCTGGCAGGCTCTCATAGCCAATCATTTCTCGCAATTTGCTAAGATGTTTGCCATCATGTGTAAAGATCTGAAGGAATAGGACTCGAAACTAAATAACTTTTAAATTTGCAAAGAATTAAACTTTTTACCTTCTCTTTGAACTCTTTGTTCATGAAGGGCATGAATAGAGTGGAGGTCACATGCATAAGAAAACCACGTTGGATAATGTGTACTATTCGTTGTGTAAAGGGTATAACTCCATTTTTATCATTGACAATTTTCATAAATGACGGTGAAAATTGTCGCAGAAAATTTCGAGTGGTTCTAGATGGGGAAACAAAGCAATCGTTAATACACTTTCTATTTTCTTTTTAGATCTTTGATTCAACTTACCCTTGTAGGTCACATATAACCGTGATACCATGTTCCTGGACACGCGGGAGCATTAGAAGGGATTCGAAAATCAAATCATCAATTTCCACCAGACTCTGCAGATAGTCTGGAAACTGCTGGAAAGCATCGACTGTCTTAAAAATAACCAAAACTCTTCCATTTTTATCCACATTTGGCATCACAAAACGCGCATGTGTGGCATAGAATAGCTTTTGATAATAGTCCACAGGATGCCTGGCCACCCAGTTCGGATGTTTGTGCTTAAAATCATAGTAGGCATGTATAGCTTGATAGGCTTTTATTGTATCCCAGTGTGTGTAATGAAGAAATTTGGTTAAAAATATATCATCAGTGCCCACATGAAGTACATCCGATTCTGTAAAACGAATTAAAACAATATTGATGACAAATTCAAAGTTAATCGTTTGATCACAAAAGTCACTCACTTTCCACTAGTTGTCGCAGTTGTTTTATTTTGAAAAGTTGTTCCGCTGTGTACTCTACCCGGGATCGTAGGAATAGTAACATTTTGCCCAAGCAACACACGTTCTTTTTTGTTAAGTTTTGTCCTAAATTTAAAAATTTTCAAAATGTCCAAATATTTAAGGAAAAGTTTTAAAATTTTGAATTGGTGTTTTGAAATTTAATTCAAACCCGTCTACGATCTGCACTTGAAGAGCGCTCAATGAGCACTGAGAACACGCGACAAATTGTCATATCCAAATTTAATTATTTTATATTTGGCATTATTGTTTATTTAGTTTTATAACCAGTACGCGTTAATATTTCTAATGGATCTCAATTTAATGTGATGTGAATAAAATGTAAAATTAACGGGTATATCTATTTAATGTTAACATTTGCCTTAAAACTGTATTTTTATTATTTAGATAGATTATTTTTATTTATATTAGTTCAACCCAAGCAACTATATTTTTAATAAATAATAAAACGCTATGTTATAATTTGACAATTTTAATTAAAAAAAAAATTTTTTAATGTTTGGTTGAATGTCAACACGTAAAATTTTTTTTAGTATTTCCAAGAGTTTTCAATTTAACTCATTTGTTGAGGCATATTAAACTTAAAACTTAAACCTAAATATGTATTTGTATTTTGTATGTATGTACATATGTATGTATGTTTTTTTTTTCTTTTTATTTTTACATTAAATTTTGCTTTTATAATTTATTCTTTTGTTTTATAAAAAAATTTTGTAAACTGTTTTTAATCTGTTTACATTTAAATATAATAACATTCTTTGCCAATTTTTAAAATCAACAATTTAGTTAAAGTATCACAAATTAGATTTGGTTTGATATGGCTTTAAAAATGTTCTACGACTTATCGCAATTAAAAAAAAGTGTGGGTATTATTTATGAAAGCATATTTTAAGTTTTTTGCGAAATTAAAATTTGACTGATTTAATAATTACGAAAGACATAAACGTGACAAGTTTTAATCATTATATGTACTACACATTACTATATAGAAACTATTAGATCATAAATTTCATACAAAATTTTAAAAGACAAGAAATTTAAAATAGGTTTGAGAAACCGAAACTAAATACAGTATTGGTCATAAATATTTGGAATGGTTTTTACTTCTTTACTTAATGATTTTGGTTTTTTTAATCGAAATTTATTCATTGCTTGCCAAAACCCTTCAAGGTAGGGTTTACAGTCTTACAGTTTATACAAGCTACAAATTCAGATTTAAAATATACATATGTGTAGTCCCTGGCCAAATAATTAGATGTACTTTTAAATTTCAGGTAAAATAATAATTATAATATGTTTGTGTTTTTATCGTATTTCACCAGAATGATTATACATTTATGAACAACGACGATATTAAAAAAAACATATTATTCCAATTTAAATGTACTGTCTGTATTTTTTTCAAGTACTTTTACTAAAATGTTAAAAATATTTATTTTTCCTGAAAAAAAAAAGCAAACTCACCTGAAGGCCAAATATTTTTTGAAAAATAATACATATAATCGATTCATAGTTTGTGGGATTCCAAATATACATATTTATACATCGGTCATTGTATTGAGATGTAAGTTTTGTCTATATCGGCTTCCCGAAATTTTGAATCGCCAGAAAAATAGACATAACATTAAGCATTTTAAAACCCGAAAATACACATTTGAATATAAATTTAAACTCCTTGAAAAAGTTATAAGCCCTGTAAAACAAAGACAAACAGTTTATCAAAAATTTCTGCATTTTTGTATGATTTTTTTTTTTTTTTCTTTTCTTTTTTTTCTTAAATTACGAACGAAGGAGAGAGAGAGAGAGAGAGATAGAGAGAGAATTAGTTTCCCTGTATAGTAAAGCAATTTTGATTAAAATATAATATTTTTGATCTCTTCTCAAAAGTGGTGGGCACTAATTGTAAGTGTTTTCGAACTTGAATTGTAATCTTCTCGACAACCAATTATTTATACCCTATGTATTATAGAGCATTTTTCTTAAGACGTTTTAAAGTATAGCTAGATTTTTAATATCAAATTTCAGATATTCATAATCTGAAGAAATCGTTATTTAACTTCAATAAGTTGGTTACGTAAAAATGTACGACAAAATATATTTTCTTTTCAATTGTTTATTATCTTTTAAGTTGTCTCAGATCCAGACACATTTTTCAACGAAATTCTATAATTATATAATAGGCATTATCATTTATTACAATAAAACTATAGTTAATAAAGTGTAAGAAAAGTGTTTTTTGACTCAAGATATATTTTACCAGCTAAGAAAGAATCTGTGTGGTTCTTTAAGATGCTTAATAGTTACCCATATTCAGAATAAAATGCATTGAAATACTGATCTCGAAAACTCTTTAAGAAGAATGTGTATAATTTAATAACGACTTTAATGTACCCTTTACACGAAGAGAGTAACAGAAGTCAGTCAGTAGTCCAAAAGGAAAACGCACAAGAAAACTCTAAGTACGATAATTGAAGAAAATGTCAACTACACACGATTGCTACGTGACTTAATAATGCCCTCTTGTCATTTGGTCTTTGCCTTGCCACCGAAGTCACTTCCCTTGGCTCGTTACCATCGTTTTTTCGCCTTGTGTTCATCATCAATTCTGGCAACGTGATGGAGTTGGTCGCTTTTCTTTCCATTTCATTCATTATATTTCATTAAGATTATTACTGCGGCTGGGCAAAGTTTGCCTAGTATCAAAAACAAAACTATGCAGTTTTAATTAGTAAACTTAACGATAGACGAGACTCGGTATCTATATCTTTGTTGAAATTTTTTGTTTGTTTTTTTGCCGTTTGTTGTGGCCATTGGGGAGGGTTAAGAGCATTGGCCAGGGGCGTGACTTAGTTGAAAATGTTGAAATTAACATTGCTCTGTGCATATTAAATGAATATTTATTGATTGATTATACCGATTTATAAATAACAAATATCAAATTATTTTTCTTGTTTTTTTAAGCTTATGTAATTGAGGCGCAGGCGCAAAATTTTCATTAATAACAAATGAGACTACCTCTGATTGTCAATTGTTTAGGTTACTTTTTTTTTTTTGTTAGAGTAGCATGGTTTTTGGTTAGATAACCACAATGGCCACTAGTTTGATATTTAGAACATTATTTTATGTAATTTAAATTACTCCAAAATGGGTGAATTTGTTTTAATTATCTACCAAATAAATTGTATAAATAATGTATTCAATTTGGATTGCCAAAATAATAAACATTTACCTCTTGTGTGGTTAGTAACTAACTTTTTGTGTATTTTGGGTCCACTGATTAAATGATTCAATTGCGGTTAGTTGGTCAACTAAATATGTGTAGAATGATAATAATTAGTTATAGAATATTTTTAAAAATAAAATGAAATAAAATGGTTGACTTTTATATTAGATTTTAGACAAATTACTAACATAAGACATGAATGGTGAGACATGAGATTTTAATACAGACAACTTGTATTAATCAAGACTCTCTTGTTTTCATAATTAATTTAATATCAACATCAACTTTTATGAAAAATTTATAATGTCCGAATTTTAAATTAGCATTAATTAATATTATTAAATTTAATAAATTAAATTTAGATATAATTTTATGACCTTTAATCCTCATTCGATGTGTTAATTTATAGCGTTGAAATGGTCATTCTATTGAGTTGATGATTTTGTGGCCGTAACGGTTTTTTTTAAAATTAATTTTGGTAAAAAGCCCCAAAATGTGGACCTGGCAAAATAAAAAGACACATTTTAAAATTTATGATTTTCAATTTGGCCCCAGTTCCAATTTGGAGCCAATTGAAAAACTCAATTTTGTATGTAGGTACTTTGTGTTCTGTATATTATGGTCTGCTTGGCGTCATTTTAAGCAACTAATTCATTCTAAAGTATAACTACACTTGAACTTCGAACGATAGTGAGTTAAATTTCCCATCGAATGTACATATAATAATAAGTAAACTACTCTATGAGCTGGGAAAGCAGTTAATTAAGTAATTGAAGAATCTGAGCAGACTAAAAGTAGTAGAACGACTTAGACTCAAAGTGACAAACGGATGTCTTCTTTAACTATATGCTACCGACAGATAAACCTGAAGAAGTCTGCTGGAATTCGAATAAGCCACAAAGACCAAACAGCAAGAACTGTTGTCAAACTGATTTAAGCCGAGTCTGGTGTGATCTTTAATGATTGAAAATTGAAGCCCATAACATCTACACCACTTTGAAGATATTGCTGATCTTATGCTCCATTGTTGTCAACAACATAATATCTTTTACCTCAATGCTTAAAAAAAGCAGACTTCGCTAATTACTCTTGAATTGAAAGATCATCCCAATTCGACCATTACTTCATCACTGAAACCAGTTGGGAATTGTAACTAGATAAAGCGAAAAAGGCAAGCCTAGCTTACTCTACAGTTCATTTATTGCTTGAAAAGTCCGAAAAGTGAATTACATTGTTCATCAATTTACTAACCACCAAACGCGTACCGTTGCACAGTTTTGGTTGGTTTATGTTTCGAAGCATGATTACTACGAAGCCAACCTTTAGGCGCAAATTGTGCGGTGGTAAGCCAGGCACGTCCAAATAGTTTAAAAATTCAATTGGATAGTTGGTGGCTTCATCTTCATTTGTGACGCAGCCAATAGATTTCAATGAATGCATTGTTTCAATGATCTGGTTTTGAATTATGTAGTTCAGGTCATCTACATCGCTCGCTCACTCAACCATTCATTATTTTTGTAGTTAGAAATAATATTTGGAAATACATTGTTGATAAGTTCGTCTTAATAATGACAATAAATTTTAAGGCTTATTGTTTTACTTCTGTAAACTAAAGTTTATACTGCAGAACAGGCATGGATAAATGATTTTGAATTAATTAAAGTAATCGAAATATGTCGCATACTTGACTACATATCGAAACAAAGAGATACTCTGCATAATTAGAATACAAAAAAAAGTTGGTTACTTTGTTTCGAGGGTTTGGCATCAACACTTTCAGATTCGTTGTTGTGGCTTGATTTGGCCTTTCAGGCTTGTTAATTAATTATAAGTGGCTAACTTCCTAATATGCACAAACTAAATATATCTAAGAGTCTTAGGTCAGGTTGTCATATTTTATTTCCTACTAAAGATGTCCTAATATAAAATGTTGAATATGATATGACATAATGACTGAGCATAATGTTGATGCTCTAAAATTATTCAATTTTCACAAAAACTTTAAATGTTGAGCATATAATTGTGGACAAAAATTCCATATATGTAATTAATGAGGTTAAAAACTACCACTTAGATAAAAAAAAACCGGTCCCCTTTCCATTTTTGATAGTACATGAATCGATGGAACTTCTTGTTCACAGAATATTGCAAAATACTTGTAAAAATTGTAAAATCGTTTTCATGTCCAACAAAACCAAAAATGGCATCGAATTTGCAACCACGCCCACATCATCAGGGCCAGCAACAAATCACATTGACACCCACAATTTGGCATACCCCCAAAACAGATATTTTGTGACAGGACTCCACAATGACCCAGCGATCCCCATCGCCTCCTGCCGACATAGTTGCGGGCGACCGATGACCTGGCTGACCAACATAGAGTCTCCCCCCTTTTACGCCCATCTTAGCATCCTTAGCACACAGGACACACAAAAAACGAACAAATTACAACTGTTGTAAAGTGTCATTTTTCAGCAAAGATGCGAACATTGAAACGGATGGGCCGAAGGGGGATGGCCGGGTGCAATGTAGAAATAATCATAATGTCCAAGCATCGCATATTTGAGACGAAATCTTGCGTGGAAATGTTGCAGAAACAACAGAAAAAGAAAAATGTTGGCAAATTTCAACGAGAATGGGAAGACGGCGACAAGAAGAAAAAGAAGAAGAAAAAAACTAAACCAAATTCCAATTTGTCAGGAATTTGTTCAATTTCAGTTTTGCTTTGTTCAAGGCTATATATGGATGATGTTGGTCGTTGCCGTGGTGAATAAATGGAAAGGGCCAACAACAGGGACTTGGTCATAACCTCTCCACACGTGCCGCCATGCAAAACCAAAACCATAAGCATAACGGTTTCCACTTGGGGTTCCTTCTCCCCTCCTCCTGCATGCCTGCCTCCTCCTTTCGGTCGCCGTCTCTGGCAGTTGGCCATTAAAGACCTACCACGACAAATCGCATACATTTAACACGCACAAGAAGGACACCCATAAAGGAGCAGCAGCAGCCACTCAACATCTGTGGTGACCAAAAAAAGTGCATAATTTGAGACACAAAACCAAAAAAACAAAACGAAAACCCTTAGCGATGGCAACGTGATTGGAAAATTGCTGCCAAGATATATGGATATTGAATGGATTCTATGACTTATAACGACGGTTAAGTCAGACAAAATAAACGGAGCCAAATAAATAAAATATATCAAATGTGAATAAAAACTTCTTTTTTCTGTGTTAAAGGGAAACCAGGCAGCTTTTGAAAAATCGAATAATTAACGTAAAGCAATTTGGTTTATATTTTCAAGAGTAATTGAAGTCCATAGTTTTTTTATCCACATTTTTATTATCCACAAATCCAAAAATTACCATAAGCTTAATGTATATACATAAATGGAATTCATATGTAAAAAGAGGCTAACGAGTCCATTTATTAATGTATTGTTGTGTTATTAAGAGTCTCAAATTTGTGATTATTTATAATTATTAATTATTTAATACTTTCAAGTTCCAAGACCTGATCTTGATTTGTCGGTATGTTGTAACCAATGCCCTGAATTAAGGCAGCCCTGATCGTTTTCCCTTCAAATTTAGTATGTATCGACCTGAATGCAACCCTGACTTATTGTGGCAAAGACTAGCTCTAAGAAGTGAGGCCAGGAGTCAGTATAGAAGAAAATTGCATAGAAACGATGCGTTAAAATAAACATCCGATAATTAGCACCAAACGACGCTCGAGGCATGGGCCTTAGGGCTTAATACATATTGATAAACTTTATAATTAGTTGTATCTAACCACCATCACAATCTATAGGTACTCAGTTTCAAATAAATAAGTTTAAAATCAATTCGTGCTAAATGTTCTATTTTTGTATCGGTAGAAAACATTCGGGCGTTAAAGTAATTCTTGACGTTAACATGATTCTTAGATTCTTAAGCCCATACACAATTACAGTGGTTACTTCAATGCTTTTCCTAAACTCCATATCTCAACAATTTTGAACTCCTGATTATAAAATTCATCAGGTCAGGTGAACTTTTATAATGAAGAGAAAAAAAAAAACAAAGAAAATGTCTGCAATTTTTTTAAAAATTTTTGCAAGTTCTTATTAATATACATATTTATAATTTCCTAACTCACGCTATCATCTTCCGTTCGACATCCTACCATCAACGATGGTCAAAAGTAGGCAACAACACATACATTTACACATTCTCCACTAGGGTCTCGGGTCCACCCTTAATGACATTTGTGTGCCCCATGCGAAAATAAGGAGAGGTACATGTGCAACAAAAAAATTTTGCCATCAAACTTATAACAAGCCTTACCGCATCATCATTCTCGCTTCGTCCCATAAACATTGCAAGTTGCAAATTTTCCAAGAGTAAAATTTAAAGTGTTTTTTTGCCAGGGGCAAAGAGGAAAGTTTTCGTTGCCAATAAGCGATAAGTAGAAAATTTATGCTCAATCCCAGACACTGTTCGAGCGTTTGATGCCAAAAATACATTTTCCATTGCATAATCGCAGGCGTTTGGCCAAGAGCTGACAGATATAGATTCCATTTACCTTCTGGAAGAGTTTATAAATATATATTTTCAGCAAATAAAGTAAACCATTCAATTGTTGTTATTGTTTTTTTGTGGTTCACTGGATTGCTGGTGGTGCTCAGAGTGCTCCTGTCCTCAGAGTGCCATTCTTTCTCCACCCACATTCAGGACTGACAAAGGACTCCCTTATGGATTTGTGTGTAAATCTGTTGACGCTTGTGCCTCGAGAGTTTTAATTGAATTTTGAGTGGCGTATTTAGGGATTTGTTATTTTTAATAGAAAGAGACACAGACCACTCCCCACTCCACACACTAACCAACACTCACCGCACACACACACAAACACACATACACACAGCCGAAGAGCTCTAGAGATGAATGCCAAAGTCTGATAGGAAAATGAATGCACAAACACACACACACACATAGTCAGTAAAGATTTTGTATTCTTTCAAATAAATTGAAAAAGTAAGCACAACAAATTGTGGACTTTTATTTTATATTTTTTAATTTTGTTTCATTTTTCCCCGAGACAACTTTATAAAAACTCTGCAAGAATAAATCCGACTACGCATGGTCAGAAAATAGGCATTTTTAACATTGGTGACTTATTAGAAAAGGAATAGAAAATAAAAACTGCGGGACGAGCATGAATATCCTTCTAGACATACATATAACTCCATTTAACATTAAATTTTAATTACAAGTATCTAAAAAATCACCGTGCCAATTTTCAGCATTTTATCATTTATTTGTTGGATAGAAGATATACCATATCGAACAATGTATCCCTTTTTACGAAAGGGACCTGACTGATGAAAATGTTATAATTAAGAAAGTATAATTCTATAATTTTGTGTACATATTGAATAACAATTGCCTAAGCTACGTTTGGGTTTTTGTTTAATATTTTTTTGTTGTTTCCTTAATTAATTAATTTCCAATTTTTTAATAACGGATAAATACAATTGTCTTGTATGTCTTAAAGCTTAAATTTTCATTTTTTTATATTGGTAACCACAGGAAAGACTTTTATACAAAAAAATACGTTTTCTTGGCATTAACTATAGTTTGAAAGTTAAAAAATTTAATTGTTAGATCGACATTGGTACGACTAAAACCTAATATGAATTTACAATAATATCTAAAAGAGAAGTTTTGCCTTTAGAAGGATATTTAGGGACTTACTGACTTTCAAAAATAAACATTTATTTAGTATAAACACCTTTTAAAAATGAAGTAAGTAAGTCGTCTCGCCGACTTGGATATACCATACACCAGTAAAACAAATATTTTAAATTTATAATAACCAATACATTTTCGTATTTAAAAAAAACTGTTCACATGCTTTTCACAAGCATATCTTAGTATTTCGCTCACTCAAGCATACGAGCACCCTAGCGCCCCCACCAGCCAACGGCCAACTCCGGCCATATGGAAAAACGTTTATATGCATAACTTGGCTATTTTTAGTCCGATTTTGATCAAATTTGGTATTTTGCTGAACATTAGTATCAAATTTAAGTGTGCTAAATTTGATTGCACACGGTAGAAAATTACGGGAGATAATCGAGTTTTTTCAAATTACGGGGGCGGAGGGGGCGTGGCAAAATCTTTACACATCAAAAATGTGCGCAATTACTAAGCAAATATTTATACTAACTATGGTGTCTCTAGTTGAAATAGTTTTTGAGAAAATCGGTTTTATTTAATTTGCGGGGGCGGTAGGGGGCGTGGCAAAATTTTTACAAATACAAAATGTGCGCATTTACAAAGCAAATATACATACCAAATTTTGTGTCTCTAGTTGCTATAGTGTTTAAGAAAATCGGTTTTATATCATTTGCGGGGGCGGTAGGGGGCGTGGCAAACATTTGAAACAAACTCGATAAGCGTACATATGACACGAGTCTACATACTAAATTTGGTGGCTCTAGCTCTTATAGTCTCCGAGATCTAGGCGTTCATACAGACGGACGGACGGACGGACGGACGGACGGACGGACGGACGGACGGACGGACGGACAGACGGACGGACGGACGGACGGACGGACGGACGGACGGACAGACGGACATGGCTAGATCGTCTCGGCTGTTGATGCTGATCAAGAATATATATACTTTATGGGGTCGGAAAAGCTTCCTTCTGCCTGTTACATACATTTTAGCGACTTTAATATACCATTTCACCCTATGGGTGTATGGTATAATAAATGCTGTCCCACAAAGCATTATTAAGTATTTTCCGACCTTGGTTTGAATCGTTCTCGTACTCAAACTGTCCTCAAGTTTAATATTCTTGAAAGTAGCGTAGTATTTCTTAGTTTTTTACATTTTAAGCCATTGTGAATTTGGTCAATTTAGGGTGAGAGCTCTAAAGGCTTCAATTAAACGGATTGCATTTTTTTGGGAAAATTTTTTGTGTTTAAACTTGTAAAATTTGGCAGACTCTGAGCCGCTATGATATGTGGATCATTCAAAATCCTTAAAATAGCTACTTTTCTATTAAAAAAGGACTTTAGTTTGGTCCATCAGAGTTTTAAAAAATCATTTAAAACACTAACATGGAGAAATTAGCCTTTTCAATGGTTAGACGCATACTTTTCAGCCTCAAGTAGTTTAAGTTTGTTTTTAAAAAAGATACAGCTATTGGAATTTTAATAAAACAAAATTAGCACAAACTAATACTAATTAAAAAAAAACCCTAAATACACGTTTTTATCAAAGAAATATAAGAATTGAAGCCCTTGAAAGGGTTCTATAGAAGAAAGAGACTGAATATTTCCATAGATGGATACAAACAATTTCTTTGGTTGATTGATATATTCTACTAGTAGTTTCCTTTTTTGGGTAGATTCAAACAAATGGATTAGTTACACTGTATAAATGATTTGGCAAGGCATTCAAAAAATAAAAATGTGCTATAAAAAGCAATTTGTTAACGCCATAAAAGTTTGACCCGAGTTACTGTGTCTTTGTTTTTTTCATTTTTGGTTTTTTGCTGATTTTTTTTATTGTGCCTGATGACCAATTTGAAAAGCAATATGTAGTGAGGTTGAGGAATGGGTATGTGGAGTACCCGTTCACCCAATCATCCAATCATCAGGCACACAAAATTCTTTCGAATTTACAGCTGCTATTTATTTTCGCCCAACATTTGCGGCACATGTCGCCAGGACCAGCAACCGAAATTCTGTTCCTGGCTTTGTTTTTTCCCCCTTTTTATTTTTGCGTGTGCGGGGTGAGGGATTTTACGAGTATGAGTGTATTTGTTGTTCATTTCATTTAAATTACCCTGTGGCTGACCTCTCCATGTCCCAGCATGTCATTGGAGCGTCATATTGAAACAGTTTTGTGTCCACAAGTCCACCATCGAATTTCCATTCAGTGTGTATTTTCACTTGTGTATGGAATATTGCGGGTGGTTATTGTGGTTTTTTAATCAAGTTGTATAGAGACAACAAGCAATTGAGAGAGTGATGCTAAGTAATAATAAGAAAAACAATGAATTTGAGTAAAGGCAAACCCCGCTAAGGGAAAATACGCAAAAAAATTGTATTTTAAAAGTAATTTTTGTGCAATATTGTTTGTCAATTTTTATTAGTATAGCAATTTGGTTTAGTATACTTTTAGAATAGGTTGAATGAGTGGATTAGGACTTTTGATCGTCGTCTTTATGTCTTTTATCTTTCGCTTCGAACTCCCTTTTTCCTTTTGTAGTAGATAGTCTTATTCTTTATTTAATGTAGTAGATATAAAAGGCTTATATTTTAGGTTTTGTATCTGCATCTCCCTTCTTTGACCGTCGATTTTAGATTGACTCTCTCGCTCCATCTGTCTCTCCTCTCTTGATTTCAGTGTTAATTAACGTGCAAAGTACAACAGTGTAGAGAATTTAAGTAGACTCATCGGTTGTTGTTACAGTGTAAACTAGTCATCCTACTACAATTTTTCGCTACTCATTATTATGAGATTATTATTACAATCTCATATCTTAAATTTCCAATGCAGTCCTCGGTAGATGAGTTGTCTAAGTGGCCCAGTCAATTAGGTATCTGAACAACGAGGAACCGGGTTCGAATCCCAGGCTAGTGTATGGATGTAGTTTTCGTCTAAGCCGAAGGCCTTAGTTGCCAGTGCTTGTAAAAATATAGTTAGGTTGATAGTTTACAACTATATCCTATACTTATAATAATAATAATAATAATAAATAAATTTCCAAAACTTTAGGTGTACCCTTAGCCCAGGAAGAAATTGGCAAAATAATGAAAAACATTAATGTGGAAAAATTAAAAAAAAAACAAAGCCTAAAGAAATATTTTGAAGTTTTATATATTACGAAGGAAATTCAAATTTACCTAAATTTTTACTTTTTTCTTCCATTTAAACATAGTCTTCATTATTTTTATTGAATTAAATAGATGAACGTGTTATTCCAAGGAATATATTTTGCAGTGCTAAGCGATGGAAATTGCGAAATTTGTTTCGGTTTTTATGTATAATTTCATAACGACCATAGCCGTTATTATAATCCTCCAAAAATTATGTGTCCCATTGGTCGTATACGTTATTTTTGTTTAAATGATTGGAGCCAGAAATTGGCAACAAATGCTACACGGCCTAGTCAGTAACGCATTCAAAAAATCGTTAAGAAATCCCAAATGTTGCAACAAAATTTTAACTTCTATGTGTCCTTAAGTCAAATTTAATTTATTTTATATTTGTGTATACATAAGATAATAAAAACTGTCGAAAATCTTTTAAAATTAATTATTATCTGAGATAATAAAAACTGTCGAAAATCTTTTAAAATTAAAAGTCAGCTGATTTAAAAAAAAGACATGCCAAAACTCAATGGTTTCACCCTATTTCGGGTCCTGCGAATCGAACTGCATCATGCATTAGTTTTTTAAGTTATCACGATGGTTTCATTCAAAATTTTTTGCGGAAGTTTTTTTTTATCAAAGTTGCCCTAACTTTTAAAATATTCATTTTTTCTTTATGAATAAATCTGCAGTTATTATACCGACTGTATATATGTATATTTAAAAAAAGTAAACTAATGGTAAATTAGATAGGTCTGGTGTCTCTTCTGCTGCCATTGATCTAAGTAAAATCTCATATTATGAACAAGTTTCGAATAGAAAATGTTCAATATTAGCAAAATGCGAGAAAACATAAAAAATTGTGTCAAGAATTGATTTTTTTAACATTTTGGCCCAAAGATCGGGAACGGACAGATATGTGCGATAGATGTCTTTCCAACATTTGACAGAATGTTTTTTTAGAAGAAAATTTAAAAAAAAGAATATTTTAGAAGTTATAAGCAAATGAAAAAGAATATTATTTCTGAAAAAGGGCAACTTTCATGAAAGACTTTCGTAAAAAAAATTGTATGAAACCATCGTAATAACTTAAAAAACTAATGATGCAGTTCGATTCGCTAGACCAAAAATAGAATGAATCTATCGAGTTTTGGCATGTCTGTGTAATCAATAAAAAAATATTGCTATAGGTATTCAATAGGTCAGCTAAGCAGCTATAGAAGCAAAAATTCAAATTTAATAAAAATGATTTTGAGAAACAGAGTCAGTTGCAGATATAATAATAGAAATGTGTACAAAAATTCTTTGTTGATATAAATGTAAAATCGATTGACCTAGAAAATTAAATGGTTTATTTTTATTGTCTATGTAACTATTGAAATATTAATCTTAGAAACTATGTTGGAACTACTTGCAAGTAAATTGAACTTATATTTATGATTTGTAATAAATTGATTGAACCAATTCCGAATGGGTAGCCCGAAAAAGGTATATGCGGAAAGACATACATACATGTATATTTTTGATGTATTTTGTTAGAGGCGGCACTTAAAAAGTTATTGCCTACTTTTTGGCACTCAAATGTGTGGAAAAACACATAGCAAACACATACATAGACACAAACACATATGACCATATAATACAATACATTTACGACTTGAGCAAGTAAAATTATTATTTGTCTAGCCCCAGAAAGAGATTTTATTATATTTAAATTACACAAAGCATTAAATATAATTCACTCAGTACGCTCCATTTACTAAGGGTATATAAAGAGGCTCACACGGACTCACAAGGCGCACACACACAATCACACACTAACACACATATACAAATACATAGAGATATGAAGATACTTTTGCTGGCTGAAAATCGCTGTAATACTTTTTCATCAATTATATGATGCGCAAAAATATATATGCCAAGATTTACAATATCAAACATGGCACACAGACAGAGGCTTACACAAACATAAACACACACACAGACCTACATATAAAATACATTCACTTATACATATATACATAGACATGCTCTAGATGGCAAAACGCGTCATACTTTACTACTTACTAAATCCATTACAAAGTATTTACGTAGAAAATTGCTTTATATCTCTGCATATCTTCTCAGTCGACATCGTCGTCATCGTCCTTACAACAACAACAACAACAACAACAACAACGTTAAGAACAAATTTAAGTACGTGGGAATAATAGTAAAAGCAACAAAAACGAAGAAAAAAAGATCTTAGTGCCACATGTAGTGGTAGTATGTAGTCACTCCTCCCCTCGAAAGGTAGAGGGAAGTGAAATCTCTGCCCTAAAGTCGAATGCCTTGTGGCATGCCCCAGCCCCAAGGCTGCCAGAGCAAAGTAAGTCAAATACAAGCAAGAAAAAAAAAGGCTGTGTGTGCAGCAATTTATATGATTTGCTTTCTTTCCTCCATATATAAGTATATATAGTATGTATATTTTTTTTACGTAAATGTCAGTGGCAAATAAGAAAATATTAAAATAGATTTGTGCACTATGTAAAGGAAAGACAATGGCAGTAACCGAAAATACACTGAAAGTATTTTGAAATTTTGTTTGGAAAGACAACTTGGGTCTGATTTTTAAAATTTATTTTAAAGTGTCATGCAGACATTTTACTGGGATTTCAATACTCGATTTCCTCGGTCTACTTTCTTCAAAACTTAACAAATATTTCGCACAGTTGACTGTTCCGACAAATCAACAGACACACACTGACTCACTCACTCACTCTCACACTTGTTATCAGCGAACTGATGATTTCCATTGCCAAGATGTTGTCAGTAAATCACAACCAGTATATTTCTTTCACTCTCCATGGCTTCTTACAAAAGAAGTCATAAAAAAATACGCAAATATATGTATACATACATATAAAAAAAGCAAAGTATGCCAAAAGCCAAAGCCGGATGCTAGCAGCGGAATGTGTGTAATTCATAGCGGATTTTCTTTTTTTCGTCACAGGAGGTAGAAGGAAAAGAAAAAGAAATTATTCATGCGTACTTGATGATGCATACATATGTATGTACATATATAACAACTCCTACAATGTTTGCTTTGATCGTAATCAGCGGTCTCATCATTCTCCTCATCCTCATCATCAACATCATCGACGTCATCATCTCTAACATCTCTATGGGGCCATATATCATGATGAAAGAATTTTGAAGTATACAAGCTGTAAGTATATGAAAGAAACATATAAATTATGTCTAGGGTAGTTCTTGGTTGGGTTTGTTGGGATCATTGAAGAAATTTATAATAAGTGATATTGAAAATGCAAGTAAAAGTTTCTTAACTTTCAATCGATTCACTTCACAGGGAAGTCAAAAATAAAGAAACCAAAATTTTCTGAAAGTTCTCATGGAATCTTTTTCTTTCGAATAGATCAAGAACATCGTTTTTGTAACAAATTCAAAAGGTACACAAAGTACTTTGAGGACATGGGGGTTAACTCAGAAGAAATTTAATGCAGTACGTACTTAAAAATGTGTGTTCTATGAAATTAAATAATCTTTGTATCCTTAATACAGTTTAGTGGGTAGAGGAATTGCAGAGTGATAGATTCTGAAATGCCTCAATAATGGGAATTCTCTGTTCAACGCAGCAGCTGAAATATTAGAAAAGATTTATATGGCTTCACCAAATAAGATGCACAAAAGAAAAATACCAAACATAACAAAAACTGAACACAGAATTGAGTCGTAAAAAATCATTTCTCAATTATTGCTTAAAATCAAAACAAAACATGCATCCACACTCTCTGGAAAACATTTAAGAATATGACACCTGCGCGATGTCAAGTGGCCAAGGCCGAGCATACAGTATAAACTTTTTCATTAAAATAAGAATTTTTTAAGAACAATTGTCGCTTCCTAGATTCTAAGATTTCATATATGTATATACTCAATACGTTTGTCAATAAAATCAGTTCATATTTTAAATTCAACGATTAAGGATCGGGTTATTATTACCTTCTCCCTATAAGCCCTATTCAAGCCGTTTGAGACATTTATTGAACTCAAAATATAGAATAGCCTTTTATTTTTAAATGAAAAATAAACAGAAGTAATTTTTGTTGCCTATTTGATTGGTCATATTTTTTTAGACATCTTGGAAATGTTTCAATAAAATAAATGAAATTTATTCGTTATTGATTACTCTAGCTAAAATCGGCTATGTCTTTGGCAATAATATTTTTAAATGTTTTAAGCTCCCTGCCTGTCGGCAGCGTTTGACCAGAACCGATCTATAATGTCAATAACTTGTGTTCTATGTATTTATCCGATCTTTTTAAAATTTTGGGATAAGATGTTTTACATGCATAATTATCTCTTGAATTAATATGGTAAAGATACTCCCACACCTTTACCGAATTTTCGTATAGCACTTAATGATATGGTGGTCCGATCCGGATGATTTTTATACTTCATATCGACCATGTTATAAATTACTTTAATACCAAGTTTCATTTAGAGCTTTTAAATTGGCTGAGTAAAGCACATACCCACCGACTGGAGGAACAGACGGACGTAGCTATATCGACTCATCATCTCATGCTGATCAAAAATGTATATATATATAATGTGGTTGGAAACGTATCATTCTGTGCGTAACAAACAATTTTGTAATACCCTCTGCATGGCTATAATTAACGTTAATTAATTTAGAACCACCATTTAAATTTTCGGTTTTTTTTCGAAAATTTTTTTTGTTTTCTTCCTAGTTCAAAATAGTTTCTTAAGAATAAATTTAGCAAAAAATGCATTGGTCTTATTGTCTTCGATGTCAGATTCAACGTAATTTTTAAAATTTTTACCCTCACATTTTTGTTTTGAATAAAATAATACTTTATCACAGTATTAAGACAGAATAGAATTACTAGAAGATTCACAACTTAAAGAATCAGGCCTGTACGTTTTCAAATCGATTTTAAACGTGTAAGGGTTTGCTTTTCAACCTGTTTTCGAAGTCAGAAATGAGAATGAAATATGTTTAAGTTGATGCATTGACTGAGGAACCACCGTTTCGCAATCGAATTAGGCCAATAAATTAATTTGGAGATGAAAACAAAACAAAACGACAAATTCATTCGAAGTCAAAATCGGGAACAAGCTAGAATGCTTATTTTTTTCCAAAAACCCGTTTACTTGTAAAGTCAAATCTGTGTAAAGCGAGGTACAGTTGTAGTTTTGTTTTATTTCAGAGGGACTTCATAGGGATTTCATAGGGACATTCGTATGGGGTATTAAACTTATCTTACATGTAGTCACTTCCCTTCTGAAGACAGGTTCAACAGAAAATGCAGCATGGGGAAAATCGCTTAGAGTCGTTTTTGGGGAGGCAAACAAAAATGAATAGGTTTTTTGTGTAATGGTTAATGTATGTACATATATGTAATGCACAACATACATGTGGGAGGTCTATCCACCGGACACAAATATTTAATAATAGTAGATTAACATATTTACCTTTTAAGAAGAAAGTAGCAGACTCAATCGGCACTCAAAGAAGTTTAAACGACACCAAGACCAAGATAACTGATCTATCAATTCTTTAGGCCTAAATGTTGCCTAGAATTTATAAATAATTTGCATCCTAAATTTCAGCAAAAGCTTTGATTTACATTGATAGACGAACTAATAATGCTTGTCCATATGAAGATTCAATACACCAAAGTCCAAAACTTTGGGCTTAAAATATGTTTGTGTAGGAAAACATAAATTTTTTATAAAATTAATCCGAAATATTAATAGATTTTTCAAATTAATTGAGACACATCCTTATTTACAGAGAATAATATTGGATGAACTTAAAAAATAATCAAAAATATGTACTTAGAAGAAGTACCTATTATTATTGTTGAACATACCAAAACATAAAACATAGGAATTCAAAATAAATTACCAATCTAAACATGTTTGCCAGATTTCGATTTGAGCATTTTTGCAGGATTCCTTTATGTCCTTTTTTGTCGAATGCCCTGCGATTTAAATGCTTTTCTTAAATGGCATCAACGCGTTGGCATCTATGACAAGAAAAATAAGAAGAACGAGAATAAAAAAAAAACACAAAAAAATGAAGAAAGAAAATAAAATGGATGAAAAGGGCGAAGAAAATTTGTCGTGCAGCGATGCAAAAAGGCACAAGCTGCCTTGAATTGCACTACGAATCAGTCTAGCGTGCTATCAATTACTGTGGCAAGTGTTGCACGTGCCACGACAAACACCGACCCAGTACCAGCACCACTACCACTACCATTTCCTTTAGCCCCTTACCCTTATCATCTTACCATTTTCTACGACAGCTTGCTCATCTCATTGTGTTACTTGGCATTTGCTTGCTTGGCTTTCATTTCATTCTATTCTAGGTTTTTTCTTTTCTAATTTCTTTTATCTTTTTTGTACCCTTTCTTAATACCCTATTTCTAAGATTTAAATGGGTATGTTATTGCATTACAGAAGAGCAAATGCAATTGGAACAAAGAGAATTAAGCATCGACATTCGACTCTCGAATGCGTCCAAGATAAAAATATTGAAAATATTAAAATATTTATAAAAATATATTTATTTAAAATGTGATAGAAATCATAGAAACCTATTGCAAATTGTTTAAGTAGTGTTTATTTTAATAAACCTATTAATTACAAAACGGTTACATACTCCAGCATAAGAAATATAATTTTTACAGGGTATCTCATTGTCCAATTTTCATCGCTCACTTGTGTAGTGTATTTTTTTAAGTGGCATGAACATCGTTGCGTTTTCTTGACAATTTCCCATTCCCTCTCATGTTCATTCCACTCCTATCACTCTGTCCCTCTAGATCTTACCGTCTTTTTCTACAATTGTTGCACAATTTTTTAATTTGTTGCTTGGCGAAGAGCTGAAAAATGGTTTAGAGAATTTTAATCTAAAATGGGTGGCAGAATCTGTTAGCGATACACATGGACAAACCATACTAAATCATATTTTTTGGTTCAACTATTGTCGTTTCCCTTGGCCAATTAAATTCATATTATACTCAAGCAATTTCCAAAATATTTTCTATTGAAATTTATGCATTCAATTATCCACAAATAAGCACACAATTTTCACATATTTAACTCACAATCAGACAAAACACAATTCCATTAAAACAAAAGCCACACAAGCAAAATAATCTGGGAAATTTGAAATTGTTCATTGGTGAAAAGCCTCAAGTAAATTGCAATTTATATTTATGCTTTTAGCCCGTTGGGTAAAAATACTTAAATAGTCTAAAGGACTAAATATCCTTAGGCATTGTAATAAGCCTAATCCCCAATGCATGCAATGCCGTCCGCCGACTAATAAAGACAGTTAAATATGAATGGTTGGAAAGGAAATGAAGAGATCGAGTTGTGAAAGTCCCAAATCAAATGCTCTTTAGTAACATCATTTTAGGTTTTTATAATTTTATTATCTACGAGGAAGTTATGGAAGGACCGTGTAATATTTGAGGAAAATTGTATTCACAAAACTCAAATCTTAAATATTTACATTTCTTATGCCTAATTTAGGATTACTGCCTGACCAAAATATAGTACCTACTAAATGATAGTGTGCAATGTGTGTATAGTCGTTTTTCATTGAAATATTATCTATAGAACGCAGTTTTTTTTATATATAAAGATGTATAAATATTTTTAATCTTTTAAACAAATTGATTAAACTGAATGGCGATATCTAAAAGATTTTATTTTAATGTTTCTTAACTTTCAGTGAGTAAATGTTTCTTAACTTTCAGTGAGTCATTTTGTAAAATTGTAAAATATCGAAAACCAAAATCAATCAAACCAATTGATTTATAGTTTGATTATTTCTAAATTTTATTAATTATGTTTTAATAAAGTTACTGTAACAAGAGTTTATATTTTTTTGCTTGTTTTGTAAAGAGAGCTGCTACAAAGTACACTTATTTCGGGAATAGGGAATATTCTGTTCCTGATTTCCCCATTTATCGTTAATACTGATTATTGTGGTTAACTATCTTTCTAATCCTAGTTAAAAATATTGAGGAGATTAACTTTAAAGATTATCTATTAGATATGTCTCTGTGCTAATAGCTTGCCATACTTTGTTGTTCTATATAATCCAAGCAAAGTGAATAGTTTAGAAATATGGCACATGTTTAAGGCAATTCGGCATTCTTCTCAATTGATATCTCACACCTACTTAAAATAGAGTTATAAAATTCGGCACTAAATATATTTAGAATACTTATTTTAAAAAAGTTTCGAAGGAGATCTCTAGAAATGGCAATTTTCCAATGAAAGTGTCAAATCTAATGTTTAGTTGCTTCAAATCAATAGCCAAGTGAGGGCATCTTGTGTTTCTTTATCCTTTACGTGGATAATGATCTTTTCATTTCACATATTAAATTCTCGAATGTAATAAGCATTAAATTTTCTTAGATGCAGTTGCAATTACATTGTAATTACAGGACCACAGACGTTCTCTATGCAGGTCTCGGAACAAGTAAAAAGGATTAAGCCAAGCATTTAAGTAGCAGCTTATGACAGATATACAAACATAAGTATGTAGGTACATATATGTATACAAAGATAAGTAAATGGGCTATGATACGAGTTAAATTGCCGACTTTCTTCTTCCCACTCTTCTTTTTTGCTATAAAATAACGCTTAAAATGTGACACATGTCCATGTTATGTTTATCCTAATTGGCCGCAAGTAATTTGCCTTTGTATAATTTTAATTAGTATTAAGATTTTGGCTTTTTGGGCCATCTCAAACTATGTACATAAATGAACATATACACATTTACAATATTTCCTTGTCTGTGTGAATGCAAATGTGTGTATGTGTTAATAACACAGTCCTTCCTTCCATTTATTGTTGAAGTGCATCCTCCAGAGATGTGAAGTAATCAAAATGTTAGTGCAAACTCTAAATTAATATCCTGCAGTTTCCCTTGGTCTCAATTATGGGTAAACTTGCTGCATTGCATAAATTTTGCCAGAGCAAATTGTAGCCACAACATCAGCTGACCAAGAGAATCAATGATTAATTTTCTGTGGTAGTTAGTCCATTCAGTTCGATGCACACATTTGAAAATGTTTGCATTGGGAAATATTTTATTGATTGCGATGCCCAAGGAAATCTGTCTAAGACAAGCGAGTAACACTAGAATACATGCTCTGATCAATAGAAAATGCAGAATTTTTAGTATCAAAATATATATATTTAAGTTTCATAACTGCGTCAATTTGTGTCAGCATTTCAGCATTTAAACGGATCGTCAACCCTTTCGTGCATCTGTGTCTAGAAGCTCACTCGTCTGCAGTGTATCTCCAAAGTGTTTGTATATAGAAATGCACCTTTTGTCTCAGCATCACTGAGAATTCGAGCACCAAACGTCAAACTCTCTGTGTATAATGTGTTCTATTGGGCGAAATAAAAATTAATGAATTAATTTTTCTTCTTACCTTTGTTACTCACCCTGTGTGAAGTCGTGTCGAGGATTGGGACTTGGACTGGGCAAAGAAGTTGAGGGAAATTCATTAAATGCACTATATTCCTATTATATTGATTTTTTAGCTTACTGTATTATCGGAATCTTGTTGTTCTGTACCACCAGTGTTGATCGGTTACGGCTTAGTGTGTGAAGTGTATCTTATTATTATTAAGGTCCACCATTATTATTCGCCATAGCCTCTGTTAGATTTAAGCTAAAAGTTGGTAATTATATTAAAATACTTTTTTTTTTTAAATTAAAAACTCTGGACTCACTTTAAGGGGAAGGTTTTAAAAGTGTAGGTAGGCATGAGTTTGTGTAATAGGGAGTATTTGTATTTGTTTGTGTTAGTTTGATTTGTATGTATTAGTGTGTATTAGTATGTATTAGTGTCTGCACCAGTGTGTACATTAGTATCTGCATCTTTGTTTTAGTGTATCTTAGTGTGTATTGGTATGTATTAGTGTCTGCACCAGTGTGTATGTACACGTTTCACGTAGTGTCTGCATCTTTGTTTTAGTCTGTATGAGTGTATGAATTACGCCGCCATCGCTTCTTTGGTTATCCAGCTTTCCATTCTCATTGCCCAAATGCACTCAAATCCATTTGGTAGCGGATTAAGTTGCCTGAATACCTTGAGTCAGTTTATTAGCAAAGAATGATTTTTAGAACATTATTTATTCGAACCTTTTTTTTGTTTTTTTTTTTTTTTTTTTTGGTTTTTAGGTGTTGTTTTTTTTTTTTTTTTTTCCTTTTTTTTTGGTTTTTAGCTGTTGTTTTTTTTGTTTTTTTGTTTTTTTCTCGATTTTTTTATAAAAGTAAAAAAAAACACTTTATGCTTAACCTAATTTGGATTTTATTTTAGAGCTATGTGCTCTATCGGTGTGAACTAAAACTTAACTGAATTGCTCTGGCTTCGTCCGAGGTATATCAACTTTTCAAATGACAGTTGGCGAAAACCCGGCTACTTGGATTTAGCTGTTTTGTTTTTTTTTGTTTTTTTTCTTTTTTTGTTTTTTTTTGTTTTATTTTCTTTTTTTGTTTTTTTCTCGATTTTTTTATAAAAGTAAAAAAAAACACTTTATGCTTAACCTAATTTGGATTTTATTTTAGAGCTATGTGCTCTATCGGTGTGAACTAAAACTTAACTGAATTGCTCTGGCTTCGTCCGAGGTATATCAACTTTTCAAATGACAGTTGGCGAAAACCCGGCTACTTGGATTTACTCGCATACGTTTCAATATTTTTTGACGTAAATATCAAGGAATACTTGTGTTTGAGAGTTCAAAATTTACATACAAGGGCAGTCCGATAAGTACTTAGCCTACAAATGAAAAACGAAAATTTTGGAGAAGTGTCGATTTATTTGTCAACATAGTCTCCTTTAAGGTTGATACACTTGATCCAGCAATAAGTTTTCTCGAGGTCTGAAAATGGGCCTCCGTGGCGGCGATGACTTCCTCATTCGACTCAAATTTCTGCCCGGCGAGTGACTTTTTCAAGTTTGGAAACAAAAAGAAGTGGCACGGGGCCAAATCTGGAGAATACAGTGGATGGAGCAGCAGTTCGTAGCCCAATTCGACCAATTTGGCCATGGCGACGGCGGAGGTGTGAGCAGGTGCGTTGTCATGGTGAAAAAGCACTTTTTTGTTTGCCAAATGGAGCCTTTTTTCTTTAATTCAGCGTCGAATCGTGACCTGTGACTGTTATGCCCTTCTCCAGGTAGTCGATGTAGATCACACCTTGTGAATCGCAGAAAACGGTGGTCAACACATTTCCAGCCAATAGGACAGTCTTCGCCTTCTTCGGAGCAGATTCGCCTGGTGAGACCACTGTTTCGACTGTTCCTAGGTCTCTGGTGTGTATCAAAGGATCCAAGTTTCGTCGACGGTTACAAAGCGCCTTCGGATTGCCTTTAAACAGCGTCAAACACTGGTCTGATGTCGTCTTACGGTTGCGCTTGTTGTCCACTTTCAACCGGCGGTCTGCCAAAACGAGATCGTGGACTTTTTCCACGTTATCCTGGACGTGACTCATCAAAAACCGAAATGCGACCTTCGCCATCGAAGGAGAAGAGTCACCGTACACAGCATCCAACAGCTCTTTGATTTCACTTCGCGATTTCCATTCCAAAATCAAGAATCGAATCACCGACCGATATTGCTCTTTTTCCAGTTTTCTAAAATCCGTGGACACGCTCGCTTCTACACGGAGTCAAGACAAAACTACACTTTCGATTCAACTGAAATTTTGAGCTTTGTCCTCTATAAGATTGTTCTACGCGATGAGGCTAAGTACTTATCGGACCACCTTCGTATACCTAAAGATCATTAATTATTGATGGTTAAAAAATTGTTTTCCATGCATGACGACTAACATAACCAACTTTGAACTTCCTTGATCTGTTGAAATTGTACAAAACTTGAAAATAATTGTCACTCTATCTTAATTTCTTTCTTTGGTATGACACTGATTGATAACGATGAATGCCAGAGCCCCTTATTCTTGTCTGATTTTTAGCTGTATTACGATAATATTATTATTATTTATTAGTACAATAGATTATAGTTGTAAACTGTCCACCTAACTATTTTTTGCAAGCACTAGGAGCACTTTGTCCTTTGGCTTAAACGATAACAAAACTCCATCCTCAAGTCTGGGATTCCAACCGAACCCTCGTTGTTCAGATGCAGGGCCACCGAGAGGGAGGGGGTGACGCGTGGGTTTCCTCCGGGGCCCGCAGTTTTCAGAAGGGCCCGCCAACATCACAGTGGAAAATAGCGGATTTATTTGAAGGGAAGTAGGGGGCCCGAACATGGTTAACCCCGGGCCCTGAATTTCTCTCTGCGGCCCTGTTCAGATGCCTTTATCAGTAGCCCATTTCGACAATTTACAGATGTTTGCAGTATTACGAATAATTTGGTAGTGTTATCCATCCATTTCAGTATCTAAAAGACACAATCCCATTTCACGCCAAAGTTCTTTTTATAACAGACAACCAATTTTTGCCCAATGTGGTTACAAAATTCCTTGAATCGCTACGATTTCTTAAGGCTAGATTCTTTTAAAGTTTTCCATGTATACATATAAAAACGAAAACCAAACCATGCAAATTTAGTTTAACAATTTTTTCCTTTTTAACAGATATTTAAGTAAAAGGTCAATCGTAATTTAAATTGTTAATTATCACTTAATGAAGATTCTGGACTTTTTATACATTTCAAAAATAATGGTATAAAATGGTACCAAGCAAGAGACCTGTATTTCACACTCTTCAAACTCTCATTTCAATTGACAAAGGACATGACTAGGAGAACGCCCTGCTCATTAAAAAAGCAAGATGTGTGACATTTTGTCAGGCATAATAATAAAATTACAATTGAGACCCGTCGACAAGCAAATGGCAAAAATGTGCAAAATCAGCGCAAATAAAAAAACAAAAAATACAAGTTGATCGAAATGAGAAGGGGAAGGGGAGGCTAAGGAAAAAGAAAGGAAATAGTACGGGTCCTTTGCGAGTACTGAAGGCGGGCCCTGTAGGAAATGTCAAATCAAATTTATTGACTTTCATTGTTAAGTGGAAGGGAGTGGGTTGTGGGATGTGGGGGAAGAGTGCGAAAGGCGATTGCAACTTGGCGCTCATTCAAATGTGAAAAGCCAATGACAGAGGTTAGGGCAAATGGTGGGGATAAGCGAAATCCTCCTCTTTTGACATGGCAGGCAAGAAGCTTCCTTTTTTTGCTCCTGCACTTGTATTTGTGCTCGATTAAAGCGACGCTTCAGTCTTGAGACAATCAGCGGGAAAACCCTCCCAACTTTTGTCTGCTCCTCTTTCAGAGCATTTCACAATGCCTTATAAAAAATCATATGCTTCCTTTCAGTGCATTGAACACCAGATTTTCATCCCTCCTTGGCTTAGGGTTTTCCTTCTTTCTTCTTTTTGTTCTGTGTTTTGCAGTTGCGTTAGGTTTGACAATTATTTGCATTGTTCACTAAGTCATTTGTTCAATATCCACATGAATCGGTAGTTACCGAGTAGTTCGAAATCTGGATTAGAGCCGACATGCATATAGCTCTTTCTGTATAGTTAAGCTAGTATGTTTTAGTATGTGAAATGAAAATTCAAATTAAAAATACACTGAGAATTTTTATTGTCCGACAAAAGTGCAAAATGGTAACCGCAAGAGCAGCTAAAAAAAAGGAATCCTGGAGTATCCCTAGATCCATAGGTTGCATAAGTATGGCGTGATCCTTAAGTATCCGTGGTTTTCATTTTGGCGTTCAACTGATTCAATTGTGTTCATCTCTTCTTAATGTTGTGTAATCCTATGATGTATGCTTATTAATTGGCCATAAACTTGGTTAAACTTCTATAAATATACTTACCTTCCACTATGCCTGTTTATTGAATGAAATAAAGAATGGACAAAACCCCTCTTTAAGGCGTGTTAATTATCCGTGGTTTTCATTTTGGCATTTGGAATCCTGGAGTATCCCTAGATCCATAGGTTGTATAAGGATGGCGTGTTCCTCAGGTAAGTATCCGTGGTTTTCATTTGACGTTCAACAGATTCAATTGTGTTCATCTTTGCTCAATGTTGTGTAATCCTATGGTGTATGCTTATTAATTGGCCATAAACTTGGTTAAACTTCTATAAATATACTTACCTTCCACTATGCCTGTTTATTGAATGAAATAAAGAATGGACAAAACCCCTCTTTAAGGCGTGTTAATTATCCGTGGTTTTCATTTTGGCATTTGGAATCCTGGAGTATCCCTAGATCCATAGGTTGTATAAGGATGGCGTGTTCCTCAGGTAAGTATCCGTGGTTTTCATTTGACGTTCAACAGATTCAATTGTGTTCATCTTTGCTCAATGTTGTGTAATCCTATGGTGTATGCTTATTAATTGGCCATAAACTTGGTTAAACTTCTATAAATATACTTACCTTCCACTATGCCTGTTTATTGAATGAAATAAAGAATGGACAAAACCCCTCTTTAAGGCGTGTTAATTATCCGTGGTTTTCATTTTGGCATTTGGAATCCTGGAGTATCCCTAGATCCATAGGTTGTATAAGGATGGCGTGTTCCTCAGGTAAGTATCCGTGGTTTTCATTTGACGTTCAACAGATTCAATTGTGTTCATCTTTGCTCAATGTGTATGCTTATTAATTGGCCGTAAACTTGGTTAAACTTCTACAAATATACTTACTTTCCACTGTGCATGTATGCTTAATGTATGCCTGTTAATTAACCATAAACGAAAATAAAGATACTTGATTAAATTTCTATAAGTATATATATACTTACTTCTGTGCGTGGGGTGTTTTTTTTTCTTTTTTGTTATAAGGGGAACAAGCATTTTCAAGTCTGGGCTCACTAAAAATGTTTAAATTGAAGGATAACTAAAAAAAAAAAATTAATTTTTTGCTTACATTTTTGACTTGATTTTTTTTTCTTTTTTATAAAAGTATAAAATTTACTTTGCACTTAAACTAAAAACAAAATGCGAATGCCAAAGAATTTATTTGTTTGAATTTTGAATTTATTTTTTTTCTTATGTGTTCTCGTAGAGAATACTTGAAGACGACTGACTATTTGGAGTTTCAACTAAGGTATGTTGATTTTTCAAATGACATAAGAAAACACCCGGTTGCTTTGATACTAAAAACTAAACAGATCGTTTGAAAAATTCAAACTTTAGTCTTAAAATAGGCGATAAAGTTTGGGTACTTAATTCTTTGGTGGAATAGGAAATACAAACCAAAGTATTGGAACTTTTTTGGCCATAAATAGCTTCTAACTGATTCGCTGTAGAAATATATTCTCAATTAGGACTTGAAGATGCATTGGTCACACAGATCCTACAAAGTCTATAGCTTACCAGAATTCTACATCCTTCATAGCTTATTTTATTCTTTAATAGCCAATTTAGCGTTTTATCTTTTTTATTTGCAAATATTAGCTCAATTTACACTTTAAAAATCTTGAACTACTTATATAAAACCAATTTTCTAGTGACTGTAAAAGAGAGAGCGAGAGAAAGACACAAAAATAGATAGGATAAATGTTTTTCCTTTGACCCGAAACATTGTGCCCATCGCCTTAGTTCTCTTTGACTCAAGCCTGAGGTCGGTTGCCAAAAAAGAACGCCTTCGTAATTTTTTTTTTTTTTTTCTTTTGCATACTTTTTAAATGGGTGTTTCCGTTTCCGCTTCCGTTACGTTTGACTTGTCTGCACGTAAATTTCAGTGCCATTTCTGTCACCGAGTTTCAGTTTCTTTTTTGTTGCATTTCCCCATCTTCTCATGTTGGCGGTAAATTTTGTACTACAATGCATATATAATCTTTTTCACTTATCTTTTGCATAGTTTCCTGGATGAACAATAAGAAAAGAAAAAAAAAACCCCACCCTTTTTTTAGTGTGCGTCTGAGGTTAAAAGTAGCCTCATACATTCCGAGATTCCCACGCCCACTTTGTAATGAATGAAATGTTGCCACAAGAGTTGCAAAAGGTTGTGGCAAAATGCTGCAAATACAGCACAAAAGGTGTGTGAGCAATTTTTGCTGAATGCGGCACGGCGAGGACTTGTCGACAATCTTGTGACAGATTTATTGGTTAATTATTGTGGTTGAGTTAGATCGCTGCGAAATGAAGAAAATATACAAATCCAAACGACATACATAGATAATCTGTATGCCTTGAGTTATAGGTCATTGAATTTGTTTAGTTGCACAAGTTTTTGGCATATTTTTTATCACATAGGAGAAGGAAACAAAAAAAAAAAAAAAAACCCAAAATTTACATCAAAATATATATGGCAAATTCCCTCAACTTTTAGAAAGCAATGGACGAACATTCGCACCCTTTTCTGTACGAACAACTTTGCAAATTAAGACTTTGCCTGGGCAATCCTAAGTATAATGTAAGCAATTCCATAAATTATATACTCGCCAAACATTCGTTCGATAATGATGGTCGCCATGAATTGGTTGTTCTCAATAATCTGCGACTACGGTTCGAAGAGATGCAACTCACAGGAGATTCGCGCAATAAGGACCTTATAGAGTTTCGCGCCAATCTTTGCATGCATCTCTATAGAGAACTGGCTAGAATTGAACCAGATGAAAATAAACGTTACATTTACCTAAAACTATGCTACGAACTCTTTGATGCTGGAGAACCAGATAATATGACCGAAGAGGAAACCATTCATTATCGTCTAAAAGTGATTGACAACCTCAATAATCAGGTGAATAAATTACTAAAGCATCTAAATGAATTAGAAAAAGTAAAGGTCAAAAGTAGAAAACATGTCAGTGTATGCAAGAGGTCTAAACCAGTTAAAACCAAACTAAAAGTAGAGGGTTCAATCTATCAATCTGAATCTTTGGTAAAGACTGATATGCCGAATCATAGGGCAAATCTAGATAACTCCAAAGAAATTAGCCACGATTGCAAAACCAAATTGTTTCCTAGTAATAATCGATCTAAGGAAAAATTATTTAAATCAATCGATTCACTACCAATCACTACAACTAATGAAAATCCATCTATTCCATCATCTTTGAATTTTACTACATCAAACTTAACTCCGTGCAAATCACCTGGAGATGACCTTTTAATAAATAGTTTGCATAAATTATATATGAATTTGAATTTTGAAAAATTGAAATCTTCGTCTTCAAATAATGAATTGCCCAATCAAGAAATATCCAAAATCAAAGATCGCAGTGATCGTTTAAATCTTTGTCGATCTAATCATACTGTTAACTCTAAGCCCTTACAAATTGAACTAAAAATTGAGTGGTATTTAAAGAAAGAAGCTGTTGCACAAAGATATTGTTATTTCAGAGGTTTTATATATGAGTATGGAAGTTTGGTGTTACTTGAAGTAAGTGAAAAATATCAACATAAAACCATAATATCAAAAGAGTATAAAGATCAAAGCAAGATGTTAAAAGTTTTGAAAAATTTATATTTAAATATACAAAACTCAGAGCTATGTGCAGCTGAAGAATTTACAGGACTTCAATTTGAGGCGAATCCAAAACCAAATTGTGTAATCAATAAAAGCCAAGTTATGGAAAAGCAAAATTTTTCTGAAAATTCTAAGTTAAAAGATAATTTTCAGTCATCTGAAAATAGTGACAACAAAGATCAAAAGAGTCAGCATAGCATAAAACGAAAAGAAGATAATTTAGAAGCAAATGTAGAGAAGTTAAAAAAGTTTTATTTTAATTCCAAAGAAATCAAACCTATGGAGTGTATATTAACTCAAACTCAAGTAGTTGACAAATCATCTAGACATTCTTCAAGATCTGATTTTCTTCTGATTAAGGACGAGAATGAAATCATAAACGGATATAAAAGTAAAAAAGCTTCTATCGACAATATTACAGATTTCAAAAAGGAATTCGAAAATTACAAGGTTCAATTAGATGAAGTCCAATGCATCCAAACATCTTTATCAAATACTATTATCAATGTCAAACAGACTGATTATATGTCTGACGTTTCACTGGATCAACAAAACTTATCAAATTTTGAGGGTGAGTCGGTTTATGATGCTGATAAAATAATAGACGAAATTTCCAAAAGTGTTGAGTCATTGGCCTTGCTCAAAAAAAGTTCAAAAGTTTTGCCAATAACGAGAAAGGATTCTGTTTTGAGTAACTGGTCGTCAGACTCATCGCTTTACAGTGAATTTATTGGGAAAAAGGCAAACAAAGAATTGTTGAATGATTGTCAAGATATAACAAGTTCACCATCTGAAAATGTTTTCTTCGAAAACAATTTTCCAAATGTCAGTATAACTAGTGATTTGGACTTTACGCAAGAGTCTTTAACATTTATGAGTTTTGTAGTTATAGAATATTCGATATTTAACCATTGTCAAATAAAGGGTTTGATATTGAACTATGGTTTTTCGGAAAGAGTCGAAATGGAGGATACAAATTATGAAAATAATATTAAAACTCAGTACATGGATGTGAATGATATTCTCGCTAATGTACAGTATGCATTGAACCAAATAAAAAAAACGAACTTTCTAAATGAGAATATAATTGAGTGTTTTTCCAAAATTCCGAAAATGCAAGATTATTCTATTTCTTCACGAGAATCCGCTGACATTGAATTCCAAGAACTTCTAACTCCTAGATCAGCAGATGGAGAAAGTTCTAGGACTTTATCTGCTAAAAATCTAGACAAAGGATTGGAAAGTTACAAACTTTTATTGGATCAATTAGAAGGAGTACGTTTGAGCTCGAATAGCAGCATACAGCAAATTTTAGCAAAAGATGAGATGAAAATGGAGTCTTGTGTTCAATCGATGGGCAATACATTAAAAATGGAATTTGAAGATATTTTGGAAACCCAACGTCAAAGTCAACTAAACGATGAATTCAATCAATTTGAAAACATTATTGACGATGCGGATAATTATGAGGGCAGCTCCAGGAAAATTGGTTCTTCAAACAAATGGCAACATCAGCGTTACATTATAGCCGCACCAGCCATTATTATATACCTATTTAAGTCTAATCCTGCTTATCAATGTTCTCCTGTCGAGGCGGGTGCTCCGAACCTTTACGAAGAACTAGAACAATTCTATGAAATTATGGCCCATCCAAAAAGTTCATTACCAAAAGTCATTGATGTCTCAGCCGTTCAAAGTCGTTTAGAGGTTATCTTAGACGGTTTAAAACAGCAATTTGCAGGAGGAATCTCGGCCAAAAGTTGGGTATATTTAGTAGGAAAAATTCAACTAAGACAATTGCTCACTTATTCAGAGAGAGGTGCCTATGAGGCAATGCGCTGGGCGCTGACTGATCGAAGTGTTCAGGACTTATCAGATGAAGAGCGCTTACGAGATGCCTTGAATGGCATGCTGGGCTATGAATGCCGACAATTAAGATATTCGTTTAGAACTTCGCAACTTCAGTTACGTTCACCGGAGCAACAGCGTAACCTGAGCGAGTCTTATTTGTTGTTGGTCTTGGGACATTTAGGATGTTTATATCGGGATCTGCAAAATCAGCAGAAACAACTTATGACTTTAGGTAAGAGTGGCTTGGCCTTGGCTCAACTTCAGCGTGAAGAACTTTTGCTGTATAAACAGTATCATCGAAAATACCAAAAACTTGATAAACCTGCAACTCTCTTTCAATTGTGGAAATCGAGCAAACATTTTCAAACAAGATTTGAGTGGATTGTAAATCTAAATTGCCTTATTTTCGAGGAAGAAAATTTATTGGGCACACTTTCGAAGGAATTGGATCAAGAAAATTATGAAAATTTATTGCAAAATTGGTTATTATTGGTCAGCCAGACCATGTTAGAGAACTTAAGCCGATGGTTACGTTTTGGTGAACTGCCCGAATCGGAGTGCGCAGAGTTTTTTATTATTGAAAATTTGGCATTACCTACGGACAACTTTTGGCATAGACGTTTCACTCTACTAACCAAGAAAGTTCCTCTATTTCTGAGTAACAAACTTTGTTACTTAATATTAACTGTGGGGAAATGCCACCGATATAGCAAGGAATTTTTAGGAATTGATGTCGAAGTTTCCCTAAACTATCAAAAGCTTGCCAATGCCTTTCAGATGACTTACTTGAATCGTGATTTGGAACCTCTAAATGAACTTGTGGCTTGGGTAAATCAAGAGATTTCATCGTATATATTAGCTCAACATGAGCCGCCCATTGATATCTTCTATAAGCTTTTCAAATATATACTACTTCGGGATCTGCATTTCGTTACTAAATTGATGAATCACCTTGAACCTTTACTTGACCAATCGGTCGATATGTTCGATTTGCAACAGTTTACTCATGTGTTAGAGGAAATATTAAATTCGGATAATTCTGAGCTTTATATGGTGGAAATTTCGTCAGAGGGTTCTCTATGTTGGTCAAAGTTTCAATTATGCTGGCACTTAGCTGACAATTGGAAGGCTCTCATAGGTCAGAGTGTTGTTCAGATGTATTCATATATATTTCCAGATCTTTGGAAATTCCATTCAGCCAACTATATACTATGCGAAAGAATAATAAGACACAAATCCCATTTTGGTCGGTGTATTAAATTAGAGTATCGCGCCGATGTCAATCAGGTGGAGCAACGTTTTGAAGCCTTAATCGATTTATTTATCCGTGTGATGAGAAGCCTAAGACATTATCTATTGATTGAGGTGTTAGATGAAGCTTTTGCTCAATTAAAGCTTAAATGCAATGAAGCCAAGACTTTGGATGATATAGTTCGAGCCCACAAACAGTATCTAAATGCAACAGCAAAAGATTTCTTTTTGACCAAAAGGGGAAACGATTGTAAAATCTGTTTAGATGAGTTATATTTTTTGGTATTCGATTTGGATATTGAGCAGCAGAAATTTGTGTCACAATGTCAACTATTAATGGATTATTTGAGGCGATGTTCAGATGAGGAACGATTATCCAAATGCCGTTTGGAATTCCATTTGGCTTGTAAGCGCACTTGGAATATTTTAAATGACTTGGGTCGAAAATTTTCTAGGAATTTGAGTGAACTTAGGACTAACCTAAATAAAATTGGTGAAAGAAAATTCAAGTTGTTGGCCAAGAAGCTGAATACCAATGGCTTTTATAAGAATGGCCAAAAGCCACTGCCTAATGTTTAACTTAGTCGAAGGAATTTGCCAAATACCTATGGATTGTAAAACTGTTTAAATAACAAAGGTATATGCCATGTTTTTTATTTAATTATCTCATAGGCTTTTATTTTGTAAATAAATTTGGTTCATATATTTTGATATAACTACATATACATCTTTTTCATTTAGCTCTACACTTGCAATTTATAATGCATAACGAAAAGTGTTTTCACTGAAACTTTAATTGAAAATAGGATTTTTATTATGCCATTTTAATCCTTTTTGCACTCTCTTGAGAGCAATTCGAACTACTTTCTATCTCTTATTCATTTGTCAGTATATGTGTGTGGAAGTTTGCGACCAGTAAATTTTAAATACAAACTTAAATTAAAAATCAATTCCTTCTTCAATATAAATCCTAATCTTTGGTAAAGTTCTAATTCGTTTATAAGATGAGCATGTGAATGGGAACAAAAACGAAGTAGAAGAAAAAGAGAATTTCTCGTTTGGACGTTTTCGTCTATTTGTAAATTGGATTTTAATTGAAAATTAAGAATCGACTTAGCCATGTTTGCATTGTGCAGCAACTGAAAATGATGCCTTTTGTTATGCTAATTTCTTTTACTCTGCTAGTGTGAATAACGAATTCCCACAGACACATACACCCACACTCTCACACACATAGACAGGACACATAGAGAGACTCAACTTTTGCTCTGCCATTCATTCGTTTAAATTAAAGTAAATAAATGGAAATTTACTTTTTGGCTTAAGCGTTTGGCAAATGGAATTTTACGTTCATGTCAATTTTAATTACTCGAAGCAAATTAAATCAAAAAGAAATCATCTCTGTCTTGCTTTTTTAAACTTAATTTTTTGTTAACAACTTATGACAACACTTTCTATACCTCTCTCCTTCTGTTTCAATCATTCTCTCGCGCTCTCTGTGTTTCTCATTTGCATAACTTTCTTTACAATCTTGATAGCAAAATCTTAGCCAAAAATACAAAAAAAAAAAGAACTGAGCAAGAAAAGAAAATTTTGTAGTCCTTAGCAAGCGCTTTTGTTATCTCCTCCACAAGCACAGCAGCTGGCAAAGTCATTTTTGAGTCACACATATCACAGAGACATAGGGATGGGCTTACATGTGTGTGTGGGATATAAATTATCAAGCCCAAGTTGGCTTCAAAAAGAATGTCATGAAGATAATTGAGCCCAGGCATTTAATAAAAAAGTCGAAAACGATGACAAAGAAAGTGGTTGGGGTAACATTTTGTCAAATCACAAAGCTCCTCATGAAAGAGTCAAGTGAGTGACTTGCTCAGTTGCTGATTAGGAAAATTAATTTTATAGAAAATTGTTTTTCACATTTTTCGTTTCCTTTTTCTGCTCTTTTGCTAGAGTGAGAGCTTTTCTTGATAAATTTGAATTTATCATTTACGTGTGTCGACTTTGCCCAAAAAAGTAGGCAAGAAAATGTGTTCAGATGGCAAAAATTGTTAAAAAAAATAAAATTCACAAAGTAATTTTAAAGTTTAATATAATGAGCTTTTATATCTAGCATTGTTTTTTAGATATTATGCCGGGAATTATCCTCATTTTGTAGCTTTAAGCTATGCAGGAAACCCTACATAAAGATCTCATTAAAGTTTTTATCGAATTTTCTTTGAAAAATCATAACTAAATATATGTTGGGAAAATAACCAGAGTCTGCAAAAACAAAAAGAAGTTAAAGAAAAATATATTTTATTACTATATGGAACATACATTTATTCTTAGAGATGTTAACAATAAAAATTAATTTGACCAGGGGATGTGTTAATCCCTTAATTTATTTGAAAAGATATAAATAACACCCCATTATATTCAGACTTTTTTTTTTTTTTTGCCACATTTAATACTATCAAATTAACCCTAAGTTTAAAGCTTCAACTTAGCATTTATTATGCCCAATTAGAGAAGAAAAACTTGTTGGCCTCTTAACTCAATAAAATCCTTTCCACTTGGAATCTTCTGACTGTTTATGTTACCATGTTATTGAAGTGGTCAATTCTGATGCGAATTGTATTCCTTACACATTATGTTGAATTCTGACTCGTATTAAACACTTCAAGTCCTTTCATTATATTCATCCATTATCTCTTTTGTTCTTCACTTTTATTTCAGTTATATTTTTTGTCATTTATTGCGACTCATCATTTTCACATTTGTTCTACTGTGGCAGCCAAAGTACTTATATATTATATACAGTAAAGTAAGGCAAAATTTATGTTTATCCCATATCCATCTTCAGCAATTGTGTCATGTCAAATTAAACTATAAAATTTATTATTATGCCCATTGACATACTTGAACTCTGTTCTAGGCAATAAATTCAATAAATACGAAGAGTCGCTGCTTGTTGTTGGCTTTCGCAACATTCTGCCATTGTTATTGACAATTTGTTGTCAGTTTTTCTCTCACGCCACACAAATGGAATTTATAGTATTGTTGCCGTGTGGGTGGTCAAGTGGGTGAACAAGGCGATAGTGGCGCGCATTTTTTGTATGATGGGGATGGGATAGCAAAAGGTCTTTTTGTGACCAGGCTTTATGAAATACTTCTCATTATTGCGATCGAAACATATTTGAACTATTTTCATTTCAATTTCAAACTGTTTTGCCGCACAGAGAAATCAATTGAATTGCCATTTCACATATGAAATGGTCATTTGTCAATGAACAACAATTGCAAGCGATGGGCTGGTGGGGTAGATAGGGCGGGGAATCATGGTAGTATTTGTGGGTGTGGCCGCCGTTGTGGTCTGTCAAAATGGCCGCATAAATATGTCGCCCTTTTGTGGTATTCTATGGGTAAGCACTTCGTTGCTAAATTGTTCGTCGTTATTAAATTTCCGCTGCGTTGAGTTCTCATTTCCGTTTCGATGGCCAATGCAGCTGGGCATCAGTAACAACAACAAGAGCAACAATATGTGAATGTGGATAGTACAACGGATGTTGCCATAGGACATAGATATACCATATAGTATTCAAAATATGGCCATATAAACAAAGGAGTCTTTGCTAGAGATGACAATGCAACAGCATGTGTAAATTTTTAAAGATTTTACAAAAACCATAAATATGATTAATAAAAAATATTTGTATATTTTAAATTACATTTCGAATGCTTTGAAAATGAAAAACTGTTAAGGTATCTATGCCATTGCTTTCTTTTATGCAAGGTTTAATATTTAATATAATATTTAATTTTGTTGTCTTTACATAATAAGACTTTTAGTCTGTGAAGCTAAAAACTTAGCCAATTTTTTAAAGCTATGATCAATACAGACAAACGAAAATTGTTAAAAGTTGACTTGTTTATAATTATGTATATTTAGTAGAAGTTTGTGTAAATAAATATAAAGTACCATAATGGAAACTTAAGAAAGTACAGTATCCAAATAGATGAACATATAATAAAATTTGTGCTGGATAAATTCTGATTTACTTGGAGTTACTAATAATCTCTGATTAATTATTATGGGTATGGTCGGTTATTATTAATATTGTTCTAAAACAAACGAAATAAAATCATTTTCAATCTATATTATAATAATTATATTTTTTTAATTTTATAATAGTATTCGATCACCATCAATGATTCGCTCATCTCTGATTTTTTTTAGTGCTTTTAATTGTCACATGTGGCGTATGCGTAATATTCGGTTATTATTATTATGGGTATTATTATATTTAAAGCTTCTAAACAATTACTTCTCCACCAATTTGGCAATCGAAAATCTATTTTACAATTGAATTTTCCATTTTGTTTGTATTCACTAGGATTGCGTATTTTGCCTTTTAACCAAATTGAAACTAATTGAAATGTGTGGATTGGCTAAGTGCGGGGTTAAAGAACAAAGAACGAGGGAAAGTTTGGTGGAAGGGCTGGAGGCGGCAGCATAAAAACTTGCGCAATAAATTTCAATAAAAGGGCATTTTTGGTATTTCCTTTTCGACGTTGTTTGGTTTTGCTGTTATTATTGTTATACTTATTATTTTTTTTTTGTGTTTTAGGTTTTGTTTTTCGGTTTTTGTTTTTATTATTGCGTGACCTCGTTTATCGTTTCGCCAGACATAACTTTACATTATGTTTAGTTTTTTGCCCCGTTTTGTTTTAGATACAGATAAGTTAGTTGACAAAGTTATTTCAATAAACTCGATATATTTTTGCCATTTTTTTTTGCTGCCATGAAATAACATTTATTTACTATTTGTTTTGAGATTACATATCGGACCAACTACCTTTTAATGCAACCTTTATGGTCTTTGACTATGGCACTAAGATCATTATCGGTTGGGATATACGTTTGTATAATCAAAATGTACATACATGGCAAATTATGGGACTACAAAATTAAATATATTTCTTAATTTCAACTGTTTTCTTAGCCAGTTAGTCGTAAAAAACACCCATTAAATATTATGTATATACGTATGTTTTAATGAAAATATATTACATTTTACCCCCTATCCCTATCCTGACCATCGAAGAGTAGACTCCAGTTTTTATTGTTATTTGGCCTTTGTGTGGGAGGCGCGGCCTTTCGTAAAAAGATGCAAAATAAATAAGAAAATTATTCAAAAAAAGAAAGAAGTATGAAAGCCAGTTCAAGGCATCAGGCCACAATCTTAACCCTTGTTTCACTCATTTTTAATATTTAGCCAAGTTTTTAATAAAAAAGAAAACCAGGCAAAGGCGAAAAATGTGAAGCATAAAAGGCAAGAAAAGGCCAAGCTAAGTAAATATTAAAATTGTGTCAGTGGGCAAAGAAAGAGAAAGCTTAACCCATTTTATGACTATGATTATGATTATGATTATTATTAGTATTTTACTGGACTAAACAAAGCCAAATTAATGACAACGCTAATGGACAGCTACAGGGAGACAATAAAACAAAGCAAAAAAAAAAAAAATTACAAAATATTATTTATTATTATTTCCAAGTTTTGTGTAAGAACAAAAAGAATATAATAATTCATTCATTTTGTTTATTGATTTATGACAAAACATTTTATCAATTTGAGGCCCCTGCTTATATTTATTATGATTGGGGAACATTTTCCTTTCTGCGTTCCATTCAGTTTTTTTTTTTTTTCGTAAGGATGGAAAATTTATGTTGCCAGTGACCACAAAATATTCATCTTCATTTTAGATTTCCCTCACTTCAGTTACGCCAAATGCTGCCTTGATTAGTTGATGACATTTTGTTGAAGTACACATAAACACATACAGACTCGATGTGTATATCTAGAGATATATTTATATATTGTATATATGTATGTATATATATGCTTGCTTGTGCTTGTGGTGCTTGTGGCTAATTTGATAAATATGCTCGCGTTTATTCAAATCAATCAGCGTCAGTTGAGGTAGGAGTATAAGAGAATGAGGACACAAGAGTAGTGAGTCATTGGCATCTTATCCAACTCCATCACCATCAAAATCCGCTCCTTCTCCTCCTCATCCTACTCCACAGCCAGTCGACCTTCCCATCAAGTCTCTGTCTACGAGTATGTGCATCTTGTGGCATATAAATTTTGAGCTGTTATCTCACACATCTCCTTGGGAGATTTCATTAATGTGCGGTTAACTATAATGAGCCGTTTTCTTGTCATGCACTATGGGGAGCTTTTGGCATTATGTTGTTGATGGCACATGCCAGAACCCAGAGATGCTTAATTAGTTGAACATACACACAACTTAAGGCGATAGGCCAGTTTCCTTATCCTTTATAATGCTAATTTATAAATATATTTGTAGTTTTTAGAGAAATTCAATTCTTGTTATTTCCAACATACAACTTAACATTATTCTAATATGTGATGTGAGGGTGCAAAGTAAACACCTTGAAACAACCTTAAACATCAGTGCATCTCTTTTTCCTCCTCGCATTCGGTTTTTAGACAAAATGCTTGCATTAAACTAAACTGTCAATGGGATATACATATATCCATTTCAATAGCTGCTCACAAAAACTATTTTACAGCTTACATACATCTGCCCCTCAATAGCCAAGGTAAGCGCTTGGCAAATACCAGAAAATTGTAACCAAAACTTAAGAACATTACAATTACTTGTATACCTTAGCGGACACAATTTGAAAATTTATTGCTTTGACATGGGTGGAGATGAAGAACGCCTTAAAGTATTTCTTATTTACCAAAAACTAGTGAAAGAGGGAACTAAACTGCCTAAAGAATTTCTGAATTTTGTTATATAGAATTGGCCAAAACTAATTCATTTAAAATATTAAATAAATATTGAACATCAAGGTTACCTTATTTTAAATAAATTTTCGAGACATTTCAAAGTTTTATTTGAGAAATTTGAAGATCCAATTTTCCCATTTTATTTGTTCTAAAAAAAATAAAACAAAAATGTTGGACTTTCACATTTCCTTAGTCTGATGTTAATCCGAAAGAAATTTCAAAACTTTTTCCAAATTTGTAATTAATTTAGTCTTTTTAAATTTGGAATCAACAAAAATTCTAAATTGATATTAGCAAAAAGCTTGGATCTATAGAAATATGATTCTGAAGTTAATTTATATATGAGTTTACCCTCATAAAGTAAATATTTTCATGTGTTTTTCAAAGGATTAAATGTCTAACCCTTTTAGAATTTCCTTACCTCCGCCCATGTGCGGAAAGTGCAATATTCCAACTTCATGTACTTACTTACCATCAAGAAATAGAAACGATGTTTGCTTGGCTATTTGAGAGTTAAGATTTGCCAGCTAAAGGGGAAAGAAACTCCAACTAAATGTTGACAGCTGTGAAAATGGGAAAAAAATCCACGTTTCATCTGCGATTTGTTGAATTTGTCTTACAATTTCAGTATCTTAAATGGCAAGTGGGGAATTGTTGGTTCGTAATTCGAGTGTGCATAAATAAATAAATTAGTGTTGAACTCATTAGGCAAATGCGCATAAATATTTCCCATTTCTCTCATATTTTATGGGCAATGTTTTTGAGTTATGTACGATTTTAAAGAGCCAAGAAGTTGCTTTTTTCCATATTCAATTGAGATTTATTGCGGCAACACCGCAAGAAAATTTTATACAACATATGCGTCGTATATCCCTCCCCTTTTTCACCCACCCCAAAACCCATTCTTATCCCCACCTCTTGCACTCTCGAAATGAAGTTGTAAATGTGAAGCAGTTAATTTACCTTGAAGCTGAAGAGGAAGGAGTTTGTTTGGCTTGAAAGTGAGGAGAAGAAGAAGATGTAGGAAAAGTTTTCCCTGACGCTGAGATAGAGAAAACCGCATATAATGAAAACTTTCCAAGGGTCATATGAAAGGTTGGCTTGTTGAAAAGTTGTAGAAATTAGTCTCGAAATTGCCCAAATTAAGGCGAGTGCAGCGAATATACATACATATGTATGTATTTATATACAAAAACTATTATATTTCTTACGTAACTTTCTACTATCATCTGTAGGTGAGTATGTGTGTCATTTGATTCGTTTTTCAAACCCATTCGGTCTGTCCAATAAATGTCAAGCATACACAATTTGACATCTGAAATCTGAAATCAAATGGCATTATTGGTGCTGCTCAAAGAAATTTAAACGATGCCTGTCTCACAGTGAATTCATTAAAATAAAATGTACGAGGGTCACTTATAAAATTATTTGAAAGTCTGTTTTTATTTTCTTGACTATTTAATGAAATTGAAAATGAAGGAAGGGGCTTCAAAAAAATGGTATACAATGTTAAACGTCAATGTTAAAGTTTACAAAATTTGAAGGAGAAATCAGGTTTAAAGTAGTGGGAAAGAATAATAATTTGAGAGGACTGCTAGAATATTGTAACTTAAATATCCTTCAACAATGTACATTTCAATACTTGTTAAACAGCCCTCGTATTTTCTGAAGCAAAAAATAAGTAGAAAAGGAGCAAAATATTTGTCTGTAATTCATTAAATGAAGCACCCACCCTTAAGCAATGCTGTTTCAACAGAAATAAAAATTAGGAATGAAAAAAAAGTTTCAGTTTAATTTGACATGCCGAAATGTCAAATTACATTACGTTAATTTAGATTCTCTTTTTTGTGTCTTTTTTGCAAGCATTTTTTGCTTAACTGTCAACACTTTCTGCTGAAATGGTAAAACGATTCAAATGCTTCAGAAATGCATGACATATAAAAGGAGAAGAAAGAAAAGATATTATAATGTTCTGCACATGTGTGTGTGTCTGTGTGTGTCATGGAGAAATGGTGAGTTTCTTGTATGTTTGTAACTGAGGAATTGAGTAAATTGGAAAGGTACAATGGAGTAGGGTGAAATGGAGTTATCTTATCTAAGAAAATATTGTTAACAATTAAAAATTTACTCTTAAAAATTTCCGTTTAAATCTCATTAAAAAATTCTTGTTGTCTCTTCCATAAGTCTCAAAATTGAACGAGTTATACATAAAGCAAATAATTTTTTTCCTTTACAAATCTAACAACATTTTTTTTTGAAAATCTATATGACTATGGGGCAGCTTATACGGTAAATTAAAGAATTGTGTAACTCATCTCACGTGGGCCAAGTCATTTCTAGTCGAATGGAGGAGTTTTCAAATTTTGAGCAATCAATTTGAAGCTTTAAACCTTAGGCAAGACAAACGCATAAAAGTTCGGTATATATGGATTTCTCGAATAACCTTTGGCCTGACTAATTTTCGCTAATGCAAAAGGCGAGGCTGTCAGAGACGAAAAAAAAAGAAACGAAAAAACTAATAAAATTTACGTTTATCCTTGAAAAGGCACTCGAAAATGCGCGCCTAATGCGCTCACCAAGGATGCTGCCGATGATGATGATGACGATGAGGATAATGATGATAATAATGATGACGATGCCAATGATGAAGGCACTGGCAGCCAAATCCTGAGACCTTAATAAAGACAAGACATGAGAAGACCTTTTCCATATCCCGTCTAAAGTGCCATCGAATTTCAATTCAATTTAGCGAAGCCTGTGCCAAGGGTGCGAAAAAATTTCTATAGCATATTTTTTCTCCATTGCCTTTTCTTAACGCTAGTGGGGAAGGGGCCGCTTTGACTTGATTTGCGATGAGTTATATACAATATTTGGGCGAAAGAAAAGGGTTGGAGGATAAAGATATTGATAGGCAGAGGGATTTTCGTATTTTTGAGAATTTCTCTTTCGTTTCTTTGGGTGTTTATTATATCACGTTTTGAACATAAATGCGTTAAGCACAAGCGCGCTTTTAGTTGGAAATTCCTTCCCTCCATATTTTTTTTGCCTCTGCTACGACAGGCATTGAATTACAAGCAAAGGTCCTTAGGCACACAGACACTTAGACAGACACTCCCACACACACACACATGCATTCATCCTATGGCTTTAAGCTACATCGGCTCACTCAGAGGGCTTTGCCTATTGAGAGTTGCCATTGGCAGCAACAGCGGCAGAAGCAAATTTGATGGCATTTGGCTTCAAGTGGTGCTCCCAGGCGCCAGGTTTATCCTTTAGTTTATATTATTAGCTTCTAATGTGGGGCCATAATTGGAGGGATTTTCAGACTGTCAATGAGTGACGAGAAAGTTTTTATAACAAAGCCACTTTTATGACAAAACAAAGCTCAACTGTAGCTCAGGTGAAAAGTAATAGAAAAAATGTGAAACTGCTTAATAAAAGATAAAATTCAATAATCGAAAATATGTTTGGGAAATATCTTCGTTAAGATAAAGCAAGCTTTATTAACATATTTCAATAACCTTTGGCTTTCCTTTGCTTATTATGCTGATCGTTTTCCCTGAGTGAAGTTTAAGTTATGACCATTTCGATTTGACCACCTTCAACTGGGAATTTATGAAGCGGCCTGAATTTTGCACCATTTTTCCATGTCACACCAAGGAAAGAAAAAAGGTGAAAAGTACCAAAAAACAAAGAACAAAAAAAAAAAGAAACTGCCACATATTTTGCGAGCATAAATTTTTGCCTTAAAAAAAAAGCCACTAGAAAAACATACCATACCATTTTTAGGAAAATGCAAAAGGTTCTCTTTGTTCGTTTTTCTTGGCTTTTGTTTTTATTACGACATTTCATAACTGAGCTGACTTTTGGTGGCTGCCGCTCAGCGGGCTTTATGTATTTCCAACATGCTAATGCCAAGCCACTAAAACACACATTTCGTTGGAAAAATCGCCCGGGCCAAATTGAAAAGTGTGCGCAAGTTTTTCGTATAAATCTGAAACAGCTGCCACACGGATAGAACCAAGCCAAAAAACAAAAAAATCCAAGCAACCCCAAAAACAGAAGAAAAATCCAGTCAAGAAATTGAAAGTATGCGAGAGGCAAAGGTACAAAAATTGTTGGCCTATTGCAGAAAGTGCTAAAAATGTGCAAGCGAACTGAAGAAAAACTGAAATAAAAAAGGTTTAAGTAAATTCTTTAGAGAAATCTTGGAAATGAAAATATTTTTGTGGTGCTTAACTTAATGAAAAGGAATGTACAAGGAAGCTGAAACAAAATGTAATCAAAGGGTCACCTCAAAAATATTAGAAAAAAACTATTATTTTGTGAAGGAACCTAGCATGAAAACTTTTCATTGAAAAGTTAACATTGAAGGACTAAATTAAAGTATAAAATTTTTATAAAAACATGTTTACAATTATTCTTCTTCTACCAAACAAAAAAACATTAAATTCGACTTGTTGTTAAATTTAGTACAAGCTGTGAATATGAAGGATATTTAAGATATTAAATTTGTCTTCTTGAATTTAAGTGGTTTCTAAATATATAATACTCACTTTTCTCCTTCTTGAGATACGTTTCTCTCCATACTCAATCTCAAGTGTTGTATCAGAAGTCATTTAGTCATTTTGTATTTTGTTCCTCCATTGTGTGCCCGTCGACGAAGGAGAACCTCATCAATAAACTTAGCCGCTACACGTGCTTAAACATTCGCAAATTGTCAATGCTTTGTGAATGCAGAGAACAATAGACAAAACAGGGTCAATCTAGAGAGACGGGGAGAGGCAGAGGCAAAAGAGAAAACTGGAGCATCTATCTGTGAGCCTTTTCAAAATCAAATACAATGGACAGCGAAGAATATTATTTATTATGGTGTTTTGTTGATTCGGATTGCTACTTATCAGTTGCCTTTCAGTTTCTATTTTTATACAATTTCCAATGGCGGAGCCGTTGATTGATGGTAAGTATACAGATACTGGATCTATGTATACTGGATATACATATGTATATTATAAAAGTATGTATATATATAAGTACATATATATGAGTACACTCTCCAGCCTTATCTGTCATGATTAGCAATTAAAGTGAGAACTTTTCGAGAACTTTTGTTTTTTTACTTGGGTCATGCAATAAAATCAACTTGTTTATGGCTAGCACATTAGTTTACTTATCCTATCGCCTCACTCCTTTCTAATTTTGTTTTACCATTATCGTCTCATTTTTCTTCGTTTTGTACCCACCCCGTCATTTTGCCTTGCGAATAAACTCTTTTTCGCGCTTCGCCACTTCGACATTTGTTTCGCTTAGTGCGTAAAGTTGACCACATCTCTCTGTATAAAAAAGAGGGTTTTCAACAGTTGGCCATATTGACTTTTTAATACCCTTGTATTAGACTGAAATTACACAACGACTTTACCTAGATTCTCGTCCTAACCACGCTGATAATTACTTAAAATGAAATGGAAAATAATGTTTGATAATCCTTTCAATCTCTTGGCCTTAACTCCATTAGGTAAAAGATCTCTGTTATCAGGACTGAACCTACAGAGAATGAATTTCTAGCTCATCATGTTAAATGTAACAATGTTTTTTACAAACTTCTGATTAAAGTTAATATACCTTTCTAGCAAGTTTATAACAACATATAAAAAGAGAGAGAGAAAGAGACTGTGAGGAAAAAGTAGAACCTCTCGGACAACCCAAGTTTATAGCCAAAACTTTTTTTCTCATACATATACGACTTAGAAGGACATTTTTTTTCCCCCTCATGTATTGAAAAGTTTTTTGTTTTTTATATTTCTTCAAGTGAAACTTTCTACTGTGGAATTTCCTAATGTTTTGCAATGAACTTTTGTGGGCGATGGGGTGAAAACTATTAGAAATAAAATTTGTTTTAAAGAGATTTAATTGAAATATGTACATATATATTTTTTTTTATCAACTTTTCTGTTATCCACTTGCTTCTTTTCATTTTAATTAATGAAATATGAATAATGAAGTTTCTTTACATAAAAGAAAGAAAAGGTTCAAGGTTTCCGCTAATTTGACACGTGGAACTTTTCAAGAGCCATCTCCATCACTCATCATCGTCACTCACCTGTACGGAGCACATTTCTTTTTATTCTCTGTTCCCAGGAATTTACACTTGAGTGAATTTTTCTTGAAAACAAATTCAATTTGCATAACACCAAAAAAAAAAAAAAAAAAAAATTCAAAACAAAAAACAAACCAAAAAGAGAAATGAGGCTGCGCCTGTCGCTAATTACGAAAAATTTTTATTGAAATCAAAAGTGTCGACTTACGGGATAAGGAGCAAAAAGAGTTTGACCAATCCGCTTAGGACCTAAGGGTGGCTCCGGGGTCCCATTTATTGACACTTGACCAAACGACCAAAGCCAACAAAATGGTAATTTCTATTAAAAACTTTGAGAACAAATTTTTTTGTTCTTTGGTATTTTTTTTTGCTTTTCTTTCGGTCATTTCGTTTGAAGTAATGAAAGTTTCGAGAGGGGCAAGGGTCTGAATAAAAGTTTTCGATTTCGCCGCTTTTACAAATTGGCATTAATTAATTTTCAATGTTTTTTTTTCGTTTTATTATTTTGGGTTAGGCACTCTAGTGGAAATTGCATTTTTTCTCTTGCTTTTGTTTTAATGAAAAATATTTAGCAATTTGTTAAAGGGCTAAGAAATGTTGATATTATGTCTGGCAGAAGAAGCAGCGAGAGAAAAGTAAATGTAATGATTTTTTGTAAAACATTAAATGTTTGAATTTCATTTTAAAACTTGACTGCCAAACTTGTTCATTTATTGGGTTGGAAGGTTCGTTTAAGGATATGTATTCCTTATTGCTACTTTAGTCATTCAATACTTCATTTGCCAATTGATGGTTTAAGTATAACTAAGCTGTTGGTATTTTGGTATTAAAAATTTACAGCCACACTTTTTATAATTTCAATAGTGCCAACCGCTAAACAAATCCTTTTTTTAAGCCAATGAATCTTCTCAAAACTTTTGACATGGTTACAAATTTCTTAGATTATTGATACAAATACATATTATACAACCTTCCCCAAAACCTTTACGGCTTAAGCTTGGGTCTATTAATTTAATTTAAATTCCACAACAAGCTCAATTAAATATCATTCCACATGCTGGAATATAATATATTTTTATATATCCAAAACATAATCTTTTTGCAACCCCTTTGCTAGCTCATGGTGTATACTTTTTCAATTAAACCCAAGTCCCTAATACATTCGTCAAAAAAGAGAGGAGAAAGAGTTGCAAACACAACATTTTCAGTATAATCTTTCATTTCTCTTACCAGCTTCTCATATAAATAATTCCTTTTCATTATATTTCTTTTTTTTTGGTTTCTGTTGAATAAAAATTTTGCGCGTGCTCTTTTATTTTGTAATTTTACCAAGTTTTGGCCTTGTGCCTAATATGAGTTTTATGCAAAAAGGTGAGTTGCGAAGTTAGTAGAAGGGTAATGTGGGCGTGGCTTTGGTCATAATACTTACGGGTTGTAACACCCTTTTTTTTTGGTCGTGTGGCATTAAAAAATTTAATGTGGTTATTATGGCAGCGAAAAAGTACAAAATCCTATAAAAAAAGAAATGTGCTAAAGATAGAAAAAGAAACGTGAAATAAAAAAGGGGGAGAAAAATTTCATATTTATTTCATCATTTGAAACTGAAAAGAAAAACGCAAAGAATGTGAAAAGGATAAAAATGTGCAGAAAAAAAGACAAAATCAACATAATTATAAAAACAAAATAAAAAGTGTTGAAACCCTTGATCTTCGCTCAGTTTTGAGTTGGACCACAATAAATTTTGACCACTGGATCATGACAATCAGCTATCCAAGGCCAGACCTTAATTGGGGTTTGTAAGAAAGGGAAAATAATTATGGAGTATGCTAAAAAACCCTCTGATGGATCATTAAAATGGAATAACTTGAATCTTCGTAGCCTAGAAAAACTATGTCGGATACTATGAGTTTTTTCTTATGGGGTAGATAGGCTTATAATCATGATATAAAACATGTCTGCCAAAATTACATTAGTTGACTTTTACTGCAGTATTGGCAACGTTGCGTATTAGTTATATGTTATGGGATAAAACTTTAATATCAACTAAGTTGAATATTCCTTTTTTTTTTGTTCTTTAATCGCAATTGGATAAACCCAAAGGCGAAAGTATTTGTATGTTTTCCTTCTTTTTAAACAGTTTCAAGTGGCCTCTTTCTGCTGACACTTTAGGCATAACAAATCACAGTTGAGACACAATCACATAAATAGGTAACAAAAGAGGAAGAAAAAAGAAGGAAAAAATTACACAATAACATGGAACAACAAACTGAGCTGTCAACCCTTTGAACCCATCCCCCGATTCCTTTATACTCCCTTCCCAATATCAAGTCAAGTCTTCTTTTTTTTTTTTTGCCATGGCACAGTCAGTCAGACAGAGTAAAAGAGAGTGACGATACACAAAAGAGAAGAAAATTATGCCCAAGGCGGTTTTTTAACATTTGCAAGACGACTTTTGCAGGCTCCTGCCTCATTCTCCTCCCATTTGCCCTGCCTTTATCGTTCCATATTACTCACATATTTGTTGCAGTAGGATTCTTTGTTTATTTTTCATTTAAAAAGCATGAGGCGGGAGGCATTGCCAGTGTGTTATGCATATGAACGAGAGAGATAGGGAGACAGAGCACTCCATCTCTTTCAGCTGCTTTCCCTCCGCTTAAGCGTGGCGGAAATGTACTGAAATGAGAAATTTCCGTTTCTGGTTCCGCCGTCTGTCGGAAGTAAAACAAACGCCGATAAAACAGCCTCGACAACATTGAGTTGAGTGTTTGCAGCAGTATGTAAAAATCGAAAGCGAGAATGAGAGTGGCACAAAAAGAACGATAGACAGAGAGGGAGAGAGTGAGAAATGGGGAGCATAAGGGAGAGTGGGGCAAAAATGATGTTTCAGAGCAAAAAGTTCAATATATTCAAAAACCAGTTGCATACTTTTATTTATGATGGCTTTTCGTTTGGAATAAAACACAAACATAAATCGGTCCAGTCGTGAGTTCCTCATTTAGCTGCTGCCTACTAAGTGCGTTCGCTCGCTAATGGCCTTATAAATTACAACTACTAACTAACTAAACAGTGACAACAGAATCTGCCTCTAGCTCGGCTCTTCTCACTGTCCTTTCCCTCTCTTATCATTTGGGTCCTTTTACGTTAACACTTTTGCTTTTTACGATGCTAGAACCGAGCGATGTAGGCCCATTTGTTTTTTGACTTGCTGTGTCTTGGTATACAGCCCATCTAGTTAGGGTATTATCTAAACTCTTTGGATAAAGCTCAAGCCTTAAAAAACCTTGCTATCAATTTGCATTTGCCTTAAATTAATTAATTAGTATGAATTATAGATACTTTTCCAGTATTTTGTTGCTTTTATTAATGATTCTTAGGCCGTGTTTTAAACGTCTTTAAATATAGAATAAGTCAAGCCTTAGTTAAATGCAAAGTTTGAAGTTTTATTTACTCAAATCTTACTATTTGGAATGATATACTTATTAAGTAATATCTTATCTTTAAGCTACTTGTACCAAGGCTTTCGATTGGTAATAACACAACACAATTTTGGATTTGCAAAAAAGAAATCTTTAAAATCAGTAAAAAAAACATAATTTTGGAATTTTTGTAGAGCTCGATCAAGTCTTGCAGGTACATTAAATTGGAAAGAATGTATTCCAAATTATTTTTGGTTGGCATGAAGGAGAACTTAAATTAAAAAGTCTTATTTAATTTTTAAATGCTTGTATATAGGAGAGCTTATGATTTTAGCATCATCTAACTAAACAGCTTAGACTCTTATGCTTAGAGTTTTTTAAGAGTTACAGATATGGGAGATATGTTCAATCCCACTAAGCAAAATATCCTCTTTTATTTTACTACAATGTCCGTTTTCAAGTACAGAACCCAAAAGTGATTGTCGTGATTGTAATTGTCGAGTAACTAACTTTAAATATTTTGATCAAAAGCTTACCATTTATAGTGATTCGAGCTATTAATAATATTAATAATATATATTAAGCTTATATTAATTTTTAGCGTATCATAATGTAAAAGAATCAATAAAATTACATCCAGAAGAAAGAAACTTTTGTTTATTCTATTTTTAAATGAATGACTTTTTGAATTAAGTGGTTAAGGTTAAAGAAAAGGAACTTGTTTTTAAATATTTGCTCAATAAATCGGCGATCTAAAAAATATGCTAAATAAAAACAAGGAGGAAGAAAAACAAAGAAGAAAATAGTAAAGAAAAGAGGTATTCCTGACAATAACTTTGGTACAAGTTCGAATCTTAGGAAACTTTTTAAAGTGAATTTTTTCTTTATTCATATGAGGCAAAGTATGAGTTTTTTGAGTGTTTTTTTTTTTTCTAGGGTGCTCACTTCACAAACTTTCGAATAACGTTTTCTCTGGAAATTAATTAAACTATTTTTTAAGAACGATGCCTGTATAAATAGGATTATTAGAATGTTTAATAAATTTTGAATACATAGATTGCAAAATTAATTTTAAGATACTTAATTTTTAATCAATATTTGATTCAAAATATTTTATATTGTTTGTATGAATTAATGCAGAGCATCCCTTCTTCGTTTTACCGTCAATGTTTGCCACAATTTGTTTGTTTTATGTCTGTTGTTTTTGGGGTTTTTGTTTTTGCCACTGCCTGCCACGCACATTAAAATTATGCCCTGAGTAATGTAGTTTTATGCCGCTTTTGTTCTCTACGGAGCGCCTGGTCTGGCCCATGGCCCTATTGCCTTACCGCTCCGCCACCCCTAAACAAAGTACATAAATATAAAAAAGGCAACAACGCTTCCAAATGGTTGCCCTGGATTGCTGCTACTCTTGCTGTTACTGCTTCTTCTTCTCCTGCTTGGAATCCAGTGGACATTGGCAATTACCGTCGCCGCAGTTGTCACAGTCACAGCTTCCGCAGTTTGTATCTGTGTGTGGGTGCCTCGTTCATATTTCGCCTTGGCCTGCGGTTGTGTTTCATAACTTGTTTGTCCGCTTCACCATTCGACCATCCTTCCCTTCTCATTTGCCCTAAATGCTTTGGTTCTATTCTCTGTGCGTGTCCTGTTTGTGTGTTATTTGTGGCGGTTTTTGGTTTCGTTGTCATTGCGTATACGCAGCATGTGACAATAACTGTGAATGTGTGACTTAATGTGTGTTTTGTGTATGTGTGTGTGTGTGTCTGCGAGTGTGTGTTAATGTGTGCTTGCAATAAACAATCAATTTGTTAGAGGGCCTGTCGGATATTTATATATATATATTGTTTATGGTAATTAAATAATAAATAAAATGTTCCTCTTGTCAAATATTTATGTCTTGTGATGTGAATGTGTCAATTAGTTCAATGAATTATTTAGATTGCAGAAGGAATTAAGATATTTAGACATTGCAGAATTCTTGCTCTCCAAGTTTTATTACTCTTAATTGGTAAACAGAAATGTAGAAAGGAAATTTGCATAATATTTTGTAGAAAATACGAAAGATATTAGCTAAGGAATTAAGATAAGGAACTTGGTAGTTTCTCAAATGACCTAAGACCTTTTTGTATAAAATCTGTTTAAGTTTATAAGTTTTTTTATTTCGACGGGGTAAGCTTCTTTCTAGTAGCAGTTTAAAATAGATTCTATTTCTTAAAGAATATTTCTTGATTTCCTTCCTTAGCCATCAAAATGACAGGACCTTAATAAGTCTTATCTAAACGTCCACGTTTAATCTATCAGAGTTTTTCCCTTATATACCCATAAATTACTTGCCCTAAATCTGATGGCTTAATTGTTTAATTCATTTTTAATACCAAGAAAATGATCTAACTGATATCCTTATATTTTTAACTACAACATACACTGAAACTCTTTTTAATTCTTTTCAACCGGCAGCAACTCTGTGAAAATGTTGTGTTGCCTGAGTATCTCACGTTTTGTGCAAATCAAAGCTAATTTAATACACATTTCAGCTGATTTTAATTAAATGCATAAATTAAAAGATTTCCCTACATTCTTCTATATGTATAAATTGGTGTGTGCTTGTGTGTGTGTGTATTTATATGCTTGTCTGTCTGGTGAACTAATTAAATGCCTCATTGCTCCCTTTCTCTTGGTCTGTCTGCCCACCTGCCACTCAATCACTTTCGCTTAATCAGCCAGAATGTCAAGCCAGGTAGGCAAACATAACCTTCTAAAATAAAAAATGAAAACCACAAGTGGCAAGAGGGGCGACGTAAAAGACGTTGGGGGAAATCCAAAAGGGAAGCCTGACCAAACAAAAGTTGATTGCTTAATAATATTTTGTGATGATGTGAATTTACTTTTATTTCTCATTTGGGGAAAGTCAAACGCAATGCAAAGAAAGAAAAACGAAAGGAAAATGAGAACAAAATGAACAGGTGACAGAATTTTTTCACCACCCCCATCATGCGAGCATTATTAGAGAGGGAAAAAGGAAATTTTGGTGCGGCGTCAAAACATGTGTAAATATTCATATGAGTATGTATGCGTGTGGGTGTGGGAGTGCCTGTGTAAGTGTGTGTGTCTGGAAAAGTGTTCTTACATGTTGAATTGGCTTCTTTTTTTTCATATCCATACCATCATTCACCCTCCGTCGTTTTTTTTTTTCATATACCTCTTCTTAAGTTCTGTATTTCATGGCTTTAGTTCTTTGTCTCAACAAATTCAAATCTAACTAATAATTAATTTAAAAAAATATATTTTTGGGTACTTAGTTCTGTGGGGAGTAATCCAGTTTATAATCAATTTATATAAAATGAGTGCATCTGAATGGAAGCATCAAAACACAGAGTATAGAATCTTCGACCCCTTAGCAAATTTTACAGGTCTTCTCTTTTGGTGGATATTTTTTTCTGCTCTCTTTTGGCATTTGTTTACCCTAGCGATAAAAATGTAAATTTATGAAGTTTTAATCAATTTGGGGAATTCTCACTGTTCGCAATTTTTGTATTTTTTTGTTTCTGTGTCCCTTGCTTTGTTTAGCCCCAAAAGGCAAAACACAGACATACTATACAATAATATTTCTATTTTTGTTTTTGCGTTTTTGCGAAACATTTAAAACATATTCCACCTACTTTTTTATTTTCACTCCCTCTCTGACATTGGGGTTTCTCTTTTTTTTTTTTGTTTTATTTTTCAGGCGTGTAAAGCGACGCACAATAAAGACCCTAATAAAATTTTAATTTAGTGTTATTTGTCACCAGAGGGCGAAGTAGGCATCGGAATATGTATATATTTGTTTTTTGTTGTTTTTTTTTTTGGGGTTGAAAGATAAAAAATTGTATTTTATATTGGGTGGTTGATGTTAGTGTTAAGTTGTCAAGGTTTTCCACTGACATTTTGGTGGAAAAGGTGATAAAGTTATAGTTGAAGAATGCTAAAAGATTGGTATGACGACTATTTTTCAGTGAAACGAAAATGATTAGCTATAGATTTATATACAACTCTAGATCTGTATGCCTTGCCCTCTAATTTAGTCTTTAAATTAATTCTATTAAATAATTAAGAGCAAAAAAGTTTTGCTATTTAATGTTATCTACTACCATTTAATACCATTGCGCTTGACTTATAATATCATTATAAGTTTCTCATTAAGCTCAACGACTTTGCCAAAACTGAAATTTAACGAACATTCTTAATACTGTTTTCCATGATTGCATACTTTTTGGCAGCTTGACATGTTGTTGATAAGTTCTGACTGAGTGAAAAACTGAATTCTCTGGCACTCTAAAAGTGCTGGAGTGCTTAAGTAATGTTATTTTTAACGATAAATGAAAGTTTTGACCCCTTCCTCAGAGTTTTTGGCCAGCAGTTAACAAGGGAGTTTTAATGCAAATGCAGCCTGTAAGTTATTGGATTTTCGCCACTGCTTAAATCAGGAAATTTTCTAAAGCATCAGCTGCATTTCAGGTAGTCGCTAAATTAAATTAAAAGTCAAAGTCATTAAAAGGCAAGTTTGTTTTTAAGTTGACGGCCGCTTAGAAAGAAGAGAAAAAAAAACCAACTCCGAAACCAACTAAAACTGAAAACAGAAAAGCTTTTTCAAACTTTCTCTACCGGCAAATACAAAGGGCTTAAATGAAAAATTTTTAAATAGGAAGTTTTGCCTGCAATTTTGCGACCAAGAAGGATAAAATGGAACAAACGGCCAAAGCAAAGTCAACAACAATTTCGTACATTTACAACTAACTGCATATGCAATTTAAGAACTCATGGAAAACACATCACACAGAACATTGATGGCAGCAATTACTGTTATATCTGAAAAACATTGTGCCAAAGACAAGGCTGTAAAGCAAAATGTTTAAACGGACTCTGAACACTCTATGATTGAAGCATTTGCATTTGAAAAAGTTGCTCTGGGCGAAATATAAAAATAAAATTAATTTAAATTTTCTTATTATTATTATAAATATTTGATATTCTTAATATAAGCAAAATAAAAACTACCGAAATAATATATTAATGTACAAAGCACATTATGCATCTTAAACATTATAATATAGTTTACAATTTGATAAAAAGGGTATTACCTTTGGAAATACAATTTGGTCGAATGCTGACTGGTTCACTTCATTGAACAACAAGCTTTATCCATCATCCCGATATGTGATCTCTCTGTCAATTTACCCGTTCTCTATTGAGAGTATTTAAAAAACAGAGGCTCGAAAAGAAAAATGCAAACAACAACTGCTGCAATGGTATGGGGGAAAGTTTCCGGCTAACGGTTAACGAGACTGCGTGTCGCAGGGAGGCTTCTGTTGCCTTTGGTTTTTGCCTTTTTTATTTTTTTTGAGAACTACGTTGTGGGCGTGGCAGACAAGCTGCAAAACAAATATGCAGTCTATATGCCTTGCAAAACAATAACAATGCGCAATGACCCAAAACTAAACACCGACGATAGGAACGATAAGGGAATGTCGAAAAAACATTTTTTTTTTCGTTGAGTCTTCTATGTTCAGTTGTGTTTTTATGGGCACAGGGTACCGAAATACCGAGTACAGGACCAGAAGTGGGACGATGAACAGGACCAGTGACTAGAAGGGAAAGAGCGATTCGACTACGTCAATTGCCATACGGGGGGACTAAGGATGGAGTGTTGGCATGTGTCTGTGCCCAGCATAATCAACAATATTTGGAGTGCTTTTTGTGATTTTTTCTTTCCTCGCGGCTGCTCCTGTAAATGTTGTTTGGTTGGGGGGTTTTTTTATTTGGTGTTTTATTCTTGGCTGTTTTTGTGGGGCTAGTGTAACTGTTGTTCTATTGTCTGATGACTGGGCAAGGCCTGGGCATTACTTTTTTTGTTGTTGTGGGTTTCAATGAGTTCTCATCGAGTTTTGTTAATTTTTGAAGCACACTTTTCGGCGGTGGCGTCCATTTTGAATACGTGTGAATTGGCAAAACGAGTTAGGATGAACAAAAAATTGCTATGAGGTTGTATGGCAAATGAAGTTTATGCAGTTTAGATAAAAAAGTGATAATGTATTGAAACCAAAAGGCTTAAAAAAATAATTAAAATTGCTAAAGGTTGCTGAAAGATTTGATAACCATGTTATTTATATTAAGTAATCAAATTTTATATGTTTTCTTTGTCCGAGTAAAAGTTGTTATGTCATTTTGATTATCATTTACTATATAAATTACATAAATTGTATAATAACAATTTATTTTTGATATTACGATGTTTAAAGCTCTTAATATATTCGGATCTGTTATCTGATATTTCTAAAAGTCTCTGATACCATTTGCATTTTGTATGAGTTCTTATATTATCTTAAGCCCCAACCCCAAATGAAACACATTTTTGCCAATTGAGATTTTTTAAGGGAAATGTGTTTTTTTATATGTTTTAAACTTGAGTTATAATAGTTATAAAGAAAATTTAATTTTCTTTTCAAGACTCAATCAAACCTATGTATTCCATACGAAATATTAAATATATATACATATTTTTTAAAATATTTAATCAAACCTATTTTATACAAATATGTCTGATACTTGATGAGCATTTAAAATACATCGAATTTGTTTAAGCACTTCAATTTTAATTCTTCAATCTTCTTGTATACATTTCATCTAATTTTACGCTCTTTTTTACCGCTCTTCTTTTTAACTGCCATTTACTGTCATTTTCCGCCTTTCATTTCTGTTCTACCCTTCTACATAGATACAAATTTTTTTTCTCTCTTTTGCTGTGGAAAAGTTTTGGCCACAGTTTTTCATGCTGGTGCGTGTTATCTTGTTAAAGCAAAACTTCAACTTTGCCAACTTGTCTTTAGATGCACTAACACACACACACACAGATACTTAGTGCTATATCTATGTATTAGTATGTGTCTGTGTGTATGTACAACGGGTGCATCAACGAATGGCTTCAACCTGGACTTCCAACTTCAGTCGCTTGTCTAAAACATATCAAATGCAACATTTTGCACCAATAGCCACCGTGGCTGGTTCTGGTGGTTGTGCATGGCAAAACTCGGGCAATGGGAAAACAACATAAATTTCTACTTAAGTAAGTGTTTAAAAGAAAGATGCAGCCAAGCGAAGGCAAACATAAACGCCGCCATAGCATCAGAGGGAGAGGGAGGGGGAGAGAGAAAGAGAGGAATGGGCTAGGAGAATCATGAAGGCATCTGGCAAGATACCTATACAATTTACGGAAAAATCTTTCCATAAGATTCGTTCGATTGTGGGAATCGTTTTATAGTCCATATCGATAGAAATGCTTATCTCCTTATAGTTATTTTAAGGACTAATATTTTATTTATAATTTATTTCCTGGTAAAATGAAAAAGAACTTTTGTAATATCAGTAATATTTCTGTAATATCATAAAATTTTCAAAATTGCAGATAAATTTAAATTATTACATCAAACATAATTTAAGATGAATTGTTAAAAATGAATGAGTAGACTTGCTTACAAATTTTTGAATGGTTCTCAAGAACGTTTAGTCATTTGGCAAGGTATTTTTACTTCGCCTTGTCGAATTCAACAATTCGCGTCTCCCTTACGCCAGGTTCTCTCTTGTTTTAGCATACTCGTTTTCTATTCCTTGGCGTAATATGCAAAAGTGCAAAGTTTTGACGCCGTTTTCTGGTCAAAAATTTGACTTACATCGCTGGGGCAGAGGCTGCCGTTGCTGCGGTTGAAGTTTTGTTGATGGCTGAAGTTCTCGCTCATCGTTTGGCTTTTCCTTCCTTTTTTTTTTGCTTTAGCATGGAAAACAAATAAAGAATGACTGGAGGGGGTTATTGCCCTCTTTTATTTGTTGGTGGTGGGGAGTGGCAGTGGTTTGGTTGGGATTGTAATGAGAGAGCCAAAAGCTTAAATGCTTACCAACTACTGACCAGCGACAAATCCGCAAGTAATCCTAGCTAGCAGAACAGTTCGAACATTTTTGGGCCAAAGAAACCGATAAGCAAAAGGAAAAGATGGTGATGGAAATGGAGAAGCCCGCAGCCAACTAAAAGACCAGAAAAATGTTTTCTACTACTACAAACTCAAACAGTTAGAGAAAAAGGTAGAGAGAGTGTATGTGTGTGAGAGAGAGAGGGAGAGAGAAATAGGTGCAGAAGCGGAAAATGTGAGGGGATAAAGAAGTGAAAAATCAAATGAAAAACTTTCTTGCAGTCAGGTAAAAATGGCAGTGCTCTCCGGCTGCATTTGAACTTTTTAGCCTTTTCTGCTGAAATGGCTGGAAAAGCGTAGCAAAAGGGGGACGTGAGGAGGAGGCAGATGGGGTAGATGAAGATGAAGGAGCGGAATGGAAGCCAGAAGACGAGCATTCCTTGACTTTGGTTTGGGGCTTTGCACCGAAAATTCCTTGATGTATTTCTTCGTCTGCCTCTCTAGTGCGTCTTGTTCCTTTTCTTTTGGGGGATTTCGAGGCGTGCAAACAGATGCGTTAAATGGGCAGCCATTTTGAAAATTGAGACGTGTGTATACGTATGTACGTATGTGCGGATATGTGTATGTGTGTGTGTGTGCTCACTTCCGTTGCCTAGGCCAAACTTCCGCTGGTTGCAGGCAGCATCTGATGGATTCCCGAAGCTGCAACATTTACCTGCGGGGCCAAGGCTACAAAAATTTGAAGCCATTAAAATGCTTTTAATCAAATTAATGCAAATATTGAATTTTTTTCGGAAACACTGCAAGTCGGAGATGTTTCCGGGCTCTTAATTAAACCATTCGAGAGTAAAATTTTCAATTCTTTAAATAAAAAAATATAAATTAAGATATTTTACCTATTTACCTAGGAACCATGAATTGAATTACCTAAATTTTTAACTTTAATTTCGATTGGCTTATCTATAGTCAGTATTTGTTCTCATTACTACATAACATATACAATATCGAATATGCCTTTATATCCAGCTGATGTCAAAGGCCTTTTATCAAATAAATGGATATATATTTAAATACTGATTTGTATCGCAAATAGCTAAGCAAAATGTAAACAGCAACTATATTCGAAGGTCTATTGCTTTACATAGCAAATGTCTTCTTTGTGTCATTCAGATACAAATCTATGTATATATTCAATAGTTAATATGCTTACAATGTTGGAAGTGCAGAAGGTTATATTTTTAGTAATTTTAGTAAGCCGAATTTTAATCCTTATCTCTTTATGGCAGTGAGCTTTTGATTTTGAGGCTTTGATTTAATTTTCGTCGATGATATTTTGAAGAACAAATGTGAAAGACTAAATGAGAAACTATTCTTAATTTAAATTACTAAAAAAATATTTTTTATTTTTATTTTTATTTGCAGGGTATCCTTAATGGACAATAAGCACATATTATCTAAAGTAAACATGCCATGAGAATGGAATCACCAGACCGTCTCTGGTCTAAATGGCAGGTCAAGTGCGTGACATCAAAAAAATAAAACTAAAAATATTTCTTATAACTTTTATAGAACATTATAAAAAATTTTAAAATTTCTGCAATAGAAATAGTCAGGTCACGTATAAAATTCCGAAATAATCTGAAATTCTAAAATACTAAATGTTTTAATTAATAAAAAATTAATCTCTTTATCCTGCTTATAAAGTAAATATTTTATTATAATTGACTCCGACACGGCTAATATACAAAGTTTTAAACATAAAGTTAGACATTAAATCTTATATTTAAACAGATAAATGTACTTTTCAAATAGCAATCGACATAGGAATAAAAAAGAAGTGGAGATTAGAATGAAATCTAAGAAAATTCAGCTATATTATCTTCTTTATTCAAAGATAACTCCACGTTAAATAAGTTCCTCAAACACATTCCCATTAAAGTTTGTGAAAAAATAAACAATGTCTATTTTAAAATAAAAAGTAAAATTATTTGTTTTATATATTTTAAATTATTTGCTTTGAAATTTCCTTTTCATTTACAGTTTTTGCCGTCTAGTAGTTTTTCGTTATTTTCTGTGACATTTTCTTAACATTTCCCCAATGTGGGACATTTATTTTTGGGACAAGTGAAATATACCAATTGGAAAAAATCCTTTTCGAAAAAGTCCAAAAGCTTTTAACGTTGCTCTCAATTTTGCTCTTTTAATCCGTATGTCTCTTTTTGTTTCTCTCTTTGTGAAATATCCCTATTGCCATTTCTCTGCAAGGACTTTTCCCACTGACCTATAATGGTTGCTTAACAGCCAAGCCAAGACAGAACAAGGCAAGGCCCAGTGCTCGCATTACTTTAGCAAATGTTGTGATAGGTTGCGGGTGTCCTATGTTCTATATCTGTTTATGTATGTGTATGCATGTATGTCCTTATGGCCGGCACTTTGGGTTAAAGTAGATAATGGTTAGTTTTCTTCTGTGGGATTTCCTTACATTTTTTTTTGTTTTTCTGCCTTTTTTGGTTGCCTTAAGTGCGGGCTCTGCGGGGTTCCTCAATGAGTTGGAATCAATGTGTGCATGTGACCATTTGTCTGTGTGGTGTGTGTGTGCGTGTGGGTGTGTCTGTGTGTGTTGGCAAAAATTTGTTCCAGATTGACTTTGTAGACTTTTATGGGTTTTCTTTCATTAGGGCAATTCTTTATCATTGATGCTGCTAATCGGATTTTGGCATACTGGGGAGCAGCTAACAGGCGGCAAATGTCTATGGGTGAGGGCTTAAAACACATACACATCATATACGAGTATAGAGATTTTGCTTAAATTGTTGTTAGATAAATTCCTCAAAAATTCTTTGCTCTCATTGGTATTAAAAATTTTAACAACTATTATTGAATTAAAAATAAAATTAAGGTGAAGGTAATTTACCTGCATTTGAAATGTTTCTACAGGTCAGCATGTACATGTGAGAGGGTTATTAAGTGGAATTTTTATTATTTAATTATCCATATATATATATTTGTGACATTCAGTTTTTAGTTTCATTACTCCATCGGACTATAGCTAGAGTTCCTCAACTTAGTCTAAAACTAGATATCTTTGATATACCGAGGTGGTCAATGGTACAAATACCATTAATTTTCAAAGATATTTTGTTGCTGTCGTAAGTGAATTACAACAACAAAACATTGTATTTTTAGCAGCTGAATCATTTAAGAAAAACCAAAAATAACAAAAAATATTCGTGAAAAAACCACCTCTGTATAACTATGTTACTTCATCATTATTTTCTCTAAAATAAACAATTTTCAAATGAGTAATATAGAATTCTCTTGAGTTTTCACAATTTGAAATATTACTTAAGAGTAAAAAAAAATGAAAAAAAAAAATAAATAAATAAAACCATTTAAGACTACTACTTTTACTATTTTGTACAAGTGTCAATAAATTCATTATTCATTATTAATCTTCACTCATACAGACTTATATTCTTGCGCATGTATATTTAGTAAGTAAGTTAATTATATATTTGCATGATCTTGATCAAATTTTGGCAGTCATTAATATGTAAATTAAACTGACAAATATTAATGCTTAAGACAATAGTTAAGAAAATAACAAAGTTATTAAGAAAATTCTCTCTTAGTGACTTCGTCATTTATATATGAGCTATTTATTATGACACTGTGGTTCGATATGCAGACGGATAATAAACAGGCTCAGGGGCGCAGGTAAAAAACATATATTTACTTTATATTTTTTTGTATATGTATATGGTTAATATATAGTATATATGTTAGTATATTTTATAGATTCTTAATATAATATAATTAATACATTGTATGTATCCTTTAAAAGAATTATACCTGCATACGTATATTGAACATTTTTCTAATTTATCATAAATTCCATGAAGTCTTCAGTTAATCACTATGAAAATCAGATAAGCTTTATAGGATCGGAAGTAACTTTTCCTCCTTGCAAACATTGCAAGCCAACAATTTTATAATTGCAAGATTTTTGACATTATCATTAAATATAGCATACTTTTGGGTGCGAATTTTTCAAATTTTAGTAGCTTACTCAAAATGTAAGGTATACAGGGATGTCACAGAAATCGATAACAACCTGAAACCAACCCAAAAGCAAATGTATGGTGTCACAGAAATGTCGTTTAACCGTTTTAAAATCTCGCTGCATTATGAATTATAATATTATGCTTATATTATACAATGACATATTGTAAATTAAGTAAATTTAGTTAAGTAAAAATAAAAACGTTCTGGTTATGAAAGGCACATTTAATAAGTGTGTTAGGACTTAGACGGAATCTGCCTTCAATCTCATTTCTGATGACCTTTTTCTGCTCTATCTTCCACATGATATACATATATATTTTTTTCTATCCTTCGCCCACTTTCACTCTGTCTCTCTGCCTTGCTCAGTCAGAGATTTGTAAATTTGTGAAGCATTTTTTAATGTGCTTAATTTTATTTCACTCTTGCCAACTGGCAGAAAAGTTTCAATGTCCTTGTTGCCGTTGTACATCACACACAAAGCGGCTTTATTGGTCAGCAGGGGTTAACACAGTTTGTTAGTTGCCAGGGCCCCAACATTAAATACATGCACACACTCCCTTTCCCTTGCTTCTACCTTCACTTTACTCTCCTTCTGACCCTCTTTGCTCATTTCCATCTACTTTGTCGGTGTATCGTTCATCGTTGGATTCGCCGCGGGTTATTTGTTGGGTTCAAAGTTCTGAGAACCGGACCTCTAGCTTTTGGGTTTCGGGTTTTTGGGTTTGGATTTTTGTCATTTTGCGCTTATTTAGTGATCTAATGGGGCATAAGTGTGATTTGGCAAGTGTTTAATGAGCTTTTCACTTTTATTGGTGAGAAAAACACATTTCGCTTTCCTCTTTGCCATCGATAGGAGAAATTAAATTCCAAACATATGACGACAGGTTCCATTTGAGAGTCTAATGACGACGAAAAATCTTCTTAACATTTTGGTTTAATGTTTAGGTGTTTCGTATGGAAGAGATTAAAGTTTTTCATATATAACCTTCTAAATTCGGTCCTAGAGCAAATTGTATTTTTTTTCCCTTTTTATCAAAAATTAATTCTCCTTTATCATTTGGTTACTTGGCAAATCATTGTGTCACCCAACCATTTTCATTTACCCAAATCCAACAAATTTGTACGTAATTCCAATCCACTCACTTCCCCCGCCTTGGGGGAAATCGTATTGTACTTTCTTAGTAGCTCGCAGATTCTCTTTCTTCTTCCTCGTCGTAAGCATCATCGTCATCTTCTGTGTACACAAATTACGCGTAATAATTTTATTTGCATGTTTTATTTAATTTTTCATGCCACTCTGATTACAAAATTGAATTGGCAGCTTAGTTTTATGTGCGTCGGCAGAGCTACTTGTGCAGAAGCAGAAGCGACCCCATCAGGCAGGTGATTTAGATGGGTTTGGAAAGAGGGGACTGGGCGAGGATGCGGAAGCGAATTCCCTAGTTGCCATACAATTAGCAAGGATAGCAAGCGGCTGGCTACTACGGAGCACCCACCCACTACCCACTAACACCCCCACCACCCATTTATTTCTCCTACTCCAAACTGTTCATCCACTGTGCCGTCTCTCTCTCTCTCTCTCTCTCTGTTCACATTGGGTGAAGTTTTCTAATGATGTTCGTCCGAGTTGAGCATTTTCTCTTGTCTCGTCTTGTTGTCAGACTCATTTGGTTCAAAAGACGTCTTGCCGTTATCAACCTGATTGTTGTTGTTTTTGGTCTCCAGCCGCTGCTTCACCTTCAGCTGCCATCTCTACTGTCACCAGAAATTTCATGCTGAATCATTAACCCCCCCCAAAAAAGAGGAGGCTGGTTCGGTGGGCAGCAACTTAAATGCGCTTAAAATTAAATCTGATTTCATGAATATTGATTGATTGCTTTCACCTTGAATGAAAATCCGCTTTTGTGCTACGGGGTTCCGTATTTTTTTCGTTTTTGCGCCTTTTTTCTTACTTCCTTACCTTCTGCTGTATTTTTACCTTTCCGCACACTTCCTGTCCGTTGTGGCAAGTAATAGGTCGAGAAGGGGCTTTTGCTTTCGTTGTGTTCTATCTTTGTTGTTGCCTTGAATTTTTAAGTTAAATTAATGAGCTCGCCTCGCCTTGGTGTACATCTTCTTTTCAAGGTATTATGTAAAATTATTTGACCAAAAATAAGTTGATTTAATTGAGTGTGAGGCGAGGCGAGCTTGACTTGGCCGATTATACATCAGGCTATATATTTGTTTGTATGTATGTATGTATAAAAATGTATGTATATGCATAGGCAGGAAGTTCAATGACTTAACGATGAGCCAACATTTCCATCCGAAAGCGTTTAATCATTTTGATACTGAAGAAAAATATGTAAAAAAAAAACCTTGGACCTTGAAAGAAGAAAAATGATTTTGGCTGCTATAAATTTGTATATATTTTTCTCTTGCTCTCTCTGTGGAACAGACTTCTTAGGATTATGCTCTGAATAATTATCTGCTTACAGTATTATTGGTTTGCCTTTTTATTAATCGCAAATTGTTATTCTACTATGTTGTTCATTGATGCCCAGCTTGGCTTACAATTGTTAAGTAATGATAGCAATAAAACTTGATAATGTACACAACCGGCAGATAAATGCCTTACTTTTTGTTTAGTATTTTAATCGCCAATTTGATTATCTTTCCAAAAAGAAGCGCCCACACGGTATATACTAACCTTAATACCAACAAGAAGAAAAAAAGGGTAGATGCCCGCAAAATGGAAAAAAACTTTTGAAATTATTAAAGTTTATTTACAGACATCAACAAGAACTGACCAAATTTAGCACAAAATGATTTTTAATGCAACATTTAACAGACGCGCTTACGTTGCCCCCTCTTCCCAAATAAAAAGCGAGAAGAAAAAAGCCTGCAAAAGGCCAATTGGGGCAAAAAGGGTACCCGACGATGAAAAAAAAGGACAAGAGCTTTGATGTTATTGCCGCAAATTAGCTAGAAATCTTTTGGCCTGCTTTTAGCATCCCTCCATCCACTCGTACTATTTACCTTTTTTCAGCTTATTTCGCCTGCTTCTCCTTGATTATTTTTACCTTCCATCTCTACATGCGTAGCAAAATAAAATTTGCTAAAAATTGGTAAAAAGAAAAAAAAAAATAATTTAACTTAAATTGAGTGCGAGCATGTGCAGAATTCCAAATAAATTTTGTGGCTCCTGTAGATAGAAAACTGTTGCCGTACAAGATGAAGGAAAAAGAAGGGAAAAAATGTGGAGAACTTACACAACATTTTCAAGTTTGAGGTCCGAATGTGTAAGCGGATTCAAGTTGAGTCGAGTTGGGTTGGGTTTTAATACATATTTTTCCTTCAAGGCAACTTTAGAGAGCAAAAATTTTTGCTGCTTCAATAGCTCAAATACTATTTTATGCTTAGTTGATTATTGACTGCAAGTAGAAATTTACTGAGAAAAAACGACAGAGAGAGAGAAAGAGAAAGAGTCCCTAGTTTTGGATTTAGTCTGGCAGAACGTTAAAAATTGGCAGTCGGAGCATTTGTTTGTTTTTCAACTTAGCACGGAAATTGTATTTTTGCGCTGCAAAAACTTGTAAACAAATTGCCATAGAGCCAGAATGAGCATGAGAGAAGGAGACGAAGAAAAATAAAAAATCTGACCATGTACATTGTATCAGTATATATGTACATATATGTATGTATGTATGTACCTAAATACATACATATTATATGTATATATTTTTCTTAGGAGAAATTCCGAATTCGCTTGTTTGTTAGATTGTTTCACTTTTCCATTTTGTTTGTACTTATATATACTGTAATCATATTTCGTTAAAACTGATTCATTAAAACTTCTCAATATGAGTTGATTGAAAGGAAAGTAGAGAAAGTTATGAGTGCAATAGTTTTCAGAATTGCATGCACGTATAAGCAAAATGTTGCAACTCCAATTAATTAAGGTGATTTTAAAGCAATTTTTTTTTTTGGTCTTCATTAAGTGAGAAAAGACTTAAAAAATTCAGTTGAATAATTTAAAAGTTTTTGTTATGCATGGAATAAAAAAGTTTTCGATGAATCGAAATTAAGCAAAAAGAAAATGTTTTACAGGGGTTTACATGTATCTTGTAAAATTTCTGTCGGCTGAGCAATCACTTTTAAACATATAACTGTAGCGACATTTCGATTAATCAATCAAAATAAGTACAAAAATATTTCATATATTTAGATCATTTATATATGTCTAAATAAAAAATATTTGTTGTTTTTGCATCATAGCTGGATAATTTTGATTTATTCCATTTTATTGAAAGGTGAATTTGTGTATGCCATAATATTCCAGTTGACAAATTTTTAACATTTAAATCCTTAAAAGAGAAAGGTAAAACGTACAATCGAAAATTGCAGGCGAAAACTAAAATTTAATACATGTATATACATACATATGTATTTATTTAGAATATAAATTACACGTAGAAAGAAACACAAAACACTAAAAACTTTTTGCACTGACCATGTAACAAATAAATATTACAATTTCAAAACTTGGCTCACTTTTTCTCCCTTTATTCTCTATATGTGTGCAAATATGGGGCGTTAATACATGGGAGGGGAGGGGTATGCAAAAAAGTTGACCAAAAGTGAAAAATAAAACTTTTCCGTTGACTGTGAAAAATATTGTGATGCAATGTGAATGAGTGAAATTTTTTTTCGTAGTAATTTATATATTTAAATTTAGTTGTGGCTTGCAGATACTGAGAACGGGAAAAGGTAATTGGAGAGAAGGGTAGGTGGTCAGAGTTTTGAGACCTGAATATTTGTGTGCATTGTTTGATTTCTAACTCCAACAACTAAAGGGAACTGCGAATTGCAGTCAAAAATTTTTCGAGGCCCTCAGAAAAGTATGCTACACTTTTGTGATCAACATGCATGTGCCACTTGAAACTTTTGCTTTCAATGTGCCTTTTCATGGTGAAAACCAGAAACTAAACCAAAAAGAGAAAAAAAAAACACACGGAGACCAAACTAGGTTAACGAAGGTTTCTTAGAAATGCGTTTCCATGCGTTTATATGTCGGTTAAGGGGGCCTGTGACCTTGTTTAATCAAGTTGCAAATAAACAAAATCTTTAAATTGAATAAAATATTGCATAAAAAAAGTATTTCCATATATGTATAAATATCTATATATATGCATATGTGAATCTGGAGAACTCACTACAGCTGTTGCCCATCGACAGGAAGTGAAAAGTTGGCATCCCAAAACGGAAACTGAAACTGACAGCCACCAAACCACAGCAATGACAATCCAACAAAAGGAAAAGCAAGCAAATCAGAAAAAAACCCAAAATAAGAAAAAGGACGCAAGGAGAGGAATTTGATTTCCAACAGTCAACTAAAATATATTGTATTGCCTCGTCCACCCCCAAAAGAAGAATCCAATTTTAATATAAGGGGAAAAAAAAATAAAACACAACTACTGAAGGTCTTTTAGAGTGCGTTTTCCAGCTGTTTCCCTTTTACCCATTTCTTTATACCTCTCAACTTTTTTCTTTTATTTTATTTCATCGTTGTTTTTTCTTTCGTTTTTGTACTTTTTCTCAACTTGTTTGCATGTGTTTCTTTGTTTCTTGCCTGTCACTGCGGTCCTTCGAATTTTTTGTTTTGTCCGTAAAGAACAGGAAATATAATTTTTTCTTCCTGTATTTTCGGTTAACGTTTTGTTTTTATACCCTGTTATCCTGTAGATAAAGAGGTATATAGAGGTAGCAAATAGACATTCATATTTATATATTGGACAAATTGTTCTTATTTATCATAGGGTATATAAGAGCTGTGTTTTAGGCAATATATTTTTATATGTACATATATCAAGGTCATTTTCAATATTAACGATTTTTCGCCAGTTGCTTAATTGTAGTTTTTTACTAAGTCTGCTGCTACTATCAAACTAGGAAACAAAGTGTTCAAAAACTACTTTAGCATTTATATTTTCCTACCATTCTAGAAATATTTCCAAAGTCTCTTTAAATGAGCAAGTGTTAGGGACATCTCTATATAGAATAAACTATAATATTATTACATTTTCCTGGGTATCTAAAAGTCGGAGCTATGTAGGTATATATTTATCCTCCGTTTTCTTTCTATTTTCATCTGTCGCTGAATTGGCAAATTGTTTACCCTTTACTGCATTTGAAATGTTGTTGATTTCATAAATAGTTGTAGTTTGCGCAAGTCGGGAACTAAAAATTGAATTTAAAGTACATTTCTGTTTTGTTTCTGTCCCTTAAAGGGGGAAAACAGAATTGCCTTACTTCAATTTATGTGTCCTTTGTTTTCATTCATTTGAATGTTTAATCTTTTTATGAGCAATGGAACTGGCTCATATGTAAGGCAAATGTTGCCTGCTATTTTTGGTCCTTCATTTTGTTTGATTTTTTTTTTTGTGTTTTCTGAGTGTCTAAGCAGCATTTAATTGCTATGTCACAGAGCTGGAGTTCTTTTGTGTCATTTTTGCTCTATAGTCAAATTTACATATAAACTCAAATTTCAGCTGAAATAATAGACGCGACTGCAAAATGCTTCTGTCTGGCATATTTTGTTTTCTGTGAAACTCAATTCGAATTTGAAGAACTTTTCTTTTTTCCGCCTTGTTTTATTTTATTTGCTTGCCTTTGATAAGAATTCAATAGGAAGGTGACAAGGAGAGTCATTTAGGAGCTAGATGGGGTGTTTCCTTAGACACACACACATACACACACACACCCACGAAAGACGGCAATGTAAACATGCTTTCTCGATTAGTATGCCTTTATTAACTGAAAAGCTAAGAACATTTTAAAATGGGGATGGAAAAAAAAACAGAGTCAGTAAGTGGAAAGAGTTTATCGTCTTTCTCGCATTGGAGTGAAAATTCTAAGAAAATTTTGTATGCTCCTTAAAAATTTTGAAGCTGTCGAAAGTACTTAGTATCTAGTAAGCAAATTTTAGTATTCAATGAACTAAGAGTGTAGAAAAAAGTATTAAACTGTTATTTAATTTTTAGTGTTCATTTAAAATGACATGAAGTATTTTAGTCTCTGTGATTGCAAATTTCTTAGAAATTCTCAAAAAATAAGCCAAATATATAAGAACTTACTTATATTTTAAGAAAGCACAGCTTTTTATTTTCATTAAATAATTTTATCACTTATAAAAATAATCATTGAGTTGAAAGGCACAGTAGAAGAGTACATTGAAATCCACAGAGATAATCTAATAGGATTCATTTAAAAATAGAATTCCTAGGAATTCCTAAACGCTATCGCTCCTCTCTTAATTTCAGTCTTATACACATTTTTCGGTTTACAGCATCCACACATATGTTTTACGCCTCCTGCTCTTGTTCATATTCAGGTTTTTATTTGCCAGCTGCTTATCAGCCAGTCTGTCAGTCTGAGCACTTGTTTCAAAGTCTGTCTGAACTTCAATTACTTGTTTAGAACTTTTTCTTTGTTTTCCCTTTTTGTTTTCTGTGCTTTTTTCTTGGCTTCTTTCCATTATGTGCATTTTTAAATATGCGTCAATAGAAAAAGTTTCGGGACATGAGACATGGCACTGGCATATGGTGCGTATAATTGTTTTTTGTTTCGCATTTCGCACCCAAGCACTTTGTGCTAGAATTTTTGGGAAAACATTTTTGCAGTCTGGCAATCAAATTGCTCATTAATTGAACCAAGCGAAATAGCAAAAATTTCCAGAGCGCAGCACAAAATCCCAAAAATGCAATGAAATGTAATGGAAATGCAATAAAAACATGGATAACAAACGTAACAAAAAAAAAAACACACACACACCCAAAAAATTGAAAATTTCGCGAATTGCAAATGGAGGAAAACAACTGAATGCTTGTTGTCCTCTATGTGTGTGTGTGTGTGTGTGTGTGTTATAATTCATTAGAATATTCAACGTTGCGTAAAATTGAATTATGCATTTGTTGATGATATCGTTTTGTAGTTTTAGTTTTCCAATTTTTCTTTTGTGTAATGAAACTGTAAAAGGAAAACAAATGATTTTCATTTTAGTTCAAAAGAAACCAATCGATACGTACCTATGAAAGTGGATCAGTTAAACAATAGGAAAGTTTAAATCCTATTAAAAACTGTAAGAAGTTTGAGTCTCTGATAAAAGATATGTAGATACAAAAATGTATGTTAACTTTAAATTTCGAAACTTATTCTCCAATTATTTTAGTTACCCACTAACCCCACATCTAATAGAATGAAAGACAAAGTGCAAAGCCGCACATTTCTGGCAAACAAACAAAAAACAAAAAGTAAATATTTACAGCATCAAAAGACACTAATGACACCCAAGAGACAACTAAAATAAAAACAATGTGAATAGTACTCCAAGTGCTTTTCACCTATTTTTCATTTCTATGAAAAACATTTTTCTGTTGCCTTGGACTCGGTTGTTTGTCCGAAAGGAAGCCTGTGTGTTGGCCAAACTCGTTTGTAGCTGAACCGATTTACGGGATTTTCACGTTAAGCGATGCCTGTCAGCGATTGGCAAGCGGCTTACAGGTGGTCGCTTTCAACTGTGTATCCTTCTCGTCCTGGTTTATGGGCTTAAGCAGCAATAAATGACCATGACTAAATGAATGGCGGGGGCGTTGAAGCCACTAGATATATAGATAGATAGATAGGTATTTGTATATAAGTAAAGAACTGAACAAAACAACAAACAATTGAGTATATGTGGACCTAAAAACTTTATCGATGAAAATTGAAATCAAAGAATGAGAATATGTAATAAATGTTTAATATATAGACGATTTCATAGGGTATTGTAATTCAAGATTATATAAATCCCAAATGAAAATAAAACCAGATTCTTGGCTTTTTTGTTTTTTCTTTTACACAAGTTTGACTCTTTTAATATTATTATTCTATTCCGATAAATTAAAAATAAACGCAGAGGCAGACAAACTATTAAGGCTGAAGCTAAGATTATTATGATTAAAAATTAACTTAAAGTATTATTTATTCAATAAAGTTTCATCTTCAAAGAACATTTTTCAATGCTTTTAATTGAACTTTATTTTATATTTAAAACTATTTTGTGATTAATTTTCAGGAGTCTTTTAGCTAACTCTAATCTACTTAAAGTCTTCTAGTATTCACTACAAATAGCATCACTCGGATAACCATCAAATTTAATGAAAATTACATAGAAGGGTATTGGAGCTTCAGTGTGGTTTATATACTTCTGAGTTTATATATGCACGTGTATATTCTATTTTAGCAACAATAAACTGAAAATGGCTTAAAGCGTTATTCATTTTTATCAACATAAATTCTCATCTCATCTCCATGCATAAAAATATTGAAAACTGCCGCCTCAAGGGTGCAAAATGTCAATCAATTTTGTCGTTAAAAAGAATATCTCGAAAAAAAACCAAACATAAATGAGTGAATGAATGAATGATACGAGTATACAAAACAACTTGAACAAACTGCCAACTGACCTTCAGCCAAATGTTAACCCTTTTTCGCAAAATTTGCATATAAAAAGGCACACACACACACACATACACACACACATAATACGACAAAAGTGTGGATGGAGGGTTGGGGATGGAGTGAGGGCTGTTAAAAGTCGCTTTATGTTGTAAAAAATTGTTCCAAGCGTTGATGCTTTTCTTTTTAAGGGGTTTTGGCCAGTGTCATCTGTCGGCCAATGGGTTCCCTACACACACACATACATAACGACATTTATCAAGCATTATCTGTTAGCCCCACCATCTACCCCCCGTTCACTCCCTCCTCTCTATCAACCTCTCTCTTTTTCTCTTTGTCGTATCTTTTTCGTGATAACAGCTGCACTCAATTTGCATAACACACGCGTGAGTGTGAAAATGTGTGAAAGTGAAAATTTCTCCATCTTTCGTTTCCCCCTCCGAGTCTTTTTTTTTTGTTTTGTTTGTTTGTTATCGTGAAAACCTCAGAAAATTTATATACTCAAAAGTTGAGTTGGGAAGCCTGTCGCATACAAAGCAATATAAATTATGAAAGTTTACTTTGTGAATTGCCACAGATTGTGTCTGTATTCTGTCCTTATGAAAGATGTCAACTTTTTTCGTTTCTTTTGGCATATTGTGAAAATATTGGCAAGAAATTGAAAATTTGAAAAGAGGCCACAAGTCAAGCAGGGCGGTAAAGGGGGTGGAAAAGAGAAAATTTGTGTATATATGTACGTGAAGATGAGTTCATCAAATAGATAATATACCATTTTCAAGGCAGACTAACTTATGTTTTCTTATTATTATTGGGTTTTGCTATTTACTGGAATGCAACTCAAAGAATTTTGTTCATAACTATAAAATCTGTATATGATTTAAAAATATACATAAATTTGATTAAAAACAAATTAATTTCTAATCAATTAAATTCTTAGGATCAATTTCTTTTAAACAACTAATTCAATATATTGAACTAAAAGAAAGCTGTAGAGCCATTTCGACTATTGAATTTAACTATTATTTTGGATAAGACAATGCTTTTTTAGTGAAAAAAAATTTCACATAAAAAGCTTCGCCACAAAACGAGCTCACTCTGAGTTTTGTTGATTTGCTTCTACCTTAACCATTTGATAACCAGTTAATTTAAACTTTAAACTGTTGCCAACTTTCTGTCAATCTGTGGGATTCTTCTACTTCTTACAGTTACGCAGTATTTGTATTTCACCCATTTTCCATTTAGTACAAAACTATATTATAAAGTTTTAACTTTGCCATTGGTTGTGAATTTTTGGTAGCTGGTTCTTTTTTCTGCTGTTGTTGTTCTTTCCCCTTCTTTGAATCCAATATGTGTAAAGGGTTAGCTTCAATACTCCTCCTGTTCCTGTATGCTTCTGCAGTAGTTTCTGTGTGAGTTTCTTGTTGACATAAAAGTTTCCTTTTTGCTGGTTTTATGGGGCTGAGAGGAGTGAAAGAGACGGTATCGAATGGAGTGAGAGAAGGAGAACTAAAGTTGCTTTTTATAGTGGACTTATATCCCACGAATTTGTTGCGGCTACAAATTACAAATTGATTATACGTTCAACAAATGTGTTAATGTGGCATTGTTTGCAAAACTTTTGTGGGTAGTTGCGACCCCTAGCCATCATCCCCAACCCCTATCCCCCTATCCCGAACTGACCATAATATATTACACACACATACACAGTGACTCAGAGTGAAGAGTGATATGTCTGGATGGTAAAAGTTGGTTGCTTTTTTCTCTGGTTTGTTCCAGTTCTATGTAAGTTGTGATTTTTATTTCATTTTCCTTTTTTTTTGTTTTTTTGTGTTTTTGTTTTTTCTCCACCAGCACACATTTTGTAAGCTTCGCTGACAAGCGTAAACTTTTTTCCCCTAAACGGACAATTTATTATGGACAAACTCGTACCCCGAGAAGTGTGAGAAGGGTAGGAAAAGGGTGGTGGACCCTGCGAAGGTCAAAGTAGTTAAAATTTGAGCTACTGTTTTAGATTTGTTCAAGCATAGAACAGAAAAAATAAAACTTTATTACATTTTGCAAAATTTATATGTATCGTATATATTAATACTTAACATGCTTTTTGTTTGATTAGCTTTACGTCAACGCGTTTTATTTTTTAATGAATTCCATTGTGAAATGAATCATTTGTATTCATTTATTTCACATGTCGATTGTCAATTTTTTAAATAAAGAGCCAATTAACATAATATTGTATCTTGTTGATCGATTCCATTTTTAGCATAATCGCATTAGTCATTAGTTTTCGCTTTAAGATTATAATTTTATTTTCAATAGTAGGTATAAATTAAGTAAACTTTTTTTTTTTGATAACCAAAAAATTTGTATCGTTTAAAGTCCGTCTGAATTAGAATTTAGGGTATATTTTGTACAAATTGACCAAGAGATTATCGGAAATGAGGCAACAGATTTATTAAAAAAGGATAATATTACAAATTATCCTTTGACTGCGAAACAAACTTTGAGGCACGTAGAAAGTTTCTTTTGTTAACCTTTTATATGATTTCTAAGTTACATTTTGAGCATTTTTAATAGTATTTAAAATTTTTTAAAATTATAATATTTGTTGTTTGCGTTTCAGCAAAAACAAATTATATTTCAGCAATGCTTTACTAGTTACAGTAAGCCATTTATTAACCCATTTCTTTTAATGTGTTTCTTATTTTGTTTTGGCATTGAGATATCAACTAAATATGTTATTCATTTCAGCTCTTATTTGCTCGTTATTCCCTTTTCATTTTAGAATCAAAACGCTATTCGTAGTAAACGGCAACTAAACTGCAATTGATCTCGAATATTTGATAAACTTTTACAGCACAAAAATGCATTTTGTGTGGTACAAAAAAAGAGGCGATAAAAAGTCAAACGAAATATTTGCTTGACATTTGTATGTGCGTGTGTGTGTGTGTGTGTGTGAAAGAGAGCTCTCCAGCAAAACGGGAAAAACAAGATAAAGCTGGTAAAACGAGCAACAACAAAAACAGTATCTGTATATATATACATTTAGGACCTATATATGCTATATAGTATGACATATATACAAAAATGTCAAGCAGGAGCTGCGCTGAGAATTGAGAATGTTGCTTATACGTCGCTCACACACAAAAGCAAGCCAGTAGAGCTGGTCCTGAACGAAGTCGAAGTCGACTCTCTCCTGTCAGTTTTTGGCTTATCTGGGAAAACTAATTTGTTAAAATGTTGCCTGGCTTATTTGTCTCCGTTGTCGTTGAAGGAAAATCTCAAGCATCCATCATGAGACTGCCGACTCCGAGGACTTTTGGCGTCTGCATTGGCTGCTCCTACACTCAGTCCTCAGTCAATGACATTTTTGTGAGGAAAAGTAAATGGCATGTAGCCAGGGACGAGGCAGGATATCAACTTGACTTTCAAGTCAAGTAAACTGCAAGTAAAATGCTTTGTGCGCTTTTTGCTTTGGCCCTTCCAATGCCATTTTCATTTCCCTTACCCCGCATCTACAGTCATGTCCTCGCCCTTGTCGTTGGCTTCTCTCCTCCTGTTTATGCTTTGTATGCTCGTTAAGGAGAAAACGCATTTCATTTTAATGCCAAAGGAATCGGCCCGTTACATATTAAATTTTTAAGTGGCTTATATATCCAGTTTACCGTTTCATTTTCTCTTCTCTTTTCTGGTTTTTTTTCCGGTATATTTTGTTGTTATGTATATTGGTTGTTAGGTCTATCCAATAAATGGAAGAGGAATTCTCATTCATATCGACAATTCGGGAGGCATGTTAATGGCTCGTGGTACATTGCACACGAGGTCAGGTCATGGTGGTTGAAGCTCAATGAGGTGTTGCCATGATTTAGTTTGGGCGTTGTTAGTTAGTTACTATTTCTGTCTCAATTTCTCTGTGGTTTCTGGCCCCATGGTGAGCTTTAAGTGTAACGAAGCGTGCCCGAATTGAGGACTTTTAATTGAGGCTTACTTTTATTAAATTGAAATACACACAAAAGGGGGTACCACAACAAGCAAAAAATTTATCTAAAGCAATTCTCTAAATTGCTAAAACTTTACTTAAATGTTTATAAAACAATTTTATTAAACATTTGAATAATATCCTTAGTCGGATTGCATGTTGTAAATTACGTGCAAGGATTTTTTCACTATTTAATATTTAGTTGTAAGTGAACATAACTAGAACTTTATGCGTAAATTTCTGTATATATAATGTGTAAGGGTGCGCTGTTTCAAACACTAAATTATATAAATCTGCTAGCTAGACGAATATATTTGGCATACACTATTTCTAAGGCGAATTGACCTTGAGCTTTTTTTTTGGAACCGAGCTTACACGATCCACTTCCATAGAAAAGCTCATGCAAGAGAAGGGCCCAATAATTGAGCTTGAAGAGTGTGCGGGGAGTCTAGAATGGTCTGAGCGAGAGTGCAGTTGTGCGAATAAGAGGAGGGAGAACGCGGGACTACGACCAAATAAATGTCGGCCCGGTCCATGAACTGACCATAGGATGAATTGTTGGAGAGCGATTTGGCCCTAAGGGCGCACACATATTGTGGTGTGGAGCGTACCCAGCCAGCCTAATTCCTAGGCGAACCCTCGTTGGAGTGGATGCTTCACCTTAGGACACGGGATAGCCCCTCGCAACAAAGACCGGAGATTTCTGCTGGGAAGACGTTGCCGCAGATTCAAATACCAACTTTGATGACCCCAACCTCACCCCCAGCCCGTAGTGGGCCCTCAAACAGCCGTTTTTCTTTTTCTTTAAGTATCGTACAAACATGTGTTCAAATTTATAAGTATAATATTTATAATGAAATTGCTATATAGCAGGTTCTGAAAATCATAACGTTGGTAACGAGAAGCAAGTTATATTTTGTACCCTTCTTAATAATTTGAACAGCCTCTAGTGCTCCACCCATCATCAGGCCTGCTGACTGGATTGGACTCTACAAACTGTAAGTACGGCATAGCCGCATAAAATCTATTGGCGAAATATAACCGCTTGCCGCGACCACAGAGTTAGTTTTTTTTGTTTTTCAAAGTGAAATAAATGCTTAACGTAAAATTTAGTTTAGATAAAATTTATACTTATGAAACAACCCACATTTTTGTACGATTCCTCTCACCGAATTAGTTAGGAATTATCTATATTTGAAATTATTGTTAATGCTTCTATTATATAAGTGGGATACGAAGTCCGATGTTATCTTCTTATTTTAATGGCGTATGCCAATTTTTTCGTGAATTTGAATATATGTATGAAATGATGAATTGCTGAGTTAGTTTATTTGGGCACCTGACGTAAAAGATTTAACAGCCGCAATATGGGTAATGCTGAGTTTCCTTAGGTATTACAAGGTTGGGTGGGTAAAGAGAAGGCAATGACATCTAGGTCCTTCGAATAACACCCATCACCTCCGCATAAAAATCTCTATTTAGGTGTAGTCCTTTATTCCTTATCTCTGTCTTCATTTTACTTATGTAGCGCATGTTTTGGGAGAGCACAAGAACCACCCCATTTTCCCTGAGCTCAGCCGAGCCACTTGTTAGTAAGACAGAGAGTGCACTCCGACACCCGCGTGTTCGTTACATAATAAATGGCGCCCAACGTGGGGCCCGAAGAAGCAAGGATTTTTTTTTTTGCCCTACGTGTCCTTAATCCACTCCTTTACTTCCCATAACACCTTCTACCGTGCAATATGATGGTAAAATATATCACTTTGGAGAGGCCAGCGTATGAGTATCAGATTATAGCTGGACCAAGTGAAATTGTATACCCTTTCAATAATGTTTTCTTAATTTTGAACAAATCATTTTAAATAAATAGAACAGACAAAGTATGGAAAATTATGTAGCTTAGGAATATGTGTCTGGATACAGTTCGGATACCTACCAGGCCATAAAGTTTCATAGATCTCAAATAAAATTGTTGTAGTGAGGTGAAATTGAGAACTGTTCTTGCTGGAATCGTTACTGGCAAGTCCCTCTTTCAACGAATTACACATTCAAATACAGCTGATGCAAATAAAGTGCAGAGTGGTGGGGGTATTAATGCTGTTAAACTTTTATTGAAGGAGAAGTCCCAAATTTGTAAGGAAATTATTTTGATATAAAAAAAATTTGAATCCATAATTCGTGTTTACGAAATAGAATCGTCAAATTATCTTTAGTTGTTTTGTATCTTTCGTGATTACGAAAAATTGATACTTACCTTTAGTTTTCCAAAGTTTTTTTTTGTTTTAGTTTTTTTTAAAGTATGGCCGTAAGGCGAAGCCTAGACAACTTGGCTTCTGCTATGCCAAGTGAAAAAGCACTCGTATGCGTAATTTGCAATGATATCAGTGGACAAACAGAGATTGTAGAGACCCCATGTCGGCACACGTTTCATAAACATTGTCTCAAGATTTGGCTCGAGACCAATGAATCATGTCCAAATTGTAGGCAACCTTGTTTGAAAAGTCTATTTGGTAGCGATGATAGATTGACTACTAATGTCCAACCTCCACGAGCTTCTCTTGGAGCCGACAACTCTGCAGTCTCAGGAGCAATACCAAAAAGACCAAACACACGAGCAAATACTCGTGCCAATCCAAATCAGAATCCAAGAACTGGGGGACTACCGCGACATGAACAACCACGAAATTCAAAACCAAACCAGCCACCAGTAGTGTCAGAAGAACGCATTCAACAACTTATTTCCAATTCATTAGAAACTTATCGAGTTAATATGGCATCGGTAATTACCGAGGAAATTCGTAACGCCATGAGAAATTTAAGCATCACGGGAGTTCGTGCGGAATCCACTGATGAACCTCAATTAGAGTGGGACTTTCCACCACCCTCAGTTGCTCCGCGAAGAAGTCTCGAAAATAGTGTTAGAACTCGACCATTTAATATTCGGAGTAATCCAAATGCAATTGACCAAGAGATAGTACCAGAACGACCCGATCGAGTATCTAGTATAATTTTTAACTGGCATATACGATTCACAGGGTCCTCCAAAGATATAACCGTAGAAGATTTCATTTATCGAGTAAATTGTTTAACAACCCAAAGTTTGAATGCAGACTTTAACTTGCTTTATAAATTCGCTAATCTGCTCTTCTCGGGACCAGCCCTAACATTTTTCTGGCGATGTCATCGAACCTCGAACGAAATGAACTGGTTCGATCTATGCATTCGTTTAAGGGAGAGGTATAAAGACCAAAGATCAGACAGAGACATTATGGATGCCCTTCGCAGACGCAAGCAGGCCTCCAACGAAAATTTTGATGAATTTCTCGATTCTATGTTGGCTATTACAGATGCTTTGCGAGAACCTTTAACCGATTCAGAATTCATAGCTGAAGTGCGAAACAATTTAAGACCCGACTTATTTCATGAAATTTTGCATGTAGAGGCACCAAACCTAGCCGCCTTGCGTAGGGAATGTCATAAGCATGAAGAATTTTTCCGCAGCTTTCGGTCAAGACAGCTAACGCGTCAAATAGGCAGTAAACGTATGGTGAATGCGTTGTTGCATGATGAACCAGTAGTTGAACAGCTAGATGACGAAACAGATCACCCTATGGATGTGTGCGCATTGCGTGCACCAGAGAAAATAAAATGCTGGAATTGTGACGAATTAGGACATGGTTATCAGAACTGTTTGCAACAACGTCGCATATTTTGTTATGGGTGTGGACTAGTAGATGTGTATAAACCAAATTGTTTAAAATGTAATCCGCGCACGGGAAACCAGTCGCAGGATATCCGCCGATTAGTGAAGGGGGATGTCCGCCCGTAGTCTTGGATAAACCAAAGAATTTAATAATCAACTCAGACGTGACCTTACTTAATAACCCTGACTTACCTAATACTAAACAGTTCAAACCATATCATGTGCGGTTGCAAGAGTATACCAAGCGAAGATCTGAACTATTTGACAACGCGATGCCGCACTCGCGATCTAAGCGACGATTGCGAACGTTCTGGACTAATAGACACAAGCTAAAGAAACTTACCATATCAACCATAATCAACCTGGATAACGACATACGACCGTTTATTGATTTATCAATAGATGGACAAATTTACACTGCTTTACTAGACAGCGGAGCTAACAAAAGTGTAGTAGGTGGAGAATTAGCAACAAAACTCATGACCACCAAGCAATATTGCCCCAAAACGCGCGGTAACGTTAGGACAGCCGATGGGCAATCGCAACAGGTGGTTGGTACGATTACAAGCAATCTCACGTATAACTCGAAAAGCGCCAACTTGGAATTTCTCATAGTACCGACTATTACTCAAAAGGTAATTTGTGGCATGGACTTCTGGAGAGCATTTGGTCTTTCAATCTCTCACATCAAATCAGACCCTAAAATTTCTGAAGTTTCTGTTGAGGAGGATAAATTTCCATTAACAGCTAGTCAGCATAGTCAATTACAAACTGTAATAACTGGATTTCCAACTTTTGAAAGAGATGGCTTAGGTTTTACGAGCCTTATAGAACATATTATTGACACCGAAAACGCCAAGCCAATTAAACAAAAATTTTACCCAATATCACCAGCGAAGGAAAACTTATTATGTCTGGAGATAGACAAAATGTTAAAGCTAGGAGTGATAGAAGAAGCGCCCGCGTCTTCTTGGTCTTCCCCTTGCGTCTTGTTAGTCAAACCAGGTAAGGTAAGATTCTGCCTTGACTCTCGAAAATTAAATGCGGTTACAGTAAAAGACGCATATCCAATACCTAATCTAGAAGGTCTATTAAGTAGACTTCCCCCTGTACATTGTATTTCCAAGATTGACCTTAAAGATGCCTTTTGGCAAATCGGTCTGGACGAATCATCGAAAGGAAAAACAGCATTTTCAGTTCCCAATCGCCCATTGTATCAATTTAGGAGAATGCCTTTCGGACTGTGTAATGCCCCCCAAACGATGTGTCGTTTAATGGACCAAGTTATTCCGTATCAGCTTAAAACTCAAGTATCAGTTTACCTTGACGACTTATTGATATTATCAAATCATTTCGATGAACATCTTGCTCATCTTAGTGAGGTATCTGCCCGTCTGAAGCAGGCAGGGCTAACCATTAACATCCAGAAGAGTCAATTTTGTCTGCGAAAAGTAGAGTACCTAGGATATATAGTAGGAGAGGGCACGTTAAGAGTTAACCCAGACAAGGTTAAAGCCATATCAGAGTTCCCAGTGCCGAAAACCAAGCGACAGCTTAAGAGATTTTTAGGAATGACTGGATGGTACCAGCGATTTATCTCACAATATGCAACTATCACCTTTGCTTTAACAGAATTATTGCGTGGCAATTCTTTTTCGTGGAACGAAGAAGCACAATGTGCTTTTGAGAACATTAAGTCTAAACTTAGTACGGCTCCGTTTTTAGCACACCCAAATTATAAGAAACCGTTTATAGTGCAATGTGATGCAAGTATGCTTGGAGTAGGTGCGCTTTTAGCCCAAGTTGATGAGTTCGGATTCGAACGACCCATCACGTTTATGTCTAAAAAACTTAACAAAGCACAACGAAATTATTCGGTCACCGAACTCGAATGTCTTGCGGTAGTGTTGGCGATTAAAAGATTTCGGATGTATATCGAAGGCCATGAGTTTAAAGTCGTGACTGATCACGCTAGTTTGCGGTGGCTGATGAACCAACAAGAACTAAGCGGTCGATTAGCCCGCTGGTCAATGAAGCTGCAGGGGTATAACTTCCAGATAGAACACCGGAAAGGGAGTGAAAATGTTGTTGCTGACGCTTTGTCGCGATCATTTGAAAATGAAATAGCTTCCCTGGAAATGGAATTATCTCCTGAAATCGACTTGTCCTCGTCGGCATTTGAATCCGAAGAATATAGATCTCTGAGAGACAAATATGTAAAGGCAAATCTTCCGGATTTTCAAGTTATTAATCAATATATATATCATCGCACTGACTTTATGACTGGGAATTCAGCGGATGACGATAAGATGTGGAAATTGCTGGTGCCCCAAGAACTCCGTGATAGTGTTATTAGAGCAGCCCACGATCCTCCTAACTCAGCCCATTGCGGCATAGCAAAATGTTTAGAGCGTATTCGGCGTAACCTTTTCTGGCCAGGACTAGTTGTAGACGTTAGGAAGTACATTCAACAGTGTGAGATATGTCAAACCTGCAAATACCCAACATGTAAACTAAAACCGCCTATGGGAAACCAAACCATAAGCGAACGACCATTCCAAAGACTATATGTGGATTTTATCGGTCCCTTCCCTCGCTCAAAACAGGGAAATATCGGAATTTTTATCATTCTAGATCACTTCAGTAAATTTACCTTCTTAAAACCTGTAAAGAAATTTAACTCGAATGTAATAATATCTATTTTAAGGGATGATATCTTTAGCTGCTTTGGAGTGCCACAGTATATAGTCAGTGATAATGGCACTCAGTTTAAAAGCCAGGAGTTCACAACATTTATTAGGGATTACGGAGTGCAGCACGTATTTACTGCTGCGTATTCTCCACAGGCCAATGCGGCTGAAAGAGTGAACCGATCAATTAATGCGGCCTTACGGTCCTATCTCCGTTCGGATCAATGTCACTGGGATAAATTTCTCAGTAGTATAAACAGTGCCTTACGAAATCATATTCATCAATCAATTGGAATTTCACCCTATGTGGCGGTGTTTGGTCAAAACATGATAACCCACGGAAAAGACTACAAATTATTGACCAACCTCAGTCTACTGAATGAAGCTACGGTTCGGCTAGATAGACTAGACAATTTCGTATGGATTAGATGTGATATTCAAAAATATTTAGATAAAGCTTATGATACAAATCAACGGACATATAACTTGAGGAGTAAAATACGCAACTTCGAAGTGGGCCAAACAGTCACTAAGCGTAACTTTAAACTCAGCAACCTAGCCAATAATTTTAATGCTAAATTAGCACCAGTCGGAGTTAAAGTTAAGATCAAGAAAAAACTCGGAAATCATTTGTATGTAGTTGAAAACCTTTCAGGAAAAGAGCTTGGAACCTTCCATGCCAAGGACCTTTGGTAATCAGCTTAGCACCCTTTGATTTTTTTTTCAGCTTTGAGCCTCCACTTAATAGGGCGTGTCATTCAAATCTGTGGTGTAAGGGTGCGCTGTTTCAAACACTAAATTATATAAATCTGCTAGCTAGACGAATATATTTGGCATACACTATTTCTAAGGCGAATTGACCTTGAGCTTTTTTTTTTGGAACCGAGCTTACACGATCCACTTCCATAGAAAAGCTCATGCAAGAGAAGGGCCCAATAATTGAGCTTGAAGAGTGTGCGGGGAGTCTAGAATGGTCTGAGCGAGAGTGCAGTTGTGCGAATAAGAGGAGGGAGAACGCGGGAAGAAAAAAAAAAAAAAAAAAAAACCGCAAGTGCAAGCAAGGCACGTGGAGTGACGTAACACTCCGGTACCCTCATGGACACCCATAAGTCCACGCTTTTTTTTTCGAGTTCCAATTTTAATTAAGGAACGAAAATAAAACGCCACTGCCAGCGCTGTCTTGCCTCCATTAAATGCAAGCGCGTACCCATTGTGTTAGCCACCATAAGGCCATCAGACGACCCCATCCATGGTTTCATGTCGGACTTTTGGGACTACGACCAAATAAATGTCGGCCCGGTCCATGAACTGACCATAGGATGAATTGTTGGAGAGCGATTTGGCCCTAAGGGCGCACTCATATTGTGGTGTGGAGCGTACCCAGCCAGCCTAATTCCTAGGCGAACCCTCGTTGGAGTGGATGCTTCACCTTAGGACACGGGATAGCCCCTCGCAACAAAGACCGGAGATTTCTGCTGGGAAGACGTTGCCGCAGATTCAAATACCAACTTTGATGACCCCAACCTCACCCCCAGCCCGTAGTGGGCCCTCAAACAGCCGTTTTTCTTTTTCTTTAAGTATCGTACAAACATGTGTTCAAATTTATAAGTATAATATTTATAATGAAATTGCTATATAGCAGGTTCTGAAAATCATAACGTTGGTAACGAGAAGCAAGTTATATTTTGTACCCTTCTTAATAATTTGAACAGCCTCTAGTGCTCCACCCATCATCAGGCCTGCTGACTGGATTGGACTCTACAAACTGTAAGTACGGCATAGCCGCATAAAATCTATTGGCGAAATATAACCGCTTGCCGCGACCACAGAGTTAGTTTTTTTTGTTTTTCAAAGTGAAATAAATGCTTAACGTAAAATTTAGTTTAGATAAAATTTATACTTATGAAACAACCCACATTTTTGTACGATTCCTCTCACCGAATTAGTTAGGAATTATCTATATTTGAAATTATTGTTAATGCTTCTATTATATAAGTGGGATACGAAGTCCGATGTTATCTTCTTATTTTAATGGCGTATGCCAATTTTTTCGTGAATTTGAATATATGTATGAAATGATGAATTGCTGAGTTAGTTTATTTGGGCACCTGACGTAAAAGATTTAACAGCCGCAATATGGGTAATGCTGAGTTTCCTTAGGTATTACAAGGTTGGGTGGGTAAAGAGAAGGCAATGACATCTAGGTCCTTCGAATAACACCCATCACCTCCGCATAAAAATCTCTATTTAGGTGTAGTCCTTTATTCCTTATCTCTGTCTTCATTTTACTTATGTAGCGCATGTTTTGGGAGAGCACAAGAACCACCCCATTTTCCCTGAGCTCAGCCGAGCCACTTGTTAGTAAGACAGAGAGTGCACTCCGACACCCGCGTGTTCGTTACAAATGTTTATAGTGTAAACAACTATCAGAAATAAATTATGTTTTACGAAAAAGTAATTCAAAGTTACAATTGTCATTATCAACTGCAAATTAAATTTACTTTCTTTAACCCACAAGTAAAACCAACTCAGTAAATCATGAAATATAGGTTAGGATTAAGATCACAGTTAACAAGCAACAGGTACAGGACGAGAGCATAAAGTATTAGCCATGCCATGTTGATGAACTTTGGTGCCACTGAGCAACATGGCGTATGAGTAATGCTCTTTGTGATAAGCTGAAACCAATAGCCTTAAGTTGCATCGAACGAAACTGAAAGCAATATCCTTAAATCGCATCGAACGAAATGCAGATTAAAACACAATAATATCAATTTACCTACAATAGCAATTAAGAAAATTTTGCTTATAACATTGTATATTTTGTCGAAAATCTCAATTGAAATTTTTAATAAATTTCAATCAATTTCCGAATTTTTATCCTGATACTTTTCTTCCATTTAAGTAGTTTTTAATTATTGCTGAATGTTGTTTTTCTTTTCTGCTTTTAGTTCAACCAGCAATTTGGCCATGACATCCGGTTTTTGGTTTTGTTACTTTTTTTGTTTTGGATTTAAGTAAATGCCATTTTAATAAAACTGCTTCTCGACAAACTTGCAGTAACAAAGAACAACAGAAAAAGAAATCTCCAACTCAAAAAGTAACTAAAAACCCAAAGCCAGAAAAACTAAACTAAATGCAGACATAAATATTTTATGCTTAAAACAAGAAACTTTTGCAATTTGACTGCTGCTGCTGCTGTTGGTGCTGCAGCAGTTGCCAAAAACCTCGACACACACGCACACACAGAAATTCACACAGAGGATAAGGATAAGGAGAAGGAGAGGGAGAGAGAAAGCAGAGTAAACAATGTGCAGACCCGGCTTAGTTGTTAAACTCCCTTTCCCCACACTTTTTTGAGGGGCTCTAAACATAAGTTAGCATTTAAGTTGGCGCAGGGCGCAAAAGCATAAAACACGGACAACTACTCACATGTGGGGACCGCAGGGTATGTAGGATCCCTCTCCCCCCTGGTGATTCACCCACACTCTTGGTCATGAGAAGATAAGACATTTACTAGCTAGTCTAGTCCAAAAGTACAAGGCATAAAACATACATACCTTTCAGCATGTTTGTGACTGTGTGGCAAGTCAATTAAAAGTTGCCTTTTACCTTGCTTACGGGATTTGAGCGCCAAGATTTAGAATTATGTTATTAGATAGTGAAATTGAAATTGATTTCATATATACATACATCTTTTAAAATCTGGGACTTTGAGTGATCCTTTCGTTTTCTTTGCTTGCACTAAATATTTAATTTATCGCAAATTCCTAATTCCAATTCCATTTTCATTCTACCATGTCATGACAAATCACCCATCATCCCGAGTGCCCCATGCCAATCACTCACCGCCTTCTTCTTCTTCTTCTTTCGCATTCGTTTCCCAACTTGCCCTCAAACACAACAAAGCTAAAAGAAAAAAAAAATCCATTACAATGACCGTAGAACAACGTGGCATTGAATAATTTATAGCTCTGGCTAACTAATTAAAATTGCATGAACACGTCTCGAATGAAATTTAATGAAAACATTTGATTTCCATTGGATATTGTGGCAAGAATGAGTATAGAAGTCGACTACAATTCTTGGGCTCGAATTTGTGAGTCGTTGCCAGTCTTGGGCTCGTTTGTTTCATTAAGCTGCACCACGACATGATCTTTTAATTTCGTTTAGATAAATATTTATCTTTTATTTTGGCCTCTTCGAAAAACTTTGAGCCACAATTGTTATGCTTGACTGATTGCTTCTGTGTTACATAACGTATTAATGGAATATGACATAAAGCAGATTCACTTCAAACTTACTTGAATCTTTCTTAATGATTTCAGTCAAGTCTAAACTCTTAAATCTTTATCTTTATCCGTCTTTGGTTTCACAATTTTCACTCCGAGTTCCAAAAGGCTGACTTTATGAATTTACTCTATATAAAATATTGGTCATAACTTACATACTTGAAATATATTGTATTCTATAAGAATAAAAGTGGTAGTTCGTTATAAAGAGTTGCATAAATGATAGAAAAATCAATTTCAAAACGAAATGAGTAAATTGAATGAATTTGAAATCGAGATCAAGTCAATGAGTGCTTTCAGTAGCACAACATTGAAACGAAACAATGAACATTGAAATATAAGTGATTACTATACGTTTGAAATAGTATGGTTGGTGACTTAGTAGGGAATCAACTCAGATTACAATCCGGTTGTTATCGGGCATAAACCCCAACGGGGATGAATTTTTTATTTGAACTAGTGAAGTAATACAGATCCATGACCCATCGGATTTATGTATGATGGATTAGCGAATAATATATATTTTTATATTAGATAGCCCTATTTAAGTTTTCTGTGTTTAATTATTAAATTATTAATTATTGAATTAATTAATCCTTTTTAGATTTCCCAAGATTTGTCATAAAATATCCGATCCAAAAACCGCGCATTATAATTTTTGGTGTATTGAATATTAATATTCTAATAGCCCGTTATTTCTTGTATCGCTCCATTTCATTTCACGATTATTTTTCCTTTCATTTTATATAAAACTATGAAGTTTTTGATTCAAAGCGTCTCAAACGAAATGAGACAAATTGAATAATTCGAATTAATTCAATTAATACATTTTGATGCATTGACACTCAATTAATTGCCCATCATTAAACAGAGTTACGTATTTTTGAGATTTGACCAGTACTTAATCACAGTCACTTATTTCATTGTATACCTGTCATTCATTCATTTGAATTCAATTTGAATGGATTCGTTAGAATTTGATATTTCTATCATTCAAGATAGAATAGATATATGCCATCTTTTCATTGTCTAAGCCTTGACCTTCTGTCTTGTCTGAGTACTTTTAAAGGTAAGCCTCTTCTAACATAGCATAAACTCTTCAGAAAGACACCTGAATTTTTAATAGCATGTTTAAGTTTAATCACAATTTACATAATTACACTATGTATCAGAATCCTCCACCCATGGAGCTTTATTTGGCTGGCCAATTTAAGCTCCACCCACTACAAAAAGATTCCTCAATATGAATAAAACTACTATGAAACACTTTTTTACCCAAGCACTCCCATATTGGGAGCTTCCTTTACACACTCCCATATGGACGCCCACAATCTAGCCAATCAATTTCAATGGCCGCAATTTGTCCGGCATTGTCATAAATTGCACTAATGCCTCCAACGGACCTGGAATTGGGCCCTTTCTCCCCTCTTTAGGCTTTACTCATCCTCGGTGGGTGGCCTGGTCACCTGTCAATTATTTTAACAAGACAAAACGCATCAATGGACTATGGACTGGTAGTTCCTGGCCCAGGCTCAGACAGATGATTTTGTTGAGTGGCGCGGCGAGTAAATTTATACAATATGTCAGGCATTTTTGTTTTATCTACATGAAGTATATAGTATATTGATATATTGTGCTTTATAGATGTGCTTTGATATGCTCCAAACCCGAAAATGGCAAAAACAAAAATACAAACACTGTATAAAAAAGTAAAGAAAGAACGCCCTAAATCCCCTTTGCGTTGAAATGGCTTAATGTCACTTTGTTTCATGCGGTCTTGTCACGTCTGTCTGCTCGTTTTTTTATGCTCTTACTTTGTGTGAATGCAGGGTTCCATTGTTCCATAGCTAGCCTAGCACGTTGTCCATCAGTCAAATGTGTGCACATTCAATATATATACGTATATATATCGATTTCCCTTGGCCATTGCTTCCCCTCATCCAACATCTCGTCCTTTTGGCATTAGTTTTTGCCAATCAACACGCCCCAAATAGCTTGTCAATTATTTGCCAATTTCGTTTTTGGGGGGTGACAATGGGATTTGGCTGCGTTTCATTTAATATTTCTGCTCTTACAGCGGGGGTCCAATGCTCGCACAGATGTTATAAATAAAGATTTTCGTCGGACCATTTAATTTGTTCCGAATATAGTCACTTCCGCTAGCTTATATTCCCTGCTCCCTGGCCGTGTCCTGTCCTGTCCTATCCGTGGTTCCTGGCCCTGTCCATGCTCTTGCCCCCAGCGAGTATGACTGGAAACATTTTCAATTAAAATACCGACTTATATCACTCGCTTAATTTAAATGCCGTCAGGGGGGATCAACATCAACTGCTGCCGCCTATCAATTGCAGTAGTCAATGTCAATGAAAATTGAAAATTAGTAGCAACCGAGAAAAGCAAGCCTAAAATGTTTGGGTTCAAGGACTAATTGCTCTGTAAACCATCCATTTTCACCCACAAATTCCCCCGCCATTTGTACCCTTTGACCCATGGTGTCATGTCAAGGGTTTTTCACACGGACTTCACAATTTGGATTTTTACTGAATCACAGAAGAGACAGTTGATTTATTGAGCTGTTGAGGTTTCGTTTGGTTTTTGCTAAAACTTGAAACGTAGAACAATTTCACACTTGTATTCTTTGATTTTCAAACAGATTAGATTAATTGTCAGTTATTTGAAAAATTCCTATGAGTAAGTGGAATGAGTTTTAAATTTAGATCTTTGAACAATTGACTTGGGTGTCGCAAAATAAAGAGCATTTTTCCGACCCCATAAACCATATGTATTCCTGATCAGCAACAACAACTAAGTCCGCCTAACAGTTTTCCGTTCATCTGTAATTGGATTTAGATATCTAATTACAAATGATAAACTTTAACTAAAAGGAGTTTTACTTGGTCCGACAAATACACATCAAAAAGAAACAGATAAACAAATGATAATACTATAGATATCTATAAACTAAATTGGAAAGGAGAGATGTTTTAAGTATAGTAATAGAAGACTTTGAGCCAATTACAGGAAATAGAAGGTTGTCTGGTGCGACTTATATTGAGGTGATCAAATGCGTACTTTAAAATAGGAGTGACAATTGAAGTAAAAAGAACTTTAAAGAAAAGAAAACACCGTGGTGGAAATATGGGTGTCAAAAATTAACTTATGGTCCATAATTACGCCCAAATCATTTATACTATTAAGATGTTCTAAAGGACTATTGTTTATATAATAAGTGACCAGTTGAGAGTTACGATGAATAGACATTACCTTACATTTGATAGTGTTAAGAATTAATAGATTAAACTGGCACCAGGATTGAAAACTCTTAAGATGAGCTTGTAGCCGACTAAATGAATCTATTTCTTTATAAGTGGAGATAATTCTCGACTGATGGGAGATCGTTACAAAATAATAAGAAAAGCAGATGGCCAAAATTACTACCTTGAGGTAAAGCCGATGTAACAAGAATGGAATTGGAATAAGAAGACTTAAAAAGTACCTTATGTATATTCTATTTATATCTAGCTAACTTTTTGCACTATGTTAAATCGAATAATAGGCAGATTGTAAGGCTGGATTGTGGGCTTGAAGACTTTCCATTCAGAACTGTTGGGTATATAAGATGATTTCTTTTATATATTTAGAGTAGGATATTGATTATATGTCGGATAAATAGGTAAAAATTAGAAAATGCTGCTGAAAAGGAAAGCTTCAATCTATATACATACGTCTGATTTATTTTATGAAAATGTCTTTATTCGTCAGAATGTAATAAAGTTCTTTAATTTTATTTTGGTTTCAATAATTAATAGTGCCTTTATTGTGTGCAAAACAGAAAAAAAAATGCCATGAACTTTAATACAATTCATTAATTAATTAAAATGTCCTTACCAGCATATAAATATCACAAGGATAACAAAAATAAATTTGTAAAGCATATTCTGGCAAACCATTTTTCTAGTTGTGCAATCAGAATATTAAATAGTTTGTGCCATAACAAATTAATTGAAACAAATGCGGTTTGTTAATTAATAACTAATTGTGTAACTCACACAGTGTCAAAATCATGCATTCCCGTTCATTTTTCTTTCCCCGTTCTTTATACGAATGTGATTTTAATTTTTCTTTTTGTTTTTGCTGTTTGTTTGCCAATTTCGGGAATGAGTATTAGCGCGTTTTTTGTTTTCTTTTTTTTTGGTTTTCGTTTGATCACAAAAGAAAAAAAATACACGGAAAACAAACAGGCAGAAAGCAAAAATTATATTAATTTATGCATGAGCAAATCGTGCGTGTGCAATCGAATTAATCAATTTGCCATAAACTGATAAAAAGAAACAAGAGAGCGAGAGCGAAAAAAATTGCTCAATTGACATTAAATATCAAAAATACACAATTTTTTTTTTGATTTTATTATATTTGCAAACAAACAAATTGGCGGAATTGCATTGAAACACGACTCACATCAGTCGAATGTCAATTGGTAAAATATCAATGCAGCAGCTTAAAATCAGTTGATGTTGACTAATTATTTCGAATTATATGCTGACAGTTGATATCTATCAGAAGACTCCATATGCTTATCCATTCCCAAAGTTGTTTTGGGTGACCTAAATGAATATGACATGAAAACTAAATTTTTGAATGGGTAGTAATTTTAAAACAAATAGAGAACCCAACTATCAATTCAGCAATATTAAGATGGGGATAAGTATTTATTCTGAAATGTTCATGTTACATTTAAATACATACAAGAAGCAGGTAATCAAGTTGGCTAAGATACGTGACGAATTCAGCCCACTAACTATATATCTAAAAAGCAACGGAAAACAAAGGAACTAATACACCATAATTCATTCGATATTTGCTTTAAAAATCTAATATTTTTTACAAGAACATATTCTAAGACCATTAAAAGAAATAACTTAATGCCGGTGAATGGGACTAAATTAGGTAAACTAATATGTCCGAAGGCCACAAAAAAAAAAATATCTAGTAGTTGCTAATAGGCTGGTATTTATAATAGGCTTTAAAATTAGGGGTTACTTTGTTTATGAAAAAATCGGATATCAATTCTCATAATTTAAATTTTAAAATGAAGTAGGTAAGTCGTCCCGCCGACTTCGGTATACCATGTACCAAGTAAACAAATTTTTCAAACTATCTCGCTCTTACAGACACAATAGCACTCTAGCGCCGCCCCTAGCCAACGGCCACTTTCGCCATTATGGACCGTCTAGAAAACTTGTTAATACGTAAATACGTAAATACAAAAATTTGTCATGTTTCATGTTTCCGATTTTAATAAGAGTTGGTAGGTTGGTAGAAATTAGTAAGACTAATTTGTGTACTAAAATTGATCAAGAAGAAAATTGTCAAAAAATAGCGGGAGACGTTTAGTTTTTTAAATTATGGAGGCGAAAGTAGGTGTGCGCACATAAATACTAAACAAATCTATATACTAAACAAATATATATATTGGTTGATTTTGAGAAAATCCATTTTATATAATTTTGCGGGCTCGGAAGTGGGCGTGGCAATATTTTTAAACAAACTAAATTTGCGCGCTTACTAAGCGAGTATACATATTTAATTTGATGTCTGCTAGCTAGTATAGTCCTTAAGAAAATCGGTTTCATCTAGTTTGCGGCTCTAGCTCTTATATGTAGTCTTCGAGATCTAGGTGTTCATACGGTCAGACGGACGGATGGACGGACGGACTTTTTTAAATCGACTTGACTGTTGATCCTGATCAAGAATATATACCTAGTATATTTTATGGGGTCGGAAAAGCTTACTTTTGCCTGTTACATACAATTGGACGACTTTAATATACCAATTCACCACATGTGTGAATAGTATAAAAAGGCAATATACGTTTTTATTACACACAAAATTATGATGTGTACGTAGCCGCTACAGTCATGATCCCAGACATTCTGTTCAATATTTACCAAAAATTCTAAAAACTTGAAGATGTTTATTATTTTTATAATGTAACTTATATAAATGATTAATATGTATTAGATAATTGCATAAATGCATTTATAAAGCAAATAGTTCTATTTAATTTTTATTCGATTTTTATGAACAATACCTCATTCGACGGCAAATTTAATTCACTATCGTTTGTAGTGTGTGTAAGTGTAGTTATACTTTAAATTCAATTAGTTGCTTAAAATGACGCCAAGCGAGAAGATTATAAAAATACATACAAATTGAATGTTTCTATTGGCTCCAAATTGAACCCTAGGGCCAAATTGAAAATGTGGTATGCAGTTTATCTTAATTTTATAAGACCTAACTTTTTTCCTTAGGGTCCAAAGGTGTACGATCAATTTAAAAAAAATTGAAAAAGGTGTCAAATTTTTGGGGTTTTTATCAAAATGCATTTAAAAAAAATTGAAAAAGGTGTCAAATTTTTGGGGTTTTTATCAAAATGCATTTAAAAAAAACCGTTATAGATACGCCCACAAAATATTCGGCACATCATCTCAATAGAATGACCAATTGAACGCTATCAATTAACATATTAAAATTGTTTACTAACCATATATGAAAATCGAATGAAATCTGAATTTAACGTAAAAAAAATAAGTCTCAAATTTTTTGCGGCCACTGTACTTACTATATGGCCAATCACAAATCGTTTTTTATATTTTGGGTCCTTGAAAGTATTCATGATCCATAAATACATAATGTATACAAATATACATATGTGTATATATGTATGTATATGTAGTTAATATGTATGTAGTTAAATATTATTGTGCTGCTTAATGTGCTTTTAGATTGAATTATTGATTATTTATTGTTATAATTTCTTTTTTATGATTTAGTTTTTGTTCCGGACTACAAATTTCAAGTATTTAGTTAGTTACAAAAATTAAAATTAAGAATAATATATATAAATGAAATTTTTAATTTATCCATTTCTTGTATCACCTTACCCTTACTTCTCATTGGAAAAGTTCGTGCCTCGTGGCAAAAAATGACACTCCACTTTGTCATGTGAAGCAAATAAATCATCTTAAGTTTTCAGCCGGTGCAAAGGGCAGTTCCCTGACCCAAAGTCAGCCCTCTACTTTCATCCGCTTCTCCCCTTTATCAACGACCTGCTCTCAAGTTAATTCAATTTAAAGAAAAAAGAAAACTTTATCTTGCAGTTTTTTTTCTTACTTCCTCTTTATAAGTTTTTTTTTCCTTCTGCTTTCTCTATGGTTTTTCTTTTTGTCAAGGTTTCGCTTTGTCGCTTCATTTTGAGCAAAGTTTTCAGTTCCAGAGTTGACACGTCATCAGCACAAAAGAGGAGAGTTGCCTCAACTTCGTGGGCCCCGACTAAAAACCACCTCTTGGAAAATAGAAAATGTAAAGCATGAAGCAGCAAGTCACATGATAAATAACCAAAAAAAGGACAATAGACAAGGACAAAATATTTGTTGTTGGTTAAACTTGAGCTTGAAAATTGACTGACATACATACATACATATGTGAATGGTGGCAAAAGAGAGGGGAGTAACCTATTATAAATCCACACAATCCTACAATTTGTTTTGATTTACTTGTGGGGAAAAATTGATGCAAAAGTTATGCGAAAAGTTTTTTGATTTGTTTAGTGAATTTATTTTCACAATTGGAAATTCTTCCCCCACTTCGAATTAACTCAAAACTGAAGTTCACTTCGCATTTCATTGTTTCTCGTTTTTTTTCACTCTCTCTCTCTCTCACACACAATTTTCTTAATTTTCCAGTTTATTGTTTTTGGTATTCTGTTTTCTATATTTGTACCCTATACTGAAAAGGGCATATTAATCCCACCATCAAATCCACTCGAATCTGAAAGCCTATATTAGCTCTCTTTTTGATATTACATTTTTTAGTTCAGGCTTAAATTTAATTTAATTTAAAAAACGTTAATAATAAAACGAGAAATTGTATATTTGCCAGTTGCCAAAAGAACAGACAGAACTCGACATGTGTTTAAGGATAAATTTGGTCGATACTTAATAATACGGAAAAATGTACACTCCTTTTTTTTAATCCTTTAAAATACATAAACTTTATCATCTTCGTTAGTGATAGTTTGTACCAGAGTCAAATATGATAATTTATGTAGAAAAACCCATATTGATCTGAATCCATATCTGATTACACATCTTACTATTTACAGGGTATGTGAAAATCGTCACTCTTAATATTAATGGACAGGAAATTTTTATTTGGTTTTTTGTTTTATGTCCATCATTTTCTATTGTGCCAACCCAAAAGCGCCTTAAAGCTTTCCTCTTTCTTCAGCTCACACAAGTTTTCTTTCGTTTCTAAACTTGAGTTATAATTGAAAATATTGTTGTGGAATTGTTGTAGTTGTTTTGGGGTTCTCAATCTATTTTGCTCTCTTTCCCACTCACATGCGCCTCAAGTGGATGGAGCAGCTGTGTTTTCGTTTTAATTAAATTTTCCTGTCCACAGAAGTTTAAATAGGTAACATGCTGAGAAATGAGTGTGTAAACAGGAATCATTTGTTAACGTATAAACGTTGAATAGGAAATAGAAAAGCACTACTAAAACAAACCAGATGGTTCACAAATATAAATAACTAAAAAGTCTAGCTGCATTTCGACTTAATCGTGCTTAAAGGCATTTGAAACGGATTAACTTGGCTCCATTTTATTTATTGACCAAACATTTGTCCATCCAAGCATTTCTCTATAACAAATCACAACACCTTAGACGCCCAAAAAGAAACCTCAGCTCAGTTTGCTTTAACTTGTTTTTGCTCGTTCCTGTTTTAACAATGGAGTAATTGAAAATATATATACTCAGAGAGCAAGCACTTGGCAAAACGAAATGTATCTGGATACCAAAAAAAGGACAATTCCGGCATCCGTTGGTCACTTTTTACTGGTTGAGAAATTGACATTTAAACATGAAATTCCCGAACCAACTATCCAAGTTGCTATTGACAATGGTCGATGTTACTTTGGGGAAACCTACGCCCCAGCCGACCCCAAACCCCCATACGCTCCATATTTTTAGTCCCATTGCTTATTCGTACATTCGAAAATCCTGGAGAAACACTTTTGCACTTGTTGTCCAGCAAGGACTTGCAATCTCAGCATTGCCGGGAAAACTTTATATGCATTTTGTTTGGAAAAAGAAATTGAAAATCTATCCCCAATGCTTATATGTTTGGGTGTGTTTGAGGAATTTTCCCATATGACTGTCTATCTAAGTGACTTTTCCCTCCCAGTCGCCACATTGCCCCGCTGTCTGGCTGCACTTATCGATTGCTTAGACGCGAACAAAAGTGTTTGGAGAAAAATATGTGAGAAAACTTGAATCAAAAACCAAAATAAAAAAATAGAAAAAATCACACATTTTTACACAGAGAAAGAAGAAACCCATTAACACTAATCGCTTCCCCACAGACACATAAACAATTTATCTGACATATACACACACATAAATACTCTCATGCATGTACCTATAAATACACACATACATACATATGTGAGGTCCTTTTCCGCCGCAAAAGATCGAAGCCAGACTTGCATTTTTTTGTAGTCTTATTTGGTATTTTGCTTACGCTGCCGGAAATTTATCACGTTAACCTTTGGGAAATGCTCATATAATTTATCTTCAAGAAAGTAAATTTTCAAAAAAAAAAAAAAAACCAAAAGAATGAAGAAGACAGGGAAAAAGCTGAAAAAGCATTTGGGGTTCGGTTGTTCGTTGTTCTGAATGAAAATTTTTCGGTCAAAGTTTTCAAACTTGCCTCACTTTGGTTGTACTTAAAAAAATACTCTGGGGAGGCGAGAGAAGTTTGTGGTTGTGTGTGTGTTTTTGTGCAAAGGTAAAAAATGGCGCTCTGTATGTGTGTGAGCATTTGTTTGTTGGGTCCATGTGTGTGTGTCTGTGTGCGATTTCGGTTGCGGCAATGTAAAAAATTAGGTTAATTTGGCTCTGCTATGGATTGATGGCGGACCATCCAAAAGCACTTGGCAAATAATTAATAAAAATTTTCCTTACCCAAATGAAAGACTGAGTGGGTCAATTTGAAATCAAAATAAATTGGCTAAAGAAGAAGTTAAAGAGTTTAAACCAAATGAAAATTAGCAACTAATTTAACTCTTTAATTAATGCAGATTAAAATAATCAATGCAAGTGGTTTTTGCTTCAATGACATTAGTGTTTAAAGTGTCGATGAAAAGTATATTTCTAAATTTTCAATAGTCGGAAAACTACTCCAGACAAGTTTCATCAGCAAGTTTATTTCCACACATCTGCTTCATTTAGTTTTCCATGAATTGTTCATTTTACTTCTTCGGCTATTCGCTTTAAAGCCACTCCACCCACATGCCATTTGGTTCTTTTACTTAGAGAAGAGCATTTAATATGCTTTCATTGCCAACATTCGCACTTATGTATTTCGCTCTCAGTTCCTTTTACACAATTTCCATACCCTGTAATAATACATGGTAAAGGGGTAGTTTAGAGTCTTTGAAAGTCTTTTGAAAATTAAAGAGTTTAGACTTGGAACACTTTTCAAACTAATAAAATTTATTTCATGTTTTACAAGCTGGGTTAAAAAAATAAATTATACATATTAAAAGCTGTTGATTGATAATTATTAATATTTCAAGTGTAATGTTATAGTTTTGTATTTAAACTTTTACGTTCCGCCCAAATTTATATGATTAAACGGTATCATGACGTCGTTGTTTATTTTCATGGTAGCGACTTTTTTCCCATATTTCTCCATTGCCTCACCACATTGTCCTCGCCGTCGGTTCATTAAGAAAGTTTTTCTTTATAGTTTTCGTTACATAAATGCTGAAAACTTAATTTCTGCTAAGTGAACTTGTTAAGTTTTGCTTTTGCTCTTCTTGTTTTTTTTTTTTTTTTTTTTTGCTTTTGCTGCTCTTTTGTTGTTGTCATTTGTCGCCGCCTTTTATTGTGACTGCGTTGGCGATGCTGGGGCCGATGGTGGTTTTCCCTGCGGCTGGCGTTGACACTTTGGTGCCCGTTTCTTTTCCATTTCTTGCTTTTTTATTTTTGTTTTTGGTCAGCTTTAAGCGCATTAAAAAGCAACTCTTGCCCTTGGAGTGGAATAACTAGGACGTGGTCTGTAAATGGAATTCAAAATGCTGCCAAGTGCAAGGAATCTTTTGAAATATAATTACACTCCCCTAAGAGGTAACTTAAAATAGCAATAGAATGATTAAAAATATGAATACAGTGCCTTTACTCGGTTTTTTTTTATTGATGAAACATTTTTAATGCCCATTTATGTAGTTTATTTTTAGCTGCAAACTTTATGAAATTGTTTACAAATATTATAAAAAGGATAATCTGACGACTCATGTCGATCTCATAGTGTTTTAAAAATAATTATTTTTTCCTCTTAAAACTGATTGCAGAGATTATTTTTTACAGCTAACATTATTAAATAAATGTACATCAAGTGGGTTTTTCTCCTACACCACATAAGTTGAAACATTTGTCCATTTGGTAAACAAAACTCGACAATACTTGATACTCAATTGAAAGAAAGTTTTTAGAGATTTGTAATTCCACATTATTATCTGAAGATATTTATATATTTATTCCTTTTAATCCTAATTTACGATTTTTATTTCCTGCTTGTCAAATCATGGCTCCATTTGTCTTAAAGCAAATCAAATTAATCATACGCCCCGCATGACCGTTTAGTCAAAACATTTCTGACAGTTTCAGGTCTTCGGTCCAAGACCATCATTAGTTTGCATTTAACATATCAAAATACTGTCGCTTCACCTTCTCTCTCTCTCATTGTCTTTTGTCTCACCCACTCTCAACTCATTGAACCGCAAATGCAATGTCAAGCAATTTGATGCTGGCGGAAATCTTTCAAAGTTAATTTTCAACACACGAACAAACAGAGGACGTAGGTAAATGAAGGGTTATGGGGGAGAGAGGAATACTTACTTTCTACCCAATGATAGGGCGACAAAATTGTACAAATTCAACACAGACTTCAAAGCGTCAATAAGCAGACAAATATAGACAGTTGGGCGTGGCAATGGGGACACAAAAAGCGGGGAGAGGCGTGGCCGATGGGCCGTTCCTAGGGCCTGTCTGGCAAACAAACTTGACTGATAACGGAAGCAGGCAATGCACGTGTTTACCTTTGGATATAGGAAAACGCTCTCCGTCTCTGTCTGTCTGTCCGTGATTACGATGATGATGCTGATGATGATGAGGTCGAAGGAGCCGTTGACTGAGACCAGGCAGGATAGTCTGTAGCCACTGCTGATGTCACACATTCATGGTCATTTTGCTGAGTCAATCGTTTGAAAAATTTATGTTGCCTTCAAAAGCAAAATTTGCCATCGCCATCCGTTGGCTACTTGGTTTGGGGTCGGGATCGGGGTCGGGGTCGAGTACGACAACCAGAATCAAAACCTGGAGCCGTTGCTGTAGCTGAAACAGGAGCATTCAGATAGATAGTCAATAGATGCGGTTCATTTAACTTGACTGAATGTGCATCGTTTGCTGCTGCTGCGGCTGCTGCTGACCTGGTCGTCGGGTTGGGTCTGTCTGCTCTATTGGTTTCACCCTTCTCATGTTTATGAAGTGTTGATGTGTGTCTGATTTAATTGAAATTTGATGCACTTTTCAATGTCTGAACTAAAGTCAGCAGTTTTTGGTCTCCACATGTTTCAAAGAGCTTGTGCACAAAGCTCAATTAAGGATGTCAAATCAATCATGTGTAAATGTGGAAATTTCAATGAACTTGAAAAAGCATTCATGAAAATTAACCTTCAAATAATCATCTTTGAGAGTGTTTGCATGTTTTGAATTCCATAAATGAGTCTTATGAAAATTATGCAGGCAACAATAAATGAAAGCAATAGTCAAAAACAATTACAATTTCAAACTAATTCCTAGATACTAACTATAAGGGTTCGGCATGGATACATTTAAAATGGACATTCGTATTGAAGTTTTCTTATCCATATTGTACATTGCTTTATACTTTCTTAAAGAAGGATTTAGTGTATATTAGTTTTTATTTTTAATCGCAATGGATCAAAGCATTAGCAAACGATGAATTTTTAAATTCTGAATGAATTAATTCATTTGTATTTTTATCGTTCGCTATATTTTTTCCTGGGGCCTGTTGTCGCTTACTGATTTTGCATTAGACAGCTTTCCATTATCATAAGTGTTTTACATTTTCTAAGATCAATAATTGAAAATTCTCAACTATTACATTTCTAACTTTATACAACTTTATTTCGCTTAGATATTTCTAAGCTTTCTGCTTTCCCTTTGTTTGTTTTTTATTTTATGTTACTCCTACACTTTTTGTCTCGACCCAAAAATTATAGTTATTTAGTTAGACCTCTGACAACCTCTGCCACAATTTCCACTTCAACTATGATTATATAATCTGCACATTTGCAGACAATAAACTTCTCTTTGCCTTTCTTTCTTTTGCATTCTTTCCTATATATTTTTTAGCTTACACTTTAGTAAGCCTGAGAAATTTACAGAGAATTTTATTATCACGTTTGCACACAGCTAATTTGCAAGAGGAAGACATTCGAAGAGACAAAGAAACAAGAGGGCATGAGGCAGAAGCTGATGGGTGGGGGGGAACTAAAAAGGGAAGAAAACTCCACTGAATTATATTTTCACAATAAACTTGGCAGACGCTGTTCTCTATTTTTATATTTGTATCTGCAACTCTCACTATACCCATTGCCACTACTTTCTTCTCATTCTCTGCTCATCGCACTGTGGGTAATAATAATAAGATGCAAATAAAATGCTGCTGCTATTTTTTTTTTCGTTTCTTGTTGCTCCTTCTCGTCTCTTTTGCTGCAGTACGTGCACGGTACGTGTGCCATAAAAGACTAGTGAATAGACAGAGATAGAGAGTGAAAAGAGAGAGGGGACAGGGAGATATGGTAGCAGGGGTGGGCGGTAGCAAAATGCAGCTAACGTATGTATAAAGAAAATTTCCATAGATTTTTAAACGTAATAAGCAAAAATGTGACTGCAAAATCCAATTTGTAATGAGAAAAGTAGTGCGAATTGTGCGCCTAGAAAATATTGCTGCATATTTCTAGGCGTATTTATGGCTGGCTGAAAGCGAAAGATCCAGCGCAAGTGAGAGCAAGCGAAATAGACATGGTATATGCGAGATGGCGGCTTATTGAGAGGGGGCCAGGGGCAACCGAGAGAGAGACACAGTGTGTGCTAAAATTATGCAATACAATTATGCGAACAAGCCTGCACTTTGTATGTCTCTCTGGGTGGCTATGCATGTTTTTGTGTGTTTCGAAACGTGACTTGTTTTTGTGTGAGACTTAGGCTAGGGGATCTGCAAATTTGTTGGCAGTTCTTGTTTTTGTTGTTGTTGCGGATTTAGCTAGGGCAAACTATTTTAACAGAAAAGTTTTATATTTCTTTATTTTGTTGATGCTTTTGTTGCGGTTTGGCTCTGCGTACAGTTGGTAAGTAGGCTTAAATGCCGAAGCGAAGCAACTTTGGTTTTTCCGTATTAGCATAGAATAAAAGCAAGTACTAATATATTTTAGTTGATTAAATAAATATAACATTTTACGAATTAAATTATTTATTTATTACTATTACTAACTAACTTTTACAATTACTCCTTTTAAAAAATTACGGATTTTTTGAGTATGTTTTTAATCAATATTTGTTTAAAGTTGTACTGTAAATTTATTCTTATACATTAAAAAAATATTTTTTAAGATGCTATTCAACAAAAGTTACATTTACTGGACCCTTAAAACAAAAATTTAAGCGACTTCTAGCTTGTTTAGATGGCCATTTGAAAATTAATTTTCAACACGCGCTCAAAAGTATGCTATATTTCACACGTAACACAAACAGCCAACAGGGCCAGCGACCTGTCCTCCTTTCTGGACAATGCTTCGCCCCACTCTGTTTACAATTCATAAGCAAAAAAGGAGGAAAAGAAAGAAACACAAAAGCGGTCAAACATTTTGAAGAATACTAAGTTTTACATTTGCCCGAAAGAGAATGGTCAGAAAGTGGAATGGGAGGGCAAGAAGAAGATACTACAGTGGTGCACACGATTTTTAAATTATTTTGTTGCATTTGCCTGGCCGCCTAAATAAACAAGTCAGTTTAATTTCAGCAACAACTATGACATGTCCTTATTTCAACACCGGGCCAGTTCCCTGTTTCCCCTCTCTCTCTCTCTCTCTCTCTCTTTCTGTGACAACCCTCCTCCCCCTGATGCCCTGCCCATTGTCTCTTTTGTGTAATTGTGAAACGTGATTTTTGCTTTTCGTTGCCACAAAACATTTTTACGATTTATGTTAATTTTATTTTTCTTTTTTATTAGTTATTTTTTATTCTGTTGTCCTCAGTTTAAATTATATGAGAACTGTTGGCAGTTATTGTTATTAACATACCCTATACCCAAAGGCGAAAAGATAATAAGTATTTCTAACATTCAACTGTAAAGCACATTATTAATTTTAAAATATAAACAAAATGGGTACATGGTAATCACCCAGCATAATTGCATTGCCATAAAATTTTTTCATTTTTACACAAAATTAAATAGAAGATTCTATTTCATTTATATCTAAAAAAACACACACCAGACAAGTTTCGTATTTCATTCAGCTTTGGCCTTTTTTGTTAAAGGGTATGCAAAGGTCGTTCAAAACATTCCGCTGATTTTCCTTTTCTGTTTCTTTCGAAGGTGTCGTAAAATGAAAATTCATAAATATTTAGCGCACGTTTTATTAGTTGCCGCAATGATGGTGCTGACGATGATGCCAAAGCCATGGGCATTGCCATGGGACTAGTTTTCTTTTTTATTGTTTTCTTTTTTCCACTCGCTGCTTATTTATTTTATTTATTTAACTTTTTATTCTGCCAAAATTATTGCGATTGTTGATTATATTTTAATAGTTTTAAAAGCTTTAAGCTCGGGGCTTTCCAATTAAGTGGTTTCAATATATTTTTTTGGTTTTAAATTATATAGAATATTACAAAGGATTAATAGCTAGTCCAGTTTTGTAGCAAAGTACTCTTTTTGATAGATTTTAAGTGGTTTTAATGAATATCGATAAAAATTTACAATTTTTTCCAAAAAAAAAAAACAGAGGTTTAACAGTCAAAATTGCAATATTTAGTCAATTGTCTATTTTTGAATAGCGTAAAGAAAATAAAGGTAACAAAATAATTGCTAATTGATTGGAATTTCATTCTTATGTAACCTGTTTGCATAATTTTATTCGTTTATTATTGCAAAATGAAGTTAAATAACGTCAGAGAATCCTTTCCCAGTTTTTTCCTAAGCATAACATAAAAAATACCATTTGTGTCAACAGCAACATATCTATTTTCAATTGAGAACTAAAAACTTAATAAAGAGAATTATAATTCTCATTCATATATGCATTTGTTGTCTTTTTAAACTATTATCTTTAGAGGTTTCCTTTTTTTTAAACTATATTAATCTTTTACAAGGCTTTAGGTCTCAATTGTCAATTTAATACAATAATAATTAATTAGTATAATTTTTTATCTCACATCATATTAACAGCATTTTAATTATAGAAATTTAAAATTAGCTAACTGAAAATTTCACAATAATTATATAACAATAAACACAACAAAGAAAAGGGCAAAACAAATTTTTGTTGAAAGGACAGGAACCAAATTTGAACCTTATTTACCTTCCCCGTACCCTCCCCTCAAAAAAATAGGAAGAAAAAATGGTTATTAATTAGATTTAATGCCTGTCTAGAGCGACAAGGACGATGTCTGACGGTCGCTGCTGACTTTGCCTCTGCCTGTAAGAGTAACGAGCTCTCGGTGGCGGTGAATACCAAGCCATGGAAATAACCGCTGTGAAAACTTTGCCAGCTGTATTACATTACGCCTTTAATTTCATTACACAGGCAGGCTCCCACAACAAGGACGAGAACGAGAACGAGCCGAGGCGCGGACCATAAAATATAGAAGAAGGCACTTGAAAAGCCAGCCCCGGCAGTGAGAGACCAAAAATGTTGGATCAGAGCAAAGCTCATGTTCCATGGCGCCGGCCAACAACACACTGCAGCTTCGTCTCTAGCTCAACGGGGACCCCGCCATGGAATGGAGAGTTAGAGTTTATTATTTAATACTTTTAACGTCATGCGTTGAAATTAGCAGCCATAAATCAATGAAACGACTAACACAAGTCTACAATTAGCTGCTACCTCATTCCGAAATGCTCTCAATTCCACTGTCTTTGGAAAAAGGTTCAAATTCTATGGAACTAGCCTGGGGGATAATTAATTTTTATGGTGTGTGTCAGTCAGTATGTGTTTATGAGAATATATAATTTTAATACTTCAAGAGTTGCTCAGTAGTTGAGAGTTAATTGACTTTAAGTGAAGAGTACTGATTTTGTTTTACAACTATTGTCCGAGTGGTTAACTATGTATGATAAAATTATTAGCAAAAGTCAAACGTTAACTAACACTAGAAAACCGCTCTAGTAAGTGTGTTGATTAATTCATTCGCAATTAAGCTTGTCATTCATTTATTTTACTGCTCAATTACTCATTTAGTGTCACTTTGACAATCAAGCAAGAACTGACAATTAGAAAACGGAGCAAGCTTTGCCTTTTGTATCATGGCCATAACATCGCAGTTGGCTTTGAAAAACCATTTGGAGTTGACTACTTCACACTTTGATCGTCTTTACTCAATATTAACAGCTCTAAATACAAAGCAAAATGCGTCCTAAAATCAAAACTGAAAAAACAGCAAATGAAATAGAGCAAATTTCAAATACATCCCAAAGTCTTATTTCAAAGGAGGTCCCATCAACATCAAGAGGCTATTCCTTACGTAGCTCCGTCAAGCAGGAAATAAAACAGGAATCAACAATGGAATCTGAGGACGCTTCAAATTCAGTAGAAAATTATTCCCAACCAATCTCTGTGAAGCAGGAGACTGAGAGCTCATCCATAATTAGGAGGCCACTAACTATTAAAGGGAGGCAACCCATACATAGGGCACAAACAGCTCCGCGAACACCAAAGACTCCTAAGACGCCAAGGGGTTCTAAGACAGCAAACACTCGCAGAACACCAAAGACGCCTCAGGCATCAAAGTCTTCATCCGCTACAAGGACATCAAAGACGCCCTTGGTGCCAATATGTAGTACGCCTATAGCGACCGGACCGCCAATGTCGCCAGTGGGAACAGGGTCTTCCAGAAATAATCTAACAAATACTGTGCGTAGAAGTGGCCGGAAGCGATCTCATTCGGAAAGTACGGCCGAAAGGGAATCAGAACACGTTAATGCCGACAACACGGTTAATGAAAAAGCAACACTAAAACGACCACGCATTGCGATTTACAGGATGGACTTGAGTTCGCCTCTCACCATGATGCGTAGGCGTAATGTAACACGTTTCATGTTTGATCGGAATGTGGAGCATTCTGTAATTCAGTTGGATGCTGGTGATGTAGCTCCAGTCACCGCTGCACCGGAACATGAAACTGAAAAACAAATACCTTTGGATCAGCCTACAGAAGATGCAACACTAGTTCCACAAAACGGGACCATAAATCAAGAAGACGCCATGCCAGCTCAAGTAGTTGGCGCTCCAAACAAGGACGATGAGCCGTCGGTGTCTTTTGTAAAGCAAAATGACTCCACGATTGAGTTGAATTCAGAAGTCACAGAAAATACAGTTATGGCCGATCAGCCCCAAGGTGAGAGTACACGGTCTAAGGACGATGGAGATTCGGTTATGGAAGCCACGCTTGCAGTTGGTAGCATGTCATTTAGCGGCGACTTTCAGTTCCAGATAACCCCATCACCGGCAAGCAAAACGTTCTGTGTTATTGCCTGAGAGTTATATATTTTTGTTTTTTTTTTCTTTAATGGAATTTAAATTTGAGTTTTATGAAAAATCATTGTCTTACTTCCTATACATTTGTTATGAAAAAAATAACATCATTAAATCGTTTAGTACCTAAAATGCCATACCTAATTTTTCAGTAATGAATTAACGCATTTAACGTTAATGGAACATTGTGTTAAAAGCAGTGTCATCCTAATTATTTAGTCTTTATTTTTATAAACAAACATTTTGCTTTACTAAATTTGTAAAAAAAGGCTAGAGGCGATCTAACTTTGAAATTTCTTTGGCTCTTCCTCAACTAGTATCATTCGTCAGTTTCTTTATTGAATAATAAAATCCTAGACAATATTTATGAAATCAACCATGTTCAGATAATTAAAGTATGTGAATGCCATTGCTACATGCAGTAAAGGGTATCACATTTACTTCAAAAACGTTAGATGTTTATCAAATGTTGCAGTAGTGAGGTAATATCATTAAACAACAACAAAGAATCAGCCATGGATTATAATAGAGGCAGTTGGATCAAATGACTTGGGCTCCAACTTTATCAAATGAGGGTGAAATTTACAAATTTCAAAATGTATTTTCAACCTTTATATATACATAGATTATAGAACCGTTCCTGCTTATAATTTAGAATGCCTAAAATTTTTGTTTTCTACATAAGTTCTTAAAATTTAACTTATCATTCCATCACTAAAAAATGTTAATGACATTTGACATTAACAAAATTTAATTTTAAATTCAGCAAACTGACATAATTCTTTGTAATTTGCTTAGCTCTATGTCAGGGGAAATATATAATATACATACTAATTGGGGCTTATGAATTAAAATAAGTTGTTTCGTGTGGTGCATGGTTAAGTAGCAAATTTGACGCAAAACCTTTCCTCTTTCATTGACTTAGTGCATTCATGTGTAAAATTGTTTTAAAATCAGTAATGAAGACGATGAAAATAGTTTGGCAATATTTTTAGGGATAATTGGTCTTAAAATAGACTAATTAATTTAATGTTTCTACATATTAATTTAGTATTTTAGACAAGTTTCTGTTCAATTGATTGGACTCTTCAAGTATATATGTACTTCCATCTGTATGTATGTTCATTATAGAAGCGTATGGATGAGTTGGGACATGAGTTGAACAAACAGAATGCCTGGAAGTTTTCAACAAAATAGACAAACAGAAAAACCAAGTAACAACTGCAACACCAACACCAGCAGCAACAGCCACAGTGGCAACAATAGCAACAACATGAGGCAGAAAACTTTCCAAGCAAGACAAGACAACAAGGACAAGGCTAACAATTGTAGAGTAGTGAGGGCTTGGTGTGTGTGTGTGTGTGGGGAGGCTTCTTGGAGCAACTGGCACCATGTTGAAGCGCCCTGCGTGACGGTTAGCAGCGTGGCAAACAAGATGAGAACGAGACTACTGGAACTAGTCTTACTATGTAGTAAACTTCTACAACTAATCCTGACTGATGTTGCGACAATATATATAAGTACGTACACATGTACATACATACATACATACATATATAGATATATACATAATATATATAAATAAACAGAAATATATAGAAAGATGGAGAAAAAGAGAGCTATAAGTTGTGCGACATGAAGAAACATACAACATATGCTTCTCAGCTACGCTTTGTTGTCATTGTCTGGGTTGCCTATCTCCGTTTTGCCGTCTCGTTGCCTCTCCCTTCAGTATTCCCCTTCTGCTGTTTGCCATTTGTACTGGAGATTTATGCGTTAGCGCATAAAGTTGCATTTCAAATGGATTTATAAAAAAAGACACAACAACAAACAACTAAAGTTAAAATTATAAGAATAAGAATTACTAGAAGACTTAATGCATTGATTGCATTTACCAGAAGTTCATCCATAATAAAATATTCAGATCATTTTTAGTGTTTTTCTAAAGTTTTTATGAATCGTGTTTATTTCAGTTGGTGGAACAATTAGTAAACAGTTTTTTATTTATTTTTTTTTAATGTAGAATGTTAACAAATAAATTCTTAACATACTAAAGCACATTCGGTCTCAAAAATAATTTTTTATTATCTTGTTCTTAGGATATCAATTTAAATCTAACAAAAAGTTCGCAGCTTTAATATTATAATATTTCATTGTTGTATTTAACTTATCTGAATTTTAAGCAAACTTTGTCTCAACTTATCCTTCTTATTAATCAGTCACGTTTAAACAATTTTTTTGTTTTTTTTTTTTTTAGAACTTTTAACTTTAATTTAACCGTTTGCCTGCTCGAACTCGGCCGAATTAAATTAACAGTATCTTCATTTAGTTAATAATAAAATGCTTAGTTATAAGCTTATTAATTATAAGTTAAAATTACAATTCTTCTTCAAAGGTAAACTTCTAAGTCATTTTGGGTTTTTATATATATTTTTTTTTTACTTTTTCTTGTTCTCTTAATCTTTAAAAAAAATAATTCAACTTTATTTTTAGTCTCTGATACACTAAATTTAAACAATGATTTTGGAATAGATAGATAAAAAAAACTTCTCTGCTGCTAATAAATATATTTGTATATCGTTTACCTACTCATTATTAAGTTTATAATTTATATTAAAAATTTGCTTCTAAATTAATAAATTTATTACATTTGCCATTTATGTTTCAGTATAATTAGAAATTGACTTCGTAAATTCTCTTGATGTTGTTGTGGACCACAGAATTCAATCAATATAATTGCAACACTTTAGTTGAAAACTTTTGCCAAAGATATACAAAGCCACATACACACACACCTACGCACACTCGCACATATGTTAACTGTAACTATGACAAAGTACGTAAACAATGTAAAGCGTTTCAAATTTATACGTCCAACCCTACAAAAAGTTGCCCCAAAGGAGTCAGCACACACAACTGATGACGAGGACGACAAGGACATAAACTTAGACAGGTGCGTATATGTGCGTGGGTGTGTGTGTGTGTGTGTGTGTGTGTGTGTGTGGGTATTCCTGTATTTATGCTTAGAAGTTTATGCTCTTAATTAAGCCTCTAAAAACTTACGTGGTAGAAACCGACCAACCCATGAAGCCACGAAACTAACCCACCCAACTAACAACTACAACAATGTTGCTCTTATGTTTATCCTTGGGGGCCGCCTTCAAGTGCTCCTTACACATACGCACACCCACACAGATACACACACGCATAGTTTGTTGTATGTTTTCATAGAGAACTTTTTTCATAGACGTAAAAGTGAAGTTGTAGCCACAGCTGTGACTTTGAAAATACATTCAATCATTTTTTTCAAAAGTTTTCCGTCCGGCGTATGTTGTAGTTGTCGTGCTAGTTTTTACTTTGACAAATCCAATTAAATAACAATTTCGCACTATCAAATAATATAGTTGATCGTAACAGCTAATTTTGTAAATTTACAGTTCACGTTCCATGCCCAATTAAAATATCCAATTAGTTAAATTTTTGTGGCTGTCAGCATTTAATAAATATGAATTAAATACAAGTCAACAAATAATTAGAATGCATAATAAACCAAAAAAACACAAAAAAAACCAACTAATAAATACTATTGTGAATCGATAATAAAAAGGTTATATAATTATGTAAATTATATATGTATATATTTTATACCATACACCCATAGGGTGAAATGGTATATTAAAGTCGCCAAAATGTATGTAACAGGCAGAAGGAAGCTTTTCCGACCCCATAAAGTATATATATTCTTGATCAGCATCAACAGCCGAGACGATCTAGCCATGTCCGTCTGTCCGTCCGTCCGTCCGTCCGTCCGTCTGTATGAACACCTAGATCTCGGAGACTATAAGAGCTAGAGCCACCAAATTTGGTATGTAGACTCGTGTAGTATGTAGAGTGATCAAGTTTATTTCGAATTTCTGCCACGCCCCCTACCGCCCCTGCAAATTAAATAAAACCGATTTTCTCAAAAACTATTCTAGCTAGAGACACCATCGTTGGTATGTATATTTGCTTAGTAATTGCGCACATTTTTGATGTGTAAAGATTTTGCCACGCCCCTTTCCACCCCCGTAATTTGAAAAAACTCGATTATCTCCCGTAATTTTCTACCTTGTGCAATCAAATTTAGCACACTTGATACTAATATCAAGCAGAAAAAAAAATTTGACCAAAATCGGAATAAAAATAGTCAAGTTATGCATATAAACGTTTTTTCATATGGCCGGAGTTGGCCGTTGGCTGGTGAGGGCGCCAGGGTGCTCGTATGCTTGAGTGAGCGGAATACTAAGAAACGCTTGTAAAAAGCATGCAAACCGATTTTTTTTAAAAATACGAAAATGCATTTGTTATTATAAATTTGAAATATTTGTTTTACTGGTGTACGGTATACCCAAGTCGGCGAGACGACTTACTTACTTCATTTTTTTTAAGACCTTGTACAAAAGTGAGGGACTGGTTGTGGGTCATTTGAGCTGATTAATATAAAATTAATTTTGAAATCATTTAGCATTTAAACTTCGAAATTATCAACTTAAAGTAGAAAGTTTCGTTTTCTTGACACTATATTTACACTACAGCTAAACTTGAGTACAATAAGTCTAGTTGGTCCACTCTTCGTATACGCAATATTGAGGTCTACAAATCGTTTCCCCAAAGCGTCTGCTATTTATTGGTAAATCACAAATCGATTTTCAAATGAAAGATGTTTTATAAGTTTCTTATACATTAAACTAAAAAAAAAATTTAATTTTTATATATTTTATATATTTATTGGCTGTTGCAAATTTAAAACAAATACGATTAAGCCATTTCTCACAGCTTACTCTGGCTTATGCAATTATTTTGTGGTTTTTAACAAATCAACTATGCGGTATTTTAAATTATTATAGAAAATTCAATAGATTTTAAAACATTCTATTGTACACCTTTTACCAGTTTTAATTCGTTTCTCTTGTCAGGCAATGCCATAAAAATAATATAATAATAATGTTAAAAAAAAGGCATCAACTGAACCCTGTCAACATTTATGACATGACATTTGACATGTGGCCAAAAATCAACAAACTGTTTGACAACTTTTGTTTGAAAAACATCTGTAAATAGTCAAAAATGTTGTCGCCAATTTTTAGTTTTACTTTTTTTTTTACATTTTATTATTGGTTCTGCCATTTTGTGATTTTCTAATTAAAATTTTTCGCCATAAATTTTCATATATGTATGTCCACGTTATGATGATGACAGCAAATGAACAAATATAATGGCCATATTTTGTAAAAGCGTAAAATTTTGCATATATTCCAGGTATGCACATATATCTATATATGTAGTCTGAGCTTTTGTATTCACTGCACAACAATATGGCATTTCGGCAAGTTCCTGTTTGTAAATTCGATAAACAAATAAATTAACAGAATTTTGCAACAAATCAGCGGCATATTTGGTTAATTTCTAAATAGCTCTAGATACCCCGGCAGGCTGATTCCATGCGACATATGCAAATTGTCCCAGCAAAAGTGCCGGAGTTTGCAATGATTTTGTTTAATAAAGTGATAAAATATTTACGCAAACATAAGGTAAAATTTGTCAATGTATTCAACAACTCACTGTTACTCTATGAACCAGAGACTTTCAAAATTTTTCAGAAATTTTTATTCTAGAAATGCATAATTGGTTTCAGAATGATAGAGTTCCTTAATTGGAATCTTTGTTACTTTGAGTTACTTTGAATTTGGAATTATTCACTTTAAAATTCGTCTCAGTTTAGAATTTTTTGATTTATAACCTCGGAGTACACCTAGCCATGGCAATATTTTGTGGCTTGGCAACTAATCCTCAATTTTCACAAGTCTTTTAGTTAAAATCATGTTTTGATCTTGGTAATCACAGTGTGGGATAAAAAGCTAACAAAATACATAGTGCATATATTTGTTTTTGTTTCTAACTAATTAGTATAGTATCTTCATCATCTCCCTGATCTCTCACTGATAATTTCACTGATATGGTAAATTAAACTTTCTTGTTTCCAAATTATAAAACTACAGATTTCGAATAGAAAAATATTTAGTAGGTATACCTGAAACAACTTTCATGTGAAATCAAAAATATATTGAATACTTTCTGGATGACAACTTTATTAATTGCATTTTCTCTTAAATAGTTGATGGCACTTGTTCACATAACAAAGTGTATTAACTATTCAGGATGTGGATTGTTTGTTGCGGTGAGAGAGGAAAGATCGACTAACTCCGGTAGTTTACCTTGCTGGGATACATGTATTTATTTGCATAGGCCGCGAATTTTGTGATTAACAGTTTCCCCCGAATACAATTACAGAATGCATATGCATGTGTTCCTGTTGTGTGTGTGTGTGTGTGTGTGTGTTTAGTTCATTGTATGGCTCAATAATAACATTCTATTTATTTGACCAGTTTTCCGATAGTTTGCCTAAAAGGGGCAAGTTCGCCCATTTCCAGCATAATTATTGCAATTTATTTTGTTGCTAAAATCTGCGCAAATATACGCATTGAAGAGACGATGGGTGAGAAGGGAGGCGGAAGGGAGGCAACGATGTTTAGTTTGATTTGCTGCAAATTGCATCGAGAGTTTTGTCGATTGGTTTGTTGGTCGGTCGGTCAGTTTCAACTTCATTATTGAGGCAAGTCAATCAATCACTCAAAATGCATTGTGCATGAATATTTTGTTAGGTTCATTGTTGAATTTTATGGTTTGATTAGGCCCACTCACAATGCTAGCATAAAATATAGTATATGCTTGGTATACAATAATAAAGAGCTGCAGGCTGTAGATGTGCGAGTTAAATATTGAATGAGTTTAGCTAATTAGTTGTTTCGGGTAATACAAAATGCAAAAGCAAACCAAATGCATACTGCCATCATAGTGTTTTTTCCCTTTATAATAAAAGCTTTCCTTGCAGTTTATTGGCTTACAAGTCGTTTCATATGAATTTCCATCAACTCAGACCCAGACAGACCTTTGTAAGCGGCTTAAACTGAAATCCTGAAAGCGAAACGGCATTGAGCCAAATGTACTTATATTTGGTATTAGCGACTCTAACCACAATAAGAAAACTTGTGTAGACAAAGAGGCCAGAACCAAAACGAGGACCACGTCGACAGATACCTTCAAAATGTCATACACATTGGGCTTAAGATATCTCCTCCCCGCTCACGGGCAAACTTGCCCTTCTGTAAGCCGCTTTGGCCAATTATTATTGGAGGTCTGCAATTAAATGTCACCTTTTGTCGTCATCATCCTCTCGAATTCCAGTCGAAATCGATGGTAAAAGTTTTCAGTTGGAGCACACGAAACGTTTAATTAATTTTGAAATGAATGCAAAAGTTTCGAATGTCTTATCTTAGCAGGCTGGCTAAAACTTTAAAAGACGGACCAACTAACCAAAGTATTTGCCCACTCCCCTCCTCAACCCAACCTCTCTTACATTTTCATTTACCTTGAGCCTAGAAAGTTTTGTTGCCATACGAAAGTTGGGATGTTTTTTTCACAACTAAACACCTTTTCCTTTGGATAGGCTGTAAACTTGAAAGCCATTTAAACACTTTTTCAACGTTTTTGCTAGCCTTCTTAGGGATTTTAATTAGACACTTGGAATTTAAGGCATAAAATATGCATGTTGCTAAGGTCTAAGAGGATTTTTTTCGCAGGAAAAGTTAGCTTGCCTTAAATGCCAAAATGTTTAATGCCGTAATACATTGAGAGAGGTAGAAAATGCTCAACCATTTTCCAGGAAATGTAACGTCCTGCAATGGGAAGTTTAATATGTCGACCTATAGATCGCCCAGTGTATAGCAAGTTCAGAAACAAAATTGATTTATTCTTTGCCAATTTTACACTCACAATAATGCCAATCATGTGTTTCTCTTGTCAATCTTCGATATCCATTTTAAGCATTGGTAACTACCTCAATTTGCTGCTTTTATGGCCATAAGCAAGATAGAAACGCTAACCAGGCAACTCTAGTCTCCTACGTTTGATTTTCATTACCAAAAAAAAGGACACGACCATCAACATCGACAACAAGGCGAAATCCCCTTGATACGATACGGGGATATTCCACTGCAAGTTCTCTTCGGCATACACTTGACTTGACTGAACTGGTTAAAAGTGCAGAGGCCAGAACAGAACCGATACAGAAGCAAGTTCGAAGTTCATCATCGTCGAGCAGCCTGGCAGGCAGGCAGAAGTAACATCCGCACCCGCATCCGCATTGACGGTGTCCTGTGGCAAGAAAGCCAGCGAAGCAAATTGTTTTTAATTAAAAGTAAACAATATCAATTCATTCGACAGTTATCCTGTTATGCTGCTGACATGGTTGGCACCCTTCATACAACCCTTTAACCCCCTTCTCGATGGTCTAGCCTAATACCTTGGCCAAAGCATTTGTTGCAGTTGCATTGCTCTGGCAAGGGATTAAGAAAAAATAAAGTTTCACTTGACATGGCCTGTCCGTTTGCTTATAAGTATTTTAGTGCAAATATTTTCGCAATTTCCAGTTAGAAAGTCGGAGCATTATTAATTGTCTTCTTTCTCTGTTAACGGGATTAAATATAAAATATATACATATATACAAAAATATGCGGATAGACTATCTATGTATCTACTCGTTTATATAGTTTTTGTTGCTGCTCAACTTTTGTTGTACTTTACTTTTAATTGGTCTGAAATATCTAAAGTTTGTTATCAGATTTTGTTTTCTGTTTCTTTTTTTTTTTGTTTTTTTGCTCCTCTGTTTTTGATTATTATGAACGGATGAATTGATGAAGCAGCAGAAAAACAGAGTTCGAAAGATTTTTATAGTTATGCTTGTTTAAGCAAAAAGTTTTCCATTTTTACGGAATTCTTGTTTCCTGATTAATGAATGGTTGGCTGAAGAACTATGCGGAAAACGATGAATGCTCGCAGATTAAACGAGGAAAAATAATGCAATTGGTTTTATTAAGCAGATACTTGATTATTGTTATGGTTAAAGGTGCTATGACTGCGAATTTGAATTTGTTGAAATCAGAAAATAAACTGTAGTGTTTAGTTGCTATCAGCATAAAAGATAAAATTATTGTACCTCAAATATAAGGTTTAAAGACAATGGGGAACATTTTTTTCAATTCTTTATCAATATTCTTTGCTGCAACCAAATTATATTTATTATTAATTTATCTATCTTTTAAATTGATTATCAATACTTTAAAGAAATAATTATTTTTATGTATCAATACAATTTGATATTTAACAGGGCGTATGTGTAACATTTCTACAAATAAACGGCTATATATATTTAATATGTATGTACAGCCTACATTAAAACATAAAACTTCTAAAGATTTTATACAAGAATTAGTTAGAAATTGGAAGAATCAAATACTATTACCTGATTTGTTTATTTTATTTGCCAATTTATGGTATTTTTGTATTTTCATTCAATATAGTCAACAACTGTCTTCGGAGATTTCTCTGAAATTTATTAGTATTGAACAAATATTAAATACAAATACAAATATATGTTGGGAAGCCTAGCCTATGAAAAATGCAATACAAAAAAAAAAAGATTTTCGGCCTTCGAAATCATTTGCCATGGCAATTTTGTATATGAAACATGTGTAGCTTTTCCTGCTCTTTATTAGTCATAATGAAAAATCTTGTTTTTCCCTTCTTTTTTTGCTATGAGTTTCCTTTGCCACCTCTGAAGTGTCGTCCAATGTATGTATGTGTGTGTGTATGTACATTTTCTATGCAAAATACCAACAGATGGAGGGACACGGGGGTCAGCAATAAGAGCAACAGCAATGGTAGCAGCATCATCATCATTATGAGTTTGTTTGGTGAAAGGAAATTCGGATGCGTATGTGTGTGTGTGTGTCTGTGTGGGTATGGATTGTGTGTGTGTTTGGGTGGTGTGTAAATTTGCCAGTTTTGTTGGGGCGTTGCCATGGCTATGTTTCGACTATAACTGCCTCGTATCCTCCGTCCAACTATTTATTTTTATGACTTAATGTATAGCTACAGTTCTATGTGTGTGTGTGTGTGTGTGAGTGTGTATATGTTTTCATGTGTTGGAAATGTTGCCATCTAAATATGTGAAAATTGCTCATTTCAAAAATGTTCACTGCGTGCTTGTATATGTATGTGTGTGTAGGCAAATTGCCTGTCAAAAATTTGTACACAATTTGTTGTTATATTTTATTTCTCGTTGTTTTTTTTAACGTTGTCTCCGATATTTATCAGAGATTTTTGACTCAATTGTCGCAATAAAATTTTTGTACATATAGCCTTTATTTTAAAGCCTAAAGTTTTCAAGGATATACCCATGAAAAATGAACGTTTTCTACTAAAATGAATGTTATTTTTAGGCAAACTTTTTTACTGATTTAATAGGTCAAAGTCATGAATAAAAATTATTTTGTTTTTCTTTTATAAGAGAAAATGGTTGCAAAAACCCTATCATTAGCTGAAAATCTCGAATGAAATGAATTTATTAAAGAATGCATCTATGGGTAGAATCTTTTGTTGTTGCTTTTGTATCGTTGAAACTTTCCTTAGATTCTTGTTTGAAATGTTAAATTTTTAAATATTTTGGCTGGGTACAAAAACACAGATTGGAAATAATATTTCTTATTTCGTGCACCCATAGGGTGAAATCCTACACATCCTATACATATGAATACATATGTATATATTATATTTTCATATATACTCTGTTTAAAAGAAACCGTAAAAATGTGTTCATCAACATTTTAATAATAAAAAAAACCCTTTAAGCATTTTTAAAGTTTTTTAGTTGAATTTTGAAAGAGTATTTCTGATTTGCCTCTAGACTAGTCAAACATTTCATTCATTGTCTGCTTTGTCATTTTCCCCTGACTATTTTGTATGCAGCTGCCACTATCAGTTGCTGTTGTTGTAGGATTTCAATAGCCGAGTGCACTTTTGTGCCTCGACAAGCCCAAAAGTAACACTCGAGTCAGCTCGAGGTCTCAGGGTATTATCAACAATGGAAACTAGAAGAGCAAAAACTAAACAACAACAAGAATACAAAAAGAAGAACAGAAGAAGAAGAAAAAAAAACATATTCAAAATGCAGGCACGTTTGGGGAATTGAACATAAAAAAATTTCGAGAACTCATTTTAAAGGCAAGTTAACGATTCAACCTGCTGTTGCTGCTGCTGCTATTGCTGCCGCTGCTTTAGCTGGACTTGGCTGTGTGTACATGTAATTTGCTGTTGCAACAACTTGTCGCTGGTGACATTTTGGCAGGGACTTCAAGTTGGACCCCGCCTAACTAACTTCCTGTAACATGGCTGATGACTTGTATGCTGCAGCTTGCTTTCAATCTTTTGTCTTCAACGCAAAACCTCGTGTGTGTGCCGGTCTATGTGTTGTCATTGACATACTACTACGACGAGAGCAGCAACTGTTGATGTTAAGTTGCAACTGACATTGGACCCGGAACAAAAGGCTATAGAGGTTGCCAGAGGAAACGCCAGAGTTAGTGGGATGCAGAGAGTGTGTTACACATGGCAAAGGACGGGGTGGGGAAAGAAAAGAGTTGTTGTTGGGCAATGCCAAGGCGCAGTTATAGATACATCATGGTTTTTGCTTTAGGTTTGACTTGGAATTGGGTTTTATCTACGTTTTTGAGCCATGTGCATCAATCCGGCAACGTGCCACTTGTTAACGCACAATAGAGCTCTTTTCACAACGTTGATTGATATGCCATGTTGTCATCGAATGACTTGAAGGAGTTGAGTGTTAAAGGTCTCCCAGAATGAAATCACGTTGCTTGAAGGTTAGTTTAGACAAACTGCAGCTCGTCTCTAGTTCGTGTCCTTTAACTGTTTAGACCCAACATTGCTACGTGATATTGGTTAAACATATTTAAACCAAATTGGAATACAGGAAAACTATCTAGTTTGTATGTATATACAGAAACTTTGCCAACTCCTAAAAAATTTGTAAATGTTTTCGAATTCTACTGAAAACAAACTAACAACAAACAAAATAATAGAATAAAACGTTTGAAAATAAGTCTATTAATTTTTCGATTTATTTGCCATTTCGATTGCATTTACCATTTATTGATGATGATGAAGGAATATAAAGAAATAGTTCGATTTACGTCATCATTACCTTTATAAACTCATCTCAATAAACATGCACAACACGTCTTTAATTGAAACAGGTTTTTGTGGTAAGTAATTGATATGCTTTAAAATTTCATTCCTTTAGATAAGCCGACAAACTCGCTGTAAAGTGCAAAGTATAACTAAAGCTTCCTAAGCCTATTTAACCAGATAATGGGCAAACTTCTTCTTGTTTCTTTATGCGAGAGAAGCTCTTAAAACCCATGTGCATAAACGGGCGGCTAATCAGCATTCAACATTTACGACTGCAGCAGTAACCCAAGCTGTGAGCCTTCAGGCGACCTTCATGGCCGTGCTTTGGCATTGACAACGCTTTTCTTTTGCTTTTTTAGAGACTTTTTGGGTAAAATGTTAGGAAAATATTGACAGTGCTATTATGTAGCGCGTACAAATTAATAGCAATGGCAAGGTAAACACTCACACACACATACGGTCACGGGTCTGCACTCTCTTTCATACACATACAAACACATGCATTCGTTGAGGATGTCTTTCAGGTAAATCTCTTAAATGCTGTTTGCATGTTTGTACGTGTCTTTGTTGGCAAATTAACACACACACACACACGCACAGTCACATATACAAACGCACGCTCTTTCAGTCTTGCATACATGTATGTGTGAGCCTACACAAACATATACACAGTCATGGGCAAACAAAAAGTATAGCCTACCTATGCGGGCGGCGGCGTATTTATTTACGCCTTTGAGTGGTTTACGCCCAGCTGCCTCTCAGCTATCTCTATATCCCTTCTTCTCTCTCGCTCTTTGTGTCATTTTGCCTCGTTCTAGGTTTTTTTCTTTTTTATTTATTTTTACTTTACACTTTTGTAAACAGTTTTTTAAGCTATATGTGTGAGATGAGTAAAAGAAATGGGTAAACATTTATGAGTGGATTCGGTTTCTGTGGTTCATGGTTCTTGTCCAACGTCGCATTCATCATTTCAGGGGTGTGCGCTAAGTATTTTTGGTAATGTGTATTCAGAAATAAAATTAAAATTTCCATTTGAAACAGTTTGTTTTTGCTAACGACTAATTGAAAAACATTTTGAAAATTTCTGTTAGCAGGTAACAGATAAAGTAACAGATATAGTAATTTAAGCTATTTTTCATTCTATTTGGAATGTACCACAAATTTAAAACCATGGAATCTAACCTACCAAGGTAAAAAGGATACAGTATTTTCAGATATTCAGAACAAGACCTTCTAATTAATTTATTTATCGCCAATGCAGACTTTTGCGCATGTTCTTTAACATGTTTTTGATATCCAAACTAACTAAACCTCTTTAAAGATATAACCCATTTTGGCATTGAATTATTTTATGCAGCACAATTGTTGTTGCAGAATTATGTTTTATGTATATTTATTTCAACATTTTTTCAGTTTTTCTATTTTGCATTTGGTCTATATAATGTCCTTTAATAAATTCTGCCACCTGGCAGGCGTCAGCTAATTAAGCTGAAACTGAAAAGAAAATGTAAGAAAACAGGAAATAAATGAGCCAAGCTCGTTCAGTAGGTCGATTGAATTTTAGCCTTTTTTGTGGAAGAGGTTTATGATGGCTGGCGGTGGTGGTTTTTCTTAATTATATTGCCACAAAGTGAAAAGCGTTGAGACAGCTTCGCTCTAATTAATTAGCCAAGTTTTGTTTTATAATAACTTTATGTTGCTTTCCCAGCATAAGCTTATTTAAAATAGTTAACCAACTAATAAGCTTGGTGAGTAAAGAGAAAAATGAGATATTGAATTTGAGTTTTGATACCATGCACCCATAGAGTAAAATGTCGGTCAAATATATGATCTTGATCAGCATCAACAGCCCAGTGAATTTAGCCATCCCGTCTGTCCATATGAACATCTAGGATTTAGCTATTACACTCGTGTAGTTTATATCCGGCTATTCTATCCAAAGGCATTACATTTGGCATTCGTTTAGGAAGCGTTCAGATATTATATGGTATAGCCAGCCGGATCAGATCACTATTCCATCTCCCAAACAAAGGTCAATGTCATGAGCAGTACCTTTTCTTAATAACGTCCTTATTTTCTGATCTATTGTAATAAAAATAAATGTTTGTGAGTTTAATATAGCTACAAATGACTGTGACAAATTTCTTTAGGGTCGGGTGACTATATTATATATCTTCTAAAACACTAAATTTTATCAATAATTTTGTTACCTTTGGCTCGATGCGATGGTTGTCAGTTTAGTAACGCTGTTAATGAGACTGACAATTTTCATCAAGATCGGATGACTATATTATACTTGTAGTACAAAGGCCTATGATTGAGGGCCTTTCTTTCACGAAAATTCGAATTTTTATATAAAACTCTTTCCAATTTGATGCCTGTAGATAAGGGAAGAGTAACAGAAAAACTTGCCAGGGTACACAAAGTTTGGCACGGCCGAAGTTAGCTCCGGCCCACTGGAGCCTATGAGTGTCTAAAAAATATCATCAATAATTTGGTATTAATTCATTTCTTGCATTTTTCGAAATACGAGTTTAATAGTCTGAAATTTATTTGAATAACAAAATATAGTTGTTATTAAAAATATTTAAACATCAGATTAATGCATTTACTTAACTTTAAGGATTGACTTCTTAAAAGTTAAAAATTCGAATAGTGGAATATGCAGTAGATGACGGATTCTCAAGGAACCGGCAATATTCACTCATTATAGCCAATATTCGCTATAGCCAATTGTATTTATAGTACAAGTACAAGTTTGTATGAAGCCAATCAAACCTTTCTTTGTTATAAGCGGTATATAGCTGTAAATTGGATCGTTATAACCAACATCTACTGTATTTATTAAGGCATTCTAATACCGTATTTGCCGAATTTTAGTGGGGATTGCTTGAACTAGTATTCATATTAAAAACACTAACACATAAACTTTTTCATTTAAAGGTACTTGGTGAGTTAATAAGCAGGAAGAAGTACAAACAATTGTACATATAATCGACATTTGCATATTTGAAATTTATAAGAAATTTATAAAAAGTCGTTTATTCGCTTGTGGGGTTCTGATTGTTTTTTTTTTTTAAGTTGTTGTTTTTAAAATCAATAAACAACAATGTGAGATTGCGAATTGGGAGAATTTATGCATGTTTTGTCTAAAATATTATTATGCAATGTAAACTACACTGAAAATCCTCAGTATGGAATAATTTATAACAAAACAGAAATTACTGAAAAAACAATAAACTTCTACCCAGAGACCGCACCTGGGCAGCACCTGCGACAACAACAACTACAGCTCTAACAACACACAGATACAACAACAAAACCTTGGCTCAAGTTTTTTGTTTGGTTGCAGTTTTATTATTCTCATTTCCACCAAGCGCCATCCCCCCATCACAGAGTTTTGAGTTTCGTTGGTTTGTTTGTCTGTCAATGCAGAAAGCCAAAAAATATATACGCAACTATAGAAATATAATAACAAATAAAAGAAGGAAATCTGTACACAGATGGAGCAACAGAACAGAAGAGAGAAAAGCAGAATGGAGTGTGTGAATTGTTGCTGATAATCGTACTCACTGAGATTGCATAATGAAATCAAATTGAAAAATAATTTGCATTTCGTATAATCATAAAAGTTTACTGAATTGAATGTTAATTTCCAACTTTCTGTAGCAAGTTTGCAAAAGTATAATTGTATTTTAAGTGAAGCAAATACTCAGGAAAATGAGATAAACAGACTTTGTATAGATTCGGCTAATATTTGTTTGCATGTAATTCATCTTTTTATGATATTCCCTTTTTGTATCTTGAAGATTTTCCAAATCAACCAGAGATTATAAATATGATTTGAGTGTTTTGTTTCATTTCAAAATAAGTCTCTTTACTGAGTATTTGAAAATAATACTCTCCAATAACTTTTCCACCGTCTGTTCGTTTAGTTTGCTGAAAAAATAAACCAAATTGTCATTTCGTGAGTGATTTTCAATGTGTTTGTAAATTGAGTGTTGTAGGAAATGGGAAGAGAATTGAATAAAAAAGTGCATAAATTCTTTAAATATAATCCCTAGACCTAAAATTTATTTTATATGTACGGCGAAGTTCAATAGCTGCTGAAAATTTAAATGCTTTGCTAGTTGTTAGGCTGAATATTGAGAAAACTTTTATTGAGTGACAAATGTTGAATAAAAATAATATTATTAAGAAAAAAAAATTAAGTAAATAAACTTTTTACTCTGGACTAAGGATATTTTTTCAGTTGCTGAAATCTGAATAGTGAATGAATGTTATGATTTTGCAAAACTCAGGATCAGGATTTCTTATATGGTGTTACGATTGTATACATTTAGACGATTGTTTGTTTTGAAATATATTTTCATCGACAACATCTCACAATTAGCTTAATGGAAAAAAGTTTTGCAAGGAATTTTTGAAATAATTAGGGAAGCATGAACAAATATTGCCCTTTCTGTCATCTGGCTTTAAAAATATTGATTCCTGGACCCAAAGTATTTGACCATGCTCCACTCTTTTCCACTTGCTGGTAGATAAATTTCCGTTGTCATTTTTATTGCAATTAATTTATGGTTTGTATACGCATGAATGCGAACATGAATAAATGTCACAAATGCATAAAACATTTATCAATCAATATTCAATTTATTTAATGATATTATTATGGTAGACTGACTTGGGTGACATGCGGACGGGCGGACAGGCGGATGTGTATACAGAGGACGATGATGAAAGAAACACAGCTTCCTTTTAATTACAAAACACTGATGATAGTGCTGAAATGTTAGTGAAACTTGACATTAGCCTTCAACAATAAGAACAACAACACGGCAAACAGAATTACATACAGAGGACTGGCAGAAAGGATGCATATCCTTTCACATGAACAGCTCATAAAAATGACTAGACTCCCGACATTAGCAAAAACAAAAACAACAGCAACACTAGCACATATATGTGCTCCAATCCCATACTTCTTCAGTGCACCTGGTTTCGGTTTCATGCCTCTTAGCTCGCCCACTACTACACGTACGTGTGTGTGTATGTGTCCCTTGTCCTGTACTCCCCCCGATGAAGGAACATCTAACACGCAATCCTGTCAGGCTTTCAGTCAACACTCACTCAAAACGAGAGAGTTTATATGAGATGTATGCATTGTGTTCGTGTGTCCCTTTGCTGTGGATGTGTTAATTACAGAAAAATTGCGAGAATTTGTATTATTTACTTTGTTATCAAGATTGAGCTTGTAATTGCATGTCTCTGTGTATATATGTACATATGTATATGTGTGTGTAGGTCCTGTGTATAGGATGTGTAAGGATGCTTAGAGTTGAAGCGCAGCTCCCTTCTATTTGGTTGTTGGGTTTGAAGGTTAGCTTTTGTATTCTCCGTTTACTTTATAGAAGAGTGAGAAGCGAAACTGCCCTAGAGGCTTTTGTAGGGATTTGTGCTAACCTTAGTGAATGAATTGACATTTATATACGTATATAACCAAGAATTCTTTATACGTGAGCATTTAAAGAGATAAAGGAGTTAAAGTTTAAAAACAAAGTAAGCAAAGTTTCTTTACAAGTGCTAAAATTGAATGAAACCAGTGCAAAGTAGAATTATCCATAATCATAACATCAAAAGTCCAGAAATATATTGTGCCCCTATTTCATTTCGATATCAATTAAGGCCTTCGACGGGCCTCAGAGTAAGCTTGCTCTAATAATTTTCATCAGGATCATTGTAGAGAGTATACAACCTGTGTATGTAATCTTTATTTGGTACCAATATCAAGTAAATGTCAATTATGTGCATTTTAAGTTAAGGTTTGACTCTTTTGAAATGAACAATTATGAAGACATTTTTAGGGTTAGCTATATTCTATTGTGGATTACATTGGGTCGGGAAAAAAAGTATAGTGCCAAATAAAATTATATATAAATTTTTGTGATACCTTTTAAAGTTTAGCAAGCAAATCGACAGAAACGTTTGTAATTCATTTAATAATAATTTGATAGTCCTTTACAGTTTAGTTTTCTTACTTTTTCCTTATAGAACATAACGTATCTGAATATTGATCTCAGTTTGAATTGTTTTTGGGACTCTTATTCATTGTTTTTATCCTTTTACAGTTCGTGGGCATTTTCTGGATATCAGACAACATTTAGTTTGCTTTCCCTTTTGGCATTTCTTGCACACATTCTTCTTTAATTGTCTTTTGGTTAAGGCGGCTTGTGTATGGCATTGTTTTTTCATCTACACCTCCTTCGTTATCGCCCCTTTGTTATGTTGGTCCCCATCTCCTTCTGTTAGTCTCGTTGTTGTTGTTATTGCATTCCTTGGTGCTTTGGTTTTTCGTTGGGCGCGTAAATAAATTTCATATCATGACATTTATTACTGACCCAAAAGCCCCCGCCCACTCCAAAAGCACCGAAGGGGCCTGCATGTGAGCATGTAGATTACCCAACAGTTTTCCCCAATGGTGCCACCGCCTTGATGCCGCGTCCCACCCCGCCGAGCAGGGCCGCTCCGCCGCAGCGGTTACAATTTTCATTTAAGATTTGTTTTTCGTTTTGCAGTTTTTCCTTCTCACATTTTGATTTATTTTTGCACTCAATGTGGGCGAAACAATAAGGAGAGCAAGAGCAACGCGATGGACAGGAAAGGAGGAGCAAACAAATGCCAAGGAAATGAACGAGGCCTGAAATGAATTCGAATGAATGAACGAATGAATGAATGAAAAGTGTGTGGAGATGAAGATGAAGATTAAATGTAAGTGGACGGCGGGCACACAGAAACAATTGTAGTTAATTTACGCCATAGGCAACGTCACTGGGAAAAATAAAAAAACATTGAGACAGAGAATACGAGAACAGACAGTCAGCGAAAGAGAGAAAAAAAGTGCATACGACATTAACAAATATACTAACCGGAAATCTGGTATCGACGGCAATGTACTTATTGTCTACTATGACAAGTTAAAGTCAACGATGCCATTTATGCCCAAAAATCTTTATATTCCGATTGGTCCTTCCTTACAAATACTTTCAGATCCGTTTTTGGATTCTCAGTTAGTCTAAAAAGCAAAACTAACATTCAAATCGCATTAAAGTCTTTCAATTTCTTTAACTAGATATTCTACATATGTTAGCATATAGAGTTCGTCTGGGCTGCTTCGTGCCGATAGTTTTGGGCAACTTTAATATACCCTAATATTCAATAAGTATACAGGATATCAATGAAAAGAAAATTTCAGCTTCTGCCCTTGGGGTCGTCTTTTTAAAGTTAACTTGACTGTGAAATAAGCAGAAAAAGCGAATGTAAAGACGAAAGAAAGAAAGCGCATTGCCTTTGTCTTGTTGCATAATTTATTTATATTTTTCTCCATTTTCATTTGGTTTCCTTTTACTTTTCGTTTTCATTTTTGGGCGAGTAATTCGCGCATTTAATAGGAAGGAAGATGCCTACAGTTCCGCCTGAACAAATAATTACAAGCTTAATAACAAATTTAATATTGTTCGGGAGAGGTCATTTTATTTATTATTGTTTACCCTTTGAGCTTCTCGTTTCAACTGTTGATTTTATTCTCATACGTTTACCGAGTTTTTAATGAGAACATTTCGCCTGTTAACAATGAGACAAAGAGCACAAAAAGTGGGCAGAAAGTGAGACAGAGCTGGGACATATCGACATTCTTTTTGAGTTTGTTTCTTTGTCTGAACCTTTTTGTATTTGCTGTCCATTCCGCTTTACAGTCAGTGTCATTAAAACACGCACACGCACACGCACACTCGCTCTCGTATTCACACTCTTACCCTTATTTACACTTGTCCTTTTGCCTCCTTCCGCTTATGTTTCCAGTTTGGCTTCCCTTAACATGTTGTTTGTCGCCCTTTAACTTCATTCGTCTGAAGGACTATTGGCCTTGCAATTAGTTGAGCATGTCAAGTTTCCTTCTTGTATTTGTCCGTTTATTTATTCGAATGCGTTTGCATAGCAATATTTTGAGAGCAACTTGCTTTGCCTTGCGGAAAAAAAGAAACTCTTGAGAATTACTAAAACTTAGCACAACTTGACGATATGAGAAGAGAGTGTCAAAAGTGGCAAGTGACTAATTGCCTTACACTTTGCTCCCTGCAGAGAGCTTTAGGATGACATTGAAGAAAACAAAGGTGAAAGTCAAAAATAAAAATAAACAAACTGAATTTGAAAAGTCCTAATTTGCCATTTCATAATTTGAAATATTTATTCCATCTAGCTCCTAACCTTTAAGGCATTCTTTTCAATATGCAAACGATTTTTATGCTGTTGACTATTTCCCCTTTAATGTCAAAATTTGTATCAATAACAAGTATTGTTCTACTGGAAATTGTTTTAGTTTGTATAGTAAAAAGAAATTAAAGATAAAAATTTTAAGAATGGGTAATAGCGTAAACTTTCAATCCGTTGCATATTGATTAAAATTTATAGCCAATTTTTAGCATTCTTAGCAGAAGGTGATGGAACTGCTCACCTTAAATTAGATCCTCCGCTCTTTGTACCCTGTGATTTGGAACAATTCCGTGAGCCGGGAAAGAAACCAGCACATGATAAAGCCTGCGAAGAGGAGGATAAACTGAGTGCTCAAGATGAAATCAGTGTATCGAGTATTATATCGGAACTTTTGCGACCCATTGAATCATCTGATGATGAGTATCGTGTTTGCGATTGGGAAATCGATCCTCAAGAGTTTCTGCCTGTTAAACAGGCAGTTATTTTCAAGGAATCCCTGTTCATATCCAAATTGAGGAACACCAATTGCAAACTGAGCGAAAATGTTAAAGTATTTTTCGAAAGAGAGTTGCAAACAATTGGCAAGTTCTGTTTAAATGTGGAGGAAGCCTATGATGGCTATGTGGTCTATAGCAGCAGTAAGATGAAGAAGGGTAAGGGTATCATCGAGTGCGGACACCAATTAAAGGGCAAATATGATGATAAGTTCCTGTTGATTTGCGAGAAGCGTACGGAATTCGATCGCATCGATCATGCTAGGATCGAAAAAACCTTGGAGCTGCGAAATCATGCCGATCTTCTGTTAACGGCAATTCGCGAGACCAAAATCAATGAGGAAACGCAGAAATTTAAGGCCACCATCGATATCAAGGATCGCGATCATATTTTCGTGCTCGATGGCGGCATCATGCTGCTTATGCGCCATTTGATATGCAATAATTTTGTCGGCAACTTTGAATACTACACCATGAACCTCTATGGCAGAGTCCTGCGCTGTAACCTGTTGGTCCACAAGGAGCGCAAGGTTGTGCGTATTTTCTATCGCACCTACAAGAACGCAGTGCACATAGTGACACAACAGTGCTTCAACGATGAGCTGCAGGATGTGGCCGAGACGTATATGACTCCAGAGGGTCGCATTGTTCTACACTTTTGGCGGGGTTATAATTATATCTTGCATGCTGCCTGTGCTCCACCAAAGAGACAGGAAACAATTGTACCGAAACTTGAGTTAATGTGGCGACAGGATAACGTTTTAAGCAGGAAATTTAAGGAAACGAAAGCCTTAAACTATGATAATGCCACTAGCTACTTAAGTGCTCACCCGGAGTTGGCTGATTATATGCAGGATTATGTTTTAAATTTACTGCGCTACAAGCCGAACAATGTACTCGAATTCTCCATCATGTTCTTTCAGAATATGGCTCCCAAAGATAAAATGGAATAACTAAAATTTGTACGAAGTGAAATGAAGTGAAAATAAATTGGAATCAATGTAGAAAAATATTCTTTGTTCAATTTTTGCATGTCTTTAAATTAATTTAAAGACCTATTCGTTTCTCATCCTCTCAGCAGTCCCTCATCAAGCTGTCAGTCCTCCACATTCCAGCCGCCTACACGAAAATTCCTTGACCTTGCTCCCTAAAAAAGAAAAAAAACTACATACCAAATCCATCAAAAATATTTTCGCCCCACATTTTGTCTCTTAACCCTTGCCCGCTCCACCTATCCTGAACATGAAAAAGAACACGTTCCCGGGTAATAAATCTTGGTCGGCCAATGTTTTGCACGTATGCGGAAGAACTCTAGTAGAAGAAGCAAACAGAAAAAAGAACGAACAAGTTTCAGACGAAGAGACCGACAGGAGACATGTTACATACGGACTGTATCTGTTTTGGATTTTTGAGTAAGGCCACAGCACGTGTCACTGTCACCATGATGACCTTTGCTATGTGAGAAACTATAGACAAATATTACTTAACTTAAATGCTAGAAATAACTATAAAACGGTTTTAAATTCTTCAAGTTAGTCTTTTTGCTTTTGGCTGGATAATTTATTAACTTTGAACAGGACAGGAGGACAACAAATAGAGAGGAGACAACTGTCCCAATATTTGTTGCTCCTGCGAAAGGCAAACATTAACAAATGTTGTCCATATCGATATTGAGCTCTTTACTCCCTTCTCAGACTCTCCTCTGATTTTGTGACTCCTCTCATGTGTATCTCTAAATTGAGTACGTGTTGTTCTAGCTGTTGAACGTGTTTTGGTAAATGGTAAGGCACACACGTGTCTCTGCATGGGAGAGAAATAAAGTTGGCAACATATTTCTTTCAGTTTTATGTATTTCCAAACGTGCCTGATTGTGTCCTTTAATGGCGGTTTAGTTGATTTCATTTGATTGCATTTATTAATAATAATTTAAACAAGCATCATAATTGTATGCCATCATCATCAAACATTCACATATAAACAAAAAAATTTCGCACTACAAATTTAGCTTACTGTCTCAGTCTGAGTTTCCAGTTGGTTCTAAAACTGTGCTGTGCCACTTAAAGCATTGGCCGAAGGATAATGGGAACGCAAAAGCATGCAACGTTCTCTGTCTGTAAACAAAGTGCGTCGCTTCAGCATGATCTCACGTTCCAATTTACTGCGAGCTTTCACCAGATCCGCTTTGACCTGTTCTGCTGCCTCCAGTTCGTGCAGCAGAGCAGATACACTGCTCTGAACTGTGTGCACCTCATCGATGAGATCCTGTTGGGCAACATCACGGCAGTTCTCAACATTCGGACGGAAGCTCCGGTTGTCCATGCGTGTCTGGGCCACCTTCATGGCAGCATCGAAGCTGCGTATACGACGATGTAGCTGAAGAATACGTGTCTCCGTGTCGGCCAGATCTTGCAGAATTTGGCGCAGGTCATTCTCGAAGCGCTGTACTGCCTCCTGGGTGCAATTGATGCGAGCAATCAGAGTCTTCTCTACTATATCAGCCTGCGTGCGGATGTCTCGAGCAGCATTCATTAGAATGGAGTTCAGGGTATTTCTCAGTGCAACAGACTTTTCACGACACTTCTCACACTCTTCGAGGGTCTCCTGACTGAAGTGCTCCCAGTATTTCTCCGATGCTTGCTCGGGTGGCTGACGCACTGCACCCGGTCGGAACATGATGACACGCGAATTATTATTCAGTCCCACATTGAGGGTATCTATTTCATAGGCTTCCTTCTTGTCACTCCAATCGTATTCCAAACGTTGTCGAGCAGTGCGATTCTCCATTTGCTGGGCCTCAAAGTCTTCCAGGGTTTTTTTCAGCAGGCGTCGGATCTCCGCAATGAGACCCAGCTCATTTACCAGCTCTTCTTCGGTTTGATCGCGCACCAGTTCAGTATCGGGTCGTCCGGCCCGTTTTGAAATGCATTCTCTGGCAATGGATTCCGGTACTCCCAGTACCACAAGAGACTTGCGTAATCTAATGCGCTCCTCTTCCATGGTGGTTATCTCATCGGCCATCGCTTTTATGGCGTTCTCTAGAATACCCTTCCATTTGCCAATTAGCTGACTTCGGTTTCTCAGTTTTTCGGTGGTTTCATTCTGGGTTTTGGTCACGAGAGCGGACAGACGCTGATACTCTGTACTACCACTGAAGCGATTTCTAAGGAGCACTTAAAATGTGAGTGAGGATAATAATGAATTTTTAAAATTTTCTTACTTATCCGCCTTATCCAAAACTTGATTAACATAAGTAATTGTCTCCTGATTCCTTGCCCTCCACTCATTGGGACTATAACGCGTTATCGAATAGCGATCAACGACTGGTCGTGTGCCAGTCAATCCGGCCATGGGACTCCAATCTAATTTCCCGGACGCCCAAGGACCAACAGGCCCCATGGGTGTTAGGTGATCCTTATGGGGCAAATCGTCGCCTTGTTGAGGCAAATAGCATGGCGGATTTTGAAGATTATCCGCATCGGGATCCATTTGACGCTGTAACAAAAAGTATTCTTCTAATTGGAGTGTGTAATTCATTGGTAATTCTTACAGCAAATTGAAGTTCCTCCTGATTGGGTGGCATATGAGAGCTTTGAAATTGCTCTCGTCTAATGTTGCCCAATTGGTTCTGTTGCCGATCAACTGCGGCCTGCAGGTCGACCTGCAACTTTTGATGTTCTTCCACTGGCACATTAACGTTTTGATGTAAATGCTCTGGGGTAGGCTCATCTCGTGGCACCATAGCCACTTGGGTAGGCTGCAGTGGTCTGGGTCCCCTATACGAGGGCTGCTCCGGCAACAATGGACATATTACCGGGGCTGGGCAGGCTCGTGCGTTATTCAAATTAATAAGATTAAGCCCACAATCTCCACCGCCATTCTCCACTTTTTCCTCTTCCTTTCCGCAATTCATATTTTCTCGTATAAAAATTGTATAGTTTGTTGGCGTTGAAATCAAACTGAAATTTTCATTTAATTATTTGTTTGAAATGTGTAAACATTGGGAATTGGGTTGCTTAGTTGCCCGGCTTTTTCTTATAAAAGGCCGAGCAACGGTTACTAGATGAGAAACATTTGTTTGAGTTTTATGTTTTTTATTTCATTCGATTGAACTTTTATTTACGAAATTACTTAACCCTTCTTTCTTGTTTAAAAACCCCCCTTAGTTCCTTGTTAGGGTCATTAATGATACTGTTAAATTTTCAGTATTTTCTTTCTTTTCTTTCTTATTATGTTCCAGTTATTGTCAGAAGTTGTAGGCTTTGTGATGATTAGGACAACAAGTCTTCGGGCAAGAAAAACCGAAGTTCCCATACTTATTTCCGTCTGCTTTGCAGGGACATAATTCACATCGAGCAAGTACTTTCGGGTTTGTCCGAATAGGCTCCAGAACCCGTTTTTGCAAGCGCAATTATACTCTGATGTTTTCAACTTATTTGTGATTATTTACCTATCGAATTGAATTGTTTTATGCTAATAAACTTTGCCATCTTTGAAGACGAAGACTGAATTACTCATGCTCGATTCGTGGCTCGTGACAATAATGGGTTTCCCACTAAGGTTTATTCAACCATAAAGTCTTCACAATGGAACAGTTTTACATCTGAACTCTATGAGTCTACTAAGCAAAATGAATGATTATCCGTTTTTGTACACAAAAAACAAATTATTTGTTATAAAATATCAAAGTTTTTTATGTGAAGGTTTACCTTAGGACATGTATCTTTCGTAAAGTATCTGATTGGATTTTTATGTGGGGTCAGACTCGACCCTAACAAGGAACATGTAACTTTTCATTTTTTCATGTTCAAGAAAACCAGATATCAAAAATAGGTTAACCAAGAGATCAAAAAACAAGATATCTCGAACAAAATAAATTTATTTGAATTAAAACAAAAAAAAATATATATCAAGAATTATCTTGTAAGGAAGTAGGGATAATAATGTTTTTAAATTTCGCTAACTATAAATCCATCATTGATAAATTTAAACATTTTTGTTTATCCTTTAGCTTGTAATTTCTTAAACTGTGCATATGCACCCACTTATATTCATTCTCCTGACAACGTATTCGTGTAAATTTTAAACAAACATTTCTATACCCCGGTAACGGTTACCTCCAAATGGTCTGTACATCAACATTTTCTTTTTCTATTTTTTTTTCTATGTTGCTTGGGGGTCGTCGACGTTTTTCGTCGTGTATTTTTATGTTGTTATTATTTTCGTAATGCCGGTAAAAATCACAGCGTGTGGTTGCTGTGTATACCACACAAAAGCTATGCAAAAATTGCCGGCGCTTCCGTGTCCTATTCTGGCCATTCCCCATATACACACACACACACATACACAGGCGCGCACGCAAAGGAATACACTTTTTGTTGGCACCATGCGGTTTCCAAAGAAAGAATCTGTTGCATACTTTTACGGGGGATATGAAATTTTTCATAGATATATTTTTAAAAAATCGCCTGCTGAGTCAACTCATATAAATGTTGACTCTTTAAAATTGCAGTATTTCTGTTTAAAAGCTATTTAAATAGGCAAATAGTAAACTATTCTCCATGGGAGATTCTTCTAAAGGTAAACGATGCGCCTACCAACACAAACTAGCGACTAACGCATCTATTGCCACCAACTACGTCGACGCCGCCGACGCCGCCATCTGACCCTAGAGGCAATAATTTAACTTCAACACAGCCAAGACATGCAATTTAATTTTAACAAAACCTGACATTATCACACCAGACAACAACAGGCTCCACAGCATACATATCCACATATCCCTACATACATGAATTCATATGTATGTATGTATGAATGTACGTACATATATATGTATTGCAATGGCGGGTAACATTGCGGGTAGGGGGGATGGAAGTGAGCTATGGAGGGTAGATTGCAACACAAAGTTAGTAACATAATAAGTAGCAATTTTCGGTTTCCGTTTTCCGGGCCAAGCCAAGCCGGCAATGGCAACAGCAACCTACCATAAAAATACATAAAATTGCGCCAACTACAAGAAAACAAAAAAAGAAATCACAAAAATGCAAGAACAACAGTAGCAGAAAAGTAAAAGAAAAAAAGTGAAGATGGGGGAAAAAAAAATAATATAAAAGCAAGTCAGAGTCAGGTTTTTGCTTGGCAAAAGTGGGCGTGTCTGGATCTGCCAAGAAAGTAACTGCTGCATGCAGAGTAAATTGGAATTTTATAGTTGCAACTTCTGAAGCAAAAGCTCTCTGGCAAAAGGTGCAAGCAGCCAGCTGAAACTGAGACACTATGAATGGCGTTGGCTTATCTCCATGGTGTTCTGAAAATGGTTGGCCAAGTCAAATGCTGTAAAATGCTCGTTAATTCCATTAACGAAGGATTAATGCTCATGCAGTTGATCTTAAATAATCATGACCAGTTTAAACTAAATTGGTTACAGGTTTAGTAGTTACCTTTAAGTAACAGATATAGCCAGATCTTTTTTGGATTCTTATATATACATTTATATAGATATGCATATAGGTACACATTGAACTTTAAAAATATTAAATGTCATGTAAACAAAAAAGAAATTTTAAAAAATTTGTTTGATGACCTTAAAGGTTTAAAATTTTTATTCGATTACCAATCAAAACATTCAAAAATTTGGTTTAGCAGAAATTCAAGAGAAATTGTTTACCAGAACGTCAACATTTCTTTCTGTTGAAAGCAAATGAAGATGCCGCCTTTTGCGCAATGGCAGCTAAATTAGTTGGAGACCACCTTCCGCCATCCAGACAAAGTCACTCAAACGCTAGAACGATGACGACGAGTAGGACAAGGACTGGGCTGGTGATGGTGCGGAAGGTGGAGGAAGGACAACAAAGGTTGCTTTGCCATTCGGTTGCCTGGGCTCGTTAGCATTTTACAACACTGGCAGCGGTTGCATCACGTTGCCTCCTAAGATGATTTGTGACCAGATGTAACTTTTTTTTCCTCGCTGTAGTCACCTCCGGCAGCCATTTTTGATATTATTTCTGTGCTGCCTTGGCACTTCCGTTTCCGTTTTGGCTCCCCCACGTTGCAGTGTTGCATGTAAATGTAGTTTTTTGATCGCTTATCAAGCAGAAAGAGGGAGCAGTGTATGTGTGTGTGTGTGTGTGTGTGTGCACAGCGAATAGGGAATGGGAAGTTAATGCGGTTGACTGTTGATTTTATCTTTTGGGTTGCTGACTTGTTGACTTTTGCTGGGTTAACTGTTGAAATGTTTATGACTTCATTATGCTAATAAAAGATATCATTTTTATTGTGTGGATGCAGGGGAAACTTTTGCTCATATTATTTTTTTTTTCGTCCCCCATTTCTGATTGTCGCCACATACAAGATAAGGACTCACGTACAAATGCGAGAGAATGTGGCCGGAGTATATGGAAAAAGTTAGTTGATTAAAGTTTACTATCAATTCGATCAAAAGGTAAATGTAACTACTGAACTGCATTTTTGATTGACTCACAATGAGTTCACACCAATTTAACGAATCGTCGAGTATCTCGTAAATTTTTATTTGTTTTCAGTTGACAGCCAAGATCATTTCTGAAAACTAAAAATGAGAACTGAAATTTCCTGCCTTGTCCTGCTGACAATAACCTCAATGCCAAAGACATTTGATGCATTTCACAGCTCTCTGACCAGGCCCACAGTATTGCCCCTATACACTGGTTGTTGTCTGCGTTCCTCAAACAAGCCGATTAGCATACGTTTAGCTCACTAGCTCGCAAGCCACCAAACCCCGGTCCTGCCCGCTTAGTGCTCGTGCTTTCATCGTCCCCAATCCCCTGGCAATCCCTGGACAATAGTGGAAATCAGTAGATCGTGTCAAAAGCATCAACCGACGAACGTCGACGATGCATCACACCGCAAGCTCCAAAACCAAAATGCGCTTCAAACTGTGGACCTGGAAACGTTGCCCTGACCAGGAGCACTAATGCGGCGTGAATATGCAGAACATGGGGACGTGCAGGGATGCAGCATGAGGAGGCATTCACCACGTTATCATCATCAATGCACGATTTCTGCCCCGCTGCCAGGCCCAAATGTTTGTCCAGATTTCCCCAACCGAACTCCATCTGCAGCTCCCGCTCGTCGAAATTCCCTGTTGTGCTAATGTGCGGTTTGGCGGTCGTCGGCAGATTAGCTTAGGCTTCCTCCGCCTACTATCGTATACTATCTCCCTCGCTTGATTTTCATTTTTCCTGTTGACGTTTACCTGCGCAAAAATCAAAATTCCAACACGCACAGATTGTCTGGCATTTTATTACCAGGAATGTTGATGACGCCCACGCTGTAGAAATGATTGAATGACATGACCCCATTGAATAGAAATTGGATGTGGAACAAGATGGCAAAGACGAGACAAAGCCGAAACTGGAGCTAAACCTGGAGCTGGAGACACGTTTTACACACTTAAAATATGCAGTGGGCACAAAGGTTAAAAGTGGGTAACAGGGAGAAGAAAAAAAAACAAGAAAGAAAATGCCATTTAAATGCAAAACATATTTTCCACAGAAAATTCTCAAAATGACTGTAAAGGTGTAAGAGTGACTGGGAGTTTTCATTTCCCCGAAAAAGAAAGAGGACGACTCTTAGGCACAAAGCGAAAGGGGCGTGGCCGCAAAATAATCAACTTGAATGTTGACACGCATAAAATTTTTGCATAACGCTTTTCCGCCCGAAAAGTATCAAGGCAGATGACATACTTTAAGATTTACTCTAACTGCAGATTTTTTAAAAAAAGGATAATAAAAATAAAAGAAATAGAAAACAAAATAAATTAAAAACATCTTTCGATGCAATTTATCTACATATGTGTATGACCTCTTAATTTATGAAAAATTAAACTTTGTTAATGGTTATTTAATTAATTAATATTTATTTAGGCTTATATGTAAATAATATGTATAAACATTTATTATACCATACACCCATAGGGTGAAATGGTATATTAAAGTCGCCAAAATGTATGTAACAGGCAGAAGGAAGCTTTTCCGACCCCATAAAGTATATATATTCTTGATCAGCATCAACAGCCGAGACGATCTAGCCATGTCCGTCTGTCCGTCCGTCCGTCCGTCCGTCTGTATGAACACCTAGATCTCGGAGACTATAAGAGCTAGAGCCACCAAATTTGGTATGTAGACTCGTGTCATATGTACGCTTATCGAGTTTGTTTCAAATGTTTGCCACGCCCCCTACCGCCCCCGCAAATGATATAAAACCGATTTTCTCAAAACCTATTTTACCTAGAGACACCATAGTTGGTATAAATATTTGCTTAGTAATTGCGCACAGTTTTGATGTGTAAAGATTTTGCCACGCCCCCCTCCGCCCCCGTAATTTGAAAAAACTCGATTATCTCCCGTAATTTTCTACCTTGTGCAATCAAATTTAGCACACTTAAATTTGATACTAATATCAAGCAAAATACCAAATTTGATCAAAATCGGAATAAAAATAGTCAAGTTATGCATATAAACGTTTTTCCATATGGCCGGAAGTGGCCGTTGGCTGGTGGGGGCGCTAATGTGCTCGAATGCTTGAGTGAGCGAAATACTAAGATATGCTTCTAAAAAGCATGCAAACAGATTTTTTTAAAAATACGAAAATGCATTGGTTATTAGAAATTTAAAATATTTGTTTTACTGGTGTATGGTATATCCAAGTCGGCGAGACGACTTACTTACTTCATATTTTAAATAAATGTTAACTCTTTTTTTCAAATTATGAAATATTATTTTATTTAAATTGTTTGTTATTATTAAATAGATTAAAAAATTGTTAAGTAGTTTGGTTTGACCATATTCCAACAAGATTTTGTTGTTTTTTTTTTTTTTTTTTTGAGATATATTTAAGAGACTGACTTAAGGGCCTAAATGCTGCATTTAGTTTTAATGAAATGAAAATATCGTCTGGATCTGCATTATAGAATATATGAAATTAATCTGCTGATTCGTCCTATGATTATTCTGTCTCAACCTTTTAGTAACTTTCTCAATGTAGCCTTTTTCGTAGAAACTTGAAAACCATATTTAAGTACTGGGGAATGAGAAAAAATTTCGCATCTCAGATGTCACTTGACTTTTGAGTTACCCGTAAAACTTTTACTTCTGTCGCGTCCTGAAATATGTTTGCCACGCCTTCACCTCCTCCGACAGCACCTCAACAAATTCTTTGTTTGCTACTTTGTATTTTGTGTGAGTGTGTGAAAGTATGGGTCTAAGGGTGGGCGGTTAAGTGTGTGTGCTTTTGTGTATGAGAGTGAAAGAAGTGACATTGAGCTGTTTGTCTTTTAATTGTTTGCACTTAAGTCGTTTGTTGTTTGTTTGTTTCCCTGGTTGTCTGCTTCGTAGGTTATGACTTTTGTAGCGAAAGTTTTCAGGAATGTGTTCAGGCAAATTGTAGCCACGAAGTGAGAAAAAGAAAATGGAAGTTATTGTCGACAGCCCCTTTAACCAATTTCATTCACTAATTGGCACAAAATCAGCTAAGAGCGTTAGCCAAAATCGAAGTGACCACAGAAAGAAGGAAAAAAAAGGCGTCACATTTCATGCCTTTCGCAGTCTCATTCTCAGATTTCACATTGGTCCTGACAAGAGTTCAGCTCACCAGCGGAAAATTTATCCAATTGCAAGGAGGTGCGAAATGTTTTTGGCCGCTACCTTTTCGACCGCCTCTTTGGCACAGCCGCAACAGAAATAACAACAACAACAACACGTATCTATCTTGCAAACCATGTTGCAAACTGAAACTCGTTCTAGTCCTGACCTGATCCTGGTCCTGGTCACGGTGTTGAGCCTTTGCCCGAACCTGGAGCTGTAGGTGGTCCAGCCAAACCCAAATCCAATTGGCCAACATTCGTATGCGATTTCAAAAACCAAATTCTAGTAATGGAAGGGTGAAAATAGAGTTCGACAGATGGGTGGAAGACCCACCTGCCCATCTCCACCTGGTCAGATATAACGTTACCTGTGTGATAAATAAGGTTTTTCGTTGTCGTCCTCAACTTTCGAACTTTCGCATGTGAAACTGGTCAACAATTTTCTATGTTCGACTCCTTCTCTATGTCTGCTTTGTGGTTTCTTCTTTTGCAGTTGGGTTTCTATTTTTTTTCTCAGTTTTGCTTTTAGTAAAATTTGCATTTTGCTTGATTTACGCAAAGATTTGCGGCTATTGCAACGCAACTTTGATGTGTGTATCAATTTACCGAAGCGTTTCAGGTCTGAGGATTGGTTTGGTTTGGATTGGATTGGATTGAATGGGATGAAGAGGTTTTTCGTTTTATTTGTTTGGCTTTCGAGATTCCTGTGTGTTTGTCATGACAAACATTTTGTTATTGCACAGTTAGACGAAGAGCAAACGCTGATAGAATGACCGCACAGATAAGTCAATTGCCAATGCATTTGATTGCAAATGTCTGACTTTCCCACCCACTGTCTGTCTGCTATCTCTGATTGTCACATTTTTTCGCATTTTTTCTAAAAGAATGCATAGAATATTTTGAATGTATGTATGTATGCATATGTGAAGAAAAGTGGACAAATAAACTGATCGAATTGGAATACAGTTATTGGTAGTTTATTACCAATATTCCGTATTAGAGTAAATCGGCTAAATCAATTTGCTTAATAGAATGGTTAAATACCTTTCAAGTGAAATGTTGCAATATAAACTCTGCTGTAAAAATCAATTTATTATTTGCAAGTTATTCGCATTTTTTATTGTAAATAATAACATGTAGTTCCATTAATTGTTGGAAATCTAATTGAATAAAAATATCTATCTCTATTGTATCCATTCTGGAAAAATTTTATGGGATTTTCATCTTATTCTTAATTGAATAATTGTTAAAAAATGTTTACATTTTCAAGTTTCTCCATCAATATTTCGTATGAAATATTAAAAAAGTAAACCAATAATTTGTTTCCTTGATTGACGTATGATTTTTTCGTCCTTCTATACCCTGTTAATATATATACAAATTTCGAAATAATCTACTGGTAAAAAATTTGACACTGAGATCTTTATTTCGTGAAAATTTTTTATTTCCTGACTTTTAATTATTTATTCAAATTTATTTTTTAATTTACATTACGTTAACGCCTTAGAAGGAAGGTATGGTCTTGACTTTAACTGCTCAAGTCATAAAAGAAATCAATGATCTAAATTACTAAAGCATTTGACTATATTTTTAAGCAAAAAAAAAAAAAAACAAGATAGATATAGTAAATATATTAAATTCAATTTATGCTGAGTTGATGGCATCTATTCGGGCTAATATCATAATGATTTCCACACATAATCCTGTCATGCCGTTCCCCCTCTGTCTCCATCTAACTCTAATATTCTTTTGCTGACATCAGCCATTTACTATTTTTAGTTTCAACTTTTGAACTTTTGTATAAAGTTTTGTTTGTTTTCGTTTAGACATACAAAACACACACACACTTCAAGCTGCCCCTGTCTATCCGCCACCACCTACAAGTTTTGTTGTTGTTTTTCGTCATTTTGGCTAGCAGCCAAAAAGTCAAAATTCCCATTCCCTTGATCCTCTTCTATATAGAGTCATATACATTTTGTAGGCTTTCCTCTCGACTTGCAACCTTTTTGATTAGATTACGCAACGTAAAACTGGTTTGCAAATTGAATAAATGACTTTTGCCGTTGCCAATATAAAACGTGTTTGAAATTTTTGATTAGGAATATACAGCTAAAAAGCCCGCGATCCCAGACCACCCAAAATAAAAGACCCCAAAAAATAGGCAATGGCGACAAAATGTACTAAAAATGCCAAAAGGACTCTGTCCTAACCCCCAACTCCAGCATCTCCTCTTGTCATTCCATTGAGTCCAGGGAAATGTGTATTTAGCAACAAAATATATTTTGTAGGCACAGTTACAGTTCTTGTTGTTGGCCGAATTGGCCAGCTAATGTAATTTGTCTCTCCCTTTTTTTGCGGCCTCGTAACATGAGGTCGGCGGAAGGTGAAGGCACGACGGGTTTTGTGGTCTACGTGAGCGATTGTTTTCTTATTGTTCCCAATTAAAATTCATTAAACGTAAATTAACATTGAAATGGCATAGCATTATAAATTAACTAAAGAGCCAGAAACATGAAACGAACCATTTGAATCGAAAATGGCTTCACTTAAAGGTGTCCGATTTGCATCAAAAATTATTTATAAAATAAAATATATCATAGATTTTTAATGTGCCTACATGTACATATTATCTTTAATCTACTCTTATTCCATTCAGGTTTCTAATGAAGTATTTTTTGTTTTATTAACATTCCTGATAGATCAGGCAACGAAATATTAAAATATATATTTTTAAAAAGAGAGCGAATCAATTGGATTTAATCATGTCTAAAATAATACCTTTACTGTAAAGATAATACAAATTAACAAACTAAAGAGGTTACCTACTTCTTTTTTTATCGACTACTGTGAAATTAATCTAAGATTAGAATCTTCTTTTACAACTTTCTTACAGCTATTTGATATGTATTTATATTTTCAACCAAGGAATAAAGGGTCCATTTAACTTTTCATAAAATATTATATATGAGGAGGATGGTATTAGAATCCATCACATTACCTGCAATCTCATAAAACGCAGACTTAATCCACAGGCCGACATTTTTGAGGCCATGAAAAGGTGTTTGAAGTTCAATAGGTGGGAGGCTCCTTTACGTCAGATTTTCGACAAAAATGCGTTGAAATTATTCAAAATGACCTTATTAGCAATATTTCATAGTATAATATAAACATAATATTATACTTAAAACATTATTATTTTAAGATATTAATATATTACCTATTATTAAAAAGCAATTTACTAAATATCAAAGTGGCACTTGGTGCTATAATGCATAATATATTACACTTCGGATATGGTTATAAAATGACTAAAATTTTAACACAAAAGTATGCTATGGGGGATTCAAAGAATTTCTTGTATTAAATAATTTTTTGAATTTCTTGCATCTAACAATTTTTTATAAAGAATGTTTGTAAACAAGACCATGTTTTCTTCAACATTCTAAAATATTCCAAAATCTACTGAAAATTGAAAACATTTTTTCTTCTTATTTCTATTTTTTGGTGGCTATTTTCTAACCGCAGATCCCCTGACTACCCTAATTGGTTAAGGATAAGGTTAGTGAAGATTTTTATGTATTAATTTTTAGCTTTGACCTTGTCATTCTATTGTGATGATTTGGCATTAATTTCTTTAAGATTAGTTAAAAAATTTGAACTAATAAATATTTTCCAAACGAATTACAAATCAATTAAATTAAAGAGGAATCTTTGACCATTAAAAAAAAACAAAAAGCTGGAATGGTATTTACTTAATCTAATAAGAACTTATTAATTGTCTATAAACAATATTTGCTATTCTCAAATATCTTTATATATTCTTGAAATGTTTATAATGTATTTTTGGAAGCGAAGTTTAATTTATTTCCAGCCCAACATCCATCCATTTATCGTACAACATTTTAAATCAGGTTGAATCAAATATAATATTCTTATACAGATAATTAGTCCTTTATTATAAAAGTGATTTGATTATTAGTCAAAGATTACATTACTAAAAGTTCAAAAATAAAAATTATCTATTACTGCAAAGATTCAACTCAGAAATCATTTAAAGCATGTTAATTGACAAACTAAACTTAGTAGCATTTACAAACATAATATGTGTTCAGAGCAATGACTATAGCTTGAATGCCTAGAATGCATCATTATTAATTGAATTTAATTGTATAAATTCATTTCAGAGATTCAAGATTCAAGAAAATTATATATAGCAAGCCAATCGCTTATAAATGTCTTCATTTTGTCATCGATGATCAAAATGAGATGTCGTTAGATATGATAAGTAAAATTGAATTTGAAAATGAGACATTCATTGAAACGAATCACATTAGATTCAACTTCGATGTCGAGTAATTAAAATCAAATATAATTCTGACGTGTTGCCAAAAAATGGTTTAAAAACAAATAATCGGTTTTGAAATATGCCCCCAAAGAAAATGTCAACTTTTGAATTTCAATGGATGAAGCAAACGGTTGGAGTTCAGACTCAATCTCTTGCTGAAGCCAAACAATGTGAATTTTCAATGCATTTTCGGGTCTTTGTGTTTAATTGTAAATATTTTCCCACACCTGACACTGCGCACACACACACACACACACAAAGGTGATGAGGTTGTTGGAATAGGGGGCTAGACGTTGTCCCATTGATTTTCGCCTCAAGGTGTTAAGATTACACAAATTGCAATTTATTTGTTTTGCCTGCTGACGTTGAGGACGAGAAGGAAAGGATAAAGTTTACTCAAACGGCTTGCTACCTTTGTATATGTATATGTATGTGTTTATGTACATATATGTTGGTTTCTCTATCTCACTCGTATACTGATTAATATGTCTTGGGTTTTGTGTTTTGGTATTTACATTTAACTGGTAAACGACATGGCGTTTGGTATGGTTAGCTGCAAGGTGATTGGAGCTAGTATTGAGATTCTGTTGTTATATATGTATGTATAATTGTCTAGGGTGTTGGGGTAGTGAATTGAGTTGATATGATTGTGATATGCATGACCTAGACAAATATTGTGCGTTTGCAAGCACTTTGTCATTGGAATTGCTCTTGTCCTGCTCTATTCCATTTTCTTCTATCCAATTCTGATCTGTTTTGTTTTTGCTGCTGCTGCCTAGGTACAAAGGGACACATTTGTTATTTTGAAATATTTTGTTGATTTTGGCCAAAGAAGAAGAGTTTCTAGTTTCACATTTGAGGTTTTCATTTGGCTAAAAGCAGGGCAAATCCCTTCTGTCCTTCTCTTCTCTTTCACATATCTTATCTGTTTCAACTTGCTTGGACTGACACACTAATTGCTCTGCTTGTTTTTCATTTTCCTTGGTTTTACCTGGCGTATGGGTGATTTAATATTGAATTATGGTTTTTGATTTCACTTCGTTTTTCATTTTTCTTCCATTTGACTATAGAATCTGTAATGGATTTAGGTGGCTATTAGATGGAATAGAAAAACTAACGAAGTTTTCCAAGCAGTTTTCTTTTTCTTTCTCGGATTCACTTTACTCTGATTGCCAGGCTTTGCCAGGCATTTTGCCAACTCAAATAAAACGTTGCCTCTTTTTTTTTTGGCGCTCTCATCCAAGTCTTGGGGTGTGAACAAAATGCAAATATTACACAGCTCATTAAATCTCAATTGGATTTTAACATTCCAAACTTAGCAAGAATTTTGGCAACCAATAGAAAGAATCCTGATGAAGAGTAAAAATGGGAAAAGCAGAGCTCAAATATTCCTTTTGATTCACTGGTATTTCTGATACAGAATGAAATCTTTGAAGTTGTTACCTCTTTTAGCTTAAATATTTTTAATTTTTTTCGTCTTTCAACCTCTTTATCCCAAGCTGCAACAAGCAGAACGACAACAATTTATCAAGAAAGCGATTCTCATTATTTCTTCCTTTATTAGCCATAGCCTAGCCTAAGCTTAAGTTTTAATTTTCCATACAAAATGATGTATTAGTATATAGGAATAATTTTTTTTAGAATGAAACTAATACAAAGACCCAATTCTTCACCCAAACTGACCGACCACAAAAATTTTAGTTTTCCATTTATTTTTGTTAAAAGATAAGAAAAGAAAAGCATATGTTGGCCAAACAATTTTACATTTTTTTTACACTTTTAGAATACTTTGTGCCACATTCAATACGTTATTATTATTATATTATTCAATATCAATTTCGCCCTTGCATCGATTTGTTAGACTTTATTTAAGATCTTAAAACTGCAGACTTTAACATGCATAAACAATTCTGTTTTGCAAAAAGGAAAGAAACAATTTGAAAACATTTTTCATTTGGCATAACTTTCAGCAATTGCATTTAAAACAATATGCCGACCACAAGGAGAAGTCTTGTATTCTTTTTTACTCTCCCATCGCCTATTCCCAGCTTCAGCTTCATCTTCAGACTAAATCCCAGAGGACACATAAATTCCTGGGCAAATAGCAACTACAACTAACCATATCTATATATATATGTATGTATATATTTTTAGGTGGGCATATGTATGTAATGTTTGTGCTAGAGAATAACAACAAATGTATTGTAGTCCGGATCCTGTTTGTGTATGTCCTTGCAACTTCCAACTCCTTCGTTGCAGTTCTGCAATTTTTCTTATTGCGTTGCTCGAAGGCAATTTACTTTCACAACACACACATCCACAGATAGATATATATATAGAGGAGAGAGAGAGAGGGAGAGTTGCCTAGTGTGTTTGTGTGTGCAGCCATTAAGTGCAATTGTATCGCATTTTTTGAGACAAAACTCTCATCGCATATGTCCTTTACTGCAACTAGAAACCAACATTACACAGCCATAAAAGCAAAAGTGTGAAAATATTGAAAGCTTTCCTTCTTTCGCATCTATAAAACAAGAAGTAAAACTGTAGAGAGCAAGAGACAATCTGAAAAAAAGAAGTGCAACTTGGCAACTGTCTAATGGCCAGAGTTGCCACAAACTGAAGTTATTGCCATAGATGCCATGGCAGGATGGCTTGCACTATGAAATTCCTTTTGTAAATAATGTTCTATACACGCACACCTACGCACAACATCTCCCCGCGTCCTTCGCTTAATGGCCAGAACTGCGGCCCATTGTGATTGTTGTTCTTGTTGCCTTCACTTTACACCCAGGCGCATAATTTTTCTACTAGAAAAACACTTAAAGTGTGTGTTTCGTTTTTTTTTTTATGTGTTTTCTTTCTCGTTTTGTTGTTGTTGTTCTGTTGGGCCCTCGCAATAAATTTTTGTTAAAGCTTTTAAACCATTGAAACCGAAAGAAGCGCCAAAGAACCGAAGTAGGAGACGAAAGAAAAGGCTCTAAAATTACTTAAAATGCGCTTTTAGGGTTAAGCAAGACATTTCAACTCGCATTCATCATGAAGCGCTTAGGCCCAAAGCACTGCGGTTGGTCCTTCCTTGTATGCCAGAAGGAAGCCAAAAAGGGAATCCTTGGTATATCTCCATCGATATGGTCAAGTGTGTATGGCTTTATAAGCTTCGAAAAGAGCTTGTTTCCTTTTTATTGTCTCCCCTAAAATGAACGCAAAGATCTAAATTGATTATTTATTAAATGCGAATGAGATGATAATTTCATTTAAAACGTTTCTTTTTCAATAATGGTTATAAAGTAATCTCTGTTATCACTTAACGGGCTGGCAATACACCGCGGTGCACCGAATGAATCTAAAACCATGGTCAACTTTCATGCTCAGACAACTGTCTGACAGATTAGCATTTGCGAACACGGAAAACAGATGTGCGTTAACGTGGCAAATGGCCGCAACAATTGCAGAGGTAGACAACTATAGCCACGCCCATATCTCAACCACACACACACACCATTCGCCCACTCGCTGGTTGAGGGATAAATACCAATAAAGTGTTTAAAAATGTTCACTCGTACATTTTAATGGGCGAAATGAAACAAATTTTTGGTAACAAGTTTCGCAGTTCCACGATCACGCCCATAAACCATGGCCATGCCCATTTACCTCTGCACATACCTACACACATACATACATACATACATACATATATGCAGATTAAGCTCACATTTAACAATTTTACGCTGCATACATTTAGGCATTGCAAAGTGAAAATCCTCAGCGCCAGTTGCATTCCATTTCGTTTCGTTGTTGCATCAATAAATTAAATGCAGATTTCCATTTTCGTTGTGCACACACACACACACTCTGATAGAGAGACAGTCAGGGAATCTCACGCGATTGAGTTCAATATCATAGCCTATGCCTGTGTAACGCCTCCCACCACGTCTCGCCCGTTCTCACTCCGTTGTGTCAGTTGGGTTAGGCGTGGCCATGCAAATTGTTGCATGCAGTTAATTATTTTGCACAGGTTTTCTGTTCAGGCTTCCAGCCAGATCCGATCCGATCCGACCCAACCTGAACTGACCTGACCTGCTCCACCAATTTTTGGCCACGAGGATTTTCGCTTTGAGGCATTCGCCTGCTGAGAGAGGGAGCCAACTAATTGAAATAAAACATGCCATGACGGGGCAGCCCTTGTTTAATTAAATGAGTTAAAAACTGGCCCGCAGTTGTTGCATTAACAGATACCAGAAGGTAAGTGAAAGCCAGAGTGTTGCGTTATAAATTTCCTTAATTGCATTTGCCAAGAAACTTCATATTACTTGCTAAATGTTTAAATTTAACCATTTCAACTTTTTTAATAACTTACACATTAATTAATTATTTTTGTTTTTTTCTTCATCCCATGAAAAACAAAATGTGGTGAAATTTGATTTCATTGAGTGCTTTCTTTATTTTAACCAATGTGATTTGCCTTGAATTTGGATGGGCAAAAGTTCTGCCACAAAAATATTCTGATTTTATTTATATTATCTTTATTTATTATTAGAGCGCATCATAATATAGCAAACTAATATCAATGTTTGCGTTTAGCAGTCCCTTTGCACTAAATGATCCTACTAGCCAAATCAATCGGACTCCATTTTTTACCTATGTACATGTATGTATATGTAAGTTAGATATATTCAAGAGAGCAATTAGCATTATGCCCTAAACCCCGACGCTATATGGAACGCTATACCAGGGAGGAATGTATGAGTTCCGCGTAGTATACCCGCCCTCATTAAACGTCACAAAAAAGCTTAAGTACATTGTGACCTACATATATCAATCCGAACTAGCCAACTTTTTTATTATTGACTTGACCCAATACTAAGTCTTTGATGACTTCGCCGAAAGTGTAACCTCGTCTCAAGAGCGGCCACAATACCATCGATAGCCATTGATCAGCCCTCTTGAGGTATATTTAAGGTCCCCATCTCTGGAGTTAAATAAGTCCTAGTCTGGGCTGAGAACCAGAAGTACAAGGAAGTGATCAATAAACGAATAGTTAAGTTTACTATAAACTTCTGTGTTTTTATTATTCGCAACTTAGAAAGAGTAAAATAGAGGACAAAGAAAGACTCTTGGGTGTCGTCCTATCATGTTCATCCGAAAGACTCTTAATAACGTAGTTTGTATGTATGTACACTCGAATTTTGATTCAGATTTTTTCAAATTCCTCCTATCTTAATTTAAGGACTTGTAGTTATTTGTTTGTTCTTGTATTGGGATAATGTCCCACCAATTTTTTCAGCTTTTTCACATTTTCCCCCAGGTACATTTTAATACAAAAGGACACAAGATAGGCTGGTCAGTTAATTGGCACATTTTTTAAAGTTGTTTAGTTTTGCCGATAGACCCATGAATCCTTTGAAAAATGTCATAATTATAACTTTGTATTATTAATTGCTTTGCCGCTTTTATGGACTTTATTAATTTACATCAACATGTTTGCTGATAATTTTAAATGTCTGTCTGAGATCAGAATCCACTCAATGCTTAAAAATAAATTTACATAATTAACACATTTGCAATCTCAACACTTTTTTGAGTTTAGTAATCAATAGTTTATCCATATCACTATTTATTTATTACAACAAACCACAAAAATTTATTAGTCATTTTTTTTAAACTTTTTTTTGCCTTTAGTTTTGCCATTAATTATGAAGGAGAAAATTATTTTTCTTTTTTTTAATATTGCTGGTTTATTGTGACAGTATTTGTAAACAAATCAATAGAAAAGTTCAAAAGTGAAAATGTTGTGCAATTTGTTAATAATAAATAACTAATTATGGTAAAAGTTTTAGAGCAAAAACACAAAAAAATACATACGCAATAATTTCATTTTTTTTATAAAAGAGTTTAATTAATTTTCAAGCTTTTGTTTGTAAAATTTTTTGACTTGACTAAGCCATTAAATATGCATTGATGAAGTAAATGGGAAAATGCATAAACAACATTCAAAGTGTTCTTCATATCGGCATAATGGAAATTTTGAAATACAATAATCGGCTTACACTATATAGAAATAGTAAAGCGCTGTTTATCTGCATTCATCTGCTAAAGGAGTAGAAAATAGTTTTTTTTTAGTTGCCTTAATTAATGCCATCAATCTATTGAGTAAACAGATTTTTTCTCCCCCTTTTTGAAGCAGCGTTTAAAATTGATTTATGTTAATTACTGTTTAACCAAATACGCCTGGTTGATTACTAAATTGATTTTAAATGAAATGCAAATAGACAACGTAGCAAACAAAAAAGAACTCAATGAAAACGGAAAAGACTCACAAACAATTTTTTTTTATTTTTCACACCTTAGAAAGAGGAAGAATTATAAAGAGAAGAGATAAAAAGAGGGAAATAGTGTAAACTCACCTAAATATTTGTACACAGTTGAAGTTGTGCTCTGATTTGAAGGCAGAGGCTTAGGCAGAGGCCATACCAAAAAGGGGGACTAACAGTCAGAAATCCCTCTGCAGCGATAAAAATTGATTATTATTTGATTTCAAAATATTGAGACACAAGCCAAGAACCAGTTCTACAGATTGTCGACTTGTGGAACTAAACTTTCTGAATCAACAAAGAACTTATAGTCTATAAAATTTCTCGTTAAAAAGAAACTTTGCAAATATTTAAACTCTCTGACATTTTAAAAGTATATGGGACATAATCATTTAATTTTAAAACTATAAAAACCTTGCAATTGATATTTTCATGTGATAAGTAAATCCTACTTTTGAGCTGAGTTGATGACTTTAAAAGGAATCAATCATTTTCGAACCCTTTTCTGTCCCTTCCTTTGTCTGGATGCTGAATCTGCTATCGTTTAATTGATTCACAGTTTGCATTCGCATTTGCATTCACTGTAATTTACACTTAATTATTACGCTTTACCTGCTTCGGGCAAATTGAATGCCAATTTTTCAGTCCCCACAAAGTTTCACAATGTTTCCCCGCAATGTTTGTCGAGTAATGAGATTCAACTTTAAGCCAAGTTATTTTTTCCAGCACACAGGGCAATGCATTCCCCTGGCGAGTATTCACAGATAATAGACAAAAATATTTGTATATACGCAATATTTCTATTTTTTATGAACTCTCTATGAGCATTAACTTAATGACAGTCCCCACGGTGAGGAAAAGTTGCCAACCAAAAAAAACAAAATGCAAAAGAAACATTTCACCAGCATATTTATGGGCATATTTTGCCACCAAGGAATTGAAGAAGTAATAAAATAAATGCCACCAAATGGGGCAACTAGATGTGCAGAAAAATGTGGCAAAGTTTTCTGGATTTGCATATGCATAAAGACAGCCTCAGAATAAAACCTATAGAAACAAAAAAAAATGAATATTATCAAGCTGTTCAATTTGGGGAACATTCATTGTATTGATGAATTAAAAGCCTTTTGTTTGTGATTAGAATAGAGAGTCAAATGCTCAGAATTCCAGAGGGGGCAATTGAGAGACCTATTGAGTTGTTGTTGTTGTTCTCGCTGGCTCAGCTGTCAAGTGCAGATAGGCTCAAAGACAGTGTTTGCATGGTGAGGGCAGTTACACGTAATGTCCTGCTGTGTAAGGCATATAAACTTAAGTCATTGGCATATCAATGGCAACCAAAGGCAGCAATCGTGGGGTAAGAGCTACCAGAATGCACTCGTGTGTGAGATTTGCCCCTCTTTGTATGTATGTATATCTCTATGCGTCTTTGTGTGTGTGTGTGTGTATATGTATCTTGGGCACATGCCAACACACAAAACATGCCATAAATCCACAGGCAACATATAATTAATAAGGATTAATTGTGCACCAGCAGAAGTTGTGCAGCCACCAAACCGGCGACAACCTAAGGAGACAACCAGGAAGAAGGGTAAATGCAGCAATACAGACGTTTTAGGGGTGGTGGGTTGTAGTTGTTGTTGTAGTAGTAATAAGATAGTCACTGAAAATTTAATTAATTAATAGCACAACTTTAGACGTCATGCTATGCAGAAGTTCCCCTTAATATTTGTGGGCAACAGGAAATTTTCGTGCAAATCGATAAACGGCATATACCGCTAAAGCCAAATTATCTTTTCATTCAGCCATATTGGTTTAATTAACTGATTTTGATCGATGCTATTAATGGATACCAGATCTCTATCAAAGCCTATGCTTTAATTACCTTAAGTCATTAACAATTAGGAAATTTGGCACTTTAGTTCAATTAAAAGACTTTTTAATACAAATGTTGATGGAAAAGCGACTTTAGTTTAGCATTGGACAGGGACAAAATCTCTTATAATCTGGATCTGATTTTAACCAATTTTTAATGCCTTTCTCAATATTGTTTCCATGACATTTAGTAGCACAAAATATAGCTGGCTTGAGATGACTGCCCAATGATACTCCAAGAAGATATTGCTCCTTTAAGTAACTAAATGCCTTTACCACACAATCTCCAATGTTCATGGCACACGAATATTGCATCACAAACTTAACTATATTAATCTCATTCCAGTTAGTGAGTTTGTTAAGCCCATCGTTGAAGCCTTTGTAAATACAGTAGACTTTTTTAATTAACCAATGATGGAACTCCTTGAAAAATATTAAATAATTGTGATGCTGATTTCAATCTCCAAGTTAAAACTTACCATTTGCTTCCTCTGTGTTTCCAACATTACAATATAGGGTTTCCAAACAACATACGACCGTTCCTCGACCAGATAGCTGAGCAAGTCATGTAATACATCCTGGTCAAGTAGATTCTGGTGATGGAAAAATAAAGCATCGCTAACCAGTTGCACTCTGTTCAGTTCGTGGAAGATCTGATGGTTCTGTTTCAGAGCCTTGGCCAACAAATGCCAGTTTTCATTATCATAATTGATTCTATAGTACCCATATGACTGTATATCGAAGATGATCCATTTGTCTTTGAGCTCATTCAAGTGAATATTGATAGAAGGCTCCCCCTTTAACCAAATCATTGGTCTTATATCATCAAAGTTTTGCTCCAATTCGGTGGTATAGGACAATGGTATCCACCATGCTTCATTTCGCGTCGAATTCACAAAGAAATGTTTCTGTTCAATTGTAACACTTTTACCATCCATGTTGCGGAAAACACTTAAAACGGGATAACCGTGCTGTAAAGTCCAGCTGTCCATAATGGTTTTCACTTGGAAACCATTTGGCAAAGAGCCGCAATAATCACTTGCACGCTGTAATTGAATCCAAAGTTCCTCTTTGTAGGTGCTGCTATAGGCATACTGAGTTAGATAACTGCGGAGTCCTTGGTAGAATGCCTTATCACCCAGCATGGCGTGCAGCATGCGAATAACAAAAATGGACTTGAAGTATGCAAGTTCATTATTCTCCATAAATTGCTCTCGAGAAGTCATGCCCACTTGATGCGAAAGCGACACATTATGCTGGCTATCAAAGTAATATGCAACTTGTTTCAATAGCCCGAATTGCCGATTATTATGATTCCAGTCAGGATGCAAATGATCTACTCCCAATATGGAAAAGTATGAGGCAAAGCCCTCTTTCAACCAAAAGTCACTCCACCAAGCGACTGTGACTAGATTTCCAAACCACATGTGAGCCAACTCGTGACCCACAAGATGGGCTATTCTGTTGTGGTAATCATATTCAATGGGCTTGTGTGTTGTTAAAGTTGAAAAACCATACAACACAAGGCCCCAATTTTCCATGCCGCTAGTGTGATCTCTCATCACAAGTTGATCGATTTTCTCAAGAGGAAATGGAGAATCAAAGAGATCGCTGAAATATTCTAAGAGCTTCGGCGATAAATTGCTCACGTAAAAGGTGGAATTGGGTGGACTACCCATTTGGCATGTCCTGAAAGTGACCAGTTTTCCCTTGGTGGTTCTACTCGCAGAGCACTTGAATTCATTAACAGAATACGCCAAAAGGTAGGTCGGCATTGGTGGCGTGATCTCGTAGTTACACCAAACATAATCTTTTAGATCATAGCTATTAAGTAAAATATCGATTATGTCTTGCGATTTGTTACACATAGCGATAATTTACTCACTTTGGCTGCATTCTCAGCATGGGCATATTACTAAAACTCTGGTAACGTTTGTGATGGCCCAAAGTCACATTGAACGTGGCTCTCAGAGCTGGTTCATCAAAGCTCGGCATGGCTCCTCTTATGAAATTTCTCTCAAAATGTGTGACGGCATACCAACTAAGTGTAAAAAACGTTTTTTAAATGATCTTTTCATTAGTTGTCGAATATTTACCTCGGTTTGTGAGTATCTAGATTTCTTCGACTGGCAACGAAATAGGAATTAATTTCTCCCTGTATAAAACGACGACCAAATGGTACTTTCAGGTTATAGGTATTATCTGCTTCCAATTGATTTTCTGCTTGCAATATCATATATTCAAAGGGCTTATTTATTTCTATTTTAATAATGTTCATTTTTTTCTTCGTCACCGATTCACTTAATTCAATTTGATCGATTGGAACTGTCAAGTTAGTCACATGAAACACCACCAAATTAGTTGATTCTAGGATACGTAACGAAATCTCTGCAACTCCTTCAAAACGCATATTGTCAACCTCCTCCAAATGAGTGAGAACACTAACATCGTAGTGATATGGCACTACCGCGAGGGGCAGACGTTGACTATTATAGAGCTGGGAATAAGTGTGACTGATAAATAAAGTGGATATAACAAAACTTGGCGTAAGACTTTCCATTTTAAGTTACTTGTCAACTATCTTTCAATAGTTACTTAACTAACTTCTCGAAAAGTATTAAACGCTTTAATGAACTGTAATGTCAAATCGGTTTGCTATGTACCATGGAAAGAATAATTACATCAGAGTCTACATAAACGTATCTTGCAAAAATTTAGTACACATTTGTAAATAAATTTACTTAGTGTTTAACAGCCTCAGTAAATTTTAAATTATATTAAATGGTCTTGTCTCTTTGTCTTAAACTAATTATTAAGTCAAAAAACACTTTAAGCTTTTCAAAAGTAATCGTTTTCAATATATTGCAAAGTGTTATTTCCTTTTTAAACGTTATAAACAAAATTTAAAGTAAAAAAAATATAAAATTCAACCATTCTTACTTAAATTGTAATACTTATACACTTAATAATTTGGTTGAAGCAATAATTGAAGTAATTGTTAAAGCATTTATTATAGATAGTGACTACATAAGTAGAGGAATTAATGTTTCCATGATATATTGGCAATAAATGTTAAATATTGACCTTTATACGAAAATAACCTTGTCAACTGAAAACCAAAACTTATGCGATTTTTTAAAGTAAAATGTCTATTGAAAACTTTTGCTTCACATACTGAATACACAATAGATTTCATTCCAGTACTATCTACTAATTATTTTGCTAACCGTTTACCTAAAAATGCACAATTTTAAAGTTTATTATTTAATGTTTAATTAAATTACATTTCTGATTTCAGTCGATTTTAGTAAAATTGGGCTGGGCAATAATGTTTGTCTAATTGAAATTAATTGCATTCTATGGTCACTTTGGGTATAATTAATCAATAAATTTAAATATTTGCTGTGCATTGCTCCTGGCCAACATTTTGATATTTTACAACTATTTGCCGATACGCTTAAAAGCCCAAGCTGGTAATTAAGCCAACAAATTTTGGCTACAAAAATTGTCCACTTGATTCGAAGTAAGGAAAAAGTTTGTTTTTGAAATTTTTTCTCTCTTTTTTTTGTATTTTATTAGCTTTGCATTTTCTGCATTTCATTTGCCTTAACTTTTTTATCAGACTTTTTACAGTTCTCGTACTTAACTTTACATTCATTTTGCCATTCATTCACTTTTTACGTTTTTGGTTGTTTTTTTCCTGCATTGGAGTTAAGCGAATGAGTGAACAAAGTGAATAGTGGACCAGGAGATGGTGGACAGAAAAGGAAAGGTGAAGCGAAAAGAAATGGAAGACGGCAATTAATGTTAAGCTCTTGGCACGGCCCAAAGGATTGTTGAGCATTTGGCTGGTAAAGCGAAGGCAAAAAAAAAAAGAAAGAATTGTGCAACCAAGGTAAAGGTGGAAGTGGAGATTGGTTTTAATTAGCAAAAGTGTTTTATACTCCAATAATATTATGGTAAGCCCTATAAGAGATTGAATGTGAAATGCTGAGTTGATACCAGACATTAAGTGAGCATATAGTGATAGGTAAAGCCTAGAGTTAAGGAAAATGTCATCGATACCAACTAATAATGTAGTTAGCCAATTAATTTATTGTCTCCACATTTTTGGTTAATAAACAACTGATTTTGATTGCGAAGAAGGGTCATCTCATTTCTTAAATCGATTCTTTATAGAAATTATAAATATATTCTACACATGGTAATTTCATTTTTTTCTGTATTGTTATAAAATTACACAAATTAACGCTTAAAAGGGAACCTTTTGTTTTGTGAAAATAAAGTCGATATATGTATATAAATATGTTTGTATCTTAAAATCATCAGTCTGACTGAAGTTAATGAATTCATTTTGTAAAATGCAACTGTTAACCACAATTGATATGCCATTAAAAATCAATAATTGTCATTAAATATTCATTGATAATAAGTAGCGATTACTTGCTTCAAATTAAATGAAATGCCCGCAAAACAGCACACACAAAAATGCTTCTATTCAATAACATTCAATAACCTCAACAAAAATAAAAAAAAAATACAAAAAGAAATAAATATATGATATTTATTGTATGTATAATTCCATAAAAGTTTTACACTTTTGTTTTCGTCATTTCGACCACCACAAATGCAATACAAACGTAAATATAAATTATAACACACACACAAAAAAAAGAATAACAAGGAAAAAAAAGAAACACAAAAATGTTGAATAATAATTTTCGATACTCTGTGATGGCGCGGCCCATTAAGGCATGACGCATTATTTTCATAAATTTATATATATATATATAAATTGGTGAGTAAATGAGAAATTTGATAATAAATTCATAGCTGATTAATTTTCCAATATTTTCTCGGTTGACCAAACGAAATGCCATTAAAAATTCCGGTTAAAATAATTATAATAAAATAGTTAGTCATAGTTATTGTTATTCTTTGAGAGCTATTCATAAAATGCAAAAACCATCTAAATATTTAACGACATATTTTATTTATAAATAAATAGTTTTCATATCTCGGGTTTCCTTGCAATAAAAACTTGTGCCCCAAAAATCAATTTCTTATATTTATCTCAGCTTTTTATTTTTTATGCTTCAATGATTTTTCATTTCCTATTTTTCTTGAAATTGTTGTTGTGTTTGTTTTTTTATATGCGGGACAATAATAACAACCTTTAACAATAACAAAACTATCTATAAGAAAAATATCTATATATATGTATATCTGGGTTTTAGTACCCTGTAACTTATGGGTACTCAGTTCATTATGGACCAATTAAAGTTAGTTAAAACTGACAAATTCAAATGATATTTAGAAAATATAGTTGATTATTTAAAAAATCTGTTGCCAATGAAGATTCCGCCTTTAGATCAGATTCCTTAACTCATCTGTCTTCGACATTGAAGCCTAAAAACAGAAAACTTATATTCATGATTATTTTAATTTGTATATACCCTATATAGGGTATCTCTCTTTTGGTAGTAAACAAAAATTTTTGATGCGGCATAGTATTCTGGACGCTCTTTGATAATATGGAGAGACAGAACAAGAGGTCCTCTGAGGTAATTTGTTTTTGACGCATTTCACCCCATGTGGTTGCTGTTGATGTCGATGATGCTGATAACGGTAATGATGATGATGATGATGATGTCATAATTTTATTTTCGCCAAAAAATCAAAACAAAAAGCGTTTAAATTTCCACGCTTTTCAGAATAATTTGCATAATATTTTAATTTTGCATACTTATTGGCATATAATTAGGTGATTTGCATTGGTCGAGAGGCTTTTTGTTGTTTGTCTATTTGCTGATTTTTGGCCCGAACACAAAAATAAAAATGGGGATATATAAAAAAATTCAATAATAAAAAATTTACATGATAGAATTGCTTCAAAGATAACTGTGAAAATAATTTAAGGGGACGAATAATGAAATTAAGAAATCCTGTTTACCTTAACTTTTCTGTAGTTCTTTAATGAGAACTAAGAAGTTTCTATACCCCTGCAAAAAAGGGTATATTCATTTTGGAGAAAGCTCTTTTGACTTTTTATATCTTGGATCAGCTAAGTCGGACCATTATATCGGATACAAACCATCCCATACTAACTATCGACCGAAGAGTAGTTTTAGTCAGAAAATCGTCGTTATTTCTTATGCGATTATCACCAAAGTAAGTTAACTTTCCAATTTTAATCAAAGTTTGAAAAGTCTATCAAATAGCTGTCATATATGTATGTATAGATATGGGACTATTGGATTTTTCTCCGTTATAATACCTTATTGTCTGGACGTTGACGCGTACAATGCGAAATAGAAAATATCGAGATGTCCACCTCCTGCCCGACCGACCGTGGGGAGCAGCCGTATATCGGACGGCACGATCGCGTGGACAAATACAAATAACACGGACAAACAAATAAAACATGAATGTGGAACTGGTTTCCGATTCCGTAGAAATAAGTAGTCCCGTTTAGATTTATATTTAGTTATATGGTAATTGGTTTTATTTAAGATTATAATTAGGTTTTAGTAACTATAAAAATGATTGAATTGATTTAAATGACAGCGTCGTTTCTCATTCGTGTTTACACGTTTTTCGTCTTTAATACTTCATTACTTCTTTAATACACGTCTTCTCGTCGTTGGCTCGTCTTAAAAAGTTGTTCTTCCTTGTCGTCTCGTAGCAGCATTGCCACATCTTCGTTTTGTGGGTCGCTTACCACCTCGTCTCATATGGATCGCTTGCCACACCGTCGTTTAACAGCTGTTCTGAGGTGGTCTGGCCATTCGGCGTTACCAACCCAACCCCACATGAATTAACTACAGCTAATTCCGAGCTAAATGTGATAAAATAGAGAATTTTAGAAAAGAAAGCGAGGCTTCTGATCTGATTACGGGATATGGAATATTGTAATCAGATAACAGGAGCCGAAAAGGTTACTGCGCACTATTCAGTGATAGTTAGAAAAACAGTGTTTTGAGGATAGAGGAATAAAATTTCTGGTAGGTCTACGGGGAAAAGATAGGTTTAACTGATTCAATAGCTCAGGAGAATCTTTATTCTCCTATTAAAAGCTTGTGAATAAAGATAGCAATAAGCATTACTCTACGATTAATTAAAGAAGAAAGATTGATTAAAAGAAGCCTACTGAAGTATGATGGCAAATTGATTCCCTCTCAAATTAGTCCTCGAAGAGCAAAAAGCAAAAATTGATTTTGAACAGATTCAATGACCATATGCAAGATCCGTACTCTAAGATAGGACGGAAGATGAAGGGACGGAAGATGAAGGGATACTGAATTTCGATTTGAAATGTAATTGTTTGCGATATCAATAACATAAGCTGACCCTTTAGTTAGGTTTGCAGTTATAGGCCTGATTCTTTGGTGACTTTAAATTCAATTAAAAACAAAAACCAAGTTCAGTTGCAACGAGCAATTAAGGGTGATGATGATTAATCTTTAGGATAAAAAACTATTTCCTTTTTTAAATACAAATTCTAGAAAAATAGAATGCATGTTTAAATGGTTTAGTTAAACCTTAATTTTAAATCTGATTTGAAGTGTTTTAAAATTAGTGTTGGGAAAAGGTTTTAAAGTACTGACACACTTTTGCCGTATGCCGGGATACTCGTTATCCTTTTAAAAGGCAGGGATTCGATTTCCATTCGGTTCTTTCGTTTTGTTGTTGTCTTTTTTGTGCTCGATGTTTTTATATTGTATTTACCCGTTGGCCACAACGGTAAAAGAGGACCACAAAATGTATGTACATATGCGCATTTTTAATAGACTTCGCGAATCTACCCAAATGTTGCCCTACCGCCGTGCCACTTCAGAGAGTGTGGCCTCTCCGCATCGGCAAACATACACACATGCCCATATACACACACGCACACACACACAATCGCAAATCGAACGAATCGTTTCGGGTGCCATATAATGTTTGTCTAAGATTCACGTTTGCCCTTCGGCAGGACAAAACTGCTGTACCAGCTCCATCTACTGGTACAACAACTTCTCCTCCTCCTGCTGCTGCTGCTGCTCCTCCTGCTTTGCCACAGCCACTTTGGCAGGTTTTTTTTTTTTTTTTTGTTGAGCCGGAGGGGGGAGGGTTTCTGGTTCTTTCTTTACCCGAACTCTGCCCGGATATTGGCTTCATACACTGCGAGCCAATTTTAAATTGCCAATATTGATTTATACGCCGCATGCGTTACTTGCCACATGGGGTACCCGGGCAACATCCATGGACTCTCTGAAGCATTGTTAAGTTGCAATTTTGCAGGTGGCATTCGGCGGCTATGCCAGTGTAGATGTGGAGATGGTGAATGGCGGCTGTGTATGCAATTGGGTAAAGATGGACGAAGAGTATGTGGTACAGTCACCTCGAGTAAATGGGCGATGGGATTTCACACAGTTAACGCTCTGTAAAATTTATTGGTCCAACATGGCATACAGCGTTTAATGAGTTTATGGACATGAGATATATAATTCAGATAGTATATATATACAGTATGCATATATATACATATATATTTTAGATTACTTTATTTAACCTCAATGCAATTTGAAATGCCATCAAAGCGGTAAAGAAAAATCATTTGGCCAACGATTTCTTTTCTGCCATCTCCTTTTAATTTCCTTTCTCCTTCTCAGTCTCTCTTTCTTTCTCGCTATCTCTGTCTTGCCCTTTTTCTTCGTTTGTGATGATTTCCCAAATCCCATTTAAGTATTCCCTTAGTGGGGGAAGAGTATAAGAAGCAAAAACTTTGGTCTGGAACACAAAACTCTTTTGCATAATTCATGCAAAAAATTCCAAACTCGACTCGGCACTGAATCGACTCCTATAACTTCTCTCTCTCTCTTCCTCTCTCTCCCGCTCATTGCATGTGTGTGTATGTGTTGGTGATATGTATGGTGTGTGCCTGATGATGTTGGAAATCGACATGTGCTTTAAGTGTATTGATATTGTGAGTTAGATATGGCTTGTGTCATATGAATGTAATGTTAAACAAATCGAAACAAGATGTACAACAAGTAAGAAATGTTAAACACTTTGAAAATTCCTTGAATATTCATAAAGCACTTGTAAAACCATGAAATAAATCCTGATAAATTTAAATGACTATATGTTTTGTGCACTGAGTTGATTCAAACAAGTGAAAGTAAGTCCATCATGATTTTAGGGCATTTAACACCAGGAGTCGATAAAATACATAGATTAATAAGTTTTAAACGTTTACTTTCTATTAAAGAATTTTTAAAAGCAGCCATCAATTAATTGAAAGTAAAATCAGAGGGCCAGCTCTAACTTCGACCGCGCCTTGCGGGTTTTTTTGTTACTCTTCCCTTCCGTCAAAGGGAAAAAGTTTTATTTCAAATGTTCACGAAAGAACCTCCTACAAACTTAGGCTGGAGCAATGGAGCAAAGAGCTATTTAATATAGTTGTCCAAATTCGGCAAGGTATATTAAACTGACAAATATTAACTTTTTGTACAAAAGCTTAGAAACTATCAAAGTTATTGAGAAAAGGCACTGTTATTGACTTTACCATATGTATAGGACACGATATATATGAAATAGTTGTCCGATCCGGCGGAAATCCGAGATATACAGACCGTCATAAAAATTTAAACTCTGTAGCTTAAATGGTCTAGGAGGAAGGGCGATGAACTCGTCGCGTAGTATATACTTTAGATCAAGGGTGGGCACGAAAATTTAACTTGGGAGCCAGAGCATCAGCAGCAGAGGCTGGGCAGAGAAAAAGGTAATTTTTTGGTCTCGACGCACACAAAAATTTGTGTGTCTCGAGTTTTATGACCGGTCATAAACGACCTTTTTTGGGTCGAGCGAGCGATCGTCGTCGAACTTGTAGGCAGAGGGACGGCCAAGTCCCGAATTTCGCGGGGAGGAAGAAAAAGCGTCGCGATCTCGAGCTCGCAGTTTGTGGACAGAGGGACGCACATTTTACCGATCCACGGGGAAAGGGGAAAAAAAGGTCGCGATCTCGAGCACTCGACAAAACCAACCCTTATTTTCTAACGCCTTCCTTTCTGCCTTCCTCCCTCTGTCCACAAGTTGCGAGCTCGAGATCGCATCCCTTTTCTCCCTCCCCGCGAAATTCGGGACTTGGCCGTCCCTCTGTCCACAAGTTGCGAGCTCGAGATCGCGACGCTTTTTCTCCCTCCCCGCGAAATTCGGGACTTGGCCGTCCCTCTGCCTACAAGTTCGACGACGATCGCTCGCTCGACCCAAAAAAGGTCCTTTATGACCGGTCATAAAACTCGAGACACACAAATTTTTGTGCGCGTCGAGACCAAAAAATGACCTTTTTCTCTGCCCAGCCTCTGCCGGTAAAGAGCCACGGGAGCCAAAAGAGCCACTACGTGCCCATCCTTGCTTTAGATAATCGGAGATACTTTCTTCTGTACGTTGCACACTTCTGACTAAAATTAATATACCCTTTTTGCAAGGATTAGAGTTAATCGCAATCATCATATTCTTTAAAACTTTAAAGAATTTACTTTCGAATTTTTGACGATTGAATCGAAATGTATGATGCATATGACACTTCAATTTAAATACTTTATTAGTTGAACCGACATCAGATTAGTATAGTATGGTGTAGATGACTTTCTTAAAAAACTAAAATATGCAAAATATTCATAAAAATTTAAACAAAGCTATTAGGACTATGTTTAGAAGAATTTATCCAAAACAAACTATCCCAAGTCATTGTCATTTTTTCAATGAAAACACTTATAAGGATATAGAGCATATCCTAAACAATACATATATCCCAAAACAAAAACTAATACCACTTCTATTGAACCCAACGTAAAAAAAATATCTTATTGTTAGCCTAAAAACTATATTATAAACATTTTATAAATTATACCTTATACCTACATACATATTGTTTGAACTATAACGACCACCGTTAAGTCTGCTCTATTTCCCAACACTGTTGTGGCAGAGGAGTGTGCACGTTGATTAACACTGAATGAAGACAGGAGAGACAGACAGACGAACTGAGAGAGATATTCATTCGATAGGCAACAAGCATAGAATACAGACAGAAAATAACAAAGCGCTTATAAATAAAAAAATAATATATAAGTTTACTGTATAAAATATCTTAAATAAAGCCTAAGATCTACTACTACAATATATACTCAATATATGTTTGTGAGCTGATTGAATCATAATCCCAATGCGATCCTAGATATATGATTATATATTTTTAGCACGTGAATTCAAAGAGTTTTTAATGCATTGGGAAAATCCTAAAAAACTTAAATGAAATTAAATATGAGAGCTTGGCAAATGTAAGACCACTTTGGGGACTTATTGTTGCAAAATCTTCCTGCATGAAGCTGCAAGCAATTGCATTTGAGCAACATCAAAAGGTATCCACTATGGTCATAAATTAAAGTAGATTTCTTTATTGGTTAGTTAATATATAACATTTTAAGAAGGTTCACCAGAAAATTGGATTTCTAAATCTGCCCCTCGTTTATACACCTTCAGGGGCAAAAACAGAAAATTTATAAAACAAAGGAGAAACAAGAAGAAATGAAAAATAAATTTTCCATTAAATTTAATTTGCATGGTTTTAGGCGCAATCAGCCGCCGCTAAAGAGCAGAACGCTGTGGGTTAAATTTCATTATGCGTAAAATATGTTTTGGGGTAAGGTAATGGACAAAAGTTAGAGAAGGGGAAGAATGAGTGAATAACGATGTTTTGGTTTTTATTAAATTTTCAAATAAACGAGATCAGGTTTGAACCAAAAAAAAAGAAAACGGTTTATTGACAGACTTTAAGACTGAACTCAAGAAGTGACTTTAAAACGAGACTTCATTGCACAGCCATTTGCAGCATTTTTCCTATACGACCATTGTAACTGCAACATTAGAAAGGACTTCAAATCCTACCTCTCCCTCCCTTGCTTACCTCTGTCCATTTGCCTCTCTGTCTCTACAGTTTTATGGTTATTTTGCCTGCATCATTATTCCAGTTGGCGCCTTGGCACAAGAAGACGGTGTCCTTTTCCTTTGGCATTGTGTTGCTTGGGCATGCTCGTGCCTCTGCTTCAGTCTGGTCTGGTCTGGTTTGGCGTGTTTTGCCTTGCAACAACCGTTATTGTAGATAAAGATAAATAGTCAGAGATAACGTTTCAGTTATTTGCAAACAAATACAATTGCGGTTCATTGATGGCGGTTTCCTTGTCTGCCATTATTTTGTGGTTTCCCCCAGGATTCAGTTCCTTGGTTAAGGTTACGTGTCCTTGCGTTTCTAGGTTTGCCTCTGACTGAAGTGGTTGCTTTCAATGAGGACAAACCAATTGAACGTGTAATTAATGAACTCCGCATACCATTTACCGGCACTGCCCAGCCATTTCTATAATAATGATTATGATTCCAATTTACAATCATTTTCTAAAAAATCTAATAACCATCTAATAAACTTACCGCTATGATAAGTGAACTATCTGGCGACATGCCCCAAAAGCCATTGGTAACGCCAACAACGAAAGCAACCAGCGGTTCATATTCATCTTCCTCTATAATGTACTTAAGGACATTCACAGCCGTCAGCCAATGAATGCGGCCCTGCTGCCATAAATACAGACAATCGCTAACAAGTTGGGCACGATTCAGGACATGGATACGCTTGTGATTTTCATAAAGATCAGAGGCTATCAACCGCCAATTACGCTCATCATAATTAACTCGATAATAGCCCACCGCTTGTATATTGAACATAACCCACTCTTTAGCCAAGAGAGGCATATTTAGATGCATTGAAGGTTGAATTAGCCAGACTTTAGTACGTGTACTCGTAAAGTTTCGTTCACTTTGGGTGGTGTAGGTGAGTGGAATCCACCAAACTTCACTGTGACTCTCGTTGGACGAAAAGTGATTTTGCACAAAGGAAATTGTATTGTTATTATAATTTCGTATAACATCCAAAACAGGATAACCCGCCTGACTGGTCCATGAGTCCATAATTGTACTCACTTCATACTTAACCGGTAATGCACCGCCACGCAGACTTGCCATTTGCATTTTACCCCAAAATTGATCTGGTGTCGTATTGGAATACGAGTATTGGCTCAAATAAAAGTATATTCCCTCGTAAAACACTTCATCACCCAGCATCGCATTGAGCATTCGAACTATTGTTGTCACTTTCTGATAAATATATGCAACCGAACTGTTTTCGATAAGATCTTTGTCTGACGATGCGTTTATTGCTACGGGCTTATCCATCAATTCGTTCATTAGTGAGCCTTCGCGATATTTGAATAATATTTTGCGCCCAGAGTTCCTCTGCAGATACTCCACTCCCGCTGCCTCAAAATAACCAGCCAGACCTTCGTTCAACCAGAGGCTATCCCACCAAGATATTGTTACGAGGTTTCCAAACCACATGTGCACCAATTCATGGGATAACAACTGCAAAGTTTTTATATGGGCTTGTGATAGATTTGTCAAGTTTTTCTGGTTCTTTTGCATGATCATGTCATCGGAATAGACAATCAGACCCCAATTTTCCATGGCCGCAATGGGCAAGTGTGGTATGGCTAGCTGATGTATTTCTCGCAATGGACATGGAACTTGAAAGAGTTTCTCGAAATACTGATAAAGTTTCGGGGCACTGCGAGATGCAAACGAAAGAGCTTGCACCTGGTTAACATGAGAACAAGTTCGAAATCCCACAGGTTCCCGATCAAACGTTTTGGAGAACATGCAAGTGAAATTATTAATGGAGAAGGCAAGAAGATATGTGGGCATGGGGGGAGAGACCTCATGCATAGACCATACATAGTCCTGAAGATCACTGCTAAATATTTGACGAATACATGTAAGTAGAGTTGGTTAATAAATAATTTGGCAACTTACCTATTAAATCTTCTCAACAAGGGCATATTGCTGAAACTTTGGAAACGCTTGTGATGACCCAGAGTCACATTAAAGGTGGCCCTCAAGGCGGGCTCATCGAAACTGGGCAAAACATTTCTGATATAGTTTCGTTCAAATTGGGTAAGTGAGAACCAGCTAGTTTGGAGAAGCAATTAACACAGTGAAATATGTAGAAAACATTTAGTTACCTTCGATCCAGATCATTCTTCCCTCCATTATATCCCACAAAGTAACCACTTTTAAAGTCCTCCGTTAGTGTGTTCTCAAATCGTAGATTGACCACATATGATCGACCTCTCACGAAGGGCATGTGAACTTCAATTATAAAGTAGTCCTTTTCTCTGTTGTATTCGGTTCGATTTATGTTGGAAAGTAGTCCATTTTTTTTATCCCAAATTTGAATTTTCTGCTCCTCAATAATCGCATTTCTTGCATGTAATATTAAAAGATTGGTAGATTTTTGTGCATGTACAGAAATGTTAACACTTCCTATATATCGAAACATATCTGGAGTATCTTCAAGATAAGTCAGCAATTTCAAATCGTAATGATATGGTATCAACGTTTGCGGCAAACGTGGCTCATCGTACAATTTCACAGCACCTACAGGTCCCTCCCCTGCAATCATTCCAATTAAACAGAAGAAAATACCAATAAACACTTCAGACAAATTTTTCGTTAATCTCATTGTGCACGAGTCCTCTCAGCTTATTGTGTCAAATTATTCGTATTAAATTCTTTTTTAATTTTAAATGTAGCCGCAATTTGATGCCAAACATGCAAGGCAGTTTTCTTTTTGTTTTTTGGAAACACACAAAAAATTTTGTCACACACAACTTAACAGATATAGTTCAAAAATGATTACTTAAAAAAAATTGAATACATATATCGATTCCTAGAAATCAGAACATGTCACGTTTATATTTGAAAAGGAAACTTGGAAGCGATTTTAATCTTCGACTATGATAGCAAAAGGGCACAATCAGATCAGAATCCAGATCATGTACATCCCCTCTTAGTCCAAGACAAGGTCAGGTTCGGCCTCCTTTTCGGTAGTCTTGGTATCTCGCAGTCCATTTTCATTAGGTGTCATGATGGGCAAGAGCACCACAAATAAGGTCGAAGCCAACACCAACGTTTTGAGAAGTTTGTTCCGGGTGGGACTTCTGGCTGTCGGCTGGCAAACAGTTTTTGTGGACCAGCTTATTCTCAATACATCCGTAAAACCAAGTCCCTAAGGCATAATGTAGTAGGATAACTAGCTTAAACTATAACGACCACCGATAAGTATGCTGGAATTGCCAACACTGTTGTGGCAGAACGGAGAGAGATTCATTCTATAGGCTCCGAGCAGCGCAGACAGACGTATAAAAAAGCAAAAGCGGTGATAAATATAAAACTAAATATAAGCCTGTAATATAAAAGACATTAAATAAAGCCTAAGATCTAATACTACAATAATTATTACTTGAAAGAAATAAACTAGAAGGGTAGAGAAAAAAGTGTATATTAGTATTACAGGAATGGGGAAGCTATGAAGATGGTGTTAAAGCTTCTCGTCTAAACCCTCCCAACCAATGAATTTCCCGTCGCAAGATTCTGGAAAATTCCAAAACTATTCAGCTCACCGATCACACTTCGCCACAAGAAAGATTACACAACATTTACTCAAACGAAAATTATATTTATTTATACCAAAATACTTCAATAAGTCGGAGACATAATCCTAGTAGTACAAACTTAAATGATGTCTCTTATAATAAAGGGTTATCAAATTAAATAATTCGAAAATTTCGGGCATTCAAAAACCAAATTAGGGACAATTTATTCTTTTGAAGAAGACAAAAAAGACAGACTTATATTTAAATTGTGTCTTTATTAAGACACTACAATGGTGTTTTAGCAATAATTCACAATTTTCTTTTAGCGTTACTTTATTAGAAAGAGTTTTCCTTATTCACAGATTATTGGACACAGAACTTGCTATGTTTTTGAATAAAAATGAGGGAAATACCAGGTGGATCATGATTTTTGGTAAGAACTTACCCATCCGTCCAGTCCGTCAAAGGCCTTCGTCATCCTATGCAAAAAGGCTGTCTGGGAGACTCTTAATCCGCAATTACGAAACTTTCTCTGCCCATATCCGGGGGCTATTCCTAACGAGTTGACATTGTCGTTAGCCCTTCCCGGTGTGCAGCTTTTGAGCCCACGGTGTCTCAGAAATCTCTCGCAATTTTTTGGAATTCAATTCCTTGCTTAGGTTTCCAACATACAATTTAATTTTAAGTTTTCAAAACAACTTATTACATACTTCCAAAGATTTAAATATCCACAAGAAAATAAATTACCAAAACTCTACAAGAATGCTCGAAATTAGGATTGAGGCAATGGTTTGGCTTGATCGCCGAGAAAAATTCAGATTTTAATTTTAATTTTATTTCTGAAAGAGACGGCTAGCCAGAGAAGTTCGTCAGAAAGGATTGTGACCAAAGCAAAAACCAAACAAAAAAAAAAAAAAAAGGGGCAGAAACTGGGCACTAGATGCTACATAGCAGTTGAAGATAGTAGATCTTTCGGTTATAATAGACCAGTAAATTAAAAGTTAAGTTTTATTTACATTATTAAAGTTCATTGGTCTATTTTAACGTCATATCATTCGAAACAATGTTTTAAATTTTAAAGGTTGGCAATCGGTTTTGCTTTTGGTGGTTTGGAAACGCAAAAAACTTGCCTTGGCATCGTCTTGACTTACTTTCAACTTTCACTTCGTGCCGGTTACGGCGTAAGAGTTGTTCAACTTTTACACTACGTGCGTTTACCGATTTGCCTATGACCCTCGCGATATGAGTATGCGAGAGAGAGTGTGTGTGTGAGTGCGCGTCTGTGCTTATGCTTGTGTGTAAATGCTTCTTCGGGCCCTGCGCCAAAAAGTATGTTAAGCACTTTGCTTAACAGTTTTGCTGGCGCACTTTTGGCTCACTCGTATCTTTTTTTGCGATTCCGGATTTATACGTGCATGTAATATGTGTAATTTATGACTGACAGGATGTGTGTGTTTAAATTATGTGTAGAATGCCCGAACTGAGCCACTTTTTTCACTGAAAACTTTTTGGCCCAAGCAAAAGAAACAAGAAAGAATATAAAACTGGCCTAGGAAGGCTTTAGGCTGCCATCTTTACTTTCGCTGGCATGCCCAAATATTGAAAGTCACGTTTGATTGGGGCATATTAAGAGATTACACGAATTCGTGAAATTCTCTTCTGCCGAAAGGCTATGAACGTCTGATCCAGTTGCATGTAAATTATAATTATTGAGAAACAAAGGCTTTGGAATTTTCGTCCTGATAACTGACAGGAACATTTAAATCTTTTTCATTTCTATAGAAAAACTTTTAGCTATTTCTGTTGTTATTGTTTCTGAATGCTTTGTTGGTATACGAAATCCGATCCCATGGCTCAGACAATAGTGCAACAGGAAACCCCACATATGTGTGAATGTGTGTGTGTGGGGAAGCCACAAAATGAATTTTCATTTCCAATTACTTTACAATTTTGATTTTGCCTTTGTGTTTGCAGCCTGCTGATGATGATGATGATGATTCTCTATCTGGGCGTTACAATTCGATTTCCTAATTTTCAATTTTACACGTTTGGCAAACACTTGAGCAGCAGGAGCAGCATCATCAGCAGGCCAAAGAGAACCAACCACATCTCTCACTCAGACTTTTGAGAAATTTTAATTAAAATTGAATTTTCTTGCATTTAATTAAAAGCTTAGCCCTGGCAACGTGGCAAAGCTGCAGCGCATGAAAAATGAGAAAAGCGGCAAAGAAAAACTATTCGAATGTGGATGCGCATAAGGATGTGGCAGGGCACTCAAGTAAAAGCATCCATCCTCTATGTTTGAGTCAGAGTCAAAAATGATAGAGACAAAGGCAGTGCAACATAGATAGAGTGAGAGAGAGAGAAAGGGAGAGAAAGGCATCATCATGTGCAACTTCTTACAGCACAAATATTTTTGTTTGTTTACAGAGTTGGCCCGACTAAATGCAACACTGACAGCTTCTGTCAAAATAAGCAACTAATCTCTGTGCACCAATATTGTTGGACAAGCAAATACTGGCAGCTGAGCTTACTGGCAAGGGGGTGGGGCATAAAAGCCATTTACAGCTTATGCCATTGATTTTCCATCAAAGACAATTCAAGCAAAACTGTTGCAGTCGTCATGCTAATTTGATTTTGGTTAGCAGCAAACTAATTAAGTTTTCATTTAGGGCCAAAAATTGCAAATGCCGCAGCATTTTCTTTCCATTTCCGGCCCGGCAACCCCATTTGAATCGGCGGACAGATGGAAAACCCTTTTTAGAGCTGGTTCCGCGTTATTTTCCAATCGACTGGAAAATCTAGTGAAAGGGAAAAGATATTACAGATTTTGGAGCATTCAATTTAGCCAATTTTCATTTAGTAATTAATATCATTGATTTCGCTGAAATATCTGAAATGAATAGGCAAAGCACTTTGTACAATTTATAGTCAATATCAGCAACAGTTATTCTTGAAATACTTGAAAACTTAAAAAAATATTTCATCAATTAATTTTAACATACTTTTGAATGCACGGTTTATTGGTTATGGTCCTTTGAATTCGAAAATTAAAATGGCAAATCTAAACTTTGAATTAAATATTAAGTTGAATTTGAAACTATTTTTGTTCTTCAGTTCGAAACATAACAAACAAAAATACTGAATCTTCATATAATTATTTTTTGGGAGTAATATTATGTTTGGAGAGGAATCTTTGACGAATGTTTTTTAGGGTTGGAAAATAGTAGCCCAAAAGTATATTAAAGAAAGTTAAAAACGTTTTTCACAAATTTTTAACAGATTATAGAATATCCTGTTAATAAAAAAAGCTCTTCTTTGCAAACATTACTTATAAACAATTCGTTAAATGCACATTGATTCCAATAACTCTTTAAAATTAAAAAGCATAAAATTTTTCGAATCCCTATAGCATACTTTTTGGTGCAACTTTAACTCATTTTAAATCCAAATCCAAACTGTAAGATATAATGCATTTTATCAAGGAAATACCTCTTCTATACTTTGTTAACTGCTATTTTAACTAATGTATTAATAGGTTAAAATAATAATGTTTTTAGAATTATGTTTATATTATACAATAATATATTGCAAATCAGGTCATATTGAAAATTTAAAACGATTTTTTTTAGCGATAAACAAAAACTAAGTACCAAGTACAATTACTATACGAGACGTTTTGAACCTTAAACACGTTTTCATAACCTCAAAAATGTCGGCCTGTGTAATAATTGAATGAGACTCTTAGTAATACAAATATAATTTATTTATTTTTTTATCTCTATCTCTTAAGTAAAAATTTTTAATATAAAATTTATCACTTTGTTTGTCAGTTTTTCTTTTTGGTTTTTTTTTGAAGGCCCAAATGTATTTAAAAAATTGTATTCTGCTGACCAGACAAAGGCTTCGTGTGGCACTCTACTCAGCCTTCTCCACGATTTTCAGCCACATAATTGTTAACAATTTTTCATAAATTCCCCCACAAAATGTAGCATGAAAAAATGCAACAGAGTCTTGTAGTTTGAAAGCTGCTGTAGGTAAATTTTGCGACTCTTGGCAGCCAACGAAGCGAGACTCCTTCAACGGAGCAGATCCTCTGTTCCAGCTACCAACCAGCATCATAAATAGTTTAATATAAAATGCAGACAAAGCCCTGAGATAGTGAGAGGACCCCAGTGGGGTGGGAGGTGGAGGCTTGGTAAGAGCCCTTCGCTCATCTCATGCCCGCATATTTTTGCCCAAGCCGGGCCAGCGCTTTTCTTTTGTCTTGCGGCCAAAGAGGGAAAATGTTTAATGCACCCACAAAATATTTTGCTTGGCTGGCAAGTGATAATGCAGCTGCCACACCCCCACCCATGTTGCCGCCTATCCAGATTTTGGTCGTCAAAGCAAAACAAAGTCTACCCTTTTACTTCATTTTTTCAAAAATATCCCTTGGTTTTTACTTGCCTTTTTTTTTTTTTTTTTTTGAGTCTTGTATAGTTTTTATATGCATATTCAACAGTGTGGAAATAATAAAGCCAACTTGCCGACAGTTATAGTTAGTTGCTTGGAGAAGAGTTGTCTAGAGAAAAGAGTCGAGATGCCGGAAACAGGAAGCACTTATTGTCGGTCCAGACTATGGAACAGAATGAGGGGCAATGGATGACTTGACTGGCGCCAATGAGAAACCAAAACCACACCGAAACGAAACGATACGAAATGTTCGACACTTGACTTTCGTCTTTGGCTCGTTCAATGCATAAAATTTATTGCATTGAGTTATTATCACTCTTGATGCGGTTGCTTTTCGCTGTTTTTTGGTCCATTCTCTTAGTGTGTTCTTTTTGATTTTTAAGTGCAATTCAGTGTAAAGTTCAAGTGCTTGTTTGCATCGCCAATAAATAGAGAAACTAATTTGAGAATCATTAAGAAAGAATGCCAAAAAGTACAAAAATTAAGTAAATAAGTCGTACCGTCGACTTCGGATTACCAAGTGAACAAATATTGGAAATTTCGAAGACCAAGTGTAGGTATGTTTATTAAACTGTTTTACATGCCTCATTATACCATATGCTATCTCGCTCACTCTACGGCCAACCGCCTAGTAAAACACATTTATAGGTACATATATATCCCATGTTTCTAGTTCGACTTTAATAAAACTTTCTGGGTTGGTAGAAATAAACAAAATAAATTAGTCTGCCAGAAGGCAGAAGCCTGTTACATACATTTTGGCGACTTTAATATACCATTTTACTCTAAGTGTGCATGGTATAGAAACTACACCAACTAACTATGAAGCAAAGGAATTGATTAAGTTTTTACACTAAAAACATTTAATTATATAGAATTTTTAAGTTATGATGTAATCTCTAATTAATTTTTTAATGCATAGAAGAAAGCAGCAAGATAAACTTCCTTTAGTTCTTAATGACTTGAAGATTGACAAACATTACTTGAGCTTTAGATTTATAAAAGGATAAGTTTTGCTTCTCGGACGCGTTCAAAGGAGCTGTTTTACTGTATTATTATAATTTTTTTTTTTGTTGATAATTTCATTTAAAAAGTGCCATTCCACGCTTTGTTAATCTCTCAACTATACACAACCTTCTTATTCGTCGTTTCATAACATGTTTCACATAAGATATAAAAATTCGCAATATTATAAGGAATTCATAGAATTTAACTCACTTATTTAATATTACGTATTGATTTATATACCCTTATAGAGATTTTCAGATTTTTCTAACGCAGAAAAGAAGCCGCTCTCCTGTATTTAATGTTAATGTTAATGTTAATGTTAATTTAAGTTCTACTATATATAACCTATATAAAACCTATCTATATAAAACCATAGAATGATCCTTTCGTTAACCGAATTTGATAAGTATAACTTCTAATGTGGAAAAGTAAATTCAAACTGGTAGCCTGTTTTGATGGCATTTCTTATAACTTTTACTTTCAAGTCACATTATTCATATGACATTGTGACATAATTATATTTGTCACAATGTATAAAAAAAAAAGAATAAATATTGTTTGTCAAAATTCAGAATTGGCTAATTTTCCATTCAGATCACGCATCAAACCGAACCTACAACTGTCGAATCGAAATTGAAAGTGACATTTATGACGCAGACATTGCCATCATCCTAATCATCTTGAGCATCATCATCTTCATTTTCATCCACATCATTGCAATCAGTCACATTCTCATTGTCTCGACAACGTATTGGATTTCCCTTGAAGCATTGATTTGAATTCTGTCAAAATGTTGGTTACCTGACAGAAGGCAAATTTAATTGTAGTCAGAATGACATTTTTCGAAATTAGGAATCGCTGCTAGTTGCTTTTGTTTTCATTATTCTTATGGTTAACCACGAGTTAATTTCATCGTCTCTGCTTTCTCTGATGTCAATGTCATCGGGTACATAAAGGAGCCAGTCCCTGCAAGGTCCTGATTCTGCCTCTGACATCCTGTTCCCTCGTTTTGTGTTCCCTTTTAATTTGTGACTTCTTTTTGTAGTCGGTGCTGTTCATATTTTCCTTTTAGCTGCATTATTGTGATTTGCGCCATAATTATTTTCACTGGGTCTCCCTTGTGCTATGCAGTGGACGTGGCTGTCTACCTTCTGCATTGCCTATACCACGGGATCCTTCTTCTCCCAAAGGGTGGACCAACGTTTTGCTTGTCACGCAAATGTTTCGTGTCAGATTTAAGCTGCTTCTCCAGCTACTTTGTGCAGGAAATATATATACATACCTACATACATACAAAAGTATATAAATGTGCAGTGGAATACTTATGTACATATATACTCACACACTTACAAATGTTCTCCACTCTCCACTCTCCCAGGAAGTCTCTGCCTGCCCACCAACTGACCCACGTAACAACTCATTTTTACTCACAACCCAAAAGTCCGGATCATAGACTAAGCGGTATAGTGGTTCACATTTAGTATGAATTGAAATTGATTTCCAAAAGAGAATTTGAATATATCTTTCTAAAATGCATAATGTACTTGTTGCTACAATCTTTTTCTTAATATCAATAATACGGAGAATATTAACATCAACTATATTAGCTTTATAAACCAATCTGTGGATTTTACATGACTTATTTCGAGACAATGGTATTTTTGGTATTGAGATATAAAATCGATTTTATAATGACGAATTTCAAGACTTAATTCCCTGACCTTGACACACCGTAGTAAGTTCCTCATTGAAAAAAAAAAACTGTGCTGTTCCTACACATTAGAGTACATCAGTTTTCGTCATAGATTTGTTACGCTAGAAAAGACATTACATCGTACACTTTAACTAAATATTAAACAAATTGTTGAAAATGATGAATAATTGCAAACAATTTGATAATTTTCAGCGCAATTTTGTTAAATAAATTCTTAAACCATTTTTATTCAGTTGAACATAATTTTCTTTTAGATTTTTCAAAAGTTTTACAGGATATTAATAAATCGTCATGGTTCAAAAATTCTCCGAGTCTAATATATTTTTTTTCAGCACGTTCTGACGGTCACAAAGCTATATTTTTCAATTTGTAAACATATCCTGCGGTGCAAGCGTTGAAAGCCAGCATTAGTAAGCAGTTGCAGCCACGCCCACACTACCCACTACCCACTTCCCTGGCCACATAGCTGCTTTTTGCTGTTGGTCAGAGCATGAAATGCATTTGCTTCATTTGTTTGGCGTGTATTTCATGTCAACTTAATGTTTATTAGAAAACGTCTGCTCAAATTGCAGAGGGCAGTCGCCGCACAGACACAACCCTCCTCCAACATCTACCACCCGTCGTTTACAGTGTTGCATATTTATCAGCCAACGGATGGCCCAGCCAGACTCCGAGCATACTTTTAATAACAATTTTTTCCCTTCCATTAAATCTAAAGCACTAGTCAAGTCAACATGAATTTACGTAAACCGTGCCCATGGGTATCTGAATTTAAAGGAAAGTTTCTTTTATTATCATCCTTTTTACCTTTAATATATAAATTATACATACTATAATTACCCATAGAGCCGTTTTCCAATAATATTCAACGATTTTATCAAATTAAAAATGTGGATTTAATTCTTCTTTAATTCCTATATTAAGCTGTGTAATAACTTGAATTAACCGAATGTTCCATAATCTTCTGATCAATCCATGATCGTATGTAGGAAACTGTAGGAAACAATTGACAATGCCAACCTGGACATAGCGATTCTTCTGTCGTGGTATGCAGGCATCCTTATCCTTCTCACCGCCAGCACAAATGAAACTCTCTTTAAGCTGAAAGTCAACGCCCAAGAGAGTTTGTCGCAATAGTGATTCACATCGATATCTGGCAACTATTGGAAGATCAATCTTCTTTTGAATTAGAGCAAAGGAATTGTCATCATTTTCATGGGTCTTCTTGCCCCAACCAGCAACGAAGCAGCGTGAAGAATAATATGATGTCCTTTCCGGGGCCAAGCAAATTGGACTTATATGGGGAAGGATTTTAAAGGAACTTTTTAAAATAAGTAAAGCCGCATTATAATCTCCGTTTAGGTCATTAAATTGGCGGTGTATCTCGATTATGGCCACTTCCTTGTCTACAGTTGGATAAGTTTCATCTTTACTTTTTGTGTGCCATTCACCAGCTCTGATTATAATATCTCGTGGCGACATATTTCCAATGTGTTTAGCTTTTGTTAACACTACATTGGGTGCTATTATTGAGCCAGCTCCCAAAATATTCTTAACATATAATTACTACCCAGGGAAATTCATTGATAGCCGCCTCATCATTTGTTTGTAACCGCAACCCTTGGGGTCAAAGTAAATACTTGGAATACTGGGCACCTTTAAGTAAATAATAAAATTAAAAAAGATTATGAATTTCTCATTTTGTAATTTTCGCAAGCTAATCGTACAATAATTGTACAAATCTATTGAATTTCAAATAATATAACATATGTGCATGCCAATAAATAATTAAGTTAGTAACTTCTTTAGAAAGTGAATTGGAAAAATTTATTTATAATTGTCTATTTAAAAGAACCTGTATTTTTTACCTGTGTTTCGGAACTATTTCTGGTTTCAGTATTGAAAATCGAAAATCATTTAAAGTAACCGTAGGCTTTTAAGATGCACTAGGCTCCTAAAAAAAAGTAAAGAATTTGGAAACGATGAAACTTTTTACAACTTTCACCCAAAGCAGCTAATCTTAGACCAAACTATTAAATAAATGTGTGTGACTTACCCGAGTTTCAGGATTAAAAATCTCATTCACTTTCTTAACTAGAGTAGTTGAAGGCTCTTCAGATGTTATAATTTTAACACTGGGTTTTTAAAATAAAATTTGGAAATTACAATTAATAGGGCAATTATACACACTAAAACAATGCTAAAACAATCGGTTATGTTTGAATCGGCTTCACATTTAAATAATAAAATAATTGACTTGCAATAACATAGATAATTATATACATATATGTATATATATACATATATATATAAACATTGATTAAATTCATAATGATTAAACACCATGCGCCTAGTTAAGTTTAGTGATATCGAATCTCAAATATCTTCGCAAGTTTTTGTATTACATTTTCTTTAAAAAAAGCACAACAAATTTTTTCTGAGCAATATTATTTTTCAAGTCGATTGCTCCTATTTCAGCGAAGAATATGCAGCTGATCATAATAAAATTTCAAATACAGTAAACTGTCAAATTCATTTTCAAACATAATTTTTTTCAAAAATAAACATTGTTTTCGACCGATCGTTTTGGTTTGTTGATTTTAAAAATTGAATTACTTTGAAAATGTTTTCTAGTTGGCAGAGATTGGATGGGAAGATAAAAAATGTAATGTTTTAAAGTTAGCAGTATTCCTGTCTTCTTGACAGGAGATGATGGTGGTGGGATTGAGAATGTAGAAATGGGTGAGATTTGTGTCCAAAAGGCGAATCTTTGTTTGTGAGATCACGTCGAGACATTTGACTGTGGCTATCGTTGATATTGTTTGGTTTTGAAAATTGTGTGAATATAAATTTCTTTTTGCTTGTTTCGATAAGTCTGTCTTTGTTTATTATTTCCCAGCATTTGACAGAGACCATGGATTATTTTTACTTTGGGGGAATGGCTTACGAGCGTCTGTCTAACTAGTAAAGGGTAAAAAGGTAGGTTGTTATAGCTTGTATAAACAAAAGCGAATCTGTACAGATGGCTGTTTATTGTGGAAGGACTTTCGCTGAGTTGACTGCTAGGAAGATCGCTATTATTTCATCAGAGAATGATTTTGTAGAATATATTGTGTTGTAGAGAGGTTAATGACAACTCAAAGGCTATGGCGTTGCTATTTTTGGATCCGTCCGTGTAAATAAAGCTATATTTGGTATATTTTAGTTGTTGGGTTTCTTTAAATAGTTTGCAGTATATTTCAGGGGTTGAATACATCAGAGACTGCCTCCTCATGACGAATAATATAATAATAGTTTTTAGCTTACCGATGGTAAAACCACCTCAAGAAGATCATTTCGATTAGCAGTAGAAGTAGTAAGCTTTTCGCATGTGACATTGGATTCCTAATATCAAAAAAAAATCATTTACAACAATCGTTTAAATTTGAATCGGTCTGTTCTTTGATTAATATGATAACCTACTCGAATTTCAGGAGCGCAACAGACACTGTATGAATCACAAGTCACAAATCGAAAACTAATAATACCTCTGCCGTCAGTTACGATTGACCCATTACTACATAAATTTCGATCTACGCATTTGTTGGGCGCACTACAAGATGAGGAGACTCTAAAATTGTTAAGTGAAAGTAAAGTTAAAAAATAAATGCACAATAAGCTCCACATTGTTAATGCTCTGAGATGTACTTAGTAAGCCAACTGATGTCTGATTATGAAAACGCTGTCTTTATATGTATATTCGCTATCAACATTCTAGCTGATAAGCTAGAAGAACAACCGGAAGGCTAAGCTTTGCCGAAGTTTGTATACCCTTGCAATTTGTTAAGTCACTCGTAACTAAAATGCTAAAAGAATCTCCTATCATATGCTTTATGTGGTCGGAAATATTTTTTTCTATGTGCTAGGCAATTAAAATACTCGTTTTGAAAGGGTATATTAAGATGCAGTGTACAAAGTATTTAAATATTTCAGTTTGTGATTGCATTGCTTTTAGTTTATTATTTTTAATCGAAAAGATGAGGCGAGTTTTAATAGTTCTCGTGTGCCTTGTCCTTCACTTGATATCTCATGCAGATGCTAAAGACGATAACGAGAGCTCCCTAGAAATCGACTATTCATTTTTTGATATACCTAATTCTACAACAACTCCAAAGCCAAAGAATATTTTCTGTGGCCCAAGACACATTTGTGTGAAAAGAGCAGATTGCATACATGGAAGAATTCAGCACAATTCCTCTTACTCGGCTTGTGTTGCTCCTCTGGTCTGCTGCGACAGATCCCTGGAGGTAAGACCCTCATTTTACATAAAAAGATATCAAAATTGCATTTGTTTTATTTTTCTGGACAGCAAAATCAACCCACCCATATTAATGATATGGAGCCCTGTGGATTTGGCACTTTCGGCAACCAAACTAGTACATTGGCCACTTTTGGAGAATTCCCCTGGATGATAGCAATTTTGGAGCGCGATTTTAATCCTATTGATGTTTTCACCAATTACATTGGGGGCGGTTCATTGATAGCGCCCACTGTTGTCCTCACAATTGCCCGTATGGCGGAAAACAAAACGACTGATAATCTTTTTGTCCGTGCTGGCGAATACGATCACACTAACCGACAGATTCAACATCCATACCAGGAAAGGAAAGTCAAACAGATTGTCAGACATGAGCATTATGATCCTAGTTCCTTGGCAAATGGCACTGCCATTTTAGTCCTTGACTCTCCATTTAGTGGTGATGTTCACATTAGACCCATCTGTCTGCCCATCTTTAATGAGTTTGAGTTGCTCGATAAGTCACAGTGCATTGTCACAGGTTGGGGATCGGTCACATTTCATCAATTTGACTATCAGATAAATTTGAAAAAACTTGTCATGCCCGTTCTCTTGCAAAGTGAATGCAATGCTAAGTTTCAAAAAACTCGTCTGGGTCCTAGCTATCAGCTGGACCAAAGTTTATTGTGCGCTGGCGGCCAGAAGAATGTGGATGCTTGCCTAGGCGATGGTGGCAGTCCCTTGATCTGTCCTCTAGCCGGGTCGAAAATGCGGTATTATCAAGTTGGCATGGTTGCTTGGGGTATCGGTTGTGGTTCATCTGATGTTCCTGGAGCTTACGTAAATGTGGTATATCTTCTTCCATGGTTAACCGAAAAACTGAATGCTTTGGGTATCGATAGAAAATATTATGCAAGTAATTCATAGAAACTATTTACATCTATATCTACATCGGTTTTCAATAATTTAAGTTAAATAATTGTTAAAAACTTGCGGCTGGGTTTTTTCCCGAATGCTTTTTGAATTCAAGTTCTGTTGAATTTCTTTTGAATACCTAGAAAAATAATTGTACAAATTTTGATTAATTTTTATACTATAAGTTGGGATTTATACTCTCTACGATTTTCGCTCTCTGCTGATAATCTACGGTCAACATAATGACGATTTCCCCTGAAAGTCTCTTGTGATGCTATTATGAGCTATATATATACATATATTTACCTAATCAGCGTTATCAGGCTTATATTTTATTAGTCTGATTTGTTCGATTCAAGCATTTGGTTGTTTCGAAACATTTTCATTTAAAAGTTGTTTTCTTCGACATAATGCATATATCACTAGTGTTGTATATTATAATTACTTTGGGATTGACAATTATAAGCAGCGAAAGCGCAGACGACTTTTTCGATATTGAAGATTCTTCAACTGAAAACTTAACAAAATGCTTTTTCAGTCAAGGGTTGTGTGTGAATCAGTGGAATTGTGCATATCCAAGTGTCCGTACATCCAAATATATGATTAATTTAACACCAAAACATAATTGTGGCTATCTCGAGATATGTTGTAATGAAGAAAATATTATTAAGAATTATACAAGACCAGCAGCTGAAAAAGTGGAATGTGGATATGCCAATCCCAGTGGAGTGTTGATGACAATTAAAGGCGACAACCAGGGAGCTGTTAATTTCGGTGCCTATCCCTGGACTGTGGCTATTTTTGATTCAGAAAACGAGTATCGCTGTGCCGGCGCCTTGATAGACTTCAAAGTGGTCCTAACCACAGGTTCTTGTTTGGGTTCACTTGGCACTCAGCTAATTGCAAGAGCCGGTGAATGGGATTTGAATACTTCTGAAGAAATTTTACCTAATGAAGAGATTTCTGAATACACAAAAATTTATCACAGCCAATACGATAAAGACTCCGAGGAATATAATATAGGGTTACTCATTCTGAATAAAGAATTTACCGCATTACCGCATATTCAGATTGTCTGTTTACCCATTGAACATCGCAAAGTTTTGGAGTCGGATTGCCTAACTACCGGATGGGAAAAATTTTCTAGAAGCCGACAAGTGTTTCTGCAGAAGAACCGTATGAATATATCAAACAAATTATGTACCATTAATCCAAATTCAAATATATTTTGTGCATCAAGCCAAGAGGAAGGTGTTGAGTGGGCTTTAGGATCATCATTGGTCTGTCCGTGGGTGAACAGTGAGAATCGTTACAGTATTAGGGGTTTGTGGATTTCTGAAGCTGGTAAGGTCAATCAACCAACATATTTCCTGAATGTGACCAAATTTACACCATGGATAATCGAAAAACTTAAAAATAGAAACATTATTGTCAGTACTTAAAATAAAATTTAAATGGAATGCGTCAACGCATTATTATTCGTTTTATTCATTTTAGAATATTTCTCTTGATTTCATTTGGTTGCCTTATTTCAATTCTGGTACCCCACATGTGGTAAAATTAACGCCAAGGAAACGCATTACCAACCCGCATCGTGACCTCCATTATATACCCACCCACACACCCATATATACGTTTCTCCCGCCGACTAAGGCATTTTCATTTTCCATTTTTTTTTTGTTTCATTCGCCCCTTTCTACTTTGGCGGCGCACAAATGTTTATACATTAGCCACATTTGTGCGAATGTTACGTCGTCTTCGTCTTCGTTGTCGTCACAGGTGCTGATTATATTGAAAATTATTAGTGAAACATTGCAGTGATGGTAGACTCCTGTGGAGTTTCGGTGGAAACGACTCGAGTCAGGAGCGCTGCATGTGGGCCATAAAAATTGATTGCATACTTTGTGGCGCGCCGAGTGTGCTGTGAGTGTGTACATGAAAGTTAGTTTATGCACACTCATACAGAGCATATGTATGTATGTAGATATCAATATATATAGACGACTGTCTTGGGTTGAAGAATTTGCCATTTGGGCATTCGAATTTCTTAAAATTCTTATCCCTTTTGCGAATGGAAACAATAAATAGATGACATCCCGTTTGGAGAATATTACTTTGGTCTAATTTTTAACCAACAATCATGATGTATATGCCATAGATGGCTTCTTATACATAGGAAAAGTACATTGACAATAATTTGAAAATTGATGATGTGCACATAATAAAGTGTCAAATATCAACACACATCAGGGCATCATCATCATCATCATCAGCAGCAGCAGCATCATCTCCATGCCCCATGCTCCAAGAGACTGTGTGTGGAAGCTGAGAGCTCGTAATGGCCACCAAAGAGCTTCAACTGCGACAGCGTAACAGCAAAAAAAAAATAAATAAATAAAGCCAAACGTGAGCTTGTACTCAAGTATATAGAAGGACAACGCGAAATAAAGAGGAAAAAAAAAATACGACGAAAATTGACAAAATTGATTGAGCGCAAGAAACAGCAGAGCGAAGACAACATTGAAAAGTTAACGCTTGTCATACGGATGGCATCCACCTTGAGGCATCCACCATGAGCCATCGGCATCCACATTGGCATTTTCTTGACTTCTCCCCGTCGTAGCGTATTTTTATTTTCACTTTATCATATAATTTTTCACCTTTAAACAATTTTGACTTGCTTTTCCTTTTCTTATTATTGTTTTCCTCTCTCGAGTCGAAAGTATTCAGCTCCTTCAATGTTGACATGCAATTTAATCTATTTCTTTTTGTATGCCTGTTTATCTGCTTTTTGTCAAGGGCTAAAAATATAGCGAGAAAAAGATGCTCCAGTATATATGTAAATAATTTGCAGAATTTAATACGAAACCGTTTTTCCAGTTTACAAGAAATCTCTATATTATTATGTTACGGTTTCAGTTTTTACTAGATTTTTATCAGTAAAGATAGATCGTGACTTTGTTCAGTGATAATCTTAAGAGTTTAATTGTTGTTTATATCTGGTGATATCAATTCATTGACTTTTGAATCATTATTCTTATCAATGCTACGAAATGTTGACTGATAATTTATTGAATTATTGTTGACGTTAGAATAAACAATACAAGCTACACACAAAAAACATACACGCACACATATTTCTTTTACAATGTTTGTTGGTCATATGCAATGTAAGGGGAAGGCCTCGAAGGAGCGCAGTAGCACAGAGTCATCCAATTATCGCTCGTAAGTCTCAATGAAAGAATGAAATAGAGAAAACTAACATTCTATCTAACATATTATTCAATTGTTAAGACTAAATTATAGCGAAGAAGCCGAAATCGATTCGTCGCAGCTGACAACCAAGTTCTCGCGGTATGTATAAAATCATCATAATAATATTACATCACAAAAGGCACATTCCAAAGCGTCAATGCCAATTGTTTATATTTAGAAATGGCCATGACATATCTATGTGCCTCACACACATTTTTAGATACCGTTCTTAACCATTTAAAGATCCCTTTAGCACATCGTTACTCATTAACGACTATAAGCAATTCATGGCGGCTCGTCGAATTCAGGCAGCTTGGCGAGGTCATCATTATCGCCAAAAGAGGAAAGCGCATTGGAAAGCGGCTATAACCATTCAACGCTGGTGGCGTGGTTTCCAAGTGCGTAATGCAATGTTTAATAAAATCGAGCAACGTCTTGAACAGACCGTAATAGAGCATTACGGCCGAGCGGCTACCAAGATTCAGGCAATGTTTCGCGGCTGGTGGATTAGGCAGACAGTTCATGATATGCATAGTCTAAAACGAATGCAAATATGTGCAGCTGAAGAGCTTATTAATTGTGTGGCCTTTAAGTTGCATCATCTGCTGCGAACTTATTCCATTCCCGGTGTCTATTCATTGCGCAATTCCAAGTAAGTTTAATCAATCAATAATCAATTCCGTGTGCACATTTCTGATCTTCCTAGCTGCCTATCACGAGTGGAGAAACTGCTAGCCACCATGACTTTTCGTTTTCACAATGATCGAGTGCGGGGTCTACTCAATAAGGGCCTAACACACAGAGATCATCGGCGTCGCGAATTTAAAATGTCAAAATATAATACCACAGTTCCATATGCTGGACCCAATTTTAATAGAAACTGTTCGCGGGCATGCGACGACTTTCTGAGAATGGATAAAGATATGGATCGACGTATGTACAAAATTATTGCAGAATATGAAAAGTCCCTGGAAGAACAACCAGTCCTGAAATTAAAGCATAAGTTAAAGGAGCGTAAGTAGAGGCCATGAAATATTATTAATTAGCTAAATTGACCTTTCATTTTAAGGCAATCAACGGAAATTTCTCGAAAGAATACTCGCCCGTCAAGATAAGCACAAAAAGAGTTTTTGCGGTGATGTCATCGAGAGCATGCGCAAATGGAAACTCTGGGATGGTCAAAAATTACAAATTGACAAAGATCTCTTCCGCCATCCGGATAATTTGGAGAACTTTATCCATGAAATGGGTGATCTGTGGGACGAACTTGAACAAGCCAGCTGCCACTGCAAAGCACCCAAGCCTGATGAGCTTCCCTGTCACTGAATTCCCCTACGTTTTGGATTGATTCTCGTAGACAAAAATCTAAATTTCTAGTTATTCTAGGACAATATTGTATTTTTTATCAGTTGACGAGACATAAATAAACATCAAACAAGATCAATTTCACTATTATCTTAAACTGAAGCGTATTAACACTACCATAATTTTTATATTTTCAATTTTCCTAATATTCCTACCATCCTTCTAGATGGAAGAGATGATCTAATTAATTTCCGTTTGGTGATTTATGTTGATTGCCTCACGAGATGGCATAATGTGATATAAGAGAGTGAGATCCACTGGAATCCAGGTTGAATGTAAACCAAAAAGCTGGGGTGGAGTAACATGTGCAACTGACTGTTTACTAATTAGCACTCATTTATTTGCCTTTGTTTTCTTAAATATTTCTGCTTTCCCTCACCTGGCAACAATTTTTCTTTTTCTAACAAAAATTTTCTTTTGCAAAAGGCATTTCGTTTATTTTTCCCCCTTTTTGGTTTTCTTTGTTTTTATGTTACGTTGTTTTTTTTTTTTATTTTATTTTTTGAGGGAATTGTTTTGGGCTCTTGCGTGGTAAATCTTGGCATGAACACCCATAAATATTTGACATGGCTACAATAGCTGTTGTAAGTAAGTATCTACGTGCCGTGGGGCAAGGTGTGAGGAGTGTGTAGTTTGAAAGGAGCCGGCAATGATGACATTTAATGTGTACGAAAAGGAGCCACCCCGATCCATGTGCTACGTGACCGGAGTCTGGCGGGTTTTCATTGGGTTGGCTGGAGGTGGTCTTACCAAATTAGATTTGCCTATAATTAATATGCACGATATGTGGCGCTAAGTTGTGTGAAAATTACTTGTGCGGATGACGTGACGTGGTTTTGGGTCTGAAGGTCTACAAAAGATGTGTGTGGAACACGATTATCTGATAAAATCGGTAGACTAACTGTAATTCTTAATCGATTACGATATCGAAGACTATTTAAGTGTTAGAAGTGTTATTAAAAGTTTGAAAATATGCAAACAAATAAAAGCTTTCTTGGTATTTAAATTCTCAATATAGAACAGAACAAATTATCCAAAATAAACAAAAATCTATTTTCATAATGACAGATACTAAAGATAGAAATAGAAATGTGAGAAAATTGAATTTTATCTTGTTTCACCAATTGTGTAGTTAATTACCGATAGAAAAGATATTTTAATCAATAATGTTTCCAGTTACCAATATTCATGTGTATTTGTTAGGCATCTGCTCTCTGGGATGTCCTGGAAAGACTTGAAAAACAACTCATTCCAACCAAGAATATTCTACCTTGACCTACCCCAAATACCAATTTGATTCTTTGTTCCAAAAAATAAGAAACACAAATACCCAAATCAATTTGCTGTCGACGACCCAGCCAGAACCTTGACAAAAAACTCTGAGACAGCACATTTCTGGTTGTTGCTCTTGTTGCCCTTGTTGTGGGTTTCCTGCCTTTTTTTTGGGGTTGCCATAGACAAACTTTTAAGTTTTTAATTAATTTGTTTTGCTGCCGCATCTTTTTCGCCCTCCGCCTTCTGTTTATTATACCCTGTAACCAATTGGTTGAAAGGGCATATTTTCACAATCGAAAGAACGAAGGTGAAAAAACATTCTAGACTCCTAGAATTAAAGACACGAAATAAGGACATGCTCTCAGAACAAAGTTTCACTCTTATTCGGTTTCTACATGAAATAGGGTAAGTTAAAGTTGGCCCCTTTTATAAAGCCTCTTCCTCCGTTTTGTATTTTTTTTTGCACTGAGCAGCCGCAAAGAAGAAGACGTACCAAAAGTAAAAAAAAAAAAAAACGAAAAAACGGTTAAGTGGTTTCATTTGGCAAACATTTACCCAGACCTTCGTCTCCCCAGCCAACCCACAAGTAACCACCCAGTCAGCCACTCATCAATGCCCAAGTGTGTGAGAGTTTTAATAGGCTTTTGTGTGGAAAATAAATTGATGCGGTGCACCTGTAAAATGCCTTCAACAATGAGGCAAGTGGGCGGCAGAAGAGGCGAGTTCGGTGGTGGGCTAACCGCATTGTAACCAGAAAAAATGGAGGCAAACCGAATTGCGAGTTAATTTTAAGTAAATTGTTAGAAAATTGTGTGGTCCTAATGGGAATAATGGTACACAAGTGGAGTTGAGTATGATATTTGAGAGTTATAAGCCGCTATGTCAAACTGACAATCATTTTCTTTTTTTCAATTAATACATTAATTAATACGACGGAACATTTAAAAATCCACTCAAATTTTTCGTCAATTTGGTTATTACCTTTCTTAGTTTGGGCTTTTTCATTGCTTTTATTGGCAACAATCTATTAATACATATTATCCATAGTTGGTAAACTTTTTTAAAATATATCCCATAGCCGTTGGATTATCCTGTTGTACCATATGGCCGGCTCTGTAAATCCAAAACATGCTAAAGCCACCACCATGCTTCTCATAACCCTCGAGAACGCCATTTATACGAAATCCTTTGCGTTTGGAGCTCGCATACTGATTCTTACGCTGCCATTTCATGCGATTGATCCAATTGACAGTTCCTGGCGTAGCACACAGTAAGTCCAAAATTCCCGAGTAGACGCCCACGCGAAGCGGCGTCTCATTTAGCAAGCGAGTTACTAGAAAAGTTTGGTTTAAGCCTCTTAAGATTTACCTAAATTGAGGTGTTATTTCAAAAACTTTACCAATGTAGACAGCAGGCTTGAAGATGTCATCGCCCAGATTAAGGAATACGGATGCATTCTGGACCATCCACTCTGACATGTTGGTGAGCTGAAGGGCTTCGGTGACATTGTGACGCATAAATTCGCATAGTTTTGGATCTTCGCCGTAGTCATCGTGATAGTCAACGCCGAGGCGAACTCTTTTCTGGGTGTTATAGAGGAAAACGCCGTCGGTGTATTCAGCTATAACTGCCTGAATTTTGGAACTCTCCTCCAGAGCGCTCAACCATCGTCTTTGGTAGACCAATTGAGCGATGTCGGCAGCCACACTGGATATATTGACATAGCCGGTTTGATCCACAATTCCCAATTGCAGTAGGAAAGGAGCGTAGGCCAAGGTGCTGTCCAGGGGTGAGGTCCAAGGGTTACCGACCACCACTGACTTGGGGTCACAAACTATGCCATTGGGCCGTCGCGTGGCCAGATACAGTTCCAATGCAAATTCGGGCGCCATTTTGCCTCCATAGCTTTCAGAGAATATATGCAGAGGCACTGCCTGAAATTCCTTGTGCTTAGCTAAAAAGCTTTTCATTAGTGTGACCAGATCTTGGGCTATCTGCTGATTATTTTCCGCATAACGACCATGTGACTCCACATAACTGAAGCCCGTGCCAACCGGACTATCGATAAAGAGCACATTCACGTGTTTTACCCAGTTGCTCTCTCTAGGTCGTCCCTCAATATCAATGGGTCCCAACTGCTCAAAGCAGCCGCCACCAGTCGACGCTACACCAGGTCCGCCCTGCAGCCAAATGACCAACGGTCGCTCTGTATAGTGGCTAACATTGGCTGTGGTATAGTAGAGCCAATAAAATAAGTGGGCACCATCGCGTACCTCGACATAATCCCAATCTTGTTCACCGGGTCCGAATCCACGACGCGCTAATATTAAATGAATTAGTTCGTTGAGTATTGTTTCGAGACAAATTTACCTTGTCCACAGCCGACAAGCCACTGTAAAAAGAGTATTGCCAAGATCCGATAATTAACTAGCATTGCGTCGGCCACCACGCCCACTTTTAGTGAGAGCACTCTAAGATTTGACGGCGTCCAATAAGTTCTATCCACAAATGCGCACTGAACGACTGGGGCAGCTTTTTTCCTCAATTTGCTATTTATATCATGGAATAAACAAATAAAACTTTCTGGAAAACTGCGAGGTTTTCATGGAAAATTAAAAATAAATGGCCAACAGATCTGTGTTTATGTCGATGATCGATATGAAGAGATAGATAGTCTCCCTCTCTATCTATTATTCCCAGGCTTCTTCATTGTGACGTCAGCAATGATCAACTGCAGATGCCATTCAAGTGCACAGTGGTTCAAAAGCAATGTTTTTAAGATGTACCATATACCAACAATAAATAACAAAATCTAACCAAAATTTTTTCAACAATCTTAGCTTTTATTCAAAATTCGTGCAGTCACTACTAGTGAGTAGTTAAAGAAATGAATTTTTTCTAAGCATTTGAATCCTTATCATCATAGTGGGTTACAGCTTTCAAAACATGCTGCATGGCGGTGGGATTGTCAGCTGGGGCCATGTGTCCCGCTCGATTGATCCAATACATTCCGAAATTTCCGCCAACTTTTTCATAGCCCTGAAGTCTGTTATTAACAACAATCGGCTGTCGCTTAGCCTCAACGTATCTTGATTTATTAGCCCAAGTAATATCTTTAATGAACGCCAGATTGGCTGCTGTCGGTATCAATGCGTCCAATTGACCCGAAAATATATTTACCTTAACTAACGTTTCATTTAAGAGTCGAGGAACTTGAGGAAACACAAAAGTTTTTAGATCTTAGATACCAAATAAATGCATATACTTACTGATATATACATCTGATTTCAGCCGATCTGCATGCAGAGCTTCCAAAACATTCAAAATTTGTTCACTGTAGACACTGCCATTAACTTGCAAGGCCTCGCTGATGTTGTTTTTCATGAAGTCTACTAACTCCCTTGCAAATCCATATGTCCGATCCTCCTCGGGATCCACATGAGTTTGTGTATTGTATATATATATTTCACCCGTCAGATTCTGTACAAGATCAAACCATACCCGATATTCATCGGTTGCCTCGGAAAATTCATGTTTTTTCACTGCACTCAAAATCTTTTCCTCTTGTCTATTAATCAAATCCACATCATCCTCATCAATGAATCCATTTACGAAAAGATAGCGAGAGTGCTCTCGGCAAATGTGACGAGTTGATATCCATGGACTCCCAAGTGAAATGGACTTTAGTAGGTTTGGCTCAGCCAATTCGCCGTTTTTGAACGCCAAATCCAATTTCAAAGCGAATTCTGGAACCATTCGACCTCCATAACTCTCCGTAAAAATGTGCAGGGGAACTTTCTTGAATTCCTGGTGCTTTTTGTAAAAGTATTGCATAAAGGTCACTAGATCATTGGTCAGCTCGTTGTTATTGGTTGTCAGGAGTGTGATATTATCGACGTAGCTAAAGCCTGCTCCCACAGGACTATCGATAAACAACACATTTACATGCTGCACCCAATTGCCCTCTCGCGGATTTCGATCCATATCCACTGGTCCGATTTCGAAAAAGTTTCCCAGCAAAGTGGATGATCCCCCTGGACCACCTTGCAACCAAATAACAAGAGGACGTTCCGTATAGTGGCTGACATTGGCCGTGGTGTAATAGAGCCAATAGAACATGTGGGCACCTTCGCGTACCTCCACATAGTCCCAATGTTGTTCTCCCGGTCCGAATCCCTGACCTCGACCTTGAACCATGGCAAAAATGCCAAAAAGTAGAAAGCAGCGCTGATAGAACATTCTCACAGTAAATTCACTAAAAAACTGAACCTCCAGCTTTACGCTATTCCGCTATTTATTGCTAAAAATGTTCATGAAAATATTTCCATATTAATGTGAGTGCAAACCTTGAACTCATTTATTTGGCGCTTCGTGAAATTATCGGCACATACATATTATGTACATATTTTTAGTGTTTATCTGATTCTTGTACCCTTGCATATGGGTGTCGTAATACGGTAACAAATAAATGTATTTACTACATACAGTAGAGGAAAAAAGTCAACATACATCTCCAAATTTGACAAACTTCGGCTTCTTGCAATATAAATTTAAAATGTAAGTATGCCATAATTTAGAGAACAGAATATATTTAAACACTTGAAGTTACTGGCAAAAAACGAAAGAAGTGGCAGAAAAATGTCTACATACACCTAAATCCCTCCTCTTAATAACTTAAAAAAACAATGATAAATTGTATATTTCAAGACTCTTTCGACAAATGGCTTCTTTGTAGGTCTTACTGCTCAAAGTTTTTTAAAAAAACATGATTTAATCGGAAAAAATAAGATAACTTAATGTCTATTTCAAAGTATCCTTACAAAAGTCCTTCAAAAAGCAAAACTTATAGGCAGAAAAAGACGAAACCAATCGCGATATGTTCCTTAAGGAATAAACTTTTAAGGAGTACTCTGGTGCCTTTTGGCGCCATTTGGAGTTAGCTGACGGGTCTTTTCGGAATGCAACATAGTTCTCTATTCCTCAAGGAACATATTGCGATATGTTTCGTCCTTTCATTTAAGAGGATGGACTTCGGTCTATGTAGACTGAAACAAAATTTGTTTTTCTCACTTACTTACATTTTTAATTTTTATTGCGAAAAGCCGAAGTTTGACAAAATTTGAGGTGAATCTTGACTTTTTTCCTTGACTGTATGCATAAGTACACTTTTTGGTCATAATTATTATTTTACTTTATTGTTGGAAGAAACTATTCAGATTTAACGTGTCTATGGCCAATTGGTTATAGCAATTTTTGAACTCTACCAATCCTCATTTTTGTTTATACTAATCGATCATTAGAAAATTATAAACATTTTTATTATTTGTATATTTATTTCTCACAATCAATGTACAAATGGGTGAAAGGTTTAATTTATTTTGTGGGTATGTTTGAATACATTTGTTTATAATTAGAATGAAGTAAGTAGTGAGTCGTCTCGACGACTTTCGTATACCATGCACCAAGTAAAATAAATGTTTTGAATCTATTTTCTCAAAATTTTATGAACATGCTGCTTAGCCAGCATATGTATCTCGCTTACTCTTACAGCACAAGAGCACTTTAGGCAATTTCGTCATTATGGCCAACCTAATGGAAATCGTTTATATGCAAAAGTTGACTATTTTATTTATCCGATGTTGATCGAATTTGGGACGATACTGGATATTGATTGCAGTAGTTAACAAATTGCGGGAGAATATTTGGAATATTTTTACAAATTAGGTGGTCGGAAGGGGGCGTCACAAATTTTATATGTCTCTAGGTATTATAGTTTTTGAGAAAATCAGTTCTGTGATAGCGTCTATGTGTGTGTATGCGTGTGCTCTGATGATTCGAGCAATGACGTACTAGGCAGCAGGCAGCAGGCAGCGCTGCCGGCAGCAGTTGAGCAGAGACGATTTATATTGACAGTGACTTGTGTTTTATTTATCAAATCAGGTTGAAATTGTGGGATCATAGCGATACTCCAACTGCTTCACATATATTTGATATATAACAACTATATGATACAGTAGTCTGATCATAAAGATTTTCAAACTTGATCTAACTAATGAAATAAAAACCACAGAAAACAAATTTCAGCCCGATAGCTTTAAAGTCGGCTGAGAAAAACGCATACGCACAGACGGACAGACGGACATGGCTATATCGACTCAGATTCTCATACTGATCAAGAATATATATACTTTATGGGGTCGGAAACGTCTCCTTCTGTGCGTTACAAACATCTGACCAATTTTATAATACCCTTTGCAAGGGTCTTTGTAGATTTGCAAGCTCAGCAAAAGAATAAATAGTCCAATTTTTTTCCCATCATGACCAAATTGTCTCAAAGATTTTAATAATGCTAAAATTGTTAGCGCAACTACTGCTTTGCATAAGTAAGCGTATGAGGGAGAGGGAGAAAGGAATAATTGGTAAAGATTGAGAGAATTTCTGGATTCAGCTTCGATGAATAAGACGCGCGAAAGCGAGAAAATAAATTTTCATATATTGAACAGAACTTGTCTGAACGTGATCTGCTTTCTATATGTAACATATTCGGAATAGGGCATGAAGTAGAGAATCTGTAGTCGCACATATTTCACGAACTTCGCAGTTTACTAAGTAAACTTTACTTTGTGAACATTTGATGGATCAGATGTGAGGAACGGATTTCGGAGATCAAAAAACAAAAACAGTCGGAAGGTGGATCAGTTTACAAGAGTTTTAGTCCTTGTCAAAAAGCATGATGGCTCACCGGGACTTTGTTTCGACTTCAGACGGTAATTATCAAAGATCACTTTGATAGACTCCAAGATGCAAAGATATTCAGTACAATATATCTGAAAAGCTGATTTGTTACGTACCAGTGGCCGAGTCAAGCAAGAAGTACACATCGTTTGTGACGCATAGTGGCCAATATCAATTTAAGAAGATACGTTTTGGGCTCTCCAATTCGCCTGGTGGCCCTAACTCACCGAGGGATTGTACTACCCTACATACACGACGTAATAATCCCAGCAAAAGACGGAAAAGAAGCTGTTCTTAGATTAAAATAGGTCTTTAATACCTGCAAAGACTATGGACTGGAACTCAACATGAAGAAGTGTTATTTTTTTGAAAACACGAATCCAAAATTTTAACACATATTATAGAAAATTTGATGTTGCATCTGACAGCCTTTGAAGGTGTTTTGAAATTCAAAAAAGACACCTAAGCCATTGGAAATTTTTTTTTGGCTTAAGTGGGTATTTCAGGAAAAATATACTCAACTACGCAATCATTGCAAAACCGTTAACAGACTTGTTAAATCCAATCTATCTAGGTGAAGTAGATGAGTATGCAATCAGTTTATTAAACCAAAAGTAGGAAACCGAAGTTCATACAGATGCTTTAATAAATGGATTCGGAGCATTTCTATTTCAAAATTCAGATGAAAATGACGCAAGCACATATCCATAGTATTGATTGCCACACCCTTCGAGCTGCTAATAGGAGTGAAGATGCGAACCGAAGATGATCATCAGCTGATACAACTAATCAATCAACAACCGCAACGAACTACGATGCAAAGCCGAGACACAGGCCCTGAAGATGCAAAACGAGAATAAAAAGTCCTACAATCTGAAACGTAAACCAGCAAAACGAAATGACTTTGGTGATACAGTAGCCACAAAGCAAACAAAGGAGCTGGCTTGTTAAAATGAAGCAAAACATTGCGTACCATGAAGATGGGAAGCTGAAAGGGTCCAAAAAATAAGTCAACATGTGCGGAATATATGAAGCCATGGTCAACAGACTATGATGATGTTAATGATGCCGCGCATTCGGGGCGAATGCTTAGTCAGGACGGCCGGATGTGGGGTTGGGTTTGTAATCTATTTCCTATCTACATCATTAACCAAAATATAAATATGTTTAAGAATAAACATCGTGTTCATCTGAAATGGCTTCGCCAAATCAGATTGACCAAAGAAATATACAAAACGAAACAAAACCATAAACAAAATAAGTCATAAAAATGCATATGACATTTATTGCTTAATACCAAACAAAACATGCATCCACACTCTGTGGAAAACACTTAAGATTATAACTGAAATATAAACATTAGAATAAGCATTTTTAAGAACAAATGTCGCCTCCTAGAGTTTAAGAGTTCTTTTATATACACAACAGATCTTTAAATAAAATCAGTTCATATTTTGAATTCAACGAATGAAGATTGGGTTATTCTTTCCTTCGCCCTGGAAGCCCTAATCAAATATGTAGAACGATCTCATCTCAAATTGTACCTTAAAGGCTTGAACAATTCTTTGTTTGTCTAACCTAGTATTCAGACATAGAATTAGAGTTGATTATTTTGATGCAACGATTAGGATAATTTAAATATTTAATGTCAGACTAATACATATTAGTACATACTTTATAGTTATCATTCAATGTAAGATTGTCATCAATTTATCTTACTATTCGACCTTAAATCATCATATTGGGTAACAGCTTTTAATATATATTGCATGGCTGTGGGATTCTCCCTTGCGACCATATGACCTGCACGATTGATCCAGTACATAGCAAAATTGCTGCCAATTTTCTCATAACCCTGTAAGAGCCCATTAATATTAATTGGTTTTCTTGTAGCTTGAAGATATTCCTTTTTATTTCGCCACTCCCAATCGTTAATGAGTGCAAGAGTGCCTATCGTGGTAGACAATACATCCAACTGACCCGAAAATATCGATACATTAATCGACGTCTCGTCCAAAAGACGCGGAACTGAAACAAATAGTCGAAAATTTACTATTTAAAGTAAGCATTGAAATAAGGAAAACTCACTGGTATTAATAGATGACCGCATTATTTTAAAATCAAAATGATCAAGTAAATCAATCATTTGTGATCCGTAGACACTACCATTTATTTTCAATGCCTCGCTAATATTTCTCGCCATGAATTCCATCAAATCTTTTGAGTACCCATAAACTTCCTCTCCTCCGAAATCCCAAATAGTTTGTGTGTTATATAAACTTACATTGCTGGTAATATTTTGAAGAAGGCGAAACCATTCGAACATTGTATCTTTATCAATTTCCTTGGTCTTTTTTAGCTGAGCATCAAGCAAAGCCACTCCATCTTCATCTATCAAACCATTTACGAATAGATACCGAGAGTGTTCTCTAATAGTATGCATGGGAGATATCCATGGGTTACCGATGGATATTGACTTTAATAGATCAGGCTGCGCCATTGTGCCATTCTTCAAAGCCAAAGCCAATTTACGAGCAAATTCTGGAACCATTACACCTCCATAGCTCTCCGAAAAAATATGCAGTGGAACTGTCTGAAATTCCTTGTGCTTTTTATAAAAGTTTTCCATGAAGGACACTAGATCATTGGTCAGTTCATTGTTGTTGGTGACTAGCAGGCTAGTATTATCGACGTAGCTAAAGCCTGCTCCCACAGGACTATCGATGAACAACACGTTTACATGCTGCACGAAATTGCCTTCTCTGATATTTCCATGTATATCCACTGGTCCTAGCTCGTAGAAGTTTCCAAGCCCTGTGGATGGTCCCCCTGGACCACCTTGCAACCAAACAACAAGAGGACGTTCCGTATAGTGGCTGACATTGGCCGTGGTGTAATACAGCCAATAGAACATGTGGGCACCTTCGCGTACCTCCACATAGTCCCAATATTGTTCTCCTGGTCCGAATCCCTGACCTCGACCTTGGACAGAGGCAAATATACTGCAAGTTAGAAGGCACTTCCAAAAGAACATTCTCCTCTTTGATGCACTAGAAAACTGATCAAAAATGTAAGCTGTATTCTGCTTTTTATATACAGAAATTCTTACTATAAACATATTTAAAAATGGATTGCAAAATTGAACTGCAACATTCCATTATATGTAAATTTTGGCATTTGTTTATTACAATTTAGTAGTGGATGTGGATGGATATATGTAGGTACATATTAGATTAGTTTATTGTTTTAGAAAGTCAGTTTGAAACCTACCAAACACTAGTTCATCCAAAACTTTAAAGGTCTGTATTTTATATATCTTTAGGCCCATTGACTTAGTTTTTTTAATTTGTCTTAATTTGTTATTTATTAAAATTCTTCGCCCACACCCTCAAGTTTTGTCAGAAAAGTTTGCATTGTAGCCATGTGTTCATATATTTGTCTAAAACGAATATATATACATTCCCAAATATGAAGAAACAATTGCTAAAAGTGTAAAAGGAAATACTTGTCCTTGCTTGAACCCAGTCAGATAACTTTTAATATTAGCTAAATGTAAATATCAACATTCAAAAATCACAAACCGATGGAAACTTTGTTGCAGAAATATGAATATGAAAGTCAACGAAAAATAAGCTTTTTTAAAAAAATGAAGTAAGTAAGTCGTCTCGCCGACTTGGATATACCATACACCAGTAAAACAAATATTTTAAATTTATAATAACCAATACATTTTCGTATTTAAAAAAAACTGTTCACATGCTTTTCACAAGCATATCTTAGTATTTCGCTCACTCAAGCATACGAGCACCCTAGCGCCCCCACCAGCCAACGGCCAACTCCGGCCATATGGAAAAACGTTTATATGCATAACTTGGCTATTTTTAGTCCGATTTTGATCAAATTTGGTATTTTGCTGAACATTAGTATCAAATTTAAGTGTGCTAAATTTGATTGCACACGGTAGAAAATTACGGGAGATAATCGAGTTTTTTCAAATTACGGGGGCGGAGGGGGGCGTGGCAAAATCTTTACACATCAAAAATGTGCGCAATTACTAAGCAAATATTTATACTAACTATGGTGTCTCTAGTTGAAATAGTTTTTGAGAAAATCGGTTTTATTTAATTTGCGGGGGCGGTAGGGGGCGTGGCAAAATTTTTACAAATACAAAATGTGCGCATTTACAAAGCAAATATACATACCAAATTTTGTGTCTCTAGTTGCTATAGTGTTTAAGAAAATCGGTTTTATATCATTTGCGGGGGCGGTAGGGGGCGTGGCAAACATTTGAAACAAACTCGATAAGCGTACATATGACACGAGTCTACATACCAAATTTGGTGGCTCTAGCTCTTATAGTCTCCGAGATCTAGGCGTTCATACAGACGGACGGACGGACGGACGGACGGACAGACGGACATGGCTAGATCGTCTCGGCTGTTGATGCTGATCAAGAATATATATACTTTATGGGGTCGGAAAAGCTTCCTTCTGCCTGTTACATACATTTTAGCGACTTTAATATACCATTTCACCCTATGGGTGTATGGTACCACTTTGATAACTATAATAACTTAAAAAAAATACCATGGATGAATCCCCCGATATTAGATTGGGTTCTTCTATGGCTGGGAATTCATTGCAATGTCAATGAATTCGTAAGACATTTTTAAAAGACGAATCACCAGAAAAAAAGCAAAATGTAATCAATTTAAATTGCATTAATTAAACAATCATATCGACACGTTTATTCAAAATCCGTACAGTCACACGTACAAACAAATACCAATTAATCTAGTAGTTTTTTCTGAATTTATTTCTAAGCATTTGAATCCTTATCATCATAGTGGGTTACAGCTTTCAAAACATGCTGCATGGCGGTGGGATTGTCAGCTGGGGCCATGTGTCCCGCTCGATTGATCCAATACATTCCGAAATTTCCGCCAACTTTTTCATAGCCCTGAAGTCTGTTATTAACAACAATCGGCTGTCGCTTAGCCTCAACGTATCTTGATTTATTAGCCCAAGTAATATCTTTAATGAACGCCAGATTGGCTGCTGTCGGTATCAATGCGTCCAATTGACCCGAAAATATATTTACCTTAACTAACGTTTCATTTAAGAGTCGAGGAACTTGAGGAAACACAAAAGTTTTTAGATCTTAGATACCAAATAAATGCATATACTTACTGATATATATATCTGATTTCAGCCGATCTGCATGCAGAGCTTCCAAAACATTCAAAATTTGTTCACTGAAGACACTGCCATTAACTTGCAAGGCCTCGCTGATGTTATTTTTCATGAAGTCTAATAACTCCCTTGCAAATCCATATGTCCGATCATCCTCGGGATCCACATGAGTTTGTGTATTGTATATATATATTTCACTCGTCAGATTCTGTACAAGATCAAACCATACCAGATATTCATCGGTTGCCTCGGAAAATTCATGATTATTCACTGCACTCAAAATCTTTTCCTCTTGACTATTAATCAAAACCACATCATCCTCATCAATGAATCCATTTACGAAAAGATAGCGAGAGTGCTCTCGGCAAATGTGACGAGTTGATATCCATGGACTCCCAAGTGAAATGGACTTTAGTAGGTTTGGCTCAGCCAATTCGCCGTTTTTGAACGCCAAATCCAATTTCAAAGCGAATTCTGGAACCATTCGACCTCCATAACTCTCCGTAAAAATGTGCAGGGGAACTTTCTTGAATTCCTGGTGCTTTTTGTAAAAGTATTGCATAAAGGTCACTAGATCATTGGTCAGCTCGTTGTTATTGGTTGTCAGGAGTGTGATATTATCGACGTAGCTAAAGCCTGCTCCCACAGGACTATCGATAAACAACACATTTACATGCTGCACCCAATTGCCTTCTCGCGGATTTCCATCCATATCCACTGGTCCGATTTCGAAAAAGTTTCCCAGCAAAGTGGATGATCCCCCTGGACCACCTTGCAACCAAATAACAAGAGGACGTTCCGTATAGTGGCTGACATTGGCCGTGGTGTAATAGAGCCAATAGAACATGTGGGCACCTTCGCGTACCTCCACATAGTCCCAATGTTGTTCTCCCGGTCCGAATCCCTGACCTCCTCCTTGAGGCATGAAAAAAATAGTGCAGATTAGAAGGCACTTCCAAAAGAACATTCTCCTCTTTGATGCACTTGAAAACTGATTAAAAATATATGCTGTATACTTAAATTTATTCACAGAAATTCTTACTATTTAGAGTTTATTTGGGTTGAATTTTTTGATAATAGTATACCGTAGCAATTGTTTTTTACAACTTTTATCTTGCCTGTGCACTTGCAGATAAGTTAGCTTTTTGGATATTATTATTAGGACTCTTTTTTCTAGTATTATATAGAGGATCAGATTCAAAACTGTGATCACTTATCGGTAACACATTACTTGACGCTTCGTGATATTTTCGGCACCATTTCATTTTATAATATGTATTTTATTGTTTATATATACTTTTCATTATTTTGGGAAGAAACTATTCTACTCTCTAGTCGATATTGATGACTTAGAGCAACACAAAAGCTAAAGATGTCGAAAACTAAACTTTTTGAGCTACTCGGTAAACTGCATGGACAAGTTTGTTTCGTATCAAGACACATTATATCTCCTTTTCTCACTTTAATTTCAACTACTTCAACTATTATTTAATTATTTCATCCGCGATACCCATTTGTTTCCAGATGGAAATTATCAATTTTTTATACTCGTCAAAATAATTTGGGTTTTTGATTATCGTATGATCTCATGATACCAGTCTTTGAAAATCAACTGAAATTAGGCAGGCAGCATAGTTTTCCAACATTTTAAAATCACTAACGACGAAAGATCTTAAAAATGTATTGTATAAACATAAATTTGTTGAATGATCTAACCTCAACTTTTAACTAAAAATGCTTGAATAACATCGTGGTAATTATTCGAACTTTAATGGTAATTTATATCTCGGTATTCAAACATAAAAATATAGTTGAAAACATCACTTGATAAAATTGAAATGGTAATTTAAATATTCAATTAACACTTTGTAAAATTGTCAATAATTTATCTTACTATTCGACCTTATATCATCATATTGGGTAACAGCTTTTAATATATATTGCATGGCTGTGGGATTCTCCCTTGCGACCATATGTCCTGCACGATTGATCCAGTACATAGCAAAATTGCTGCCAATTTTCTCATAACCCTGTAAGAGCCCATTAATATTAATTGGTTTTCTTGTAGCTTGAAGATATTCCTTTTTATTTCGCCACTCCCAATCGTTAATGAGTGCCAGGGTGCCTACCGTGTTACACATTATATCCAATTCACCGGAAAATATAGACACTGTAATCGACGTCTCGTTCAAAAGACGCGGAACTGAAACCAATACTCGAAAATTGATTATTTAAAGTAAGCATTGAAATAAGGAAAACTCACTGGTATTTATAGATGATCGCGTTATTTTAAAAACAAACTTATTAAGTAGGTCAGTTATTTGTGATCCGTAGACACTACCTTTTATTTTCAATGCCTCGCTAATATTTCTCGCCATGAATTTCACCAAATTTGATGAGTACCCATACCCATATTCTTCTCTTAAATCCACGCTAGAATTTGTGTTATATAAACCTGCATTACTGGTAAGATTGTCAATAAGATCAAACCACTCCAACTCAGTATCAGTATCAAATTCCTTGATTTTTTTTAGCTGAGCATCAAGCAAAGCCACTCCATCTTCATCTATCAAACCATTTACGAATAGATACCGAGAGTGTTCTCTAATAGTATGCATGGGAGATATCCATGGGTTACCGATGGATATTGACTTTAATAGATCAGGCTGCGCCATTGTGCCATTCTTCAAAGCCAAAGCCAATTTACGAGCAAATTCTGGAACCATTACACCTCCATAGCTCTCCGAAAAAATATGCAGTGGAACTGTCTGAAATTCCTTGTGCTTTTTATAAAAGTTTTCCATGAAGGACACTAGATCATTGGTCAGTTCATTGTTGTTGGTGACTAGCAGGCTAGTATTATCGACGTAGCTAAAGCCTGCTCCCACAGGACTATCGATGAACAACACGTTTACATGCTGCACGAAATTGCCTTCTCTGATATTTCCATGTATATCCACTGGTCCTAGCTCGTAGAAGTTTCCAAGCCCTGTGGATGGTCCCCCTGGACCACCTTGCAACCAAACAACAAGAGGACGTTCCGTATAGTGGCTGACATTGGCCGTGGTGTAATACAGCCAATAGAACATGTGGGCACCTTCGCGTACCTCCACATAGTCCCAATATTGTTCTCCTGGTCCGAATCCCTGACCTCGACCTTGAACCATGGCAAAAATGCCAAAAAGTAGGAAGCATATCCAATAGAACATTTCCCTTGTTTATACACTAGAAAACTGATTAAAAATGTAAGCATTGTACTTGTGTTTATATACAGAAATTCTCACTACAAACAATTGAATATTCGAAATACTCTTTGATGCAATTTATAGTTTATTTAGATGAAGTTTTTAGATAAAACGAAAAATCGCAATGCTTTGAAAATTTTGCATTAAATAAAAAAAAAACATTTTTTAATGATTACGCAGGCCGACATTTTCGAGGTCTTGAAAAAGTGTTTTAAGTTCAATAGGTCGCCTATAGTAATTGGAAGGTGCTGATAATGGCCCTGTACTTAGTTTTTGTCCATCACGTCAGGTTTTCGAAAAAAATGTGTTGAAAAGATTCAATATTACCTCATTTGCAATATTTTATTGAAAAATATAAACATAATATAATACTGAAAACAGTATTATTTTAACCTATTAATATAGAAGGTATAATTTAAAAGCAATTTACAGAATATCAATGAGGTATTTCTTTGATATAATGCATAAAATCATACCCTTTGGATATGGTTCTAAAATGAGTAAAATTTGAGCCATAAGGTATGCTATAGCGATTTGAAGAATTCGCTGCTTTTTAATTTTAAAGAATTAGAGGAATCCTATGCATCTAACAAATTATTTGTTAGTAATGTTTGCAAACGAGAGCTGTTTTTCTTAAATAAAATATTCTAATATTTCTTAAAAATGTAAACACAAAAGAATTGTAACTTTCTATGGTATACTTTTGGGTACCTATTTTCCAATCCCAAATCCCCTAATTTCTCAAAATCTGGACGTGATGGGCAAAAACCGAGTATGCAGTCAGAATCAGCGTACCCGAATTAGTTACGGACACATCTCAAATTAACGTCACCAAAAATCATGTCGGCCTGTGTTATTAATCAAAGGGTCGTTATGTGTATAGTTGTCGTGTTTAAGTTCTACATTGGCTTAATTTTTTTTGCGTTACATTAATTTATTACACCCTAAAGTTTTGTCAGAAAAGGCAGAGTATAGAAATTGCATTGCAGACACGTGTTTTTGTACTTGTTCAATTCAAAGTCCATATATTTGTCTAAAACGCATATATATACATTCCAAATTATTAACAAACAATTGCCAAAGATGTAAAAGGAAAAGTTTTCGTTAGTTCTCGATTCTATATGTAAGTATTTGTCTGATTTTATAATTATTAAAGTTAAATTGCTTGCACCTGGAACAATTGGCAGCTCACACCGAAAAGAAATTTTGTAAAAGTAATTAACAAATTTTTCTGTGTGTTTTATCATTTCTGTCAAATGCATGGCGCCATAATGGAAAGACCTTTTGTCCTGCTCGACAAACGCCTAACCGTGCTGAGCGAAGAACGATGATTGTGTTTGGTCGAAAGGGTGGAGGAAAGAGGAACAGCATGTCTTTTAATGAGAGCTGCCACCTTGCCACGATGACAAGTGGAGACCGCAAACGGAAATCAATTTGCCGAACGTGGCTGGCGATATGCCGCCTGAAGCTGGAAGCGGTCGAAACTGCAAAAACCGAAATTGCCAGTTGAATGCGTTTTCGATTGTCCATTAAGCAGATCCTCCTGCTGTCGTTGTTGCTTCTGCTTCTGCTCCTGCTTTTTCCGCCTTCTTTTGCTTTGGTTTTTGCAGTGCCAAAAGTCATTTTCAAGCAATTGGCTTGGCTGGCAATCCAGACACACAAACGCCAACACACACTGCTACAAAGAGTGGGACACGCACACTTGCACAATAAATTTGCAACAGTGCAATAGGGGCAATGACCACGCCTTCTTTTTGCAACATGCAGATGCTTAGTCCAGACACACAAACACACACAAAGAGCTAAACGGGTAGAGAGCAGGAGGGGCTTAGCAGGAGAAATGCAGGCTAGCTGAAACTCGAGGATGCAGTCGAGTGCGAAATTGCAAACAGCAACAACAAAAAGCGCTGAAAAGTATGCTTCCATACACACACACGAGCGCTCGCTCAGACGTACATATATACACACACAAAGAATTGTCCTGGTTTTTGTGTGTGGGTGTAGCCAAACGGTTTTTTGACTCAACGAAACACAAACAGACTCGCTTAACCATTTGACGCTGTTTTTCGTGTTTTCTCTCTCTCTCTCTCTCTCTCTTTCTGTGGTGCTTTCTATCTCTATTTCACCCATTCATTGTCTTTGGGTCGATGTCTGTCCCTGGCATTTTGTTGTTTTTGTCACGTAAATTACAAGTTTTTCATTTGTGGTTGTTTCTGTCCTTTTCTCTACCATGTGTCCTTTTCCATTTATTTTGCCATTGACGCCATCATATTTTACACTTAGCTAAGGGAAAAAGGGTCAAATAGCAAATGCATTAGGGGCAACAAAGAGTAAAAGAAACTAAAAGAAACTCTTCCAAAAAACACTGCCAATTTTTTTTTTTTTTTTTTTTTTACCATGAATGATTGAAAAGATTTATTAAAATCATCTTTATACTCCAGTAGATTGAAGATTTCTTTTTCTATATGAAATGAAGACATAGAATCAATATGTTCTATGTTAACTGTTGTACAACATTATATAAGATGTATTTATATCATGTTAGATATAAGATATAAAATATTTTAGGTTTCCCTTAGATATGTACTTACTGAATGAATTTTTTTTTGCACTTCCGCTAAAACGTTACAGACTTGTTCGACGATTTCGATGAAAATGTTTTTACTTTAAGTGAACAACTTATATTTATATTAGCAAATATTTAGAAAGGGGGGTAAAGTTTTAAAAACAAGCTGATGAGCTCAAGTCAATAACTTGTTTTTGAGGTCGGAAATAATTCAAAAATAATTATATTTAAGTTTCAGTTTCCACTCCCATCTGTCATATAAAATTTAAGTTTACGATCAAATAAAACAAATTTTTATTTGGCTTTTTTTCATAATTTCAGTTTTTTTTTCCACACACTTTCAACTTAAGTTGAGATACTAAAAATTAACTCTATTACTAAATACAGTTGTACAGTTTTTTAAACTAACAATGTTTTGATAAGGAAACAAAATGCATTTGCCTAGAAACCACAACGTTTAAAACTTGAACAAATTCAAATGAAATTGATTTATTTATTATTATTATTATTATTTTTTTGTTTGTTTGTTCTGTTTGTTGGCTTAGATAGCATACATGTATTCGTTTGTATTAGGTACATATATGTTTATATATATGTGTGTATGTGTAGGTGTGTGTGTGTGAGTGTGTTTGGGTGTGTCTGTGTATGCATGTGTATTTACATTTGACTTAAGGATAGGATTTAGCGCGATTTCTTTCAGTTTGTTTAATTGAGAGGATGCAACATTTCAAAAATGTTTTTCATTTTGGATTTTTACAGTTACATACTTAGTATAGATTTAGGATTTAGGTATGTATGTAGGTATACATATATGTAGGGTTTTTATATATAGACTATGATTTCTTTTTGGTTTATTTCTGAGGGCTTTATCAAGTTGAATTTGCTATTTAATTTGCTATAGTTATATGATTTGCGTCTGTGGTGTATAATGGTTTATTTAAGGGTTTCATTTTTAGTTGGAAATGTTTATTCCAAATGATGTTAGATGCATATTGAATGCCCTGCTTTAAAGTCCACTGAAATCTCTCCTGTAAAAGGGACCAACGCATCACCGCAGCCAGTTGACCATGGTATGCATAAGATTCCAATTCATTCTCGAAGCCGATGAGGCGGCATCTGTAAATATACAAAACAAAAGAGAGAAAAGATTGAGATCAGATTAGCAAAGGGCACCCGCTGGTCAAATTAATCTTTGGATTAATTGCTTGTAGCTCAGCGCAGAGCATTAATAAATTGTGTGTTACCATCCCAGAACACAACACACACACACACACACACACACACACACACCAGCTATTCTAATAAGGTGATGCTGCATCCTTTGTCCTGGTCTAACCTTACCATTCTTTGATTACGTTTCTATGCTAACTTTGATTTAATGCCCTCCAGTTTATCATTCCTAATGGCGTGCGTGTAAATGTATCCCCTGTGTTTCTTTCTCTCTAGACGAATTCGTAATTTGTTTTAGTTACAAAAACAATCATGCAAACGATTTTTATGGTCCAAGTGTCCGGTGTGTGGTTAGTCGTTCTGTCTATTTGTGTCTGTGTGGGTCATTAGGCCATTGGCCATTCCTTATCTCTTTGGCCTAATTTTTAAACCTACTACCGGTAATTCGTAAGAGTTAATCCAATGTTTTATTGATTGTGATCCATGGACATGGAGAAATTAATTAAAGGGTTTACAAGGAAGCAAATAATTACAGATAATATCCGAAAATAAATTTTGTTTCAATATTAAAGTCTTTACTCACTTTTGTGCGTCAAGAATAATTCATTATGTTCATCCACATCGCCCGGTTGATCAAATGGATACATGTTCATATCGGGCGAGCGTCCAGAGGCCAATATTCTTGGGCGATCCTCTTCAATCATTTTTTCACTCTCCTGTGCATAGATATCATGTATGCGAGCTGAACATTTAAGCTGGGCAGTAAAAAATAAAAAAAATAATTTAATTTTCTGCATTTTGTCATTCTAATGAAAAAATTACCTTTAATCGTCCTTTGATGAAATGGTGAACTGTGACCACAAAGTTCAGCTCCAGAACCGAACTTTCAAGATGCTCAGCGAGATGTCGTTGTATATCATAAATGCGTAGATAGTTTGGTGGAACTTGGATATCATTAATCCACCAGGTGAGATTTGCCGCCGGCTTTGAATAATCCGACGAGCAATTCCCATTGACAATGTCACCCAATCGATATCTGGAGTGAATGCCAGTTATAATTGGTCGTTGGGTGGGCAATTCTAAACAAATATTAATACAAGTTGTAATATAATAGCAAACGGAATTATGATTGGATAACCTACCCACAACTTCCATGTCGGCAGCCACAATAGAAGTGTCAAAGGTAGGAGCATCGGCAGAAACTTCACATGCAAATTTTCCAGATATTGAAGTGGGGACATTACGCAATAATACATGACTTGCATTCGATTTTGTAGTCTGTTTAAAAATGATAATAGGTTTTTAACATTAGCATTAATATTTTGATTATGTTTAATAATTTAAATGGCACATGCAAGCTATCTAGAATAGACCTTTTTATTATTAATCTAATCATTAATAAACTAATATATATATATGTAGTTATTTTAAGTAAATATAGCATTTTTTAAATCAAAATATAGGCATTTCGAATTCAAGGAATTTTCTGTGTTCCGTCACGTCACGAAGGCCCATTAGCTCAGTTGGTTAGAGCGTCGTGCTAATAACGCGAAGGTCGCGGGTTCGATCCCCTCATGGGCCATGAGTTACTTTTTTTTACGACCGTTTTTTATTTTGTTTGCATATGAGGGTCTCTATAATAATCTTAATATAGTATGTACATATGTATAATATACATTGTTTATGGGATGTATGTATGTACATTCATCTTAAATATTATGCATGGTCGTAAGTCAGTTTAAACTGCTATTCATATTCGTCATTATAGAATTCATGATAAAGAAAAGAAAAAATTTGTTTTTCATATTCTAAAAACATAAAAAAAACTGTAATGGCTTTGAAAAAAAAAAAATTATATTTGGCCCATGAGGGGATCGAACCCGCGACCTTCGCGTTATTAGCACGACGCTCTAACCAACTGAGCTAATGGGCCTTGTTGACACGGGCGAGCACAGAGTGAGTTTTCCACGACGAGTATTTATTGATCGATCATCAATAGATTTAGATTCAAACTAAATGGCATTAGAAGCGTTTTGGTTAAATCTTCTGCTAAAACAGTGCAATATATCATTCTAAAAGTATGCTATAAAAAATATAAAAATAAGATGCATACTTCTAGGATGATTATTATATGTAAAAGAATGACATGCTTATAAAATCAAGCTTGTACACATAATATTTAAAAATTAGCAGGGATTAAAATTAAATCGAATCAAATTAAAAAGTTCCAACAAAAATTTATTTGTGCTTTGGTTTCTATGTTGGTCGGAGTCCGTTCTACTCATTGGCGGATACATAGATATACATATTATTTTCGTGGAGAAATTGATTTTCAAAATCCATTCGTTTTTGTATAATATGAGCTACTTAACATGTTAGAGAAGTTTCCGTTAATTCTTTAAATTACTTAAATACATATTTGTCTCGCCATATCGATTGAATAATTTTTGATTAAAGTTATTTTTTATTGCCAATAGATAAGATAAGAAAGCTTCATAGTTGTGGCATTTGAAAGAATTGATTGTTAATATAATTTGACTTTCATATTTTAGGCATATCTCATTTTAAGGCACCTTTAATTAAAGTCCCGATAAATTCAAGAGACCACAATGTATGTAGATATCTGTCAGCAATTTCCAATCATTTTCCGCAATTGTTCGTCACAATTCTGCGCAATTAATTTGCTGCAGGTAAACAAAATTGCCCATTACCAAGCCACTGGCGTAGTTGCATAATGCATACACGTTTTTCGCTTATATAAGATATGGCACTCGACCTGACCATACTGACATCTCCCCCACCTGCGTTGCCTGAACTCTGTCTTTTTCTCTCGCCTGTTGTCATTTTGCATTGTATGTTGTTGTTTTTATTATTATCGTAATATCAGCAAAAGTCAACAATAAATGCAGTAAAAGTGAAAAGTCAAAATTGTTAATTAAAAACTTTTTAACATGCTGAAAACAAACATTGATTCAGAGGCTATTTGGCCAGGGTCAGTGGGTGGTTGATAGGGTAAGGTGGGTGAAATAAATTGAAAAAAGTGTTTACACTTTATGCCTACAGTTATTTAAAGCAATTTACATTGAACTCTTTCATCTGCTGGCCTGCTTTCTTGAGTACTTACCTCAACATCGATTTCGTTGGTTTTCGTAAATATCTTCCATGCCGGATTCTCCTTTGGCGTATACCGATAAAACTCACGTCGTCCTCGATACCATTTCACCGTATATAGCGTATCGTTCTCGATGTCATAATTGCAGATTAAGAGCGCATTATCGCCGCGTTTAACAGCCGCTGGAATGCGAACATTGACATTGCGCAGTCCCTCACTGAATCCTGTTGAACGGTAAGAGTGAGAGTTTGAGAGAAAGTGAGTGGGTGGGGTATACATAAATGAGTTGTTATTACTGTTGTTGTTATTGTTGTTGTTGTCGTTACAGTTCAGCACTGTAAAGTTAGGTAAAAGACGCAGTGGAGGAGATAGAGGAGATGTAGGTAGATGACAGGGAAGAAGCTTAAATATGACAAGTTATTGTGGCTTAATTATGATCCCCCAAGGATTACAAATGGATTTTTGCTTGTGATGTTGAGAAACCAGCTTACCAGGAGCTTTGTGGCGGCATTTAAAGTTTGCTTTCACAACACACATTTATACACGTTTATATTGGCAAAAAACGTGCATTTACTTTTTGTCGGAACTGTCGTTATTTACATATTAAAATTATCTTAATTTATGATAAGTGCAAAAGTGATGTCATCATGCTTTTAGTATGGCCCTCCTCAAAAGTTTTCTTCATCTTAAATAATTTTTTTTTAATACTTTCGTAGTCTAATTTTAGTTTCTTTAGTGTAGTTCCAATACCTTTAATTTAAATCTTAATTTTATAACCTATTCTTTGTGGTGGTGGAAAGTTGTTTAAGCTGGAAGGTCACTCATTAAAAAATAAAATACTCATTCCATAATCCACTCACGATCAAGTTAGCATTCGGATTAATAATATTAATGATCCACATATCTCAATCGGTAGGCATTATAGCTTCGATTATCTTTCCCGTAAACCAAATTATCACTTCGAAGAGACCCCTCTGAACTGAAATCAACATGGCTTAAGTAGTTTATTAAAAATCATTTCAGAGACTAGACGTGTACGATTATTTTTTCACTGCACTGTTGGGACTATTGCCAGATACTTTTTTTCAATAAGTATGTGTATGAAAGCATATTGACTTTTATCAGAACTTTGTAAACTTATTTTATCTTTAATATAATATAATTTTTTCACTTATGGATATTAATTTTAAGCAATGAAAATATCCTTTCAATTTTTTACTCTCAATATAATATAACAAAACTAATGTGCTATTGTAAATTTTTGAATATAAACTACACATATATAACTAACAAAATCCAACGATTTATTAAAATTGCATTGTGTCAGGCAAAAAGGTTGACTCAAAATAGACACTTTTAATCATTTTCCTGTGTGGCATGTGATATCGTGAGGGTATTTAAATTTCGACTCAGCTGAATGAGTTTGCACCCCCCGATTTTCAGTACCTTAATTTAAAGCACTCAACTACATAAGCGAAGATATCATGGCTTGGTTGTTGCTATATACATAAGTATATCAGATTATTATGAAAGTTTCATGAATAAAAAAAAAGAAAATAAAACTGGGTCAGCGACCATGAAAAACGAAAAGCAAAACAAGCGGCAACCCAAAAAAATATAAAGAAACCAACAAAACAAACAAATTCCCATATCAACAGACCAAAACGTCTTGAGTGGGAGAGGGATAGCGCTATCGACGATCTGAACATTCACTGATCTCATCGCACTACCCAAAACCAAAATATATACGTATGTATGGTCAACATTTTTGGTTGCCATCGGCCCTTGTGGCCCTCCGCTGTTCGCCTGTTCCGAATTATAAAAAGCTTCCTACAAAATTGAAAATCGAAAGTGAGTCTCTTTTTGGCTTTCGTTGCTTGTGGCCAACTTCTCTCATAAATCATAAAAGATCCAACTGAAAAAAAGCTGAAGCCGAAACTATCTAGGAAATTGTGTTGGGGCAAGCGATCAGGGGTACAGGAAATGTTGAAGGCAAAGGGTTATGAGTTCTTCTTCTTATAGTTGGAGACCAATCACTAAACCGAACGAAAAGTTCAATGAACTTTTGTGTGCTGAGTAGGCATTTAATAATAACAAAAGAAGACAAAAAGCGTGTGCTGAGAATAGTAGTAATTTAAAATTCAGATGGGTCAATGAACTAGTAAGAGCTACTTGAACTAGCATTGTATACAATTAAAAAAATCTTTTTTAATTGGCTAGTATTTTAAGAGAAATTATAGTTTCTGGTTTTGAAAGTATTCATAAATTGCTAGATATTACGAAAAATAATTATTTAACACCTATTTATTTAAAAATTGTTTAGAGAAGTGTTGTTTAGACTGGTGTATCCTCACACTCATATCATTAGCTTTAAAAAAAATATATTGCTAATGAAATTTTTTTCATTGGCATTAAAAAAAGTAATTCTAATGAAATTGATTTTCATTGGCATTGAAAAAAAAAATAATTTTAATGAACATTTTTCCATTGGCATTGAAAAAAATCAATGCTAATGCAAATCAATTTCATTAGCATTGTTTTTTTGCAAATCAATTTCATTAGCAGTGTTTTTTTTCTTCAATGCTAATGAAAAAGTAATGCTTATGCTTAAAGGCACAGTAATAATCAAATACCTAGGTTGAAATTTAATTTTTATTTTAAAACATAGATTGAATTTAATAATATTTTGTCTTTTTATATTTATTATTTTCTTAGTGATCATAAATCTTCTTTTTCATGATGAAACTATTTAGTTAGACCAAGCTAAAAACAAATTAGGAAATTTAATATGTAATACGTAGAGACTGCAATCTCTGCAATTTAATGAGCAATTATACATTATTATTATACGAATGTATTAGGGTATATCCACTTCGGTGACCAGTTTTTATTTTTCATAGGTTAAAGCAGGATTATGTCAGGGGAACTAGCAGAACAAGCTCAGGTTTTTTGAAATAAGAACAATTTTATTGCTTATAACATAAATGTATTAAGAATATATTTCAACAATTGAATTGAATTTAGAATTTAACCGGTTATTGTTTTATTGCCAAATGGCTGAAGAGGGGCCTGGTCAGTGGCTACCCTCATGGATTGTCTCCAACTGCCAAGAGGCAACTGGCAACTACTGGCTATGGCTACTGTGAAGCTCGTTGCTGGTTGTTGTGGTTGTTGGGGCCTGAGTTCATTTCGGTTTCTGGTTAACCTTGAATGCTAATTGTTGTTTCACGTTGATTTTTATGGCACTCGCACGCGCTCTGCTCTCTGTACACACAAATACACAGACGGAGAGACATACATACATACACTAGGCGGCATAAATATTTTGACGAAGAAAAAGTTGCGCATTTTGTTGTTTAACTTTTAAATTTCTTTATAGAAAATGATTATTTAATTTTCCGTATTGTGTATGGTTAATACAAACTTAAAAATAGGAAAACAAAATTTTTTTGAAACAAACTTAACAAAATTATAATTCATTTAATATTTTAGAGTATGGCATAAGTATTTTGACAAGCTCTGTCATACTTAAAAAACATATTTTAGGATTAACAAAATTAATTTAACTAGCTTATATTTAGTAAAATGTATAACCTCCTTTAGCTTCAATTACTTTTTGGAGGCGTCGCGGCACAGAATCCACTAAATTTTGAAGGATTTCTGGAGATATCTCTTCCCATAAGGAAGAGAGCTCAGAAATCGTTTCTTCTCTGGTTTTGTTTAACGCTTCTGTTCTCTTGCGCTTCAAAAGAGACCAGACGTTTTCTATAATATTTAGATCTGGACTTTGGGGGGGCCAGTTTAGCGTTGGAACATCCAGATCCTTCAAAAAGTTGGTTATCATCTGGGCTTTATGGCATGGGGCGTTGTCCTGCTGGAGAATAAACGACTGCCCGATGAGCCGATCTCCGGAAGGAAAGGCATTTTCATTGAGGGTGGTCAGGTATTGGCCTTGGTTCATCGAACCAGAGATGGGAATGAAATCCCCCAGCCCATTATATGCCACACATCCCCAGAACATCACAGAGCCCCCACCATGGCTCACTTTTTGACAAACGGGCCGTCTCTTTTGTCTTTGCTCGATGGGCAGCTTTACAAATACTTTTTTTTTTGAAGAATTATACTCAAAGGAGCATTCATCTGTCCACAAAACACTTCTCCAGAACTCCTTTGGTTTGTTTATATGCTCCTTTGCAAATGCTAACCTTTTTACCTTGTTAACCTTTGAAATGAAAGGCACGTCCTTGGCTACAAATGTTCCGAACTCTCCTTCTTTCAAGCGCCGTCTGACTGTCCTTTCGCTGATTGACTTATTGGCTGTCAAATTCAGCAAATCGGCTGCTTTTTGAGGCTTCAGCAATACGTTTTTTTTAAACTCCCGTAGTAGGACTCGGTCATCAGTCAGGGTAGTTTTCCGTTTTGCGCCTGTTCTTTTTAAATTTTTCAACGAGTTATACTTTTTGTCCTTATTTATTTGGTAGTGCACCGTTTGTCGAGACACCTGGTACTCTTTGGCAATGTCTACTATTTTTTTTCCGGCGTGAAACTTAGCCACCATTGCCGATCTAACCTCCAAACTTAATTCAGCCGTTTTACCCATAGTTTACAATATGCCTTTCTAAATTTTTATTTTTTCAGTATCTTAAATATTTATTAAATTTAAATTCATACGACTTTTGGTTCAAACGCGCTCAAAACTGAAATCACATGTGCAAAATGATTTCGTCAAAATACTTATGCCACGCAGAAATTTGATGTTCGCTTGCATTCTTATAAGCAGAAAGAGAATGCAAAAGCTAAAGAACTTAAAATTTGGCATGCACATAGCTGTTAATAGATTCTTTGTTTTGACATTCATTTTCGCACCGTTATTTAACGGTACTACGAATGGACAGCTTCAAGAGGCACAAAACGATTTCGTCAAAATATTTATGCCGCCTAGTGTACATACCAGCACATAGACTACACTCTCGGTATCAGCATAAAAAAATAAAGAAAAAAAAAACATTCATGTTGGCCCCCAACCACCGCAATGCGATGCGTTGGATAGCTCCACCATTGCGCTGAGCGCCCGATCAAAATAGTACGAAAAAACTAATCACATACGCCATGCCGGTTGTCTAGCCGGGCAGCAGGCAGAGCTGGCCAGCCGGCAACCACAGATACTTAACCCGGCTGGGTTAGCTCTATGAAATTTGCGTAAGCAAAACAGATTGGGCCGAGCGGGTGGCGAGAGTTAGGTGTGCGATTGAGAGATTTGGCTAGTTATTTAGAAACCGTTGCTGTTCTATTTTGGCCAGGCCAACAGAAGAGGGCCCAGACCGAGAGTGAACGACGCGACGACTAAATACAAGTTGGCAGTCAATTGTTTTGAGTTTTGTTGCTTCGTTTAAATTTTTGTTGTTCAAGGAAACCTTGAGACGCGATCGAACTGGAAAACCTTGAGGAAAACCAGCTGCGGTTGCTTTTAGTATAGGTACGAAAACAAAAAAAAGGTGTGCGAGGAAATAAACAAGAAACATAAAACGAAATTAAACTACAATTCTCAGACGCAAGGAGTTCAGAAACTGCAGAGAGGATAACAAAATCGTCAGACTTAAAACTGTTTGCCATTATCCATTGTAGTCTAAATTAGACTTGCGGCTATACATACGTATTTCACATTAAGAGAAGTTATAGTAAGTTTAATCCCTACCATGAAACGAGCAAGTAGATTAATCATAGTCATGTAAAAAAGTTACATCAAATTACACATCTAAAGACTGACTGATACTAGATTAAGAAAATAGCGATTAGATTACGTGAAGCATGTTCTACCAAAGTAATGCATGAAAAAAATATTTTACTAGTCTAATTTTTTTGTTATTTAAACACTCGAGTTTTGGAAATAAACCATATTTTTTGTAAGCCTAATAAGAGATAATTGGATAGGTAAATAATAACCAATAATAAAAATATTAATGCTAAAGACATAAATAAACCAAAAGGTACTTAGCCTTTGCTAAGAGCAAAATAAAGTCTACAGTTAAATGTTTTTTAATTATACATACAAATATATCTTCTACTACTACTATAGATAAATGTATTTGGGGGCTACACCGATTACTAAACATTTTCTTAAATCGTTATAAACTCAAGTTAATTCTCAAAAATACATTCAGAAATAAATTTGGTATGTTTTTCTTTACCTATTATTATGACTTTATCATTTTTTTTCGATAGGCCGAGAAAAAAACAAAATTTTTGCAATTACATTTTTTTAAATTATTTCATAAAAGAAAACTAAAAAATTAAATTTGTTCCTTTTTATGTCTAATACATTTACGTTTAATTTATATATGAAGATATTAAGTTTCAACCATATGAGGAAGGGGGGAGCTAATCGGCTGTCCTGGAGTGTATGTATTATATACATACATATGTCATATTCAAAATCGAGTCTAAATCTTGTATTAAACAATACCCATCAATTTCAGTACTCAAACTGGCTAATCGGCGGAAATGTGTATACCCTCTATACATTGTGGAAAAGGGTAAACTAAATGTATGTAACACTTCAAAGTTATCAATTAGTTAAAATATGTGAGATACAATAGTTTTCGGTATGTTTATTTGTCTAGAAATTTATTAATTAGTAATGTCTAGACCAATATTAATTGCAGTTTTGCGGTTGTTTTCTTATAGTGTTATCACCCTATTGTAGTAGGGGGTAAGCAACACTTAAGAAATCTCTAAATGAGTACTTTTTCTCTCCCAAGTACTTTAAAATGAATGAAAAATCTCCTTGAAGATGTGCATGTTTTTCAATAGTTTTAAATCTCTTAATAATTAATTTTATTTCTCTCCATTTCGACTTTTTTTCTTGAGAGTAAGTTATTTACCACAAACCCACATAAAATTCAAAACTATATAAAGAAATCCCTTATTGCGCTTGGTTGCCTTTTTGTATCTTTTCTCTTTGCTGCTTCTTTGTACATTCAACAACCACAAAAAACAAAACAAAAAAAAAAAAGCAGAAAACACCCAAAACACTAAACGAGGTCAGAAACAACAAAGGCAACAACATAAGCAACGACAAAAACTAAACTGAAGTAAGAAATGCAGACAACACTCAACATTATGTTGGCCTGTTACTTTGTGCCTGTATATTATCGATCATGTTTTGAAAGCGAAAGTGAAGGCGTCAGCAGCAGCAGCAGCAGCAGCAACGGCAACTCATCGGGGTAGCAACACATCAGTGACGCCTCACACTGACTCTCTGACTCTGACGACGACATCTATCTACCTACACACTTGTAGATACAGTTGTTGTTGTTGTTGCTGGGTAGGCACCATTGCTGGCCCTCAGACAAGAGACAACAAAAATTTATTATTTCCATATAGTGGTCGTCGATTGTGGCTATGGCACGCATTCTGTTCGCCTGCTCCACAAACAAAGCCAGCTATCGATTTCTACATAAAAAACGAAAGTGAATTCACATTCGTTGACTGGGAACGGGTCTTGTAGGTTAGTCGGTGGGGGGGGGAAGGAGGGAGAGGCTACTTGGTGTTTACAAGGTTGAGGCCCTGGTGTATGTATGTACATACATATTCGCTTGACCCACTTTTCGTCTTGACCATCGAAACTTTTCATTGACCCTAGCGAAGGTTCAATGAGCCCCTCATACCCAGCACAAGGTAAATGGCCGCCAACAGTGTCACGTTCAGGGACCGCCCCTGACCCACAAGAGAGTAGTAACAAACGGTAGATGGCACTGAAACTCAAGATCGCAGAGTGAAAACGATCATGGCGACGATTGAAAGAAAAATCAGACGCCTCTTGCTGGTATCAGGCGAACAGAAAAATTGGTTAGTGCTCTGACCCAAAATCCAACCATAAAATGGTTACGGTTTCTCATTTTTCGGCAGTTCAACGAACTTTGGGATTCGAAATTTTAAAAGATCATTGAACTACACACGCTCGATGGGAACGGGAACGGGGGGAATGTGTGAAAGAGAGAACCACAAGAGAGAACAAGATCCACCAGCGGCAACTGACGTCTGACGTGAGTATGAGTACTGCGAGTATTATTCATCTGAACAATTGCACTAAACTAAATGGATGACATCACCATTTTAATAATTAACCATATTAACTAAAAGCTGTTTAAAATTATTATTTATTTTGTTAAAAATGTTTACAAATTTATTTTTTGTTATTTTTCGATTTGTTTAAGCAAATTGTTATAGTTTTTTAAGAGTCTCTGTATGAAGGGCATATTTCGAATAAGCAATCTGCAACATTGTTATAAACAATTTCCCTCTCGTTCTCTCAGTGGCTTTCCATCTCGCGTCTGCGGTTATAAAACATTAATTTTTTTGTTTAAATACGAAATTATAAACTTTTTGTAACAAGCTCTCAGAAAGCGTTTGAAAGTCGTTTGTTAAATGCATTTTTACACGCGTCCACAATACTGTTTGGATAGGCGGGTGTGGGTTGGTTTCGTTTCGTTTTGTGTTTGCCCCATGGTGTGTGCTGAAGTGGGGTGGGGTAGGGTGGTTGTGTGTGTTGGGTAGACCTTGTCGATAAGCATGTCTATGACACATGCACACTACAATTGGAATACAATGCGATGAAGATGTATCGTAGAGGGCTACAAAAACAATTTCAAGAGCCATTACGACTGGAACGATCTTCAATGGAACACTTTCAATTTCTATTTTGGCCTTTCAACGTTGACCATTTTATCCAATATCACAGGCGTTCAGTTCTCAAGTGGCAGTGTTCACATACATATATAGATTTATGTATAAAAGTTTATCTCTTAAACTCTCAGGCATTTTTAATTTGGATAAAACGTGATTTCTCTATGGCATGCACTTGCAGAAAAATTTTTACAATTCAGAATTGGGTATAATAAAACCTTAAATCTCGAAACAGCGTCGTTTAAATGTTCTTATATGTATTTGGATTTTTTTAAATTTTAATGAAAATATATTTTACATAATTATTTCTTCTGAGCAATCAGACCCAAAAATAAACCTATTTTTCTACGAAGTAGTTGCAATTTTAAAATAGTTGATATAACATTAACAAATTTTATATTGTTGTTTATAAATTTCAGAGAATAAAACTTCAGATGTAAGATTACGGATTTGGATTTCTTTCTATATATGTATGTATTTATTCAATTCTTTTTGTATGTACATAAGCAAAATAGACAAAATATAATTTGAAAAGCTTTAAGTGTTATTTTTTTAAATATTTAAATTATAGGTTTATTATTGATATTATTTCTCTCAGTACATTTATTGTTTAAACAAATGAGTACAGAGCTCAGCGGAGAATTTCAATTCCCAAGCATAAACAAATTAACCCAAGCAGCAGTCAAAACAGATATACAAAGCAAACACTCGGTAATATACACAGTCATATACTTATATACACACACATATGTATACATATGTACATATACTCTTATATACAAACACTGCGTTGGGTGGGGACTTATCAATGTCGAGGTATCTGGCTCTCAGCGGACGGGCACATAAAATACTTCGCTTTTTTAAAAGCTGTACGCCTATTCGAATTAGTACAAAATAATACCGTATTTCCTAGAGTTTTACGGATTTACCGTTACGGCGTAGCTGCATACACAAAGAGAAAGTAAGACAGAGACAATTTGGTTTTTATTAAGCAAAACGCCAGAGAGAGAGAGAGAGAGAGAGCAAGAGAACAGATTTTTAGTACACATTTGTTGCCATTCAGCCCTCTGTATAAGTCCCAAGGCGAATTGTTTTGTTTGCTCCATGTGCCCACTTATAAATATTTTTATTTTGTTTATAAAATTTAACAACACAAGACGTAAAAAAGTTTAAAACATTTTAAATAGTTTGCTAATTGAACAGGCGACCAGCAAAGAACAGCAATCGTTCCCACACACGAAAAAAAACCTGGCCAACAAATTGGTTTTCATTTTTTGGCCGCTCTTCGCTCGGGGCTGGCATGATAAGCGGGAGCGAGTGAGTCGATCGTTGGATCTCCCTTCCCCCCTCTAGCTTTTTTTCGACAACCTCAGCAACATTCAGTCGCTGACGAATGAAAGTGGGTCACAGTCAGAGACAGCAAAAGATACAAAAGTTTATATACACATATGTACAGTATGTGTGTGTGTATGCTATGTATATATCCAAAAAAAAAGTAAATAAATGCGAGCAGGTGCGTAAGCTGAAACCCAGCGAAGGGGATCTTTGTGGATATTTTATCTGACATGATTAGACTGCATCTAACCAATTGAGATCATCCTATAACGATCAATTTGAAAAGTACTTGAAATTTTCACACTATTTGTATATATACTAAATTGGCGACATTGCTCACCAAGTAAAAATCGGATAAATTCGCATTTGGATCTGTTAATCCAAAACACACATTTTTTTTGACCATCACAACGAAATTGAGCACACTAGTTAGTCCTATTAATATCTATTTCTATATCTTTTATTAAATCGTACTACAAACATGGAAAATATACGTATAAACGAGTTTTAGTAGGCGGTCCATAAGGGCGATGGTGGCGCTAGAGTGCTCGTGTGTTTTGTAAGAGTGAGCGAGATAGATTATGCTAAAAGGATTTAAAAGACATTAATTTGGTCTTGGAAGTTTAAAATCTATTTTCACCTGGTGCATGGTATATTGAAGTCGGCGAGACAACTTACTTTTTACATTTTTAATTACTTCCCTGTAGTACTGGAAATGGCGATTTGCCTTGATTGAACTACTTACACTTGGGTACTAAACGAACGACGAACCAATTCTAGTTACTTAGCTAGTTCCTACATGTGAACTTTTTCTTTTAATCCCTTGCTAGTGCTTGTAGACAATAATTAGGTAGAAAGTATTACAACTATTAACTACCGATAATAATAATAATAAACTCAAAAAACAAAATAATTTTATGTGAATAAATTAAACTGTGTATTGGCTGAAAAAAAGAAGATACGTTAGAAAATCACACAATGACACCAATATAGAAATCAACTTAAAAAAGAAACATAAGAAAAACATAAAAAAAAAAATTTCAAAAAATTCAAAGAAAATAAAAATGGCATATTTTGTTAATTTTTTTTTTATTGTTTTATTTATCATTTACTCTTCTTACAAAATCTTTCATGGGTATCCATTTCACTAGTTCTGGGTAAATGTTGTGCAAAAGGAACAAACAGATTGCTACTGGCAAATTAGAGGTGGTTACCTAGTAATTAGTGATTTCATCACCTACGAACTAGTGCTCAGTACTAGAGGGTTCTTTCTTCACTTGCTAAAAGTGATTATAGTATTTTATACAAATAATAAAAGCAGGCGTTGATTTTTAATAAATTTTAATCAAGTGTGCCTTGACTTTTCACTTTCCACCTCAGAATGTATGATGCCTAATCACAGCATCACAATCCCACATTCCACAACTGAAACTCGTAGTGTTAAGTTCTCTCTTAGAAAAAACAAAATTCTCAATGTAAAAACACATTTATTATAAGTTTTTTCGGCTAGTTTTAAGTGTAAAAGTGATCAATTTTTATTCGACACATATAAACACAGTCGCATAAGTCCACAGCACCGAGCTCCTCCCTCTAACACTAGGTCGTCCCATCTTCCTTTCTTAGTTTTAAGGGTAAGCTATAAAGTCGGCGATCTTTTAAAAGGTAAAATCAATTTGTGCTACTATTCCCTAGTCTCTTAGCCCACACAATTGGAATTTTTGGAATAATTTCAACACACATACATGAATACCTTGGTAATCGCTATTGGGTAAGTAAATGTTTAATCAAAATTGGAATATCCAAGCTCTGAATTGGGTCTTATTTTCCAGTCTCAATTTACACAACTGACACAATGTTATTACACGAATCGCTGCAACTTGGAAACTTGAATAATTTCAACACACACACACAGAATTTCATTTTAGTAATCACTAATTGGTAAGTGTACAATCGCAGTTAATATGTGCTAGCTCTAAAATATAACCTTCTTTCAGACTACACTGGGTTCCACTGGTTTTCACAAGAAACAAACATAAAAATACTTAAAATAATAATGAACACATTTATTATAATATCAATAAACAAAAATACACCTAATATTTATGGTTTTTTTTTTATTAGAAGCAAACGATTTTTTCTTATGATAGGTAGAGAAAAGTACTGATTTATTGACAACAATAAAAAAGCCAGTAATTTTTTTTTTTTTTTGTTGAGGAAAGGAATTACTTGGAATAACTGATGCAATTTCCAAAGGACTTCAAATGTACGGAACAAGCAAGTTGGTACGTTAAAAGTAGATAAAATTGGAATTTGTGAAATTCCGGAATGGTTTGCGCTATGCTAGAAAAATTAATATTTTGTCTAGATTAAAGGAAATTTGGAGTCTTATTATCCAGAGTGCTATTTATTCCGTGGGCTACGTTTGCATCCAAGTCGGGTTTAATTTGTGTAGACAATGGATATGGAGGATCTCATCTGTTGATTGGCCTGTACATCGCTGGATTCAGCGACAACTATTTCATATTTTCAGTACTATTAAAAGTAAAAGTTTTAATTTTAAAAGGTGGACTACATTCTCATTAAAGAACATGGGGTTTCTTAAATGTTTCCTCAATCCATGAAATATATGGTAAAATATTTATAAAGACAGCCGGTTCTATCAAACCCTGCTTACAGTTTTCTCTCTCCAGTGCAATGCCAGCCATAAGATACCGTGGTAAATAGCCAACACGATTTTCGATGTCATAAAAAAGCGCAGCTCCATTGTTAATTCCACAAGGATTCATGTAGGACTCATCAAAGGCGCAAATGTACTTTGCATCCGAAAATTTCCCAGATTTGGTGTGCACTCTAGTGTCATTTAATGAGTAAGAGCAATCCGTCGGAGTGTGTATTATAAAATTTTTCTTCATCAGTTTATCTGTATTACTAGAGTTTCCGTTCCAAGCTGTTGTTGCTGCGGCTCTTTCCACAAAGTTTGCTTGCAATGTGGGCAAGCACAGCCCGGATATGTATTCCTGAGGACTGAAGGGCATATTCAAGAAAATGAGGGCAATATCCTCATTACTCTCAATTCTGACGGCTGTTCTATATAGTTCTGGAACTTCTTCGGCATTGTTTAGTAAATCCCAATCTCCAGCCACAATTTGTAAGTCCTCTACTCGTTTATTCTTAATAAACTGATTGGCCGTTAAAACGAGAGCCCTATTTAGCAAAGTGCCTGCTGCAAGATAACCTATCTTGTCATTGATCCGTACTATCCAGGGGAATTCACCAACCCTGGCATATTGAGTGTCATATATATTCAAACAGGAGCGAACACTTTCATGCGCAGGATAACCGCAATAAAGTAACTCTGTTTCAGTTAAATCAACCAAATCCTATTGGAAAATACGAAACTTTTACATTTTCATTCGACATACATTTGAATCAAACTTACCTCTAAGGGTTTTTGCTTTGACTCATTAACATCATCAGTCCAAACACTGGAAATTACCAGTGTTGATATAACAATATTAATAAGCAACATGATACATATACACACAATTTATTTATATATTTTTATAAATATTGTAACAGCCCAAATGTTGATAAGGTACGAGGAATCGTTTTTGCGGTGTTCTCTTTATTAAATTTCCATAAATTATCGAATAATTTTTTCAATAAATTTTAGAACCACATCTAATCTGCAAAGGTGTTACTAAAGAATTGATAATTAAAGTCGCCACTGAAAGCTTTAAAATATATATATATTTCTTTCTTAAATGATCCGCTTTCTTTAAATGATCACAATGAACTGAGACGAAATTACAATACTCTCAACCACGAATGCAAGATTAGTATTAATCATTTTATATGAAATCATGTATGTATTTATTTTTATAAAATATATTTATCAGTTGATTGTTCTAACCTCAGAGATTGTGCAACAACAAAATACTTAAGGCAAATCATTAACTAAAATGTATTACTAAATAAGTATTTTTATTTGTTATATTAAGTATAAGTTATTTGAACAAAGTTTTATGTACATATGTATTTATATTTAGATGATATATTTGTAGATCTTAATAAAACGGAAATTATCGAGATATACAACAATAAATACTCATCTGCAGATAACTAATTTCTATTAATGCAATTAATAACAATCGAAATTCGATTTGGTATTTAATAGTTAAAGATTTCAGAACATAAATTCATAATTTATCGCATTTCTATTCTGAGGAATTCTTGATGGTTTATTAGCTTCGAATCTCTCTTCTGTTTGCTAGATTAGAAGAGAACCAAGTCGTTTAATCCAATCATCATTAATGCCAACCATAATAATAAAAATCTAGAAATTTAAGTTTTCAATTAAAATTTAATGCAATGCCGAGTCAATTTAAATAAGCGAAAATAATCGTTGTTTAACCTCAATTGCAGACAAATTTTTGTCACTTTCTACAAGATTCACTTTAGGAATATGAACATTAAGGAATTCATTTCTTATTCTCACCATATCAAGTGAAAGGGTTTTCATTTATTGTTTTTGTTTGTTGAGAAAATCACGTATAAACTCAACAGAATGGCAGGCTGTCAACAAAGGTGAGAGACGTCGCAGCTGCTGCCATTCTCATCTTCCATCAACCTGACTTGAGGGCCACTTTAGGTCTCGCTTCGTTGCCGGCTGGTCAGGTACTGCCTGTTGCACTTTTTTCACACATAATCATGTCATATAAAAAGGACGACAGGCCAAGGATATGAACAAGAAGGTGCCAGACTCCATTCCCTCCCCCCCTTTAACACACAACACCCCATTCCATTTCATTCACATACACATCCTCATCCACATCCACATCCTTTGGGCGACATGTGACGCTTGACTTTAGATGGTAGTGCTTGGTTCTGGGCTGTGGTTGGGGTTGAGTTGGCTGTGGGAATGGAGACTGTACTTTATATGTAACATTTTTCTGTTTCGTTTTCCAACTTTTCACTTTATGTTTATGTTGTGTGTTGGGCAAACTGACATTTTGTGCTTTTGCTGATGCTACCAACGCCATCGCCTCTTCCCCACACTTCTGTGTCGGGGTCTGGGACTGGGCTCTAGGTGTCTTGTACTTTTCACAACGGATATGACCCGTCCAGAATGATGTCGACGTCGACCGGTGGCACCTGAACACGATGGGTGTTAAAATAACTGGCACCGAACATATTGACTTTTAAAATAAGCATTATGGCGGTAAATTTTTATGAAACCTTCCTCGGTGCTCCTGTCAGAGGCATTTCCTCTTCCAGTTTCACAGTTTCCACCCGACAACTGAGTGATTTATATATATTGTTTAATATTATTATGGCTGGCAGGTGGCCTTAGTCTGTTTTGCCAGGTCCGGTCGGGTCTGGTCTGGTGTGGTCTGAGTGGTCTGCTTCGTTCGACTTTGTGCTCCTTCTGCGATGGTTGTGCAAAATGCGAAAAATTGAACACATTTCAAGCCTTGTGGATAGTCATAGCCATGTCCATGTCCATGTGGTTGGCAATAATTGTTAAAGTGTCTGGTTGGCTGGGAACTTTGAGAATCATGAAGTGATGGACGATGTATAAACTTGGTAGCATTTAAGAGATTTTGATGTACACAAGTTAAAGCATTAAGTATAATTCGAGGAAGATTAACGATTAAAAAAGAATGTTTATTACCTGCAATAATCTTCGTTAAGTGGAATTTATTATCTTAACTCAAATCTGATGCGAATTTCTATTTTTATATTTTATTTTCACTTCATTGGGAAGATCAGCTAAAAAAGAGTAAACATTAAATTACAATTTGATTCCCTCCACTTACTTTCGGGGACTAAGCCTTTCGGCGAGGATTTTTCTCGCACTCTGAGAATTAAAAATATATTTGTTTTTAATGGTAATTATCCATAAGCCTCCGTAGTATGAAAATCTACCGATATATAAAATTGTACAATTTTTTACAGGTTTTTTAGACTGTTGTAAAGGGGAAAAACAAAACAAAGGCTCAGAAAACAACCCTCTCCTCACGCACACACACACACACATACATACATACACACATTTAAAACACAATCAATCAAGCGAAATTGAGAATCCAAATTAATCATTATGCATTTTCATTTTTTTCTGTAGCTGGTTTATTCTGCGTTTTTATTGTTTTTATTTTCCTCATTGAAAAACGCTTTTTTTTATTAGCATAACTTGCAGCGTGATGGCTATTCATATATATATGTTTATGTGTACTTATTTGCCCTGAATTAATGACAGTTAAATTTTAATTTATATTTAATATTAATTTGCCTTTTGTTGCGTTTAAATAATGCTTAAATATCCTTAATGCAAAATTTTCACGAATTTGAAATTTTCATTTAGTTTGACAAGTTCTTTGAATTGTCACAATTTTATCAAGTTCATAAACTTGTCTAGTTTTAATGACGATGAAAATGGACCAACTTTTGGTTTTAAGGTCTCTTAGGCAACAAAGTGAGTGATTTTAATGGGAAAAAACTTATTTAAGAAAGTTATAATGATAGTATTTTGTGGTAAGCCTTTTAAAAATAATAATGCTTATTTAAAGCATACTTTGAACAATTGTTTTCCTTAGCTTACCCAGAATAGAAAAAATCCGAACAATATAAATTTACCTGTAAAGAGAAAGAAGAGTTTATTAATTAAGGCAATATTAATTAGTCCACTACATTATTTTGTGTAAATTTTTTTATTTATCGACATAATATATTATCAATGTGCAACCCGTTGAATATTATTTTGATTATAGGTAATGTAAGCAATTAAATTTTACTTCAACCTGCGCTTCAATGAAAAATCCATTTGCCAAACGAAAAATACAAATTTTTAATGCATGAGCGCTAAAAATTATGCTACACAATTTTTTCTCAATTGCCCCTGCTGAAAATTCCAACACAACACTTCATTATCCATGTACAGGCATTAATCTAATAATTACGCACAAATTAAAAGATATTAATAATGCAGTAATAACAATGTTGAAGCATTAAGCCAAAGACTTTCTCCCACCGCGGACGACTCCACTCACAGAAGTCGAATTGCCAATCAAAGTTCGGCGATTTGTGTTAATTAGAAATTTAAACTAGACAAGGGAGCAGTGAATGGTAGGCCTTGTATTATAAATACACAATTTTTGCCAGCCTTCCATTCTCATCCCATTTTAAGTAGCTTTGAAATTGTACTCCAGAAAATGAAATTTAAGTATCAAAAGAAACACAAACAATTAAAATCAATTAAACGAGCTCTGAGACACGTGGCAACTGGTAAGTTGGGAAATAATTTGAAATCACTAGCTTTTGTTTTGCTTAGGCTTTTTTTGTTTGTAGGTCTACTTAAGGCATTCTTCTATTTGGGTACACCAACTCTGTGCCCCTATCATCAGGCTTGTCTACTCAGTGGCGTTTATCCAGGCTTTTATTATCTGGGTTTGGTTCATTGTACCGGCTGCAATCTCTGTTCAATATGCTCGAATCCGTCTACTTTGTGCTCTGGCAATTTTATAAATTCGTTTGCCCAATGCGAATCTTTAGTGAGCTAGACGAGATGGAACCAATTCATATAGATCCCGAAAAAGAAATTTGGTTTGAAATCTAATGCTTTTCGGCACCTGAAACAAAATTGATTGATGATGATGATGGGAATGGTGAGAAAATAAATAGAATTTTTAGTCGCTTTGCTACCTAGGCGACCGTTGGTGATGCTAGCTGATTCTTGTTGCTCAATTGACACATAATTCTCCCATAAATTATCAAATAATTTAGAGCCTGAGTCAAGGTAACCGAAACCCTCGACAGGCTCATGAAATTTATTGCAAATTGTAGTAGACTGGCAAGGATGGCGGAAGGAGGTAAAAAGGAAGTCAAGAGGCAGGCGTTTTGCTAGTCTATAGGGTGGAGGAATTTGAGGTGTGCTATCAGCCAATTGAGTATCTTTGAAATGGCTTGTAATTGCGTATTAAAATTATACTCTAGGGACCATTTGTTTAATGAAATGTAGCCAATGTCTGTAAGCTAATTAGAGTTGTTGTGGGCTTCGCATTTTATGCAAAGTCATCGCAATGAAGCACTATCACTGAAAACTCTCACTACAAGGACATAGATAGTTCCTTTAATGTGGGTGAGTAAAAGTAAAACTTGAAGTAAGCGAATACTGATTTATTTTATTAAGTTAAACAAATGGAAAAAATCTACTAGTGTAATTAGAACTAATTTGTGCTACAACTCTACTTAAGCTTATCTAGTGGTTTCTTCACACTTTTATTATTTCGTTCAGTGGATTTGAGAGGGCTTGTTGAAATTGGTTTAAGTCTTTGCCAATTATGATTGAGTCTCCATGTTCATTCGACTTAACTGTCATTAATACCGCAAATTAGCCAGCAATGTCGTGGGTTTGGATATTGTCGTTGTACCTTGTTGGCCGACTAATAACTTCTAGTTGCGTGAACAGGCCACCCCCGTCCCCCTTAGAATCCACATAAACAGTAACCAATCCAATTTCTCCAGGCTGTGCTTTCATTAGCGCTGCCTGAATGACCCGTAACCAAACGAAACCCAAGTCCGATTTGGCCTTGATGCTGATTAAACGCTTATTACATGTAGTAAGCCGTCGACTGGGTCAGGTTGGTTTTGCATGGGCCGTATATAGTGGACTGTGGACACAAATCCCATAGAGTTAAAGCCAAGATTTGTTAATTATGCGAGCAATAATTAATGCTTCATCTCCGTTCATTCAATGCCCCCCATCCGTTTTCTCTTTGCTTGGCTAATTGTCAATAAATTTGCCAGCTCAAAATATCATTTTCAACTACCAGAACTGTCTTCCTATCTCTCTCTATCTCTCTCTCAGTGTCTGTCATGCTGGCTGTCAGTTGTGCTTAATGTTGAAATGGAATCTAATCACGTTCTAATTTCTACTAAGTATGACAGCAAATTATGTGAACAGTTGTCCATGGACATAAAATCGTTTTTGATCTCTTGCTTGTAGTATTTCCATTAAAAGTTTCCATCTTTTGCATTTTTTTACTCTTTGCATAGTTGGCAAGTTGAAATGCATGAATCTGTGAGATATCCAGCATAAGTTATTTAACATTTAAATATTTAGTAACTAAAAAGTTTATTTGTGGTCCAAAAAAATGAGTAAAAAGAGAGAAAATTAAGCTCGACTTTAATATACTTTCTCGAAAATTGGATAATAGGAGGGTCAAAGGTTCAAGTCAGTCCTTATTCAGTTTAAAAATAAAATGTTACCAATAAACTTTAGTTTTTATTTTTTGTTTTAATTTTTGTGTGCCCTTTGATTTTTTAAGATTTTCTAAAGTACACGAAGATTGAATGTTTTCATTTGAAAGCTTTACTCGAAGCAAATCAAAAACTGCTGAAGAATCACGAAAATTCAATTTTATTTATATGCCAAATTGGTGAAAATCATTTTGGGCCAAGACTTTTTTAACCTACTGTACCCTCATCACCTGTCTAAAGGGTAAACACTTGCTCACACACATACACAGAGAAAAAGCTAAACAAACACAAATAGATTAGTTCAAAGTTCATGCCGTTCTGTCGAATGCCAAAAGTCAAATTGTGTCAACTGCTAGAATGCCAAAATAACAACAAAAACAACTACAACTTCAAGTGGCAGAGAATAAACCGGGGGGGAAAAAACATGTCAAGGTTGAAAACCAGCAAGGCAGGCGACAAGCCAAAACAAATTGCCTTTGAGTCAGACGATTGACGATTGGGATGTGATGAGTCTGTGTGTGTGTGTGTGTATGCGGGTGTCTTTATGTGTGTGCGTCTGTGTATCTGTGTGTCGAGTTGGTCTTTTGATTTAGTACAAGATGATGAAAGGAAGAAAGCAGAAATGTTACTTATTGAAATGCCTAAGCTATGAGTAAGGTCAAGAAGAGATGAACTTCTGGAGTCTATACTTTTTCAAGTGAATCTCTTAGCTGTAGTTGTGTCCACTTTGATGAGAGAAGTTTTTCGAGCCAAGAGGCTCTCAACCAGGATCATCTTATGTCAAAACCCTGAGGGGCAAGTCTCATGGTACACAAAAATGTTGCTTATCCCAGAGGTTGTGAAAACTATTCCATTTTCAAATTAGCAAACTCTACCTTCCATATTTATGTTTTGTCTCCCCTCCAAAAAATTGAGTTAATTAGCGTTCAGCAGCAGCGACAACAACATCATCAACTCAATTGAACTAAAATAAAAACACCATCATCAACATCATCATCAGCAGCAGCAGGATCTTCATTATTAGCATCATCAGTGCCAACATCATGAAAACTGAAAACTTTTTTCAGTGCAGAATAGTTGCAAACTTGAGTAGAGGCACAGGCACGCCCACTTTCTGACAGTTACCTACAGCAGAAGTGTGCAACACGAAAATGTTCGTGAATTAAGCAATTAGGCAACTCAAAGTTTGAAACAAAAAACGACAACGTGAACGAAAACGACAACGAAATTCGAATTGGAATCGAAATTAACAGGAATCTGGTATTGCACTTGACGATTATAAAGCGAATAACAACGATAATAATGATGATGATGATGATGCTAACGATTATTGGATTAGACACCACGAGAAAACGACATTTGCGTAATGCCATCGAAAACGACTAATTGACGTGAATATTCTTCTCGACATTGTATTTGCTTCTCGGATTTGTATTTGGATTTTGGCATGATAATTGCAATTGCTGGCATACCAACGAATCGTCGAATCAATTGAACCGAACAAAATGAAACGAGACGAAAGGAATCAACGAAACGACCAAGGACGAAACATAAATACAGCCAATAAATTGAATTTATTTCAGGCATTTCTCTTTCCAATATATTTTGTGTTTCTCAATACCCAAATTCCCGCCCCATCACGACGACCAAACGACGGTAAAAGAATATTTAAATAATCCGGATGACAAATGGCGAATGCCCTTTCTTTAATTTTTTGGACTTTTAAAACAAAATGGCATTTGTAAACTAAATTATTTTATCCAATTTCTTACCACTATAAATGCACCTAAGAAATATAAATAGTCTTTATTATTTGATTGCATACTTCAGGGGTTATTATTATAAACAAACTTGTTTTCGCATTAAAGCAAAAAAAAAAATTAAATTTTGATTATTGTTTGGTCTTAGCTTCAAAAGGGTATGCAATATTCGTTTACTACTTGCATTGGCTTGGCTCTTGGCACTGTCTCTGTCTCTCTCTCTTGCTTTCTCTTTATTTGCCTTCGACTGCTTTTTGGCACATTGCTTATTGATTATTTTTACTAATTTATGTGCTAATAAAATTGTCAATTTGTATGCGTGCAGTTGGATTTTTTTCTTTTTTTTTTCGTATTTTTTATTGTTGAAATTGGAAGGGCGAGGCCTGACAAAACCATTAGACTTAAGTGTCTGCTGCTGGCCAGCTTCCCATTCTTGGACTCTACAGCCGGATTCAGTGACAGAGGGCAGAATGCCAACAGCGCTTACAAATTGACGCTGCAGGACATTTCTGGTAATGATTTTTCGTTGAAGGCAGTACCAAAGAGAGGATTCAGTTTCAGCTTGTGGCCCACTCTGTTGGTCTGCATAGTAAAAAGCCATGGCTTGGCTTGGCTTGGCTTATTATGCCGCATTTAAGTTTAAATATGGCCGCAAGGATTTCTACTGGGATTTTGGTCAATTGCTTGAAGACATTGATAATCTTTAACTTTCATCTTTACTTGCGGTTGCACAGAGAAGTCATTAAACTTAAGTGAATTATTGAAGGTGCAGAATTAATACTCTTGATTTCTTAAAGCAACTCAAGGTTATTCGGACTCTTTAATCAAACACCTGATGATTTGCTGCCTTTACCACAAAAGTAAAACACTTGTTTCAATCATCTTCTTCCTATCGCCTCTTGTCCTGCCATCACTTTAACTCACTTCGACTCTGACAATTTCTGCAAACGCATTACAATTTTATTTTTATTCAATTTTCGCAAACGACATCAAAAGACAGGCAGGCAGGCAGGCAGTCAGGCATTCAAGCAGCCTGTCAGTCAGAGGGCAAACACTTCTGACTACGTGTAATACAATTTCCACCTCCTCACCCAACCACCGAATGCCATTTTTACATAATTTAACAAGATGGCAACAGGAAAGAGGAAAAGGGCGAAAATTGGCAGCTAAACGTCAGTTAGTCTGCCACTCCGCTAGTCCGTCAGTCAGTCAGCCAGCCAGCCATTTCTTTATGGGACTACTTGTAGATTGAAGTTCTTGTTAATGTGGCTTTTGTTGCTTCTACTGCATCAGCATTGACCACTAAAAGTTGGCCATAAAATGGCATAAATTTCTGCGTACACTATAAGCAAACTTGAGCCACTTGAGTGGCGGCACTTTGAATGGCCCACACCTTTTCGTCCTCACTTTAAGCCACCCAACATAATGCTGTAAATACTAAAAAAAAAAAGGAGAAAAAATGGTTCCTTTTTTTTTAGGTGGAGAAATGTCTTTATTATCAAGTGGGCTGGGCTAAAGGCATTTCTACGTCCCCTTAAAAGCCCTATGAAAAAGGTTTCTTAAGTGGAAATGGGCACTTTGTGTTAAGGGGAAAGAGAAAGCAAAAAATTTAAGAAGAACGCCAAAGTGAAGGTGTTGTTTATGGTAGGTTTCCGTGTAAAGATATGGCCAGAGTGGAGATTATGCGATACTGAACAATGTTGTAAAAGAATGGAGAGGGTCTTGAATTTGAAAGGGTTAAAAATATAAAAAACGAGAGCTCACTAGATGTGAACTATTGTTTGTGCTCGTTCAAATTGTTGTTTTCGAGTTAAATCATGTGAGTTGTCAATTTTGATTTAATGAATACGGAAAAAGTATTCAAGAATCTGCTATGGTCATAAAAGCCGTCTTAACTTCTCTTTTCTAATGTAAATCAATTGTAATTGGATTTATTTAATTCTTGTATTTATAATTAAAATCTTTCTTTTTTAACTTACAGGTCGAATGTTTTCATATTTAAAATCAATAGGTAAGTACTGACCATATGTATTGAAGGTGAATTTTGTATGTAAATGATATTAACAACATAACAAATTTGTCTCTGAAGTAATGCTTCTTAATGCTTATCCTAACCTGCATTGAAATTAACGATTGTGCAGGACATTAATTTAATGGCAAACCCCTTTCTAATCATTCACAATTAATTTGTCCAAGCTTAGGTTACATTACATTAGATAAGTCTCGTATCATCTTAATGCAAGTAATTTGTTTGCTTAAATATTAATTGATACGCAATCCAATCCCCAAAATCCCAACTCCTGACAACGCACTTCACTTGGTCCCCTTATTGATTTTACCAAACGCCAACACCAATGGCAACTGGCACACAAATTTCCAGCTAATTGTGTCAACCCACACAGAGTCACACTCATCTGATTTTCCATCAGCTTTTATTGGCATCCGCATCTTCTCATTCCTTCCCATGCCAACCCGACTTACCGCACCCAATTTAGTAACGTACAAAAATTGCCTTTGGTCTTACTTAGGCTACTTGAATGGATGTGGATGTGGATGTGGATGGAGCAACCCTAGCATCATTCCACTTCATCCCACATGGCACCCAACCCATACACATTTTCGATCTTATTGCTTTTAGCCAGAAAACTCCCTTCCTTCACACTGCCTTAGAAATGTTCTTTCCCCTGTCCATCTATATATCCTTTGCTCTGCTCTTGTTGTTTGTTTGTTTGTTTGACTGATTTGCTGTTGTTTATTTTGATTTCCGGTTCAGTAAGAAGAGGTAGGCGGCAGGGTGGAGCCCAGGAGTGGAGGTCATAGGTGGAGATTGATTGTATTGTCGCAGCAGGAGTTCGATTTCCTCTCTGAACACCAGATTAGTGTTGACAAACAGGCCAACAAAAAAAAAGAGAACAAAATAAAAGAAAAAACAGGTCCAAGGTAATCTCATAAACGCCTACCAAGCCAATACCAATATTCCCGAGTGATTTTGGGTTAAAACTTCAAAAAACATGTTTTCCCCCCTGTCCCTTACTATTGAGAGGTTTTATCCTCGTGCTAAAAGTTTTTCATCCGATATCGTTATTATTTTTTAAGTATTTTGCATAAAAAATGTGTTAGTCTGGAATTTATGTTTGTGTTTGGTTCGTTAATGCTGTGTAAGAGTCATAATACTCGAATTTACCCATGAATACTGTTACCCAGATACAATGATACCCTATACCATGTAATAAAGATAGTTTACTATAACTAACAATAATAAAATCAGCTTTGGGGTACAATCCCAGAATATCTTTAAGATTAACAATAAAGTAGTTATAAAATTAGGAGAACTCTTTATTTTTCTTTATTTGCTTTGTGATAAAAACTGACTTGATAAAAGAGCAAGAGCATTCAAGCGTCCACATTGCAGAAATTAGTCGTTTTCCGTGGATTTTTATTTTCAGTCAAGTGATTGCATATCACAGACATTAAATAAAGTTTAATGCTTTTTATAAAACAAAGCAAAACAAAACAAAAATATTCAACCTTTTTATATTCACATTGTTTATTTGATTTACCTAAATGTCGTTATTCAATATGTACAATTGACGGCAACTTATGTAAAACATGATTAATGCCATTGTCTATAATTAATTGTTTGAAATACAAAACTAGAGATTTCCATTCACTTTTTATTCGTATGTGGCATTTAAATTTATAAATGCGAAATCATTTAAATGCAAAACGAATGATTAGATAAGGCAAATATAAAAATATCATAAAATATATAATAATAACCAATTAATCTATATCTATCCTTAGGAAATATATACCTCTGATTCAACAATTTTTGTGAAATGTTTTAGATTGAATCCTTCATTTCAGGCGGATCGAGTTTTATGCTGAAGGACATTATTTTATTTTATTTATTTTAAAGGCAGATCAAAAAGGTGATCCGGTTTCTTATATAGCCATTCCAACTAGTCTGCTGATGATAGAACTTGGTGTTTCTATAAATCTTAGTGAAAACGGAATGATTTACTTTCTTTGAAGGAGAAAACGTCTTCTATACCAACAATTAAATTTTTTCACTTCATCTTAGTCTGCATTCCATTCCTCATACTTTTGAATTTTCTTGCGAATGAAATGAAATTTTAATCATTCAACTATAGTCAGTTCTCATTCTGCATTCTCCATTCGTAAAGTCATTGTCCTTTTTAGCTTCAGTCCCCATGCCTCGCTTTGGTTATTAAAATGTTAATTCAGCATGAAATTATGTTGCAGGCTGTTGCATTTTTAAGAATGAAGCCCAGCCACAGTCATATTGAATAACAAAGGACTTGTGTTATCCCCGCCAGTCGTCCACTGGCAAAAGAGAAAAAATGAACCAAAAATAAAATGCAGAAAATTTCATTAAGGCCACAAATGAAAAAGTAATTACAAGCAATTATAAAAACGTCTATTTCACACATGCAGCAGGAGAATTGGAAACAGCAAAACCAAAATCAAAATAAACTAAATTGCAAACGAAATAAAAAAAGGAAAAAAAAATGACAAACTTTTCGCTTGCACAAACTTTTGCAAGCAATTAAATATATTTGTCACTTCAAAATGGCTGACAAGCTAAAGTTAACCCAAAACCGCAAAAGGATGTGGACCAAAATTGGGGATTGGTTGGGCTGGTTGGCAGCAGTTGTCACTTGTTTTTCCCTGTCAAACATTAAACTGTGTTTGGCTCCTTCGTCAGACTTTTGGCCCTTCCTCAATATCGTTCTTTCGTTGGCTTTCTTTCTTTTTGTCTCTTCGTCTCGCATTTTCTTGGTGAATGCAAAGAAACCTTCAACCTCTCGACATGGCGACCGTGACCAAAGTTTTCCAAGTAAGTTTTTTTCCCCTTTCTCATTGTTTGCTTACTGCAATAAGCAGACGAGAAGGCAGCGTTTTTCTCAAATTTGAAAAGTTTCATCAAAATGATGAAGTTATGCATTTACTAAGAACCGAGGATAAGGTATGGAAACCGACGTCTTCATGACCAGCCTTAAGACCATTATAATGCCACAACATTAAGATGGGTGCTTTGAGGATTAGATAAAAAGCAATTCCTAACAGACCCTTTTTCAAATAATATCATTATACAACACTTTATATCTTTTATATGCCTAAGTATATCTGGTCCCATTTAAAATTGATCTCCGACTTCCATTTTGATTCTCTTTATTCGTAGATATGGTAAAAATTAAATTAAGTAAGAGACAATCATTCTAGTAAACTTAAATTAAGTTACTAGTGTTCAGTTTCCCAACACCTCGTACTAACACCAACTTGCTGAGGTTGGTTAAAGATTAATTCAAAATTAAAAAAGATTTTTACTTGTTTCTTTTTCAAAACGTTTTATTCGACCATAAATCATTCGTTTGAAACGTAACTAAAACAAAAAAAAATAAAACCAAGTGGCAACAACTTTTGATGAAATTCTTAAGAAACAGAATTAAGATATTCAAACCTCAGAATTCTTAGCCAAAGCAAAGCCAAAATGGACACCAGATACCAAAACCAAACCAATTCAACAATTTCCTACTTTGGTAACCCTCCATCCCCAACCTCTCGACCGCCATCTTCTTTTCCATTCTGCTGATTCTTCAAACCCTGAAGTAAGGACACCCAACGGGGACACTCTGGATGCAGCCAAGTGGAATCAATTAATCTTTTTCCGTAAACATTTGCCAGAGTTTCCTTCCAAATCCTTACCAGCTCCCATCGTGTCCCCTCTCTTGTAACAACAAACATGAGATGCTGACATCTAAGCAGCCCAAAAATATGACGCTCCCCTATCCACTAGGCACTCCATCCACATCCACCAATCTCTTTCTGCCACTATGGTCCCCTCTCGCTCACTCTCTCTTCATTCTCGACTGAGTGAAATGTTTCAGAAAGTGCAGCTTGCAGCTATGAAAAATGATAAATTTCACTTTGCTGCGCCCCGCCCCTTCTGCATGCTGCCCATCCAGCCTTCACCTCTTTTTGGTTCTTGCCTTCATCCGTACTTTACTTGGGTGCTCCCTTTTATTATTTATCAAGCTTATTACGAAAGCACAAAGAAGACCATAGAGTGAAGAGAATGTGGAGAGAACCTTCAACTGCAACTGTGCAACAATTTTTTGGGGGTATTTACCCCCTCAACCATTGGGGGTGGTTGGTGGGTAGAAAAGTAGAGTAACGAGACTCCTTCGCTTGGTTTGATATTGAAAAATTATTGCTTTTTATGAAATAGTGCCATAAATTATTCGTAATACATTAACAATTATTTAGTAGTTGTTTTTTCGTCGTCGTCAAATTTTGTGATATATGACCCGCACTTACTCAACCAAGTCAAAACACAGACATAGACACAGACACACATACACACACACACACACACAGAGAGAGAGACATTTGGAAATTAATTTCATTCTGCAATCAATTACCTAAAACAAAAAAAAGAACAAAAGAGAGAAATTTGTAATGTCAACAGCAACAAAATAGGAAGATAAAAAATAATATGAATGATAATTGATCAAAAAATAGTTTAGTTAAACTTAGTTGGCATCTTTATTTAGTTTACGATTTAAAAAATTATATTAAATTATATCCCCGAAATAAAATTGTTATCATACTGGAGATATCTATTATGTAAATGATGGCAAACGTTCTGACATCTAAAGAAGCAAAGATTAGTAGTAAAATTTAAAAAGCATTTCCAATGAAATAACTATTAGTTTATTTGTAGTACAAACAATTGTAGATCACGGAGATTAAGAAGTATATAGTAAGTTTCTGTCATTGGCAATATTTTAAACACTGTGTCCTAATCCATCTGCTAAACTTGGTTTCTTCTTTAGCAAAAGGGCTTTTAGGTGCAAAGCCTGAAAGTTTGAAAGTGAAAATAACTATTTTCTCCCTATGTACATTTAGAAATATGTTTTAGGATTAAGATTTAAAATTCAAATTTTAATCTATATGGTTTGCTGTTGAAGAATAAAAATAATTCACTCCTCTCAAAACACTTTGTGCAGAGAAACACTTTAGTTCGTTGCACATGGCAACGTTGCCTTTTAGCCGTATTAATCTTTTAGCCAGACTTTATGTCACTTTATATTTCGCATTTATGTCGCTTGCCATTATTTACATTGACAGGAAAGTCATCAGACGAGCAAACACCTTGAGATGGAGAGACTCCTCCTGTTTGGGACACTTTTATTGATTTATCACGTCTGGTGTGAGTTATAATTTCACCCATCAACTGCAGGCAGTCAGCCAGACAGGCTGAAAGGATGATGTCTTCTACTTGGATAAATTTATGGCAAAAATTTACGACTACTTTAAGGCCCCCACTCGTCTCATTTACGAAATGGAGTTGAAATTTGATGATTAGCTTGGCGGCGGATGGGAAAGTATAATTACACTAGAGAGTTAAGTGATTTATTTGTTAAGCTTCAAATATATTAATTATGTTTAATTAATTGGCTGCCAAATTGAGAATAGAATGTAACAAAAGAGGATTAAATTTCTCACACAATACATTGCAATAGAATAATATGTGTATAATCAAGTAGGAGGCTAATCTTTTATTGTGCAATATATACAAAATAATTTGAGGATTGATCAGACACGAGAAGTGAGAGATAATTATTCTTTTAAAATCTACACAAAAGTGTCCCGCACTTTTTAAATATAATACTTCCAAAAAATACTAATTAAAGTATTTTAAATCTGGATTAAGCAGAAACTAAGAAGAGTTTTATATATCCTTAATTCAATTATATTTAGCTTTTGTATTTCCATACTACATTTCCTAGCTTATCGGCATTGGAAGCCAACTATTACCAGCTGTATTATTACATACATTTGCTTAACTCAGGACACTTTGTAATGCTCTCTCACACACATACACATACATACAGTATGCGGAAGCACTTCAACGGTAAAGGACGAACAGGACTGTGATGATGCTCTTGTGCTGCTTGCCAGAGACATATGGTTATAATGGCTTTTGTAACTGCCAGGCTATGCAGAAAGGACGTTGCCGGGTCAGGAGTAAGTAGTGCTTCCCGATGCTGCTGTTGTTGTTGTTGTTGTTGTCCTTGTCACTGCCATTGTTGCTCTTTGTAAGCCACACTCAGAGTTAATCAGTGATGTCAAAGAGTTTGTCATTAAGTTAAGTGCAAATAAAACAGCTCTCATTAAACAACAACTACAGCCACATAGTGTAAATTGCATTTTTGGTGTAAGAAGCAAAGAAAAGTCTTCTACTTATTTTGCAATATAATCAAAATACGAAACGAAAAATAAATTAAAGAATTTAGCTTTGATATTTGAGACTTTATGACTTGTCTATATAGCATTTAATCACTTTCCCAACAAGACTGTATTTAAGTTAAAGGAAATCCAAAGTCTTGTTGCAAGTTTCATTATTTATTTATTTTAATGTTAGGTAGCTTTTGCAACTATCTGTGGAATGAAATATTTAGATAGTTCAAATTCTCTATATCTACCAGCTAGAATTATATAGCGTTATAGCATTAGCCATGTTTTACCTCTTAATTGAACTAGGATAAGATAGATTTTGATTTATCGACATCACTTCTACAATAAAAATTAAAGAAAAACAAATGTTTTCCTTCTTTGGCTTAAACACAACTTGAATTGTATTTTTAATTGGAATTCGCTTAACAATAAATTTCGGTTTATACAAAAGATTTCAATGTGCCGAGAACACTCTTGATGGAAAGAGTAACTGAAATCCTTTATGCCTTTACCTTATATTTATATTTTTTTGCGTTGTCGCTCTTCCTTGTTATTGTCGTTTATGTTGTTGTTTGTTGTTCGTTGTCGTGTCCGTGTCTCGTGTACTTTAATTGCGCCTTTTGCAGCAAATGTTCTTGGTACACACACACCCTCATATACACAGAAGTTTCATATACCAACACACACACACACACCCATATGCAGGAAGTCCAATGACTTTTTGCCACTGAAAGCGGTTTATATATGTATGTATAAGGGTATAAATGGAGACGTTAGCACTAGTTTTAGTGGCTTTACATGGTGTTCGTTGTTGTTTTAATTATGCGCCTTTTGCCACTTTGGTTGTGGCACGCAATCCCCAGTCAAAGGATCTTCTTGGGGAATCTTGATGTGCAGGACATTAAGTCATTTAGTTTTATTAGTTACAAACATTGTGCCATGTTTGGGTTAATTGTTTAAATTAAAGTTATGCCAAGTTACTTCGCATTTAAATTATTATTAAATGCAGAGAGCAAGAGAAAGAAAGCAAAATAAGGAAGCGGAAAAACGAGACAAAGTAAAGTCTGGGCTGAAAGACATAAAACATAAATCATTGTTGGCACTTTTAAATTGGCTTTTTGTGCCAACACATTCAACGCTGGCCAGGATTATAGACGGTCCAAGGAGTGCAACAGCAACAGAAACATCGCCAACAACAGGAGCAAAAGCTGGAGTAAGAGTACCACGTTAACCTTTAGGCAAACAGCAGCCGATCCATTTTGCCCTATAAATACTTATACCCACATATATATATATACATATATAGATGGAAGCCAACGGAAATTTAACAAAAATTGACTCAATTTGAATAAGCCAAGTCGGGTAAGGGAAAAGGAGAAGAGGAAGAGAGAAACACAACAGACGGATATAAACAACAATGGAAAAAGAAAATGCCAACAAGGAAATGTAAAAAACGAAACGAAGAAAAATATCCCAAAGGTAAAAGATGAATGAAACTTAAAGTGAAAAAGAAATTTACTGCAACAACACCTGAGAATTTTTGGCCTCCAGCTTCTCTTTTGCGAAAGCGATTTATGTGATTGTATATAGGTGTTTGTGTTTGTGTGTGTGTGTGTGTGTGTGTGTGTGTGTATGGAGACTTTTGTGGTTTACCGACAAGGCAACGTAACCACACAGTTCCAAACAATCAAGTTGAAGAAATCCCGCTGAAAAGGCAAAAGCAATTAAAGCATTTTAAATTAATGCAAGCCTTTTCTTTCATTCTTGTTACACTACTCTTAATATCTGATAAATAAGTATATTAAATTTAAGACAAACTTGAACGAAGCACAATGCTAGTTCTATAAAAAATTTCTATAGTTTCTTTTAATATATTTTAATATACTCTGGCAAAAAAAATACAAATCTAGAGCATTAATATTAAACTCAATCAATTGTCAGTATCAGAGCTCGAAAAACTTATTCGCATTTCTATCAAAACCAAAAGTTTCCATGTTGAACTCGAAAATACACAAGTTTAAGCAGTATTTCGACAAGTTTGCCAAATACTACCCATGGGTGAAGATGTCAGAAAGAAATGGCGAGGGGAGCCAAGCCAAAACGCAATTGCTGTCAATTGTAGCGTGGATATTTGTCGGGCGCAGCAAAGTAGGCAACATAAAATTATGAGCAATGCCACCAAAACTTTTGCTTTTCTCACTACCACAGAACAGCAACAACAACACGATAGCGTGAAGGGAAAATGGAAAACCCTTGGCCAGCCGACCTCTTGGCACGCCCACTTTAGCTTACTTTTACACCGCCCATGTCTGAGCTGTCTAATGCATTGATTGATGAGCATGTCATGAACTTATGACATTGATAGTTATAAATTATTATTATTTCGACATTTTTGCTTCTTGCAATCGAAATGAAATGCAGAAGAGGGCACAACGTGAAAAAAACAACAATTTTCCCTCTCTTTTATCGCCATATTCTGCTTCTTTGCCATCTCCTTCGTCGTGGTTATGACAACTAATTGACATTTAAAGTTTGTCCAGAGAGCAACAGAGAAGAAGAGGATACAAATGATGAGTAGAAAATGAGTTGGTCAGACAATAGATGAATCATTTGAATGAAATGTTTTGTTACCAAAAGCAAAATTCCTTCCTTCCATTCTTGCTTCAAACAAAAGTCAATTCAATTAGCAGAGAATGAGAATAACAATTGTAAGGATAACAACTACTACTAGAAACAAGAAAATTCTTAAAGGAATAGAAAACATAAATTCTTTAGAATGTTTTCAAAAGAGAGAAAGGCATTTAAATGCAACAATTTATATAACTTTTCAACGAAAATCAAAGCACCATTAGGGACTATGAGGACATTTCATCTACAACAATTGATTTCGAAAGTTGTCGATGATAGAGCAACATTTAAAAAAAAAAAACTCTAAAAAACCCTTTTAAAAGTAATCCTCTTTTGTTTTGTTTTGCTTATTGGTCATTCTGCCACAAAATGACCAAACACATTTTCCATTTTACTGTTTGTTTTTCATTTTTTTTTCCTTCTATCTATGGTCGTTGTTGTTCTTGCTCTTGCTGTTTATCATTTTGGCATCTTCATTGCTGTCATTAAGCGCACATTATGTTCGCCCACCTGCCGTTTTATAAATGTATCAAAAATAATACACAACCCGACAAAAACGACAGAGCACTACAACTCACACCTAGCCGTAGTCATCCTGCTACTTACACAGACAAGGGGGAGGAACGGAAAGAAATGTGGTGAGGTGAGTAAAAATTTGATAAATGCTTCTTTGGAGGTTTCATTTAATGTACGCCAAGTGCGTTCATTGTGTGGAAATCATAAAAATGGTAAAATGGAAGAAGCAAAGCGAAAGAAGGCCTCGTTCTCATTTTCTTTATATTTTTCATCCTCTCTTTCTCCCTCCCTCTCTCTCTCTCTCTTTACGTTAGTAGAAAGTTTTTCCTCTACACGAAAATGTGGCGTCGATTTTTTAAGTGATTTTAATGCGGTAAAGCTTTATTTTTGGGCTTTGCTTCTTTTTGAATACCCTGCAATGAAATAGGATCAATGAGCCTAACCGCACATTTTGCAAAATCTGTAATGGCAAATATATTTTATTTGATTTGCTATTTTCCGTCTATTAATATAACTTCTTAATAGACTGATTAAATATTATTTAAAGTCGTTTGACTGAATTATATAAATCCCGTATGATAAAAACCAGGGACTGTTTTATTTTAAAGTCTCATTTTAAAACTAAAAATTTAATTATTGGCCAAATTTTATTCATTCTGCATCTCCAAATGTATTAAAAAATGAAGTAAGTAAGTCGTCTCGCCGACTTGGATATACCATACACCAGTAAAAAAAATATTTGAAATTTATAATAACCAATGCATTTTCGTATTTTTAAAAAAATCGGTTTCCATGCTTTTTACAAGCATATCTTAGTATTTCGCTCACTCAAGCATACGAGCACCCTAGCGCCCCCACCAGCCAACGGCCACTTCCGGCCATATGGAAAAACGTTTATATGCATAACTTGGCTATTTTTATTCCGATTTTGATCAAATTTGGTATTTTGCTTGATATTAGTATCAAATTTAAGTGTGCTAAATTTGATTGCACAAGGTTGAAAATTACGGGAGATAATCGAATTTTTTCAAATTACGGGGGCGGAAAGAGGCGTGGCAAAATCTTTACACATCAAAAATGTGCGCAATTACTAAGCAAATATTCATACCAAATTTTGTGTCTCTAGCTAGAATAGTTTTTGAGCAAATCGGTTTTATTTAATTTGTGGGGGCGGTAGGGGGCGTGGCAAAATTTTTATAAATACAAAATGTGCGCGTTTACTAAGCAAATATACATACCAAATTTTGTGTCTCTAGTTGCTATGGTGTTTAAGAAAATCGGTTTTATATCATTTGCGGGGGCGGTAGGGGGCGTGGCAAACATTTGAAACAAACTCGATAAGCGTACATATGACACGAGTCTACATACCAAATTTGGTGGCTCTAGCTCTTATAGTCTCCGAGATCTAGGTGTTCATACGGACGGACGGACGGACGGACAGACGGACATGGCTAGATCGTCTCGGCTGTTGATGCTGATCAAGAATATATATACTTTATGGGGTCGGAAAAGCTTCCTTCTGCCTGTTACATACATTTTAGCGACTTTAATATACCATTTCACCCTATGGGTGTATGGTATAATAATTAAATCATGAATTATGACTGAAATTGAGGCATTTTTATTCACTTAGATAAATTGTCATGTGAATTACAAATGGTAAGGGTATTAAAACTTCAACTTAAAACTTGGCTAAATTTAACCATTCGGGTTCTATTTTGTTTCTCGTCCTATATGGTACTTTTATTTCTGTTCGGGTTGAATTATTGAAAAACTTTGAAGTGCTTTTTCAAGGCATGGTGATGAGAAATGGTTGCAAATTCTTTTTCATAAATTATTTTTGTACAATTTTGACTTATATTGATAGCGAGAGAGCGAAAGAGACAGGGACACAGTGTAATAAAGAGTAGAGCTCTTTTATTTACCTTTATCGAAAATGATTAAATATTTTTCCATAACCAATTTCATTGGATAGGGCAAATATCTGAGTCGAAAGTTTTAAGTGAAGATTGGCCCATCGTTAAATTGGAAAACCAATCAAAATCGTTGAATACTCATAACCTCTTGATTTCTGCATAATACAAAAATAAAGCAATAAAAATAAAATATAAATATGACCACACAGACCCACACAAATAACATTCACACATACATTCGCATACTAGTGTATAAACAAACAAACCACCAATCCATCTATATGAAAGCTGAATAAAGAACTTTTGATGAATATGCAGAAAATTTTTGCAGGAAAAAATAAAACTTTTAACTGTCGAAAGTAAACGTACCCCACGGAATTGGCGTCTGTTACGGAATGCTCGTCTCCATCCCCATCATCATCATCATCCTCAGCATCCTTATTCGTGGCGACGGCGGCATCATCAACTTCATCATCATGATCAAAACGTGACGCCGACGTGACGCATGAAAATTAATACATATATGCATAAAGTATACATGTATTTACTATATACATATATGTATATATTGATGTATGAGCTGACGAAACGTGAAGAGTGACGTGTAAGAGAGAGGAGAGGTAGTCGGAGGCAAAGTGTGCCGACTCTATTGCATATTCATAGCTGTTGAAATGTTGTGAATAATGCTAATTTAATATGATATGTACATATATACACAGGATGTTTCATTTTTATTTTTGGTGTTTTTTTTTGCTTACCCAAAGCAATCAGACAGATAATTTGATGAAAACCAGCAAGGATTCTTGCGGTGGTCTTAAGATTAACTTACTAAAGGACTAAAGTCCCAAGAGACCAGAGATAATAATGCTAAAGACTTTATGGATTGAACCAGCAATAAAAAGGGGTCCTATTATTATTAATATTCTATCTATCTATTACTATTAACCAAACTATATTTTAATTGAACTAGGAACTAAGGCCTTAGGCTACATCCATACACTTGCCAGGGATTCGAACTCGGATCCTCGTTGTTCAGTTGCCTAATTGACTAGGCCATTGGATAACTCATCTACCAAGCATTGCAAGGAGTTTAATTTAAAATTTCTAATTAAAAGAAACTAGAAAGAATAGATTTTTTGCTATTATAATTGGACAAAAATTTTGTATACAAAGTTCTTATAAGACTATGGTTTAGGCTAAAACTAAACTAACACTTCATCTGGTAATCAAGGAAAGATTTTTAGAAAATATAAATGCATCACAATTGAAAAATATTTTGTTACCATTACTACTAAACTATAAAAAAACGAACTATATTTCTTTTAGTACTCGTACATCACATGGATGGATCACATCATGTATTGAAGCAGAAAACGTTGAAATCGGCTCATTTGAAATTTTTTCTTCATTTTTATGTACTTATCTACATACTCAAGTCCATAAATATTCTATATATATATTTTTAGATATTTTTCTGCTTTATAATAATATTGCTGCCATTTCCCTATGGGCATGGAAAATTGAAAAGCAAACCGCAAAATGTTGGTAAACAACCTGAACTATACGCCCTCAAAAACACATGAATTGGCAGTGATAGAGGGCTGGGAAAAAATAAACATATACTGCAAATAATAGGCCACAAACACAACTATTGTGAGCAAGAGAGAGACAGAGAGAGAAGAAGAGAGAAAATGTATGAGAAAAAGCGCCTCTTGTTTCGTTGGAGAACGCAATAATTATTTTAAATTGCAAGCAAAAATATTTACGCATTCGTAATTGGCAGTCCAGTGGCAGCACATTTTCATTTAATTTCGCCCGCCCCCATGACTACTTTTCCCTTCTGTTTGCCATTTTCCAACAATTTTTATTTTTCATTCGGTTGTTGTTTTTCTGCCCCCATGCCACGCCTCCATTGTCTGGCCGCATTAGCACTTGGACCAGTGAACCCAGCAAAAACAAAAACAACAAATTTTTTACTTCCTGTACACGGAACTTAATGAAAGTAATGCAAAAAAAAAAAAAAACAAATACAAAAATTATTAACAAAAGAAAAGGCGACGAGAAAATTTTTGCAGACAAGGGCTTGGAGTGAGGGGTAGGATGTGGGTTGGTCGCAGGTGTAGAGCTTAAACTTGGGGGATTTCTTGATGACGCATTCAACAGCTTGGAAGTAATAGACCCTAACAAACAAACCAAACAAAAAAGCCCACCTCGCCCCCTTCTAACACAAAAAAGTGAAGAAAGAAAAGCAGAAAACTCAAGTCTGGAAATTGTTAACTGAGAGAACTAAGCAAAGTGAGTTTCTATGGAACACTTCTTTTTCAAGCTAGGTTAACTATGGATCACCTGGAGCGTAAGATATGCGTCTTTAACAAGAGTTAATAGAAAAAGAACTTGGGAATTGTTTGGGACAAACATCAAATGGATAAAGCCATGACGCTAGATGAACAAATCTTGGCCAAAGAAAAATTTAATTTTTAATGAGCTTAAAAATGATGTCATGACAGAATCTATTGAAGTACTTTAGTTGATTTTTAAATTTAGTTCACCCATCATCATCATCTTTTGTAACTTGGAATCGCCCATCGTCCTCTACTTTGCATTTAGAAAAATTTCTTTGTTAAATCAAATGTCATTCGGTTTCTCTTTCTTTTGCAATTCAGCTAACACCTTAATTCCTGGTTGTCCGCATGTAATACCTGAGGTAATTTCCTCCAACTCCATTGAACTACAATTTTCTTGGTTTTGTCATTTGGATTTTTTTTATTGGATTGCCTTTTTCTTTGTCCGTCAATGAACACATTTTTACTGCGTCTTTTTTTTCGTGGCCATCTTCCATCATTTCGCATTGGGCTACATTTTTTCACCATTTCTCATTGTTTTCTCTACATTTTATCTCATACTTTGCTTCTATAGAATATTTTTCATTATTATATTTCAACGAAGTTTTTTTTTTTAATATTTCCCTGTTGAGAGTTTCAATTCAATGCAATTTGATGCTATGTATGTACGGTGGAATGTTTGTTTGTCACTTCTCATTCTCAGACTGTTCCCCTTTTGCAATATGATTCAGATTTCATTTCAATTCTCGACGGTTTCATATTTTCTCTTTGGTTTTCTTTTTTCATTTTTATTATGATTTTGTCGCCTCTTTCCGTCTGACACTTTAGGCAAAATGGCTGCCTGCAATGACTTGTCCTACGAGTACGCTTTGTCTGCATTTCCGGCAGCTTTAATTTCATTTTATATTCCGCTTTTACTCATTGTCAGTGTTCGCTTTGGTATTATAAAGTTGTAAAAGAGATGCTCATAAATCCCGGCTTTATGTGCTGACTCGCAGGACTTTTTTATTAAAAAATAAGTCATTGCATACTTTTGAGTGCTGAACTTGAAAATGCTTCTCTCATTTGTTCTGTGCCTTCATTTTAAGTTGCACTATAATTTTAACATCGTGAAAAGAGCAATTGAGCAAAACGCAATGGGGGACATGGGACGTGGGGGGCACGGCCGGGGCAATTCATACGGGCGACTTCCGTTTCCGGTCTCAGCTAGCTTGATTTTTGACTGCTGTTGCTCTTACTGCTACTGGTATTGGCACACAACCAAGTGACGTGAGCAAGTTAGTCATACACGTTAAACAAAAGTCCCTTAGTTGGGCCTGTTTAAAAATTTCAATCACGTCCCGCATATCCTTCACTAGACACGCATTTCAATGGCCAACTCTGAGGCAAGCTTTTTAGCTGTAAATGGGCGTCTGTGTGGGTGAGTGTGTCCATATGAGTATGTGTGGGTGTGACATTCGCGTGACAACCCACATACGAGCTGAATGTAAACACATTGAGTCAAGAATAAAGACGAGGTTCAATACAAAATTATAGAAAAAAACTGAATCTCTTTATAGCTCAAAAAAAAAAAGATTCTTTTCAATATCATCTGGTTATAAAACTTGAATCTTCAAATAGCCTTGGGTATGTAATTGAAAATTTAAGTGTGAACTATTTTGAGTTACATACTTTGATGTTTGAAAATTTTCAAAAGTGAAGTATGTACTATAAATATTTATTATAATTCTATAATAAAGTATATAGATAATAAAAGGAAACTACAATTAAACTAGTTTGAATTTCTTATAAATCTTAATGACAGCAAAATTAACTTAAAAATAAATTAGTCCTTGGTTGTGTTTCTTGGAAAGGATAATATGATATGATGGAGAGCCTCTCTGAGTTTGAGAAAAAATAAAATTGAGTTCCCTACTCAATTTTGCTCTTGCAAAATTTTGTATATTTTTCTATAAATCACAAAGCAGATCTATTTATGTAAAAAAAACTTAGGTACATTATGTCTAATGGCTTTTTTATAGCACTCTTTGAACTCATCTCGTGGTTTTCTTTCATTTTTCAAACATTTTTGTGCGACTCTTGTCTCGCCGGCTGTGGCTTATTATATTTTGTACATTTTTATTTAGCCTCCTTTTATTTTTTTTTTGGCACAACCAAAGAGTACCGAGTCCATGACCCGTGACTGGGGAGAGCCAAGATTTTTCAGCGCAAAGCTTTTGACACCAACACACACACAGACACACACCGCACACAGATGCACAGTAGCCTCACTTGTTGTTGGGGCACGCACACATTGCATGCGGCGGCTGCCGGAAATACCAAGCACAAACGTCCAACAAGGAGAGAGGAGCAACAGCCAGAACAGGAATCAACTGTTGGCATGTTGATGTTGACGCTCCTAAACTCGAACCGCTCACCAACGGTTCTTGCCACTTACCCATCCCTCCGGTTTGCTGACATTTTTGCCAGCGTAATCACGATTAAACTGTCAACGGCATACTAATTAGATTTTTATTTTTATTGCGCCATGACAACGCCGCGTGACGCCGTCGCCCCGACGACGACACTGAGTCCTGTGTCCTGTCCCATGTCCTGCTTAGCCACTCACTCACACTCTTTAGTTTTAGCCGCCCGGCTCCCGGCATACCACAATCTCTCTTACCCCATCGTCCCCCCACCTCCTCCCTCCACATGTTTGTCGCGCGCGTGCCTTGCATGACCAAGTGACATTGGGATGGATATCCAGGAAGCCAGGACTCCAGCCTCTTCGATCCTAGCCAGACACTTTGCGGCGCCTGCTACTTTGTGATTTATGTCTTATCATATTTATGAAAATTATTGTTATTGATGGTATTCAATATTAAGAGAGCACCAGATACCGAACAGAACCAAAGAAAAAAAAAAGAACACAAAAAAAGGCCAATTGATTGATTGAAATATGGAAAATTGAGTGGAAAAGCTCAGAGGAGGAGAAACAATTCCGTAATTGATTTAAAATGTGAGGTTAAACTGCTGATAAAAATTTCACAGAAACTTTATTCTTTAAGTATAGAATAAAAGAACTTACCCACTCCAAAAAATCTACACTAAATCTTAAAAATCACAAACCTTAACACAACATATAAACTATTTTAAACACACACACACTTTGTAAATATATATACATATATCTGGACTTAGACAAGTACGAGCTGAAGGCCATCGTTGACATAGCCATAATAGGTTAGGTCTAAATAAATAAACAATATATATTTTTATTCTCTTGACAGGATTGTAATTGATCATTCACAGACTTTTGGTAAACTCTACCTAATATTTAAACAAACAAAAGTAATATTGTGAAATACATTATAAGTATCAATTAGACAGCTGCAAGAATAATATAAATATCAAATTCACATTCGAAATGAATTTAAATGAGTGACAACTATTCAATGAAATGAGTGAGTCAAAATGTTACTTACATTTAACGCTGTTTAATGAAGGGCACGAATTGAGTGCAAAAGCATCGAAATATTCAAATTGTGTAATTTTGATGGAGCCTTTTTGAAGCAATAACCATATAAATGTATAAATGTTAAAAAAAAATGTTAATTACACAGGCCGACATGATTTTTGGTGACATTAATATGAGAGGTGCCCTTAACTAATTCGGATACGCTGATTCTGACTGCATACTCGGTTTTTGCCCATCACGTCCACATTTTGTGAAATCATGGGATTCGGGGTTGGAAAATAGGCATTCAAAAGTATACTATAGAAAGTTGCAGTTTTTTTTTTTTTACATTTTTAACAAATTTTAGAATATTTTATTTAAGAAAAACAGCTCTTCTTTTGAAACATTACTAACAATTAATTTGTTAGATGCATAGGATTTCACAAATTCTTTAAATTTACAAAGCAGCAAATACTTCGAATTCCTATAGCATACTTTTTTGTGCAAATTTTACTCATTTTAGAACCATATCCAAAGGGTATGATTTTATGCATTATATCAAAGAAATACCTCATTGATATTTTGTAAATTGCTTTTAAATCACACCTTTTTTATTAATAGGTTAAAATAATAATGTTTTCAGTATAATATTATGTTAATATTTTACAATAAAATATTGCATATGAGGTTATTTTGAATCTTTTCAATACATTTTTTTCGAAAACCTGACGTGATGGGCAAAAACTAAGTACAGGGCCGTGATCAGCAACCCCCAATTACTATAGAAAACCTATTGAACTTAAAACACTTTTTAATGACCTCGAAAATGTCGGCCTGTGTTATCAATAATCTGCACGCAGACTAAAGAAATTTAATTACCAAGTTTGGTGGTTCTAGGTTTCTTAGTTTTCGAGAAAATAAGTTTTATTTCATCTGCTGGGGCGAATAGGGGCATGGCAAAAATTTCAAATACTTGAACAGCGTAGGTATAACAGGAGTCTGAGCACCAAATTTGGTGACTCTAGCTCTTATAGTCTCCGAGATCTACGTGTTCATACGGACGGACGAACGAACATGGCTAGATCGTCTCGGCTGTTGATCCTGATCAAGAATATATATACTTTATGGGGTCGGAAATGCTTCCTTCTGCCTGTTACATACATTTTGGCGAATTTAATGTACCATTTCACCCTATATAGGTATATAGGTTATCAAGATTTTCTAACTATATGTGATAAAATCGCTTGAAAATTGAAAAGGTAAAAATTTAGTAATTGATTGTTTAAGTTTATTTTTTTAGCCAGCCAAATCAAATGTATTTATTGACATTTCCCAAGAAAACTCTATCGGAACCCAAAAAATTCCAAGCTAACTAAACAAATTTATTTGAATAAACAATTTAAGAAAATCGCTTACATTATATACTTTGTCTACTTCAATCAAAATAAATTAAGTACATACACATCTTTGATATATATACATTATAGCAGATTACCTATAGTCATTAAAAAAAAAAAGTTTCAGAAGTTAGCCACAATTTGCCTTCTTCGTTCATTTTTTGTCTTGTGTTATAGTTTTTGTCAATTTGTTGCCCCAATCTTGCACTTTTATCTCGTTACCGCAGTCGTTTTTGCTTCTGTTGTTGTTTTTCCCTTAATAATACTATTTGCGGTTTTCAGTTTCTCTATATACATACAGTATAAATAAATATCTGATTGCAATTTCTGTAGGATTGAGTGAAATGCAAACCCTTAGCCTTTCCACTTCTTTGACCGCATCATAATTGAACCACAAATGATGTAGGGAGTTGAATGTGTGTGTGTGTGTGTGTGTCTATCTGTCACATGTATGTGAAACATAAATTTAACTTGAATAGTTAATTGTAATTGCGTCAATAGTAGAATTTAAGACGAATTTAATATGAAGTAACGAATGAAATTAATAAGCAATGATTTGGTCAAATTATAAAATTAACACTTACCTGGCAAAGCTGTTAGATAGACAAGAACAATGATAAAAATTCGCGAAATATTAAACATTTCAAGTGGCATTTGCAACACGTTAACGTTGACGTTCAATTATTTATGAGTTGAATGGACAATGTCGATTTCGTTAGCACTGAAACCACAGAAATCAATTTTTCTGTTTTTCGCATTTAGCCAATTTGGTTGGTTGGGCAATTTCCTTATTTCTCTCTTCTCTATGTGTTTTGTGGTTAGATTTAATGCATTTTTCAGTTGTATTGTTTGTCTTTATTTTTATGTTTTTCTGTTTTCTGTCGTTGTTGTTGTTGTTGCTTTCGTACAATTAGTAGTCACAGTGACTCACATATGTATGCGCTGCAGGGTTAACATTCGATTTTGCTGGGTTATTTGCATTTTTCATATCCCTTTTGGCTTTTTTGCATATTCATTTCCGGCTTTGCACTATTTTTCCACTTTTGTTGTTAGATGATTTCACTTTAGCTTTTTTCTGTCTATTTCATGTTCTGCTCATCTCTCTCATTCCCTCTCTCACTTCCTCCACAATGTATTGGTTAGCTGCAAGGAAATGAAAGGTGAAACGATAAAAGCTATTATTAATTTTCAAAGCAGATTGACGAACAAAAAAACCCCAAATATACATATATAAAAGAAAAAATTACCATTTTATCGATTTTAATCAATTAGCTATCTGGATTTCAAAACTATCAATAGACGAAATTTTCTTGAATTAATATTTAACTCTCATACATACTTGACATACTTAGTTAGACACCATCTTTATCTTGCTGCCACTTTTCACTTTTCTGCAAGAGAAAACTTAGCGTAGACACTGAGTCGCTTGCCAAATCAAAGCCACTGACTCCACGTGTCACTCTCCTAAGAGTTTCTCTCTAGCGCATTTTCAGCTTAAAGGATTTACATTGAATACTGTATGTTGATACTTCATATCAGTTTAGTTCGCGTTGCTCCACGGAAAAGGGAAACCCAATATAAAAACAGAAAGAGAAATTCTTCGATTTCCATAAGTGAATTTCCCAGATGCATGCACACAAAAACACACACACACACACACACACACTGGCACTCTCTTTATAGCATACAGGCATGTAAAGTAGGCGCCAGACATCGATACCAACGCCAAGACCAACCATCCATTGCCAAAAATGGTGTCATGTAGGAAATGTGAAAATCGTGTTGTACAATTTCATGGCTTGGCTTTTGCCAATTTTCAATGTAAAGTCAGCTCAGGGCAAAGGCTTTGGTGGCATTCGCTGTGCGTGACTGGAGTTGAAGGTTTAGATACTCCATCTTTGGGATGCTGTGAGTTGTGCGTGTATTTGGTTTGCTAATGGGGCAACATTTGGATTTTCAAATCAGTTGGAAAATGCACGGAGTATGGTAGTATGTGTGGGAGTGTGTGTGCCGTGAAAAATGTAAATCCAATGCAGCTTAAAGCATGCCGTCAATGATTTAGTTTGAGAACCAAAAATGTGTCCCGATGGGCTTCAACTTTATAGGCTGTAAATCTTGGAATTTGATGTTGAGAAATTCGATTCGACAAAGGCAAGTAAAACTTGAACAAAGTGAACATTGTATTAAACATTAGCTAACACATCAACCAAGAATAAATATCAAAACTGATGAAAACATAAACAATTCACACTCGAATAAACATATTTTGCACACAGGATAATGGACACCTCGCAAAAGGAAAGAAATTCAAAGAATGACTACTACTTTGAAGATTCTCAGCTATATCTTCCAAGCATAAGGTTTGTATATCCCGTAACTTGAAAATCAGAGCTAAAGGCTTATTTTCCTCATTTACATGTAGAGTAAGAGATGTCCTATTAGAGTATCAGCTATTCAAGGCTGCTAGAGTCTTACAAGTGAACATTCGAGGTTGGCTTTGTCGCAGGAAATTCCTTAAGCAAAGAGTTGCAGTCACAACTATTTCCCGCTGGTGGCGTGGATATATTTTTCGCAAAACGAGCTATTTTGTCTTAGAAGAAGATTTACAAGCGACTCTTTTGGCTTACTACAATCATTATGCTACCAAAATTCAGGCATTTTATAGAGGTTGGCGCAATCGACTCTATGTAAACGATATTCGTGCTCTAACCACAATGCAATTGAATGCCGCCCAAGATGTTATTAACTGCGTTGCCTACGAATTGCATAGTTTACTTCGAGAGCATAAATTACCAGGAATATACTCGTTACGATCAACAGAGTAAGATCACTAGGTATATTTATTAGTTGTGATTACCTTAATGGCTCTTTCTTCTTAGTATATGCCAAAGGAAAGTGGAGGAGCTCTTGAATACTTTAATTCTGCGCTTTCTGAATGGTCGAGTGCATGGCAAAAATGCGGAGCGTCGTGCCAAACTCTTGACTGCTCGGAAGGAATTCAGGAACTCGGTATGCCACACCTTTGCTCCATTCCGTGGCGCATGTGGCCCTTATGAATTCATAGATTTTAGGGCGCCGCGGGGTAAGGAGTTGGATGTATATATGGCACGCGTCGTGGCCTTGTATGAGGAAGCACGTCGAGATTTGAGAATACAGAAAAGCCGTAGAGCAGCATCGCTCAGTAAGCTAATATACCATATGTATTTAGTAATAGAACTGTCTTTAACTTTTTTGGATTATTCCCTAGAACGAAAGCTTCAATATGGACGCGAAATGGAAATGCTTAGGGAACAAAAATGGTGCCGCGATATTTTTAAGAGATTATTACGTTGGAATAAAATAGATGGTGTCCTTCCTGAGGATACATGGAAAACAAAGTCGCCGACCCTTACAAACTTCTTGGAAGCATTGAATGAGGTCTCCATGGATAATTCATCCAATTGTTATTGTAAACCGCAACCGACAGAGCACAATTTATGTAATTAGATTATTTTTTCATAGTTTATCATGTACTAGCTTCGATAAACACAGAATCGAAATGTGTTACAAAAACAAATTTTCACAAAAGGCACTTGACAATAAAAAAACAAAAAGCAATTAAAAAGGGATGTCATTGCAGACACTTTCCGATAGTGATCCCTTGCGTGCCCTTTTTGAGGACTGGAACTGTAATAGTTACTTATCGCATGTTCGTAATGACTCCTTTAGCTTTTAGCGACAGGAAAATTTTATAGATTAAACTCATATTGGTAAGCCTTCCTCAGAAAGGGTATATCAAATGTCTGCAAAATGACCATTGGCTAGAGAAAAAGAACTCTGAATTTCATTTTGCTTTCCACTCATGGAACATTGGTTTTTTTGTTGGTTCTTTGTCTTGTTTTTCGTTTTTGGGAAAACAGTTTAAGGCAGTCGAACCTTAATTGCATTCGTCTGTAAGAGGGGCGAACAAAAATGGTTGTAGAAAAAAGACATTTTTTTAAGCCAAATAAACAAAGAGAGAAGAAGAGAGGAGCATGTGTAAAGGCTGGAAAAATTCATTATGTCTTTTACGCCTCTGCAAGGGGCTTGCAGCTACTTTCAATGTAGCTAACATACAAACAGACATACACACAGACACATATCCCATCCAGCTCCTGAAGATGCCACTCTGGCCACTTGTGCGGTTTGGTGGTTGTTAATTTTCCAGTGAAAATTGGTTTGGTATTTACAGTGCACTCGTCAAAAGGCGCATTACAGATCTCCTAGGCCATGGCTGCTTACACTCCCTACTCCCCGAGAGAAATGGAGTATTGAGTGTTTGCCTTGAAAGTCTCCATTCAATCGGCAGCTGTTTAAGGATTTTCACGTGAAGTCTATTCTCTGTCCCTCTCTATTGGCAAATTGTGTTTGCATCACTTCTATCTGCTGTTCTTCGTTCTCTCCTTTTCCTCTCTCTCTTTCTCTTTCTCTAAGATGGTGTCCTCTCAGTCTCAGTCAAGGCTAATCAAGACCCACATCAAATTGTGTAACCTACTTATCTTTAAACTAATTTGTTTCCCTAGATTCCCCAGCCAGTCCCCCAAAAACAAGTCTTTGTTTCGTCTTATATATAAATTTCTCTTGGTATTTTTTTTTCTCCTTTTTTTTATCAAGTTTGTGTTTTATTTGGGGCATTTTCATTACCAACCACGAGATGCGTCCATAAAACAATGCAGCATTAAAAGTTCCCCTTCCCTCTTCGCCACACCACTCAATTCGCCCTTCACAATTCGCATATAACAAGCAAAAGTACTTTAAGCGAATAAAACAAAAGTAACTATAATAAATGTTTGCAAATAAATTGTAAAAAAAAGAAAACAGCAAGAAATCTTTCTACTTTCTGGCATTAAGAAAGTTTAAGCGCTTTTTTTGTTTTTTATACGGACACAAAATATGTTTTATGTGAGGGGAACTCGTACAATTTTCTGATGGATGGCGGCCGTGGATTTTATGGGGAGTGAATGTTGATTGGTCAAAGGAATGAAATGTGGTGTATTAAGGATTGAACAAGAGCCCTTAAGGCTTTAGGAAAGCGAGATAAGCCAATACTAAAGCACATTTACCTTTGCATTTGAATGCCAATCCCATTTATTTGGAACTTTAACTTATGTGCCAAATAATATGATATGACTGTTTCTTGCCAAAGATGCTGACTAATGCTGATTACGGAACGACTGTTATTGGGAAGGGGAATAAAATTTAAATAAATATCTATCTTTGACATTACTTTTTTACAAATTTAAATATAATTAAATTAATCATGTATCTATCTCAAAAATAATTATATCCCTCCCTTATAAAAATATATATTTCTGTGGCTATTTTTAACAGCTGCTGGGTCTCGATCCAAAAATATATTTTAAAGATTGTAAATTACGATGGTAAATTGACCAAAGTTGTGTGTTCTACCATAGATGAATTAATACACATTGGAACTCTTTGTCTCCTTTAATTGCCATAGTTATTTATGGGGATATTGTTTTCGCATAATACAGATCATCCTTACTAAAGCTTCTATTTGGCCATTTCACACTGAATCCGTATAAAGTTGACGTTGTTGATTCAATTTACCACATCTGCCATTTGCAGGAAAACTTTCAAATCAAATCCCATAAATTCGTACAAATAGAATGTGCCAATAAATTGCTGTCTCTTCTCACATGCGAGAAAAAAAAAAACGAAAGTTGAATTGAATTAAAATTCAGAGCGCTTAATGTGACTGACCCCTCTCTCTCTCTCTCCCGCTTTCTCCTCTTGTTACTGCTTAGGCACCCTCGCGCCATCTTCACATGTCGCAGATTTTTCAATAAACTAAACAATTTACGAAAATTGAAGTTTATCTCAATTGTGCAGCTGTTGTTGACATACACACACACACACACACTGGGAGACACACAAAGCAGTCATCTTCTGCATCCCTCGATGTCTCCCTTTGTCACTCTTTGGCAGAACTCAGAACTCAATTTGGCAATAAAAAGCTCATGCCATATTCTATCTACTACTACTCTATATGGGGAGAGGAGGCGAGGCACGATTCTGGACTGAAAGCCGGGACCTCAGGCATGGGCTCCCTTTATTTAGGAGACCCCTTGCCACCTCTATCCTCCCTCTGCTTTGAAGTGGCGCACAAATGCGCTTAGTTGCTTTATTGGTCAAGCTGTTGTGCGTGGATAAAACCCTTTTAGTGCACAATTGCTATAAATTCGCCTGGGAAAGGGTGCTCAATAAGACCCGGGCCCCTCTATTGTCATGTCATGTGTGTGCCTGTTGTGTGTGTGTATGTGTGTGGGAGTCACAAGGGATAACCATGCCCAGAACTCTGAAGCTGAAGCGCATTCGAAGTCGATTGACGAAAAAGCTTATTTTAATCTCATTTGACAGCCATGAACAGAACCGAAACGGACGGAATGAATGGACCAAACTGAAAACTATTTTCACTGAACAGCTGTTGTAGCTAATGCTGCGCCTTCAATTTGATAAATGAACATTGTTTTGCGGGCGGCGGTGAGGCAATGGCTTTGACAATCCAAAGTTAAGGATGGCAACAGTAAAGCATTGGAGAAACTGCTGTAGAAAGGGTAATATAATTTGGCATGATTAAGTTTGAAATTTGCATGGGGCCAGCAGCTGCCTTTTTCATTTTGATGACCGAAGCATTTTGTGTTTAGTTTATTGTTAAGTTCTTTCAGGGTTCATCTTCAAGTTCTGGTCAGTTTTGGGTTTAATTTTCGTCATTTTCATCACATGGCTTGCTTTCTTGTGCATAATTAAGCGTAGGGTTAAGCAGCACACAGGGGGAAATGGGAGGGTGTTAAATGTTGAGGCGTTTGGGACTTGGGTTTTGGCTTGGGCTTGGGCTTACGGGTTGACCTTTAATTGGTATGGATGGTGATTATGTGAAGGGGTCAGTTTCGAAATTGCTAGTTAAGTGAATCAAATTAGGAGTCTTTTTTTAAGGAAAGGGTCATGTGATTAGTTTAGCTAAAAGGCCCGTTAATGATTTTAATTCAACGATTCGATTTTATGATGTTTTATAGATTTAAACAAATTTCCTATATTATAAATATTAAGTATTATTTGGCTATTTATTATAATGAAAAGTATTGAGTGTCTAAATAAATTTACAAGCACTTAAATTTCAAAATTGCTAAGGTCATGTCGATAATTCCAGAAACTCTAACTTTTAAGTCAAATAACATTAAATATGAAAAAATGTTTTAAAAATTTAATCATAAAATTAAAAATTATGCAAACAAAAAACCAAATTCATCTCTTGCCCTTATGGATCTAACTTTCCAAAAGCATACGTACAAACTCATAAAACGAAAAGCAGAAAATAATTATTACCAACGTAAATTTTGGCCAAATATGTACAAATTTGTTAACTTGCCAAAGGGTCGAGATGTTGGTTAAAGTTGGAGGTGTGTAAAGAGATGGAACCTGTCCAGCAAGCTAATTTGAAAGCAAAATATAATTTATGGATAATTACATATTTGGGCTAACACACACACACACACACAAAGGTATTTAAAATGAAAAGAGAAATATTTTCATATAGAAATATTTGATATTAATGAAAAATGTTTGTTAAAGTTTTCACTTTTTTGTTGTTTTTGGAAGATAGAAAGTTAAACTGGCAGTAAAGCAGGACTCTATGTCCTGGCATAAATAAATGCAACTGTCAGTGGCAGTAACTAGTTAGGAAAGGAAGAAGCAGCAGCCACCAGAATAAGGAAAAAGAGCAAAAAGGAGCTGAACTGAAAGCTTGAAAGCTACACGCCAACTGTCAGCGACTGCATTGCAAGTGACAGAAGCAGCAGCAGCAGAAGCAGAAGCAGGAGTAAACGGAAATGGAAAGACCGAAAAGGACAAAGATGGAGGTCAACTCAACCTTCAGCATTGTGAGAGTGTTTGTGTGTCTGTGAGTGTACCATTTTATTTAGGTCCTCAGTGGCTGGCAGAAACTGTTGCATACTTTGCTGCACTCGACTGACTCCCAACTGAGAAATTACCTCAGCTAAGCCGCACTTGCAACCGCCTCAGTAGCTTCTGCGTAACGAATCAAGCACAAGAAGTTGCCAGATGAAAGGAAAGAATGTCTGAACCAAGTTGGTTGACAGATATTATTATTTATGCGCCGTTACCTAACATTTTTCATTACGTAATGCACTGACTAACTAACATAAATTAGTTAGAATAAGTAAATCACTCATTAGGCATTCTATAGCATAATGCACACATAAGTCTCAAGATGAAATAAAGCTGCAACTCTATTCAACTTAAATTCCACTCGAAAAGTCTGCAGCAATCTCATACCGAACGTATATTTGCCAATTGATTGCCACTTAAGTATTGCCACTCTTTCGGAAAAAATAACTAAATAAAAAATAAATTTCCCTCGTTTACAATACAAATTATAAATAACGATTTATCATGAACTACAGCAAATGCCGAGTTGCATTTGCCAATTGCACACCTGAATGCTTTCTCGAGTACCAATACCTTGAGTTAGAGAGACCAGAATCCTTGGCAAACAGCAAATAAATTGCCATTGCCATGCGAAAGGATAACTTCAACTCAGACATTCAGTTTTTTTTCTTCTTCTTTGTATGCTTCACTTTTAGTTTGTTGCCCCCCGCTAGTCAGACATTGGCAATTGATGATGAAAAACTACTTACACATATGAATTGAAGATAAGTTTTTGATGTTTTTACATGGTATTTCGGGCTTTATGCTTTAAAATTTTCGAAATTCACATTTAGCCAGTTCGAAGAACATAAACCGCTAATCGCTTCCCCACAGACCCATTAACAATTTATCTGTCTTGCCCTTATTTTATGCGAAAACTTTTCGTTGCCATGCCACAGACACCCAAAAAAAAAAAAAACCGCTCCACAAATCCCACATCCTTAAGCTTAAAATCGAAAAACACATTTGAATTGAAAATCGTGCAAAATATATGAGAGGGAAAAGAATAAGTAAGAGAAGGATAAAGAGAGAGGGAGAGGAAAAAGAAAAACATATCAACGATATGCGCATAATTTCAACAGAGTCTGCGGTTTCCATAGGGAAATAAAAGTTCAGTGAATTTTCTTGCCATGTGAATGGTTATAGAGACTTTGGAATGGTTCTAGGTGGGTAAGGTTCATCTACCACTGGGGTTTGATAAGGAACGAAAGGCAAATGTATTGTGTGCAGTTGAAAGTTCAATGTAATTATAGCCATTTTGCTTAGAAGAAATAATAGAAATTGAGTGTATAGAAAAGTAACGAGTACTTATCAGAAGGCCTTTTAGCTCACATAATTCTTAAAGACCATCAGATGTGCTCAATCGATTCGAGTCACATACGTTTTTTATGGGTTCGTATATTTAACAAAGCCTTGAACTAATTATGTCATATTTTCTGAGGGTATCCACCTACAAGTCTTTAAATTTATTGATTTCAAACTTTTCAGAATTCGAAAAGTTATGTAGGCCCTTGTAAAACAAAAACCATTCTCAACTATTGCACGGGTCTGGGAACGGGTGACAATCAAATAAATCACTAGACCAGCGTCTAATTAAACTTAAGCTGCGACCCTTAACACTTGAGCTTTAGCTATTGTTGCTTTTGGTTTCATGCCTTCTCTCGCCCTCCTTTTCTCTCTCTCTCTCTTTCTCTCTGTTACACACATCTTTTGTCGCACATTCAAGTAATTTGCATAAGGAGGACGTTAGGCCAGGCAAAAGATCAACGGGGGAGCCATTTTCTTCCTCCCAAACAAGACCCGCGACATGCGAAATGTGTCTATGCATATGAGAGAGAAACTTTATCCTCAGTTTGGGCGATGGTATGGCTGTCTCCCTTTCACCGCCACCATCTCTCCCTTTCGCATAGTGGCAAGTGTGTCACGCGCGCATTTGTGTCATGTGTGCCAATTAAAGTAGAAGACACGCCCATGCCAAACACCCGAAAGTACTTATACACTTCAAAGGGGGCGATGGTAATTTTTACTAATTAAAACTAGCTGACTTTTGAGATACTCTGCCTTAAATAATCAGTTAAAATCCTATTTTGCACACGATTGCTCTAGGGATTTTTCTAGTTCAGCGACAGGTTGTCAATTGATCTGTGAAGTATTACATTTTTCTTACCTAACCATGACCAACTAAATGGCAATTTCTTTATATCCTTTGCCAGCAAAAGAGCATGACCAAGTGGCTTTCTTCCTTACCACTTGGTCTTCGGCTGCAGCCCCAGCTTAGGTCCCAGCTCCTTTCGCATTCCCATTCCCATTCCCATTCCCGCACCTTACATCATGGCTTGTTGTGCGCATTATTAGCTGTCGTTTATTTTACACAAGCAGCCGTCGCCGGTGCCAGAGGAGGCAAGAACAAACTGCAAGCAACTTGGGAACCAGAAGCAAGACCCCCAGCTGCTTCAAAGAGAACTCCATGCGCAAAAACAAATTTCACTTGTCGTTGTGGCAGGCAGTCAGGCAGTCAAGTGGCTTCTGGTGCTACGACTCCCTTTTTGCATGTCCTGCTGCTTATCTTTATATACATTTAAAGTCATTAGCCTCATCGTCTAAACTAAAGTTGGCCCCCTTTAAAAAAATCAATGTCAAACTCTGGCAGAAAGTTCACAGCGTTGGGCAACAGTGTTGGAAGAAAAACTTAAAAAACAAGAGAGGAGACGAAAAGGGAAACTTGAACGAACGAAGAGCTGAATACAAACTAAAGCTAACAAAATGCAATGCTGTCAAGTTGAAAGCCTCTCCCAGACATTGTGAAGAAATTATAAAAATAAAAACAAAGTGCAAATATTTTTCTAATGTCTGACAGCAGCTGTTAAATGCTTGGAAAAAAAAGTCCCGAGAAGGACTAAAAGAGATAGAGAAGGCTGGATAAGCGCAGCAAGAGAGGTGAAGAGCAGCAGAAAGCTGCACTAATGAACTATGAAAATAGCAAAGGACAAACAGACAAAACAAAATAAGGAATACAATGGCCAGAAGCAGTAGTTGGGACATTACAGTGGTTAAAAATTAATACAGAAATGTCTTAGAATGTCTTTTTTGTTCAATAGAAATATAAAAACTTTATTATTACTAGATGTATAGGCGGTAGTTGTAAACTATTAATCTATACTCGCTGTTGAGTATAAAAACATTATATTTTATATAGTGCTATCTATACGCATTATTTATTTTTATGTAAATATTATTCTAAAAATACACGCTTCTTTTTTTTTTGCCACATTTGAGGATAAAATTTAAAAGATCGTTTAAAAAATTAGAGATTACTGTAAATTTATCAAATTATTTGAAATTCAAACCTCTCACTGTAATTATTTTCGTATTTCGCTACACTGTGCCACGCATAATTAATTAGAAAACAAAAGCAACTGGCAAAAAAGAAATCACTTTTAAAAAAGAAAATAGAGCAATATCATCCAAGTGGCAACTTGGTCTTTGGACTCGGTTCCGTTTACCCAAAGGATGCCGTCATCAGTTAGATGTGAGAACTGGAACTTAGGGCATGGGGATGCAGGAAGGAGGGCAGCCACAAGATGGCGACGACGTTGTGCATTTACTTTTGCTCTGCCCAGGTTGACAACATCCAAAATGAGACAAGTGGCAACAGATTCCGTTGGAAAAGTGGAGAAAATGCTAATGCAAGATATGCAGAAGGAAAGAGATCGAGCGGGAGTGAAATGGACTCAATGAAGGAGATGCGAAGATGAGAAACTTAAAAAGGAAGGACTCTCCCTCTAGAGTGCATAGAGGAAACCAACTAAGAGGTGGCATGCAATCGGTTTGTTGTTGTGTAACTCGATTCGTTGCTTTTTGTAATTTATGTGGTCAACTCTCTTCCTCCATTTCCTCGAAACGAACAAAACGAAATCTGACAGGAAGCATTTTTTGTGACAAGCGCACCAAGTTTCACGCTTCAATGTGCAACAGAATGGCAGTGCAGTTAGTTGTGCGAAAAATGGCGAACCATATTTCTGTGAATACATACAAACAGATGTATGTATGTAAGGCACCCGACTTGTTAGTTGCATTTGGTCAAGTGAATTAGAAAATTAAAAGTTCAATATGCTTCGGCGACATTAGAAAACTTTGATGAATGAAAAACTAAACTATTCTATATTCAGTTTTTACAAAACTTTATTCATTCATTAATCTTATGAATAATTCTTTCCAATGCATAAATAAGGCAAGTATTAATTAAGTAAAAATATTAATTAGAAGAAGGGGTTTTATTTAAATTTCTAAAAATAAATTCAAATTGGAGGATAAAATTTAAAAGATTGTTTAGATTTAGATTGATTAGAGAGAGACATAACTTATTTTCAACCTAAGAATTGCCTTGAGATAGGTTTCTGGCAGAACTTCAAACATTTCATTCTCTCTCTATATTTAAACTATGCTATGTATTATTTGGTTAAAGTGTGTTTGGTTAAATTGAAAGCTGCCTAATCCAGGTCAACTCCGAAAAAACGCAAGCGATATATTTCACTAATAAAAGAGCAATAAGGTATCTTCCTAACAACTCGATAGATTTGAATGGCAGTGACATTCCCTGAGAAAAAAAGATTCGCTACCTAGGAGTTATACTAGACTCAAAAGTTAACTTTAAGGACCATGTGGGGTATACACTAAATAAAATTAATTCCCTTACCAGGATTTTATATCCCTTTTTCAATAGAAACTCTGAACTGTCGATTGAAAACAAATTATATTTATTCAGGTCGATATTCCAGGCAGTTATGTGTTACGGAGCCCCAGCGTGGTCGGATATTGCCAAGTGTCATACTAAAAGATTGCAAATAGCCCAAAACAAGCTACTAAAAATGATATTCATCCTTCCTTGGCCCTATCCAACCTCTGACCTTCACCTCAAAGCGCAAGCAGAGACTGTTTCAGATGGACTACTTAGGCTGACAAGTAACCATGTATAATGATAGATGTAGATACTCAACCTATTCCCACATAAATGAATTAGTATAAATGAATTAGGTCCAGGGGTTTTTTTTTTTGCAAAGTTCCCCTAATATGATGTAATATTAACACTAAAATTTAATATTAATATACCCTTATGAACCATAAGCGCATGGAAAATGAAAAATTTCAAGTAAATAATATTGTTTGCAATTAGTTGTCATCAATTAAGGCAGAGGCTGTTACTTCAAATTAATTCAAATCTTGCCAAATGATGGCTGGAAGGTACAATAGTTCTTCTTTTAGTGTTAATTAAGAATATTGTTAGTGAGATTTTTGTCCTACATATAAGTATATATTCCATAAATTGCTATTTCGGACCATTTTTCTACGTTCTTTTCACTTTTGCCTGACCTATATGTTTTTACATAGATTTGACACATTTTTGGTTACCGTTCATTTTTAATTTTCTTTTTTTGGTCGTTCATTTTATATTATATCCTCAACCAACAAAGGACATTTTCGCTTTCAATGCCACCTGCATTCAATTTGATAACAACAGAGAGAGAGAGAAAGAATGAAAATACGAAAAAATATTGTATCTTCGCTTTCAGTTTGCCGTGTTATCATCCTACATCCCATCATGGCACTATCCACCTGCGCCCTCTTTATCCTGAATCGCATAAATAAACCACAAGAAGAGAGACCACAACAAACCCCGTGGCCACAACAACATCCTATATCTGAAAAAAGGAAAGACAGAAAAAAGCAACAAGAAAAAAGATGCTGGAATGGAAAAGCTGGCCCACGTTTCAGATTTCAATACCTGAGTGCATTTTTAGCATTTCCTGCCACGCCCAAAAGGTAAGTATATCGTGCATATAGCACCAAAACAATATAATATGATACCCGTGTGCAAGAGAAAACAGGAATTTTTCAGTACAAAACAACAAGAATTGTGTAAAAAGCATAACGTATACGCTATGTGGCATCCGAAAAAAAATAAAAACTAAAGAAAATATCAACAGCACATAAAACCAGACAATGGCGCTTGAACTTTTTATAACGACTTTCCAATGCTCTTGGAGCATAGGTTAATATGTGGTCAATGAAAATAATTGGGCTTACAATAAAATGAAATGAATTACACATAGTTGGGATTTAAAAGCTGATTAAGATGATCATATTTAATCAAATCGCAAAGAAGACAACAATCCAATGGCTTTGAATTTTATTTTTCGAATTGAATCTTTCAATACAAATCAATAATTTTTTAAAACAAAAAATAACCATACAATTCGTATAGAAAAACATGATAAGTTTTTGTAATCAGATCTCATTGATAAGATATATGTATTTCATAACATTCTAAATAATATTAAACATATGTGTAGGCAATACACATAACCCAAATATTAAGAAACTTCCCATAGATTCTCAAGCCAATATACCCATTTAAAGGGATACAAAAGAAGGCAGAGCCCAACGAGAGTTGAGTTTTACATGGCGACTTACACGAGAGTCCTGGCGCAACTAACAAAAGCTTCAGCCAGGCGCAACTTGTTTTGTCTTATTTTTTTTTTTTTTTTGTGTGAGGTTTTTGGGTAAGTAAAGAAAGTTTAAATCAACTTGTGGGAATTTAGACAATTTTATAAACATGCACATAAGGACCCAGGAGAAGAAGGAGGTACGATATGTGTGTGTGTGTGTGTGTGTACATGTACACACATATATAGTAGCTATTTTGTACATGTATACTATATGCATATAATACAAATTTAAAAGTAAACCAAGTCGCATCGCGCTATCTGCGTATGGTTATTCCCCACCACCACACTTTGCCTGAATCATCATCTTCCTTGTATATATATTTTTTTTGTTTGTTGTATGTTGTTATTATTGTTGTAGTTGGTGTTTATGCAAATTCTCGCCCCAGTGTGCTGTTGGGTCCCACACATTCGTGCTGGGCCACCGCCAAAAAGGGAAAGATACGTGCTTTATATATATTCATGAATGTATGAATATCTCGCCGAGTATAAACAGCGTAACTGAATAATAATAACAACAACAGCGGCAGCAGCAGAAGCCGCTGCTCAGTGGGGAGTTGAAGATGATGAGAAAAAAAAAATAATGTCACCAGTTGAAATGTTTAAAGAAAAGTTTTCGTCAGGTAAGAAAATGTTCTATGCAAAAAAATTCAAGAAATTCTATACAAATTTTTCAAGTGACTCTTTATCATTTTTTGTCCCGTAGCTGTTCCTTAAATGTTAAGTGTTTAGTAATAGCAAATCAGCTTTACAATGATACATAGTGATAAGTATTTTTAGCTTTATAACCTTTAATAAATTATAATATTTGCCCTACATAAAGTTTCACAATGTGAAACATCTACATCTTGTTTCAAATAAACGTTGTGAAGGTTTTTTATCTATAAGGAATTGTTATAAAACCTATTTCATTAATTGCAGATCTTTAGAAAATAATGAAAGGAATAAATAAAGGAACTTCGTCGAAACGAACCAACAACTAGTAATATGGCATTATTAATTTATTTAATTTGTGTTTGAACTACAATATAACTATTGGGAAGTGATGTTGGAGGTGATATCTTCCTTCGAAAAGTAAGTTAATATAATTTAATCAGCAAACTGGAGCAAAATTTAAAAGGTTTTTTTTTAAGCAATCAATATAAAACCTAACATCCTTAAATTATATACTTAAAAAAACTTAAAGAAAGTTTTGATAGATTTCAAGGTAGTCAAACGCATACATAAATTAATTTTTATTTCATCGTATTACGCATACGCAACGTTGCTCTTTTTCGTTTTTGGTTTTATGACCATCCACTTTTACTTGAGACTGTGTTTCTTTTTTTGCCCTCTGCTGGGCAGGTGGACAGTCTGTGGTCTTAATGGCCTTTACGGCAACAACAACAATAAGAGGGAAAATGTAAGTCTATTAACAGCAATGACAAAGCACGCGAAAAGCTAATAGAGAAAATAGACCTTGAAGCCACAAGAAGAACCCTTAGATGGAGGTGGAGAGGATGGGGAGATCTTGCGGAAGGTAAAGTAGTTTAGTAAGTCTATAAAAATGTATTAACTGTCGACTGGCAAAGCGGAGAAGGCGAAAATAAAGTCATAAAGAGGAGTCAAGGCGGAATGGATGGAGGAAGACACAATGGCCGTAATATGATAATCATTGCGTGGGCGCACACACACACACACACACAGAAGTTAGAGAGCCAGAGTGGGGCGTGTGAAAAGTGGGTGTGCCCCCGCTGGCGTATGAGAAATTGTGCAAAACAGAAGGGGCTCTCGACCTTCCCCACGCACACTTGGGAAAGGTCTAAGATCTCACTGCTCCAGCAAATCCATTAAACCCTTATGATGCATGAGTACAAATAAAGTGAGTGAAAGACAACAGACAATAGATAAAAACGAGGAGAAGGCGAGCGCCAGAAAACAACAACAGAAAACAAAAACATAAGGACAAAAAAGGCGTGTCAAAACATATGCAAAAAAAAAGGAGGCACAAAAAAGACAGAACGAAAGGAAAGAAGGGCACGAGTGGAAGAGGCCACAAACCAAAAAACGGTAACCCAGGGTATGGCAACGAGAAAAGCAAACCCGCAAAGTGAGCAAACACTTAAGCCAAGTGGTTAAACTGGTTAAAGCCGCCAAAGAGGGAAGCTCCTGATGATGATTGTGAGTGTGGGAGTCGCAACTGATGTATGTATGCGTGGGTATGTGTCCGTGTTGTGTGTGTGTGTGAGGGGAAAAGACAGTACCACTTTTTTGTGAAAATGTGAGTGTGACTGCTCTGGATAAGTTCAGTCAAGTGTTATATCTTCAAGTGTTGGAGGGAAAAATTATGAAAGGATGATGGATAAAATGTTGATAGATTAGATGTAAGTGGGCTCAGGCAGGTTGTGTGCGGTAGGTCAGGAACGAGAGGAAATTGTAAAGGTCACAGTTTATTGCTAACTATTATCATTGTTTTCATCTAAATTGAAAATTATTGTTTGTTATACAAATTCAATTTTTCTTCTATTTTGTAGTCAATGAAAAATCAAAGCTAAATAAAAATTGATGAAGAAAACTATGTTTTTTCACTTTTCACCTGAGAATAATTTCTACTCACAATAGCATAATCTCTCATTAGTATCGGCTATTTTTAATTATAAAAGTAATAAATTTTTATATGAAGAATTGAAAAAAAAAAAACACTTGAATATGATCCTAAAAATTATACGCTGCAACCCTAAGTTATGGTATAAATTCATGTAAAACCATTTTTAAAGTCTTTTACACAACTAGCGACACTTACGAAGCAATAAAAATTCATACATCAATCGAACTCTGGATAACGAAGTTGTAATATAAGATATGTATCTATCTAATTAGTAATGTAAAATTAGGTTTTGTTGGAACGTACTCATTAAACAAAAATATGCTTTAAAATAATAATAATTTACACATTTATCATAATATAAATAAACAAAAATATTCTGCGAATTCATAAACTTTTTTTCAGAAAATAATGAAATTCGAGAGGCTTAGTGCTTAAAACGAAAAGTAGTTAATAGCATTAAATGATTAAGAACTGCTTAAGTCTTAAATAAGGCAGGTTTTACTATTTAAGGATTTACCTCAAATTAATGATTTTTTTTGATGGAGCAATAAATACAATCGAAATTGGTGGAAATTATTGTAGATGTATAAATGAAAGAATTAGAGTGGATATTAACCTCAGTTCCACCATGTATGGAAGTTTTAAGATCGGTCTGTTATAGCTAATTTTGTAGTAGCAAAATTATTTGTATTTTCTACTTTTTAAAAACTAAAAAAAAATAAATAAATTTCAGATTTGAAGCTTGATTTCTTAAAAATTTAATACAGCAAACATTTAATCTTTTGTAGACAAATTTATGTCTTTCTCTAATAGTACAGAAAGCAATTCTTTGGAACTGTTTCTTTCTCATTCTGCAGTAAAAAATTAAATTTAAGGTTAACACAGGACTCAATATATTTTATAAGAAGCTTAGAACAACTTGAAAGATTTTTGTAGAATTTAAGTAACAATTTTCGTCTCTGTCCCTTTTGGCAGGTTCAAGTTTAAAAGTTTCCGAAATTGTTTTTATTATCATTGTGCCTGCCAGACTAATATAAATTTTATAGATGCCACAGTCAGCAGTTACTCCACACGCCTCACAATGCCGTCCATCTCCTTTATTCGGTAGGGAAAATTTAAAGACCACAAAAAGCATGTCCTTGTGTGGCAAGTTAAGACCACTTAATGCACGCCAAAAGCAGTTTATGTACGAATGCGACCAAACATACATACATATGTATATGTGAATATAGTAAGATTCATAAATATGTATGGATACATACATACACTCGAAACTCATACTCTCTCACAAAACACACACACAGCGACACATGTTCTGTGGGCCACTGAGCCTGCTTGAAGGCATCATTTAGTAAGCGAATGCTGTTTGTGTACAGGATATGGTGTTAATAATGCTTTTGATGTGTGTTAAAGACAGCTTGCCAGACAACGAGACAAAAGTACATGGTATCCACCATTATGCCAAGTAGTTGGAGCAGCAGCAACATCAGTTTTGTTGTGCTCCCAATTGTCTGGTTTCAGGCACGAAACTAGCCACATAAAGCTTACCCTGCAGCTGAAGTCTCCTGTGGCTCCCTTTTAGTAGGTACAGAATTTTAAATAAACAAATTTTGCAATAAAATGGCCGGAAGAAATGTGAAAGATGTGAATTGCCAATTTCAGATAGTTTACAATGTGTGAGGAAAGACTGACATATTGCAGGAGTTTCTAAAGTTAAAATCTACAAATAAAACTTAACCCATACGACTTCAAGACTTTCTATATTATCATTGTCATTTCCAATGACTGATTCACCTGAAAAAAATAAATAAATAGAACAAATTTCCAAGCCAATTTGTTTAATGTTTGTGAATTTCTCAATATATTTGTTTACTTTCGACAACAAGAGAAAATTAAATATTTATATTTATTTCTACGTATTTATAAATGGATCGCGAATTTATAAACAAATATAACTTTACTAAGTTTAAAAATCAAAAGTGTTTTGCACCTGTTTAGATTCTCTCTGTAAATACCGATACATCATTTGTCTGGCATTGTTTCACATATTGTTTAATCTTAAAAATCAGGTTAACGAGAGAAGCAATTGAACTGCGAGAGAGTGGTGTCAGAAATGGAAATTGGGGGAAAAGCAAACGGAATATCAAAAGATAGGAAACATTTTTTGTACTATCCACACAATTAGCATACATCGAGCATGCAGAGAATGGATACGAATCAAGAATGAATACTACATCTCGACTAACACAAACGATTTTGTCTGACGGAGCAAAAGGAATGAAAATATGTACACATAGCTGTGATGAGGTAGAAGGTGCAGGGGGTGGGGTTGGATGTCAAAGTTTTGCAGTTTGATAAATTGAAAATTGAGCTATGGCCTGAGATAGTGTATGGGCTGGGATGGTGGAGGGGTTGGTTGGAAAGCGGGTTCAGGCACTTGAAACTGTCGCACGTTCGATCGCACGTTCGTTAGTTTGCTGTGGCACTTTTCGTCTTCGTCGTCTGCCACACTTCAAAGTTCGCGTTGTCGCCAAGTTTTGTGAGTAATGAAAGTTGCGTGCTTTCTGCAAGGCATTTGGGGGGCCGAGTCTTGGGGGCAGGATAGGATGTTGCGAAGGCGTGACAGTGTTAAGGTGCCTGGAAACGTTTGCATTCAAATTAAATAGCATTTTGATGAATATTGATTGATTGCTTTTGCCTTGAGGCCAAATTAGAAACTCAAACCGCATCACAAAAAAGTTTCTGTTATTGTCGGAGTGGAGTGGCAAAAGAGAGCAGAGAAAGTTTAGCCTTGAGTTGAAATTTAGTTTTGTGTGTGTATATTACTCCGCAATCCCTTGCCTATTCTGCCCAAAAAGCCCATGGTCCTAATGAGGTCATCAAAATGGAAATACTTTGAAATTGGGATTGAATTTAGAACATAGGAGAATGAGAGTAATGGGCAAATTTAATTTAGTTCTTCCTTAAAAATTGCATTTAAATAAAATTCATGTTAAAACAGAAACGAAACAGAAATCAAAACGTTTTCCTTTCTAGTAATTCACTGAAAAAAACTTCTTCAATTGCACTGAATTTTTCCTGTGGAATTTTTTCATCTAACTTCAACATTTCATTGTAGAACTGAAGTGTACTTTATTAAGTGCCAGACAGAGCAGGCACCCAGCTGCCTTGGAGAACATTACGCAATGCAAAGCGATGTCCTTTGTCCTGTTGGAAAAGTTGCAACCGGAAATGAGTAAACAAGCGTCAAATAGTAAAAACAGCGAACAGCCAAGTACAATGCAATACAGGAAAGTCCTCTCAGAGTACGTTCGTGCCTTCGACCAGGCACAAATACAAACAAAATGAAACATTAAACACCAAAAAGTAGAGACAAGAAAAGAAAGACGAGGAAACAGAGACGCAGACAGAGTGAGAGAGCGTGCATAAGGACGAAAAATGAGCGTCGAAGACAAGAACCGGATATCCGGGAACTTTATAAGCAGCAGTAGCAACAGAGTCGAACGAACCAAGGCGGAGGACCAACAAAGGACAACAGACGCCGCCAACGACAACGTAGTTTATTTTAACTTTTGATTTCCGACTCCTCGGACCCCGGCACCGAAACCGTGTCACCGAAACCCCTTTGAGCATTCACTGCAATTGCATAATGCTGCCATCGAGTAGCAAAAAGTTGCGCCTTCGAAGGATTCGACGAGTCTCGGGCCAGGCATTAAAAATGAATTAAACTCACAACTCCCAAAGAGTCAAAAGGGGACGTGGCGAGGCGTTAAGAGACAACCCGGTAAGGTAAGGATTTTATTCGAAATGCACGCAATTTAATTTACACCTGACAAATACATTCGACTGCTCAAGTGACTTAACACAGTTGTTCGTTAAAAGAAGCAAATGTCCAACCGGGAGATAAAAACTTTAAAAATGCTTCAAATGAAATATAAATTATATTGTTACACTTGAGATAAACTTTCCCTGTCACCGGTTAATAATCATTTGAAATAAAGTTTTAGATCAATTATTTTTCTAACTGTTCTAACTGTTTGGCCAAGCATAAGACCATAAATAATTTTCTTGTTTATAGATTTTTCCTCAAAATTCATTCACTCGAGGAGGGTCAATGCACTAAAAATTTTCCATTCACATGCAGTTCAGTATCTTCCCAGACAGGCTCTCTTTCTCTCTTCCAATAAATAAGTTCAATATTGGCAACAAATTAAATTTAATGATGTTTGTTGCTTACAGCCAAAACAAAGTAGCCAGCAACAAAAATAACATAAAAGAAAATAAGAACAAAGAAACAAGAGCAAGGCAAGATTGGTAAATATTTACCAACTGACGCTAATGAACTTGAGCATACAAAAATGTCCAAGAACAAAACGACGAACCAAAAAAGAACGCAAAATAATTTTCCCAAAAGATTCGTTGTCGTTGGCTTTGATTAAAGACTTTCCACGAACTAAACGAAAATTGGCAGAGTGAATAGTTGCAGGTGGCGGATGATGGGACGACCATAGGGGGTAAAAGTGCCGAACGTGTTTACACAAAAAATTTCATGCTATTGATTGTGTGTGTAAAAGTATTTACCCATGTGTGGATGTGTGTGGTCTGCCCTATTGTATGGCCACAAAAGTCAACAGTTCGTTTGATATTTCCACAGTTTTCCCAATTCTTTTATTTTATATATTCAACGTCTTTGTTTGTCTATGAATCAGTTTGAGTTAGAGAATGAAAGTGGAGTACTCCCAAGAAATGACGATGTAAATGCTAGGAAGTTGCCTTCTGAAGGATAAATTATATCTACATCTAATCAGAGATCAATATCAATATATGTATGTGCAAATAAGTCTTATTTTCATGCTTTTATCAGTTCTTTTTGACATTTAAGTTTATAAGTGAACATTATCGAAACTCTTTTTAAAAAGTTACGAAAATTAAATTCTCCGATATTTTGTTACTTCAAAAGCTTAAAAATTTTTGAAGTTCCAAATTATTAATCTATAAATTGACTTGAACAAAAAATTTGCAAAGTCAAGGTTTTAAATTGTTTTCAATTGTTTCTAATAGTTTAAATAATTTTTTTTATATATAACATATACATAGATCATGAGTTAAGTTAAGATATGAGTAAATTACTTTTAGCTTAACTCTTTCGAGGGTTTACAATGAAATGCTTTAAAAGGGTTAACACAAAGAAAGACCTAAGCAACAACCCCCTTTACTCTAAATATTTTAAGAAGAATTCGATTTCATTGGAAAGTCCTGTAACCTAGTCAATGACCTTTGTCCTAGCTTAAACCAAATATGTCAAAATTTTATACGCACAGCTGGAAACAAGTAATGCTAAAACATCAGTTGGTTTTGCTATTTAAAGCCATTAGTCGTGGAGTCTTAAATCTAGTCTGTTTAACCTTAAATTCAATCTCCAAAATGACAAATGATAGAACATGTTAATTAAGCCTAAAGTAGGTCAGCAAAAAAAAAAAAAAAAAAAAAAACAACAACAAAAAAAACAACGCAAAATACAAAATAAGAAAAACAAGCGGGCGTTAAAAATAAAATGCCAGTCATGGGATGAAGGCAGAAAGAAAAATAAAATTAACCCAAATATGCAAATAAATTTTCTACCAAGCGAAGAAAAAAACTTGCACATTAACTTCCGCAGCTCATTAAGTCACTGTCAGAGAGGGAAGAGGATGAAAGATGAAATGGACAAAAAGCTAGCGGAAAATGTATAAAAATTTATGTGACGCCAACTGGACTACGACACACACACACACACACACACACAAACAGAGGTCTCAAAGTTCTCCCTTTTGCGAAAACAAAACTGAAATAAAATATTTGGCCCCATGTAAATTATGATTTGGGGTGTAGCTAAACAAGAAATATTTGTTGAAAAAGGTTTTTATCAAAATAAAAAAAAAACAAATAAAATGAAAACAAAAATCTGGACCTTCTCCCTGTTTGGCCTCAAGTTTAATTAGGTCGTCTGGTATTTTCTCTTTATGAATGCCTGTTTTTTTTTTTTTTTTTCTCTGGCCTATATAAGAAATTGTCTGCAAACATTTTCATTTTTATTCTGAACCCAAAGGTCATGGACTTGTGGTGGGCCAAGTGGGGGGTGTAACTAATTAGTGGCCATTTTGTGGGCGTTTTTGTTTAATGAAATTTTAATATGAATTTAATTGAAATACATGCGAAAGCAAAGGAATTTTCGCTTACTACTAGGAGAGTACACAGAATTTATTATTAATAAATATTAATTATGAAGATGCCCAAAGTAAGTAATTGACAACAATGCGTAAGTAGTTTAAGAACTAAGCAGGAAAGCATGCATTCTAATAAACAAGTACACACATGTGTCTTAACTATGAAATGTTTGCTGTATATGCTAACGTTTACAATAGAAATTAAGGATGTTAAGTCCCATTAAATTATTTACGTATATGTTAAACAGATATCAGTAATTTTTGTTAAATAGGAAAGTAAATATTGTCAGTAAGTACAGAAGTATTCTTGTTAACTAAAACTGATCACAACCTAAGCAATCTATGACCTTTCCATTAACTGTATTGAGGGGTTCTTTTAATGGTTTCTTTCATTGCCTAAAAAGTTAAATGAGCCAAGACCCGGCAAAACGCCCTCTATTTCTTCCATTACTGTATTCAAGTGTCAAACGGTCCATTTAAACGGCCTAAAGTAAAATGTTTTTCAGTTTCTTTAAATTTATTAAAATTCTTATATGCCATGCGTAGCTACTTAGCCATATTTATTTAAATATGGCAACCAGGAAAAGTTTTTCTTAATACAAAATGTTGTGCAGACTTTTGAGAATTAAGCTCAAGATTGTTTAAGAAATTCGCTGAATAGAAATAAATCTTGCTTACTTTTACATTTAATTGTTTTCTAACAGAGAGAATTCATTCAAATGTTTCTTGGAAACATACGTAACACAAAGATTATGAAACAATCAGGCTTACCTTATTTAAGTACTGGTTTTCATTTCTTGGGTTATCTGTTATTTTAAAGTCTGTTTCGTAGTATTAAAGCGGATTCACTGGAAAAACAATTTTTCAATTATCTCGTACACACAATTTTGCCATCAAGCTAATTAGAGACAGATGTAGCTGCAAGGAGGCAAACGAAACAGATTGTTGACTCTACCCGATGGCCAAATGGATGCAGATGAATGCAAATTGCAGGGGGCCACAGACCAACAAAAAATATAACAGAAATAAACCAGTTTAATTTAATTTGCAGTTTGTTTTTGTGTTTTTCTTTTCTCCTTATAGGATGCGGGCTATATAATTAAGCACACGCGTTCCGAGTACCAACGAGCGTCAAATGGGATGGGCTGAGATGAATTGGGATGGGATTAAGATGAGATGAGACGAGAAGCGAGTTAAGACGAGAGGTGGCAACCGAAATTTATGAAAAACTCATGAACTGGAGCATCACTCATACGCCGCATACGCCGCACAACTAGAGCTTCAGTTTGTTCTTTACTTTCCGTTGTGGTTGTTGTTGTGTATCTTTTTTCTTTTTGGTATTTTTGTATTTTTCACGGCAACTGAATTGAAATGCCGAGAAACGTTCGTTCGTTCTACCTTGAGACCCAATTCGTTGCGCGTTATCAATGAAACTGCTGATTTTTCTCGTCATCGTCGTAAGCATCGCCCCAGAAAGGAATTTTTACTGCTCACAGTTTCGTCCGTGCATCGTTTTTTGTTTTTTGGGCCTGGTGGCACGAGTAGCTCTCTCGTGCGCATTCGTTTCGGCCCCCAAGAGACTACCATACGAGAGAGAAAAAAAGAAGAGCGAGAGAAAGTGAGAGAGAGAGTTCACTCTCTACTTAACGAAACACAAAGGGACATTTTGTAATTACAGAATTTCTTTGAAGGACTTTTAACCGACAAAAAATTTCAAAAAGACATGTAAAGCTGTAAATTAGACTTTTTAAAGGACCAAATTTAAACCAATTAAATTTAGTTAAATTAAATTTGTTTTATTCCTATTTCGCTGTTCTTTTTTTGTATAAATAAAAACAGTCTTGACATTTTCTTAGGTCATAGTTAACCAAACTCTGCTCACTTGAACAGATTATGCACTTGCATGGGTTTATATTTTCTGCTGTCCCAAAAATGTTAAAATATTGGGAATTTTATTTGCTTAAACGTAATTTATAACTACATTTGAATGTTTCAAATATTTCAAAGTTACTTTTGATTGCAGATAATATCAGCTTGAGAAAGTTATTTGAATTATTTAAAATTTGTATCACTTTTAATTCTTTTCAAAATAAATTTTTACAAGATAAGGTGTGGACCATGTGAACATTAACAAATCACTCTTCTTAGTTTTCAAAAGTTTTCAAGTTTTCAAAATGTTATAATTTTAAACTTAAAGTAAAATAACCGCACGGTTCGGGAATAAGAAAATATTCCAGAATCCGTTAAGGTAAATTACATATTTCTATTCTTATAAATTTCATAATCACTTATAAAGAACAATTTTTGTGCATATATTTCTCCTTTTTGTGTTTTAAAAATTCTATTGAATTGGCAAACATTTACCTAAGAATATGTCCATCATAATGGGCCATTTGTCAAACAATGAGCCACCAATTCCATAAAATAACTGACAACATCTTTCCCCTCAGCAAATACTAAATACCTGAACATTATTATCACCGGAAGAACCCACCTACATCCTAGACCATAGATCAAGGGCGCTTATTTTATATTTATATTATGCGAACATTATTTTTTCTTTATTTTATTTTTCTCTTTTTGTTGTTTTTGTTTGTATATTGTTTTCGAAAAAAAAGTCGCTGTGAAAGTGACTTTGCGGCTAATGCAGATGGCGGGCGAAGCGAAGCGTAAAATACTTTGTAAATTATTATGGCCAAGACACAACACAAATATGGGCGATGGCTGGGTATTAGATTTGGCAATGGGGTGGGAGTAAACATTATAGACACAAATATATGTAAGTTGAAATATTTTCTGAATAAACAAACTCTGTGGTGGACCTGTTGGCTGGCAAGCATCTAGGCGGCGGGGATGGCCACGGCATGTGTTAAGTTTGCAGTAATAAATTTCAATTGACTTATGAATAGGGACGGGAGCCAAACGCACACGTGCGCACCTAAGCCTAAAAGTAGGCAGAGAGAATGTTAAAATTTTGAAATTATTAATTTTTAGTGAGCAACTTGAAAATCCTCCATTGAGCAATTCAAAATGCATATTTCAGCGACAATAAAAACGAAGCATTTTTATGACAGGTAGCACACAAAAAAATATCCAAAAAGAAAACCGGAGTAACAACAAAATCGTCGTTGCTGAATTATAATTTCATTTGTATGCAGATGACACCAGGAAGCAAAAAGAGGCGTAAGGAGGGGGATGTGCGGCAGACGAACCATAATTACATTAAGCATATTAAAGCTCGTTGACGCTGTTATCCTTCTTCTCCATCTTGCCCTTGTTAACCCACACACACACACACACACACAGAGCCACACACACACACACATATTGCCAACTAATAACGTGTCATAAAAGATTTTCAGCATTTTAAGTATATGTATGTATGTGTGGGTGATTATGTACGTATGTTGGCTCAGAGAAAATCTTTCGTATGGTAAAATATTGGCTTATTATAATAATTCCTTGACTCAACACTCTAAATGGATAAAATCCAATTAATGGGAATTAATTCAAGATATACTCATGACTTAAATTGAAAGGGATAAAATTATTAAAAACTATATTTGCTAACATCTTAAAGATATTCCCTATGTTTGGGTGTGTATATTAAACGCTTTAATATACTGCTGAAATACATAAATTTCCACTTTGCCAGACTTTTACTCTCAATTTCCGCATTGTCCTATTTTCTCCTATAATATTCCCTTGTTTTCCTTCTATTCTGCCATTTACTGTCTGAGCTTCTGTTGCTTTTCACCTTTGATCTATAAAAAAGCATCAATAAAGATTGCTAAATTTAATATTTTTCGAAAGGCTATGCTATAAAGATATATTTGCACAATATTTTCCAATCCCTTAAAAGTGAAAACTTTAATTGACCAATTAAAAAGATAAATGAGCCGATGCTTAAGGCTTAAGCTAGTAGGAAAGTATTTTCTTTTATCTGAAAAGAACCAAATCTAATTAGCCTTACATAAAACGTTTGATCGAAAGTATACTAAAATATATCTGTTATAGTCCATCAATAAAGATTAAGCTTTTTCGACCAAGTTGGCAGAAGTTGTTGGGCCTGATAACATGGGGATTATAGAATATATATATATATGCTTGGAAGGCGTCAAATGAAAAATTCAAGCTCTTACCATTTATAGAATTTGGTTATATTCGCGATTGCTGTTTTGTTATAACTTATTACAATTACATAACAACTACCAAGACTCGTTGGTGAGACGTAAAAAAAGTTAAAAAAAAAATTAAAAAGACTGTAGAGTCCGATATTATAGTTTATTTATTTAGACTATGATTAGTAGGTAATTATAATTATAATTATAATTATAGTTAAATTTAAGTATTGAGTGCATTTACAAATCTAAAAAAATAAACAAACTTTTTTATTTAATTTATTATTGATAAATAATATAAAACCTTTTATGAAATCTGCCAAAATAATCTTTAATAATTAATTAGTCTCAAGTCGTTACAACTAAAATATTTTATGTCAGTTTTTAAATTTTATATGATGCAAACTACTTATTTAAGCAAATATAGTAAAAGTGCAGCAATTTGAACTATACCTGCACATCCGTTCAACAGTTCTTTATACCCAAGCACAGACACACACATTTCCTTTTCAACGAACCACCGCCCTGCTTTTCCTGTCCGAAAATACAAGAACCAAAGAAAAAGGGGGGTAAGGAAGAAACCAACTGCTATAATGGCGCACGATAAAAAGCAAATGGTAGAAAAACATACAACAGCAACAAAAAAAAAAAAAACAAAAAGAAAAACCGAATGTATTATAGGAAGCCAAAAAGCGGGCGCATAAAAATTGCATTAAAATTGCCACGCGGACATCCGCAATGGACCCTGAAACTCCTGTGAAGGAAACAAACGGAAATGCAAAAGTAGACGGAAATGCAAGTTGGACAAAAAATACTTGCCTTTTTTTGCGAAATAAAATAAAACTGAAAAAGGAAAAACTGAAAGACAAAAGCACAAAAGAAACACAAAACTTCAAACAATATTCTTGTCATTTGCCGGGCGCCATTTAGACATTTTATTGCATACTTCTTGGCACTAAGCAGTTCCTCCCTGACCACCAGCCCATACCAGTTTGGCTCTAATTTGGCACACTATTTAGGAGTAACCTCTGCCTGTGCCGAAGCGAAAGCCAAAAGCCCAAGGCACAAATCCCTGTACAACTTGACTTGCCCACTTGTCACCTTCGCTGATGCTGGCGTTGCTACTTGACAGCCATTAATCAATCAAGTGTGTGTTTGGCTGTGTCTGTGTGTGTGAGTGTGGGTGTGGGTGTAGGGCGTCGCTTCCATGGGGCAACGCAGAGCAATTTCCAGCGTTTTGGGCATTTTTCTTCCAACTTAGACTAAGACAATTAGCACTCAGTTCAATAGCATATGCGTAGCTTTGAAGTATTTTTTTCCTCCGATTAATGAGATGAGGGCCCATGGAGAAAAAGACGAGGCATCGAGATTGGTTTCGCTCTTCACTTGCCGACAGTTTTTTAGGCGAAACAAATTATCAGGAAGAGATTGAAAGCATGTACAGATTAAAAGCAGTGACACCCTGCAAAGAAAACGAATTTAAGGGATGCATTAGAAATTTGGTTCGACTAATAAATTATTTAAAAGGTCAATAAACTGAGACCTACGCATCCTAGTCAAATATCCAGGAAAACTAATTATAGAGGGAAGATATGTGTAAATCTGAGAGTCTTGAAAAATTTAATTTATTTTATTTTATTGATGAAATGTCTGACCTTGAAACTCCATCTCAAAGTCATCTATCGACAATTGAAAATTTGAATTCTCGATATCATTAAAAATACCTGATTAATTTGTTTCCATATTAAACAGTTGTTAGTTATTAAAAAAAATTCAGTAAATAAAGCAAAAAGATTTATTCTTACGTTATATATTATATTTATTTTAGTTGGTTTCTGCTCATCCACAAAAAACCAAAAAACACATTGAAGGCGCCCCTGCTTTTCGGTCTCATCATCAACTCTCGGTTCATTAGCCACACACTTCTCCAAAGGCCAATGCCAAAAGGTGCAAAACAAAAGGAACAAAAAAAAGAAAAGAAACAAGAAGAAAGTTGGAAGAAAAAATATGAGAAGCTGCTCCTTCTACTCATATTTAGACAATATAACAATATAAAGATGCGAAGGAAGAAGTAGAGAGAAGAAAATATAAGGAAGAGCAGGTCAAAGTTACACAAAAGAGAAGACAAAAAGCAAAAAAGAAAACAAAAAAAGTTGCAAAAAGTAGTAATAACAGGCAACAGTAGCAACAAGGACTAGGAGTCGCAGTTTTCCCTTCTGCTATTCCTTGCCTGTGGCTGATTGATCTCGTGGGAAATTTTGCACAGTTGTTGCAACCAACCAACGAACCAACCAACAACAACAACAATAACAACAAAATAAAAAGCAACTTTGTGCTCTTTTTTTTTGGATTCTTTACTTTTTCTGTCCTTGTTGTTACTTCTTCAGCTGTTTCTTTATGTACGCTTTTGTCTTTGCTTTTCTTGTGTTTTTTTTTTTTTGTTAGCAGCTCTTCTCCCTTCTTTGCTTCGCACACGAAAATTAACTTAATGTCACTTACACTTTAGTGCTTTGGGTTAATTTGGTTAGATTATTGTTAATATCCTTTGGGGTGCTGTGAGAGAGAAGCCTGGCAACTCTGCGTGAGCGAGTGCGAGTGAGTTTTGTGAGCTCTGGGCACATTAAGCACAAGCAGTAAACTGCTACGACTAGGCAGTTGTAAAGTTTTCGGCATAAAAATGATGCATTACCTTTGAGTTCTCAAAACTTTCTTTACAGTAAAGCAGTTTGCGTCGTTCTTCTTCCTCGTTTGTGTCAAATTAATAGATGAATCGAGAGTAAAGCAGATAAAAAGAGATGGAAAAGAATCCTATTAGTTTTTCCAATGACTGGGGATCAAAACACTTCCGTCCAGTTCACGGTCAGCCGTTTGCTTAGTAACTCCATTCTAACTTCCTAATAATCTCTTTTGCCAATCAGCCTAGATAAGCCCAATGAACCAGGAATCTGTTATCATACACATAATTAACGAGCAACTAAAAAACATAAAAATAATTGGACCTTTTCTTAAAGTTATACAAAATTTGTGAAAAAACTTCGATTAGAAAACAGACAATGTACTTTAAAACAAAACTAACTCCAATTGGTCTGATTGCCAAAAATGAGCATATTTAGTGGTGTAGAACTTTGAGCAGTCTGTTTTACTTATTAAATATGAATTGCTAATAATTTTCAAACATCTATGAATTCAAGTTCAACAACCAAACAATTGTTCCATAAATGGCGTCCAAAAGTTCTCACTCTTTTAAGAAAAAAAACCCCTCTTTCCCCAAAAAAAAATCAAAAACAATATACAGAAATGCGAACAAAAATAAGAAAAACTCTTTGTTGGTAAAATTTTGCATAAAACCATTTTGCATGCAGCAGAAACCGCAGCAAGACAATGTTGTAAACTAAAACCAACCCACAACCAGTACCCACACCCTTAGCCATGGCCAAACTTAAACTCTTTCCACACCCACTACACACTATCATTCCCTCTCTCTCAATCGAGTTGTTGAAAACCCAAGAAAATTCTATAAAAAGGCATAAAAGACGTCAGCAAATGTCTACTACAGCAGTAAGAAAGGACAACAACAAAAAAAAAAAAAAAAACAAGAACAAAAACAAGGACCAACAAAGGCATCAATAAACAGTGTAAAAGACAGTTGCCCTGAAGATAAAGACGAAGAGCGAGAAAGAGAGTGCGATGAATCCCAATATGATATGACACTTTAGAGATGTGAGTGTGGAAACTAATTTAAAGTTATATTCTTCTATTAATTTATAAAAATATATTAGTTCGAAATCGATTGTAGTACATGTCTTGATCAAAACCCATCCATCAAGTAGTTTATGGCATTAATCGAGAGATAATCGAGAGTAAAATTATTAATTTTAGAAACTAGCACATGAGAACTTTAAACTGTAAAAGTTCTTGTTTAATCTTCTTCTCGTGAGCTTCCTGTTGACAAGCTGTCATCTCTAGCAGCAGTTAGGTCCTTTTGGATTGGTTGCTGCTGGTTTGCTCGTTCATATTTTTATCGAGTGTCTGGAATCGGTTTGGGTAGAGGGCATAAAACATACGTCAAAGATGCTTTATTGAGTGAAACAAACAAAGCTTTCCATGAGTACCACACTAACATCAGTGCCCTCTCTTCGTAGTTTCTTGTCGAAGGGCTGGCAAACAAATTTAAAGTTGTGCGGTTACTTAACCTCTCTCCGATGCCAGTCCATCCATTTCACGTTTCTGGACCCAGGAAACCCAAATCGGAGGCCAGCAACCAAACAGACAAACAAAATGCTTAGGGCGAGATTTTAAAAAGCACTTTACTAAAGGACAGAGGGGTCGAAAGCAAAGAGAATGGAATGGAAATGGCCAGAACTTATGCCTGAAATAAGTAAAGTAAAAAATTGGCAAAATATTGACATGCCATGTGAAAAGTTGAACAGCGGAAATGATCGTTCTAAGTGTTTGACACCCTGGCGACAATTAACAAATAATAATTGAAATTTTTAATTAACGTATTAATGCGAGTCGAACGTTGCTAAAGATAATTAAAAACTGTCAAATTCATCATCATGTAAGATGTACCATCATCTTATATATATCACTGTGCAACACCAAAAATCAAACCGCACCGGACCTTTTTTTTCTGAAAGTACATTTAGTGAATAGCAAAACCCTATTTGGGTTTTTTAAAGTTAGCTCGTTTTTTTTTTTATAGCAAGTTGAAATTTTAAATTTTGAGTTTAACTTTTGGTTTGTCATATAAGCTGAATATGACTTTTATATCGATTCCTTCTTTATGCATCGGATCTAAATCTTCCTTATTTATTGTAGAAAGATTGTTAATGCTTAAATAAATGCAATTCATGAATGTTAAAAAAAAATTTTGCTTATTGTCACAATGTTTTGTCCCTCATGAGTGAAATGGTGTTCAATACAGGCCAAACTATTGAAGACTATTCATTGATAGTTTAAAATTTAGCTTGAAAGCCGATTTGCTTAGAAAAAACAATTCAAAGCCATCGATTCCAATTGCATATGAAACTGATACTAAAGAGATTTTTAATTGGTGGAATATAAAAAACACCAACGGCGTGTGTGTTGTGATTTAAAGATCGTTGCCATGCTTACCGGACTACAAGGTGGGTGTTCAGTACAAAAAAAAAAAGGCTTGGAAAATGAGATCTAAAGGTGACAAAAAGGATGCCAAAAGAATTCATAAGGAACTCGTATTACCCGAAAAAATCATTTTCCCTCTACTGTACTCTAGAAAATGGCTTAAGTGTAATTTTTTTTGAAAACTATAGCTGAAAATGGCATTTTGGGTTATGTAACATTTATGAATTGCATTTATTTAAGCATTAACAATCTTTCTACAATAAATAAGGAAGATTTAGATCCGATGCAATCCAAAAATGAACCTCAAAATTTAAAATTTCAACTCGCTTTAAAAAAAAAACGAGCTAACTTTAGAAAACCCAAATATGGTTTTGCTATTCAATAAATGTACTTTCAGAAAAAAAGGTCCGGCTCGGTTTGATTTCAACAACCTTCAATTTTACGCATAGTGTATCAGATATCGACAAACCATTTTGATGAAGTCTAATAAATAACTTTCACTAATCATTTATTGGCTACAAACATTATTAATAACTTTTATTTTGGTTCTGTTAAATTTAGGAAAAATCAATTTAAAATTTCCAATTGAAAACATTTTGGAAGAGAAGATTTGAAGTAAATTAACTATCACTTATTGAAACTATAGAATATTGAACTCTTAAAATATAATATATAGCAGGGAATCAGAGTAAATTAAATGAAATTCAGGATTCGACTGGAAATTAAACATTTACACTAAAAAGATTTCAAAAAGTTGTATATAAATCAAAAATGGCAGATGGATAGATAAGCCATATGATCTGACACCAAATCTCCTTCTGGATTCGTTCCTGAATCTTCCTCAGAAGATTGACCGCTTTTTATTAACTACTAATATTCCCACCAATCTAACAGTTAATACTAGATTTATTAATGGTTAAACTAGATTACTTTTGGTTGTTATTTATTTAATACACATAAAAAGTTAGATCGTTCTTTTGAGCTTCGTCCTGCACTTGCTTAATGTAAAAATATTATAATGTTGCTTAGTTATCACTATAATGAGATAGTTTGTTAACAAGTTTCCAGCATAAAGAAATGAATTGAAAGGACTGAATTGGGGTTGTGATGATATATTTTTGAAAAGATGGAAAACTTCAGTGTTCGTCCTGTATGACTGTCTGCATTACGCACTCAGTGCTCAACTTGCTGCCCGTTTCTTATTACTTATTTCTTTATGACGCTAATGTCCTTAATTCGTCAGTGTTAACCTAATTTCGGATACGTAGTCGAGGCAAAAAAAAAAACTTAGACGTCGACAGGATAGAACACAAAAGTAAGTAGAAAAAAAGAATATATGTATATGCATGTATTTGTATGTGCGTGTAAATGTGTGTATGTATGTGTATATAGATAATATATATGGAGAAGGAAAATAGAAAGAATTATGCCAAGAAAGTTTTCTATTTTGTCGCAGCGGGCAAAAGTTTTGTGGCCAATGCGACAACGACGACGGGGACAACTCTCCAAGTATCCTGTCCATGTCCTTTGTGTGTTGTGTGTTTGTATGCTTGTGTATGTGTATGTGTATCTGTTCTAGTGCGCATTCCCAAAGGCTATATAAATCATAATAATTTTGCAATGTAGCAATGGCAAAAGAGCATCAGAAGAAGCTTCAGCCGCCTGGCATATCCTTGTGGCATGTCCTTTATTTGCTACGTGTTGATGTCCTTTTGATGGCACTTCTCTCTCTCTCTCTCTGTATATCTCTCTCTATCGCAGTATCGCTCTCCTACTGCCTCATCTTCTCATTTTTTTCAGTACCCCAAAAGCCTCCCGGGCAAAATGAGTGGCACAAACCGCCAAGCGACCATCGTCCCTTTCCAAGTTCTCCTACTTGAATGCCTCCTCATCGTCGTCTTTGTCCTATGTCCTGTGTGCGTGCGTGCGTGCCGCCCTGTATTTGTAATTCCTGGCAGCATGTCCAGCATAAAAATATACTTAAGTGATTTCTCTTGATTCACTTACATAGATTTGGGTTACATTTCTCCTTTGCCTTTTTTGAAATATTTTCTCTTCGTATTTTTTCTTCTTCTATTTTTGGTATTTCTTCAAAGCAAATAAATAATTTTTTTATGATCCCTGCCTCCCCCAGCTCCATGTGCTGCTCCTCTGTGGTATGACTGTCTGTCGCTTTCGCATATCCTTCATTTAATTTCGCTTAAAAAGCGTCAAAAGTTAAGCTGTAATCATTTAAATGATTTATTTTGCTTGATTTTTGTCCATATCCTTTAGATCTTTCCCTCTAACACTTGGTCCTTTTTTGTCAGTCTCTGGAGATTTATATTTCTGTTTGCGGAGGACATTCTCAATCATAATTTGTTGTGGCGTTGAAGTGATTATAATAGATTTATGTATGTATATGCATATCTTGGCCCAAAAAAAAAAGGTGAAATTCAAAAATTTATTTTTGGGTACGGGTGCGAACCGAGGTTTCTTGGGATTTGCCCATTCAAATGAGAGAGTTTGGCTTTGTTAAATTATGATTAAAAGGGAGTAAAATAAGTAAGAGCCTATAAATTTTGTGTAACCGTCAGGAAGATTTAATATTAAAATAATTGTTTAGTTGTAGAGTCTTTTTCTATTATAACTTTGGTGTAGCCTTTTTCAAATCCAAGGAAAGTATATGCTGTTTGTATTATAATACTGAGATAAATTTTATCTTAAAATGATAATCGAAGTACATAATTTTTTATGTTGTGAACAGTACCAAGATGAACGTGTTATTAATTGTGCTACAAATCTATTTCCTCTATTACCATAAAGGACTAAATCAGATTGGAAACCATGCTTTGGAGGTTTTTAAGCACACTTTATATAAACTCTTTGGAGTTTCCTCTTGCTAATGACCACAGTTTAATTCATTAATCTCTTTTCAATATTCACAAATATGCAACAATTTGGCCAAAAGATAGTCAGTTACTAAACTCTTATCCTTGACCTCAGTGCGAAAATAAACTAACTTGAGTCATTAGGAGATGTTTGCATTGTATAAAAATTGTTTTAATTGTTATTTATTTTTCTGCGTTTTCTTTTTTGCTCTGCCTCCCGGGCTATAGTAGCAGCAACATGGCAGAAAACAATGCTAATGACCAACTTTTGCCAAACAACAACGAAAAAATGCATAGCATACATTGCAGGGCTGCAGTCGGAGTCGTCGAAAACACTCAAAACCCATTAGGCAACACTTTATGCTTAGTTTGAAGTTTGAGGGCACAAAAAAAACAAAAAAAATAAATGAAAAATGAAAAGAAATAAACTCTAAGCGACCTACAGGGGGACAAACTGAATTTTTGCATATTAAGAGAAGAAATGAGAAAAGAAAAGACAAAGGAGAAACGGAGACAGAATAAGAGACAGGGAGGGGAGAGGAAACTATGTTTGTTGGCACTGTAAAAACGTTGCTCAATTTTACAAGACAACGACAAACATCCTGCACAGCGCCCACTTAACACTGTATCAAGCGAAGGGGCGTAACTTGGCGCTTCCATTTAAAATGCAATTGCCGAGCGCTACACACACACACACACACACACACACACACACAATGCAAATGAGTGAGCCACACCCGAGAGGCCTATCGGCGTCTTCGCCTACACAAACTTTCTTCAGTTGCCTAGAACTTGGCAATAGAATACAGAAAGTAGATAGAGAAAGGGTTCCGCGGTGCGGAGAAGTTCAAAGCAGCTGCTGTAGGCGTGTTGGCGTTTACATTAAGAATTACCCCACTTACTGTGTTGACGAAACGAGCTGATGATGCGACTACCTTGAAGTATATTGTTACAATGACGTCTTTAAGGCGATAAACAGTGTCAAGGATAAAAGCCGGATACAACGGTGAGTAGCTAATACTAATTAAGAATTTACTTGACATGAGTAAGCGAATTAATGAAAGAAATCAAACAATCATTATAAGAAGGATCTTTTGGATGTTTTTTTTTTGCTCAAGCATGAATTTGGTGTTGAATTCAAGAGGATACTAAATAATAGTCTTTTGAAGCAATACTTCAAATAAGTAATACATATTTCATTAATTTACAACTAATTACTATTTTTTAAGATAAATATAATGAATAGACGGATCTAAAAATGTAAATGAGGTGAATTTCAGCAGTTCAAGAATTGTTTTTTGAAAAACACAAAAATTTGAAATGATTAAGTGATTAAAATTGACGAGGCAACTATCGTTTCTAAACCATTTTTTAGCTACAAAAAGGCATTAATTTGTTAACAACAATAAATACTTGTTAGCGTTTTCAATACCTTATGGGGCAACGACCCCCATTCTGGAGTCATAGATCCGACTATGAAATAATCCCATTGCAGTATGGTCGGAAATTCGTTTAAAGAACTTAAAGTGAATTTTGATATTTTTTCTCCTGAAATACCGTCAAACTTTAAGACATTGTCTAAGCAATAAATCAGTAGACAAATCTTTTCTTTTGCTACATATCTTTCATCTATTTCATATTTCAGCCGAAAAACTACTGAAGCTTACAGTCCAAGCTTATGAAAGAGTTATAAAAACCAAAGAAAGGTTTTCGAGAAAAAATGTTCGAATCAACGAATTCCATTATTTAAACAATGCAAACTGGTGCAGATGTCGAAAATTTTGGCATAAACTACAATTTCAATGCTAGGACATTGAAACTTTGTAGGCTGGTTTGAAGCCGAAAAAGGAATTCAGATTTTTTTCAGCAATTTTTAGCAATAGCAATTTTAGAAATATTTTTTATTTACAGCATTTCTTCGAAACGAGTAAAATACGAATAAGTTGCAAACTTTTAGTTTTTTTTGGTGCATTCAATAGATTGTAGACGATCTAAAATTTATTAACTTTAAATAAAACTCTTTATTATAGTCTAGAATTTTAGCATGACTCAAATTTATGTAGTGGACTTTCATGAAATTGTGCAAATTTATGCAAAAAAGATTAATACCATCGCATAATATATATATTGACAAATAACACTTCAAAATGTTTTAGAACAACTCACAACAATCCACCAGACTTAAGCTCCACGAAATGTAACAAGTTTAAAATTAAAATTGATAAAAACTTGTCTTTACAAAAACGCACATAAAGAAAGCTACATCACACGAAACAATAATTGTGTTGCAACAAATTAAAACTAAATACTTTCAAGATCAATCTTCATTTGAAGAATTCATTTTTTTGCACACAAAACAAAATGAAAGTTGACTTGATCAAACAGCTGCCTTTAAGGGCCTGGTAATTTTCCAAGGTAACGAATTATACCGTTATTATTTTTGAATGCCCCTGACAATACTCTATTAAAAAAACATTGTTTTTATCACAAAAAAAAAATATTTTCGCTTTCTCTTTTCTCTTTTTTCTTGATCAGTGTGCAATGTGTGTATGCAGTCACTTAACGAATAGCAACACCCTTTCGACTAATTGTTGAAAAAAATTATAATCATCTGGTTGACGTCAAACCAAAGGTGTGATGGAGTTCCAGGAGATTCTGGACAAATGTTTGATCTTAAAACAGACATGATTGTCTTGTCACTGAAGTGGGTCGGTTGTAGCCATCACCAGTTGCTCTCGTTGTACACTCAGTGGGTTAAGTACTGTAACCGCAATGCTTTGTGGTGGCCGTTTGGAATGCGTATTAACATAAATCGAATGTGACGGAAAGCACACCGCCGACGACCCAAAGACACCGACAGACATCGACAGACACCGACTTCAACTCCTTTGATGCTCGCAAATCACTCAACGGCATGATAGATGTGTGCCTGGGCCTGTGCCTGTGTCTGCCGTGTTGACGGAAGGACATAAGGACAAATGTTCGTCCTACCCGCAGAGTCATTTAACGCAATAGCGCCAACTATAAATTTTAAATTAATTTTGAAGTGCAGGCAGAAATGCTCCCAACCGAATATGGCGACCGTGTGACATGAGGGAGGATAGTTGAGAGAAGAGATGATGTCGGTGTGCATACTCACTCGCATACATGACACGCATTTTATTGCTCGCGTCAGTTGCCGCAACTGACAAGGGAACAAAAGGGCTGAGTTCAGGGAGGGTTCTGGGTAGACGGGAGTTTGGAGTTCGGAATTTGAGTTGGCTGGTTTTTGGCTCCCGACTCTTGACTGTGTTCTTTAACGGGTTTTTGTTGTCTGTCATTACAAGTGCATAAATTATTGTAACCACATTTGGCGGCGACATCAGAGAGAACGACCTCTGCTCCTACTGGCTGCAACAGTTACGAGAAGCCGAGAAACCAGCAGGAGCCGGAGCGGGGACAAGAGGAGCAGTACCAGCAGCTAAACCCGAAGTCGTAGCCTGATGCCGCTGATGACATGACAAAATATTTTCCCAAGTGACTTTTGTTCGCCTCTCGTACTGGCTCCATCACTTGGCTTTGATGCCAAAGCCACGCCAAATGTGTCATGTACTCATCCTCCTTTAAGTCCTATTGCCTGCTGACGCTCTCACTCTCTTCACCTCCTTCTACTCCTGCCCACCAAACGCATGACCTTTATGCAGTTGATGTCCGTGTGTGTGTGTGTGTGTGTGTGTGTGTGTGTGTGTGTGTGTGTGTGCAAGCGAGAGGGTTAGAGTATCCTCTTTTTTGTGCATTTCATTGTAGATTCTATCATTTTCTACTCGTATGCTTCAGCGATTTTTGGAATTTTCAATTTGTTCAGCAACATTTTTGTACCCCAACAAGAATTTATTGAGTGAAAGGACCAGGAAAAGAAGAGAGCTTATGCCACTGCGTTTGAATTTTTATAGTCTTGCAGTTTGTGTTTATGAAATTGATAGTTTTTCAGAAATTTTGTGGGTTGAAACAAATCAAATATGAAATTTCAAGTATTCCATAAAAAGAATGAAGAGAATAAAGCAAAAGTTATAAATAAAAAAAATTTAAACAGTTGCGGTTAAATAATAAATTGTTTAATTTTACAAAATTCTCTAAAAAAAATTCAGGTATAAATATTTTAAAAGAAGTACAATTTATCATTTCTAGTCCAAGTCAGTCGTTATAATGTCCTTTAATTTATTTCAAGGAAACGATTTTTGAGACCGTACAAAAATACCAATTCCATTTCAATTATGTTTCGTTTATGATATTTTTGACTTCTATTTATAGAATTAATTTGTTAGAACTAATTTTTGTCGTTTTGGAAACATGACTTGCCTTCGCTTACATCTTAATTCAGCCTCAAACACACACAAAATTCTGGTTCCTTCCCCTTGGTCTAAGTCAAATCCCAAAGGATTATAGCATTTTGGCCCATAAATCCCAACTACATCAATAAACTGACCTAGAAATGTTTCGGGCCACACCCAGAATACATGGAAGCCCACAAAGCCCTGTACCCACGTTCCCTTGGCCCAACACAAGGTGTGCGGTCCACCTGGTCAACCCACACACACACACACACACACACACACAGACACACGCCCAGCATCATAGTCCCTGCCAATCGTTTTCCATTTCGTGTTAAATTACACATTGAATCGGATTGCGGCGGCCATAACATTGTGGCCAACAGAAAGATGAAGAGGAGGAAACGCAAACGATGCTAAAGGAGAAGGAAGTGAATCGGTGAAGGGAATAGCAGGCTTCCTGTTCCAGTTGCTGCTGTGGTCATTTGGGACCTTCGAATAGGTTTTTGCGGTTTTTTAATCAAGTTATTTACACAACAAAAATGGAAACAGAGGCGGATTCGGAGGCTCAGAGAGAATGCGCTAGAGTATATGCGATGGAGTGAAAAGTCTTTGGCCAGTCGCAAAAAATAAATACACATAAAGTATGCATATATATATATATATATATATTTCGTGGGCAATTTGTTAAATGTTCAAGCAAATAAATCACAAATGTTGTGCTGGACATCAAAATTTATTGCATTAATTCGCATATAAAATACATATAACAAATATACTTTTCTTTTTCACACACACACACACTTACCGTATACCGTATGAATATATATGTATATATTTTTGCGTAAATTTTCTAAACATTTATCAAAGTATCGTTTTATTATTGACAGCGGTTCTACGTAGAAGAGAATACGAATAACTTTTCTTGTTGTCAAAAGTTCGTTTATTGGGGCGGGGGATTAAAATAAAAATTGGCAAAACTTATATTTATTTATGTCTACTGTGGTCAGCAATAAATTTCTGGGAATTGCTTCGGTTAATGAGTATAAAGCAGTGCAAAGTTTATTTTTTCTTTGATGAGCCAGCGAGGGCCATTTAAGATGTTAAGTAATTGTAACAAGAAAGTCAAAAAAGACTAATACATTTCTTAGATCTATCAACCATAAACTTCAGAAACGAGTTTAGGACTGTTAGAGTTGGTTGGCCTTTCAGTAAAAAATTTTAGTATTTTATTAATCTAAGGGTAATTTAAAATAACTTTAGTTTTAACCCTCGTAAATAAATAAACTTTTAGATTTATGTGTGGATCAAATATACATTCTTAACGTATGACTGCTCTTCTGATAATATCTGAAGTAATGTGACCTCAATTCTTTAGGGGTATAATTTTTTGACTTTTAGCCATGGCTAATTTGATTACGAGAAAGGCGAAGAAAACTAATGCACACAGCACATGGTGCAGGACAATGTGGATGATGGACCTGATGACTGTTTGTCGCAATGCAATAAGGACACACATATGCATTAGACTTTAGGCGCCTGCAGGATAACTTTTGCAGGGCAAACATTTTATAATGGTCGCCCATAAGTCAGCTGCAGTTGGGCTAGTGACGATTAGGGAGCAGCTGGAAGGGAAGGGGTTGCGAAAGTCTCCTGTTCTGCTATGTGCAACCAAGTATGGGCAACATGACAGGGAGCAGCTGTCATTCTCAAAGTGACTTTCCTCTCAAGCTTGGTCCTACGTCTTACCTCACCGCAGAAATGATATTGCAGATGACATTTGTCCGTTTCGTTTGCCATTTCGCAGGGGAATTTTGTGTTAATTATGGTTGTAATAAGTTATACAACATGGGCCAAAACTGCAGAGCTAGGAGGCATATCGTAGGCATACTAGAAACAGCTGTCTAGAAATGAAATAGATTCCAGTCACTCCGCAAGAGTCTTTTCAACAACAAAACCAACAAACACACTTTCTATTGAATTTGTGTTTGTGTGTTTAGGTGAGTTAAACTGTCCATAGATCGTTAGTTTCGCCATCATTACCCTCTAATTGTTTGTCTCTTTCTCTTTTTCACATCGTATTTGTTGTTATTGCTGTCATTCCTTTTTCGACCCCATAAAATGGGTAAATTTTACTGCTGCATCTCATATAGATTTCCCTTTGGTCCTGTGGGCCCTTGTCTACCCAAATAGATCTACAAATTTTGTGCAGTTCCTTGTGGTTGCAACTGCCATAGGATTGGGTCAGCTTTTTAATGCACAGACTGGCTATGATGGTCAAAGATAATCCTTATCTTGGAATTTTAAGTATAGCTCGTGATGTTTGGCAGATTATGTCATGAATTTTGGGAAAAATCTCTCTAAAATGTATTATTAGAAAAATCTAAAGCAAATGTTTCCGTTTATCACACAGATATTTTGTTATACAAAGAATCTAACCCAGGACGAATTCTTTGAGATTTATTCAAATTGTCATTAGATAGCCAAAAGCAAAAACATTTCATTTATATTTCTCCATCTCCCTTGGTCTTTTCATCAAGTAAACATATACTTCTCACTTCTTTTTGTCATGATGTCGCCACATTTTATGTAGACACTTTTCGATTAAAATGCGTTGCATACTTTTATGCGCACATTCACACACACACACACCCATAGATATACACATTTCCATCAAGGGATTTCTCCCTTTGCCACAACTATAGAAGGACGAGTGAGAAGGACAGAGCACACAAATAATTAAGTTTTTTCTCTAACTTTTTTTTTTGTTTTGGGTGGAGTTGGAACTGGATGTCTCTGCTACTCGACACGTAACTTTCGAATGGGTAAAAACTTTTTGCATTTTATGGCCTCCACCCGATACACCCCGCTTCACACTCTATCATCAGTTCAGAGAGCGGTGCATAAAATGTTTGTAAGTGACGTTGAAATTGAGACACTTGTCGCTTAATTGTTTTTCGAGTTCTTACACGCACACAAAGACAAAAAAGTAAAAAAGCAGCAAGAGTTGGGGTATATCTCCCACTCTCTTACTTTTTCCCAAACGCTTCCCCACCCCCACTGCCGCTTGACTTGTCTCAAATGTGGTGGGGCAAATTGAAAAGGGATTTTAGCCTCATCTTGATTCTGGTTTTTCTGTTTTACATTCTGCCTTCATTTCGTTTGGTGTTGTACTTGTTACTCTGATTTTGGTCTGTGAGGGCGTGGTCTTCTCGAGTGCATTTCGCTTGCGGTTAACTTGTCTGTAGATTATTTTAAGTAATTATCAAGCGATTTGCGTAAAGATCTTTTAAGGGTGCTCAAGTGGTAAGAAAGGTTTCGGTTAAGGGGCCCATTCATTAAGCACGACCATCTACGAGAATATATTAACTTTGAATTGTTGTGAACTGTCATCGTCGATAAACAAACTTTCCTTTGACCAAAAATGTACACCCAGTTCAAATAAAGTAAGAAACTGTTAAAAACAGCTCAAAAACAAACTGGTCTTTCTATTCTAACATTTTGAGAATTTTCAATAACAATATGTATCCTTATCAGTTCTCAAAACCATGGCAGATCGAATACAATTCCTCTCCTACCGAAAGTGAAACATTAAATATGGATAGGAACTTCAACTCTCGAAATCTATTTTCTCAAAACTCTGTCACACTCAATTAGAACTGATCTAATATCTCTCTTTACACAATCCTGTAGATTGCATGGTCAATTGAATGTAAAATTTCACGAAATTTGCTGAGTGGGTCCTAGTCTGCAGCGTTTTGCATTTGTAATTGCAATATTCTGCTTCATTTCGTAACCACTGTTTCGATAGTCTACGATAGTCCATCCAGTTAAGTCCTTTGAAGATGCAATTTGTCTTCAATTAGATGTAAGCATGCAAGGACAAACATATGTGTATACATATATGAAATGCTGAAATGGTAAACAAGATTCCACTTCTAATTAAAGGCACAAATCTGCATTGCATAACGCTTTCGCCTCGATTCACTCAACCACTGACTGTCACTCTCCCTCCACCCCTCATAGCTCTGTCTGTCTTTTTCATATTTACTGTCTGCTGGTAGTCAATTCTCAAGCTCAAATTTTCACTTCCTTCCCTCATCGAATCGATATAATGTGCAAGAGGGCAAGGGGAGCCCAATTTCAGGGCAATGGAGTTTTAGTTACACAACCGCAAACAGGCAGACAGGCAACCGAGAAGCATATGAGACGGGTATAGGCGACTGTGGGCAAGGAGCAGGATGTCTGAAGTTAGGGCGAGGACCAATGGACAAACCTTCTTCGTCTCCTTCTCCTTGTGTGTGAATTGTCTGACGTTTATGATTGCTTCAAACAAAAGCTACGACGACTGCACTTGAAATTGATAATTACGATGTGCAATATTTGTCTATTGTCCTATTGCACACAAACATTCCCAGAAACCCAGTTTGCTTAATTCTGCACTGTCTTTCTGATTCCCCTTAAACGAATGCAACAATTTTTGAATTGCTTTATTTTAAATTCGATATATCCAATGCTCTGAATGCTATACTAACAAAATTAAGGGTCAATTATTTCATTGATGTGCACAAACATTTTAGAAACGTAATTTATTTTGAATGTGAGTTTATGAAACGGAAATAATTATATAAATATTAGTGAAAATCTGGTTAGATTACGACATTTTTGTAATTTAAGTCAAACCTTTTTAGCCGGCTCGAGGCCAACATTCCAAAATAAGATTATTTCAAAGGCAACACAAAAAGGTCAGCAGGTTGTGTGTATAGCTTATTTAAGAACCACCAAGTTCTATCATCAGCAGACTTTGCTAAAGAACTCCAGAACTGCAATAGCCATACCATGTCTTCAATGCTAAAACTAGTTGCGAATTGCAACTAAATGAAGCGAAAGAAGCGTAGCCTACAATTCCAAGGTCCACCTAGACAATACAAAATTTGAATTATGTATTTTACGATTGTTTTAAGTTGATTTATGATGTTAATATTAATCCGAGGGTCGGGGCTAACTTCGACCGCGCCGAAGTTTGTATACCCTTGCAAGTGTTTTGTTACTCTCCTTACCTGTAACGAAATTATTGACTAAAGTCACTGGTTAACTATATGATATAGTCATCCGATCTTGATCAAAATTTGCCACAGTCATTAACAGATATAAAAAAATGACAAATGAATAGTTTTAAATCAATCGCGGAAAAAATTCCCGTCGTGCTGATCAAGAATATAATTACTTTATATAGTCGGGAATTCTCCCTTCAAAGCGTTGCACACTGCTAACCAAAATCAGGGTAGACATTTCAGAGACATTTCAATAAGCAATAGACGATTGACCAATAAAATATTATGACGATCGGGTTTATTGCAACTTGATGATATGAAAACTTTATTTGTCACATTTTCTAGACTTCTAATTTAAGTTAATTAAATTTACGTTATATTAACAAAAACAACTTAATTTTCAACTTAATTTTTTTCTGTAATCTCTTTTTAAAACAGAAACTTTTTATAAAAACAAAACACAAGCATTAAAATGTAAAGGAATATAATGATAACGTATACGCACTCAATATAATTTAAAAAATTTATATTAATAATAAACTGTCAAGGTAAATTTAAATGTTTACTTAAAGGATCTGTTACTGAAATTCTGAACATTTAATAAATTTCCCCTAAAATGTCTAATCCCTTGGATCATACTATCCTTATAAGTGTTTTTGGAAACCTTTGAGAAAATCAAATTATATTAATATTATTTATAGTTTTTATTTTTTCTCCCAAAAGTATATTATCATTAAAGTTTCCAATCTAAGCGAGACAAAAATAGGCCAAAACTTTGTAATGACAGGCCGGTTCGCATTTTCAATTCGGAAAAAAAATTCGACGGAAATTAATATCTTCTTTTACTTTTATTCCTGACTCAATTCATTCGCTTTCAAATTGTAAAACTTATAGTCAACTTATCACCTCAAATATTTATTTAAAATTTTATTATAAAATCTAAGCAATGCAGAAATTTCAGTCTTCTTTTCAACAAATTGATACTTAGCTCTAAGAATTTACGTTTTCAACGAATTGATATTTACTTCTATTAAAAATTACTTGATTTATCCTACGTATATATGTAAAAATGGAAATGGAAAATCTGTATTTTAATATATTTTTCTTCGGGTTTTATATTTTTGACTTCACTGAAGTAAGAAAATCCTTTTTAAGTTTTCTTGATACATCAATTTAATTAATTAAATCGTGAATATTTTTAAGATCCAATAAATACGTAAACAAGTATGAATTTTCAAAGATAATTAATTCTACAATTAAATAAATTAATGTATCTTTCATTGGCTAACCGAAAAAATTACCATCGAGTACTGTTATTCAACAAATTAAACAAAAGGCTGCGAAACATTTGTCCTTTTATGTTCCAACAGTGTTTTGCACTTTAAATCGCGCATAGTCACATGTTCTGTGTATTTTGCTATTCTTGTAGCGATCTTTCTTGTTATCAGACAATTCACTTTCATGTTGTTTGTCCAATGTGAAAGTTTTCAATATGCAAACGTTATGGTAGCGCCACTTTTTTTCTTAGTTATTTTTTTTCTCGAACTTGCAGAACTTCTTCGTCGTTCCAGGTGTTTTATGTAGCAAAATATTTTTATACATAAAAGTTTTACGACAACTGCAACAACAACTATGTAGTCTGTGTGTGTCCTTCGAAGTATTTTTTGTGACTTATGCAGGGGAGTTACTTAAAAAGGGGAAATGTGTACGCAATGTTGCCAACTTTATGGATGCTGAGAGGTAGAAAGTGCAAGGCGTGTTAATGGTAAATATTTGCATTATGCAACACTAAAACTTTAATTTCTGCCAGCTTCAAATGTTTAAAACAAGCGATATAAATAAGTATAAATGTGTGTGTGCAGTGTGCATGGGAAAAAAAAATGAAATGACAGTTGGGTCCTGGTCTGGTGTGCGGACTTCCTTTTGCTCTTTTGGTCCCGCTTGTTAACTGAAACTAAACAGTACAAACAGGGCTGTCAACAACTGTAACATTTACCGCATGTCGTCCTGCTCCAGCGCTGCATGACAGGACATGTTGTGGCTACTCGGAATACCACACACCCATGCACACCCTTCCTCCCTGTCCCCCATTCTTTCCTTGCTGTTTGCCTGTGTGCTTGGTCTCGTATGTTTGTTCCATGTGAGTGATAATGCGTATGTCCATATGGTCAGACGCTGGACGAACACACTTTGTTCTGCTCTTTGTTGAATAGGTGGCACGGTTCGCTTAATTGTTTCAATGCATTTTACAGGTAAGACCCGTTGCAGGAATCCAATTTTTTCTCATTTGTAGTATCTACCAAGTAGCAAGATCCCTTAGAAAACAAAATGCCTTAAGGTAGATCAGAAATATAACAATAAAACAACTTCCCAAAAAGTACCTTCTTTATTTCCATTTTCAAATCGAATCAAGTGGAATCAGGGGAAACCGAAACCAGAATGCTTAAATTAATGCTTAAAAAATGTAGAAAAGATAAACCGACTTAACTAATAAAAGAAAAACATGTAAAGTAATCACATCTAAAATGGACATTAGACTTTAAAACAATGATTTGCTTCTTTCTCTTCATTTAGTTGCAAGTTTTAGTATTGAAATAGTGGAATGACATTACAATAGTAGTGAAAGTTTACTTGACAAAAAAACTTACTAGTCCTCTAAATATCGCTAATATATTTAATTTAAGATTAATTGTAAAATATGATTATCAAAAAGACAATTGGTTCTACAAGACAACCTATGTCTGTACATACATCTTTGTATATGAAAACCCAAAAAACCACAACCCTATAGAACTCAATCTTAGTTTAAAATATTTTTCTTTATCTACACCTAAGAAGCAGTCCCCTTTTTCCTCTCTTTAATGAACATTTTTTCATTTGCCTATACAATATTAGTTTTATGTTAGTCTAGATTTCTTCCTTTTTTCGAAGTTCGAAGGCTTGAGGACAATAAATTGTCAATAGGCAGCACAAAGGGTGAGCTCCTGCTCACCTCTGTATAGCTATTTCAAGAACCACCAAATTCTATCATCAGCAGACTTCGCTAAAAAATCTAGACACGTAATGGCCATACCATAAAGTAGTTGGGAATTCAAAGGCAGTAGTATTAGTTTTAGTATCAAAATATATATTTATTTCGGATTTTTACATTTCTACGTTCGTCTCATCCATCTTTTTGTTCTCTTGAGTGTGTTTTCTGTATCTAGTTGCGTTAACAAAACATATCTTAGTCAGGTTAATATTTTAGGTATATGGAAGTCATTAACAAACCTCAATGGCCAACATCAACCATCTTTCTAGCAAATCATTTTGTTCTCTTGAGTGTGTTTACTGTATCTAGTTGCGTTAAGAAAACATATAATCTTAGTCAGGTTAATATTTTAAGTATATGGAAATCATTAACAAACCTCAATGGACAACATCGACCACCTTTCTGGCAAATGGCAGCATTCTTTATAACGGTATGTTTTCAGTAATTTCGTTATGTGGCACTTTTTATTTTTCTATAAAAGTAAAAAAATTACTTTATACTTAGCCTAAGAGTAACTGAAAAAAATAAAGGCAAATGATTAATAAATTCGAATTTTCACTTTTTTTTTGGTTTTTACTTTAATATTTTTTTGGTGTTTTTACTTTTATATTTTTTTCGGGTTTTTCTTTTATCCTTTTTTGGGATAATATTTTTATTATTTTTTTTTTATTTTTTGAATTTTAATTTTTTTTTTTTTTTTTTTTTTTTTTTTTGTGTGGTGCTCGTATGGTGTCTCTAAAATACTGATGATTTTCAGCTTTACGTTAGGTACTTGGATTTTTAACTGACTTTTAGAATAACCCGGCTACTATGTTTAAATCAAATTTGAACTGACTTTTAGAATAACCTGGCTACTATGTTTAAATCAAAATGTTTAAGAATTATGGGATCGTTTTCTGGGAGGAACAAAACGGAATTTTTTATTGTCAGTGACACAATTTTATAAATTTGCCAACAGATAACTGTCTTTTAGTAATCAGAAATCAAGTGCAAAAATGCACCATTTATTTATATAAATATTGAAAATAATGATACTAATTTATAACATTTTTAATTATAGACAGCATAAAAGGTGAGCAGGATATCTTCAAGGAAGGCCCGCCGTATTACACATGTTACACTGTTGGCAATTATATATAATTGTGTCACGGACAATAAAAAACTCCGTTTTGTTCCTCCCAGAAATCGATACCATAATTCTAAAACTTAAAATAAATAGAGTATCAAATACTCAAAGATTGTCAAACATTGTGATTTAAACATAGAAGCCAGGTTATTCTAAAAGTCAGTTCAAATTTGATTTAAACATAGTAGCCGGGTTATTCTAAAAGTCAGTTAAAAATCCAAGTACCTAACGTAGAGCTGAAAATCATCAGTATTTTAGAGACACCATACGAGCACCACACAAAAAAAAAAAAAAAAAAAAAAAATAAAATAAAATTCAGAAAATAAAAAAAAAAAATATTAAAAATAATATCCCAAAAAAGGATAAAAGAAAAACCCGAAAAAAAATATAAAAGTAAAAACACCAAAAAAATATTAAAGTAAAAACCAAAAAAAAAAAGTGAAAATTCGAATTTATTAATCATTTGCCTTTATTTTTTCAGTTACTCTTAGGCTAAGTATAAAGTATTTTTTTTACTTTTATAAAAAAAAATAAAAAGTTCCACATAACGAAATTACTAAAAACATACCGTTATAAAGAATGCTGCCATTTGCCAGAAAGGTGGTCGATGTTGTCCATTGAGGTTTGTTAATGATTTCCATATACTTAAAATATTAACCTGACTAAGATTATATGTTTTCTTAACGCAACTAGATACAGTAAACACACTCAAGAGAACGAAATGATTTGCTAGAAAGATGGTTGATGTTGGCCATTGAGGTTTGTTAATGACTTCCATATACCTAAAATATTAACCTGACTAAGATATGTTTTGTTAACGCAACTAGATACAGAAAACACACTCAAGAGAACAAAAAGATGGATGAGACGAACGTAGAAATGTAAAAATCCGAAATAAATATATATTTTGATACTAAAACTAATACTACTGCCTTTGAATTCCCAACTACTTTATGGTAGATGGATGACATGAACGTAGATAAGTAAAAATCCGAAATGCCCAACAAATTAGTTGGATCATTATATTTTGATACTAAAAATAAATATATATTTTGATACTAAAACGAATACTACTTACTGCCTTTGAAATCACCAAAATTCTAAAAGCAAATTTAAAAACCTGCAAAGTGTTGTATAAGAGTTTGACCCAAATTTCACTATTTTGACATCTGGCTCTACCCTCTACCAACTGGCATCTTCTATTCGGCACCATTTTTCGTTTGAGTCTCCACATTCGCCATTCATAAATTAGACTTTGCGTGCATTTTGAACCCCCTTCTCCATCAGATTCGGTCTGTAAGTGTGTTCTGCCGCATTGAGCACACAATTTATGAGGAAAAACCAAAAAAAAATTTTTTCATTATTTGAATTACAAAAAATCAAATATGTTTTGACCAATTTCTGGACGATTATCAAGAATTGCTACCCAAAATTTTTTTGGTTTTCTTTTTTCCTGACGTAATTTATTACTAGTACCATAAAGTATTTGTGCACATGGTTTGCGATAACAGCTGCAACAAATATTTAAACAAAACGCTGAAAAATTTAAAAAAATAAATTTTTTTAAACGCAAAAAAAGGAAATGAACCTTTTTGACATGGGGAGCTGCCGTGAGGCAAAATGAAACTGTATTATCACCTTAAATATGTGTGTGGTAAAGTCCCGTGAGGTCGTGAACCGTGCGTGGAACAAAAAAAAAAACTGAAAAACGAATACAAACCCAGCAGACAAGTCGCATTCCAGACTCCTCCTTCCCCCCTCCAATACCAGCAGACAAGGAAAAAAAACCAATGCCAATGAAATTATCATGACAGACACAGAGCATTGGGAATAGCCAGAAATTGAGTAAACAATACAGATATGCATAAATTATTCTGGAATGGGGTTTGGGATATTTATCTAGACAATCTATAGAGAGGGGTAAAGAGGGGTTTGGGTGTTCTACGCTATTAAATGTGACATTATTAAAAATAATATAAGCTAAAGAAGGAAAGAAGGAGCCTTAAAGTGATGAGTCAAAAGTATTCTATTGGAAAAATTACAAAAAAAAGAGTAGTAAACCGAGTGAGATAAAAACAATTTTAATAGGTGAAAGAAAGTTTTGGGAAAATTTCGGACCCGCAAAACCTTGTGGATCATGAAATAGCAGATGGGAAATATTTGATTGTAAAAATAAAATGCTATTGGAAAATATTTATATGGAAATATTTAAGCAGGCCATGCTTTTATCTCTATATTATTATCGATCCTAAAATATTTCCCACACTTGATTCATTAAGTTCTATTCCAACTTTTATTCTTTCCAGAATGGCCAAGCCAACAACCATTAAGGATGCTCTAGCCCGCTGGGAGGAGAAGAACAAGCCAAATGAAGCAATTAAGGCCACAGATATTGGTTTACAATTCCAATATCCGCCTATTGAGAAAATGGATTCCACACTTGGCACTCTGGTGGAGTGCCAAAAACTCAGCTTATCTTCAAACATGATTGAGAAGATAAGTGGAATAGCGGGCATGAAGAATCTCAGAGTTCTGAGCTTGGCTAGAAATAATCTCAAGAATATCAGTGGCATTGAATCCCTGGCTGATACATTAGAAGAACTCTGGGTTAGCTATAATAACATTGAGAAGATCAAACCACTGGAATCTATGAAGGTATTGAAGGTATTCTATATATCACAGAATCTGATTAAAGATTGGGCTGAATTTAATCGCATGGCAGTGCCGCCCAATTTAGTGGAAATTACCTTTACGGGCAACATACTTTCGGAAAATATGGAGCCACCAGCTTTTCTATCTGAAGTCATGCGTCGTCTGCCCAATCTCAAGAAACTCGATGGGGAACCTATTATACGTTAAAATAGAAAATGTTGAACATGCTGTGTAATTGAAATATAGAATAAAAGGAATGGGTGTCCTGTTCACATGTCCAAAGTTCTCAAATGCTTTGTCACGCCCATAACACTAGCCCATCCTGCCACTTCCTCACTTTGCCTATCTACCTCATTCTTGATGTGCAAACATATTTTTCCATTATTTCTATTTTTGCATTGGAAATGAATTTTCCAATTTTCATTGCCTTTCTGCTGATGAGTGCTATTGTTTTTCGTTCCCACTTGATCTCTGTCTCCCTGTTTCTATCACAATTCCTTTCCATTCTTCCCCCCAATTTCCTCCTCACAATCAGCAGAAGCATTTGCAGGTGAAAGGTTTCCTCTCCATGTTTTTTTCTTTCGCCCAGTTTTTATTATGTTGTTGGGACCAATCCGACGATAAAGTCCCAATACCAGTTTGAATTTTCATGTTTCTGGCATTGTTTGCATATTTTTTGTGTGTCTTGAACTCCAGTTGAACAAGTAATGAGCCTGCACTTAAAAGTGGGCGTGTCTTGATCAGGGTAAAGCCTATTTTGTGTGCAATTTTGATTAAACCCCCAAAGGTGAAAATATTGCAGAAACTAGTCGTCCTGATGGTAGCGAGTATTCCTAATTGGAGAATTCCAGTCAAACAACTCAATGAATGCAACATATTTGGCAAAGGCTAAATACGTATTACTACATGTTAATAGAAAAGGTTTAAGCAAAGTTGGACAACAGACTTTCTTTTTTTAATCATTTCTAAACTATAATCATTTTTCTAAAATAATTGATGCAATCGCTTAAATAAAAACGGATAAGTATAAATAGGGACTTAAGATTTTCCAGAATATTGATTGCAATGCATTACCAAATAAGAGCTTTAGGCAGTATTTGACATCTATAATAAAGAGTTAAACAAAAGATATAGAAATAAAATCGTGTAAATAAATTCATATATTATCTTTGGTTTTTTTTTTTTGCTTTAGCTTCGTCAATAATCGATTTTCATCTTCAGTAGATGACAGAGAATTTATTTTGTCACAAGAGCTTGTTTAAATTTGATAGCCAAACACATAACAGGAAAAGTGAAAAACAATTGAAAGACATTGGCAATGAGTCAGAGTCAAAATCGAAATCAGAAAACAGGCAAACAGAATGAGAGTGCCATAAAAACTGATAAGTCGTCTGCCTAGTTATGACCAAATACAAAAATTCGTTTCTTATTTGTTTGGTTGGGCATAAATAATCGAAAAGCTAAAGGCAAAAGGCAAAAAAGGAATAACTGTGAAGGGAGAAAACTTGGCAAACAAATATACAAAATATACATAATATATATGTATATATATATATTCATAACATACTATGAACAGAAAAAGGACGTAGATAAAAACGTTAAATAAAATCATAAAAAGAGACAGAACAGAAAAATTGCCAGACACCAAAGTTTAATGATACTTTTTATGTATTTTCGATTTAACTGCAAATTCACAAAATCTCTGGAGATGTCATTGCCATTACTACTGCTGCTGCTGCTGTTGTTGTTGTTGTTATTGCTGTTGTTATTTAATCAATAATAATATTAATGTAAACATGGCCATAGAAATAGTTTGACACTTTTTGGCAAACACAAAGAAACGAGAAACGAGTCAACAGTAGTTACAATTCAGTGCACAGAAAACAAATAAATATGCGACTCCCAACCAAAATCGTATGCATGAATAGAGGTAAAAGAATGAATTATTGTGCCATTAAGTTTAGCTTTGGATAAATCACAGTTTTGTATTAAACTAACTAGCATTCGTTTTACTTAAACCGCCAATAAAAGGCAAAATAAAGGTCAACTAAAATAAGATTATTACAAACTGTGGGATTTCAAACACAAATCATTGCTTTCACATGAAATTACCATTGCATACCGGTTATTATTTAAAACAAAATAATAAAAATTAAATATTATTTTATAATATTTTTCGAAAAATATCACCCTATCATTATTCTTAGACTAACCAAGAGTTTTAATTCCATTATCTCAGCACTTATTATATATATTATATTTTTATTTTTCCCTTCATACAAATCGCTGTTGATTTTCAAAAAAAATGGGTTTAAAAAGAATTTTTATTCGTTGCCCAAATAAACACAGAATATGAAAACATAATAAATAAAAAATGTTTTCCGATACTCAGTAAAGAAATATATATTATAATTGGAAGAGTTTAATAATTATTTTAATAATTAATAATTATTTTTAGCCTCTATAAATTTGTACAATTTGATTAAAAAATATATAAAGTTATTGACAAGTTGGAGAGCTTGGCAAAAGATCATCTAAAATTTCAGTTAAATTCGAATATCGAACATCCCATTTGAAAGATTGTTTTAACATAAATCGCCCTGATTTGTCGATAGCTAATCATTAAGATCATAAGGAAAATTCGTACTTGATCAAAAACAGATACAAAAATTAGTTCTCTATATGGTTAAAATCTGATTGATATAAGTACAATTTTTAAAACTAAGACTATCATGGCGATAGAATGATGATCTAAGAATAGGAATGCGAAAAAATTTCGAAATGGTCCACTATTGAAATAGTCGACTAGTCGAACCTTTCAATATGATAATTTATAATAATATAATTTTAATCTACAATAAAATAAAATAAAATAAAAATAATTGTTATTATGCTATCAAGTGGTAAAAAGAGGTACCAAATTCACACAATTTAAAATTCACGCTTTCAACTGTTAGTGGTGGTAATAAATCGATAACGAAAACATAAACAAGTCAAATGCTAACGTACATAAGTTATAAAAAACACAGCGTTTGTTTTGCAAAAATAAAGTCACACACAATTTTTTTTCGTTTTTTTTTAAGCTTGATTATTCTTTGCAGTCTTAAGAAAGAGTTATTCAAAATTCAAAATAATTTCGTAGAAAATTTTCTGTGAGGCAATCTTCAAACTTTGAACTTTTTCTCGAAACCATTTTGAATGGTAGGAAGCAGCTTATAATTCTCAATAGCCATATTCTGCTCCCGACTTCAATCATAATTTAAGGATTTTTTACTACTTTTTGTTAACCTTAAACAAGATAAAAATAGGCTAATATAAAAGATAAAAATGGAGGCTGAGAAATTTTAAATTTTATTCAAAAGGGTCAAAAACACATTACCTCTCCAAAAGGGGGTCATTTAATATCAGAAAATAGGCTCATTTATGACTTTTCAGTCTGAGGACACAAATTCAAAATAAAAACTAAATTTTCGAACGTGACATTAGTCAATTTAATTTCAATTAGAATAAAAAAATTAAAAAATTAAATTTATAATGCAATATTAGAATCTTAAAATGAGAATATATTGTTGGTAATCAAATAAAATAACACTTGTTATTTTGTGTTGAAATAGGAGAGATTTAAAAATATAAATCCGTTGTATAGTTTTCTAGTTTGTATATGCCCTTGATTATTGGTACTTGCCTTTTTATCTGTTGGTTTTTCAAAATTATTGCACAAATCCAAATGCCAAATGCCAAAATGAATTTCGTGTGTGTGTGTGTGTGTGTAAGTGTGTTGGTGAAAAAGCTTATACAATATTTACGTTACAAGTTTCTTGTTGTTCTTGTTGTTGGCAACTCTGCTCCTGACAACACTTCTCTAAATATCTATGTATTCCCTCCATGTGCCAGTGTGTTGGTGCAAGTTGAAGTGGTTTTTGCACTGTGGTTGCGCAATCGTCTGTGTTTGTACTTTGGTTCCACTTCCACTTCTCTTGATATCGGAATCGTTGCTGTTGTTGTTGTTGCTGTACTCCTTTTCTATGTCTGACCATGCTGTGGTCAAGGGGTTGTGTTTGGTATAGCCAAAGTGTTGCCATATATTCTAAATATGTTGGTCAGCTGGCAGGCTGAACTGTTAGGTGGGTGGAAGATATCCGCACAGTTAGAAGTGGCCAAAAGGACAGTTAAACGCAAAACGTTCTAAAAACAACAAAAAAATGGAAGAAAAAAATAAAACCAAAACCACTTGGCAAACTAAACGCGTGATTTATGCCTCAACGATGATAAGCGTAGCCAAAAAGGAAAAACAAAATGGAAAACCAAAAGCAGCAAAGTGAAAAAATGAAAAGAGATATTCTCAGGTAGCAGAATAAAAAGCGTTTAAATTAAGTAAAATTTACTAAAGTGGAAGAAAAGGATTGTTATTTTAAAAATATGAAAATATTTAAAAACCGAAATACATTTAGCTGTGACTCAAAATTCTTAACAATAATATAAATGTGCATTTTAGAATTTTCGCATTGATGGACAAGTTTCCCGAAATCAATCTAAACTCCGCAAACTCGTGCCCTGGTTTTTTCGGAGAAAAGTCGTTTCCACGTTAAAGTTTTCTTGAAGCAAGATATATGTAAGATTCTTCATCCCTTTGAACTTTGCTCTTTTAGACATTTTTGCTAGCTAACTACTTTTGTTTTTGGCAAAGTTATATCTTTAAGATACTTTAAGCATACACACACACATACAGGCACACGCTCTGGTATAACATATGTATATGGGCTTTCACATACATCGCATTCAGAATTCACATTCACATCTTGTGCCTGTCAAAGGAGCATAAATCTATTCAAAGTCTTTACGAAAAATCCAGACAAATGCCAGAGATTACAAAAAGATTTCGGCCACATGATGCATGGGCCTCAACTGAGAGAAAAACCCAGACAATGAGAGACAGCCAGAGAGAGAATGAGAGCAGGCGAGTGTGTCTATCTGCCACAAAAGTAACCAACACACTCGCATCCTCACTCACTCACTTACAAACACACACAAAAACAATTAAAGCCTGATTAATAGTTGCAGCCCACATACATTTCTTGGCTACCTTTCGCCAAGTTGCTTTGCTGCTTTGCCCCTCTCATTCCCTGGTACTTGCCAACCCGGGCTGAGTTATGACTTCTGCTTGGCTGTTTAGCATACTTTTTGTCTCGTTTTTGTGGCATTTACCACGGCCATTGCTGACTCAAATTGTTGTTAATTTCAGGAATATTCAAATGGCGACCTTTTAACCCGGCTAGACATCACATAAATTCATTTTAACAGCGCTTCTTCGCAGCTTACCCCTCCATTTTTCTCGCTCTCCCACTCTCTTATAATATAAATCATTAAATTTTAATGCTTCCCAGGAGATCAATGAACATAACCGCAAATTATAGTGAAGCGTGCTTTCAGGCGCATAAAAAGATTTCTCTGTATTACTTTTTTCTCTTCTCGCGTATTCATTTTATTTTCATTAAATGCATTTTTTGCAAAAAAGTTTTCTTTTTTCCATTTGCAGCTACATTAAGCGGTGGCATTGGTCTGTCTGCAACTGCCAATAGGGCAAACAACTCTTTAAATAATACATTAATAAAATATATATTCAATATATATTCAAAATACTTATTATTGCAATAATGTCTAGACTTTAAAAGAGGCAAACTCAATTTATTTATGGAAATTTACAAAATAATGACTTAAATATGAAATATATTAAAATTTATAGCCCTTAAATTCAGTGAATCGATTTTACTTTCAGTTTAGCTCTGTGGTCGTATATATATTTTTTTTACACAAATACCTAAAAAGTTGCCTAAACATATAAAGATACAAGTTTTCTCTTATTTCTTAAGTTGAAAATGCCAACATAAACTATACTTCCGGCGCCTTAAAGCATGCAATACAAGATGGCACATGGCAAACAACATGTACACAAACATACACACACACACACACATAGATAGATAGTAAATCAAAAAGTTTTGGAGTGCCAAATAGAGGCTGGGCCGCTCTTCTGAACTTGTTGTAATACTTCTAACAATTTTGCACTGCATCTGCCTGCCACGCCCTCCAACGCCCTTTCCAAACGAAATACTGGCTAGCTGGCTAGCTCCCTGACTGACTGACTGTGCCCACGTATTTGACATGCGAAATCATAAACAAGTTGTGCAAACTTCTACACATAAAACTCCATTTTGCAACAGGAAGTCACACGCACACACTCAAACTCATACACACACTCACACACAACCAGCTGCAAAATGTATAAATTAAAATTTGCACAACGCGAAGCGAACAAAATACAACAAACACAAAAACAAAATAAAGCAAAACAGAAACGGAAAAGCTTTAAGTGTTGACGAACGCAAAAAGTAAGTGCGGCGAAACATGCGAAATGAAGTTGGCATAAAGCAGGGGAAAGAGTATTAAATTATATTATCCTTAAACTTAGTTAATGCATCAAAAAAAATATAAATAGATTGTATTCAAATAATTTAAGCAAAACAGAAGGGGAAATTCAAAAACAAAGATAATATCTGAATGGTTATCAAAAAATTGTATGGTTTTTTCAATAGCAAATTTTGATGATCAAAATCTTTTTAATTTATTATCTCAAAATCCTTGATTATAATTTCGAATATGTAAAACTGGCATAATTAAATCGTGAGTGCCTTAACTTTGCTTTTAATTTATTCTCTCACATTTTTTAAAGTACCTTTTTCCATTTCGGCCAAAACTGGTTCGATGCGAAGAAGATGGAAAGAATGATCAAAGTCTGAAACTGGGTTCAAAAATATTTTTAATTTATAAGTCCAGTAACTTTTGCTTAAAGCAGTCGGGAAGACATTCATTTCAGTAATTAAACAGCCAGCAGAATTTCTCAATACTAATTACTTCTCGAAATTTCTCATTTTTCACTAGACTGACACTTTACTTGGGATTACGTTCATCTGAAAAGCATTAAAAGTACTTACAAGTGTGTATTATATATTCCAATTAAGACGGCCAGTCAAACCCATTAGAAGACTTATGCTAATTTCTGTTAAATGGATCAAGCAAATCATATGTACAATAATTAATAGTGAATGGAAAAACCTGGCCCCTTTCCAGTTTCTAATGCTTATATAATTTAAGGGATTTTACTTTATAGAGTATTCCATAAGGTAACATATTTAAATATCATAATGTTGGCCCTCGTCAATTCGTTTCTTGTTTGCTTAGTTTTATGCTGAGCCAAGAACTTATGTAAGTTGTGTGTGTTTCTCTTTACAGAAATGGGTTTTCATATTTAAATATTGTACAAAAAATTTTGTATGCACGCAAAAATGTTTTTCCTCGTTTCGTAGCAGACTTTTACTTCTTCTTCTTCTTCATCGTTTTGGTTATATACTGCTTGCCAAACTCACTCCACTCCTTTTGCTGACTCTATATATATATTTTGCACATTTTCTGCATAACAATTAACTTCCGCTTTAAGTTTAAGTTTACCCTTCATGCCCTTTGCCATAGCGTATGTTTAATTTCCGGCATTGCGTATACGCCTAGTAGCTTTATATAATTTCTCAAAAATTTGCACATTAATTTGCTAAAAGATTTCACCCACAACCCATTATTATTAATGCCATATGATTAATTGTGTAATGTGGATAATTTTAAGTCCAAGAAAAGACAATTTATTTCCACTGACAACAAACTGTCATCGAGTTGATAGAGGGGAGACACACACACACAACCAAATAAAAGTGGTAAGGAGATGAATGGTAAATGGAAGGAGTGAATATCCTTTAGCCTGTGTCAATTTTGATATTCCGGAAAAGGCTTAGGCAATATTTGTGTTTGGCTTTCTTTTCTTCAGTTTCTGTAGCTGCTGCTGTTGTTGTTATTATTATTTTCTGTTGGCATTAAAGTAAATAGAGCTTAAAGATGTGAAGGAAACGAGACGTAGACGAGTATATCGGTCCAAAAACATAGATGAAAGTGAAGCATCTGCTTGAGAATTCAGAATTTGCTGCAACTACTTACCACACACAAATCTCTAGCAATAACAATCTTTTGGGTTATAAAATTCAATTATGCATATAGCCAAGAACACGTGATACCCATATGGGATAGAATTTTGTTTGCTTTTGTTCTTGTTCTTGCCTTGCGGATAGCCTTTGTGATTAGTGGGCAAATGTAGTTTGATTTGCTTACCCACCGAGACTCATGAGTCCTGCTTAGCTACAACCTTATCCTTTGCCTTGCTTTTGGCCAAAAGATGGCATTAGGCATTCACTTAAGTAGTTTTCATAGCTTGGCAAATGTTTCGAATGTTATTTAATGGAATTTACATGATTTACATGATACGAGCAGTAAGTAGCAAGACTTTAAGCCATAAGCAGTTGGTTGGAGATTAAAATTTATCAATATTGAAATTTTAAAATTTTTTAATCCGTTTGATTCTCCATGTTCATTCGATAATTACTTACATATTCTATACGACTTACAGCACAATAGAAGTCTTTTAGATAGGATCAAAAAGTGGCAAATTAACCACTTAGAAATAGAAGCTCTGTAATTATACAAGGGGTGAGAGGCCCGTTAGGGCCGGGTTCTGTTATGATCTCATAAAATATAAATGGCTTGGCCAATTGAACTGAATAAGCCAGGTGCGTTGCAAAATAGTTTCATTAAGCAATATCTCCACAAAAGCAAGCATATAAATATTGGTAATCTAATCACTTTTTGACGTTTTTTGGAAAGAAACTTGTTTCCAAATAAAAAAAAGGAGCCATCTGTAACTATACGTGAAAAATAAGTCAAACACCACAAAAATTATAAAGGTTATTACCAGCTTTTTGCACAAATATCAAATTCTGAAAGTTAAGTTTATACGCCCTACATCTATTCCGAAATAAGTATCTGACAATAGTAAAAACCAGCAAAAACGTACAGGATAAAACAGTTCAATTTTTTGTTTAAATTTTATTAAAATATAGCAGAAAAACATTTATATGGTTAGATTACGACCGATTTGAGATTTAAGTCAAACCTTTGTTGGCTTTGAAATAATCTTCTTTTGGAAGATTGACCAAGAGCCGGCTAAATTGCAAGATTTGAAATATAAACAATTTAATAAAAAATATCTATAAAAATCTTTTTTGATCAAAACAAAGGGAAAAAAATATAATTATTAAAATTTATCAAAACTGGGTTTCAGTTTGCTTCAGGTCAATAAATCTTAATAATTTATAAGATTTTAAATCATAGACAGCACAATTATTAAAATTCAATTTTTTTTTCGCTCAACTCACTCTTCCCTTCTTCATTCTTGGATAAACTTTAATTATTTAAGACAAATGATTTTTAGGAAATCAAAAATATTTTGTCCCACTAGATATTAGCTTGGTCGGCTATTTCTAGATTTTAATAAAGACATTAGGAAGTTATTGTTATTGTCAATACATGCAAATATATCATAGAGGTTTGATCGAACTTTACTCAAATAGTTCCCCAATTTCGGTATTACTTCAATGATCAATATTTCTCACAAGTCAGTAGCTTTTTTTCATTTTCCTCTGTTTCTTCCGTTTTCCAGCCACTTAACAAATTATTTTTCCTTGGTCTGTTCCCTTTTTGGTGTTTTTTTTTTGTCGCTCTTTCTCTCGTTTGATTGTTTTTTATTATGGTCTTTTGTCATCTGGTCAAAGATTTGGTATCCTTTTGGCCCGTTCGCTTGTTGCCACCATGTTGTGCATCTTCCTGTTTCCGCTGCTGCCCTCCGCTCCACTCCCTCCCGTCTCGTCATACGGCTTATGCCTCTTCTTGCTTTCGCGCTTCGTTGATGTGTAAATTAATGTCATTTCGGGCGCGAGATTTTCCTTTCTTTTTTTTTTGTTTCCTTTTTCTGTCTTTTTTATCCTACAATTTTTTTTTTAATTTTTCCCTTTTGTTTTTTTGCTTGGTTTGTTCGAAGCTTCCTTTGTGGCCTGATTGAATTTTTATGATGCTTTAGCTTTGGTTTTCGAAATTTTTTTGCGTTTTTGCGTTTTGTTTAGCGGATGTAAAACATAATTTGGTGATTTTATGCGTATTTTTTGTTTTTGTTTTTGTTCGTTCTTTTCATTCTGCATTAATTGTTTTTAATTAATTTTTTATGATTTTGGTTTGTTTTTTCCTTTTGTTGTCTTTGCTTATTTTTTTTTTGTTTTTGTTTTGGTCTTGGCCTGAGGCGTAAATTTTTGTTGAGCAGCAGCCGCCTATTAAGTTGTTTCGGTAATTGCGAAACTTTTTTTGGGATTTTTTTTGTTCTTTGTGGGGCAACACAAAAACTATTCAGGAAGTGGGCGTAAAACAAAACCCACCCAAAACATACCCACTTACCCGCACACACATACACAACCACATACATTCACAAACACACGGAGAAGTGTTTTAGGCACTCGAAAAACAATGAAATGAAATTTGTATGCTCAAGTTTTACTGCAGAACGAATAAAATTTTGCTAGGCCATAACAAACTCTCATTTAGTTAGTTAGCATAACAAAAGGAGCAAAACGGAGTCTGGTTCTATTCTGATTCTATTCTGATGGCCATGGCCAGAAGGGTGTGCAAAAGTGGGCAGGCCAACTTAATAACCCACTAACAAACACACTAATTTGCACTTGAGCCTAATAATGAGTGTGCTGACGAGTGCTCTGAGTGGATAGATGAGTGTTTTAGCTACCATCATAAGGTTCGAGGACAGCAAAAAGAGGAGCAAGGTAGTTCGGCAATCGTTCTCAAGTGCTTGCCCAGCACTGTCTATATCTCTATTTCTATCTCTGTCTGTGGAGTGTTGGACTAATTTCTAATTTGGATGCTGATTTATGCAGTTTGAATGGCATTTGCTTTGCTTGACATACAAAATTTTTGGTTTAGAAAGTCTTTTGTCGGGTTAAATGAACACACACTCATGTGTGTGTGTGTGTGTGTGTGTGTGTGTTTGATTGTATAAAGATGTTGAACTGTTCTAGTCTAACTTGTTGCTTCTACAACTAATTAAACACGGCATTTAATCTAAACCTTTAAACTTAAATGCTTCTAAGCTCCTTTCAGCATATTTCGAACTTACATTTACCTGTCTCTGTCCACCTTTTTATCCTTTACTCAGATTTATGCCAAGAGCTTAACCACAAAAATTAAATGACGTTGAAGGTTAAAATCAAAATCAAAATTATGAAATAAAAAGAAGATGAAGAAGAAGAAAGAAACCAGACAACCCAACGGGATAGAGGGAGATAGAGAGATTACAAAGGCGGGTCACAGCATATAATAAACCATAAGCCGTCAGGAATTAGTTGCATTTTCTCAAAATGAAATGAAAGTGAAATGTGTTTTGTGGTTGGTTGAAAATGAAAAGGATACGGCTCAGGTTCGTCCTTATTTTTTTCACTCTTTTTTGTTTTCGTCTCTTCTTCATCTCTCAGTTTGGTTTTTTTTTCTTGCTTTGCTTCTGCTAAGATTTCCATGGCTAAATGAGATGGTTTTTGTGGTTGGTTGAATTGAAGGAAATATGCTGATTTCAAGGAGAGACGACCAGCGGGGCTGATAGCTTGAATCTGACAGCTGTTTGTTGAATTCTGGCTAAAGTGGAATGTCAGAGAAACCGAAGGGCAACAAAAGAACAAAATCTGAAGATGAAAAGTGAAAATTGTAAAGGTATTTAGTTGGGTTTAAGATTTTATTTTGTGGTTAAACTCTTAAATTTTATGGGATCGTAGAAGTACACAGACAATTTGCACCTCTCTCAGATTATCGATCTGAGATTATCTAAGTAAGGATTTTTAAAAGTTTTAGGAAAACTAACAATTTGGATTTTTATGTACAGCAAAAATTATCCACTGACAAAAACTCTAAAATAAACCCAGTTGATTGTATATATTGCCAAAGCATTTTTGTCTCTCATTTATTTATTCGTTTATTTTTAATCCTAACAAAAACTAAATTTAATCGTTGATTTATAGAACTTTAAGATTCAAAGCATTTTTAGCTGAATCGCCTAGAGTAATAATTTTAAAAAAAATTGTTTATGTGTCAATTAACTTTCTTTACTCTTCATAGAATAAAATAGGGTTTTCTTCCAAACACTTTGCTTGGAAGCCTTTTGAAAAGTTGGAAAATATTTATTACATTTTTAATAAATTTTCCAAAGAATTCTATTTTTATGCGCAAATTTCTATTTTTCCCTTTAATGTTTATATCAAATCAGATGTTTGTAATGCAAAGGAGTCATTTCCTACTCTATGAAGTAAGTGTATTCTCTATCAGCACTGGAAGCCGACTAAATATATCCATGTCTGTTAATCCATCTTTGCAAAACAATTTTAGGACATCAATTTAAAAGCTTTAAAATCAAAGTTGCCCATTCGGAATCAAGTACGACAATTCATCAGATCAACCAGATTGACGCTGCTATTTCATCGAATGTGTTGATGATAGCTATGTTCATAGTTTAGTTATTCTATTTTGATCACATATGGCACAGTTTTTAACAGGTACATTAAACTGACATATATTAATTTTTATAAAAATTGCGTCAAAAGTAAGGAAGTTATTGATAAAAGTCACTCTTTATGACCGATCTTTCCGATGGGAGCTATGTGGTATAGTCACCCAATCTCCATCAAATTTGTCACAGTCATTAGAAATTAATTCAACTCATATTAACTATTAATTTAATGATAATACAGTTCGTGACTTTGCCATTTGTATGGGACCTGTATGATATGGTGAGTCGATCCGGCTGAATCCGACATACACAAGTATATTCAATATATATACTTTCTAAGGTAGTAGAGGTTTACTTTAATGCTTTGCACACTTCTGACCAAAATTACTTAATGGAGAAAATACTCATAATTTAGAAATATAGCAAGATGTTTTTTAAATTGACATTTTTCGAAATATGTTATAATATACAAAAATTCTATGATTTTTAAAGGAAATTGATTTAAAAAAATTACAGATTTAAAACTGGTTCACATTACAAGGATATACGAAATTTGGAGCACCCAATTTTACATTCTTTTTGATTTCGATCTTCTGACAGGAATCTTCTTCTTCGATTAGAAATGGTTATGATTCATATATCATACATCAAAGCATTTATTTAAGAAATCTATTAAATAATTGAATAGGGAATTTCAATGACCACAAATGAAATTCCGATCTTCAATTGATAAACATGAACTGGCTTTATTTACAAAAGTGTTGAGGAATCTTGGGACCTAGGAGGTCACAATTGATCCTAGAAACTAGAAATTCTAAAGAGCCACATTTGCGGGGGTTGAAAATCATTTTTAAATCATGCTTGTTGATGGCCACTTGGCATCCAGCCATTGTTTAATTTTTAACTAGATTGAATTCTATAAATGTTTTTGCACAGAGTATGAAAAACTTTAACTTCAGATGAACAAGGTGTTTAATCTTAAACAGTTATCCTGTGTATAATTATGGCATCCCTATTAAATTCAAAATTTGCTTCGAAAGAAAACAAAAACCTGCACCATAATTACCATCAAATTTTGTTGTCTGCGGCGTTTCTTCTCAGTTTCTTGGCTGCTATTCACTAATTCGACATCAATTTATCCGCCAAAAAGTATGCAGAACACTTTCCTTTCAACAGCAACTTCTAAACAAGCCGAAACTATTTTAATGATAAATTTCGCCAACATAGAAAACAAAGTGCAATTAAAAGTTTTTTATAGCAAACTACAAGTGCGTAAAAATTCTTAGATGAAACCCCAAAATAATTCTGTTCTGTCCTATTTTTTGTCTCGTTCTCTGCTTTTAGTTAATTAATGGCCAAAAATGCAAATATTTAAATATACATATATATAGAAATATTCCATGGTTATTTTCAGTTTCGTTCTCGAAAAGTATTTTGCAATTGTTGGGCCTTGCGACCGCTAAGTGCAACCGCTGCAAAGCAAACGGACCACAGAACGGTGCAACAGCAGGACATTCAAATAAATGACAGGACATGTGTGGCTGCATATTCCCCACCACCACCTTACCAATCGTATCAGTGCATCTGTGTGTGTGTGTGAGTCTCTGTGAGTATGTGTGTGTGAATGCTTTTGTACTTTGCACTGCAATTTAGCAAATCGATTTGTTTTGCCTCGCCAATGCCGCACCATTCGATTTTTATGGCTTTCAAAAAGCCAACGGACCCCAACAAATGACCCTGTCGGATGGCACTGCCAGAACACCCCCTCCCTCAGTCTAACCTATTCACACGATATGCAATGCAATAAAAAAACAAGGCGCATACCATTGGCCAACGACGCCTACATGAGCCAAAGTCCTGGCCATAAAAAATCGCTAAACGGCAATAATAAAGCTGGCGCTTCGCAATAAAAACTCACGGAGATAGCAAAAGATATTTTTGTCTGTTCGGTCAATTTTTTTTTCATATTCGACCAATCAATACACTCTAAAAATTGGCAAGTATTTTACTTTAGACAAAACTTTTTACCTTTATTTAAAAATAATTCCAATAGTTTGTTACCAGAAGTTTTGTGTAACTTGTTTCCTTTCTGAAATCTTTTTAAGCTTAAGAAAGTAAATTTTTCTGTTTCCTGATCCCATTCCCCTCATAGGACTATACAAGTTTTGATATAGATCAAACATCCTTTAAGAGAATCTTGAAATTTTGAAGAAATGCAAAACTTCATTTTGAGTCAAATCTGATCGAGCTTTAGTTAATTTTCTTCTCTTTGACATTATTGTTCCCAAAAGTATGAGAGAAACAAAACAATTTCCCAGCCGATGAATTTCAGTTTGAATATCGTTTTTTGACTTTTGGATGAAAAAAATTAGAAATTACTCGACATTTTCTGATATACTATAAGGTAGATCGTCAAGTTTACCTACAATTCATTTTATTAAAAATGTTTTCAACATCTAACTAATAGTTTGTCCAAGCAACATAACTTGCTTGGTGAGAGTATCCAAAACGAAGTTTTTCGATTGATTTCAATTCTTGTTTGCACCTCCTCTAGTTGGATGGAGCCTTTACAGGACTTTACTGGCTAAAAATTCACTTGTTGTGCGTGCGGCGCCAAATTGAAACTTTCGAACCATTGAGAAAAAAAAATGTGATTTAAGGAGACACCCACACACACACTCTGATAGGGGAACAGCTTTTGTCGCCCATTTTGCTTCATGTGAAGCTTTAATTTAAAGCAATGCCACATCACGTACATGCTGAAAAGTTTTGCCATGGCAGATCAAAAGGCATTAATGCATGGCCTTTGATGGGTTGGGCAGGGGCACCATCACACCCACTGGTTAAGGGTTAGGGGGAGGGGGCTGGGAGCAGTGTCAGGGGCCTGTTTGCACATTAGCGTTAACCATTTTAAGCTAATTTCGCATGTGAAACAGGTAGCCGGGTAGAACACACGGAGGAGTCAAAACTGCAAAAGGTGAGGTGTAGTCTTTCTCGATTTGAAGCAAACGACACGCGCAATTATTGCTCGACCATTTTGTTTGATTGCATATGTGTTGTGTGTGTGTGTTTCAGTGTGTCTGTATCGGTGTGTGTTTTGGTATGTTTGAAACGTGGTTGGCATTTAGTTCGTTTGATCTAAAATAACACAGCAATCAAACAAATTGAATTGAGATCGATTTTCGGCGAGAATGTTTAACTTAAGTTAAATGGTAATGGTTGTAAGGGGGTAAGGAAGCTCCACCAAATTGCATTAGCAGCATTCAGTCGTATAAGAAATTCCAACTTTATTTACTATGCTTAGCCACCATCTAACTAAAGGATGAAAATGTGGCAATTCATTAATGTTTAACACACGGCAAACACAAATTAGTTGATTTGTCCATGTTTATAATGATATGTTTCGTTTAAAACATTTCAAAAAATTTTAAATTATAACTTTAGATTTATGATTTATGATTTTTTGGGACTAGCTCAAGCTGTATATTTAGTTTTTGAAATTTTTTACTTTAAAAAATGGGAGAATTATTATATGATGCTTACTTTGCTATGACATTGCAGAGTGCGCTTTTATCATATAAATTATGGAAAAAAAGGATGATGGAAAAAAAGGTTAAAAACTGTTATTTTGGATATGTTACATCTGTTACAGCATAGTTTTTTTCTTGTATTTTTCAATATAAAAAATTGATAAGTGGCAAGTTTTTTTCACATAAAGCTAAAAACAAACATTTCGTTTTTTCTTATATACAGTGGTGGCCACTCCGTTAGAGCGTTTGGTGTTTTTGGGTTTCGTGAAGCAATTTTTTTTTTTTGTGACTTGTTGCTTATTGTATTTAAATAATAAACCGTAAGTGTGACAATCTCATCATTTTTCTGCAGGTGTCTTTGAACGAATAAGGCCACAATTTAAAGTACTTTTTGAAGACATTGTGGATCTAGATAGGATAAACTGCATTCCAAAAATTTTTAATTTAGCCCCAACATTTGAAACGTCGAAATATATTTTGAACGTTTTTTAATTTAATTTAATTTCTTTTTTTTTTTGTGAAAGGTCTTATTTGAAATAGAGGCAATAAATTTTATTATTGTTATTACTTAATAGTTAATAGTTTTAGTCAAAACAATTATAAGCATTAAAATGAATCAATTGGACGAAGATTAACATATAAAATATCAAAGAAATTAACTTCTAAATTTAAAACTTGTTTTGTTCGGCTATGCCGAAGTTTCTGTACCCATCCAATGTATTGCCTAAAAATATATATTTTCTGGGCGGTGAAATCTAACTAAGATTTATCCGATTTTATTGAAAATCTTATCGCTTGGCAGGGAGTTCGAATCACTTTTCATCGTAGCATTACAAGAAATAAATTTTCTCATTAAGTTACTTGAATATCGAGAAAATCAGAATTTCAATTTAAAATCAACAAACGCTCTAACGGAGTGGCCACCACTGTATATTCAACTAAGTTTTTTTGTTGATTACTGAATGTTGAATCTCATATTTCTGTATATCTAACCATAGCACACCGGTCTACATGTCGAAAATTTTGGCATAAAGTACAATTTTAATGCTAGCGGATTAAAATTACGCAGGCAGGTTTGTAAGATTAAAAAATCATTTTTTAATTTTTTTGTAATTTGAATATTTTTTTTCCGCCTAACAAAAAACATATAGGCTTTTTTTAAATTATTCAAAAAGTCATTCGAATTTTTCATTATTATTACGATGCATCGCTTTACATTAAATGGATCATCGACAATTTAAAATGAATTGAATTAACTGAAACTCTTTGGTATAGTCTAAAAAGTCTACAATTTCGTCAGAAATTATAAAAATACAAGCCAAAACTCCAGATTTTCAGTGTGACTTAAATTTATGCGTAAAAGTTCACGTGAAGAAACAGCTGACCTTAAGGGCCTGGTAATTTTTCAGAATTCCCAAATAAATTGTATGCCCCTGACAATACTCTATTACTCTGTTTTTGTGTAGTTCTTAAAAAAAAAAAAATGAGTTTCTGCCGAAATTTTTGACATCTGGTTCAGTGTGCATAGCTGATATATTTATTAAGAATAACACACAATATATGGATAACCATATTCCTTATCTGTAAATATGATTATTATCTAATTTTATTATCAGTAAAACGAGACCAATTCCGCATCTTTTTCAAACTTTGAACTTTTCGAACTTGTTCTCAATTTCAAATATTTTCGTTTCAACCCTATTTTGCTTTGCCTACCATTTCAGCATACAGGGAGGCCAAGGTTTATAATTATTTATGTATAAATTCGTTTTCGAGTATTAATTCTTACATAAATAATGTTTACTTTGTAAAATGCTTTTAAACTAATTTGATTTTAGTCCTGACAAATAAATTTAATTTTTACTTATTTTTGAACAAATGGAACATATCATATATCGAATTCATTTGCATTTTGATCAAAAAAGTTTGAAAACGAGAACAGGTCAATTCCATTTTGAATACTGTTAAATGTTTTTCCGACCTAATTGTATTACTTTCTAAAAATAATTCTTTTAGCAGAAATTTTACATGGAAATGATTTAAAACCGAATAATTTGTGTTTTAAGACTGATAGACCTTACATTTTCAATACTTTTTTCTTTTCTCTTTCTGTACACATTTTAGATGAATTTTTCACCTTGCAGTAGACTGCTTCATTCAAATATATCTATTGCTATTGGGTTTAAATATAAATTTTGTTTTCTTGAATACATTAAAATTATTTCAACAATCTAGAGGTAAGGTTCCCAGTTTAATATTATTTTTGTACCTTATGAATCTTTGCATTGGCATATTAACACATTGCTGCCTTAGTTTTTGCTCATTCCCAAAGGAGGTATAAGGAGAAAGTGACTAACTATGAGTAAATAACCTTCTTGCTAACAAACCATGCCCTAATTATTTGTTAAGATTTACTCGCATTTGTGTTCCACATTGACTAACCCCAATTTATCTTCTTCAGCCTACTTTCTTCCGACCATATTCCCTTGTTAATATTTGCCATATTTAAGTAAAATTTTCTTGTTAATATTTGTCATCAAGGCTGGCATATGCCCCAAATGCACAGCGCATTAATCAGCAAAGAAGAAATTAGTTAAACTAGAGAGAAAGGGATAGAAAACGTGTGGGCGGCAGAGAAATGGAAGAAGAGAGAGAGAGAGCGACAGAGAGGGAAGGAGGGATTGAGCAATGACAAACTGACAGCTGACTTGCCTAATTAGAAGGCAAGTGAAATAAAAATATTACACATACGCCATGTTACACATTTTTATTTTTTATTTTAATTTCAATGCGGCAAACAGATGAGAGAACAACTACTAAACTAGACTTTGGGTTGTGCTGCATTTCAATTGACATGGCAAACGGCAGGGAAAAAAGTCTTTTGCCTTGTCGTTGTTGTAATGCGCATTCGAAATGAGCACACGCATAAGAATTGAGGCCACATTAATACACACACACACACACACACACACACAAAGGCACTCACATACATGGATACATACATTGACAGAACGAATTCCAAGCGCGAATGTTAATTTAGATGCCTCCTCCAAAAACAGAAATGCAGATTCAAATGTGCATGCAAGAGAGACCAGAAGGGGAATGAGAGGCTGGGGATAGGGATACACATAGAACGAGAGAGGGAAAGAAACAGAGATAGTGAGTTGTCCTAACCAAACCAACCGCAAAACTATGCAGAATGATGCGTTAGCTGTACCGTAGAAGAGGTCGGCAATTCGGCTCGGGTTATCACACAAAAGCCCTGACGCCGGTGCCGCTTGGTTAGACGAGGAAGCAGGCGGCTTTCCCAGTAAAGCCTCTCGACCAAGCTAGCAGGCATTATCATCATCATCATCATCACCATCATCATTATCGCTTTGCGCTGCTGTAACTCTTTTCAAATAATAATTAACAATTTATTCCCCAAACAGAATGCACACCCACAAAAACCCACACATACACACACACGCACACTCATCACAGACTCAAACTGTTCACTCTATGAAGGAGGCTGTCAACGTTAGTCATATCATTAGAGGCAACGTGTTGCTGACTTTTTGGCGGCGGTTTAGGGAATATATCATAGCAAATGATGCACTGAGAAAAAAATTAACTAAAATTATCCAAAAATCAAAAAAGAATCTTCTGTCGACACAAGCAAGTAAACAATTTGCTCTTTCTCCAAGCAGAGGAATTAATTATTTCTGCTTTTAATTTTTGCTGATTGCCTTAATATGGCCGCATAAAATGCCGCATTTTCTAATAATTTCTACGAAATGTTTAAAATTTTCAAATTCCATATGAAATTTTGAAAATTAAAGGAGTTTCTGCTCTATCCGGTCCAGAAGACTTCTTTTAATTAATATTCCTTCTCTGATTAATTGTAGACTAATGCTTGGTGCTAACTTTGTACCCAACTTTATAATTAATTAAATGGACTCTCTTGGGTTATTCAAAAAGTTTAATTTAATTTATTTTATCTGTATCTAGAAATTATATTTCTCCATTGATAAAAAATATTTTGCATGAATCTTGTCGAGATCTATATTTGAACTATAATCTTCTCTACCCCTCGATCATTTCAAAAACCTCTCCTTCTTTTCGAAAAATCTCTATATAGTTCGTCGTTAGTAGTTAATTATATTTTAATTTTTTGTTATGTGTTTTTTCTACAGTTAACAAATGATTTCGACAATACCAAAAATGCTAAAGATTTAATGGTACGACTTGATTTTTGGTGACGGGTATTTAAAAGGTGTCCCTAACTAATTCGGTTACGCTGAATAGGGTTTTCCCACCACGTCAAGATTTGGTAAAATCAGGGGATGTGAGGTTAAAAAATAAGCACCCAAAAGTATACATACATTATATATATCATTCATAAAAATATTTTCTAAATTTTGAACAGATTCAAAATTATCCTGTGAAACAAAATTAGCTTTTTCTGCAAACATTACTAATAAACAATTTGTTAAATACATAAGATTCCAATAATTCTTTTACATAAAATAGCAAAAAATTCTTCAAATCCCTATAGCATATATTTTGGTTCAAATTTTAAAACCAAAGTGTAAGATATTATGCATTACAGCAAAGACGTAACACTTTGATATTTTGTAAATTGATTCCTAATCATACCTAATATACGAATAGGTTAAAAAAAAATGTTTTTAGCATAATAAGGTGTTCATATTACACAATAAAACATTGCAAATCAAGTTATTTTATATAATTTCGAAGGATTTTTTTCAAAAGCCAGACGGGCCGTGATCAGCCTCCACAAATTACTATACAAGGCCTATTAAACTTAAAACACTTTTTCATGACCTCAAAAATGGCGGCCTGCATTATTCTCTCCTCATCTTGACCTGACAATTATTTGAATCTAATACCTCTTTTTTTAATTTCCAATAAATTAAAATTTCCAATTTTCCATTTCCATAGTCTGTACATATGTAGAAATAGTTATTACAAATGTCTTTAGTCTTTACTTAATCAAAAATCTGCCCCCTGGCCACGAATATGTAGCAAATACAAACATTGAGCTCCCAGTTAGTTTCAAAAACAAAATTTCACACATAAAGTGAATTTGAAAGCACATTCTTAACTTTATTACTGGCCTTAAAGGGAGTACAAATTGTTTCAGTCAAATGTCACAAGTCCATGATCTGTGGACATTTTGCTGGTAATTATTTTCTCACGTGTAATTTTCAGAAAAATATTTGCATAAGCCACTGGTACTGTCATTTTCCACTCTTTGCGAGGTCCCTGTTTGGCTCTCATGTTGTATTTTACTCTCGTTTTTTATGTTATGGCAGCTGACATTTTGTGTATAGGCGCTCAAAAGTATGCAACTATATTTGTGTTTTTGCGGTTTGCCTTTATATTTGTGCATTGCACACACACAAACACACACACATTTATACACGCACACTCATTGAGTAGAGTCAAATGCATGTGCACAACATTCCACATCATGTCAAGCGGAAGTGAGTGTCTTTCATTTTTGTTTGCTTCCCCCTCACACTGCCACCTCCAATGACTGGGTTCTCTTGCTCCTCTGTCTCAGCTTCTCTTTATTCTCTTTCCCTCATCGTTGGGACACGCTTACTGTTAATTAAAAATGGGCACCAGCAACTACAGCAGGAAGCAAGCCGAACAGAAGAAGATGAAGATGAAAATGGAGATGGGAATGGAACGAAGACGCAGGCAACGTATGAGTATTTTTAATTAGTTTGCATAATTATGTGAGTCCCTCTTTGTGCTCCATGTCTCTTACCACCAAAGGCATAGCTCTGGGCTATAGAAAGCGGCTTCTCAGGCCACCGCACAAAGTTATAAACAAACAAAAAACCCAGAAAACATTACAAAATTGTTTCTTTTGGATACATTTTTTTTTTGGCGGTCCAAGGCCAAGGAATTTTATGTTTCTGAATCTTTGTGAATTTTATTGGTAAATTTATTGAGGTTTGTCAGTTTTACGTTTTTTGCCAAGTATCACAATTTTTTTATGGCAATCTCACTTACTTACTGTGTTGCTTTCCATCTTCTTTCCCCCTCTCCATTGCTCATCCATAAATTGTGGCAACTTTTTAGTACTACGCAGGAAACAAAATGAAAATCGGAGTCATTACGAAAAATCAATTAAATAGAAAAGTCATTTATCAATGGAGGAGCACAATAAAAAAAAAATCTTATAAATTTAAATATTTCTGTTTCAACTCCAACATGCTCTGGTAGTGAAAAGCCCACAATGTTTCAATAGAAAACTGAGCAGAAAATATTCAATAGATTAGTTTTAAAATTCGGTTCTTAAAAACCCAAAATCTAACCCGAACGCATTTTAAAAATGACTTTCGTCTAAAACACACTAATAAGATGAGATCAGAATGGAAAGTTCAAATCGTTTCTATATAAAATTTGCTTAGATAATAATGCATTACAAGAGTTTGTCACTTGATACTCTTTTGTGGAGTGTTGAAAGATTGGCTCAGGGTGGTGACTTTGCAATTTAAACAAACCAACAAAAGATGCAAAAAATGAAAATTTTAATGCACGTATTTAAAAATGTAAAAGTAATAATCTTAAGGATTATATATCCAAAATCCCCTTTTCTTTCCAACTTAATTCTATTGAAGAGATATTAATTTCTAATGATGATCCGCCAATACTAAGTTTTTTTTATAAAAAACAAATAGAAAGTTAGATGGTGAACTAAAGTTTATTGAGGGTATCATAAATTCGGCTTTATTTATTTGTTTATAATTTGTTATTAGCTAACTGATTATTCATATTATATAACCATATGTTGCCCTCAACTTACACATGAACTGTCAAAGCTAGAAAACAATTGACAGCATTAAAATATTACCAAAACAAACCAAAATTAAATACCAAAACAAATACAATTCAACCAGAAAAATATAATGCAAGCTAAAAAATTTAGCAATTAACATTATCAAACAGATTATGCGATAAAATGTGCATAAAGAGTGCGCAAACAATCAAGCTTTCCATTGTATATCAATGGTATTCCATTCCATTAAATATGTGTTTCTACGCACACATATGTAAATACTTGTATGCATGTATGGGCCACATAATTAATGGAGCACGAAGACGAGAATAAAAACAAAATTGCTTTGACAAATTATTCAAATGCGTGTAAATCTAGCCGCTGAATAGAGTTTGTATTCAATAGAATATTTTTCGACCAAACCTTTGATTTAAACAAAATAGATTTAAATACAGTTTATTAATTCATTTTTACAGTTACCAGAAACAAAGACTACTTAAGCACGCTTCTATGCTAGATACTCACTTGAAAGAATTTCGATAAAAATCTATCTATCTAACACTTGCACCTAAATGATTAGTTTTAAATTGTATTTTAAACCAAGTTATATTGAAATAAAATATATTTTCCCCCTTTACAGATGTAAAGTATCCATTTAATTTATTAGAATTTGATTTAATAAATTTTCTAGCAATATATTTTCAATCAACAATTTCAATTTCAGCAATTTCATTTTTAACAATTTGCTACGCATAAGAGCCTCACCTAAGCAACTTATGAGACTTTTTCGATAAACTGAACGACTCACAAGATAAATGAATAAATATAAAAAGCGGCCAAATATATGAAAAACAATTTCAGTTGATATTTTTTTGCTTTTCTCTTCTTTTTTTTTTTCTTTCCTTTATATATACGTGTGAGTGTTTGACTATTGTCAATATTAAATTGTATTGTCATTGTGACAATGTGTGGGTCTGTGTGTCTATGTGTCGGTATAGATGCGTGGGTATTTGCCTCCTTGACACTGAACTACCGGCTTTGATCTTGATGATGTTGTCGATGATGACAATGCGCAATTTTTGAAACAAATTTTCAACATCATCAATTTTTTGTTTTTCTTCTTTTTTAGGGGAATTGTAACAAATTGAGTTTTTCTATTTTCGTTGTTATCTATTGTTTGTCCTGGATGGCTGAAGGATATTCTATTTGTCAATTTTATACGGTGGATATATTGTTTATCATCATCTTCTTAAGAGAGGTGATAAAACTGACTTGTGACTTTTTTGCCCATGCAAAATAAGAATATAGAAAATTTACTATAAGTACACCTCGATTATATTGCAAACAAATAAACTATTACCCATACTTTTAAGTGAAATTAAACACGTCATATTTGTAGATTATTTAATGGCACTTTGTGGAAGCTAAAAGCTATTGAGCTACCCTCTCTACCGAATACAAGCCCACGATTTGTTTCAGTCTTTAACTGAAAGGATAAGAAAACTCTTAGCTGGCGCATAAAAGTATGCAACATGTTTACAGTTTGTTGCAAAAGGCAGCCAGAACCAATGATGATGACGTCGACGTGCCTTGAGTTGAGTGAATCAAGTAGCTAGAGCCAAGTGGCAAGAAGAAAACGAAGAGAAAAGTTGTACAGTTTCGAGTTTCACTTTCGTGCCCAAGTGATTTTGATGCAAGGTGCACATAACAGTTAAGTAATGGTTTAAAACTTTTACCTAGAACAAGGTCACCTTTCCCAGTCTTTTCATTTTACTTCCTCCCACATTGCATGCATATATACCTTATTGCAGGCATATGTATATATAGATGTATGTGTGTATGAAGGGGCGGAAAAAGTTAACAATGTGTAAATTATGCACATAACATCAACTACGTACATACACGAGACACAAAAAGAGAAACGTAAAAGGGGCATTGGGCGTGGCCTAAGCTACGATTACTTACAACTTTATTAGTCGAACCTCACCTTTTTGGCTTTGGCCTGCTGTTGTCGAAAGTTTCCTTGATTATGAGCAGCGAGTTTAATCAATTTTCTAGCACAGCATCGCAATGAAATTTTGAATATTTTATACAGACTTGCCACAAAGTCAATGGCTCACGTTTTTCCTCAGACTTTTTTTTTTTTTGTTCTTCATCAAGTAATTAGCCAACTAAGCACTTAATTTAAGACTGGCGGAAAGCGAGAAGAAAGAAAAATTTAATGAAAGCAACTTTCATTCAAGCTTTATAAAAATTCTATCACAAAAGATAAGCAAAGAGGTTGAGCTCAGAAGTCGAAGTCGATATACACTTACAACTCGAGGATTGTTCAAATGAGTTCCTTATTCATCATACTATTCATCAAAACTAACGAAACATATTTGAAGATTTAATAAAACAAATAACACACATTTTACATTGAATTCATAGCATTTTGAATATGATCAGTCCATTCAGTGAAATTTTAAATCCAAATGAAGTCAAGTCTTTAGTTTATTAAGTTCAAAAAATAGACCGTATGTTTTTTTTTTTTTAACAATATAAATGGTATAAAATCATTTTAATAATAAAAGTTTTTATTGTAATATATATAAAAATGAATTTAAACAGATTTGTTGATTTGCATAGGTAGCGACAAATCGTCTTCTCAGTTTTCTTCATATCAAACACAATATTTTGTGCTTAAAAGTATGCTATGAGAAATGTTGAATATACCAAAGTGGCTCCAACTTCTTCACTCGTTTTCGGTGAGTCCTTTTTTTTGTCCAAACTCAAAGACACACACCCGAAAAATAAAGAAAGTTAGAAAGGAAACAACTTTTGTTATAAAGCGTGTCCTGTGGCAAATTCCTTTGCCCTTTCGCTCTCCTCTCTCTCTCACACACACACACACACAGACACACAATAATTGCAGTCGTCTTTTTCTTTTGCATGGCTTCATCTTCTTCATTTCTTTTATTTTCCTCTCCTTTTTTTTTCTTCTTGTGTTCCGCTTTCAACGAATTAAATGGCATGAAATTAAAAGTTACTACGAGAATTTTTTGTGCTGCATTTGCAGGAAAACGTGAGAAATTATAAGCACAAAAGCAAAAAAGGACAGCGCGAAAACATGCGAAAAAATGTGATAAAATATAAAAGGGAGAAAAATAGGTGGGTAAAAAAGGGGCCATAGTAGAGAGAAGAAACTGTAGTGGCCAGTTAAAAGACAACAGGCAAATCTGCTTAAATGTCCAAGGCGAATGGTAAGCCTTTCTTTTCTTTTCTTTTCTTCTCTTTTTTGCATCCCTTTTCTTTTCTTTGCCATTCATTTCACTTTCATTATTTATGAATTACCCTCGGTCATGCTTCCTTTTTTCTACTTGAGAGGAAGCTCAAGTAAGTCAGTTTGTTTTGTTTGCAACCTTTTTTATTATTCTTATATAGATTGTATTTAATGCTTGCAAGATATTTTGAAAAAATGCTGGAGATGGCTTGAATGAAAGCCTAATAAAAACTATCAATGTCCGCCGTATCTTACAAAGCTTACAGCAACAATTCAAATAATGTAATATGTTAGTTATAACTCTTCCGAATCATAAAATTATGTTAGAAGTAAAGGTATTTGGAAAAAATCTTAAATTTCTTTCACCAATTATATTCATTTTTTTCCACTTTTTACCTTTGTATGTATCTTAAAACTGACCCGACTATATTTTGTATTTTATATTTATAAAATATTATAAATTTTTGCAACACATTTTCGCTTATGGACGAGGTCAACTCAATAACGATTTATGTCAATGCATGACAGGCTAGAGTATTTTCCACTCTAAACTGAAATCCTTTTGGTAACTAAATGCCACTCCTTTTCTCTCTTTCTCTCTCTCACTCTGTCTGCACACATTGTTTATATTTGTAGTAATATCCTATGGGTATTTTTGTTCTACAATTTTTCTCCCTCCATTCATTTTGGTTGTTTATCTTTTCAGGGGCGCGAAAGGCTGAAAACATTTTTTCAATCATTTACTGATAGATTCCCAATTTTTTTTAGACTTTTTTGTTGTAGTTTACGTTTTGTTTTATTACCCAGTTCAAAGTGTTGTAAATATTTGTTTTGCCGTGATGTTTGCACTTGGTAGACAATGTACAAACCATTTTTATACCCTTACTAATTTAGCTCTTAAGTGTTTGCAACTAAAATTTCGTGTATATTTTGGGTATCCTAAACTGCATTAATTAGACCATATTAAAGATATCATTAAAGCTGTCAGTTAAGTGTTTTTACTCTCGAAGTAAGTGCACATTACTAAGAAAATTGAATTTACTCTCCATATTTAATGGTTACAACTGGAATTTAAAAGGATCTTGACCATTAAAGACTCGCTTATTTACCTTTCATTTCCTTGATTGTTATTTACATTTTAGACGTTATTTATTACGTAAATTGGCATTATAATAACATCAATAGTCGAGATTAAATCTTTTTAAGGACATACAAAATTCGGCATACCATAATTTAATCCAGTGTTTCTTTCTTGCTAGGGACATGAGAAGGACAAAGCGGTAGATGAGGTTGATTTTTTTTTTTTTTTTTTGTTGTGGGGATTTATGTGAAGCGCTGTTTTGTTAGTCGCTCAACAAATATCAGATGAGATGAGAATTAAAAACGGGTTTTAGTTTCGCTTTCCTCTCTATTTTGTTATGGTTTATTTCTGGCATTGAAATGTAATATTGGAAATATTATTAAAAGTGATATGTGAAATGGTTAAAGATGTCAACGCCAGTTTGCTAAATTTAATAATGTGCAAAGTCCATTGGGTTTAAATTGAGTTGAGGGCAATGAATGACCCTCTTTCCTTTCTTCCTCTCTCTCTCTCTCTCTCTCTCTTTCTCTCTCTTTTTATATATCTGTCTCCTTTAGGTCACACAGGACATCATTTGCCTTAAGACTTAATTGAATTTGCGCTAATCCAATAGATTACGTAGATGCAGCAGCAGCAACAGCTTAAGAACCAGCTTGAGAGGATGTCTCTGGATTGTGTCCTGTGCTGCTCTTTTCTTTTTGCCCTGTCTATAATGCAATGCAAAACAATAACAAAATTATGCTGAAGTCTCGCAATACACTTGCCAAGACGTTAGTAAATGTGTGCCTAAAGCTTTTAACTTGTAACGTTTTTTTTCACATTCTCTCTCATCTAAAATTTATCGCTTCTCTTCAATTTAATTAGCCTGCAACACTGAATTTTGAATCATTGCATAAATTATCATGATAATTTCATCTCTGCCCACATTCCGCATTATTTAATGTATGTATATAGAACTCATATTCGAAGAGTCTACTCTTCTCTGTCAACGGCACAACAACTTCGGCTACAACTAATTATATGTTGACATGACATTTATTTGAGTTGCATAAATTACGCAATTAGTTAATGAACGTAAATTAAGTTCATCGCCAGCAAATTGGAACTGTGATGTTTGCAATCTCAACTGGAGTGAGAAAATTTTACACTAACTTTTCTATCTATTGGACTGTTTCACCTTTTTATTTATTTATTTTATTTCCATTATTAATAAATTATTAAACCTTTTAATTAGTTAATTTTAACTTAATTGCTTATTATTTCCTATAAAAGTTTTGCTGTTGGGCCATGCTTATTATTTGCTTTTTGTCTAATAAGTTTATTATTTTCCTCATATTTAATTGTTTTTAATAAAACAAATCAAATTACTCTAGCAAATACTTACACTGATACTGCAAATTCAAATGTTTTGAGCAAAAGTCCAATTTCTTTCAATCGATTTCATAAACAAATCAGTTTTTTTAAATACTCAATGCATTTTAATATTAACATAAATAGAAGGGAGCTAAATTCTGTAGGCTCTAAAGGTCACATATTTGATAAAAGCAATCCAAATCATTCACATTCACATTAGACTCCTTTCATTACATACTATAGTAGTTTTTCCATCAACCAACTAACTCGGATTGATATTTTCCGAATTTCAATATTGCTATAAATAGACTCTACTGAATTTTTAAGGCAATTTTATCAAATTAATTTGTAGTGCCCAGTTTCTGCCGTTAGTTTTATTTTTAAATTTTAAGGCGTTAGTTTGTATTTCAGTAAGTGGTGGGTAATTGTGTCAATAAAAAATGATCAGCTGAGCTTAGAAGTTCGATAGTTTTACTAGTGCAACCCTAGCGAAGTGGCATCAGGCGCGATCGCAGGCATTGGTCACACTCTTTTCTGACGAACTTCCGCCCTGGCTAGACGCATAAACCACGCTGCTCCTCCAGAAAAAAAATATAAAATTTAAATCTGAAATTTTCTTGGCCATCAAGCCAAGTTATTAATTAAATACTAATCTGGAGCATCTAGGACAGCAATTAATATAAAGTTTTGTGAATCTTATTATCGTAAGTTAAATTTTTGTGGATATTTGAATCTTTGGAAGTTTCTAATAAGTTCTTTTGAAAGCTTAGCCATAATTAAATTGAATGCTGAAAGCCTAAGCAAGGAATTTTATATTCGAATTCCGAGAATTTGCCAGGGATAATTTTGGAGACACCGTGGGCTCAAAAGCTGCACACCGTGAAGGGCACCGAGACATTTCGACAAACACGACCCGCTTGGAATAGCCGCCCGAATCGGATACGGGCAGAGAAAGTTTCTTCGTTGCGGATTGAGAGTCCCTTAGACCGAATTGTTGTATAGGAATGCCAGTCGCTTGATTTAACTTAAAATTTTATTCCTAAGCATCATCCAGCGGACGACGAAGGCCTTCGACGGACCGGACGGATGGGTAAGTCCTAAGTTCTTGAAAAAAAATCATGTTCGATCTGGTATTTCCCTGTCTGTATGCAAAAAGAAAGCGAGTTTAGTGGCGAATACTCTGCAAATAAGAAACAACTCTCTCAAGTACAGTAAAGCTAAGAAGAAAAGATCAAAGAAAAAGAAAATTGCCAATCAGTGTTGAGAAATTAAAACGATATTAAGAATCGCCCTTGACTGGGTGAGCGAGCCTACAGTTATTTATAATTAATCTCGTAATTGAAGTTGGAGACTTGCAAATTCCAATTGACATTTTCATTTTTTTGAATATCTATAAGTTTATATATATCCACCTTACAATTAAGTTTCACAAAACAAGACATATTATCCCTAATTTGGTTTTTGGATGCCTGAAATGATCCAATTATTTAATTTGATTACCGTATATTATAAGAATCATCATTTTAGTTTAGTCTACTCGGATCATGTTTCCGACATATTGAAGTATTTTGGTATTCCGTAACCCTCGTGAATAAATATCATTTGTAATGTTTGAGTAAAAGTCGTGTGATCTTCCTTGTAGCGAAATGTGAGCGGTGAGCTGAATTATTTTGGGATTTTCCAGAATCTTGCGAAAGGAAAATCATTGGTTGGGAGGGTTTAGACGCGAAGCTATAATAACATCCTCATAGCTTCCTTATTCGTGCGATACTAATATACCCTTTTTCTCTATCCTTCTAGTTCATCTCTTTTGGTTAAATAATTGTGTAATATTCGTGCTCTAGGGACTTTGTTTTATTTTATGTACTATGGGTGTATTGAGTAATGCTGGTCCAAAGAACCCCCCCAAAGACTGTTTGCTAGCCGACAGCCAGAAGTCCCACCCGGACCAAACTTCTCGATACACTAAGCCCGTAGATGTGTTGGCTTTGGCCTAATTTGTGGTACTCTTGCCCATCGTAACATCTGATGATAAGGGACTGCGAGAGAGACTACCCATATAGGCTGAACCTGACTTCTTCTTGGATCAAAGAAGATTCTTTGACTAAGAGGGGATGTACATGATCTGGATTCATTCCGGGTTGTGTACATTACAAATTAGGTTAAATTACACTTCTATCTTGAAAAAAAAAAAATAATAATAATATTGTGCGCTTTATTAAGGATTATTTTTTTATTTAATGAAGAAAGGCCAGACAAAGAATCGACGGCTATTTTTACTAAAAAAAAAACCCACACAACTCTCCGACCTAAGATTAAGAATTATCATCTTTTTTAATCTGATTTTCCACTCCTTTTGGATTGCCTTGATATTATTTTATTGTTTTGGAAGTGTGTAATTAGAAAATTAATTATAAATAATTATCCATTATTGCATTTGTTGAAAAGAAGGAAACACATTTTTATAACCATATAAACTATGAACCTTTTTTCAATTAGATTGAGACCCTTTTTTAATTTTTATGAAGGTCGAAGTCACTCGTTATACGCATACAAATTTAAAAGTGTTTTTGTGTAGCTTTTTTAAGAACCATTAGATTGAAGACTTTGTTTAAGAATTACATTTTCTTTAACACTAAAACTAATAAAGAATTGCAACTATTTAAGGCAAACATTGAATCAAAGCTTACAATATCTGATATTATCTCTTTATGTTCATACCTTGAAACGTTATCTTACTTGACATTTTCGTGTTCGAATATATTTTAATAATTTTTACTGGAACTTCAATCTCCAATCTGTTTTTGATACTATTTTGGCAGGTTTAAGATGGACAAATAAAATCTTCAGCCAAGTTCAAGAAAGGCTGCTACAATGCTAAATTAATTTATGTTAATATTGCTTGAATTTTAACCACTCTAGTAGATAATACTGCTGATAAATGGTTAAGCGACAGCCATTGCACAACTCCTGTCTGTCAAGTGTCAACTGGATCAAACGTAGTCAATGGGAGATGACCAAAAGGAATGATAGCAAGAACACTCGGAGTTAAAAAAACAGAAAAGGTGAATGACAATCGACAAAACGCACAAAATTTTCGACACATTTGTAGAACTGAGAATGGTCCAAAATGGAGGGAGTAGAGGGGGGGCCAATGATGAGTGCAACACCCCCACGGTTGCCCTACAAAAGGCGATGCTTGTCATCATTAGATTAGAGTGCAACCAACGCAAAGATACATGTACACCACACACAGATACATACATACATAAAGGAATATACACAGGCACACACACACACAAGCACACACAAAATTAAACTGTGGGGCGTTGCCTTGTTAGGATGTGCGTTAAATTGTAAAACAACAGAGGAAGGGGGCAGAGAAATAGGAGATGGAGGTTCTCGTCTGGCTGTAGGAGCAACCGCACCCAGCTGGGCACAGTCATTCTGGCTGTCATGCTGTGGGCACTATTCTCGTTTATTTTGCGTATTAGACTCTGCTATTTTGTGTGGTGTTGGTTGATGCTGCTTTCTGTTCGCTTTTTTGTTCGGTTTCCATTCATTCCCAGCGAACTGTAGACCATTTCCATGTCCTCTTATTTTTCGCTTGTTTGGTTTCTTGGTGGCTCATTTGTAAATTTCCAAAATTAAGCAACCGGAAATGAGCCATTCGGACATTTACCATTTTGTCTCTCCGCCAACATGGGCTGTCATTGTATGAGTTGGGTTTTGTGATGACTGATGTATGTATGTTCATATGTGGGTCTTGTGTGTTTCATTCCATTTTGTTGCGATCTGATTGCAATTCAACTGCTAGCTTGTCCATTATGACAATATTAATATTTACATTTTACAGTTATTGTCTAGCCAAGCATCCTTTTTGCATCTTCATCTTACCAGCTCTTCGTCCACTTCCATTTTGTACACATGTTTCCTTTCACTGTTTTTGCTGTCTGCTTGTCATGTTTGCATCTATCTCTCCTTCTCTCCCCCTCTCCCTCTCTCACTCTCTATATATATTTATGTATATATATACATCATTTCTATCTCCCTGTCTCTTTTTGCCTTGTTGTATATGCATTTGGTCTTTTCTTGTTTATTGCTATATGTTTTAACCGCTGTTGTTTCTCTTCATCATTTCTCTACTGCTCCTTCTTCCTCTCAGTCTCTTGTCAATATGCTTTTCAAATGTTTCGTGTGGGTTTGTTTGTGTGTTATTTCCGTTAGTTAGATGAATACTTAATCCGTTATCTCTTAAGATGTAGCCTTTATTGTTTTTAGTTGGACCATTAATGCACATTGTTTCCGTTTAAGCACAACTTAAAACGACCAAATGTTGATCTACCATGCTCCACATGCTCTTGATTAGTTTACCATTCCTATGAAACGGTCATAGTTATTTTTATGGACTTAGAAGGAAAACAAAAATTTATCATACAGTTGAAAAATGCTATATTGAGTACAATTATTTTAAGTTTCATTCAAATAAAGGTTTCTCAATTCAAAACTTCCTCAAATTTATCCATTATCACTCAGAACTACAAAACGTTTATAGAAAAATATCAATAAGTATTTATATAATCACACATCAAATCACAAAATAGACAAACGTAATCATAACTCTAAATCATTAGAATAAATAGGTATAATGTAGATACATATCTCTATTGGAAAGTACTGTTTCAGCAAAAAAAAATTTTTTTATTGTTATTCAATTAAGTTTTATGCTTTGTGAAATAATTCATATATTTAATAAAAGTAGTTTAAATTGCCAATATTAAGAAAAAAATAGTTAAGCCAATAATAGGATATAATTCTAAAACTTGATAACTGATAAAGCCACATGAGAAATGTCCTAAACTCTGTGGACAACAAATTGTGAGAAAAGAGAATAAATAACTCTAGTAACTAAATCACCACTTATTTGCATAAATGTATTTTTCATGCTTTAATAACAATTTTAGAATTTTCCTGGTAGAATTTCTTTTATCTATGACCCAACTCTACATTAGTTCAAGTAATCTAATGGCAACTAGAAGTCCTCTGTTAAAAATATCCCTAACTGTCGAGTCAATTCGAAAAAGCTTTTCCATTTCATATCTTCATAATGTACTTTTCACTCAACAGCTGTTCAGTACAAAAATGTCCCAATACTTTCGTCAAGTTGCTTCCCTTGCTCTCTTTCTTTCACTCTCCCAAAATTACCCTGTCGCTCTTTCACTTGCTATCTGTATGACTCGCCATGAAGACGATGACATCCGAATGCCAAGCAAGGCAAGTTTGTGCTCTTCGTCTACCGGTGGCAGTCGTCCTCGTCATTGCTGTCGTCTTTACCGTTATTGTTGGTGTTCGTCGTCGTTGGTGTCGATTTTGAGCATCGTTGTCGTCGTGTTGTTGGCGTTGTCGTTCTCGTCGGCTAAAAGGATATGCCCGACAGCTTCCTGCTGCTGCCGCTATGTCGGCGGCTGGTGCTTCAGTTACGTTGATAATGTCAAAACGTTTGGTTCGTTGTCCTGCTGCTAATAATTCTGCTACTGAAATTGACGTCGACGACGACGAGAGCAACAAAAACAAACGTCGTCAGCAGCAACAGCAACAACAGCAACAACAAACCCAAATTACGATGCAAACGAAAGAGATAGACGAACAACCATAAATACAATAATTAAATAAACCAATGCGAAAAGTTAATAACAAACATTAGCTGGCCAAGCAAACAGGCAAACAGCCAGAAAAAAACCCAGTAAACAAAAAAGTGTCAAAAATTGTGCAAATTAATATTTCACCAGAGATTCGAAAACAAAACAAAACAATTTTTTTTTGTATAAAACAAACTTTCCATTGGACAGTGTTTTTATTCGCAAAATAAAAAACCCAAAAAATAAACTTTGTTTGCCATTTTTTCGCGTTAAATTATGAAAAATATGTAACACATTGTCCTGGTCCCTGGCATAGGTCAAGCTCCTCTCGTTTTATAGAAAATTTTCTGTTGTCGGTCTCCGCAAATCCCACGAGTTCGAGTCCGTGCGAGTGTTTCTCCGTATTTTGCTCTGCTTGTATATGTGTCCGTGGGTGTGTGTGTCTGTGTGTGAATCTCTGTGACTGTGTGTGAATTTTTCTGTGTAAGTAGAAAAAAACTCAAAGCAGAAAAGTCTTGTAACGTGCTAAATTTGTTAATTTATTGCCCAGACTACAATAAAAGCACACAAAGCAACCAAACAAACAAACAAAAACAAAAAGAACTCAGAGACTCAAAGTGCTGGGCCGAGAGTCATAACATTTGCTGTTTTGTTATGCCCAAAAAAGGTATGTTGAAAAAATAACCGAGAATTGTACGTACTTTTTAGTTGGCATATAGTTAAGATAAATGAACAGCAAATGGTGACTATGTGCGAGTTGACTAACTATAAGTGAAATGCCAACCTCAAGAGAGTTAACCTAAAATGATTAGAGCTGCCCCCATAGTACTTAATCGGGCTAAACTGTGAATTATAGAATACTTTATCATAATTACGTTTAAAAGTAACATGAAGTTTCATGCCCATCGGACAAATTTTGGCCCTAATGTGACATGTTTCTCCTTTTTTTTTCCCCCCACACTAGTGACATTTGACATATTTAATTTTAAATTCAAAATAAACGTTTCTTAAATAACTGGCATAAAATACTAATATGTCTGCTAGCTGTCCAATTATTGCTGTGCGTTTGTCAGTCAAAGTTTAGTTTGCATTTTTGAATTCTTCAACATCTCTATGTTATTCTAAAAGCAAATTAATTCTGATGAGACTCCAAATCAAAATGACAAGATTTCATTTAATTGGCATTTAAAGTGCCTTAAGTGTAATGCTGCTAATTGCAGCTTCTGTTTGCTGTGTCAAAGTGATAAAAGCATTTTAATATCAAACATAAAAACAAAAACTTAGTTAATATAAACAATCGACCAAAATGAACTAAATGTTACATTTCAAATTATGATACAGTGTGGTGGTTTCCATAGAGCTTCTATTCGAAATCCGTTCCCAATTCAGCTTTAAATAGAGGCAACTTGGTTCTTCAGTTATCTTTAAAAATTGCTTAAATTTTTCAGAAAATGTCAGCAGTGAGTTTCATTTAATTTAATAGAATATTTCAGATTCCGATAAATTTGGGTTTATTTTTACTGCAACAAGGAAAAAATTGTAGATTGTTAAAGGTTTTCAACCTATATATTTATTGAGATACGGGAATCGGTTTGGTTTTGTTTTGTTATGACTAACAAACCTTTAAAATCATAAACCGATTTAAAAAACAAATCTTGACTTATATATTCCCACGTTAATATATATCTAAAAAAAAAACAGTTTTTGTATTAACCTTAGAGCATTCTAGTAAACGAGTTCACAGATAAATCTATTTGTTATTTAAAAAGTAAATAGTGTTAAATCTCAAAATAGTCAGTGGTTTATCACAGATCAAAACCCAAAGGACTTTCAAAATTAAGTTGTGCTTGGCATTTAATAAAAGTGTTTTATTTTTTACAATTAAAAAATATTAAAAATACAACACAAGACACATTACCAATTAAAAATAGATAAGGTCAAAAATAATTTCTTTTAAAATAAATCCAACACGCTTAGCGCCTTTTTCTTTTCCAGTCAACTTATTTAAAGAAATATGTATCAAATTAATAAACCTAAAGTTCAGAGAGTTTTTTCCATTAACTGCTGAAATATATATATTTTTAATAAAATGCTGACCAGAACAAACATTAAATAATGCCACACTTTAGACTTAAATTTTAATTTAATTATGCAATATTGAATAGTTTCTACAATTTTTTTGAAAATTCAATAGAAGTTAGACCCATTAAAATTGGCTTGAAAATTTCATTAATAATTTCAGTTTTTTTATTTTAAACCAATTGAAGCCTTTTATTTGCTTTGACAAATTATTCATACTTCAAATTTATACTATATTTTATTTAATATATTATTTTTTATGAAGATTAAATAAATATAAACAGTGAAACCTTTACATAACCAATCTGAAGAGATTGTCGAAATTCTTTGTTACATCATCGATTTACTCTGGGTTGTTATTAGTTTTTATTAGTTTTACTTTGTTTACATGAATTAATATAAAATTTTCTATATAACAGTTGGTTACATCGAGGTTTCGCTGTATTATGCATTCATAACCAAAAGAAGTTAATAAGATTAATAAAATAGTATGACTATATGCAAAAATGCATACATTTTTTCTGGGCACAAAAATTAATTGTTTAAATTTGAATGTCAATTAATCTCAGAGATCAATTAACACTTCATATTTTGATTATTAAGTTTCTTTACCATATTAAGTTTAAAATTAATTTCTGAATTACTCTTTTAATTCAATTTCTTAGTCTAATTTTAAATATTCTCATTAATATTGATAATACTTTTTTTTATTACATTAACTTTGGAGCTTATTAAATTTCGATTAATAAGTTTCTTAACTAGATTAAGTTTTAAATGATTTTTTAATCAAAATTCTCTTGTTTAATTTGTTCTTGTTCTTTTTAATATTGTTGACCAAATAAAATTTGAATTCTAAAATACTAATTAATACTTTTTAATAAATATTAAAATATATTTGTGTACTAGATAAAATTGTGAAAAGACAAAAGTTTGTTCTACAATTGTTTTTGTTACTTAGGATACGATTGTATTTTACTTCTCATTCAGTTCAGTTAAGCCAATATTTTGGAAGTTTGTTAATATTTCACGACTTTTGTAGAATCGTTAACAAATATAGACATTCTGTTGAAAATATCTTTTTAACTTGAACTTACAAAACAAAAAAACCTAAAATATAAATCGTGAGGGACAAAGAAATTAGTTAAATTTTAATAATTTTTCATTCATAAATTAGTTTATCTAACCACAAAAAATATTAGTCCTTGATTTATATTTCATGGATTTCTTAAATTTTAAAAATTATCTACTCAAAGCGCTTGGCAATCGATCTAACACTTTGATTTATTGGTAACATATTAGAGATAAAATTTAAGTAGCTCTTTTTTTAATAGACATGGCAAACTTATTTGCATTTGGAGCTATTAAAAAACACATTTATGTTCCACAATAACGGCGGACCACGGCTGGAATTGAGTAGAGTTCACTCCATTTTAGATAATCGCATTGGTCGGAAGCCAAAAACTTTTCCCCCTTCACCTATACAAAAATGTCACCGCAAACAAAACGAATATACGAAAACCAGCAATACAAACAAGCCAAACCATGAGAGGCTTCAACTAACAAGTAAATAATAAAAAGAAAAAAAATGAAAAAGGTATTTCCTTTTAAATCAAATACAAAAATTTCTGTTGGGATTCCTTTTTTCCATTTGGGTGCTTCTTGGTCGTTTTTTGCTGTGCTTTCAAGTGGCGGCATGCTGTGGCTATGAAGGGAAGGCGGTGGCTACTGGCCCCACTTCTAGGCACTTCATTTCACTCGAAAAACATATTGAGCCGGGGCCACTTGAGTGTACGCCAAGAGATAAGCGCAATTATATGGCTTCAAGTGTACCTATCCGACCACCAGGAACAGAGAGCGAGGAAACTGTATATAAATTAGGCAAACCGTAGGAAAGAAAGAAGCAAAAACAAAAAAAAAAACCACATAGTAAGTTATGTGACTCGGCCTTCATTGAGACAAATGTTGGTTGGCCTTTAAGTGCATTTTTGGTTTTCTTTTTTGCTGCTGCTATCTTTTGTCGTTTTTGTGGTCAAGCATACACACACAAACACACACACACACACACACACACACACACTTTAAATTTGGTCTTACATTGAAAAGGTATACAAAAGTTGCTCCTCCTGAACTTTGACATGTCACATTCTCTCTTCAAGTGCTCGTTATGGGCAATTTTTGGCAAAGTTTTGTTTGAAGACTTTTGTCTTGAGCCACAGGATATCTGCGTATGTGTATGTGTGTACCTTTGTGTGTGGGTGTGGGTGGGTTGATTTTTAAGTGGCTTTTGCGGCTCATATCACAAAAGCAAAAAGGAACTTTACTTTATTTACTGGCCAAGCCATTGAGAAATATGTTGACAGAAAAAGACCGACCACTTGAAAATGCTCCCTTTTTGAAAAGTGAACAATAAATATTTCACTTTGTTCAAGATTTTTCAATGATTTTTTGTCAAGTTTTTTAACTAGGTAAACATATTTCTAATAAATATGTACGACAATTATGCAACTTGCAGTTTATTCTGAAAATGGTTTTAAGCAATTTCCAAATTATAAAATGCTTTCGAAACGTTATCTCACATTCCGCGTCTGTTAAATTAATCAATCATTCGAACTAACCAACTAATATAAACTGTGAAAATTATTTCAAGAATAACACAATATATATGTATTACCGTACACAAAATATCAATCAATTTCAAAATATTGCTAGAAGCGAATATTTTTAGTTCCAGAAACGAATTTACTTAATTTGTACTTATTATTTAAAAATTTATCAAATTTAAGTCCAATTGATAGCAATTCCAATCCATCACAGTCTTTCATTTCGTTGATTTAAGTAATTAAAGGGTCTACTATCTAGTATCTAAAATTAAGCTTCGAAAATCGCATCGATTTAATATTTATATTTATTTCTCTTTTATATATTAAATTTATAGGATAATTAATAAACTGGAGCTTTAATGCCAATATTATTGACAATATTTTGAAATTTCTGGTCCTCAAAGTTGCCTTTGCCAAAGCGTTATGAAGAATTATGTTACAGCTAAAACCAAAATTTTCCATTTAATCAATTTTTTCACAGAATTTTCTTTTTGCCTCATATGTATATACATTTGTAATTTTTCTTATCTATTACGTTCCATATTTTCATCCACTTTGTCAACGAATCTATTTATCGCTTTGGAGTTGGCACCTTTGTATGTTTTTCTTTGTGAAGTTCAAGTCAAGAAATTTGACTGGCTGGTCCTATGCTCTGTCTCTTTTCCACTTTATGTGAGCCTACGCCAGCTTCTTTACACGGTGAATGCATTGCATCTCGCTTTTTTCAAAAAGCCTCAAGTGTGAACACACATTATAATAAACGCCTCAATTGTTGTTCAGTCATCTGTGTAATTTATGTTTAGCTAATGTTCAGGGATCGATGAGCTTGTCAGCTTTTGTGAATCACAACAACTTTCACAGACACACGCACACACACACACGCCCCACAAAACCTATGTGTTTGTGTGGGTGTGTGTGTGTGTGTGTTTATCCTGACACACTCACAGAGAAAGAGATAGAGACTCACATTAACCCCCATCCGAAAGGAAGCTAGAAAATGACGTTAAGGTTGCTTCGTTGAGTCTAATAGACTTTCATGTCTGCCATCTACGGCTACGAGGACAACGACGCCAACAACTTTGCCCCAGTTTAGAAAAAAGCAAGTCCTGGTGAAAAATCCTTTGGCATTTTGCTGGTGTTTTTCCCATTTTCCCTTGTACATATATATACATATATGTTTTTTAGACATGTTTCAATGATTTCTTATTTTTGCTTTGAGGGGTTCGAAACTGTTGCTTTGCTATTTTGTCGTTAGAGAAATTCAATTTTTTCTTCTTTTTTTCATCCTTCTTCTTTTCCGTTTTTTTCCTTTTCTTTTTCGTGCTGATGTTAAATCATTGATGTGTGAAATTTTCCTGAGTAGAACAAATTGATCGATATTTTAAATGTTTAGTAGGCCTTGCATGGAAATGTCAAAATTTTTGTGTACTTGACTCAGGGTACCCGTTTGTAGAGCTCATTCATTTGTAGTCTCTCGTGTTGTGCACAACTTCCCGAAAATAAAAAACAAAAATTTCCCAGTGAAAAAAATTCTTCGTTCTCTACAAAATTCGAGAAATCCTTAGCCCAAGGATCACTCTAGCAGCAAAATCAAAGGGTAAGCTCTAAAAATCCATACTAGGGAAAACTCTTATTTTTCATCTGATTATTTTGTGTCAGTTTTCGTGTATACAAATAGCTCAGAAAAATGACTTGTCCCTGTGGTACGGTTTCATACGCTCTGGCCTATGGTCCTGTGGGTCCTGCTCTCCCCGCCATGAACTATTCGAATTGCTGTCCCGGACCTTGCCCACCCTGTGGACCCTGGACATGCCCACCAAATAGATGTCGCTGTTGCTCCGAATGGGGCTGCTTTGGACCTTTCTATTAGGCCGAACTATGACACGAACGAAATGGGGATATGCATTCACATCAAGCTGTAAACTGTTAAAATTACTATTCTGAATCCTATGCACTGTGTGGATCTTGGACATGCCCACCAGATGTTCCTGCTGTGAATAGGATTATTCTGGATACCAAAACTAAAAACCACCGCGCAATTAACTGAAGAGACGTAGAAGAACGAAGAATTTTTTAATGGGGCTGCTTTGGACCTTTCTATTAGGCCGAACTATGACACGAACGAAATGGGGATAGGCATTCACATCAAGCTGTAAACTGTTCAAATTACTATTCTGAATCCTATGCACTGTGTGGATCCTGGACATGCCCACCAGATGTTCCTGCTGTGAATAGGATTATTCTGGATACCAAAACTAAAAACCACCGCGCAATTAACTGAAAGACGTAGAAGAACGAAGAATTTTTTATAGCACAAGAACTGGTTGAACTAATGGGATCAAAGCAATAAAATTTAAATGTCTAAACTTTTCCATTGTCTATTTTTTTTAAGAGTTTCGCAGTTTCGCACTTTTGACTTTAGTGAAATAAAAGTAAGACAATATTCTATATTACCATAGTATAAAGACTAAAATCTATTGCTCTTTGATATACAGCAGATTTTTCTATAAAAAAGATGCTGGGTGGGTATCACAACGATTAGTTATAATAAAATCTTGTGAACTAAAATTAATATTTCCAGTTTTAATGCGCTTAATAAACAGGTCTCTTTATTTCAATTATGTACATATGTAAAATTTGAGATATTTAGTCTGTTGTCAGCATCGTGTGAGTTTTTAGATCATGTTTCCATGAGTCAGATGCTTGGCTCGAGACATCTTTCACCCACAGGCATTCCTATCACTTTTCACAGGGATTATCAGGATTCATTGGATAATGAGCAGTTTGTTGACGGATAGTTAGGTCAACATGATGTCGCTATAAAATCTCTTCAGGTCATTCTTAGCCAGATTATAGGAAGCTCAGCCACCGCAAATAATTGCAAATAAAATGAAAATCCTATGAGAAAAGTTTTTTTTTAGAGATACATGCAATGGTTAATGTAAATAACTTACCCTGTAATTAATTGTAAAATATTTTGCTGAAATCGTTCAGCTGACAACGACCAAAGAGATATGAGACTATTAAATTTTCAACACACTCTCCCAGCCTAGTAAGAAATATTGAAAGAATGGCACACAATTAACCAATTAAGAATATTGAGACCACAATGTGGCTTATCATCTGGTTTACCACTCGTTTCTGTAGCAACTTCATTTCCTTTTCTTAGTGATTCAGTCAGCCAGGTAGTTGTTAATGGTACGTCATCAACAACAACCGCCACCACCGCAACAGCCACCACAATAGGGCAAACAGTTATCATAGGCTCCACAAGGAGTTGGTGTGTAGTTACGTCCTGTATAACGCAGCGTCGATAGCGGTGGATTGCAACAGGCAAGTCCATATGAACAACATGACCAGCCTCCGCACATTTTTGGATTTCGCAGTAGTTGATTTGGATTTCCCAGCTGGACAATGAGTCTACACACAAAATCGAGCGAGTGAGGAAAAGGTGTTGCTAGAGCCGAAATGGGAATTGAAATGAATGGAAATGTGTGGGCTTGGATTGTGTCACCTTGACAGTTTGTTGACATGTCCTTCACCGCCTTCCAGGTTGAAGTGATAGATGAAACTGAAGTAAACATCGGTCTGAGATTAAAATCACTTTATCGAGAAACGTCCATAAATAAACATTTAAATGAAATAAGAAAAAGAACTTCAAGACATTAATGTGTAGGCCAATTAGGTTTTTCACCAGAACTTGTTTAAAATACTTTTTATAGAATTTGAAAATCCAAAAATTTTAACATTTAGGATTTAAGCATATTTTGTAAAATATTCTAGTGTAATAAATCGGAATAATGGCAAAGTTTATTTAAAAGAACTTTATGTGAATACTGACTCAAGTTGAAGGGCGATTTAATATTTAGCGATTAATTAACTCGAAACTAATTTCTTCAAAAAAGTAAATTTATTTATATATAAATTTATATTAAAGTTAAGTGTAATTAAAATTAATCTTAACTTGGCTGCTAAAGTCTAACATTTATATACATTTATACTATTTATAAATATTAAAATATATATGTAGGATCGTGGTATGGGCAGTAGTCTGTTAGTAGTGGTGACTTTAAGTAAGAATCGGTATCAATAGAAACGATATACGATGCATGAGTAATAAAGAGTCTAATTAGTCAGTCTGGGAGTCGAGTCTTGAGAATGAATCTTGAGGGTTGCGTCTTGAGAGAAGTGTGTGTAAAGAGTTAAGAGAAAACGCTGTGAAATTATGTAATAATTAACCCTTATTGTTAATAAGACTAAAATAGTACAATCAAAATAATAAAACTGAACTAATGCGTGAATAGACGTCGAATAAATTTGGCCGAATCGAAATTGGATATGTTCCTTTATTTTCATTTCCAAATTAATTTATTGGCCTAATTCGATTTCAAATATTTAGGTTTTTAGTCAATCCATCAACTAAATGTTTAATTTAGAAACCGATTCAAAAACGAGAACTTGCCTAATAAAGGGGAAAATTACAAAATCATAAACGTTTTCAAGTTGGTACCCAATTTAAAGTCCGACCATTCTTTTGCCCATTTTCGAAATGTGGCTAATTGCTGAACCCATCTATTTGTTATGGTTTTTTTCCGAGAATGAACTGTGATGTAGTTGTCATATTTTACAATAAATATTTGATATCCGAACGAAAAGTAGTATAACCTTTTTTTATTTTAACAAAAACCGAAGGAAATTCAAGTCTTTTTGCAGTCAAAAGTCAAAAAAAGTGCTAAAATTGGCGTGCGAAACATAGTGAGGCCGAGTCCTTACAGTTCGCTTGGCATATTTAGCACATTTTTTGCGCAAAAAGTAGGAAAACTAACTGAGATAGCAAACAACAGGTTGGTTGCGACAACCACACAAGGACATCATGGGCTGCGGTGGTCCTAGAGGTGGCTGTAGTCCGCGTTGCGGTCCTTGTGGACCAAGATCGAGCTGCTGTACTGGCTGTGCCGGCTGTGGACCTTGTGGCTCAGGTTGTTGTGGACCCTGCAGCATTGCGTGTTGTGGCCCGCCTCCCTGCGCTGTGGTTTCCTATCGCCTAAGCAGCGGTCCGGTTGGACCAGTCCTTCCCTGCATGGAATGCACCTGCCCCGCCTGCTGTCCCAGCAATTGTGCCCCACCCTTCTATTTTGTGCCCAACAAATGCGCCTGTTGTTGGGAATGGGGTAGATTTGGACCCCTTTATTAAATCCAGACAGAGGATACTACTCCTTGTTGCTGTTGCAATTGCTGCAACTACTGTCCTTTGGTGGTCCTGCTCATCGTTGTTGTGATGAAACTTTTCATATTTTTGAATGCAATAAATTCATGTGTCATGCCAAGGTTCATTCATTGCTTTTTTTTGTAATTTTCTGGCGACATCCAAACAAATGGCGAAGGTTTTGGCTCTTTCTATGGCATAAAAAAAATCAGAATAAAAATCATTTAGCAAAAAAATAAACTAACAACTTTGCTTTGCAAAACAGATTTAAAATGAAATTGCTTGTTTAAAAAAAGACAATGGGTATTATTGAAATTTCATTTCCCGGTGGTTTGCTTTTGGCGAACTGACTTAATGAACAGGAAATCAATTGTATTGAAAAGCAAATCAATTTTCATACAAAGCAAATCAGAAAAAGAAAATTTTTGCAAACTTGGTTTCAAAGCCTAGTCCGTTAAATATGGTAAAAGTATTAATTCACTTTGTTGATTTAAATTTAAAGGGTGGGTTTTTTTTTAAGCTTTAGCATTTGAAGATTGTTATGCGAAAATTTGAAGAGACAAAGATATAGCTCTTCAACTGACTGGCCTTCAGTGAAGCTGTTTGAGTATAAAAACTTTCCTCAAAACTACTTTTTCAAAGTCCATGTTCACTGTCGTTTAAAAAGTACTTGAACGATTCATTTCAAACTTGGTACACATTTTCTATATATAAAATACCTCCCCCCATATATATTTATGGTTTACATTTTTTTTTTTTTAATTAATAGTGTTTTTTACTCTTAAAATGGCAGAGTTTCTAGCGAAAAATGGATGTTTATACTTTAGACGGTAATCAAAAATTTTGAAGTGAAAAAAAAAAATTAATAAGAGCCTGTTGGGGGGAGAATTTGATGATACTTGAACTTAATTTGAATGGTTTTTGATCTCAGATAATTTCCGACCAAGATACAGCGAACAACGCAACTTTTGGGTAAAGCTCTGTCACCGGCTGGTTTTTCAAAATATTTGGCATGAAAAAATTTGAAAATATTGTTAAAAGTATACTTAATAATGTAAAAAAGAATTTAGTAAATTTGCTCAATCCACATTTGAAAATAAAATCACAAAAAATACACTTTTAAAAATATACCTAAATATATTGAAAAAAAAAAAAGTTAAATAGGTTAGAACATAAGGTCTAAGGGTATTTTACCTCTCCCGCTCAACTGATGCTAACGGTGGTACTCTGGGTATTTCAATTATTTAAGTATGACATGCATTTTTGTGTGGCGATTTGCTTGTCCAACCATGTGGGTCAAGTGACTCTTGTTGGTCATCTGCATGTGTATATATAGAGTCGTATGTGTGTCTGTGTTTGTATACATCCTTTGGTCAGGAAGAGTCCCAAATATCAGCTCAGAGAAAAAGCTGGACCCAAACATTGACTGCAATTACATGTTGATGGATATGTTTACATGGAATTATTTGAGTCGGAGAGGGGAAGGGGTAGAGCAGAAACTTTGACAGGTAATGTTGACTTGAGGTCATCAAAGTGATTTATGGGATAAATGTTCACATGATGAACATTTACTTCAACTTGTAATGCATCCACAAAAAGCAATGGAACGAACAAAGTATTTTAAAACCAGTTTCGACTAGTGCATTTTCTCATGGGTCACATTGAATAACTTATTTCATAGTATAACACATTTAATCATTTGATTTTCCAATTTATATGCAACGTCATGTCACCAGACAGAAGAAAAACTAATTTGGGAAAATGTTATACCCAAAAGCACATGAAATAAAATAAAAACAACCAAAAGCCGAATCCACGTCTAATTTGGTTTGCTTTTATATATTTCGAATTCTTGTTTTTTTTTTATATGTAAATATATACTTTTATTTTGTAAATACTTGGAAACACGTTCTTACCTATAAATATATGTGATTAATTATTTGCAATTGACCATAGTTTGATTAAAAATGTAGTATTAAAAAATCAGATTTAGTTTGTTTTTTCGAAAAACTTTTTTTCTTTTCCATAAAGCAAATTAATCATAATTTTCCATAGTTGTCGTGATTAAAAGGTTATATTTTTGAAACAAGAATTAATTTAACTTTCTAACTGCTCTTAAGGTATAAGCAGTTTGGGAAACATATCGCCAAATGCAATTTATAGCTGATGAAAGTTTTCAATAAGAGATAAGATTTTAGGAAAGAGAAAAAATCTAAAAAAATTATGGGCTTAATTAATTGAGGGAAAAGTTACCTTAACTTTTCTTTAAATGTCTATTTAAAGACTGATATTTCAATCATAATGCACTTATTACATGAGGAACATTCAAAGATAATATAAATATATAGCTATCATCCAGATCATCCAACAACGAGTAATATGAATATTCTTCTTGTCATTTTTTGGCTTTTCTAATATGCCTGTTGTTAGGGTATACAATGCACTTTGTTTGTCTGTGTTGGTTTGCCTCAAAGGCAAGTGTTGCATTTTGGGCAGCGGCAAAAACTTATTTACAAATTATCCTGCAAATTAATTGAAAATTACACAATTAACGGGCTTTTTCCGCTGCTGCAATTCTCTTCGGCTCAGCCCCTTTCTCATTCTCATTCTCTCTGTCTCTGTTTGGCTCTCATTGTATTTGGTATTTGCTATGCAAATGTCAAACTCAAATAAAACAATAGTTGAACAGTAGCAACAACGACAACAACAACAACAGCAATAACAAGGGCATCTGTCAGTTGCCAACAAGAGCTGCGGTTGCCTTTGCTCCTGTTCCAGATCCTGCTGCGGCTGATTCCCATCCTTCGGCAAGAGCTCCTGGCTGGGCACTAACTTTCGTGTCAATCTTTTTTGTGGCTTTGCCAGTCGTTTAATTTGAATTTAAAATGTTATCCCGCCAAATGCATAGAAGGGAGTGGGCGGGGAGAAGAGGTACGCCCACTTTCCGTTAACCATGTGACCCCACATAGCCTCCCTTGGCACTCATTTTCCACTTATTTACAATTACCACATTTTATTATCCCTTCTCTCATTGTCTCACTCTTTCGTTCTCTCACTGTTTCTCTGTCTCTCTCGATTTCCTCCATTTACATTCTGCCATTTTATTTATACTCTTGTTTATATTTGTCACTCTTTCCCTTCCCCACCATTTTTAACTGCATTTTTGTGTCTCTGTCAAATTCTCTCTGCTTCTTTTGTCTCTGTTGTTTTCTCTTCTCACTCTCTGTTAAGCTCTCTCTCTCTCTGTCTCTCTCTTTGGCAGACCTTGCAGATTTTGATTGTATTTTTGTTTATTTTGTTGCAATTTTAATTACTTTAATGAAAGTTTTAATTGCGAAATAGCAAAAACGCACTCGGAACAGGCAATAGAAACAAAACGGATAAGAGAAACATGTATAAAGAGAAGAAAATAGAAAGAGAGAGAGAGAGATGGAGAGAAAGGGAGAGGGGCAGATAACAGTGAAGTAACCTGTAATGAGTTTTTGCGGTCTAAGAAAGGTTGGCAGCTGCTCCAACAACAAGCGACACAATGACGATGACATGGGAACCCAACACCAATGGGTTAAGGCATTTTGTTTTCCCTACATAAAAGTTGAATGATGGCATAAAAGATGGCTAAAAGAGTCTACGGTTTGGCGATGGAGGCACTGCCAGGGGAAAGTGATTACAAAAACCCTGATTGATCAATTGCTAATGAGTCCATGTACATGGGTTAGCATGGAAGTCAAATAAAAAAGTCTCAACATAATGTTTGTATTCATGAATAAAACAATTGAATCCCATTGCCCTAACAGATGTTAGGTTCAGAGGCAATAGAAACATCTAGATCAGAAGCTTTCATCCATTCTAAATACAAAAATAACTAGCCCTAAAAAGTTCAAGCATCACAAGTGGCGGCAAGAAATCAGAATCATTCGATTTTTATATAATATTAGTGAAAAGTTTTGATGTGTTAATTTACAGCGTCGAGTTGGTCATTCTATCAAGATGATATACAGTAAATTTTGTATACGTTTTTATATGAATTTTGATAAAAAGCCCCAAAATTTGGACCTGGCAAAAAAAGAAACAGATTTTGAAATTTTTTCAAATTCATCGTTCACCTTTGGACCCTAAGAAAAAGTTTTATGCCTAGTAAGACTAAGATAAACTGCATACCACAGATTTTTAATTGGGACCCAGGGTTTAATAAAAAAAACTCAATTTTAAATCTATTTTTATGGTCTTCCTGCTTGACGTCATTTTAAGCAACTAATTCGTTCTAAAATATAACTACTCAAATGAGAGGAAATTCATTCATCAAAAATCTGACAAAAAATGGATAGACTTCATTGCCTTTATTTTCCATGAGAAAGATAGAGAGGCAATTAGTTCCTGATTTTCCAGGGCAAGGAAGTCTATTTAATATGTATATTCAACAAATCTAATCAATGTGCTTAATTCAATATTTACGAAATCATAATAACACAATTATTCATATATATTCAACAGGCATTTCTAATCCGCCAACCTTAGTCTAGATATTCCAATTGCTTGTATTATTTGTAAATTGAGGTTAAAATAAGTCTCTTCAGTGTAAAGTTGCTAAGACTTTTAGTCACAAACCTTTTCCAAAAACTTTTAAAAAAGAAAAAAGGAAGATTATTTTATTTTCTGTGCATAAAAAAACGCTTTCTTTTGCGAAAGAAGTTAAGTCATTTTCATAAAACTATAGTTAATTTTCCTCTTTAAAAACTATTACATGGGATCTAAGCAAGAACGATTTTAGTTAAATTTCAAAGATATATCCAAATGAAAATTGCGTTATCGCCATTTTGGCCCAAATCTTTTTCTCATTTTCACCGCACACTTTCAGCCTTATACAACCCTTCTACATTACATTCCATATTATAATTTGTGAGATCTATTCTAAGAGCGACAGAACCCTTTCTAGGTGTAATGACCCCTGTATTAAATTCCATGAAAAAATTTCTAAAATTTTGGACAAGACATGAAACTTTGTATGCCAACCCTATTAAGACTTCTTGGAATCCCTTCAAAAACCTAGTCAAGCCGACATAACTCAAGCGAATTATTGAAATAGGTAAAGAAATGCCTGATTTAGCTTTACTCTAACAGCAGACACACACACATGCACACACACACACACACACAGGCACACAGGAGCACAAGCTGAAGCAGATTTTTGGCTCTAGTTAAAAATTATGCGTGTTGCAAAATATTCCTACCTCTTGCCACCTCCTCGCATATGTTCGCCCCTTGTTGTCATCGTTTTCTATTTGAAGTACAAAATATTTTTCGTTTATTTGCACAATGTTTTGTCCCGCCCCGCCTTTTTGCCCCCTTTCCACTACTGCCGCGCAACTCTCTGGCTTTTCGCCGTGTTGAGGCCCCGCAAATTCCTGCGTCTACTTGGCACCGGCGTCGTCTGCTTGGGTTTTTGTTGTTGTTGCTGTATTTTTTCCCCTTCTTTCTCATTCTTTTTGGTTTTTCTTTAACTTACTGGTAAGTTCTTTTCGGGGGTTTTTCTTTTTATTTTCCGCTTTTCTTTTGCTCTTGCTTTTTTGGTTTGGCGTCAAACGTCGGGCGCCAATCCTCATGTGCGTGGGTGCGTATGAGTGATTTTTTGTTCCCTCTTGCTTCTTCTTTTAGCCAGTGCCAGGCTCTTGGTTCGTTTCGTAAATGCTGCGAAACATAAAACATCAAATGTAAATTGAAAGTCGTTCGTGTGTGAAACTGAATGTGTCATCAGTTGAAGCGTTTATCATTTTTTACTGCTTTTCGTATTTCAGTTTTCTTCTTGTCTCTGCTCTTCTCTTTCCTCTCCTCTGTTTTTCTTCTTGGTTTGCATCTAAGGTTCATCTTGGGCTTTTGCTTTAAGAAGTTTAGATTTTATTTGCCCGGCGTGTCAAGTTGCCTTTAAACGTTTTTTCCCCACATGGGTGGTGGGCAGATGGAGGCGTGGCTAAGTTGTTTGCTCCCCACGAGGGTTAGGGAAATTTTGTTTTTTTTTTTTCTTATTTTTGGTGTTGCAGGGGTTCGGGAAATTCTGTGAAATCTTTTATTTCCTATCTCAAAGATACGGCACATGTGGCTGAGAGGCTTTGACTTTGTTTTGTGTATTTTTTGGATGTAAATATGAATGCAGCAAAGTACTTTTGGCGTAAATAACTGAAAAATGGCATACAAAAGATGAAAAAGAAAATCAGTTCATTGAGATGGGTAACAAGAAGACGGCAAAGACGGCAAAGACGACAAAGACGACAAAGACGACAGTCAGTGTAGATATGAAATTTCATAAGAAGTTTCTGTTTTTGTTTGTTGTTATATTTATATTTTTATCTAAAAACCAAACAAAAGAGAAAATAAGATCTTTAGATTCAAAGAACATCATATAATATTTTGAAATAGATTGCTTTAAATCTCTTCATGGACTAACTTATGTTTTCGAAAGTTTTTCAAGAATTTTCTTTAAACTAAACTTTATTATTTATAATGGAGACCCTTAATATCATTATCTTTAATAGCAAAGATATTGACGACAAGAAATTAATAATTTTTTTGCTTTTTTTTTAATATTGTTTTTTTTTTACACCTAGAAGTATTAAATTGTATCAATATCAACAGCAATATCCTTAGACCTAAGTAAGACCTTAGATGCTACTGGAAATATCTATCAAGGCAATCATCTAACCAGTAGCGGAATGAAATGAAAGTCTTGAATATCTGTCAATTTAAAAGGTAAAATATCTGAAATAAATATTTGTGTGAAAAAATTGTTTTTCCCCAGCATCGTTAAGAACATGCGCGCCCTCGTCTACTTTGGGATCATAAAATGCATTAATGCCTTGCATACTTTTCGGCACGGAAGCCAAGGCTAAAGTAAACTGTCGAAAAAATATTCATTTACATACATATATATTTAACTGGGGAAAACAATAACAAATGCAAAACACAAAGGAAAACCCAAAAAAAAAAAGATACGGAAAATTGCATTTTTGGCAACAAGCTTTTAATTGCATTTTGTATGTGCTCATTACCTTAAATGTGGAGAATGAGCAAGAAAGAGCAAGAGATTTTGGTATAGTGTGAAGTCTATCCCTTTCTGTCTTTGGCATAGATGGCGATTTTAATGCCAAACTTGGCAAACTTATTAGGCAAAAAAAAACACAAACACACTCACAAAAAAGAATAGTAGTAAAAGCAGGCAAACATTTAAATTTATAAAAAAAAGAAGAAACGACAAAGAAATGTTTAATGTGTTTGTGTGTGTGTTTGTGTGTGTGTTTGTGTGTGTGTTTGTGTGTGTGTCACGTTTTGGTTCAAATGAGCGAATGAAAGCCAGAATGATATTGCCAAGAGCAAAGGCCCCATCCCTTGCCAGAAAAACAAGTTTTAACGACAAAAACAAACAAGCTAAAAGAAGAAACGGAAAGCAGGCATAATTACATATACGACATAATTTGTATACCCTTACCAAGCTTTAGTTAGTAGGCACAAAAATTATAAAGTAAATTGATATTTATGTATTTTAATGAAATTTATTTAAAACTTCACAAGCCATTAGTGCTAAAAATTGTTGAGGTATTACTATGTAAAAATTGATTAAACTTTAGTGAGATTTCACCATCTTAAAAATCGCTTTACATTCTATAGTTTATTTTAAAATTGAGTTATGTGATTCATAAACACTGGATATACACATTCAGTATAGGAGACATTAAGAGTTTATGCTAAATATTGATAATATAAAGGACGAAAATTTTCAAAAAAAAAATCTTTCTTGTTTAGGGTAATTTTATACATTCTAATAAAAAGTTTCCATATATACATTGCAAAACTTGTAGAGAGAGTGAGAAAATAGTAATTTAAGAGTTAATGCATGATTTCGTTAAACTTACCCATATCTACAAAATATTAGATTATATGTATAATTTTATAATCTATTTTGGAAGTATGCAAAAACCATAAAATATATTTTTCTTTTTTAAAACAATTATTGAAACTGCTTGAAAAACAGTTGAAGACGATTAAAATTTTTGATAAAAATAAAAATCAGTAATTATACATTACTTTTAATATCTCATGACTATTTCAAAAACTTATATCTGAAAAATTATTAGATATTGAAGGCTTCAATTGATTTGGCTTTATTAATAAATAGACAAAAATCATAATCGATCCATTTTTTCCTTTAACAAGAGTAAGCAAAAAGATCTTTATACTAAATTGATAGACCCATTTTTGTTAGGGTATAAAAACCAAAAAGGTTCACATGTGTGTGTTTGTGAATTTTATTTAAATGTAAAATAATTAAAGTGTGGATTGAAGTACGTTTTTTTGTTCTCGAGAGAGGGGAAAAAGACAATTAGGAAATGCTCGTTTAAGCCAAAGAGAAGGAAAGAAATGTGGGAGGAAATGGGAGCTTTTGGTATGCCCCTTTTATATGGTGAAAGTGTAATATGCGTAGTTTCAATTAAATGGATAGAACTTTTTCTTGGCCTTTTGCAACTTTCGTTAACGTTTTTTTGCTCCCAGTTTTTCTGTGACTTTTCTTTTTTGTCCTTTTTCTTTATTCTCCCTCTTTGTTAATACCTACTATTATTTTTTCATTTGGTTCGGAAACACACGCGGATTAGTGTTGAAATGAAATCGATTTGGTTGTATATATATCTGTTCGTATATAGAGGAGTTGTGGGTGGATATGTCACACACCTAGTAAAGCTTTTTTCTTTTTTTTAATTGGTGAATTAAACTAGTGAATTAATTGCATTAATCAGTGTATTTTCCCTGGTCAAGTTAAAGCTCTGGTTAAAAATTGACAACTTATGCATTGAATAAAATATATATATTTATTTTTTTCTTATTTCGTATTTCAGTCATTTTAGACAAAGTATGAAATCTATAATATATATCCTTATATCTTCATCTATTTGTTTCTATTTATATGCATTCAAATAAATTTCATTTCTCTTTAATTACAGCTCAAATCTTGAATGAACGGGATAAAAAGTGCAGACAAAAATACCAAAAATAAAATTGACATTTATTGGCCAATATATATTTATAAGGTTCCATAGCCGGAAGTGGCTAGTAGCCCCCACCCAAAAACAAAAAAAAAAAAAACCAAAAAATACAGAGCGACAGAAAAACCAAGACAAAGCAAAACAATAAAAGAAAAAAATTTCAAATGTTGTCAACGACGACGACGGCAACGATGGTCGCCCACATGCAAATATCCTGCAGGACAAAGAGACGAAAGCAGACGACTACAACAACAATGTCGTCATATGGACAACACAATGGGCGTAGCCAGTTCTATTTTTGTGGACTGGCTATATTAATGCTCCTCATTTTTCTGCCCGGTAAGTGAATTAGAAAAACATCAGCAAGAAAATGAAAAAGAAAAAAAAGCAAGTGCAAATCTCTGATATTCTAAATCAAAGCTAATTCCTTATCAAAATCCCCGAATTTAATGGCTCGTTGAGAATTGAATTGAAACTTTGATGAAATATTTACAGAAAAAGTTGTAAAGCCTAAAAATAAATGACATGCCATCCAACCATGATTCCATTGACCATCGAATTGGTTCAGTAGACCCCCAAAAAAGAGCCGGCGATAATTAATTTTTAAGCTGCGCAAAGTGAAGCGCAGACAAGTGGAGGTCCCAGGACGAGAAGCAGCCATGATGAGCTATTGAATGGGAGAGTGGACAGTAGCGAAATGTGATGGGGGCTTTGAATGGGGGGATGGGGGTAAAATCAATCGTTCGTAAAATAAACAAATCTTATTTTTCCGCAAACATTATTTCTCATCAGTTGAAGCGGAGGCAAAGCAATAACAACATAAAACAGCAAAAACAACAATCGAGTAGACGATGACAACAACATTTTTCATAAATGCGCGCATTCATCTGCATAAAAGGATGGCCAGAAGGGTGGCGGAGTAGGATGTGTCCCGAGGGTAGAGAGAAACACACATAACTAAGGCGAGGGTCGAATTAGAAGTTAAAACAGTTTCATCAACCAAATAAATAGTCATCGGTAGAAGCTTTGAAGCTTTGGAGTTAACTTATTAAATCGTTGATCTTTTATTGAAATTGAAGTTTATCGAAAGTGTAAATTGTAACAGAATTTAATGGATATAATTACCAATTTTTTAGTCTCTGAAAATTAAATGTGTAATTTCATATTTATAGCATTAATCAATATATGATCTGCTAAATTCTCTTTGATATAAAATATATTATCTCTAGGTATGAGGTATAATTGAATTAAAAGATACATTAGCATCAGGTTTCGCTATAATTATCATTTTTCACTTCATTCGTTTTTAAAACAACCTTTAATCTTTATAAATAGGTTACAATATAATCCGAGCATGATTTTATTTGTTTAGGCTTATAATAGAAGCAACAACAAAAAAGTTCTCTGCCAATAACAAACTTTTTCACAAAAAAAAAGGGAAAACCAGTCCAAAGGGTTTGGCATTAAAGGATGCCAACATCTCAAGCCGTCAGCTCGTTTGCCAACATTGCCATATCCTTGCCTCAAATCCATCAATAGTTTAGATCCCTCCGATAAATAGCCGATAAGTATTGATGCTTATGATTGAATTACCATCGAATTCCACTTGAACTCAGCAAGCAACCCTCGGATATAAGTACTAGCCAAAACAGATGAAGCTCATTGCTTTGCTTATGCCACTCAAATAGCCCAACCCACCACAGAAACCCATCGACAAAGAAGCCTGCAAAATGATGATGTTGCAAAAGAAACTACGATACTAAATATCCCATCCAAGCCATCTACTGACTGCCATTTTGCTTGCCTTCAAGTATTTTTCGTTTTTTTTTTTGTTTTTCGCTAAGGAAAATGCCAAAAGGCGCGAGCAGGATAAAGTGTAAACAAGTAAACCGAAATGGCAAAGGGCCCAAAGGATGGAAAGGAAACCAGGGGAAAGCGCAACTACAACAAAAATGATAGCAATTGCTGCCTAGAGAATATTTCATAATTTTTTGCGTGATAAAGTCGCATTTGGTGGGATTAAATGAGATTTTCTTGCAATTACCCCGAAATACAAAAAGTATATTCGATATATATATGAATGAATGTATATGAACATTCACACATACGTGTATACAGGCAGGGTGGTTTCAAAAGTAAAGTTTTGTTCTTCTTTATTTATCACTAAGTACTCAATGGATGGAACTTTCGGTTAATATTGATTTGCAACGATTTCATTTCGTTTGAATTGAACAAAAGTTTTCGTGTTCATATTGCCTTCCTCTTATTTTCGTTGCCATTTTTTGTTCGTTTTTCTTCTTTATTTTTTTTGGGTGAGGAAGTTTTTTTGTTCAATTTTACCACAAACATTTTTGTGATCGATAGTTTTCTAATTTATGCTAAGCACAAACAATGCAGAGAGCAAATGCATTGTCTACGAGTATGTACATACATACACACAACACAAAAGCCAACTTCATTGAAAAGGGTTTTGCTTGAAACTTTTTCTGGCCTAAACATGCAATGCAACATGTTGTGCATGAGATCCACACAACCCCCCAACCCGCCCACCGACATGCATACACAACCCAATCCTCCTCATCACTCTCGAATATTGGCTACATCCTTTGTGGAGAAAAGTTGAGCCTTCTTTTGTTGTTTTGGAATTTCACCAAGCTATGTGAAGTATCAGTGTACGCTTTTCAATTTTCGCTAATTGAACATAGGCAAGAGCGAGAGGAGGGATCTGAAAAATCTTCAAATTTGAAATGTGTAAGAATATATTGAAAAGAGTTGGTAACCTAGTATTACAGTAACAAATTATGAAAAGTCCAAAGTGAAGACAAACCAAATACTCAAAATTTTGTAAAATGTGTCCCATACTTCCAAATACTACATATACATACATATGTATGTGACTTATTTCAAATATTAATTAAAGAAAATTCTGATCTGAAGTTTAAAAATATATAATGACGTCACATTTTACTATTAAATCACTATAGTAATAGTGATTCAAATGGAAAGTTACAAGATCCTTTAAAGATCTTTTTCGCTACGGTCAAAATCATAGCAAAATAATAATTGGTTATTAAAGTTTAAAAATTCTGAAAATAACTCAATTCCTTAAACATAGAATATTTTCAATTAATCAAGGAATTTGTCATTGCCTTGTATAGTTTAAAAATTGTTCTGTTAATCTGTTAGTTTAAGAAAAATAAGGTTATGATGAAAGTATCTCTCTTAAATCACAATGACAAAAATTGAAAATTAATTAAAAAATGTAAAACAAAAGTACTTTAAGTTAAAGTTGTGGTATTTAACTAATTCTTCTTAAATAACCTTTATTGACATATAATTCACCAAAACTAGTAATCAGAATTCTCTTCTAACTTTGTAGGGAAACACATAATTGCACCGAGAATGAGGAGGACTTTCTTAGCTTTTATTATGCATCTAATATTATTAAATCACTTTATTACAAAATTTAATTGAGTTTCAACAAATATTTAAAACTTTCCCAAATACCAAAAATGATGATAAACTGATCTTCCATCATTTTCAAAAGTGGTTCTTGTGAAATTTCTGCGAAAAGTAGTAGAGCAGTTGTGGTTGAATATACGAAATTGCAGGGGCCAATTGGAACTATTTTTTTGTTTTTCTTGTTTTTTGGCCAAGACTTTTGTGGGGTTACCTCTGCAAAGTAGTTCTCTAGTAAATTCCATATACGCATTGCAGTTGTTGTTTCAGAGCTTTTATGCCAAGCCTCTAGCTCCTGTTTAACATTCTCTTTTCTTGTGGCCCTTCTGTTACCACGGCTGCACCTCTTCATCATCGTCTCACGCACACTTCACTTTGCATATCACATGAACTTGCACTTTGCAGTTTACCATTTTTTCGTGTTTTTTTGAGGACAGGTGGGCGAGAGATATGCAGGATGGTGCTGGGGAGCCTTACGCAAAGGATGCCGGTGGGTTGGGGATTGGGGTGAGGTTAGTTGAAGACTCTTTGTCTGGCAGACATTTGCCGTTTACTGTTTTGACATTCCAACTCTTGGTTTGAGTCATGCGGGCAGCCAAGGTAGACTGGCAACCGACTGACATGCCTTTTGTCAGCATTCTCCTTCTTAACCCACTAACAATTGTGTGAAGTGTGCGGTTGATGTCAGTCAAGTTTTGTAGGTAGAAATTCGAATAATACTTGCTGCAGTTTTCTTATATCAACTTCCATGGGGCTAATGAGGTTAAATTTGTTGTGTAATGAACATTCCCATACCCGTATGTTTTCTTTTCAATAGAATTTTTTCCAACAATTAATTTTGCCTTAATCCTATAATATGTATCAATTTTAAGAGGCCTATGTTCGTCAGTCCTTGCTGAGCTGCACTTAAAAGCGTTTTATCAGCAGCAACATAAAATTGTTGAAAAATTGTGAAAAATTTGCATTTAATTTGCACAACTGTCAAACAAATAAAAATGCAAAATAAAATATTAAAAAAATATTCCAAAAGCAAAATGGTTACCTTAAATGCCAAGGGCGGCTGAAAAGTTGTGCTACAATCAAATAAAATTGTATTATTTTGACTTGTAAAGATAATTATATCATTTCGATTTCGACCCCAAGTGAAATTTGATTTTTAAACACTTGATGATGATGATATAAATTCTAATTTCCTTTAAAAATTATAATTACTAATAATTTGTTCACTTTATTTTTCTAGACTTCAGATATCACTAATGTCTAGCAAAAAAACAAAGAAAAAAGACATAAAATCATTTCCTTGTGTCACATTTCATTGAAACTTGTCTTAATAATTTCTCTGTTGAATCTGTGGACTTGTTAGTTAACCCTCGTGCATTTTATATACATATACGCATGAGGTTTATTTGTATATATAGCTTGCTATACATTTTGCTCTCGAAGGCTGAATGGAAGCTTATAAAATATAATGAAATGACCAAAACCAAAAACAGAAGAAAAAAAAAGAACACAAAAAGATGATGTGAAAAACTGGCTTAAAATCTCATATCTCTGGCAGTAAAAACAACATAAAATACGAAACAGCAACAAGATGGTCAATGTACCCGCAGTTGTTGTTGGGTTTTTGAAATTCCCTTTTTTTTGTTGCTTTCTTTCAGCCATTTTTTTTTTTTTTTTGTTGTGTCGCTATGAAATATGAGTCAAGTTTTCAATGCATGCCGGATGCATTCATTATAACGTTGACGAGACTCAGTGAGAAGGAGAAAGAGACAATAATAGGAGGTACGGAGAGTTAGAGAGAGAAAAAGAGACACTTCACTCATACATACACATGTTTGCTATTATGCAGTTTTCCTTTACATTTTTTTTTTTTTTTTTTTTTTGTTGTTTTTGTTTGGCTCTCTCACATTTATGACAAATGCATTACCCACACATATACTGACAGTCACACTCACACACAAACTTGTAGTCACCAACCCACGCATATATCCATACGCACACACACAAACACAGTCTTTATGATCTCATGCATATGTATGCGTTTATAAAAGCCACTACAATCATTGAGTGAGTGAGTGAGAGGGACACAGGAAGAGAACAACTGAAAGTGAGACCCAGAAAGCATTACTTTTTTAACCAAAATGATGGTCGTTTCTGAGCATGGACCACATGTACAACAACAACAGCAGCCCAAGTCTGTGTGAGTATGAGTAAATCACACAGTTGACAGAGGTTATATTTGGTATAAAGTTAGTCGTCAACTATCAAAACCCCACAAGAATCCAACATCAATGTGACAAAATTTTATACTCTGGTGATTTGACCAACATTTTTTGCATATTTCTTTATTTAATGTGTAAACATTGGCATTAATTTCACATTTAGAAAGTTATATCAGGATAGCCAAAGATCGCCAAATCGTAAATGCTTTTGTTTTAAAAGAAATAAACTACTTCATTTGAATTCACTCATTCATAAGGCAACCTACTCAATTCTTTAATTTAGGAAAGATTGCCTATTCTAGACCGTAATTTGTGTTTTTTCATCAATTACACAGGCCGACATTTTGGAGGTCATGAACAAGTGTTTTAAGTTCAATAGGTCTTCTATAGTAATTGGGGGCTGCTGATCGCGGCACTGTACTTAGTTTTGGTCCATTACGTCAGGTTTTCGAAAATAATGCGTTCAAAAGATTCAAAATGACCTCATATACAATATTTTATTTTAAAATATAAACATAATATTATACTGAAAACATTATTTTTTTAACCTATTAATATGTTAATATAATGAGGTATTTCTTTGACATAATGCATAAAATCATAAACTTTGGATATGGTTCTAAGATGCGTAAAATTTCAACCAAAAAGTATTCTAAAGGGATTCGAAAAATTTGCTGCTATTTAATTTTAAAGAATTAGTGAACTCCTATGCATCTAACAAATTGTTTGTTAGTAATGTTTGAAGACCTGTTTTTCTTATATGTATAAAAGATTCTAAAGTTTGTTAAAAATGTAAAAAAAAGAATTACAACTTTCTATAGTATACTTTTGAGTGCCTATTTTTCAAGTGATTTCACAAAATCAGGACGTAATAGGTAAAAACCGAGTATGCAGTCAGAATTAGCGTATCCGAATTAGTTAGGGACACCTCTCAAATTAACCTTACCAAAAATCATGTCGGCCTGTGTTATTTAATCAGTTCAAATTTATTTTGGATACTCGCTTCAGTAGAAGCAAGCTAAATCTTAAAAAAAAACTAAAATCGAATACAAACCAATAGCTAAAGATTTCCATGTATCTCCTTTATCTAAATTATTTTTTTAATATCCAAATTTACTTTGTTAAATACTTTGTTAAATTACATTCATTTCGAATTAATCATTCATCCATTTGCAATTACTGATTAAAAACGTTTTCATTTATTAAATGTGTTTTTTTACGATAAGAAACAAATATTTGTTTTCACACATTTAGCAATTGTACAACTTTACACAAAAAATAAGCTTAAAAATGAAAATGTGTCTACAATAATCATAAGTCTAGGAAACGAAAACGAAAACCGTTTATCTTTGTTGCAATTTGTAGATAGTAAAAGAGAACTGTTTTAGAAACGTTTTAAAAGTTAAAAAATGTGCTTAATAACACATTGGGCCAGATTTTGTTTTTTTTTGGCCTAAACTATAATTTAAATGCTAGAGGTCTCAAGATTCTGCAAAAACATCAGTATGACTGAAATAGAATTTGGTTTTTTGTATTTTTACCTTTGTATACTTTTATTTCACATTTGACCAGACTTTGTTATATTAAGAATTTAACTTAATAACTTGAAACTGTATAATGTATATCAAATATATTGATATAAAAACATTTTGAATCAAACCATCGATATTGTAGTTAGGGATTGTCTTAGTAATGTCTTATTTTAGAAAAAAATTACTCAAAGTGTTTTTCCATTATCGGAATAAAAAATAATTCGGACCAACTTGGACAAAAAAATAATTATATAAATGCTTACCCTACACTGTGATTTAAAGTCGTTATTAACACTTTGTGACCAATTTGGCCCATTCTGTTCCTATTTTCTAATTTAAGCCAAATTTTAGATAAGAAATCAGGCCCAATCTGGTCCTCTAGGTAGGAGGAAATGTGCGAAATTTAATCAAAAGTATGCAATGAGCAGTCACTATTCGAAACATAAAAAGAATGTTTGAAATATTTTGTGAAAAAAAACCCAAAAGAAACATTGCTTGCATACAATTTTATATATACTACATTTGTTTGTAATTCTTTTTAATTTAATTCTACCACATATGGTAACTAAAAAATTGTTATCTACCTACTTTTTTGAATGCAGTTTCCAATTGATTTTCAAATAACATGGCCTGCAGGCATTTGTTCTCAACATGCCAAATTGCTTTTCGTGTTGGTGTTTTTATTTTATTCTTGCCAAAATTAAATTAATTTAACATTTTTTTCAAATCAATAATATATCAATTGAAGGATTGCCATAAAAATTGCATTGAATACTTTCAGGCGCCAGCCTGAAACTCACAAACTCACAAGCCAAAAGGAAATTGAAAAAGGTGTTTTTTGAAATGCCAAGTCACCAGAAATGAAAGAATGATAGATAAAAAAAAACTCACACATTCACACACATAAATAAAAAGGGAGTAAAGAAAACGGCGTTAGCTAATTTTCTAAGACATCAATTCAGGGTACATAGATGCTACAATTCCTTGGCTTGGCGGGGTGGGGGGATGGAAAGTCGTGTACGTGTGACAATGTCGCCAAAACTTTCTACCCTTAGACCAGACTTTTTTGTGCTCTTTTGCGCTGATTTTTGAAACGCACACATTTTGCATACTGATCAGCAATCAAAAGGGAAGATTCTTCGTGTTCCCGTTAGTAAAATTGTTCGAGTTCTTTTTTATTTTTTGCAGGGTGTCAAGTGCAAATTAAAATTCCACTTTGGCGTTTGGGGAATTCAATTATTTCTTTTTGGGCGTGGCTGAATGGGGTTGTGGGGGTGGAAGGCCTTCTTATTGTTGATGTTATTTGACCACCAATAACTGGAAATTCCCTTCACCAAGGATTTATTGCCTACAATTGTCAATTGCGAATGGCAATCAGCTTGTTTATTGATTTGGAAAATTAAATATATATGTTTCACTGTGCAAATAAAAGTCAAATAAATTAACATTCGTTTCGATTGTTTAGAAATTTCCGGCATATTCTTTGCACATTCTAATTACTTTGTATTTTTGGCAGTATCGTGTTTTGGTTGCAAAATTTTGTGTCGACACATTGTTATCGTTTGCCATATTAAGCGATACGCTAAAAGCAAAAACATGTCGAGATAGTTTGAATTTAACAAAAAAAAAAAAAAACGAAAAAAAATAATTTCTCCTTGCTTAACGGAAATGTATAAATTGCATTTTGCGCCAAGTAAGAGCTTAATGGAAGGTGGCAAAATGGCTGGGTCTATGGCGAGGCCAAAGGAGGGCGATGGATGGTTCAGAGTAGCTGAAACTATAGCAGCTGCAGACTTGCAGAATGTTGTGCTAAATTTTAAAAACACACACACACACACACACGCGTATACTATATATATATATCTATAGACTTACACCTGGAGGATATAAAAACTGGTAAAGGCGACAAAAAAGTCGCTTACACAATCAAAATAAATTGCAATAATTTAAAGGAGTAAATAAAAGAAAAATATGTATACATATTTAATATTAATAGAATGTCTGGTATGCATAGAACTATTTTCGATTAACACTTAACACTGTTGGCATTTAAAATATTTCACAAAAAAGTGAAGGATTAAAATGAAATGTATTTAAAATCAAATTATAATTCTTCATAAAAAGTTCAGATATAGAAATAGTAAAGTTTACCTGGTAAAATCACTTGAATTTTATTAAAATTTCGTAAATTTATTACTTAAGTCCGAGTTTACTTAATTTTACCAAATTTTTACTATTTTGTAATTGAAATAGTGACACCTTTGCGTTTGGAGACGATTTTTAATTCACAAAAAACACAAAAGTCGAGTTCAAGCGATCAAACAAAAAGGTTCAATATCGATTTTCAAAAAAGAATATATTGTTTTTTTTACTAAAAAGCGTTATTCTTTCTTCAACTTTAGATGTTTTGAAAAGATTTAAAATCTGTTAATGTATTTTGGTTTCAGCCTCGCGTTCATGACAGGAGTAAAAAATTTAAATAAATATGTGGTAAAGTTTAAATTTAGTAATTCTTTTCAAGAGAAAAAAATCCCATAAATTTTTAGAGTTCACAGTAGTACGGTCGGAGTAGTGGGAGGACCTCTAATGATTAAAATAATTCCATGTACTTGACTAGCTTTTTATTATATTTTTGTAAACCTAAAGCATTCATTGCTTTTGTCGGGTGTTAATCCAAAAAATTCACCCACCACCGCAAAGCCAGCCAAAAATGAAAGTGTTAAGAGCATTTTTACTTCATCTTCTGCTTTTACTTCAACTGCTTCTACTTACTTGCTCTCTAACGGCAACAGCCATTCGCGTGCACAATTTTTCACCACTATTCTTCCTTCTATACTCTTTTACCTTGTTTTCCATGTTTTTTCTTTTTTTTTTTTTGTACATCGAAACGAAAGCACTTTACACTAATGCACCTTAAAATTTTAAACATGTCATAACACAAACATTTATCCTAACGCTAGAGCATGAGGAGAATGAAAATGTATTTAGAATTGAAAGTTTCATATTTCTAGAATCAGACAATTTGAGATATGTCGAAATTATTTTTTCCATAGCTGCTGAAACACTTTTATATGGATGATTAATTGATTTAAAGTTTCTATTCAAGAAAATTAGTCCAAGTCTTTTAAAATGTTTGTAACATTTCATCACAGTATAATTTTTTATTATGGGACTTGAACATGTACTTACTACTACTCTATATAAAGGGGCTGGTTGATTTTACACTTTATTTCAATTCCATTATCATATTCTTCCTTTTTGTAGATCATTCACTTTTGATTTAAATTTCCTTTATTATTTGCTTCAACATTTTGCAATCTATTTAAAAAATAAGCAATCTTTAAGGCATTATTTAATGCATAAAATACAAAAAAAAAAATCAATTAGTCACAGAATTTACTCATACAGCTTAAACCGTGAAAAAACACGCAAAAGAAATATTTTTATCCTCCATTATTATTGTTATTATACTTGTTGTTGTTTTTGTTTTTTTGTTGTTGTTGTCGTTTCGCCCATAATTCCATGACTGGGCTCATCTCTCAATTTATGCATTTATTTTTATATTCAAGAATTTTCTTTCGTTTTCCTTTGCTTCCCCCGCATTGTAATAGCCATAGAAAAAAAATCTCTCTTAAAAATGTGCGCTAATTGATTTTCCTAACAAATAATAAACACTTCTCCATGTTTTCCCCACCCATTTTCTATGGGCTAGAATAAACAAGTGGAGAATACAATAGAAGGCACACAAATGTTCATAAATTCCAACAGACGCCTACAAAAATCCTTCGGCCCAAGTTTCTAAGTGGCTCACTGAGAGCTTTCTCAGCCGAAAGCAAACGAGAGAGGATGAAATGTAATGTAGAGCGAAACAAGAGGAGGGAGGGGGCAAATGTAGGCAAATATTTAATTTATTTCAATTTCACTTTTAATTTAGGCACTAATCTAGGCAATTTGTACACTTACACACCATTAAGCGACAAGTGTTGCCTAAATGCGAGCAAAGAGCAAACGATTTTTGTCAACAACGAATATTTAATATTCTTACAAAAAAGATGACAAAAAAATTTTTAGCAAATTCTACAGTACATAGAATTTTTATTTAAATATAAATTCTCAGTTCACCACAAAAATTCCAAAACACTTTGTTTCATCTTTAAAACTGTTTCTTTTTTTTTAAGTTTACGTTGAACTCTGTTAACTACTGCGAAAATGGGACCGTTAAGATACTCAACAATTTTTAAATATTTTCTATATTATTATTATTAGACATACCAGTATATAAAATGAATGTATATTATATTATATTTCATAATTGCATATTTCTTAGGAAATCGACCTCTTAGTTTTGTGTTATTCATGTGTTAGAAATATATTTCAAAGAGTCTAAGAAGAGAGAGAGAGACATATAAAAACTTTCTATACGTATAGCCGAACTGAGGTTATCCGACTTTGATATACCCACACAGACACACAGGCCGCCTTGACTTTCATTTCATAATGTCATAATTTTTTCAAAAGTTTTCCCTTTTGTTTTAAATTGAACTTCTGAAAAACTAAGGCATTCCAAAACTTGAGATTGAAATGATTGATTGACAGGATGGCTCAGAAACTTTTCAAGTTTAAGAAAACCTACATACATTTTATAGGGCCTAATATACATTTTCAACCTACGGATAATGGATATAAAAAATTGAAAATTTCAAAGAAAAAATTCCTAAGCCTCACTTCAGCACCTCCCCCAAATAAGCGAGAGAAAAAAAAAGAAATAAGAAAACCTCACACAATATTTATTTGTTTTCATTTATTTTCAATAATTTCAAATTTCCATTACATTAGTTTTGGGTTTTTTTTTCTGCCCTTATTTGGTTGTTGTTCTTTATTCCTTTGCACGAAAAACAAACAAATTTGGCGATTTGCCTCGCCGCCACCACCCACGTCTCTTTGATTACCAACATTCTAACTAAATTTGCACCCAACCCCACTAGACCCCTCTTAGCTGATGTTCATTCCTTCCCCTCGCCAGCAAACAAAGTAAAGCTGCTACAAATATAAAATAAATGCCATGGTCCTGAATCTCCCCCTCTGCCGATCCAGAAATCGACGCATTGCTAAAACTTTTCTCATTTCTACTTCAGCAAACATCAATACATAAGACTGAGAGAGGGACGATGCGGGTGGATGTGTTCTCTGACGGGGAAGGGAGTGGTTGGTTGGGAAACTTAACTTGAAGCATATTCCATGGATTTTTGGTTCTTTCTGCCATGGCCACAAACCCAAGTGACATTTGGCACTTGCCCTAGTCCCAAGCTAGTCCTGGCCTCGACAAATTTACACATCTTCGAACAGTATTTTTTCCCTCAACTTCTTCTTGTTCTCAATATTTTCGTGATATTTTCTTTTTTTTTTTTGCTCTTTTTGGGTCTTTGTGTCCGTACACAACTTCCGTTTCCTGTTCATTTGTTCACATTTGGCATGTCAGATGTGAAAATTTTTTTAATAAAACTGTCAACATTTGATGTAGATTAAGAAATTATGGTTGTTTAGCCACACAGAACAAAAAAAAAAAAGAAAAACAGAAGAAACTTTTCGTGGTTGACAACTGAAATGTTATCGCAAGGTGAACTGTGAAAAATATCAATCAGTGGCAAGTTTTCTGCAAGAGTTTTGTGGAAAATTAACTTCCACAAACATTTCTGATGAATGTCTGCCCGAAGTCTAAACACCTCGGATGTGACAGCAGGAGACAAACGAATATCTCACTTAGAATTCGAGCTAATAAACCTTTCCAACAATGTGAATGGCTATTGTCCATAATGTATGAAGTTATGCCTAAATTTGATGCAATTCCTTGCAAAAGCCATCAATCCTTTTTGCCAATAAACCATATCGAAACTCGAACCTTTATAGGCAATCAGACTGTCAGATTGAACGAAATCAAAATCAAATACGAAACATTGTGCAATAAGTGGCCCATAAGTTTGCTTCATTTGCCATTGCCAGCTGCAATTCAAGGTATTGCAGAGAAGCCACGTTAAGTATCCTTTTGATGCTATCTGGGACAAACTAGAATCGAAGTGACGTTGAGCAAAAACTGAAAAGCCAAATTGTTGGTCGTTGAAAGAACATCGAGTGAGGCTTAAAGAAGCCACAGTTTAATCCAGTCCACAAGAGAGGCATTTATTGAGATAGACAGCCATAAGAAGAGTTCCGAGATAAATTCTATTTGCATTCAAAGTCATTTAACTAAGACCTTATTCTGTTGAAAAAACATATAAATTTTGTTCAATATACTGTTTGCATTGAATTATATAATAAATGTTTAAGTATGTAAAAAACCAAAATAATTGTTGCTATTACTCATAGTTACATTTTCCCCAAAAAAAAAAAGGAAAAATGAATTAAAAAACAAGAAACGAATTAATTTTTGTAAGTTTTCACAAGGGTTTGGCATGTCAGTTGTAAAAATTATTTGTGAAAGGTTTTTATTAATTTTTATTATTTTTTTTTATTTTATTTTGTTGCTTCCAGCTTAAAAGATATTGCCTTTTTTTAAACTTTATTCGACATTACAAATTTGGCGAAAACTTCAAGTCTCTATTTCATCATTTTGTTTGAACACAAAAAAACATCTGCCTTAGTTCATGTCATTACTTTCCTTCAATCTTCACGGGTAGATAATAAATATACTTCACGTAAAGCATAATTAGCACAGTTTCTTATTAAGTAAAGTTTAATTAGTAATATCCTAACCAATTTAAATGATTTTCCATCACTTACTTAATGTAGCTAATCAGATTTACACTAAAATATGTTTAATGCGAAAATAAAGACTCTGACTAGCTACATAGTGGTTTTTGGGAAACCGTTAGACACTCTTATCAAATACGAATTACAAATCCCTAGAAAACAGAAACCAAAACGAATAGATGAAGAAAGGGAACGGGAGCGGTGAGGAATAAAACAAACATTAGACAGCCATCGCAAGGGATAAGCAACAAAAGCATGATTGAAGGGCCAAATCTTTTATCAAATGAATGAATCGAGTAAAAGAACAAGGAATCGCTAAAGTCTCGATGACTTTAAGATAGACACACACACACACACTCACACACATAGGCAAGGGAAGAGACCAAATCTCAGTCACTTGAGCATAATCACAGGACAAACAAACATAAAGAAAAATTGCTAACAAAACTAATAGATGAAAACAATGTGGAGAAGGAGATGTGGAAACACATGTATAGACAGATAGACATATGTACATATATAAATGTGTGTGTGTGTGTATTTTGTTGGTATTGATAAGCATCGAATTCATTAATTTATATGTTCGACGAGTATCAAGCGTAGAATCACAGTAGCAGAAAAGGAGTTGCTTCTCCTTCGCCAGTTTAGCTTTGTAATGTGAAACTAAGTGATTTGAGTCAGGCATGCGTGTGTGTGTGTTCTAGTGTGTGTGTGTGTGTGTTGTCCCTGTGCGTGTTTGTATATCTTCATTACAAATCCTAGCTGGCTTTTGCCATGTGGATTTCAAATGAAATGTGCTGCCAGAACCTAACAAAGCTAAAACCCAAGCATTGCACAGTGGTTCGTATTATTTAAAATTATAAAATACAATCTCAATATATATACAAACCATTTATTTATTAAACACCCTTCGTTTGATTATTTCTATAAAATTGAAGCATATTTCATTGTTTGATCAATGTTGTGCTTACTTTGTGCCACTGTGCACCCCCTGTAGCCAAGACTGAGCTCTGGGTTTGCTGTCTTTATGACCAGAACTGTCTTTGCCAGGCTCTAGTCTTTGGGTCTTGTTGCCTCTCTGGCCTTAAGTAGTAAATTCAATCAATTTGCCCAGGCAGCATCACAAAACAAAGAAAAGAAATCTTCATCTCTTGGACAGGGAACAATAAAATCTCAACTTAAATATGTCACAGCAATTAATAGAAAGTTGACGGAGGACGGGGATGGAGGAGAAGTCACTGCCGTAGGAGCTGCCCACAGTGACCAAAAGGTTCATTTTCGAAATGAAAGAGAATTCTTGGAACATAAGAAATATACAATACATGACCCATCCGGAGAAGGTAAATTTTTGCAGTTGACAGCTCATTTATAGCCTCAAAGAGTTCCCCCCGCCAGCACTTCACTTCACTTCTAATATATGACATTTGAATATGATATATGGCCAATCGATGATCTAAGTCAAAGTTTAACAGTGAAACCAAAACATTTACACAATTAGAAAATTTTCTTGGGTTAACCAATAAATCAACCAACTATTTGTATTTACAATACAAAGAAAATGTAATATAAATCAACTAGCCCTGGACAATCAATTTGAATGCCGACAAGGCCAGGTTAACTAAACGCATTATTGGATATGCAAGTGACATACTTACATACATTGTGTGGTTAAACTATCTAAATTAAATGTGAATTGCATGAAAATTGAAATTTCATGTGGTCAGGGAAAGCAAAATATTTCATAAAGGTATCTCTTAACATAATAAATCATAGTGAGTATTGAGAAGAGATTAGATAAGAAGTCACCGAAACTTATTCATGTCACACATTTTGTTTGTTTGTACCCACAATCAGACAAAGCAAATATGATTAATTTATGTTATGCCACAAGCAAAACAAATGTATTAAATATATTTTTTTAAAACATATTCAAATTTAAACTTAATTTATTAGTGGAAATTTTCATGCAGTTGATTAATTTAGATTTCTCCGTATCAATTAACAATATTTCTTTTTGAAAGAATAAAATCTACATGGTTCAAGTGTTAATGCAACAAACTTGCAGTTCACAATAACATTTGACTTCTTGAGCATTTCTCTCTGGACAAAGTATTCCATGTAAATGTCAGACAATCATTCCAACATCGGAAGTACACCCAACCAATCAATAGTTCTGCAAGGAAACATCCATTTGAAGATACATTTGTGAGCCATAAACAAAATATAAAATGTTAAAATGCCAAGTACCTACAGACGCTACCCCGAAAAACAAGCAAGCATTTCGATTAAAGTGCTTCGAACCAAAAATGCCAGCACGTCAAGGTGATAAGGAGTAGGAGGAGAACCAGGATATGAAGGTGGTCCAAAAAAAAGAAACAATTGGTGGGATAGGTGCTATAAAGTGCCAGACAGGATCTCAAATTGCACACGAAACTGAACATTGAGAGAGGGTAGCGTCTTCAAGCCTCAAACCCAACCCAACCTCGACCAACATTGTTTTGTAATTTATTTTATTTTAGACAGTTTTCTTTTTAGTCCGTTTGGGTTTATTTGTTTTTTTTTTTGCCCCCACAGAAATCAACTTGCTACTTATGCGTCGTCATTGCATAAACACGAAGAAACGAAAACAGGAGATGTGAAGCTTTGAAAAATTGCAACATTACGTGTGTACAGAAAAAAAAAAAAGAATAACCCAGAGTGGAGAGAACTAACAATATTTGCATGCAAAGCATGCAGCAAGACAAAAAACTCTCCTGTTCTCTGAGCTCCATCAGTCTCTAAACTCTTGTGGGGTTTAGGGAAGTGCAAAAAGATAAATTGATATTTTGGGACTGAAATTTACCCAAAATTGTAAAATTGTCCATTGACATTTAAAAAGTTTATTGGCAGGACAAGGGAAAACGAGACTTGCCAACCTCCTTTCTTCCTTTTTTTTTTTTTGGTTTTGCTTTCTGTTTTTGAGGTGCCCGGGTATCCGTTGACGAGTGCCGGTTACCATATAGATTGAAGTTACTCTCCATCAGAATGCCTTAATTAAGAACGTAACGATTCTGGCTTCACATCTGGTCACAGATGTTGCCGCCCACCAAATAACACATCGTATCTACGGATTTATTTTCGGCCACACAGAAGTTTTTATACCCTCACAAGCCATCGCATTTGGGTTCAATTTTCATGTCATTTGTGTGTGCCGCTAACAGGGGAGTTCTTTTTAATGTATATACTTTTTATGCAAGGGTAAAAAATGCTAGCCAACAATTTGCAGTTTACATTTAACATGGGCCAAAATGAAACGGGCGACTGTATTGAGGAAAAAATACCGAAAATTGGTTTGTTTGACGGCACAATGTCTGGCCAAAATAACATTACATACATACATATACATAACTATATCTGCGTGTATATACTGACTATATAAATACACACTGAAATGACAAAAGAAATGCAATGTGTGGACAAAAAGACATTACACAGACGGTCAATCATTCTGTCCGTTTGTTAATAACTTTTGTGCGTAAATTAATGGAAAAGCAATAAAGAAAAGAAAATATTTTTGTATATTCTAATAGATTGAATAGTTTGACCCAATTTAAATTATGTAAAGAAATGGATTTATTTTGCTTCACTTTAAAGTTTAAAAAGTAGTAAGAAATAAAAGTCTATACAAATTTCAGCCTTTTCTTTTTGGCTAATTGTAGATTGTTGGTTCTATTCATATTCAAAAAAAAAAGTCGCAATAAATGCAATTGTGATTTAAATAAAAGAGAATATCTAAATTAGAAGCAAGTAAATATGTATTGGGCACTTTAGTTGAAAATAAGCTCAAATGTATCATAAAATATTGTTTATGGCTATTGCATTCCATTTATTTAAATGGCATATTCGAAAATTTATACAAAAAAAAACAACAATTTCATTTCTTCCGCCCAACTAACTACCGATATCAAGTTAAAATCTTCTAAATTACTTATGCCAATGTGTGCAACAGCTGAAAACTAAAATCCCAAAACCTGTTACGAGTATTTGAGGCGAATACAAATTCTAAATGCACACATATGGATATGAGGTTTTTTTTTTTGGCCACTGCAATATTTACAAGAAAAAAGGAAAAAATATAACAATTTTGTTCTTTTTAATTTATGCAACAGACCATTTGGCAACAATCGACAACGGGTCAAACAAATCGATCCATCAAGGGAAAGAAGAAAAAGATAATAAAAAAATGCAAATAATAAACGAATATTTCTATCTATGCATTTTGCATGCGGGTTTTCAGCAACTGTTGTCAGTCAGGTGCAACTCAAACACACACACACACATAGTACACACTCCATCTCACACACACACACACACACACTCAACGTTGGACACGCAGGACACATCCATATGGAAAAGCATTTATGTTTATATTTCCAATGCAACTGCAAACTTCAGACAGGAAGTGCCAAAGGACAGAAAGAGAAAGAGAGAAGCAATGACAGAAACTCCCAGACAGGACAATAAGAATAAACAAAGCCATTTTTAACTGAAAACCAATTGTGCGGGTTACGACGATGTAAACGAGGATAAGTTATACCACAAGAGCGTTGAGCAAAAACAAAAAAAAAAACTGTCAAGCCATAAAGAAAATGTACATCATCACGACCGCAAAGAAGGAAAAGTTCAACACAAAAAAAATATAAAAAATGGGAAGGATATAAACATTAAACAAAACCTAAGATGCTCTTTACTATTAAAACAATGAAACTTGAAATAAAAGTTTTATGATTTAAACTTCAATTCATTAACATCTTCATTCATTTTATTCCAAATTTGTATACCAAATTATAGGATTATTTTCATAATGACATCAATGGTTCAATCAGATTTGATTAGAAAAGAAAAAATTTTCTGTACTTCTATAATTAAATATAGCTAACTATGTTTGCCTATGTAGAAGAGGTGAAATTATATACAAAGTTCTTTTCCCTGCTTAAAATGAAAAAAATCAGAAATAAAATTAAACTTTTGTGCTGTCTATTATATAAAATCTTATACATTTATAAGATTTATTATCCTCAAGCCGACTACAACCCAGTTTTGTTTACTTCACATATATTTTTATTACCAAACGTATATTCTTTGAATAAAAAATAAAAAAGGAATGGTTAAAATACTTAACGTAAGCCTCTAAAAAATTATGTTTGATGTGTAAAAATATATTAAGAATGCGTATGTATTTAAAGCTAGAATTAGTTTCGTGATATCTTGCAACATTTTTTTTGTAACTTTCTTATTTCCGTTATACAAAACTAACTCCTAATATGTATTTATAATGAGTTAATAAATAAAGATAAAATATGTCTCGTGATAGGAAGTACCAAGATTTTTATCGTTTCTATAGTTTTAGCTCAATTCTCAAGAATGTCACAAGACTCCAAGATGTCACAGGACTCACCCTTCGTGTTCACCCCATTCTGCCGAAAATCCATTAGCAAAAAGAAGAAAATCCAACACTTTTATACCTCCATCGCGCTTTTGCATTCTCCTGCCGCCTGCTAGACTCATTGCATATCAATGAAAATAAGATTTTACCCTAAAAAAAATTCCCCCCCTTTTAGCAAAGGTTTTCCTTCTTCTTTTTTTTTTTTTTTTGCCCATGTTGTCCATGTGCGATGATGCTTTTGGCGACGCTTTGGCGGCCGCCTAAAAAAAAAGCAAATGAATGCCATGCACAGAGTCTCATTTCTGCACCACGCCCTCTCCCTCCCCCGTAAGCCCTGTGGACCTAGCCTGCTTTTGTTAGCCTTTGTTGAAGTCTCACCAATATGGTTGGTTGTTGGATGACATGTCAAATGCATGACCAAACAGACTTTGGCTTACTTCTTATACATTTTGTTTGATAGATTTTCAATGAGTTTTCGTATAAATTTGGAACAAAAAATACAACAAACATTCATATGTATATAAAAAGGTTTTTATATATATGTCCATATATATAATATGTTAAATTTTTGTTCTACTTTTATCAATAGAAAGATTACTTGGTTGTTGTTTCGTCATTGAGAGAAATTATGATTTGTTCATTGATAAATGCGAAAATAATATACATTGAATTTGAAATACAAATACATACATAACTCATCGACTCGAAATAAAATCTGTTTACTTGAATAGAATAGATTTAGATATAATACAAAAGATTTCAATCGAAGGTGATTGTGGTATTGTGATTTTTTCCGAAAATAAAATACTATATATAATTTTTTGCCACAATCCTATTATTTTATGCTAACCTAATTTAGCGCTTAAAGTTAATAGCAAAATTCGAGAATTAAGAATAGAATTTTATATTGAGGAAAGATTTTAATTAAAAGACACTTGTGTCCTTATACACTATTACTATTTAAAGCAATAATTAATAAATTTAATTAGCTAAATAACTACATTTTCTGAATTAACTGAATAAACATAACTAAATAGATTTTAATATTTCTCATTATCAAACCGATTTCCAATTTAAAGTTATTGGCAACAGTTTTTGAACTTAGATATCGATTTGAAATTTTGAACGTGTATTTTCAATACTTAAAAAAAGTTTTTGGCATAAAAAAAATGTGCGTGGAGGCCAAAAAAGTTAAATAATATAATCAATTCTTAATTAACAAATATAAATCATTTTTAGTTTGCCCTAAAACAGAGATGTAAGTGCATTCACTTTTATTTAAAATGAATTATTTTGAATTATATTAGGTAAAGCATTAGTAAAAAAATAATGACATTTGGTTCCAAAATATTTTCTCTCAAATGCCAACAGGGTAGTAAATTCAGGGAGGTTTATAATTAAAAGACCAATTAAAATAGTTCGAGGTATCTTCTACAGTTTGAAAATGAATGGTATATTATGAATTTTAAATGTTGCTTTAATTCGGGAAACTGATTTAAAAATGTTCCTCAATAAAATTTGTCACTTAATGTGGCCAGATATGTATATATAATATAATTATCGAGCTATTCCTATAATTCAATTTTCTCCCAATTGATCTTAATTTGTCTAGATACAATTTGTTTTTGGTCTCGTATTAATGCTGAATATTTGACTAATTCACAGACTTAAAAAATGATTTCTAAATCCCATTCAATAGTTATTCTTAATCTTTAGTTTACAATATCGCGAACAATTTATAAATCAATCAATAATAATTTCAATTTCCAAATAATAACATGAATTTTTGTTCATCCTCTGTCATAACGGGCCACAATACATACATGAAAAAAAAGAACATGACAACGAACAAATGTCATGGAAAAAACTGCACAGATTTTCATTTTGCATACACAACAAAAACCCCTAAAACAAGAGAGAAAAAAATGAATAACAAAAACCAAACAAAAGTACTGGCCAATAAAGGGTGCTCCGTAGCGAGGGAATGGGGGGGATTTCGGGGTCCGACACTCGCTGATTCAATACAATAATAATAAAATTTGTATGCAAAATAGGCGTTGAGTGTTAAATGCATGCAAAAGCATTGCAGAGGCGGGGCCACAAATAGGGCTAGAATCGAGAGGAGAAATTGAAGTGATAGCTATGAAGGGGGTGGTGAGGTTCGAGGCGGCAGCACTTAATTTACATATACAAATATGCAAGAACAGGACAGAATGAAATCGCCTCGCGTTCCTGTTGAAAAATCGTAATCAAAAATTGCGCAATAATTTGCATGTTTATTTAATGGGGCCCCAGCGCAGAGTGTAGTCTGATATTTAGCCACCCACACCCCCCATCCACTCACACACTTTCTCTTTGCCATGCCACAAAGTACCATTTATTTGGCAATGTATATATGCGTGTGTGTGTGTAAGCTTTCATTGCAGTGACAAACAATTTTGGCATATGCAGCTAATTCACACAAAACTATTTTTTAACCGGCATTTGATACCCTTTTGACGATGAAATAATACTTTTCAATATTATGTAGAAATATTTTTAATAAATTTCTTAACTTTGTAATAACATATTTGTTTTTTTGGCTTAGGTATTCTTAGTTCATCGTAGCGTTCGCTTAAAATTGCTAAAATCATTTTTAAAAGCCAACTTTAAATCTCATCATCCCAAACACATTTTACTTTCTCTGTAAACACAGCAATCTATTGCACTTAACACATTATTCAGTCAATTGATAAAATAATAGAAAAATCCTTAAAAGTTATTGCATATAAAAAAAGTATTTTAGTGCAAAGGCAATCAGAGAACACAAAAACAATTCGAGTTTATAAAGAGTTGTTGTATTTTGGTTTTAAGGCTTTATTTCAAACAAAAAAATTGTACATTAAACTGAATCAAACTTCTTTTTTCACTTTCTTGACAATATAGCACTTACATGTGTATATAAAAAATAAGCAAAATATAGATATATGATTAAGAAAGAGAAGGAAAGAATGGAAAAGAGTATAAAAACTTTGATGTGTTGAAATTAGTTTTCCAAATCTTTGTGTATATTTTTTTTTAGTTTCTTTTTTTTTAAATATATTCCTTTGCTTTTGTTTTGTTGGTAACCCTCATTTGGACAATTTCACTCATTGTCTCTCTCTCTCTCTCCCTGTGGCACGCCTTGCTCTTATTATAGCATGCTCTAATGAAATTGTCTGCGGGCAGAGCTTTTTGTTTTGGTTTTCTGTTTTTCTGTGTATTTTGTGTTTGCCATTGCGGCAAATGAAAAGTTTGCCGCAAAATTTTATGACACTCTCCGCAAAAAAAAAACCAGCAAAATTTTTAGCGGGCAGTTTTCAATTTGTTTTCTTTTTGGTTTTTTGTTTTATTTTTACCCTCTGTTCAGTTTTTGTTTGCTAAATTAGACTATCATCATATTATCAACGGCTCGTTTAAGTATGGGCTACATTTTTGGGGTTCTGTTTGATGGTTCCATTTTCACACAAAAAGTGTTGCCTACTTATGTGCGACCACCAAATAGGAATAATATTTATATTTATCATGTACATTGATGAAGTCTTCAATAACCCCTACTCTGAAGAGTTGTCATCAAGCCAATATCCGTGGAACTTCAAATTAGAATCCGACTAAAAATTGTTTGTTCATCCTTAAGGCAAAGGTATAAAAAGTTTTCAAGATCTTCTCTTTGTCCAATATAAAAATTAACTTAAATAGTAAAAACCGACGAAAACATAATTTTTATTTAACTTATTTGTTGTTGCTTGATCAAACAATATTTAACTTCATTTAATCTTTATAATACACCTTTAATCGAAAGAATTCTGAACTTCAATCTAAAAATAAATGCAAACAAAAATTGTTTGACAAATTGGAAATGAACTTCAAGCGCCGACACCAACGAGACGCTGAATATCAAAATATATTCATATATATATCCTTGTATATTGCCTTATCGTCATATACGACTTCACACATTCATACCCACACACACACACACATATACATACAGGAGTAAACTACACATAGAAAGCACAATATTTTGACTGTTTTGTAATTTATTTGACATATTTATGGGGTTCATAAATACAGATACACACACACACATACACACATATAAAACGGTATAAAAATGCGTTTATTTCTATTTGGCGATCCAGCATGAAAATGTATTTATACGTGAAAAAAAAAATAGTTTTGGACTTCTTCCAAATGATTTTGTTGCTGGGTTTGCCTTATTGCATTGCTCATACGCCGTCCCTGGTCAAAGTTGCAATAGCAAAACATAAAACATTTTTTATGTAATGATTTTTCCTCCTTTTCTCTCTCTCTCTCTCCCTCTATTATCTATTTCTTTTTTTTCACCAATTTTCGTTTCTTTCTTTTTATTTTGTTGGTAGGACAGCTGCCTGGAACTATTGACAGTTGATGATAAAAAATTGTTTGAAAAATAAACCAAAATTTTATGGGAGAAAGAAGCCGAGAAAACGAGAACAAGAACGAGAAAATATTGGTATTTATGTATGTACGTTTGCCAGGGCACAGAGCACATGATATATATGAAGATTAAAATTTAATGGAACTTGAAAAGTAGCATTTCCAATGGCATCAAAACAATAATAAATCTTCTTCTTATAAGTTGGGAAATATAAAAAACGTACAAAAACGTTTATGGCAAATTATCGTGTAAAATATTTTGAGCTAAGCAATGTTAGGTGATCTTCTTTAATTATACAACTCTCATTTGTTATATGATTTTTAGTTTAGGCATTCCATTTATTTCAAATACAATGCACGTCGTAAAACATTTCTTTCCAAAAAGTACTTAATGTGCAATTATAATTCCAATAAGTGTTTCAACTGTTTTCAACCCGAAAACAATAATGAAAAGTGGCTTAAAGGTTTTGTTGTTATTTACATGTATTACAAGAAATAAATCCGATGCGGAAAATCTAAGTATAGATTCGGGATCAGCAATGTCAAATCAAAAGAAAATCTCTTCATCTCTTTGGAAAATTTCGATATTATTGTCTTGTTTATCCGACTAACTAGTAACTTAACAGATATTCCTTTTTAACAAGTTTCTTAAACTATCAATGTGCTCAACGTGAATGTCACACTTTCAATTCCTGAATTGTTGTTCTTTCAGTACCTTTATGGTACATTTACGAGGGCTGCTATATACCTATGTATGGCCTATGCAAATATTTATCATCAAAAATGGTTTTATTGCCTGTCAAAGTATTTTCCAGCCTGATTTATATATTTTTTGCATGCGCTCAAACAAATTTTCGAAGCACTCCAATTGAAGCACCTCTAAAACATGGTTTTAGAACGCTTCAACAGCTTCTTTTGGGGACAGTTTCAGTCAAGTTAGGGGGGTACGGCGGATACCCATCAACTCGACATTTTACACGACAATGATTCGACTTCTCTAGTTCGTTTTACGAATTTCTCCCAAGAATTCGGGCAATCATATTGTGGTGTACCACTCAGAAATGTCCTTACTTCGTTGCTCAAGTGGAACAGTCGCCATTGACCAGTATTACCGAAGAAACATGGGACTATTTGGTTCAAAGAACTTCCTTCACAAAAAACTTTTCAAAAACGATCGACTGTTGTTTTGCTTCAGGCTCATATGCTTAGATCCATGATTCGTCACCTGTGACGATCTTACAATCGTCTTTTAAAGCACCGCGATTGTATTCTTTCGACGTTTCTTTGCCATAATCGACACTAGCCTTTTTTTGAGCGATTGTCTTATGTTTACTGTCAGGTATCAATGAAATATCGAATTTATGCTGGTGGACAATTTACTAAGCTATACTAAGCCCCATATGGAAATACACAGTACAAATTTATGGAATTACAGCTAAAACAGATTTGAAGAAGATTCGTGTGATGCAATATATCTCAAATATTTATATATATGTACATATATTCGAAACAAGGATATTGAAAGGGACCTGGGCGTCCCTAAGTTGGGTGATGGAATGAAGCAACATCCAGCAAACTATCTGCAAAGTCTCGGTGCTCATCCAAATATTTTAGCCAGACATCTTACTGCCAGACCATGGGAGAGAAGACTGAAGCGATACCGCCCATCGGAACTCCCTAATATGTGGCAAGACTAACAAATCAACCGTCTTGTATATTTTTGTAAAACGAAATTTTGTAAATTTGTATGTAATATTAATATATCAACGTATGAAAATATCACCTGCGATCTACTGTTGCTTTCCTTTAATATAAAGCTAGGATAAGTTGCCAATGAAGGTATCAGAAAACCAGTTTAAACCAAATAAACAAATATTTAATAAAAAAAAATAGATAAATAAAAATATGCTGGTGGAAGAAATGCCTAATAATGCCTCCATATCATGACGATATTGCATTATCAGGCTCAAGGGGAACTCGTCCTTGAGCGAGCGTCGATTGAATTCATTATATTAGTTTTTCACAGTGCCATAGGATGGCATACAAAGATTTAAGTGCATCAATGCACTCATGTCGTAATAATCCACTTCGAGAGTTTTGAAAAATGATCGCTCGAAAATGTTCACGTGTTCCTACCATTTTTTCGCCGAGACGATTTTTTCAAGTCTCGTAAATAACACAATTCAGAATGGAATGACAAGAAAGTGTTGTTGAGTAAGGGTAATGTAATGCTATAAAATGTAAAACTTTCCTATAGAAATATTAAATTGCACTTTGAAACATTTAATGTTGCCTACGCATGAAATATATATAAGGTTTCAAGAATTGAGACATATCAAATTATGAGAGCAATAGAAGAAATAAACGACCAAACTGCAGTCCTCGGTAGATGAGTTGTCTCAATGGCCTAGTCCATTAGGCAAATGAACAACGAGGATCCGGGTTCGAATCCGAGGCTATTATATTGATGTTGTTTTCGTCTAATCCGAAGGCCTTAGTTTGCCATTGCTTGTAAAATATAGTTAGGTTGATAGTTTACAACTATATCCTATACTTATGATAATAATAATATAACCAAACATCTAAAATCAATATGATTTTATTATGCTAACAGAATAAGCACATCAAAATCCCTTAACTAACAATTTTCAATGGAATGAGAATCTTCTTCGTTTTTATTAAACCCTTTTAGTGTTTCTCATTGTTTTTTAAATTATTTTCTTTACTTTTATAAACAAGTTTTTGAATATTTATGGATTTTTAAATTATATTGTTGTCTGTGATTTAACTTAGTTTTCAAGATTTATTTTCTTATTGATTTTGTTTTACTGTTTTCTTGTTTGTTTCTACTTGATTTCATTGACCTCAAAACTTGGCAGACTTTGCAATGCATTTAATGTTCATCACATTAAAAGCTGATCAAAAGTTGAGCAGTGAGACAGACACCTCAAAGTGTTATAAGCAGACGAACTCAGACCATAAAAAGGGCCATTTTGTAAGTGGGTTTTTGAATTATCCAAAACAGAAACAAAACTGACACAACAGAGCAATATCCAGACAACAGTCTCCAGACTACCAACCAAAGACGCGACCACAGAACTCGACCAGTAAACACACCCAAAAAAGTATACAAAAAAAAACCACACTGATGGCTGTCAACACTGGGAAAACGACACAGGGGAGGCAGGGGTGAAAACCCTCCTTCAGCTGCTGCTGCTGCTTCTATGTGCTTGCAGTCATTTCAACTTTGGAATTTCAATAAGGACCGACTCACTCCGACCAGTAAGCGAAAATGCCGCAGGTGGTAGGCATACAGAAGCCAGTGGAGTATGCCTGATGGAGAAGGCAGATGGAAGGAAAAGCAAATAAACCAAAAAGTAAATACATAAATTAAAAGTGTAAAGGCGCAAAAATGTTTAATGCGTGAATGGATGCGTTGAGATGGAATGAAATGGAAATGGGAATGGAAATGAGAAGCGTATTGGTCCTGGTTATTTGGCCAGGCTTAAGTTAACGAATACTTTGAGGTAAACCTTATTAATTGTGTAAAAATGAAAACATCTGCTGATCTACAAGAAAAGTTTTCTGCCCACATCAAATCAAATAAAAGGATTGAAAAAATGAAAATAAAACTGCTTTTCTTAACATATTGAAAAATGAAATATTTCGATACCAAAAAAGGCATATCCATCGAATATATTTAACTGAAACTCTATCAGTATATGGATAATCGACACTGCAATAAGGAACTAAAAATACTTATCAACTCAATGACTGATAGGTCTTCGGATAATTGGAATCGTATGTAAAAAAGGCGTTTAAAAAACAAAAAGAGAGTTTCTTTTTTTCTTAAGACTTATAATGTGTTGGAAATAAATATGAAAACAATTGGCAGTTATTTGATTATCCAAATTTTTAACTACCCAGATAGTGGCCAGGTCGAAATGCTTTCGATAATTGTATGAGTATTTTGTGGCGTTCTTGTTCAATTCTCCCCAGTTAAAAGGAAGTTTCGATGTAATAGCTAAACTTTGAGCGTTTTCTGCACATCAATTTTTCAACCATTTCTTTTATGGTACCCCTTGTTATCCTCCTCCAACTCTGGAAAACATTATAAATGGCATATCAAAGTCAGGGTAACCTCTTCAGTTTTTTTCTTTGCCTTTCACTGCTCTTTTTGCTGAAATAAAAATGAAAAGTGCAACAAGGATGCGAACGGCATTACAAAACCAAAAACGAACAGACAAACTGTACAAAAAAAACATAACAATAGAGAATGAGGGAAGAAGAAGTGTGAGTGATATAGAAGAAGAGAGAATGGGAGTGTATATGATAAAGCTGCCTCCTATTGCTTCCTTTCGAGTTGCCATTCCCTTGGCTAAATGGTGAACCATTAAAACTGGACATTTGTAAACATAAACTGACAGATAAACACCCCGAAGAACTTTACCCGACACAACAAGGAGTGGGAGGAAAACCCCAAAGGTAAGAGCCATCAGTTGAAAGTGTGAGAGCAATGGGGACTAAGAATGATAGCGTAGAGTTGGCCTTGCAATTTTCATTGGTTTGTATGTATATGTATGTATGTGCAACCAGTTTCTGTCCCCACCAATACACTTACCTAGACAAAGCCGTTAAAATACTTAACAAACGTAGATTGTAAAAGTTTTTTTTTATAACAAAATAAAATGCTATGGAAAGTTCGTTGAAGCGATGAGGCAATGAGCGGGCGGGGGGAAGGTTTAACAACAATGTGCAGTGGAAGAGAAAATTTTTATTCTACCCCGATAACTACTATATACATATAAATATATGTACATATATATGTATGTATGGGGTGGTGGGGGGAATGAGAGTTAGTTCTTCTACGATAAATGCAGCAACATTCGAAACAAGTAAAACACACAAAACGAACAAACGAAATGAATGCTTGTAATATGGGTCAATATGGCTAAAACAAAAGCAATGTGAAAAGGTAGGGAAAAACAACTATGTTCATGCTAAAAAATGCTTAGAACATTTTCTACTGCATCGACTGCTAAGTTACCTTTTCTGTGAAAATTGTTTGAACTGTTTGAGAAATTTCAAGTCACAATATCATCATAAAAATTTCGAAAAAACAGAAGCTATTTCTTTATCAAATGAAAACAACATTCACATTAATTCAAATTCTTAATTTACATTTTATCTATTATGTAGGTATATTATTATTCTTGAGCATACTTTTAACCATTGAAATCTTTAATATGTACCTACTTTTAATATTTTTATCGGTTAGTTCTAATAAAAGTTCAAAAACTGAATATTTTCCAGGCTAATTATTGTGTATATATTCCAAGATTTATTCATACAAATTGATACTTAGTAAATAAGGTTCTATCATCAGCAGACTCTAATTAGTACTTTGAAATAATCAAACCATATTTTCTACGCTAGAAACTAGTAAAAATAAAATTTTTATCAATTTGTAATAAATAGTTGTTTTCGTTTTATGAATTTCATTATGAAACAAAAAGAGGATAGGTAAATATTTCCATATTAGTTAATATGAGTAATTTCAGTTTCTAAAGTTCTAGAATTCCTTTTTCTAAGCGTACAGGGAAGCAAAAAGCATAAAAAACAAGGAGAGAAAAAAGAAGAAAGAGAGGAAGGAGTACAAGGAAGCTGTGCTTTGGTGAAACATTTGTTGTCATTTGAAGCGGCCAACAGGAAAACAGAAGCCAACGTTGGTCAGGTCAGAGGCTTCCTTCTCCTCCGCAAACTCGCTCTTCCTCTTCCTCCCCCCACTCACTCTCTCTATCTCACTCTCACTGATATCTCTATTCTATCTCTGCTTCTCTTGTCGCTTATCAAAGGGAAAGAAGAGCAGTTCTCCAATGACCAGTAGTTACCATCAGATTGGTTTTCAGCTTTTTTTCTGTGTTTTTTTTTTTCAAGGTTTGGGGGTTTGAGAATTTTTGGTGTAGAGTTCAATTTTCAACTCTCTGCATGTACATTGGAAAATTTTGTTTCGTGTTTTCATTTTTGCAATTTTTTTCTTGTTATTTTTGTTTTTTGTTTATTTTCCTTTGTGTTTTTGTTGTAAGGTCAAAGTTGTTATTGTCTAGGCTTTCGAATTGGTTGAGAGAACTAATTGAAATGTACAAAGTTGCATGAAGAAAACAACATAAAAAAGAAAGTAGATAAATATAAATCAACAATTTAAGGCTTTAATTTGGTGGAAGAGAAAAATAACTAAATTATAGAAATTGCCTAGAACTCAACGAACGAGGGCTGCTACAAAATTATACATCTATACGAAGGCGTTTTATAGGCAGATCAATCACATGAAATGAGCTAAACTATTTAACGCTCCCTCGACCAAACATACATACATATGTACATTGGTATATATATTTATGTACATACATATGAAGTGATGCCCCCTCCAGCCAAAACAATTGTTACCAAATGTGCGTGTGTGTGTGTTTTTTTTTTTTTTTTTTAATTCATTTATTACATAAATAACAACAAAATATATATATATTAGAAATTTAAAGCTGCAAATACGTATAGGGGGGGTTTCTGCGGGACGTCCCATGGGGAATTGCTTCGCAAAAACCTATAACCCTTTACGTATGGCCATTTCTTTCACGTTCTGCCTTTCTTAGGCTGATTCCCACGAAGCCTGTAAAGCTGCTCACTGCTTCCCACGCCGCCGCGTCTGCCAGCATTGTGGGCACCAGGTTCTCGGTAGTCAGCACAGTGCCGACCGTTTCCTCCAGGAGCCGCCGTTGACTAGTGAATCGCCTGCATGCGAAGAGGGCGTGTTCCGCGTCCTCTACCATTCCTTCACCACATGTCAGGCAGTACGGCTCAGCCTCGTGTCCGAATCTGTGGAGATAGGATCTGAAACAGCCATGTCCTGTGATGAACTGTGTCAGATGGAAAGTCGCCTGTCCATGCTTCCGTTCAATCCATGGCCTGATCGTGGGGATAAGGGTGTGGGTCCACCTACCCTTGCTAGATGAATCCCATCGCTCTTGCCAGATGGCTAAGCTTTGCATCCTTGCGTCGTCGCTAGCTGTCCGCTTTGGTGTACCGTTCCTCCTTGCGTCCGCGATGTTCCTGGCCTCGTCCGCAAGTAAGTTGATGGGGATCATGCCTGCAACCACCAGCGCAGCATCCTCAGAGACCGTCCTAAAACCGCTGCAGACCCTTAGCGCGCAGAGACGGTAGGTAGCGGTAATGCCCCTACTGTACGCCGTAGTGTGTATGGCGTTGGCCCAGATTTGTGCCGCATACAAAATGACCGATTTCAGCACACTCATCAGGAGTAGTCTCCGCTCCTGTTTCGGTCCTCTCGTGTTCAGCATTAGCCTCGATAACGCCTGTCCTGTGCTCGCTGCTTTCCGTTGAACGTTCTCCAAATGCTCTCTGAAGCATAGACGGGTGTCTAGCCACACGCCCAGGTACCGGATGGCTCGCTTTGATGTGATTGTGGAACCTTCTACTTGCACTGAGGCATGCTCAACTGTTTTCCTACTGCTGATCAGAACCGCCTCCGTTTTTTCGGCTGCCAGGGCTAGGCCAACCGACTGAAGCCACCGCGTGATGCTGGCTATAGCTTGCGAGGCCACTGATTCTGCCTTCTCCAGCTCCTTGGCAACAACAACAATAGCCACGTCGTCAGCATATCCGATGGCTTCACAACCTGCGTGTGTGTGTGTGTGTGTGTGTTTGCCTCACACCCACCAATTTGCTTAATTTCATTTCATGTACCTATATAAAAGTATTTTTGCTCCAAAACTCTGCTCATTTCTTGGTATACTTATGCGTTTTGTTTGTTGTTGTTGTTCTGTCTCTTTTTGCAGATTTTATTGTGGCGCTCAAGGATGTTTCTGTAATGATACCACAGGCAGTGAAACGTGGCAGCAATGCCCTGTTCACCTGTAATTACGATATGGAAAATGATACGCTATATTCGGTGAAATGGTATAAAGGCAAGCGTGAGTTTTATCGTTATACGCCCAAAGAGAATCCAGCTATGAAAGTGTTTGCCATGTCAAGTGGTCTCAATGTGGAGGTGAGTATATACGGAATGAGTTCCCATTCGGAATATGTGAGTGTGAATATGATTCTAGAGATGAGCATAAATAAACAAAAAAAAAGCAAGAAAACAAAGTTAAAAAGAAAACAAAAAATATCGCATACATAGATTTGACTTAAATTAAACTAAAAAAAAATGATTAAGTATCAGTTTAAAAAGTCTCAATTTGTAGCTTATCCTACATAGCTTATACTAAATAGTCTACACTTCTTTCTTTCACATCGAACTATTTTAATCACTAAATTCAAAAAAATTAAAAACATAAAACCAACTTGGCGTATGAGCAATTAATAACTTTAACAATACAAGCAAATAAAATTACCAAAATTAGTCTGCTAGCTTTTTTTAGTTTCTGCATTACATAAATTGTTTCAGTGAATCTATGGAATCTATAATCATACTATTATATAGTATCTATTTACCTTTATCCTATATAAATATATAATTTGTTTAGATAGTTTTTTTTTACTTTTCCACTCGCACTGCCATCTCTAGAATTATAAGAGGTGATATACCATTAAGGACACATGCTGCAGTTGCGTGTCATAAAATAACAAACGCACTGTAAATTATGCCCATAATGGCTGATTGCATTTAAGCCACTCCCTCTACTGTCAGCCCTTACTTTCAGTCAGTTGACTGGCTTTATATGACAAGCTTTATATCCGCCTCTATCCTATCTGCTGACTACCCTCATCGACGCTCTCCCTCTCACTCACTCATCATTATAATTATGCCAGTCCATCCAGAGAATGGCGAATCCCTGAAAAAAGTTGTTGGCCATGGCCAATTAGTTGTGCTTGCGATTGACTTGCGGCTCATTAAAAAACAATATATGCAGATTGCAAAAAACAAGCAAAGTTTTTTAAGTTTATAATTAATACGTTGGCAATGCACACGAGCCAATTAGGGAAGCAATTGGGTTAAACAACCCGAGAACTTGTCATATTTTCCCATATTAAACTTGCATGCATATTTTTTCTTTTGTTTCACATTTTTCTACCAATATAATTTTTTCGTTTTTCTCATTTTTTTTTTTTGTGCATAAATGCAATTTATTAAATTTGATTTTCATTAAGTGGATTGACTGCAATTGAGGTTTGGTTTTGGTTACCACCTTCAATCATTTGCCAAAGAATAAATATTGCGTAAATATGATCAAAGTGTTCAAGTACTGAAAAGTGGATTCTTGATATGAGCTGAACACAATCTACACTCAATTGTGAGTTAAATTGTATATTTTAATTGTGCAATCATATAGGTCATCTTAATTGCTATTGTTATTGGTTGATATTTGCGTATCGATAGATTCCATTAACAAATATCTGAATGACAAATGTGACATATGTCTATGTCAATTTAATCATCTAATTCATGACAAACAAAAAACGCAATTAAATGTAAAAAAATATGTTTTTATGTGAAATCAATAAAGAAATGATCAAGCTTAAAAAATTTTGAGAAGTGTCATCCTTGAATAGTTATTTAAATCAGAGACCGTAATCATTATAAGTTATATTAAAAAACTTATTTGATAATCATTACATTTCGATTTTTTTCAATTTTCTTCAAAAAAGATCATTAATTTTGAGTAATTTAATAAGAATTATCCATAAAAATCTTTTTTGAGCCAAAAAAAATAAAAATCATCAGCTTTAGCTTTTGACAAATGTATGAAAAATTAAAACAATTATAAAATTGGTATTAATACTAATGCAAAAAAAAACAAAATTTTATGGAGGGGTAGTCCTTGAACTCCTTTTTAAGGATGTGCAAAAATATTTTGAAAATATTTAACATAGAAGCCGTTTTTCAAAAGTGAGTTTTATTTTGAGAGAAAAAAATAAAAATCATTTTTAATCATTATTTTTGATTTTTATATTTTTTGATCAAAAAAGATTTTTATGGATAATTCTTATTAAATTACTCAAAATTAATGATCTTTATTGAAGAAAATTGAAAAAATTGAATTTTAAAAAATCTTTCCAAAAATGCATAGATGGTATCGAATTAAATATATTGGTGTAACCTATTCTTTTCTAAGTCCTCTATAAGTAAATGATTTTTTCATTTAAAAAAAAAATAATAATCATTATTTACGGTCCCTGATTTAAATTATTTATTTAACTAAAACTAATAGAAAAGAGCAAGAGGTATTAAAAAGATTTTAATTGTATAAGAAAATTATTGAATTGCTTATCTGCCTTATCAATAATTATCTGATCATAGACCAATCTTTTTGGAAACCGATTTCTGATATCTTCTTTTAATCAGACAAGTCGTTACCCTTCCTTTTTAATACTGTACTTTTTATAAATATGGAAAAAACATTATGGCAAATAAAATATTTCTTGCCTAATATTTTTTAGAATTTCTGTTAATAGAAAATAAACTCCTCCAGAGATATCCCTTTGAGACTGACTCAAAGCAATTTTAATCAAAAGCTCCAATGCCTTCCCCCAACCCGCCCCCTGTCCCTCACATTGACTTACAATTCAACTCTTCACCTATTTGCACCCTCAATTTGCAGGGCACCTTTCATCAGTTGCCCTTCTGCAATTTGGCTCTTTCTCATTCATAACGTTGGGCTTCGTTTCGTTTTGGGTCCTTTTTTGTTCTTTCACTTTTGCTTATATATTCAATTTCTATGCATCTCGTCCTGCCAATTTTTTCAACTAATTTTTATTACATTCCTTTTAACGTTCTCTCTCTCTCTTATTCTCTCTTCCTTTATCTCTACAAAAGCGCAACCTTTCGAATCAGAGCCATGTCGTACTGCAGTCGGTGCCGCTGAATATTTCGGGTAAATTTACATGCGAAATATCCGTGGAGGCACCCACTTTCCAAACAGCAATGGTGTCCGGCGAAATGGAGGTGGTTGGTAAGTGAAAAGAAAAGAAAAAAAAACAGCAAAAAAAGAAAAAACAAGAGTAAAAGTAAGTAAAAAGAAAGTGCAATAAAAAAGGCCGCCGTGGCTAGCAAATTAATTAGACAAAATGTGCTTGATGCTCAAATAGTAGTGCACAGTGGTACAATGTTATCCACTCAAGTGATGAACCAATTGAAGGTCTTCAAATTAAAGAGCTCTAGATAGTATACAAATACATTTAAGAGATTTCAAACAAAGTCTTTTGATTAAGAAGAAAGTGGGAAGAATTCTATTCTAATTTAGTTCAAGCAAAAAATTGTCATCAATTTTATATTTTATGACTAACTTAAATTGTAGTGTAAATAATGAAGTCAAATATTATAAAGTACATAATTTGCAGTCGAGAAATTAGGACAAAATTTGCTTTCAAATTACAAAATTAAAAAGAATCAATTAATAATTAATGGACAAATAAAACTGAAAGTAAATTTGTAATTTTCCTATAAATAATTAAGGGAATGAGAATATTTTATTTTTTTTTTGAGAATTCATCGATAAATTTAGATCTATATATTTTACTTAAGACTCCTTGCATTAGTTTAATCTGTTAAACAAGAAAGAACTAGAATCTTAAAAAAAATACTTACTATAGCATTAAAAATAAAGAGAACATATGGGTTTTAACTCAATCTATAAAACTGTTGTTCTCCAGACCCAACCGGAGTTCGAGATGAAGGTGGAATTTCCTCTCCGATGAAGCTGAAAGATAGTTAACGAATAATTTTTTCAAGCTTTGAATTACTGTGCCGCAAGGAATGAACTTTTTTTGTCAGTTTTCAGCCAGCTAATTTTACATTGCCATAATGTGGTTCCTCTCACGCCCACTCTAACTCATTCCACTCTTTCTCACACTCCAAATGTCTCGTTTCCTTCTTTCACAGAACTACCGGAAGAGCACACAGTGGTTACCGGTATACAGGCACGTTATCGCATTGGCGATTTGGTCGATGGCAATTGCTCAATTAAATACTCGAAACCGGCTGCTAATTTGACATGGACTATTAATGGTATTGTGGTAAGTTTTGGTTTCACTTACTCCTCACATTTTCCCGGTTACGCCTACAAAAGGCGTTTCAATTAAACCAGAAAGAGTAGAAGGGGACGGCAAGCGTCACTATAGTGAAGCAGGGAAAAGTGGGTAAGGGAAAGGCAACTTGAGTAGCGCAAAAAGCGCGACGTTTTCAATTGATGGCCTGGTAATTTTTCAATTAGTTTAGTCGAGCCACGGAAGTCCTGGAGAGTCCGCAATAATGTTTTCCTCCCACCACATTGGTTTTCAATGAGAGAGAACCTATATAAGTCGGTTGCTTAATAGAGGGCGTAGATCTAAACTAAGATGTAGGGCAGTGGCATGAGACAAATGGAATGCTATTTAAATTGATTTGAAAAGAAATTTCAATATTAAAGGACATTGTGTCTTGAGAAGGATGGAAATAAAAATTGATTTTCATAACTAGCTAATGGAATTGATTGGGAATTTGAGGATTCGTTTCTTAGATTGTTACAGGATAAGCGATTTTTTTGGACTTGTTTTTCTATAAATTTTAGATAAGTTCTAATATTTTGTGTACATTTATTTGTTACTTCATCTATGTAGAACGGGTAGGTACCAAATAACAAAACAAAGGCTCAATATATCATTTATAGTTAAAGGTGAGAAATGTCTTAATAACAAAGCAAAAGAGGTTAATAAATGGCCTGTTTGGAAGAAAATTTTATTTGATTTCCAAAAAAATATATTTTCTTACTTAATCTAAGGTAAACTCTACTGTTTACATTTGCTTTTTCTTAATTTATGTGGAAGTAAGTCCTCAGTTCGGTCTTCTTTTATCCGTTCAAGAGCGGGCGAATTTATTTATAAAGTAGAAGGTGGGAATTGGGGTTCAGAAAGTTATTTTCGAATGAAAACTAAACCTATCCAAAAACTACTCAAAATTTAGTTTTTCCCGTTTTTCCTTTCTATCACCTTCCTTTTCCACTTTAGTTGAGCATAATTCCCAACCACTTTTAGCGTTGAAGTTATGATTTGGTAAAACTATGACTCATCAGATAACTAGCTAGATTTTCAAACTTCTCGCTTTTGTAAACAAGATTTAACAACCATTATCTACTTAACATGAAATAATAAATCAAAAAAGGGGTTTAGTTTAATGTTCTATACTTATTTGAAAATTCCAATGAATCTGAGTCATATTGTGTTTCAACTCTTGTTCAGTGTCATTTGATTTTTCAGAGTTCAGGTCAAAAAAAAATCTAGTTACTGCTAGATATAACAATTTCTCTTCGTTTTGAGCCATCTATCACACATTTGAGAATATAGAAGAAAAAAAGAACAAAACTATGTGCAAATGCCCTCCCTCACCCCCACTTTTAGGGGTAGAGGGGTCACCTGACATTGCCTTTGGCAATCTTTTAGCGTTTAGTGTGTGATTTTTCATTTCTTTTACTCGCATATTTGTGTGTGTGTGTGAGTGTGTGTGTGTGTGTGTGCATATATTTTTTGGCACCTGTGAGTATGTGTATTTCTCTTTGCTATTCCTTTTTTATTTGCCTAAAGTCCCCCTCTTTCCACCATCCGTTTTTCTCTTTGTCTCCCATTACATACATATACATATATACTTTTTGATAGGCAGTCTCTCTTTTTTATGCCTTTCGCTTTTGCTGTGCTGGATGTTTTATGGCCGCAACCACAGCACCAACCATTGAAGCCATGAAGAGCTGGTAGTGGAGTTTCAGGTGGGGAGGACTTGCTGCCCAGCTGCTGTCATGGCTCCGCATGATTTCACACAGGTGTCAAAAGAGAAAAAAGAGACAGAGAGGAGGAGAGAGCGAGAGAGAGGTAAAGGGAGTGTAGGCGGAAGATCGGGTAGGCAGGTGACACGACCCCGGCATTTTGCGTTTTGGTTTTTCAAGAAACGTTTAGGTTGTCAGCTAGTTTTTTCCTCAAAAGTTTCTGGAGTGGGCAGAATCTAGACTTTTGGCTAGAGAGCAGGATGTTATTTGTTGCCAGCCAAAAACCAAGAGGCTGAGTGGATCAAGAGGTGGAGAGGGGACTAGAATAGTGTCAAGGCTTGGCTAAAGTCATAATTCATATTTCAGAGGCCTTTTGTCTGTGTTTTTGTGTGTGTGTGTGTGTGTGTGTAAGTTGAAGTTGTAAGTTGGTTTTTTTACAAGTCCTGTCGGGGATGGAGTTATAGGATTCTGATAGAAAGTGAATTTATTTTAAAGTTGGGATTAAATGTTCACTTTTTAAATTTCTTTTTGTTTCATAGGAATCTAAATTGAAATATAATTTAAGTGAGTTGCAATATTAAAATTTTAAAAGAAATGAAAAAGTAAAATGGATTGAGTGATAATAAATTTCTTATAGTTCATGTTAGTGTGAACAAACATATTAAAATATATCAGACAGACATTGTTCTTGCAAAATTTTTTAACTTCTATGGCATCGGGTCAAAACTTGGTATTTCATGCGTACCCTGACCACCTATATTCTGCTAAATCGGTTTAGTTTATAGTCAATGGAATCTAAACCATTCTAGAACACACATTTAGAATTTCATAAATGTTGGTCGCATCGTTAAAGAGTAGTTCAATAAGATATAGACACGTACAGTGGAATTATGCATCTATATATATTCTTGTATATCACCATTCTATATTATTGTGAATCCCAAACGCTTTGGAGAATATTGTCGGCTAAGGCTCAATCCAAAGATTGTCAACACTGACAACTACATCTAAAATAAATATCCATCATCTCCTGTGATGGTTTAAACAATCAACAAATAAACAATCACTTGTAACTTTTGTTGACGACCTTTAATGGATAATACTGGTTGAAGACCTTGTATTATGGGTTTGGTTTGCTTCGATGATTAAGCTCTTGTAAGACAACTGCACAGCAAACAGCAATCAGCACTCAAATCCTTCATATACACATTTGATGATCTTCGAAAATTGGAATTTGGAAATTACAAATATTGAATCCGATTGAACATTGCCGCTTTCATTGTGAAAAAATACATGACTGACTTTAAACTGGCAAAAGTTGCTACTCTGCAGCGCCACCTGGTGGCGATTCACAATAATGGGTCGAATAGTTTTTGTGTTCATACATACATACATTTATTTTTATATATATTATCTATTTTACAAATGCATGTGGCTATATATATTTATATATATTATCTGTCCTTGATGAATAAGTGAATTGGAAGACAAAAATGGCTCAACTATGTAATATATTACCCGAATATTATCTTCAATGTTATTTGCTTTATCTGTCATACCGTGGGTATACGTAATTGTTGACTTAATATTTCGAGCCGAAAAAGTGTAATGAATTGCCCTAAAATGCATAAAATATAAGAGAAATAAATCGAAAAAAAATTTATAAAACAAACCGTTTTTTATATTTATTACCCAAAATTGACCCCAAGCCGGCAAAGCATTTTTATAACAATTTAAAGGCCACAAAAATCAAGAACATAAACTATAAATTGATTGAGATTTTTATATAGAACAAAACACCCTAAATATTTCACAAATTAAGTAACCTAATTGTGCCTAATAATAAGTTAATTATTTGCACAAAATTAAAAGATTATAAAATTAAGATAAATTTAGTTAACGCACATTAGTACAAACTTTCATTAATAATGAAATATTAATCGTTAAAATAATTGATACTTAGTGGTGATTAATTATTAGTTAGTGGCCTTGACATTTAAGCATTTTCACATTGTGTTTAAACGAATTTTGGCCTTAAGCTAATGTCGTCTTAAGCTCTCAATGTTGACTTGACATTATTGTGTTTCCTGTTAAATATTTGATGGACTTCAAATTTAAACAAATGCTATTTGTTTTTATAACGAAGGATGGTCTTAATGTACAAAGAAAAGGCAATATCCATGTCTGTATTTCTATCGTATCTTTAACATTTATTTTATTAAACCACTTCTTAATAATAATAATGTAAATAGAAACTGGTTTAGTACAATCAAAGCTGCATATTTATTACATAAGGCACATTAGAATAACATTGTTGAATAGTTATTAATAAATTGAGATTATTTTATGCACACGCATGCATTTTATTTAAAGTCTCTTGCTAAAATTTATTTCATTGGAGTCCCAAATGAAACAAACATAAATGTATAGAGCAATTTTATATTATTTGATTGGGAAATTATCAGTAATAGATATTAAATAACAATAAATTGTTTAATGGCAATGGTAAAATTTATTACAAATGAGGGAAGAGAGAAAATCAATCAAATTCCCACTATGCATTCTCTCATTTGGCCTAGAAATTCTTTTACATTGATACAATTCAATTTTTTTGAATTCAGTTCAAATCAATTTTCACACTATCAAAAGTGGAATTGTTGCAAATTCCGTTGAAACTTTTTGATGGATTTCGCACAAAAACTACCTATTGGAAAGAGGCTCAACATGTAATAGGAAAAGCCTATATACGGAGCAAGAGAACAAGAACAAGAAACACAAACAACACTCAAGTGTGGACCAGGCATGGATGCACCACCTCCTTGTGGCCACTTGATCTTTTAACTAACGAGCTCTGCCACCTTCTGCGCCATCGCCGCTCCGCTGGCCTCACCCGAACCCACCTACTGATTCGTCTATCCGTTTTTATTTTTTTTCTGCTGTTGCTCTCATCATCATGTGTGGGCGTGGCGTATCTGCAAGGCACTTCAAACTAAACTCACCGCAAACAAAGTGGCCTCGTCTCTGTGGCGTCTCATCCCACCTCTTCCTCTTGTCTCATTCTGCCCCACTTAATCACTCAAGCGTAAATCTATTCATCATTCATAAGTTATAAATTTTGCCTCTGTTTTTTTGGGCGTAAAGGAAAGCCGAGAGCTTCGTCAGGACATTGTTCCAACTTCTGTGTGTGAGTGTGTGTCTGTGTATGTGGGTGTGGTTGTGTATTTGGGGGCGTATGTGTTAAGTCATCAAAACTATCACAAGTATTGCAGCTGCAGCAAAATATTTTATAAATTGATTTCTAAAACCCACCACTTGACATTTTTCATATTCGATATTTGATTTGGTTTTTCATCTTCTTCCTTTTAGGTTCCCCCACATCATATAAAGACGTATCAGATTGAGAAGCAGGAGAATTCCACTCTGGAATCAGTTACAAGTGCCATACATTTCATGGTCACCACTCAACATTTTCTCAAGGGTCAGATGAGGGTAAGGCATTCCGATATTCCAAGCGACCCCTTTATAGAAAAAAACACACACACTCACACACCCACACAACAACAACACAAGAAGCTCGATGTTTGAAAATTTGAATTTTAATCACCTTTCCCAATCTTTTGTGTATGTAGCTTAAGTGCACTTCAACCATCTTTGACATATTCAAAGAGGAAATCGAAAGTGTCATCGAGGAGGATAGGCCAAGAATAATGGCATCGGGCAGATCCTATGATATCAACAACTATCCCCTGGAGGAGCATGCAAATGGAGGTGAAAGGAACGGCGGATATGAGGATCACAATGAATCTTATTTAACCTATTATTCGGGTAAGTTTATTTTCTTGATACTGACCCAATTGACATTAGAGATTAATCATTATATTTATATTTTTTTACTAGAAACTAAATCAATACATTTTAATAAATTAAAAACAGAACTTTTCGTTTGTAAAAGACTACCTAAGTAATTTATCAGGAAAGAAATTTGTTTAAGTGTTAAAGATATCAATATTTATTTCGACATCGCATTAAATGAAATAAATTAATCAGACTACTTAGCATATTAAATTTATGAATTAAAAAAAATGTATATGCTTTTTTTTAAACTATTCCATTATAGTACAAGTAATATAATGATTAGACGCTGAATACCTCAAACACAAAACTTAGTGTAAAATATTTATAAAATACAGTCCAAATATAGTTCAGTCAACTTTTATCTCAATCTTGATCTTTATTCCCATATTTAAAAGATTTTTAAAATGTTTAAAAATTTTTTCTTTAATTTTAAGAACACAGAACCCCAAAGAAATAAATACCCAATTGGTAATCTCTTGATCTACGGTCTTTGACCCTTTGTAGGCACCAAAGAAAACGTGCTGATATATCTTTATGTTTCTAAATTTCATCTAAATTTTTTAGAAGGTTTGATTAGAAATCAAAAAGAATCAACAGACTGTCATTAATACTAAAATAATAATAAACTAAAATAAAAATGGTATTATTAAATTTCTTTGGCTTTTCTTTAGACAAGTTCGACTGTAGTTTAAATAAATAAAAGTGACAATAATAACTAAGTTTATGGCAATTTCGCGGGGGAAACGAAAAAAAACTTGGATTTTGGAGAAAATGTTCTTAGTAGTAAAAGTACAGATTTTACTTCCTTAAATCTGCATTCAGATCCGGCAGTGAAGTTTGTATTATAATTATAAAACCATATAAAATATATTTATTCTAAATTCGTGTCATTAGCCGACTAACGTGTGTATCCATTTTTTGAATCTTAAAAAGTAAAAAAAGTATAAAAATGTGAAATAAATCAAAGAAAATCATATTTTTTGCAATTCATCACTAATATTATAACAGTACCTTCAATAGTAAAACAAATTAAGGGCCTCCTGTCTTAATCTTTTGAAAAAAAAAAAACTAGAAGAGAGCATTCACTCACAGGACATTAAATGCTCATGCGAATTGTGTGAGAATTTCGAACTTTGAATATTTTTTGCATAAATAGGAAATGTCATGCTTTACTTATAGACTTATGATTTTTACATATTGACTCAGTCCTCGTTATAAAGCTAGGTAGATTGTTTGGTGTGCCCTTCTATGACCGGAACTCTGTTCTACCCAGGGACTTACAATTCCCCTCAGTCCACAAGTAGGTCCTGAGATTCAGAGTTCGCCACCTCGGCTGACTCACCAATCAGCCCAACCGACAGGCAGCAGACCTGCCAAATGAAAACTATCCTCGCAGACTAAAAAGATTGCACCCTTTGGATTTGCCTTTCCTGACTAGTAGGGCTAGTCTCCTCGGTCTCAGCAGATGACGATTGAAGACCCATCCGATGAACCCTTCTGCGGCTTTGCTTTTTGAGTGTACTTTTGCTAATGCCATGTTTCATTGTCCAAGTCTGGATAGATTTTAAATATACTTAACACCAACAAAATTAAGCAAACAGAGATATTTCTCTGAAATGCAAAAAACTAATTTAAATGAGGAATTTCACAAGAGATGCTTTACTGTAAGGACTTTTAAAACAAAAACAATATTTTAACCAAAAAATATATAAAATAGACAAACCTAAATTCATTTACGATTATTTTTTACATATGAACTTTCCCTTATTCTACTTCTACTTTTTCTACTTCTATTTAAATTTTTAGTTTATATATAATGGAAAACATCAAGATTTTGGGTTGGACTCCATGCTTTGACCTTTTTACGAAAATTGCCAAATACTTTACACATATGTATTTTTGATTTATAACTTCCTCTCTAATCGCAAGGATTTCTAGTTAAAGTAGCTCTCCATTTGCAATTGTTAATAATGTTCAGTAACTTATTTTTATACATAGTACTTTATGTAGTCGACAAGTCTTTATTCCAAGTGCAGCATCACTTTTTACAAGGGTTTTTCAGATATATGTATATATACATATTCGATTTTTCCATTTCATTGCATTTTGTATGCACTGCCTGCCGAGCATGAACTATTTTCACTGCATTTTCAACTGCAGTAAGTACGAGTATCTGCCAAAGCCTTCTTCAAACAAAACAAACACAAAAATTCTCAAGAAAAAAATAAAAAAAGAGGGACAAGTGAGAAAAATATATATTGCAAATCCAGTCCCCAAAAAATATTCAACCAGACATCATCTCTTATGTGAGGGTGTGCATTTGCATAAAGTTCACTAAAAACTAGAATCGGAAGTACAATCTATAGTGTACATATATATTTGTTTGGTTGTGCAAAACGTAAGTTCTCCTCGCCCCGCCATTTCATCATCAATGTTAATCCCAACTGAAACTCATCTACTTATAAAAGGTTTTTCCCTTAGTTTGAGTAGTTTGCCTTGAGCGATGCATACGTTGATTTTTTTCTCTTTCTCCCTATTTCCTTTTTGGTTTTCCTTTAGGAACTCAATTCAATTTTAAATACAATTTTTAGCTCAATGCATTTTACATTGTGGTTGTTGTTGTTCTTGATGTTGGTGGGTGTTAAGTAAATGTTGCCTCAAGTAAGTGGCAACACTTTCAAAAAAAAAAAAAAAATATGCAGAAAATTCCATCGTTTGCCCCCAAGCCCAATCATCACTTGCTGCCACTCCTAGACACACCCATTCACACACATACACACACACACACACACTCACATACACGCACGTTTCACAGTCTGGTTCAATTCCGCGACAATCTTTCATGTTCTAAACTTAGTTTATACCAATTGGATTTTCTTGGCATTTGATTCGATAAGCTGGAGCTGCTGCTCGGGTTACTGGCAAAATGTTTATGCTGCAGGAATTTTATTTACATAATTTATGGTATATTTATGTGTGTGTGTTTGCATGGAAGAAAGGAGTAAAGTAATGTAAACGGACACCATTTGTAGTCCAAATATTAGTCCTTTAAGGATATGCATTCAGTGGACAAAACTTTAAGGCATTTGATGGAAAGTGCTTCAGCTTTTTCTTTTAAATTGAAATTTCTTTAAGATTCTCAAAGAATCTTATCTTATCGGTTATCAAGCCAATGATGATTTGGCATATATTGATAAGATTTTTTTTTTTTGGGTAATTGAATCAAGAATAAATTCATTCAATTCAATGAGATCATTCAATGCATAATTAATGCTTAGTTATTTTCTTAGTGGGAATAATTTATTCTAATCTTTTATTCATTGTATGAATAATTGTAAACGATTTATTCTTCGTTAAATCGTTAAAAGGTAAAAAAAAAAAATATATATATATACATATATATATATAAGTTTTTTGTTTTTGATACGATTTTGATGAACAATATCTCATTTGACGGGAAATTTAATTCACTATCGTTTGTAGTTTAAGTTTAGTTATACTTTAGAATGAATTAGTTGCTTAAAATGACGCCAAGCAGGAAGACCATAAAAGTACAAAATTGAGTTTTTCAATTGGCTCCAAATTGGACCCTGGGGACAAAATGAAAATTTTTGGTATGCAGTTTATATTATTGTTACTTTTACTAGACCTAAAACATTTTCTTAGGGTCCAAAGTCGTACAATAAATTTTACAAGTTTTGAAAGTGTGTCTTTTTTTTACCGGGTCCGAATTTTGGGACTTTTTATCAAAATTAATTAAAAAAAAAAACCGTTAGAGATACTCCCACGAAATTTACAGAACATCATCTCAATAGAATGACCAATTGAACGCTATAATTTTACTTATCAAAACTTTTCACTAACATTAAAAAACAATCGAATGAAATCAAAATTTAAGGTAAAAAAAAATGTCTCAAATTTTTTGCCGCCACTGTATATATGGATTGATATTTAAAGCAACGTCTTCACACCTTTTAAAAAAAAACCCACATCTCTTAAATTTGTATGTTTCAATTAGTTATTATACATATAGACGAGTGAAAGATTTTGGGTCTTACTGTTGTTTAATTCTTTATTTCGATTTTATGTGATAAGGTTACAATAAAAAGATTGCAGTACTCATTTATTGCTTTGAGATGGTCATTCTTAGTTTCTTAGCTTATCTTTAGCCGTTTTTTTTGTTGTGGGGCAATTTATTGCAAATACCATATTTTAGAATGGCAGCGCTCTTTTTAACCCTTAGAAAAAGCAGCAGGTATGGTAAAACTTAGAAAAACTGCAGTGAAAAACTACTACAAACTACAAAATCAGTCCCAGAATCGAAATTGAGCCAATTAAAAATTTTAATGTATATTTTTTTTGGATCTTTCAACGGGGCGGAGTTTTACAGTACTAAATCAATGAACAATGAAAGAATGAATTTCTCGTTCGAATGAGATATAGATATGTAGTATTTATTTTACGGGTTTTTATTGGCAGTTAGTTTGACAATTGAATATTATGGCTTTTTAAAAAAAAGAGAAGAAATTGACTCCAGGTCTGTCCCGAGGCGTGTGCTCGGTTTCGTTGCAAACTTAGAAGTACAGTGTGACCGTCATTTATTATTAGGTTATGCCGACCTAGCCCCACGAACTGGCTTCAGAAACGATGACCGCTTCTGGTTCTTTTCTTGTCTATCGGTACCTCATCACCGGTTCCTACAGATATGTACATACATATATATATCGGATTAAAAAGAACAACTACTTTTTGCTGTCCATTACAAAAGGCAAGGAATAATATCCTTCTTTCCCTAAAAAATAAAATGAGAAATTTAATGGAAGAAAACTAAAATAAATCAACAATCAAAAATATTCTAGATAAATGTGCAGTGTGGAAAGTCCTTGATATAAAAATCATTGTACTGAACTGATTTAGAAGAGTATCAAGTTCTGAACTCAAGTTTTTCTATATACAAATGTATCTGAATCTAAACGTTTTGTCTTGAGAGCTTCAAGAATGTTTTTTTCTTCCCTTTGGAGCTGAAAAATACCTAAGTAGAATGCTTCTTTAGAAAAAATCTTTAATAATTCAATTTTAAAATTCGAATGCTTACTTTGAACAGGAATATATGTATATTCTTATTTATTATTTAAATATATTCTATTCTCCTAAATTCCACTATCTTAAAATAAATAAGTTAAAGAACTTAAAGCCAGAGGGGTGGGGCTAATTTTGAACGCGACGAAGATTGTATATCCTTATTTTTTTTTGTTACTCTTCCTTTACATAATCTTAGCGAAATAAAAACCATCAAGCTTAGTCTGAAGCAATCCGACGCGTGTATTTCATATGACAGATATATAAGATCGTAATCCGATTTCGATAAAATTTGCCACCAAATCAAAAGCTTCATTTAACTGAAAAACATTCAATTTTAAGGGAATCGTGTGAAAAGTAACGAAGTTTATGATAAAAGTCACTGTTTTCGGCCTATCGTTCCTATGGGAGCTGTATGATATAGTGGCCCGCTCCGGCTAAATCTGAGATTTACAACCTACATTCAAAATTTCTAACAGTTGGAGTTTGGTTGATCCCGACGGACGAACGGACGGACAGACGGACATAGCCATTTTAACTCGTCTTGTCGTTCTGATCAAGAATATATATACACTTTATTTGGTCGAAGATTCGTTCTTCTATGCGTTGGGCACTTCTGACCAACATTAATATATAAAAAGGAATATAAATAAATTATTTATAGTGACAAATTAAAAAAAAACTAATTTCTTTAAACCAGATGTAGTCTCTTATATTAAAAGTAATTAATCCATATAATTTCAAGTAGTAAAACAATTTTATTCCTATTATTGATGATAAACTGAGAATTATATTTTACCAAATAAACTAACAGTAAATGTATCTCTACTTTTCTCTCTCTCTCTCTAATTTTGCAGCGGATAGTTCATCGGGTGCCTCGACAGCTGCACATGAAGTTTTTTTGTATACTTGGCTAACGAAACTAACAAAAGTGTTCGGCAACAGACTGAAGGGGGCGTGGCAATTTCATGATGCATTCGCTTCATGGATTAGCTTTGGAGGTGGAGCAGCAAGTGTCCTATTCTGTTGGCTGTTGGCCCATCAAATTATCGACTGTCAATACACAAAGACGCAGCAAGTGGAACGACAAACGGCGAAGCAACAGTCATCGTTGGGCAGGACGAAGGACATCAAATGCTTTTATAATTGTCAAATGGCAACACTTTGCCATCATCCAGGCAATCTGGCTGCGAATGCGGACAACGACACGAATATGGATGCGGATGCGAATGCGAATGCGGATGCGGATGGCAATATTGCAAGTGTCGTAGTAAACGCTGGCGATGATTTAACTGCCATGAAGCGACATCAACAGCTGTCAGCGACACTTGCTGCTGTTGGAAAGGATGTGGCTGATACTCGTACGGCAGTGGAAGGGACAGTGGCAATCGGAGTGGCAGAGGGAGTGGCAGTGGGAGTAAAAGTAGCCAGGCTGGATCAACGATTATTGATGACTTGGCGGCGAATAGCAGAGTCGAAGTGCATCTCATGCTGATGCTGAATTGATGATGAAATGCATTTCAAAAAGTAGCTTAAGGTGCTTGCTACTTTTGCAGCGGGTCCTTCTTCCATTTCTGCCCTTTTGTTGCTTTCATTTCTCTTTTGTTTCATTTTGGGGTTTCAATTCGTTCATTTCGTTTTTTCTTTTCTTTTATAGGTGAAAAATGTGCAATGTATTAATTAATATATGAAAATTAATTGCATTGTGCCAGCTGTTTGTAGTCCTTAAGTTAACACATAAGGTAAAAGCCAAAAAGAAAATAATAATTTAAGTTAAGCAAACGGAAAGTAAACGAACAAAGAAAATAAAATGAAAAAGACAAAAAGAAGTATAATAATATTAATTGATATAAAGCTATTTCCATAATCAATAGGATTAATCAAAAGTCGTTCATTCACTGTACCCAAATGCAAATGTTTCACAATGCTCAATGTTTTTTTAAAAATAACTATATAATATAATATTTGGTTTTTAAATGATATCGAATGTTTTTTGGTTTAATCCCTAGAAAGGCATAATGACATAAAAAAGCGTTTGGCATCTTCCAAAGACATTACATCAGTTTACATATATAAAAAACTTATAATTTTTATACTAATGAATAAATATCAAAATTAGTTACATTAATAAAATTTTTTTTTTTATGACAATATATAAAAATCTTAAAAGTTAGGATCAAAAAAATGTTTAATATAGTTTCGGCCCGTCTCTTTCACTACTTTGATTTTGATTTAAACCCACATAAATTTGTTTCATCAAATTTTTCACAAAATCTTTCAATACTCGGCCATCAAGTGATAGATAGGATTGATAATTTTCCCTATTTAAAAACATACTGTTATATGATTTACTTCCAATGAGATTTTCATTTTACCCACCGAGCATTTTAAAGATTGTCATTAATGAGTTATTTTTGAGCCTTCTTTGTTGATTACCATATGTATAATTACTTTCATAATTGATTAAAACGAGACTCAAGGAGTTTCTTCCATATGCTTTAAATCTGATCAGTGGATCAAAAAGTAGATTAGAAAAAGATTCGCATTTAATCAGAAATTCTATAATTTCTTTTAGTGTGTATCTACATAAAAAATATTGGATAAACATTGTTGACGAAAACCATTTTGAATTTTTTGAATGAAAAATTTTGTTTTTTTTATATTCAAACTGTCAAAAATGAGACATAAATGGAGGAATTTTTTTCACTTCAGATTTTGCTATGTTTGTCACTGTCTTAAAAACTTTTGCCAATTTAAAGGGGTGTCTAATTGTCTAATGGTTTACTTAACTACAGTTAAAAACATTTTCGAATTTACTAAAAAAAATTAAATAAAAATTCTCGTAAATTTCAAGTACATCAATAAAGAGTTTAAGAACTTTTATTCTAGATATTGAAGCTAGATGCTGGATGCCAGTGTAAATATTCTGGCAGCCCGAAAAAGAGATCTCTTTAAGATTAATTTCCTCTTCCATTTCTACTTATTGTAATTTTTCTTCTAAAAAGAGTTTTCGCCATTCACCTAGTACACTGAGAGATTAGCTCAATAAAAAGTATCGACATTTATTGCATTTGAGTACAGTGTATGAATCGGAGTTAATCTTAATAAGTGTTAAATATGAAAATTGTATCAAGTACGTATCTTTATGTTGTTAAACAATTAAATAAATTATGATAAGTATAAGAAACTTTCTCACAGTGTACAGCAAAGCTTGATGTGAACAAGTTAAACGGCACTTTTGAGCTTCTAAAACTGTAGTGCGTTTTAAAAAACAAAACTGAGCTTTTTCCACGATTAAGCCGGCTTGCCAAATCATTCGATTAAGTAAAGAAAATGTGAAAAAAGATAAACAGATAACAGAACAGATGTAATGTAAATAATATAAAAAAAACTTTGTTTGACTTGAATCGATATGATATCGATACATAATAGAATCATTGTATAGAAAGGAACTTTTTACGGTTTTGGAAACAGAAATCAAAAGCAAAATTAATTATTTGAAAATAAATTTTTCTTTTTGGCGACAGAAACAACCAAAAATTAGATTGTTTTAAAGGAAACTGAAAACTCAAATGAACATTAAAAGTGAAATACAAAAAATTACTTAAAATTTTTGGCAAACAAAAATCCAGCGGTAAATAGTTCCTTTGCCTTGAATAAAACATGATTAATACAACCAAAAACCAATGTAAATATATACTAATACTAAAACAAATAGTAAATTGCAATGTGTAAATGTTAAATATGAATTAATCCAATTATATATGTAGATATAATATGGATTATATGCGCTCAAGATTTGTCTAATCAAAAAGTGTTGTGAAATTTGTCTTCCCTGAATTTATGTTTCATTTCTTTTCAATATTCAGTTGGAAATTAAATTACAAAATTTTAATATGGGTTTCAATTGATTTAGAAAAATAAAAAACAAACTTGTTAGTGTATATATAAAAATAAAAAACTTTAAGAAATATATGTATTTTCTTTTAAGTGTTTTAAATATAAAAACCATAAATGTTGATTAGCTGCTAAGCTCCAAACAAACAAATAAAAAAAAATTAGTTTTAAACATTTGTATTGGAAATCAAAAATGCTGTTTGCATTGAATATAAAATATTCATATCTCAATAATTAAAATAAAATATGCGAAATACTCATGTGTAAAGCAAAAAAAGAAAATAAAAAGAAAAGCTAGCTTAGTATGATTCCATGTAAGAATCCTAAGAAATCAAAAACAGTGATGTAAAAAAGTATTCAGCAAGTGGCAAATAATGCAAAAAGTAATCAATGGAAAACAAATTTTAGCTATTAAAATAAAAGTAAATCATAAAAATATATAGAGATGAGAAATTTAACAAAAATGATGAATGTAAAAAGTAATTTAAAATGCAAACACTTAGTATATACGGCATTTGTTTAAACAATAAGCAAGCAAATATACATACACACATACATAAATATATACATAAATATATAAATAAACAATAATAAATATTTAATAACAAAATCATGTTAAAGATGATATTCTTTTTTCTTGGTTTTCACAGTTTTCAAGTTCCAAAATTGATGAACTAAACCCTCAGCAATAAACAGTACCGGATTAAGACCGGGCCGGGCCTTAAAATAAAACAAAAATATATTAGTACAATGGCAATACCTTTTAAATGTGAATAAGATGACAAAAAAAAAAACAGTTCTATTTACAGATTCTCAAAGATATTATTTGTTCAAACTGCAGTTTTTTAAGATTGTATTAATGGCAATTTCTAAACAATTTTTAAAAAGTTTTATCTCAAACTTATCATATTGTGAAATGACATTTCTTGCAAAAATTGGCCACAAATCAATTTTTTGAGGTCTTAATGCAAATTAAAGGAAATCGTTGAAAATTGATACTAAAGATATTTATTTTTTAAATACTTCAGAAATTGTCTAAATTAGAGATTCATAAAATTAAGATATATGGGAATATCTTTGTTCTTTGGCATTTTTTTATCTCGACTAAAACTTATCTTGCTAAATCAAGTGACTAAAATTACAATTGAAAAAGCCTTAAAAGAGATATTATTTCCAAAAACTGTTAAAATTTAAGAAAGTAACAGATACGCAATGTTTGAAGTTTTCAGGAATTTTCAAACAATTTTCATATAAGGTAAAGTAATCAAACGACTTTTTACAGAGCCCTGAAAGGGCTAACCTGCAATCCGGGTAATCCGGTACTGGCCCTAAGCCTTGCTCATTATACACGTGTTCCAAACTCCCACTATGCAATTTGTGTTGTTGGTCTCCGCTTTGGAAATTTTTTCGCTGAAGGTCAGTCGGGACAAGGCTTGGTCTGGAGCCAGTCAAACGCGCTTGAATGACGACGATTGCAAACTTCCGAGCTCATTTACTACAAATCGTCGTTATATCAAATCAATAATTTCGGTCTTTAATTTATTTGGACAACAACTGTAGTTTTGATTTTCCTTTCATTAACAACACAAAATATTGTTTTCCCCTACATACATAACTCCAATATATTTCACATCTCTGTTTTTTTCCACACACGTTGTTGTTGTTCTCGGTTGTGATAATTAATTTCTTGGTTATAATAAAAAAAATATATACATATATATATATATATATAACAAAAATTTAAAAAAAAAGTATAAACTACGTTTTCCCAGTAACTCAACCACCAACAAAAACCTATTTAACCAATTGACGGAACATATAAAGATTGAACAGATATGCCATACCATACATTTTTTACATGTTATTGTCGCTCATTTTATAATTGATTGTGAAAAAATATCTATATATTTGTTATTGTGCTTCATAGAGGAACGAAAGAATAAAGAAAAAAGGGTAAAAATAAATTGCGGTAAGTTGTACGTCATTTTGGCGCCAAAAATGAATGAAAATGTTGCCAAACTCCATAGACGAATGTTGGCAACATTTTCCTTGACAACACGCTGAATGTTGACCAACATTCTAATTTGAATGTTGACCAACGTTCTAATTTGAATGTTGGGCACAAATGTTGCTGAAAAGTTACGATCCATTTCTCTTTCGATAATTTTTATCGATTTGCCATTTATGGCAGATCTCTCTCACTTTGACTATAATATTTGTTTTGTTTTGTCTCTCTCACGGTTCATTGACCCAGCAACAACAATTTCCTTGAGCCTTGTTGGAGAAGGCCACCTCATTTATCCCATTGGTTGCTGCCTGCCCTGAGCCCTGAGCTTAGATCAAGTACAGTAAATTTTGCAAAAGAAATTTTTTTTTCCTGCCTCTGGCAGAACTTGGTCTCAAGACCCATGTCACTTCATTTCAGTTGCCTTTAAGTTGTGCTTGCAAGTGGTAGCAATAAAGAACAAATTTTGACGCCCAAAAAAGCATAAAGAGAAAAAATTCAAAAAAAAAAGAAAGAAATTTTGAAAGAAATCCTCGAATCCTTTCCATTTATTATTTCACTTTTGAAATATATGTAGAAACTTTTTTGCCTAGATTTCATCGATAAATATAAATGCCTTTCGTCGAAAGATTTCAACAAATACGGAATTTTGTTATGAACGTTTGTCTTATCGAGGCCATACAATTTGTCCAGGACCTAACGCATGCCATCTGTTTGGACTTTCGTGGTTTATTCAATCCCATCTAGAGGAAAGAAAGTAACAAAGGAGGAAGAGAGGAGAACGAAAGTAGCAAGAAACTCTGAGATTTTCAAACCAAACTTATAAAAGGTAAGAGAAAGTAAAGAAAATTACCGTAAACTTTTATTACTTGCTTCATTTTCGTCTACATAAGAAAGAAAGTGTAAAAAAAGGGAAAGAAACCTCATGGTAGTTACTTCTAACTAAAGTGTGAGAGGTTATGTGTAGGTCCCAGAGATATAGTAGACTAAAGAAGTGATTAATATACTAAAGAATTAAACTGCATACAAGAATTTATTATAACATTATTTCAATTATTATTATAACAAGCTTAAAAATTTAATAGAAATCTTTGCACAATTTTAATCAAATTTTTTATAAAAGACTTTAACTATATTATCTTAGTTTTAGGCCTTGTCTAAGAAACAATTAATAAATCTAATCCTATCTTAAACTTTAAGACTACCTTTTGTTATTTAAAATCCGAATCCGATTAAAAAATTTATTAAAAGTCTAGCCTCCATGAGTTGCACTTCTAAATAATTTATAATTTTAACAATTTAAAATTAAATAATTATCAGCCAAAATCACTTTGCCATTTGTTTCAACCAATACAAATGAAAAATAATGTTAAATACCATTTATTAGAATAATGTAGGCATTTCCGGTTTAGTGTTTCTACTTCCTGTTAGATATGGGATTAACCCATTCTGTATCAAAATCAAATTTTTAGAAAATTTAAACTGCTTTTAAAGGCCGTAAATGTTAGTTTAACTTATACCTAGTTATAGTTCTAGTTTAATTTTCTTTACCTTTACCATTCTCAGCTGCAACTCATCAGTCACATCACACTCAAATCGCTGACCAAAATAAAACCTAATCGACCCGCAAATCGACATCTACAACAACAACGACCCAATCCCTTAAAAAAACGGACAGTGTAACGACATTTTTTGTGCTTGGTTTTAAAAACTCAACGGAAACTCACACCATACACATCAAAAACTCAATACTCATCGCACACATCACACTTTTGATAATACTCTTCGATTCAGTTCAATATCATCAAATAACCAATCATGCTTTCGTGTGCCTCATTCAACAAATTGCTCTATCCCACGGCAACAGGTGGTAGTGTTACGCCTGTAACTAGTGGCAAATCGCCACTTTTGGGATCATTAGCCAATCTTCCATTGGCCACGGGACCGGCAGGAACTCCGGTTGGCGGTGGCAGTGGAGCACCAAGTGAAACGCAGAGCGAGATTTCCTCGGTGGACAGTGATTGGAGTGACATACGTGCCATTGCACTGAAATTGGGAGTACAAAATCCGGACGAACTGCATACGGAACGTTTCAAGGTTGATAGACAGAAACTTGAGCAATTTATAACGGGTAAGTGAAAATGAATTTTCTTCTGTTGAATTCCTCCAGAGTTGAAAAGTTCTTATATGAAAGTTCTGTAACTTGTCAACACTGCCAACATTTGTAGAATTTGCAGTGTTTGTAAATATGAAAATGTTTTCAACATGTGCGTTGTATTTATTCCAACTATAAACAATTTAATTTGCGAATTTGTTATCTCAAAAATTCTAATTTTATGTTTTTTTTTTGCAGCCGATAGCGCCATTGAAGGCATGAATGGTGCAGAGTATTTCTTTAACGACGTAAGTAAAACTATCAACAGGCAACAGGATGAAAAAATAACAACCATGACGAAGCTCTTATACCCTTACAATAGACTTCTCTTAAAGTTCAGTTTCGGTTTTAAACCTATTCAGTTTCTAAAACTGTTAAAGATTTAGTTTTTTTGATTAATTAAATTTCAGCTTCGTACTCTATAATCTATTAGAAAAACAGCGTCCTTAAAACCTAGTATAAAAGGTTAACTATTTTTAAGAAATATAATTCAAATGCTTTGAAAATTTAATCAATATTTTACTATGATATGTCACTGCCTAATTTATGAAAAAAAAATTTCATAGTTAATGTTTCAGTAGGCTTGGATATTTTACTGACTTCTGTCACAGAATTTAGTTGTATTTAGTTGTCGTTTCTAATTGTTAGTATTAAAAACAGAATTCCCAAGTGAAGACAAAATTTGTTTTTTTTTTTTGTTTTACCTACCAAAATCTAATCGTAGATAAATTTTAGTGCAAAGGGAAAATTGTAGGTTTTTACATGTGCATTTAATTATATATTTTACATATGTCAATTTCTTTAGATCATGAACACTACGGATACCTATGTAAGCTGGCCTTGCAGACTGAAAATCGGTGCCAAGAGCAAAAAGGGTGAGGGAGAGGGATTTAATTTCGGTGGCGTAACATAAAAAAATTGTCCTTAAATTTCAGATCCCCATGTGCGTATTGTGGGTAAAGTGGACGAGGTATCCCGGGCCAAGGAACGTATTCTTGGCAGTCTGGACTCCCGGGTAAGTTTCTATAGAAAATTCAATTCAATTTGAAGTGACTTATCAGTTATAAATTGCTCAGGGGACCCGTGTGATCATGAAAATGGATGTCAGCTATACGGATCATTCTTATATCATTGGACGCGGCGGCAATAATATTAAACGCATCATGGACGACACTCACACCCATATACATTTCCCCGATTCGAATCGATCGAATCCGACAGAAAAATCAAATCAGGTATCGCTGTGCGGTAGCCTGGAGGGTGTTGAACGTGCTCGTGCCTTGGTTAGATTGTCCACACCCTTACTCATCTCATTTGAGATGCCTGTGATGGGTCCAAACAAACCGCAACCGGATCATGAGACACCCTATATCAAGATGATTGAAAGCAAGTTCAATGTGCAGGTCAGTCAGTGTGTAGAGTGAATCTAAATGAATCGATCCATCTATAAGAATCTATTCATTCTCTATTAGGTCATATTTTCTACGCGTCCAAAATTACATACATCCTTAGTATTGGTCAAGGGTTCGGAAAAGGAATCAGCACAAGTGCGAGATGCTACACAACTATTGATTAATTTTGCCTGTGAAAGCATTGCAGTAAGTTTTTAAAATCTGTAAGCAATTCGTAATGGATATGGATAATGGATCTATTCTGTTTTATTTTAGAGTCAGATTCTTGTTAATGTACAGATGGAAATATCGCCACAACATCATGAGATTGTTAAGGGCAAAAATAATGTCAATCTTTTAAGCATTATGGAACGTACTCAAACCAAAATCATTTTTCCGGATTTGAGTGACATGAATGTGAAGCCATTGAAGAAGTCACAAGTGACAATCAGCGGACGCATTGATGATGTCTATAAGGCGCGACAACAATTGCTTGGCAATTTGCCTGTAGCATTGATATTTGACTTTCCGGACAATCAAAACGATGCCTCCGATATAATGGGCTTAAATACCAAATATGGAGTGCTAATTACCCTACGTCAGAAGCAACGCCAAAGCACTTTGGCCATTGTGATAAAGGGCTTGGAGAAGTTCATAGGTGAGTGTAACCATCTCCCTCTCCGTGTCGCAGGTGATTGTTATTTATACATTTGTTCCTTGTAGATAAAGTCTATGAAGCTCGCCAGGAGATTCTATGCCTGTCCTCGCCAGCAATTCAACCCGTTATACCCGATCACTATTTTATGCCCAAAGATAAAGATTTGAATTTAGCGTACCGCACACAATTGACAGCATTGTTGGGCGGTTATTCGGACAATTTGAAATCCCCGCCTGGTCTGCTGCCGCCTGGTCTGTCCAATCAATTGACGCCCTATGCCAACAATAATCATTTACTGCTTAATGCCAATGCATCGGTGAATGGCAGTGGAGGTGGAGGATTATCCACACCAACTGGCATTTGTCCGCCAACACAGAAATATATGCAGATGCATAATAATTTTCAACAGGCACAGGCACAGGCTCAAGCGCAGCAGCAACAACAGCAACAACATGTCCAACAGGTTGCACCACGGCAATCAGTGGTGGCCAATAATAATTATTTACAAGTGCCAGGATCAAAACCACCACTGAATGTTGGTAGCAACACGGTGAATGTCTCGCCCCGGAATAGCTGTTCACAGAATACGAGCGGGTATCAGAGTTTCAGCAGCAGCACAACGTCGTTGGAGCAATCCTATCCGCCATATGCCCAGTTGCAGGCTACAGTGTCATCGACATCATCCTCTTCGAGCGGTGCCAATCGAGCACATTATTCACCAGATTCCACTTATAGCAGTGAAGGAGGAGGCGGTGGCTTGGGCATGGGAGCCAGCGCACGACTCGGACGACGTCTCAGCGACGGTGTCCTCTTGGGCCTGAGCAACGCCGCCGGTGGTGTTGGTGGCTCCATGGGTGGAGCTGGTGGAGGAGGTGGAGCACATTTATTGCCGGGCAGTGCCGAAAGCTATCGTAGTCTGCACTACGATTTGGCCGGAAATGGTGTTGGAGGTGGTGCTGGTGCTGGTGGTAAGCAACATCAGCAGTTGACTCATCGTGCCTTTGATTTCGACATGAAGCGAGCGTTCGGTTTCAAGGCCATGGAACGCACGCCGGTGGCTGGTGAATTGCGAACTCCCACCCCGGCTTGGCTGGGCATGGGTCTAAGCCGCACCTCGCCGGCTCCCATTGAGACGGTGGATGACGGCTTGGCTTCCGGCCAGGGCTGGCGTATGCCAGCACCACCCCCACTCGGCTTGGGATCGCCCTATGGAGTGAGTGCAACTACTGGACTATTAGATGCCACGCCCGTCAATCGACGTATGCAATTGTCCCAGCACAAGGACATACAGACGCTATTGACAAGTCTGGGCTTGGAGCATTACATAAGTGAGTAGAACAAGACTTGCTATTTAAAGATATCCGTGGTCCACTTTCAATTGCCTTTGCCAATGCAGATATAAGTGAGAGTTAGTTACGGCGTTCAAACCTGATTTTAGAAGTTCGTACATATATGTATATATATACCCCTTGCGCTTAGTGCCCTTATATAGTTATCCGAGAGAAATATTGTGACAAGATATATATAAAACCTGATTACTAATTTCAAGTTATATCACTAAAACAACGTTTTACCCGAATGACTATGTAATATATATAACTAGTGTGCAAATATATACTATAAAAGTCGTAAAAGTTAATAGTAATTTTTAGATTCTTTTATTTACCACACTTCTAATGGTTATAAGTAAATCATGATATAGAAATTTGTAAAAATTTGTCTGATTGAAAAAGCTTCTAAAATACACCTAAAATATCTTCCATTGAAGTTCCAATGTATATAGGCGATATTTCTATTTAAAATTATTTTTTTTTAATGGGCAATCATTTATTAATTTATTTTTAATCATTTAGCTAGCCTTTACTTCTATTAGATGGGTATTAGTAGTACTTAAATAGTTCTAAATCTTGTTTATTATTGTCATTTATTATAAGTAAAAAAATTAGTTGAAAGGAAAACCTTTTTCGAAAAGATTGTAGATGTAGCTGCTAAAAAAAAGGACAAAAAGGACCAACAGTCAGGGTTTTATTTTAATAGTGAATTTTATTTTTCCAAGTGAATTTAACCAAAGTCTAGTTAGTAGTAGTCAATAAAAGTTTGAGCCATGAGTTAGGCAACGTTTTAAAAAATATATATTGCCTTAGCTTAGTATTTTTATATAATATTATTATTAAAATAATATTCGACCTTTTTAAGATATTTTCATAGTATTTGCAAACAATTTTAATTATTAATAAAACATTCCCAATATTCATGAAAAGAAAAATCAATGGGTTTGAAGAAATTGAATGAGAATAAGCCATAATTAGAGATAGATTGTGTTCTGGAAACTAAATAGCTTGTGAGATTTAAATTAGTATGTACTTCTAATTAGTGTTCCATTAAACGATAAGTCCAAGGTTTTAAAATATTTAGTTTAAGAGATATTAATTACAAAATAAAATCTTTAGAGAAAGGAAGAAAACTAGGCCAACTTTCAATTAAAATTAGCTATAGAGGATTCCAAATTTAAAAGAATTGTCCTTTACTGAGGTTTCTCCTTTTAAACAAATCGGATAAAAACTATAATAATGGGGAGAGAAAGAAAAGCTTTCGAATTCTTTTCATAAAAGGTTGCCCTAACTAACTCTATATTAGTTTCCTATTTATCATGAATTTTCAAAAACCGCTCTCATTTAAATCCCCTCACATTTACTTTCAGAAATTTTCGTTCTTAACGAAATCGATTTGGAAATGTTCACCACTCTGACTGAGGAGAATCTAATGGAGCTAGGTATCACAGCGTTTGGAGCTCGCAAGAAGCTGCTGACGGCCATACACACGCTGCTGGCTAACGAGGCTGCCTGCAGCAGCATGCCCAGCAGCAGCTCCTCGCAGAATTCCTCATCGCCGCGATTCTCGGGCAGTGCTGCGCCCGGCGCAGAGCGTCGTCCCTCGAATCAGTGGTGAATCAATCAAAATTAAACCAACCAAATCATCACATTTTTCACACTTACACCTACTATACATTAATTTTTTTTTTTTTTTTTTTTTGCATGCCCGTTTGATTTAATTTATTTTTGTAATTGTAAGCTTTCGCTATTCTATGTTAGGTCGCTTGCCGTATTAAGGGAGAAACGAGAGAAAAAGAAACTTACTAGATAACGACTTTTCTGTACTCTACAAAGAAAAAAATTAATGTAAAAAAAGCTTGTGATTTTCCAGAATTTCACAATGTTGCTTGACCTTGACTTATACTCGCATTTGTACTCAAAAAAAATAGAAAGTTGCAAAAAATTGCCAACCAGAATGTGGCCAAAATAGTTAATGATTAGTTCATTCAACAAAACATCGGCTTGCAGCCTGACTATAGGTAGTATGTAATTTTTAAGCAACTAATTTATTTCGAAATTATTTATATATTGTAGAACAACAACAAAAAAAATATTTTGAATTATTTATGAAATTTAACTACGCAAAAAGGAATAATCCCCGCTAAAATTGAGTAAATATCTACACAAAAACACATACCATATATCAGTTTATAATTGTTATTGTAAGAAATGAATTTGTGTAAATGAAAAATTGGAGAAACCCCCCCAAAAAGAATTAATATATATTTTGGCTTGTATTAAGAGTGAAATTCGAAACGAAAAAAATCATATCTAATATGGAATAAATTGATGCACACATGAAACAATTTTTTTGAAAATTTGTCACTTTTTGGTTATCTTTGGGGTATATTTCTTTTAGTTTTAGAGTGGAGATCATATAACTTGTATGTATTGTTAAGGTATCTATGGTGAATACTCCATCTAAATATGTTGGAATTATTAATATTATTGAATTAAGTATCGCTTAAATTTCATTTTTGGACCATTTAAAAAAATTTGGCACAGTTCATTACTAGATTTCATATTAAATATAATATAAATATAAATAAAATATTCTATTTCAGGGTGTTCTAAACTCAAGTTTAAGAACACACTTTTATTATCAAAAAAGCCCATAAACTAATGTGAAAATATGTTGTTTAGTTTATAGTATTTTAGATTATTCTGAATAATCTTAATACAAGCTTGTAGGAAAAAAGTGCATTTTATACGAGATGTTTGGTTGGAAATTATAGACTTTACATTTTGGTTGTTAAATCTTAAAATATGGTTATATATAATGGATCAAAGACTTTTTAACACACTATCATTTTCTATCTATCATTTTCGTGTATCTGTGAGGTGCCCAAGAAAAAAGCCTAAATTCTAAAAAATCTCAATGGACAGAAGGGCCAGGAAACATTAACATCATAATTCATAACGACCATGCATCATCATAAAAAGGCTCTTAGCCCAATACGGTTTAAAACGTATTTTGAAGCTGGCTTTTGGACTTAAAACTATGATCTTTCAGACGCCGAAACTTAAAAAACAAATATTAATTCGATTAAAATTTCCTTTCGTTTAAAAAAAAAAACAATGCAAGCTGAAATTTTAATTTTTACTATTATATAAAATCGACACGAAGAGAATTTGCACAGATAATAATGATTTATCTTATCTAAACTATTATAAAAATAAAGATAATATAAAAAAAAAAAAAAAACAGAAATTCCAAGTTCTTTTTATACCATACACCCATAGGGTGAAATGGTATATTAAAGTCGCTAAAATGTATGTAACAGGCAGAAGGAAGCTTTTCCGACCCCATAAAGTATATATATTCTTGATCAGCATCAACAGCCGAGACGATCTAGCCATGTCCGTCTGTCCGTCCGTCCGTCCGTCCGTCCGTCCGTCCGTCCGTCTGTATGAACACCTAGATCTCGGAGACTATAAGAGCTAGAGCCACCAAATTTGGTATGTACGCTCGTGTCATATGTACGCTTATCGAGTTTGTTTCAAATGTTTGCCACGCCCCCTACAGCCCCCGCAAATGATATAAAACCGATTTTCTTAAACACCATAGCAACTAGAGACACAAAATTTGGTATGTATATTTGCTTAGTAAACGCGCACATTTTGTATTTGTAAAAATTTTGCCACGCCCCCTACCGCCCCCGCAAATTAAATAAAACCGATTTTCTCAAAAACTATTCTAGCTAGAGACACAAAATTTGGTATGAATATTTGCTTAGTAATTGCGCACATTTTTGATGAGTAAAGATTTTGCCACGCCTCTTTCCGCCCCCGTAATTTGAAAAAACTCGATTATCTCCCGTAATTTTCAACCTTGTGCAATCAAATTTAGCACACTTAAATTTGATACTAATATCCAGCAAAATACCAAATTTGATCAAAATCGGAATAAAAATAGCCAAGTTATGCATATGAACGTTTTTCCATATGGCCGGAGTTGGCCGTTGGCTGGTGGGGTGCTCGAATGCTTGAGTGAGCGAAATACTAAGATATGCTTCTAAAAAGCATGCAAACAGATTTTTTTAAAAATACGAAAATGCATTGGTTATTATAAATTTAAAATATTTGTTTTACTGGTGTATGGTATATCCAAGTCGGCGAGACGACTTACTTACTTCATTGATATTGCTACGTCAGCTTTTTGTAAGGAGAAAAGAAGACTATTTTGTTTGATGTAATGATATTTCGTCTATCCAACCCAAAAAAATATATTTATGATTAAATCAGCGATTTTGAATCCCTTAAGGAGTTTTAATTATCGAAGGATATTTAGGGATCTCCTGGCTAGTCAGTTTTTCATAGTTTGATCAATCAAAATAAAGAGTGGGACTATCTTAAAAAGCTGGAAACATTCAAAGTACCCAGAAACCCCAAGCAAAGCTAATAAGACTATGTTTAAGACATTCGAGACACATGAATACGGAATTCTTTCAAATATCGTTGCCTTTTCTGCAATAGAAAGACTTACTTATAAGAATATAAAGCATATCCTAAAAAATACACGATGTTTCAGAAACCTCCCACTCCTATATAACCCAAACCCATAAGGTTCGTAAGCTCTAATAATCTTATCCACCTTTCTATATTATTTGGTTTGAAAGCTGAGTGAATCCTAATCCTAACGTGAACCTGAAGAAAGCTTTGGTAGCTATGTCTATAAAACACATGCTATAAGTGGAAAAAATTTCAAATAAGATTTAACAAAAACCAACTGTGAGTCGTAAATTTCGTAATACATTACGTTTACAATTTCATTTCATTTCATGATAGATGCAAACAATTTTTATTAAAGTTTAGGCGCAATAGTATTTTAAATATTATTCCTCCTTTGAAAACTTTTTCGGATCGTTTTTGTTTTATCTTTAATCGAACAACTCAAATAAGCATATTTAATCAAATAAAATATTTCATTCCTTTCCCATTTGCAATAACTGACTAAAAATAAAAATACAGTGTTTTGTTTTGTTTTGGTTTATTTTAGTTGAAGTGTTTTTTTTTTGTTTACTGTTGATATAATCATTCACCATTGGGCCACTATATTTTGTTTGTATCGGTTGGTAATGGATTCGTTATCGCTTCGCCATTTAATTTTTTGTCGCTCTTAGTCGAAATCGTTCGAAAATAATCGATTATTAATGAATACATTTGAACTAGTTTTGAGTTTTAGCCACTACATCGTAATATATTTGGAAGGATCACTACTCAGACTTCGTTGATGGGTCGTGATCCACCGGAGCCACTGCCCCCACCTACCCTGTGACGTGTCCGAAGTGGAGGACTAGGCGGAGGACTAAAATCTGTTTCAGTATCATTGTAGTTGTATCGACTGTCCGATGGTGAGAGCGAGCGATATGTTCGCGGTGAGTGGACATAGGAGTCACGGCGACCGCCACCTCCACTGCCACGACCCCAGCTGCCGCTGTGCCGCCGACGATGATCCGAGCCACGATCATCCTCATCATCATCGTAGTCATCGTAATCACTGTAGTCGGAATAACGATCGCGATCTCGATCCCGATCACGTCCCGATGGTGGCGGTGAGCGCATACGGCCCAATGGCGGTGGCCGAGTACCGCCTCCGCCTGCATTCGGTGGAAGGAATGGTGGCGGCAAACCCAAGAATGGTGGGAATGGGGCCGGTAGGAATGGCAGTGGATTTTGCATATTTAACAATGGTGACCCGGGGGCAACAAGTGGCAGAGGTGATGGAGCTGTCGTTTCGCCGCCACCATTCGACGATGTAGTTACATCTGCATCGCCTTCTCCTCCTGCTCCCAGTCTTCCACTAGCCATGGCCGTGAGTTTGCGACGCAAACCGGCGGCCTCAGCCAATGCTTCTTCGCAGCGGCGCTCCGATTGACGAGCAGCCAGCCACGATTCATGAGCACGATTCTCCAATGTGCCCATTTGGGCCTTGTGTGATGCTATTTGGGCCTCTATCTCAGCACGGAGCTCATCGTTTTGAGATCTATTAAATATATATATTTAAGCATTTGACTGGAAATATTATTCTTTGTTAATTGACTCACTTAAGTAACTGAATTTCATTCTTCATTAACGTTTGGGTTTCCACAGTGCTGCTTGTTTCGCCTTGATGTTGTAGCCATTTCGCCTCCTGTAAGCTTAATTCTCTAAAAAAAGTATACAAAATATTAACAAAGATGTATAACTAAGATCTTAAGGTGTAAAAAAGCATTTTAGAAATTTTCTAAACTGAGTCGAAAGTTTCTACTTGCACTTACTTCTGCAATTGTGTTTCCTTTTCACGGAAATACCCCGAAAGAACTTCCAGACGGGTCTGTGCCTCTAGTTTATCACGTTCCGATTGGTTGTAGTCCTGCTTCAATTGCTCCACATCGACGCCAGATTGTTTCAGCTGCTGTTCTAGGCGCGCCTTAGCGGCTACCTCCTGCTCCAGTTTTTGTTGCAGTGATGAGAACTTTTTCTGAGCCGCATTCAATTCACCCTTCGTCTTGGCCGATGTGATAAGCTCCTGCACATTCAAGTTGGCATCTTTCTTCACCGCTTTGAGACAATCTTCAAGAGCATCGATTTTGGCTACACTTGTTTGCAAATCATTATGCTCCTTCTCCCATTTGGCATTTAGGTCAAGAATTTGATTTTGCAGTTTTTGCATTTCATAATTACGAGCCTCCAGCGATTTGGCCAACTCTTGCTCCGATTCGGCTTTGACGCCATCAAGGCTTGTCTGAAGCTTGGCCTTTTCCATTTCCAATTCATAGTTCTCCTGCTGTAGAGTATTCATTTCACTCGTAAGACGAGCTGTATGCTCTGTGTATGTATATTGAAGTTCGCTGTTCTCGCGACTCTTCTCAGCCAGACTCGAATTGATATCAATAATAATTTCTAGACAAAGATAAAAGAAAAAACTTTCAGGCAACAACCTAAAGAAGATTAGAGAAATATTTTTACTTACTTTCCTGATCGTTGAGTTGTCGCTGCAATTCATCGACTGTATTAATGAAGGCCTCGTCCCCATTTTGGCTATTGAGGACCTCTGACAACATTTTGTTTAATTCTAAACCAGCTTCAGCAGCATTATCCAGATCCTTAAAATTTAAATTACATGTAATTCTAATCTTCTATTTATTAAAAATGCGGTCTTACCCTTTCCAGCGAACCCACTTGCTCTTGCAGTTTGGCCTTTTCATAGAGTTCCGTCTCCAGTTGCTTTTTGAGCGAGGCTACCATATCATTAGAACCAAATGAATTGTCTTCGATGCTTGCCAATTTTTGGCGTGTGGTCATTAGATCATGTTTAATTATGGCATTTTCCTTATGGGAGGCCAACAGGCTGCGCTCCAATTGATTAACTTTGGCCAGAAGAGCCCCCTCTTGGCTACTATTGCAGCAACAATAATAGGTAAAGATAAAGCACAGCGACGAAATGGCCGCTATGACCACACACAGTAGGAGTTGAGAATGCTCCAAAACCTTGAGGGCAAAAATTTCAACAAAGTTGTCCAAAGTTATGGTTGTCTCAGTGGCAGGGGTATGCGGGCAATTGATATTTCGCGAGCAATATCCCTCAGCAGCAACAGCAGGCGAATCTAAAAGATATGAATCAGGACGAAATCAAAAATTTTTTGTATGTATTTCACATTACGATGATCTACCTTTGGATGCACTCGGTTCCCCTCCATTCGAATAGAGTATCCTGTGGAGTTCATCGTCGCCTGACAACGGAACAGTTTCGGGTTCTTTGGAACCACCTTGAGTGGATATAAATGAATTGACAGTGTCCACAATAGTGGCAAAGAGACCCAAGCCAGCTGATTCCTTCGCTAAGTCGGAGGGTTGTTGCAGAGGGCTAGCTGTAGAAGGTAAGGGAATGGGTTCCACAGACCCAACACCATCAGTTTGTGGTGTTAGAGAAGGAGTATCATCGTAATGTCTAGGAGCAGGAGGAACTTGTTGGGCCACTTCTATTTCTTCTTGAGAAGTTGCTGCCTGCTCAGTTGACTCTAAGATTTCCTCTGACTTTACTGGCGTTGAAGGAATATCGTCAATTTGCTCTGTAGATGTTTCAGTCTTAATGGCAGGAGGAAGTTGCTCATCTCTGTCAACTAAAATTGGAGCTGGTGTGGGTTCATCATCGTAAATTGCCTCGTATGGTGAATTAAAAGGTGAGGGAGTTGTCTGCTGTTGCTCTTGTTGCATTCGTAGCTGTTGTTCCTGCATTTGTTTATAATAATCATTGGGATTTCCGAAGTTCTGCTTATTAAACAATGGAGGCAAACTAACTGGGATTTCCTCCACTTGCAAGGGTTCTGATGTTGACGCTGAATCGACATTAAGGGAAGAATCAGTCTTTGTCTCAGCTGAGTTGCTTATTAAATCGGGTTGGGCGACTTGAGGTTGGTGTTGTTGTTGTTGTGTGGGCAAGAGAGGATCAGCTGGCACTTTAGTTTGCGATTCCTTTAAGTCCGCTTGGATATCTTCCGATGGTTGAACATTAACTGCAGTCAATGGTTTTTCACCTTCAACTGATTGAGGAACGGTTTCTTCCGCTTTATTAATTTCTACTTTTTCCGTGCTTGTGGTCTCCGTAATGACAACTTTCTCTTCTCCACCTACTTTTTCTTTAGATTCTGTTTCCGTCGAAGATTCAGTAGTAGTGATTGGAGTAGAAGGTGCTGATGGTTGCCTTTCAGTTTCATTGCCTACATTAACTTGAGGAAGTTCCGATTCAAGTACGTTATCAACATTTTTATCTATAATTTTATCAGTTAAATTCTTTGCCAACGGAGCCGCTTCAATTGGTTTCTTATTCTCTATCAATTCATCTTTATTGCTTTCTATTTCGTTTGCCTTCTCGTCTTCATCTTCTTCGTAGTCATAATCATCGGAAAATTCACCATATTGATCATGCTGAAACTCTTCCGCTTTTCTCTCTTCAGTCTTGATCACCTTCTCTGTGACAATTGGAACGGATTCCGTAGAACTGTTTGGCTTTTCAGTGGCTACTGGAACTGGGTTCTCCGTTTTCGAGTCCTCTTGTTTATCCGTATCCAAAGGCAGAGGTTTCTTGGTGTTAAAGTCCTCCGCCTTTTGAGTAATAACTGGCAGAGGTTCCTTGGGTTTAACATCTTCCACCTTTTCGGTTAAAACTGAGAGGGGATCCTTGGTTTGCAGAGGTTCCTCCGCCTTTTCTGTTGCAACTGGAAGAGGATCCTTAATTTCAAGGTCTACCAAGGTATCCTTAGGTTTTTCCACCTTCCCTGTGCTAGTTGGTAATGATTCATCGGGTTTATTTAACTCTGTTGGTAATGAATCATCAGGTTTGGTTTTCTCCGCCCTCTCTGTTACAGCTGACAAAGCCTCGAGAGGCAACTCTGTGCCATCTACCAATTGAACATTTGGTTTACTTGGCTCAGGAGCAGCTGCTTCGCTATTTTCAGTCGCTGTCTTAGGCTGTTCTGTTACTATGGCATCCACTTTCAAATCTAGCGGCGATGTTGTCGTTGTGGTTAACAGATCATCTGATGTTTCCGAGGCATTCAAAACAGGTTCAACGACTGGTTTAGGGCTGCCAGGACCCACCACAGGCATCTCAAATTTCAGATCCGCATCTCTAATCAGAATCCTTTGCTCCATAATAAAATCCTTGTTGACATAGCCACGACGTCCACCAATTTCTGCGCCCCACATCTTTTTATTTGACCCAGCACTTTTAGATAGAATGCGAACCGGCGCATTAATCTTTAAGGATAGCAAACCCTCACCACCAGCATTATAATTTATCCTGGCTCTGCCCGTCGAGATGATCACTGGAATGATTAAATAATACAACGCCTTTACTCCAAAACTCTCAAAGAACCTTGGACTCTGATCCAATTACTTACGTTCACATTTTAGGTCAGCGCACAGTCTTTTGTCGGACAAAGCCAGCGAAGGCGATTCTGCCCACGTCGTCGATGGCAAACAGACGAGGCCGATTAGTCCGACTAGTAGGGCTATGAAAATTCTCAAATCACTCATTCCCGGTAAGGTTTCTCGTTGCTGATTCGTTGGCCGCATTTTGCATTGTTTGTTGCTCGGTATTTCTTAATGTAAATTAGTCTCAACTTATGGACTATATTTTTTGTGTATAAAAATCTCTTAAATTTCTTTAGCTGAGTTGGCTTTTCATCTCAGCTGGTGAGAGTCGGAGTTGCCACATGAGTAAAATATCGCGAGACTTGCTTATCGATTGCCTTGAATGAGATGCATAATGTTTCATACACTGCGCGAAAAGTCTACATAAAATGGAGACACAACGGCACACAAAATATTTTATACACAAAAATAAAATGCATTTAATATAGACACTGCTATTCCTCTTATTTTTAAGCTTCTATTTCTTGTGATATTTTCCAAAATAATATTTGTAACGCTTCAACAGTGATCACTTAATGAGTCCGAATTCCTGTGACTTCTGTTACTATCGATTACTACTAATATTGACGGTTAACCATCTCTAGCACCTTCTGTCCATCTCTAGTAGTTCGTCGTCTTTGCTTTGCTGAAGTTGTTTCGCGGTCCGCGAAATTATAATTTTTTAAATTATTGCACCTCGAAACAAATCTAAATGTGAAGTAAGAAAAATGTTATAACAAAAAATAAACGAATGAAAAAATAAATAAAACAAGAATTCCCATTCTTGATGCTAATAATTTAAATGTGGCCAACAAAAAGTGCAAGTTCTGTGTTAGAATTGTGACCTTGAAAATTGAAGTTTTGCTTCTGTATGTGTATTTTCACATTCAAAAAGTTGTCAACAATTTTTTAAAAAATTCTTCGTTAAATGTATTCCATTGTCCAACCTTTTTTGATTGAAATTCTCTGCAAAGTATGGTTCCAATTGCAATTTCGATGTGTTTCAAGTTTTTTTTTACAATTAGTCTGACATCATATTACGAGAAGGAGAGGGATAAAGAAAAACAGAGCGGGAGAGAGAGATTTGAGATAAAGTTAAATAAAAGAGAGATAACAAATACGCAAAAAAATGGCATATCCTTTAACACGTTTTTGTTTGAATTCTTTTAGAAGCCTTTTAGTTTATTATCAAATTAAGTGTGTGCGTATATATACACAAAAAAGTTGAGCAAAATCGAAGATATCATTTTATTGTTTTGATTGTTGTTGTGCATGTAAAACCAAAAACAAGAGGGAGAGTGAGAGTAAGCGAGAGGCGCAAAATGAAAAACAGTGAGAGCATAATCAGCAATCTATCGATACTTGCGATAACGATAACAAATTTGAAATACAAAATTAAAAAATTTAACTAATATTTGAAAACCAAATTACAAAAAAAACCAAAAAAAAAAAAAACACATGGATTATAGCTGAAGAATATGTATATCTATATAGGCAAAAGCTTTGTTGCTTTATATTTGTTAATTTATTTCGTTAAACAGAATTAATATCCAAAACAAAGTAGTTACATATATACATAAATAAATATATATTCTAATTGCTTTTGCTTCCAAATAAGAATTAGTTGACATTAATATTCTACATTGCTTAAATAGGTTAGAAATAAAATGTATTTTTCCCATTTTTGATCCTTTTTTGGATTTTGAAGATAATTCTCATGAAAAAAGATTGTATAAAAAATTATTGTACACGTGGCAAGATTCAATGCTGTTAACTTTGATCAACAATGACTTTGTTTAATGTACTCTCCTTAATCCTTTGTTTATAGACACACACACACATCGAGAAAGTGTGACGTAATTTTTAATATATTTAAATTTGAAATGAAAAATTAGTTGAACGCAAAACGAACGTGTGCAATTTTTATTTTCGTTTCGTTTGTCCCTTTTTGGCTGCCAATCAAATTTTAGTTGCTTGCTTCTCTCTATAATTACCAATTGCAATTTGAGTTTTAATTTGAATTTTGCATGCAACAGGGCGCATGTTAGACGCACACACACACGCACACATGACAACACACAAAACAGAAGCGTGAGAGAAAGGCAATCTGTAAACAAAAACACAAAATCCGATAACAACAAAAACAACTGCAGAAACAAATTTGTGTGGAATTCGAAAAATAGCAAAACCCAAAAGAGCAAATACAACGTAAAGTCAAAAGAAAAACATGTGGCAAAGTAAATGCAAACGCAAACAAAAGCAATAAAGATAGAAAGAAAAAAACAATAACAACAATTAGGTAATGTTTTTTGCGCCATTCTCTTTTCTCTATATATTCGCTACGAGCACAACCGAATATCTCTCCCTCTCTCGCTCTGACTCTCTTTCTTACACTTTACATGGCACAGTGCGTCAAAGCTCCAAAAAAAAAAAAATCAGGTGTAGTTTTAAGGAATCGTAAATAATGATTATTATATTATTTATTAAACAAAAATATTCTTTATTTTAAATATAATTATAATAATAATTTTGTTAAAATACTGAATAATGAATACAAAAATTAAGGTTCAGTACATAAAATAAAAATGTTTAAAATAAGTCATAATTTTATATACATACATATGTAGATAACCAGGTTAATAAGTGATATGATATCACAAAATTCATCTATCATTTTTGAACCAAATTTGTTTATAACTTTTCTGCCACTGTGCAATTGTCGAATGGTGGAAATTTTGTTGAGCGGAAAATTTTTGTTTAGTATGATTTTTGTAAAGTTCTTTTCGATTATGGAACGCTTGAGCGAAGAAGGTGGTGATTAAGTAGCAGGAGAAGGAGGAATCGAGAGACATTTGACAGTTTTGAACGAAGCAGCCAAGTGTGCTCGCCTGTGTGTGTGAGTGTGCGTGTGTAGAGAATACAAAATGAAGAGTACCCCCACATACATACATACATACATACAAACTTGAAAATTGTTTAAACATTTTGTGTTCTGCTTTGTTTTTGTTTTTTTTTTTTTTATTATTTTACTTTTTGCAGTGGTAGACAAAAACCCGTAAATAATTTCAATCAAAAACCAACGAAAATGTAAACGGAGAAGCACAAAAACAAAAAAAAACTGATAAAAATTTTAATAAGAAAAAAAGTCAAAAAGCTAAACTAGGAAAAATAACAACAACAACTCTAGCAACAGCAAGCAACAAAACGCTTAGCAACAATGTTGCACAACAATCAAGTGGCAACAACAACAACAGAAACGGCCTATGGAACAGAGCCAACAAATGCAGCAACAGCAACAAATGCCACAAATAACGTTGCAACGCACTTTGCAACAACAACAACAGCAACAGCGGAAACAAATGAAGCAGTTGTTGCCATTGTTCCTGAACTGTCAGCTGTTGTTGAAGAAACAGCAACAACAACAGCTGATGTTCCCGTTCCACCACCACCATCATCATCAACAACAACAACAACATCATTTTCATCATCCGACGCCACCGCAGCTACAAATTCAACCTCCTCATTCGCCATTCAGATGCGCGCACAGCAAAGACAGAAAATTAAGAGCTATCACGATGCCAAACAAACGGCCGTATGGCGCACCGATTCACTTGCCTCAAATCCAAACTCAACCATGATGTCGACAATATGTCCATCTGATCCAGGATCAACCAGACAGGCAGTACCAGCCGTTGCATTAGCTTATCCCATGAAAGGCATCATCGTTTCATCATCATCGAGTCTTATGCAACGGAAATCTTCAGATACCTCGCTAACAGCTTCCATACCTCGTCGTGTGTCATTTCCGGAAAATGAATTAGTTACCGGTTATCTAGAGCCAGCGAATCCATGGAAACAAAGTGAGTGAATGCATTGTAATTTATATATTACATATTATTATTATAAAATAAAATCTCCTCACTTTGAAACATTTTTGTTTAGACAAAATGTTGAAATACTTCATCATTGATTAATAGGAATCGGAATGAATGTGTAATCTTGCATTCATTTCCAATTATTTTTCAACCATTTGCTATCAAATTGGTTGCCATTTAAACATTATATCAAATTCTATTTAAAAGTGACATAGAACTTAATAGAATTTTTTTTTTTTTTGTTTTCGAAACAAAACTTAATTTCTGTACAGTGAAAACTCTAAAATTTTACCGCCCCAAGAGTTTTAGCATGATTCTTATACAAAATCCGTTTCCGTGGGCGGACTCTTTCAAGGTCGGGCACGGCGACGAAATGTATACCCTTGCGAGGGTATTAAAAAATTGTTTAGATGTTGGTATTGCAAAGAATGAGATTCTGGATTTGAAAAATATTAAAAAACGTTCTTGACGCTTTATGTTTTATTGAAACATCGTGGAGCAAAGTTAAAAGGATTTGTCTCTCTACAGGACTCTCCTTAGCTGCTTAAGGCTTTTATGTTGATGATGACCTACTACTATCCATATTTAAGAACTTGAGTTTAATTTCAAAATATTAAGCAGACAGTCTTACAGAAGACAACAGCATTGAAGTTAATATTATTATTCAAAGTGACATTGAACAAATGAAAATCAAACGACCAGGCATTGCAAGTAGTAAAAGAATTAATTGAGTTAGCGAGCCTGAATTTTATCTCCTGCCAATACCTAAGTCTTTTAAAAAGTAGTAGTAACTTAAAATACAGTTAAGTTAGTCTACATATCTATGAGCCACTTGGTAAACAAAAGCTTCAAAAATATTGACCAATTCAAATAAATTTTAGTAATTTAAATGAAAGTTGTAAATAAAGAAAATCAAAAGTATATGTGATTTAAAACAAAAATTTTTCTAAAAGAATAATAGAAATTTCAAATGCAAACTGAAACAACACAAATGAAAACTTTGTTATAATTGCAGTTCCTTTTACACTCAAGTGTAAATTTGTCTTTGGAGACACATTTTAGATCGATATGGCGACCATTTGTTTTTTGTGTGTTATTAACAACACCGGATATTCTCAGTATAGAGAATTTTCGTATTCAGTAAACGCATTATCTGTCTCTGGTTCACCTCTCTTTCGCTCTGTGTGTGTGTGTGTGTGTGTGTGCAAACACGGAAGACAAATTCACCAGACAGAGCCGACGGATGAGCAGACAACATCGTTAACACTTGTCGTTTTTTGCACTTCCTGTGATTTATTTCAATTAAACCGATTAATTTGATTGCAAAATTGAAAATTGCATTGCAATAATAATGCCGCCCATGTGCGAAAGGAACTAATTGAAAGATGCGAGCAGAGCAAGAGAGCAAGAATAGTAAAGAAATGTAAAATAAGAAACACATAAGAACACTAAATGAAATAAAAAGCAAATATTTACATAGAGTTGGATTGGGTGGAATGGGATGATGTCGATGGGTGTGGTGGCGGTGGCGGTTGCTGCTGCTGCTGCTGCCAAGTCGATGAAGTGCGCAAAATATTTATTTTGCCACTGAATGAAATAGAAATTTACAAATGTTAAACAGAACCGCAATAATGCTTAGATTTTGATTTGTTATTGTTGCTAAGCAAGCGAAATCTTATGTAAAATTACATTCTAGACTCTAGACAAAAGAATGAAACAAAGAGAGAGAGAGAGAGGAGAAAAAAAATGCGTAGAATCAATCATCAGCAAAAAATGTGACACAGAAAACAGAAACTATTTCAATTGGAACACGTTCCAAATTGGCATCATCAAAATATTTTTTTGTACGACTCGAAAACCCACTTAAAGAGCAGATTAAAATTGCTAAAGTCCAGGTTAAAGGAACAAACCATTTCAAATCCTAACCAAAGATTTCAGTGATTTTAGACAGATATATGTACATATAACTACAAATTTTGTATTAAGTTGGCCAAATACAGATATGACTAATTAATAATATTATTAATAAAAAACACTTTAATTGATAAAGTGGCATTACAATAATGAAACAAGCTCAAAATTAATTTTGGTTAAACAAAAATGTACCATTATCCCAACAAGTATTTCGGTATTGTAAAACCAAAATCAAAAATTAATTAAAATATATTGGTGGCGTTATAATTGTATAACTTGCCTTATAATGGAACTTCTCTTAAACAGTTTTTGTCAATTGATTTGGTTTCAGTACTAACAGTACTTTAAAAGAACTTGTATTGAGAGAAACGCAATTGAAACTTCGTAGTTTGAATTCAAATTTTTATTCCATATTTTAATACTTTATACTTTAAAGCCTCTTAGTTGTTGGATGGTTAAGTCGTTTGTGAATATTGTGACTATTCAGTGCACACTGAGTTTATGAATAAATCGGACTTTCATTCATTAAATTATATTATATGTTTAATAATTCAAACAAACTTAAATTTTCCACAGTTTATCACAAATACATTCATAGTTTAGTGTGGTATTATGATATTACCATCAATGGTAAAATAAATACATATAAATTTCTTAAAAAAAAACTAAACTATAAATGGAAGAGTATACGAATTGAGTGAGATTTTGGAAATATTTGTTGTATAAATAAGATATAGTAAGATGTATTTTAAATGATTTTTCGAAAATTGCCTTGTTCTGTTTTTTTATTTATTTATTTATTTGTTGTTTTTGAAAAGAATTCTTAGACGTATACAATTATAGTCATTTTCAAAAAAAAGAAAGAAATGTCGCTGAGATGCAAATAACTAAGCTAAACGATGAATTGACGAGGAGAAGCTCTACGAAATTCGCTTACTATTTTTTTTTTTTACATACATATGAACTTTCCTTCAATGTAATGCTACCCAAAAATGTCACATTTACACACTTGTATTTAATTTATAATGAAAAACAGCAAAATTTTTGCTTTGTTTTTTATTTTTGGTGGATCACGTGAAAGACCTTTTCGCGGAAATGGCCACATGTAGATTCGCTCCTTCCTATTTTTTCAAGTTAGTACTGATTTACAAATATAATTTTTTATATACAGAGAACCGATATCCAGAGGTGGTCAAAAGTATTTACACAATGATCATTATTTTGCAGCTTTTTTTCCACTGATATTTTTTTTTTTGTTTTGTAATGATCCAGTTGCAAAAATACAATGTTCTATTGTTGTAATTCACTTACAACAACAACAAAGTATCTTCGAAAATAGAAGTTGCTAAAGAAACTACTTTGTGTAAATACCTTTGACCACCTCTGTACATGTATGTATATGTATGTATAGACACATCTGGAATTTTATGAAAATGAAAAATATAATCATAAAATAAATCTTAAAAATTATTTCTTTTCTTTAATAAACAAGCGAAACGTTGATTATGTAGTTTTCAATCCAGTTGAAACTTTAGAAAACCCGCTTATATGCATGTATATTCTAAAGGCCATGAAGAAATCTTAGCCTTCCCTTTGGCGAATATTGAGATAAAAGTAGTTGTAGCTGCGTAGTTTTCTCAGCTGATAAATAAAAAAAAAACAGCCAAGAACAATATAAAAATTCCAGTGCTTCCTCACTAAATTGCACATTGAGACATTCTTTGGGCAATGCGTTGCAATCACCTGTTCTTTGAGTGAACAGCTCCCAAGACGGCAATGGCATTATTCGTTATATCAACATTTGCATTGAAAACTACCCACGATATAGTAAAGAAAACTATGGTGAATAATCTATTATTGAATAAATTGTTTACCTATGAAAGCAGATAATCAAAGAAAAAATAAAAACATATTAAATTACAACAAAAACAATGGTGAATGTGAATTAATCAAAGTAAATGAGAGGGAGTAGTAAGAAGAAACTTTGTTATTTGGAAGTCCTCTTTATATTGTGACTTCTTTAATTTTGTTTTCGTATACCTTTCGCCTTTTTGGATTTTTTATTTTTACAATAATATTGTGTAGCACCTATGAATGTGCTGATTTTTGTTTGCTATTCGTGTTTTTTTCGCGTCAGCGATAACAACAAATCACTGATAAGATACTGTTCAGTTCAGTTTGGTATATACATAAAAATATATGTATGTATATAAGTAAATAGTATACATTAATTTTGCTTTTTTTCAAGTTTGCTTTGCTTTCGCTCACTCAACACAAGTTTCATTCGCCGGCTTTTGCTCTTCGGCTATAAGTTTGTACAAACGATTACGTTTGTCTCCATATTTACGCTATGGGAATACATACATTCATATGTATGTACGTATGTACATACATATATGTAGACAGTGGCGGATTCTAAGGTGGGTGGAATAAAGGGAAAGTTCTGTATTTTAAAGATACTTAACACCATTTGAAATAACTACGATTATTAAAAAAATATTAAATTGTTACCTAAATGTTGACAAAGAGATATTAACTTATAACTTTGGACAATAGCGTCACGAGAATCTCCGCAAAGAATAAACAAAGTTATTTAATTATTTAAGGGAAAATATGTACACTCATGGCCAGGTTATAACCGAATTTGTAAATCCATGGTTGTGTACACAACCTTCAAAACATCAAAAACTTTTTTTTTATTATAAACCATGTTTTTCGAAGTGGTGCCAAAAGTTTTACCAAACTTTGTTTTAATTCGCCAAATTATACATATCTTTTAAAACAAAAATCGAAATATTCGTTTAAATAGATATTTTGAAGATCGTCTATAACAAAGACTATATTGTAGTCAGTATCTAGTCTTAGAATCTTGTTGTTATTTTTATTTTAGATGATGTTTGGGTTACTTTTAAATATTTAACCAAGAACAAAACTTTAAAATTTACCTTTTTCTGCCTTCCAAGTGTAGACGTTCACCAAAGGATAAAATCTTTTTTACTTTCTCAGATGTTTATACATACATACAATTGTGTTCAAAAGTATAGAAGCACAGCACCTAACAACATTTATATTAATTTTTCGACTTTATTGAGTAAGACGAACTCAAAAGTCATTTTTGAATTAAATTCATCCGCTTTTTCGCCTCTTCTTAAACACTACTATAATTATGAACAGGCTCTTTTTGAAGTATTTCGCAAATTAAAATTATATTTTTGAACACAGCTGTATAACTATAAGTAAAATGTGCTTATACAAAATCAATTTAATATGTTTCTTACAAAATATAATTACCACAAGTTATACTATGGAAAGACGCCTCAAACTCCCTTGCATATCTTGATACGCTCCTGTGTGTTTGTGTATGTAAATTTTGTTTCTGTGATATATTTATTTGTTTGCTTGAAGTCTGTTCTTGCCTTTGTTTATACTTTGTTTTCTATATACTTATGCATATGTATTTATATATGTATACATACCTAAATATAATATATATTTACGTTTTTTACCATTTGTGTAGGTGTGATGTCATTGTTGTTGTCACTCATAAGACAAACAAAAGGCTTTTGAGAAGAGTATAAAGAATCAGTTGAAAGATAGAAAGAGAGAGAGAGAGAGAGAGTGGGGTGGACCAACATTTTCGTTGCGACAAATTTGTTTATTGAATTGAACAATTTTGGTATTTAAAAATCAATTAACTGCATAGAAATGCAATTAATATGTAAAATTACGCAAATCGAATTAAAACCTATTCCATTGATTGGTTCTTATTTCCAGCTGTGAAGCTATAAAAACAAAAAACTAATACGGGAACTACGTACATTGGGGTGGATGTATATAGGAGTATTTTTTATACCCTTCTTTCAACTTTTCCACATTTTGTAATGTTTGAGGTTCATTACTCCATTAATGGGAATATAAAGATGCTTCATTCCCTTGAAATATCTTTAGGTATTATTCTGTTACCTTACATTTTTTTACCATAAATGAATCCACTCAATCTAAGGGATTAATTTTAATATATGTATCTCAATGTTTACATATTTATGAATTTATATCATTAATAACAAGGATTTATATAAACGTAAATAGATAGAAATTCCAAACAGTTTTCAAACTTGCTTTCCTAATTCTGATTGAAATGTCCAAGATTTTTGTATTCAAATCTAAGTTGGAAAAAATGTTAAACTTAAGTTCCGCTTACTGTTTTAGCCATGGGCTTAAAAACAATTTGTTTTTAATCCTAACGAATGATATTTAATTGTTTGCCCTTTGGCAACCATAAAATTTCTATAAGCATATTTTCTCGTACAATATTCTGATTAATTGCAAAGAACAGATCTTGTAATTAAATGATAATATGTATTGAAATTATGACTATGACTTATTTTGTTTTGCAACATACTGAAAAATAGTAGAAAAATATGTAGTAGGAATAACGATTCCACTGACTAGTGTTGCCTTGCTCATGAGTGAGTAAACAATAAAGAGGTTGTTTACTAAACTGTTTAATAATATACAAAAAGTCAAATAAAATACGTAATTGATCAACTGAGAAATGTAGTGATCAACTGAATAAGTGGGCAATTGAACAACTGAGTGAACAGCAAAATGAACAATGTTTACCTAACACTACCATTGACTAAAGGCGACAATTTGGTATCCGACTAATTTAGCTCAGAATCAAAGACAAGAACAAGCCTCCAAAATGGTGTGTTATATGTTTATGTCCAAACAGAAGAACTGAGGTTTGTCTTTTTTACGTTTGTTTTTTATTTATTAATCTAAAAATGAATTTTGGTTGATTAAATTTTTATATGTTCTTTAAAAACCTTTTTAAACCAGTTTTCCCATCTTTTATATCTCTAATGTCTAGACTTTCCCTTACAAAACTCAGTGCAAAAAATGTCACGAGCTCAATTAATGCTCCTGTTGTTGTTGTTGTTGTCATTATGTATTTTGTTTTATTTTTAAATGTAATTTATTTATGCAATTCTAGCAAAGCTAAGCAAAAAAAAAAAAAAGCAAAAGACAAAAAATCCAAAAGAACAAAGTAAATTAAATATGACTAAGCTCAATTCAACAATGTTTGCACTTGGCTTGGAAATGTCAGTCAGTTGTTGCGGAAACAGTTTTTTATAATGTATCGCATGTTCGATTTGGTGTGTATTTGTTTTCATTAATCGCTTGAATTTTTAATATAAAATATTTCTACTTTCTGAACATTTAAATTTCTAGTTAATCCCCTCATAACACATATGTACGTACATATATCGTTTCTTGAATTACCTACAGTGATAATGATAAACGAGCTGTGTGGGATAATGACAACCCATTTGTCACCTTTCAGTGAATAAACATTATACAATATATGACGTTTTTCGTTTTCTAATTTCATTCAGTTATCAATGCAAACAACTTATAAAACATAAAAATTATATAGCAACTAATATTTATTCATTATGAATTCTCAACAAATTCTTATTCAAAAGCAATATTTTTATTTCTGAATGGGATTTGTTTTACAAAAATAATGTATAAAAACAGCGAGTTCCTTTTCGAATCATCCTTTCTTAGTTTATTTTTCTAAACATTTTTACAAAATGCCTTGAATCCAAAAATGACATTGTGTAATACTTTTGTCTTCTTTATTCAATCGACTTTAAATTTTAAAACTTAATAAGATTTTCACATTTATAAATACATACATATGGACATAATTGTATGTAGAAAATTATAGGTTTTTTGCATTATTCCAAGAATAACATGTGTTCTATCTATGCGATCTTATTAAAATTTGTGGGATATGATGTTCTACATTAAAACTGTGTCATTAGTAAATTTGTTAAAGATACACCCACTCTTTCATGGAGTTTTCATATGGTACTAACAGATCTAGTGGGCGTATCCGAACGAGTTTCATACTTTTTCTCAGGCAGGTAATAAATAGCTTAAATACAAGTTTCATTCCAAATTGGCGACCTAAAGTGCATACGCACGGACAGACGGACATGACTAAATAGACTCAGCATCCTATGCTGATTAAGAATATATATATATAGACGATTATAACGATGCCCATTACAGCAATATTATAACGATACTGTCAGGATGGTTTGTTTGGTTTTCATACAAACTTGTATGGAAGCATAATGGATAAAGATATTTGGCATTATGGAAAAAAATGTCCAATTACTCGTAATTTGTAAAATAAAATTTCTGGAAAAATAAAAATTTATGTTAAAAACCTATTTTTGTGTCAAGTTGTTTGTTAATGTTGAAATTTGGGTACGTATTTGAAAATTTTGCTCATATTAATTAAATTAAAATATTATTAAATCAACTTTGGCAAATCCATTTTATCGATTTCAATTAAAGACAAAAACCTGTTCCTTCCCTGTTTTCCCTTGATCGTTGAGTTTGTTTGTCAAATTTGTAATAAAAAACTCAATTGTAAACGTGCATTTTATTGCATTTTTGCACTCCACTTTGCAGTTCACTTGTAAGAAACAGCTGACATTATTATAAAGAAAATGTCTATATAAATTCAAGCTTATGAAATTTGGGAAACTATTTTCTCTTTAAATGTTCTTTCGATAAATATCTTTGATATTTAGTAACAAAAATAAGTAGTTATTATAAGCAGTAATAATAAAACTTTTATTTTTTAAACGAAAATTCCATTTAAAACTTTCGTCATGGATTTCTCAGTTCCGAAAACATTTTTTCTAGTATTTGAGTAGTTTCAGGTACAAAGAAAATACAGAATATATGCCCTTTAATTAATGGCAACGGTTAACCGCAAATTCATTTCGTAGATTTATATATTATCGAAAATTCTAAAATGGAAACATCTAATTTACTTTAACGGGTTTTTCTTAGTTGCTTCTTTTCACTAAATAAATTAACAGGTTAATTCCAATTTTTCGATTGTGTTTCACATATATATTATCTACCTATACACATACATATGTATATGTATGCATGTATATTCTGTATCCTATCGATCTCACTTTTGTCTTAACACTTTTGCGGTTGTTGCCAACTCAAAATAAACAAAAAAAATATATATCAAAAAGAGAGGGAGAAAAAATAAAAGCCACGGCGAGAACAAGTTTCCGACATTGTAAATGTTTAGCAGTAAATTAACAACAATTTAATTGAACAATTTTTTTTGTTGTTGTTGCTGTTTTTTCTCTTATTTCTTTCTCTCTGTCTGTCTATGTTGTTTTTTTTTTTTTTTTTTTGTTTTTGTGTTTGCGTGAGTCGATGACGACAACGACGACGACGACGTCAGCAGCGGGCGGTAAAAAGTCACAAAAATCAATAGAATAATAAAAAATTGAAAAGGCATTTAATAGATGTCAGACGGCACGCGATTTCATGTAGTTTCGCATTTCCATCTTATTTTTTTTTTATAGATCGATAATCATGACCATAGATACGACAAAGTATATCTGCCTACATATGTACATATATAAAAAATGTACGAAACGTTTCAAAGATATCATTTTGCTAATTTATCGCATCGCGAAAAACACATTTACACATTTCCCAAATATTAAATGTTAACCTGAAAAGTTGAAATCGTTTTATTAAAAATAGACATTTTGAATTGTTATTATCAGCATTCAACTTGTCAGGCAATTCTTCATTTTCTTAATGCCAGCCAGGTAAATAAGAAATAGGCAACGATGACAAAATTCTTTAATTTTGGGCAAAAATATTTACATAGAAATTCTCAGGTGGATCAAAGTTGTTTTTGTCAAATAAATAAACTATAAAAATAGAAATTACCACCGCCAGAGAAAAAAGAACAATTCAGGCATAGAAATAAACTATGAATTCAAACAGAATATTGAAAATGATTTTATTTTAACTTTTGCTTAATTTTAAGTTAATGAAATCAATTCAAGAAGCTTTTAAAAACAAAATAAAAAGGTTTATAGTCGATGGTCGATTCATCAGCGAACGAACAACATATTTTTTTTCAAGCAGAACAAATGCTTCTAAAGTCTTTTTTAATAGAGCTGTAAGACGAAGGCTTTTCAAAAATATGATTTTATGGCTAGATCAAAAAAATAAGGATTTTTCTACACTCTTACTGTCAATTCATTCATGAAATCCAATGACGGAAAGATCTCACTTTTTTTTGTGTTATTGATATTGACTCTCTGCCAATTGTTTATGACGCTTGGGTAAATGTTTACTTTGATAGAATCTGTGCTACCGACAGTAGTATACCGAATCAAATTTTTCTTCGAATTTAAATTCATAATGATTAATATTGTTTTAGGCCCAAGTAGTCAAGGTAAACATTATCACCCTTTGCCAATGAAATCAATTACAGTAAAACCTCTCCTTGTGAATGCCTTCAATTAAATTTGTCTTACCAAAAAGGATTTTTCACAAAAAAAAAAAAAAACATATTGCCAAAAATCGTTTGGTGAATTTGTAGTGTGAAATTCGATATTATTGGACAGAATTTAAAAAAATATTATTAGTTTATTTTATAAAATGAATTTTGTGTAAAAACATTTTTTCCAGTGGCAGAGTTGAAAATCGTTTTATCTCAAAAGTCTATTTTTCGAAGCATTTAGCATGCTATTTCATTTATATAACAGCTATATAATATAGTCATCTGATCTTGGTAGAATAGTCATTAACATTTAAACTTTATTAAACATTAAAAGAAGTCAAGGTTATATTATATAATCCGATCCGGCTGAATCCTTGGACAGACGGGCGAACACCTTCCATAGTTTCGAAAATATATAGAAATTTTAACTGTATTTGAAAAAACAATTGCTTTTTTATTAAAAGCAGAAATTCAATTACTTTTCTTCTTAATTCAATGAGTGATTCGCATCTCGGTTTACAGTGGGAAAAAAAGGGCTTGAAGTGATTTAATGTAAACATATGAAATTCATTAGAAACACCAACTTTTAATCATACATGGTCATGAATGAATTAATTTAATCCATTGAAACACAATTCGAAACGTTTTGCGGTTAAGTTTCATTTTTCTGTTTATTGTTTAAACAAATGAAATTGTGATTTTTTTTGTTTTGTTTTTGGATATCCATACGTAGTTTATTTACATTCAAAAGTTGTTTACGATATTTAATTTGTTTAATTCTTAGTTTTGTTGTTGTATTCATTCCTGTTTTTTCTCTCTTTTTTTATACTCCTAATCTTTCATCGTATTTCTCTATTTCCGTATGTTTTTGCCGTATAAGCAGAAATTAAAAAAAAAAAAAAAAACAAATGGGGAAGAGAAAAACACAAAAGATCCAGATAAAATAAAATTTATTACGACTTATTTCCTTCTTTTTTGCCGGCTTGCTATCTACCGCACAAAATACTTGAGACTGTCAAATGCTAAATAATTTTTATCAGCTCAATTTATTTATATAATTAAGCAAACAAATTGGAAGAACAAAAAAAAAACAGTTAGGAAAAATTGTCTCAAAACCGGGTCGTCGCAATGTCTGCCATGGCAAAAAGAGAAAAATTCATAATAACTCATACAAAATGATTCATATGGAACCAGATGGTGATTCTCATCCGCGCCACAACTATAAAGTGAAAATAAAAGATCTTTGACACAACAAAAAAAAAACCCAAAAACCAAAAACTTTTTTTTTTGACTATTTGCCAAACGAGAAAAAGGCTTGACAATTTCTATTTCTCTTTTGTGTGTGGCAGATTTTAAAATGGATCGTTTAATTGCCACTTTTCCCCCCTTCGCAAAAAAAACCATGGTAATGCAATGATAGATTAATTTGTTTACGTTTTTCATAAGAACTATGGGTAGAATTTGGTTAGAAGTATTTCTATATGTACATAAAAATATATATGTACATATATATGCAGTTATATTGCTGCACTTGGCATTTGGCACATTTTCGAATTAAATTGAATTGAATTGAATGCAATTCAATTTGATATGCCTTGAAAAAAAACACAAGTATGTATGCATGTTGACACATGCTTAGCTATATAATTTTATTCTTAGAATAATAGAAATTTTTTAGAGTATATTTTTAAGGTAAAAATATATTAATTGTAATCGGGAGGGCCGGGCCTGTTTGGCGGTTGTATCTACAGAAACTATATTCAATTTTTCAAACGCCTGTTATATAAGCCGGACGGTTTTAAAAAGGAAAGACCTGCTTGGTTTTAAGACTCTTTGATTTTCTAGAAGCGTAGAAGTAATTGAATCCTTCCGAGCATTTATTGTTAGTTAAACTCAGTTTTAATTTATTAGGAGTATATAAAGTTTACCTTTCTATATTTTTCCTTTACGTAGATTTGTAATTGCCCTTGTGAAAAAAGTTAAGTCACAAACTTAAGCATGTTGTATATATTACTTGCATAATATGTATATATTACATATGTACACAGGCCACCTAAGATAAAGAGTTAAGTTCTATTATCCGAACGCTTTTTAAAAGTAGTTTTACATTATATATATATATTTTGGGATATAGAGTTTACGATTAAGTACATACATATATTTTCGGGTATAAGGGTAAATTGCCCATTCTCCTTGCGAAATTCCAGGATGTGTCCCGGCGTCTCAACTTCACACGAAATTGTCACGGTTTTATAAAATCGTATTAAACAAAAAATCGGTGGTCAGGTTGAGAATATAAAGCAATATTTGGAAAGGAATTAAAAGCCAGTCGGAAGAATAAAATTGAGTTCAGCCTCTCTATCCTTCACTCTAGGTAAAGGTATGGTTGAAATATTTATTGTCTTTCGACTGACACAAAAATTTTGATACTACAACATCTGAAACAAAGGCAAATGCGGCGCTTTTATAACAGGACAAAACCTCAAAAAAAATCGATCTGAGTATTCGGATTTGCGTACTTCAAACAAAATCAAAAGTGTATTCTCTGTCTTTTTTTATTTTTTTTGTTATTTAATAAAATTACCCACTTTATGATTTGATTTATTAAAAGAAAATATAATATAATATATATACATTTATATTATATTCATATAAATGCATTGTATTTGTTTCAATTCTTTCAAAATTATAAGTCTTTTGCGACCATTTCTAAGATTTGATTGCCTATATAATAAAATTAGCAATTACAACGATTGTTTGCATATACAATTATATTTTTGTATAAGAATTTTATTTTGATTTTCTGGACTTTTGCCTAAAATAAATATCATTTACTACTATAAATATGATAATTTTATATTATAATGTCGGTTTCTTTTTTTCAAATTCAATATCTAGCAAAAATTAAAGAGAAAAGAAATAGAAAATTGTTATCTAAATATAGATGAGAAAATGAGTTTGCAAATTACAAGTTCACGATTTGTCATCTCCGGCCAGTCAAAAGAATTGCCGCACAACAATTTGTCTATGTCTTCTCACTAAGTACTGTGTCTGAGAGATGATGCCGACAATCATCATAATGATGATGATGATGATGATGATGATGGTGATGTGATGATGATAATGATGATGATGACGTTGATTTCGCGGAGGTCTCTTGATATGATGGCTGATAATGTCAGCGAGAAGCCAAGGGAAGGGGGGCGGCTGTGTCGCACGAGCCACTTTACCATATTTGAGCATAGTTTATTGTAGACATCTCTATACAATATATATGTAGACTGAACAAATGTTTAGTGGGCTTGCCTTTTGATATGGGCGACATTTTATTGCCTGAGAGGGGGGAGGGGCGTTTATTGACTCAACAATTTCATGTTTCGCTTTTTTTCGTACCATTTTTGTTGATTGAAATTGGCGATCGATAAATATTTGATACGGATATAATTAGACATATGTATAATGTGTATATCAAGACAGAAATATAAGTAATTAAATTGATAATAGACTACAACAAAAACAATCAATTGGTCTAAGAATTGAAAAAGCTTTAAGATATCTATTTATAGACTGTGAATTGACTCAAATAGTCTTGTAATTATTTAAAAAGTCACAACTAACATTAAAACTTAAATGTAGACGCAATTTAAATTGTGAGATATCCTAATTATTTTTTCTTAGAGTTTTTTAGAGTTCGAGATGATAGTCTCTGGATTTTTCGAATATTCTTGAGCAATTTTAATTGGGATGCAGAATACGATTTGATTTATGTAAAAGCTATAGGCAATTTCGACTACCTATTTCCCAAATTTCGCTTGCTGAAATTTTTAAACCAATTCGATTTTTATTTTATGTTTATTTGTAGTCTGCCAAGCGAAAAGTATAAATGAGATTGAGAATCAATATGTACAATCCTGCCAAAAGCATCATACGGAGCCACTGAAGAACGTAATGGATCACCTAAAGTTTCTGGATTTGCATCAGACGCGACAAAATCTACTATCGCTTAAGGGAGTTCAGTTGACTCCCAATGACTGTGAGGCCATCGAGGAGCTGTTTAAAACGGTAAGGAAACAAAGCACTTCCAATTACCTAATCCTAAATTTTCTTATATCTATTTTTTTGTTTTCCTTCAGTTGCAATACAAGGCCATTGATCTCTCTGAATGCCCCTTGGATGAGAGCTGCCTGAGTGCACTCTGCCAGATAATTGAATACTATGAGGCTGCCAATGAGTTGGACATTTCGTATAATAGAGAAGCCATGACTAAACGCAGTTGGGACTCATGCGCCTATATGGTGGAACGTAGCCAACAGTTGCAATTGCTCAATGCCGAAGGCAATCCCATCACAATGCAGGGGGCCGAACATCTTGGTAGAGCTTTGCGTTCCTCGTATTTACATACCCTCAAGCTGGAGCACTGTGGTCTTAGAGGGACGCCATTGGTAAAATTATGCACTGGATTGTATCACAATAAAATGCTCAAAGAACTGTGGATGGGCTACAACGATCTGGATTGTGTGGATGCCCAGCATATAGCGGATACATTGAGATTTAATCATAGCATCGAGCTAATTGATATAAGCAATAATAATATCAGAGATGAGGGGGCCCAATATCTGGTGCAGGCTTTAATACTGCAATCGGCAGAACTGGAACGTCGACTGGGCGCATTGAGGCGAGCCCGAGCCATTGAGGTGGATGATGGATGTGGTTCACCGACAAAAGAACCGGAGCCAGAGTCCCCTTTAAATGCCGCCATACTGAGTCCGATTCCATCAGTGCCAGAGCAAGATAGTCCTCCAAAAGCTGAGTTAAACAATGAGGCCATCACCGAAATTGTTGTTGTTACACCTCAAAATTGTCCCAAGAAGGAGCAGGAGACATTGTTGCAGCCTGCCACCACTAATACAATTCCCACTCCCACTAATCCTCCCGGGGGAGTCCTCATCGACTTAGACACCGATTCCAATGATCTCGATGATGATAATACCGAGGATACTGTACGCACTGTTAAAAATTCCACACAAAATTCAAGCGGGGGCCAATCCATGCTGGACAAACTGCTCTCAATGAATAGCGATAGCAGTGGCAGTGATGAGGCCCATTCAAACATATCCACCGATACTCTGGCTGCCTGCTGCTCCGAGGATATAAGCGATATTAGCAATGAAATTTTCCCATCCGAAGTGAAAGATCTCTCAATAGCAACAACAACAAACGCAACATCAACAACAACAACAACAACAGGAACATCAACAGAAAGTGGGGCAATAACAAACTCCAATTCCAGTTCAGAATCAACTGCCCCACCACCAGAGGAAACTGAACCGACGATAGTCGTAGCAGATGTCATGGCTCCCCCAGCCGAAGATAGCCCAATCATGGAGAAGCTGTCTCCAAATCAGCAAAAGCAACAGCAAAGTTCCCAAATCGAACGCAACTTATGTGGTAATAATAACTAGACTTAATTTAGATAGTACAAAAATCTATTGTACTTTTTACAAGTAGGATTAATTAAACTATTTTGCTATTTCACAGATATTACTCCCTCAACAGAGGCTAAACCCGTTGAACCCAATGAAACCTGTGTACAGAATAACAACCACAACAACAGCAACAACAACAACGCCAATAACAATTACAATAATAATACAATTCAAATAGATGCAGCTGGTATTCCAGCGCCCGAAGCCAGTCCCAGTGGTTGCTCCAATTCATCACCCATTTACGAGGTGACAGCCGAGGAGAGCGATTGCATCAACGGTGGGGCCAGTAATGGAGTAGGCTCAGGTGCAGCATCGCGTCCCTTAGATGTAAATAAGAATGCCAATGTGGCAGTGGACGATTTCGAAGATACCCACAGTACGGATTCGGCTTTCGAGAGTGCTTCCGAAGGTGATATTAGCAGACATTTGCCCGATGAGTTTAGTCGTCTGTCGGTATTGCTGGAGAGCACCAGACTCGATGACAATATGGCCAAGGACGCGACCATTGAGACAGCTACCATAGCATCAGAGTCCACCGAGTGTTTACTGGAGGCCCAGGAGGCAGCAGCAACCCCATCCTCCACACCTACGCCCAAGGAGGACGCAACATTCCTGGCCCCCAAAGTGACCATAGCTGAGGAATGTCTGATTAAAGAGAAGGATGAGAGCAGTCCTAGTCCACGACCGAGTCCAACGCTCACGCCGCCGCCCCCATCCACATCGCCGGGAGGTGCTGGCATTGGCCTCAGACGCACTGAATCCAGTTGTGCCTACCTAAATCAATCCACACGCAATCGTTCCCAGAGCTCCGACAGCCTGTCCAGTGATACTTCACTCGATGGCATTGCCAACAGCGGCATTGCCGAGAAATTGACCAAAAATGATACGCTCTCCCGCCGCCAACTGGCCGATGCCAATCTCGAAGCCGCACAACGTTCGCCTAGTGGCCTGAAGGCTCTCACCTTGTGGAACAATAACCTAACCAAAAATTGTGCCGCCAACATAGCCGAACTGCTGGAGACGACCACTTCGTTGGAGCTGCTTAATATAGGCAAAAATTGTCTATCCAATGAGTTTGTCTCGATTATTAAGGATAGTCTGACCAAAAATCAAACGCTTACCACTCTGGGCCTCCAAAGCGCCCATCTTAGTGCCAAGGGCATTGAGATATTATCCTCCATTCTGACATTCGGTGGCAACAGCAAGCTCCAGCGCATCGATATCAGGGACAATAAATTGGAGGTGGAGAGTCTGAATATTATTGCCGAGGTGCTCAAATCGAATAAGACGCTAACTCAAATCGATATCAATGATGAGCCCAAGCGCCTAACGGTAAGTTATAATTCAAATCGATGCCATTATTAAATTTAATTTTAATTCCTAACATAAATCCCAGACATTTTCAGATTCTAAAGTTGAGTTTATCTAAAAGTCAATCTTCAATGGATAAAGCTTTTACAAAGTGAATAGCTGAGATATAAATAATAACTCAAACTATTTTTGGTATACTGTAAATCTATTTGTCTGTTTCGAATTGCCGATATAAAAGGCAAAACGCCCTAAATTACTTAAAAAATATATTTAAAAATTTGTTTATTTGTACCAAACAGAAGAAAGAAACTAAAAACAGAAGAAAACACTTTTTTTTTCGATTTTTCAATTACCGATAATCTTTAATTAATTTGATGAGATTAATCAAAATAATTCACACAAATTTGTAAGGTTTCAAATTTGTAAAAACATTGCAAAATTCGTAAAAAAAAAAAAAAAACGTTTTTATTTAGACTGATTTAGCATAAATGCAAAATTTTTCGTACTTTCATTAGTATTACTTTATTGATTAATTAATATTATTTAAATGGATATAGTTCTAGAATAACAAAATAACAACAGAAAGTCGGATATGGTTAAACTATTTACTTTATTTTTAATCTTAATAACCAAGTTTGGTATTTTCCGAAAGAATAAGATGTCACATATAACGTGCAGGATTAAGTCAGGGCTGAGTTTTCTAGTTCATATTGTAAATTAGAAGATTAGAATAAGTTACAACATGAATGCATTATTATGAATTAATTTTTTCTTTATTTTAATGTCTTTAAGACTGCATTTTGTTCAATTTTCCCAACGATTCCAAAATGTTGTATCTCAATTAAATCAGAATTCAGCCTATTTTTAAATAACACAATATTCTTCGATCTTTAAATAAATTATTTTGCGAAAAATGACAACAAATTTAGTACTCTCCAAGCAGCTTAAAAGACATTGTTCTAACCTCAAAATAAGGATATGCTTTTTTAAAATACATACTCCAAAAAGTAACTTAATAAGAGCTTTATAAAATTAAGGTTTATTGGAATACCTTGTTCTTGATAGGCAATTTTCATTTCATTTGGATGTATAATCAATAAAGTGTCAATGTATATTTAAAATTCAAGTTTCAATTTGAATTTAAAACCATTTAATTGAGATATCACTTTCAAAAAATTTCGCAAAGATTCAGATTAGCAATGTTACAAATTTTGGAGAATTTTGTAAACACTTCAAATTAATTTTTTCAGAATAATATTTTGGTAATTGAATGATCAAAGTTCTCTCTTTGATCTAATTTTTTTAAATCAATTAAATTATAGAAAATCATATCAAATAGTAGAAATTTTTTGTAGAATTTTACAGCCTTTCACTGGGCATTAGCCCTTACTATAAATTCGGAGCTAATTATAATCATATAATTACCTGTATATGCATGATATTACGAAAACTTTTGTCATTATCTATTGAGATTGACATTTATTTGATCTTTCGGCCCTGCAATCTAGCCGAATTGAAAACATATAGTTAGTTGTGTTATGTGTTCTTGAATTGTTAATTGTTTATTTAGTTAGTATAATTGAATTGTTAACTGTTTATTTAGTTAGTATATATTTTTGAATATTATTTTGATTTTTGAATACTTTTCATTTACCTAATTTGAAATCATTTTCATTTCCATTCTCGTGTTGTTACTGTTGTTGTTGCCTCCTGTTGTCTCTCTATCTCTCTATCATCTTTGTTCTCTAAAGTTACCGATAGTGCCGATAGTAAATGTAATACCGCCAACACCATTGCCCCAGGAGAGCGTAAGTAGAAATCCTCCTCCTCCATAAACTCAGTTCATCGTAATCTAGATTTTACAATAATTCTCAATAATCTGCTACTCCCCCAACTGTCTCTCTCTCTCTCCCTATCGCTCGCTCGTCACCTTTGCCTTTGCCTTTGCTTTGGCTTCGGCTTTGGCTTTGGCTTTGCCTAACAATGCTAAACTAAAACCTGACAAAGCACTTCGCCGCCTTGATCTATTGAACAAGTTACAGAATCACCAGCTAATCTTTAATTGAGCACTAGACTAAAAAAAAGAAGAAAATGTTTATCAATTCCCAATGTATGAACCAATTGTGTGTTTCTTCTTTTCTTTTTGGCATCTTTGCAGATTGGAAGCGATGCCCATTTGGATTACACACGAGTTCTCGGTACTGTGCGCTCACTGTGCTCGCGAAATGAGAAAATGCAAGCCCAGGAGCTGGCGGAGAAGACGACGGCGAACGTGGGCAGCTTGAGGAACAATCGTTGCCGCGGTGGTTACTACTTGGGATCGCGGAAGATCTCGCTGACCTGCCACAGCCGACCACTGGTTGATGCGAGAACGGGAACAGTGACCGCAGCTGCAGCAGTAACCACCGCCAATCAACTGGAGGTGAAGCGTAAAGCGACGGCACAAACAACGACAAGTTCTCGCCTCCGCTCACCGGGTCCCAGTCCGCCCACGATATCGCCGTCATCCTCGCCCAATCGCAGCCGATTTCATGTGTCGCGTGTAACAGAAGTGGGTAGTACTCTAGCGCAGTTGCCGCCGGCCAGCAGTTGCATGTCCATACCCACCATTAGTTCACCAGGAAGCGTTGGAGGAGCAGACAGTGCTGGTGCCTTACCGACATCAAGTTCCCTGCCAGCCATGGCATCTGTTTCCTCATCCACACAGACCATCAAACGACTCTCAGTGTCACCGCGTTCCCGTTTCCATGTCTCTCGCATCTATGAGGATCCCAAGGTCCCAGTAGGCAGTCGACAATTGCCTCCCATAACGCCACATACACCTCCCTTGGATTTGCCACCCACGCCCATGCTAAAGTCAGCTCGCAAAGCAATTCAAGCGGCTCAATGCGAAATCGAGTCATCTAAACCTCTGACCTCCACCACCACCGCCACCAACACAACCACCAGCAGTGTGGTGATTATAGAGCCACCTCTTGATGACGCACAACCGATTAATAGTACAAATGGCCAGGAGGAGTCTGAATCTGCTGCAGGTGTTGCTAAACTCTCACCGACTACGACCAACTCTTCCAGTTCGAGTTCCACCTCACCCATTACCAGCAGCGAGATAACCGACTCTTCGTCCACATCATCGTTCACCTCGTCATCTTCGCCCTCCTTCACCGCCTCCAAGCCATGTCCTCTGGCGGTCTTTGGTGACAACGACATAACCCTGACCAAAGAATCAGCTGCTGTGGTGGCTCTCTCCATTAATCCGGAACCAGCCCCAGCCCAACCACCACCCCCACCACCAGCATCAGTAACGCCCGAGCAGCAGCACCCAGCCCGTGCAAGGAAAACCTCGTGGATAGCAAATCCTTCAGCAGTGGACAAATTGCTAACTCTATTCAATACGGGCACAATATTTCAGCGCAGCTCCTCGCCGGAGTCAAAGCCTCAAACAGCTCAGCCACCTCCATCAACAACCACGAATAACGCACAGAGTATGTTTCTATTTTAAATCTACACCGAAAGCTGAGGAACTTTAAACTGAATTCCCGTTTAAAAATAATATTTTTGAATATTTCATTCATTAGAAAATTATTTAATTAGAATTAAATGTTGATACATTTTTCATTAAGCAGAGGTTTTCTAATCAGTGGAAACTTTCTTGTATTCCTCATATTTAACTTCATTTAGACCTGAAATGAAAAGGATTTAAAGAGTATTATAGTTAGAGTATTCGGTAGTAGTTAAAGAAAGAAATTTAATTTCAAAATATTAATTAGACCTGTTCTTCCTTTCGAATTGGTTTTAAACTCAAATCGGTTTAAGGCAATTTCAAACACTTTCCGTTTTTCAAACAGTAAGTTTTGTAGGTTTTCAAAAATTATAAATTTTTTAAAATTATATTTAAATTAAAGCGAATTACATAGTCAATTAGACTTTAAGGATAAAATACTGTTTTATCCGCTTTAACAATATCTTAATTTGAGAACAAATTTCGTATGATTAATTTTGTAAAACATTTATAAAATTTAAATTCAACATTTTTGAAATTGGGTTAATAATAAAATCGTTTTGCTATTGGCAATTCAAATATAATATTTTTTGTAGATAAATCATGTCTAAATGGCAAATGATTCGAAAAGAATCTATCGAATTTTTCAAAAATACTTTTAAAAATGCAGTCCTCGGTCGATAAGTTGTCTAAGTGGCCCAGTCAATTAGGCAACTGAACAACGAGTATCCAGGTTCGAATCCCAGGCTAGTGTATGTATGTATGTAGTTTTCGTCTAAGCCAAAGGCCTGAGTTGGTAGTGCTTTTAAAAATATAGTTAGGTTGATAGGTTTAATAATAATATTAATAATAACTTTTAATAACTTCTTTGTCTCGATTCGAGTATTAAGTTTGTAAATTTAGTTTACCCAGCTTAATGAAAAACGATTTTAAAAAATTATTCTCGCATTTCCATAATTTTTTTTGGAATGTTAATAGATGTGGGTTCCATTTTTAAATTAATTTAGATTTTCATTTGACCTTTTTACCAACTCACAATTTTTCTAAACTTTAATTTTCGATACAAAATTAAATTAGAATAACAGGCTGGTATTTATACAATTGCACTGCAATAAAACTTCAAATTATTAATTAATTATTATTTCGTTAACAGATACAACCAACAACACAATTGCTGGAAGCGGTGGACTTGAAATGCAAGGGCAAATTCAAAACTCTTCAATATCGGTGACACGTAAAACCACACCACCTTCTATTTGGAGTTGCAATACAAATTCAGCATTAAATCAAGGAGACACGGGATCCAATGCCGCAAGCACCTCATTCCTGGAGTCAGCCTCACGGCATGTTCGGGATTTTGGGAAGCAAGTCTTCCGCCAGAATCTGTCGTTTAATAATAGTTGCGATTTAGTTGCTGCCGCAAACTCAAACACTGATGGCAATACATTGTCCTCGGTGGCACCAGGCGGTACAACTTCATCGTCATCATTATCATCGACAAGCGCCGAGATGCCAACATCGCCGGCGTTGTCACTGGAATGCCATACAGTGCATATGCCATCTAGTCTGAAGCGAGAGCTCAAAGAGAACATTTCCCCAGAGCACACAATTAATGAGGAGACATTGCATACCCTGCAGAAATTCTCACGTATGGAGGATGTGACGGTGGCGGCAACTACAGCAGCAGCAGAGGATGCCGCTGAATTGGGTGACATTGAGATTGTTATGCATAGCGAAGTGGCCGATTGTCTGCCAGTGGCCGAAAAACAGCAACCGCAACAACAACAGCAGCAGCAGCAGCAGCAACAACAACAAGCAGAGGATTTGGCAGCGCCACAAACTACTGTGTAAGATGTGTTGTTGTTGCTAGTTGCCAGGACATAAGGACCACAAATGTGACGTGTGCAATTGACAATGTTGTGCTCGAGCTAAACTAACAATCGATAGTTTAAAAACGTTTGATATATCCAAATTGCGTTAAGTTAATCTATTCTTTGAGTAACTCGTTTATTTATTTATATTTTTTCCAAAACATTTAATCATTTTGATTTAAATTCTTTTATAATCGCAACATACTTTAATTTTTTTCAAAATTAAAGTGTCAAAATTGCATGTAAAAGAAATTGCGTTCGAAATTTGATGTCTCAAAGTTCGATAGATAAATTCTGAAACTGGAACTTGAAATATATACCGAAGGAACTCAACTTTTTAAAGGGCTCAGTCGGTTCGATTTATCGAACAAAATTCATTTGATTAAACTATCAAAGCAAACACTGATAATGATTGAAAAGAATTTTCATAATATTAATGCAAAATACGAACAATTAAATAAATTATTTTAGAAGTAAAATTTTCGATTTGATTGAACAATTCAAAATTTTCAAACATTTCATTGGTTATCCAAATTTATAAATTGAATAAACTCTTGTTAAATATATATTCAAATCGACGCATTGGAGTATCGAACTATAAAATGGCCATAAATATTTGTTTGTAAAACTTCTCGATGTCCTTGTCGATGGTTAATTAGCTCAGCAGCAGGATACAACAACAAATACGCAACCCACCCAGCATTCCCATGTCTCTCCTTTATTTTATATATATACCCCAACCCGCCTTGAAAAAAAAACAAAACAAAAATGGGAAAACCAAACACAAAAATAACAAAAAAGAAATAAGGAAACGAATGGGTTTCAACCCCGCCCCTCCGGCCCACAGCAACAAAAACAAATACCAACAAAAAATGAAAAACAAGTACACAACATTTTTTTTATTAACGTTTTTGTTTTATTTTTATTATTATTAGTATATTTTTTTCTTTTTGGTTAAATTCATTTTAAGTTTTATATATATACAAAATACTTATGATAAATGAAAACAAACAAAAAAATATATATAAAAATATATTTTAATGATAAATACGGCATATGAAAAATGCTGAATTTAAATTAAAAACAAAATTAAACTGGAAACTTCGATATTGTATAAAAAACAAAAAAAAAAAACCAATTACAAAAAAAACACACACACAAATGGTACACTTAAAAAATAAAAAGAATAAAAGGCAAATTGTTGTTGTTTCCCCACTTTTGGCAATTTGAAAAGTTGTAAAACAAAACAGAAAAGAAAAAAAACGAAAATGTAAATCCGAAAATTTGCAAAAACAAAAAAAAATGTTGTACTTATAATTTTTTTAAATGATCAGGCCAAGATACTTTATGTTGAAATATGCAATACTTAAGTTAATCAAACATCAAAGAATATTGAAATATCAAGTGCTTAATTCTACCTTAAATCAAATGGAATAAGCCACTTTTAATATCAGGTCCAATATATGTATGTATATATATATATATATCTGTATATATGATTTCTTATTTTTATTAAAATAAATTTTAATTATTGAGCATGACTGTGAAGTATAATACCAATATCTAGGATAAAGAGATGGGAAATGTTAATCTTACGTTCTAAATAATTGTACATACATATATAGAAATATTTTAAAAAGAAAGCAAGATTGCAAGGTATTTGCATTTCCTTCATTTTCATCATTTTGAATTATTCAAAATTGATTAAAGTTTACAATTTTAAATTATTTAACATTTGTTTTGAAATGAAGTATTAAGAAATTGGTATCAGCTTCATATCACGACATTTAAAGTACTTAATTCGGAAAACATTCAGATTTGCATATATACTGATATGTATATTTGTATATATATACCTATATAAAGATAAAAAGAGAGAGACGCAAAATATTGATTGATAGTCGATATTTATTGTATAATTAGCCCACCAGTCAAAATAATCGTTAATACATTTCACAAAAAAAGAAAAGAAAACAAACAAACAGCCCAAAATATATCCAATTGATCTCATTATGTGATATTTGTCGTAGTGCCCAAAACGTTCACTGTACGTACATACACAGATACAAAGAAATGTATCTGCATCTATAACCAAAAGCTATATACACAAGTTAAGTGCATACATTAATGGATGCGCAAGACCCGCCCGAACACCCCGCCCCCCCAAAGCACCCATCCCTCATTCATTGTTGTTATACTAACTAATTACAACTTTTCAAATTGCTCGATTTTTGGGATCATCTGATAACTTGCCACTTACAAAGTAATTCATATATTTCCTGTAAATATCGCGTGTGTGTACTCTATTTTACGATATAAGTTTTGGGGATCGTATAATCCCTGATCCAGCAACAGCATATAAACTATTTTACAACTAAATCTAAACTTTGAGTTTTTATTTCTTTGTTATGTGGATTTTATTTTGTTTTTTGTTCTCCACCTTATTATAATATATATATAAACTAATTGTAACTATATCAATGTAAGTAGTTAAAAACAAAAGAACAGAAAAATAAGTTGTTTATCTTCTTCTTTTTTTTCTTTGTTTTGTTTTGTTTTGTTTGCACTCAACAGTTTTTTCAAAATTTTATGCAATGCTGAACAATGTAACCTTTACCTTAATATTTCATCGTACTTAATTTACAAAACAAAAACTAAAATGAATGGTAGATTTTCAAATATATATATATATGTGTGTAAATTTGTGTGTATATATATTTTTAATTTTTTCTTCTTATTTTATATTATTCATTCTTTTGTGTTTCTTGGTACTTCACTATGATCCACTAAAAATTCGCCTTATAGCTAGAGATCTACACTATTCAGCAGTTATTTTTGTGAAATTTTGTGTTTTTCAAAATTATATTAAATACTACAAATTTATTATTGTGAAAAATTTTCAAAATGTATGAATGTATGAAAATTATAAATTAGTAAGAAAAGAAACAACACAAACAAAAAATTAAAAGAGAAAAAAAACGACAACAAATTACTAAACAATTTACTGAATAAATATTTGAAAGTTGTAATGAAATAATTAAATTTGGTTTTTATTTTTATTGTGCTGCATAAGAGTTGCAACAACAGATTGATTGAATATATCTATAAAGGGATATGCTTTTAGACCCATCCTCAGTATAGATGGAGCTCATCTGTTCAAGGTGGAAAACTTGTCCTTCTAAACAATATTCGTTTCGTTTTCTAAAATTTAAATATAAAACGGCAACAACTTGCACCAATTGGACAAATGTTATATAAATTTTGATATTGTGACTAAAAAAATTCTTTTGATTTCAGTGCGTTAAAATGTCGATTATATGTATTGGCTTTAAATATATTTAAATATACTAATTTTGAATGTTCTGCTAACGGTTCAATTACATCTGCATTAAATGATAAGTCAAAAATTTTAGAGGTAATTTCCTATTTTTATACCATACACCCATAGAATGAAATGGTATATTAAAGTCGCCAAAATGTAACAGGCAGAAGGAAGCTTTTCCGACCCCATAAAGTATATATATTCTTGATCAGCATCAACAGCCGAGAAGATCTAGCCATGTCCGTCTGTCCGTCCGTTCGTCCGTCCGACCGTCCGTTTCTCAACAACTATTCTAGCTAGAGACACCATAGTTGGTATAAATATTTGCTTAGTAATTGCGCACAGTTTTGATGTGTAAAGATTTTGCCACGCCCCCCTCCGCCCCCGTAATTTGAAAAAACTCGATTATCTCCCGTAATTTTCTACCTTGTGCAATCAAATGTAGCACACTTAAATTTGATACTAATGTCAAGCAAAATACCAAATTTGATCAAAATCGGAATAAAAATAGCCAAGTTATGCATATAAACGTTTTTCCAAATGGCCGGAAGGGGCGCTAGGGTGCTCGTATGCTTGAGTGAGCGAAATACTAAGATATGCTTGTAAAAAGCATGCAAACAGATTTTTTTAAAAATACGAAAATGCATTGGTTATTATAAATTTAAAATATTTGTTTTACTGGTGTATGGTATATCCAAGTCGGCGAGACGACTTACTTACTTCATTTTTTTTTTAATTCTGGCTACGCACGAAATGTTGGTGTTTCAATACTTTATTTTATCACATACAAATACAAGGTATTTTCAAAGACCTATTCTCTCTATACAGTGCCGGATTAGTTATTTAGCAGGATTGGCAAATCCTTCCCCAACTTCAGAGCCCTGTAAAAATGTTCGATCACTCAAATCACTTCATTTACCCACAATACAGTTAGTCAAATTTAATTTTGAAAATTCTCAAATACTCTTAACTCTGCGCATCTGTAACCTTTTAACCGATATTTGAACAAGATATTTCATTTTAATGGTATTAAACTTAAATTAAAAATTTTTAGAATAAATTCTTACTTTATTTATTAAGCAATATTTCCAATTTCCAAAAAAGCTGATGAACAGCAAAGTATTTCAATACATTTTAATTTCATAAGCTCTAATTTAGTCAATTTTTGAAGTATTTGAAAAATTCATGTCTTTATTTGTAAGTCTTTCAAATCTTTCTATCTTTCAAACTGCATTAAAATCCAGAGAACTGAATTTTCAATTCACACAATTCACACAAAAATTAGTCAGCAGGTTAGCTCCTTTTTTTTTGTTTTTTAATTTTGAACTTGATTTTCTCGGCTCCCAAGAAATTTAATAAAGAAATTTTTTCAGTAATTTGTTGGTTATTGTATTTAGATAATGACCCGTAATTATTGTCATGTCATCTTTCGACGTTTTTTTTTTTTACAGGTGCGTTTGAACGAAAAACGAAATGCTGGTTAAAAGTTTAGCCCGGTCTTTCCAAAATCTTTAATATTATAGTTAGACATGTGTATTCTTTGAAGAAGTTGTAGATCTAGGTAATCTAAGATAAACTGCATACCAAAAATTTTCATTTTAGCCCCAGAATTTGGTTAATCGAAATTTTGTGTTTTTGTATGATATTCTGACGTCCTTTGGTTTGACGCCGTTTTACGATACCAATTTAACCTAAAGTTCTTTCTTCTTAATCTAAGTCTTAATCGTATATATCATGATTTATAATAAAAAATGTGTCGTAATTAATTTTTGCCAAATATCTAAATTTTAAAATATGCTAAATTGCGATTTAATTAAAATGCAATTAATTTTTGAAATCGGTTAGAATTTGAACAAAATACAAAATAATCTAAAAAAGGTAGATTAAAAAATGTTTAAACAAAAAACACCATTAACTTTGCGAATCCTTTTCGAACGATTTTTGTGGATATCTAGTTAAACATTGTGATATCACAAATGGAATCCGATAAACTTATAGTTTGGATTTTAATTGCTACAGTTCCCGCGATGGCCTAATCCGGACCTGTCTCTATATTATTAACACTTTTATAAACTATTTGTTTTTTATTCAAATTCTCAAAACACTTTAATACGGAATGGAAATTTGACTTTGTCTGTATAAGAAACATTTGCTTTTGTAATTCTAAGATAGTAGTTTAATGTAATGATTTGATTCATTTTCCTAAGGCTTTCACTGGAATAAATTTTATTTAATTTTTTTTTTTAACACAATATATTTACACAACATAAAATATGAATCGCCGATTCTGCGCTGGTGGACTCAAGCTGAAATATCTAGAAGGTTGGAGTATAATAAGACATTATGTGGACCATGTCAGCAAGGATTCTCCAGACATCAAGGTGAGTGAAACGGCTAATCTTTACTATTGTATATGTTTATTAATCCTTTGTTCTCTTACTAGAAAGTTTTGGAGCTTAATTCCCGTGCGAAACGTCAGTGTCGCATGGTGCCCACTGCTCAGGTAAAGAAGGAACGTAAATTCTGGATGCGTGTGCGAGAGAGAGGTGCGAAGGATCGTCCCTCACTGCTTAACAATTTTGAGGATATTAAGGATACCACGCTATCGGAGAGAGCTGCCCTTAAGGAGGCAGCACGCTGTCTGAAATGCGCTGATGCCCCTTGCCAGAAGGCTTGTCCCACCCAAATAGACATTGCCCACTTCATTGGATGCATTGCCAATAAGAACTATTATGGAGCAGCAAAGGCTATATTCTCGGATAATCCCTTGGGGCTAACCTGTGGCATGGTGTGCCCGAATAGTGATCTCTGTCGGAGTAGTTGTAATCTCCATGCAACGGAAGAGGGCCCCATTAACATTGGAGGCCTGCAGCAATTTGCCACCAATGTGTTTAGACGCATGGGCGTTCGCCAAGTCCTTCCGCCGGAGGCCAAGAGTCTCAAGAATGCCGATAAAAAGATTGCCCTCGTAGGTGGTGGACCCACCTCGCTATCGTGTGCCTCTTTCTTGGCCCGGTTGGGTTACAAGGACATTACCATTTACGAGGAGAATGAATATGCTGGTGGACTGATTGCCTCGGAGATTCCGCAGTTTCGCTTGCCATTGGATGCAGTAAATTTCGAAGTGAATCTTGTTAGGCAACTGGGTGTTCAGTTCAAATATGGCGTGAAGCTGGGAAGTGAAGATTTGAGTGTGCGGAAATTACTGATGGAAGGTTTTGATGCTATTTATTTGGGCATAGGTCTACCAGATCCCATAACGTTGCCCATCTTTCAGGATTTGACTTCCCAGATGGGCTACTATTCATCCAAGACATTTCTTCCCAAAGTTTCCAGTGGCTCCAAGCTGGGTTGGTGTGCCGGTTGTAAGAAGAAAAAGTTCGTATTTGTCGGCAAGAAAGTTTAATGAGTTTTCTAATATTTCTCATCTAATCCTTTCCTAGTATACAATTTGAAATGCCTAAGCTAGATGGCAATGTGGTGGTCATTGGTGCAGGAGGCAGAGCCTTCGATTGTGCCCGTTGTGCCCTGCGTTGTGGTGCCAAACGTGTGTATGTGGCTTTTCTACATGGCACATCTGACATAGATGTTGTTCCCGAGCAGGTGCGTCAAATTATGGAGAAGGAGTATGTGGAGCTACTCCCCCATCTAATGCCTACCAAGGTAGTGGTTCGTGACGGCAAAATAGCAGGCATGGAGTTCCATCGTACCACTCAGGATGAAGAGGGTAACATTGAGATGGTAGAAGATGAGAAAATGAGTCTTCAGGTGGACTATGTGATCTCGGCTCTTGGCTCAACGGTGGCCAACAATCAACTAAGGAAAGCCCTATATCCTGTGGAAATCGACGAGCTGAGTAGGGTGAAGGTGGACCCCAAGACATTGGCCACCAATGTGCCGAGAGTCTTCTGCGGCGGCGATCTAGCTGGCATTGGTCACACAGTCGTCGAGGCGGTTAACGATGGCAAAGTGGCAGCTTGTGGTATACACTGTATGCTCCAGGGGAAGAAACTGGGAATGGAGCCAGCTGAGCTACCATTATTTCATACAGAAATCGACAAGGTGGATATTTCCGTAGTGGTCAATGGCCTTAAATATTTGAATCCCTTTGGCTTGGCCTCAGCTCCGCCGACAACAAGCGCGGCCATGTGTCGACGTGCCTTCGAGGCTGGCTGGGGCTTTGCGGTGACCAAGACAGTGGTGCTCGACAGGGATGAGGTGACCAATGTCTCACCCAGAATAGTCAGAGGAACCTCCTCGGGTCCCCATCACTATGGTTCTTTTATGAATATAGAGCTTGTCTCAGAGAAGAAGGCCGACTATTGGTTTTGTGCCATAAGCCAATTGAAAAGGGACTTCCCCAAGCATAGGATTATATGCAGTATCATGTGTGGCTACCGAGAGAGCGATTGGGTGGAGTTGGCCACATTAGCAGCCGATTGTGGCTCAGATGCCTTGGAATTGAATCTGTCCTGCCCGAATGGCATGGCCCAGAATGGTTTGGGTCAAGATCCGAAAATAGTTGCCGACATTTGCAGATGGGTGAGAAATGCCATCAAGATTCCGTTCTACGTCAAGTTGACACCCAATGTTGCGGACATTGTGGAAATAGCCATGGCTGCGGTTAATGAGAAGGCCAATGGTGTGACTGCCATCAACACGGTGTCTTCTCTGATGGATCTTCGTGCCGACGGAACTCCCAGGCCGGCTGTGGGCGCGGAACAACTTACCTCCTATGGTGGGATGTCGGGCAGTGCGATTCGTCCCATGGCATTGAGAGCCATTTCAGCAATAGCTGAAAAGCTGCCAAATACTTCTATTCTAGGCACTGGAGGAGTTGAGTCGGGAGAGACTGCTCTCCAGTTCATCCATGCCGGTGCCTCACTTGTGCAAATTGCTTCAGCCATTCTGAGCCAGAACTTTGCCGTAATTGAGGACTATTGCAGTGGTCTTCGCGCTCTACTCTACCTTAAAGCTAATCCTCCACCTGAAGATGGTCACCTCTGGGATGGACAGAGTCCGCCCCAACCTTTGCATCAGCGTGGCAAACCGATTCTTTCCCTGAGAAACTCCAAGAATCAAGCATTAGGTTTCTTTGGGGCAGAACTATGTGAACGTGAGTCGAGAATGCAGGAATTATATGAGAAATGTGGAAGTACCTTCTCCCAACCCGATCCTCTGACTGAAGAGCAGCAGTTGGCCGTAATGTGTACGAAACCCAAACCTGCTCCGAGGTTGACAAAGTTACGAGGTGCTGCCCTTAAGCACATTGGTTCCTTCAAAGCTCTGGATGTCAAGCAGCAGCAGGTGGCTCTAATCAATGATGACTTGTGTATCAATTGTGGAAAATGTTACATGTCCTGTTGCGATGCCGGCTATCAGGCCATCACCTTCGATAAGGATTCCCACAAGCCTCTGGTGGGCGATAATTGTACTGGTTGTGGTCTCTGCCATTCCGTTTGCCCCATCATAGACTGCATCAGCATGGTGCCCAAGGAAATTCCACATGTTGTCAATCGTGGACCAATCAAACAAACTGAAGATTGATTTGAAATCTTTTAATCCCATTTTATTGCTTTTAAGGTATACATATATATTTATTAGCATATTTATTAGTATAATAGTGAAAATAAAATTTCATGTCAAGAACTAAAAACAATTAAGACCTTTCACTAGTCGAATCATATATTCAGAAATCACTGTTAGTTTCGATTCCGCCCGGAGTCGAATCCACCAGCTGCCACAGAACATCGAGTGATTTTATTTTTTCGAACCTGGTTGGATTTGCTAGATCTGTCACTGTGTATCAATTAATTTTAATTCCACTCATAAAACTCTATTAATATGTCGGGGAGCCATCACTGTTGTTCACTTCAGTCATGTATTGTATATTTTCCATTTTAGACTTTTCACGTTCACTTTTATTTCTAACTGTTTTGGCTAGTTCCCAGGGGGTTTGTTAACTGAGCTCTCTAGCCCGAGGTCCCCCTTTATATAGGACCTAACCTGAAGACAGATTTGTTTCTAAATATGTTGTTAAAGCAAAGATGCTTGTCATCCTGCAAACTCAACATTCCCTGCAACATTCCAAGTGTCAGTGTACAATTGACAATTAACCTGTCAACTAACTATTAGGCTTTGACTAATTAGTCACTTAATCTACACTATCCGACAAATACATTTTTTGAGACGTAGAAAACTAGTTTTTTATTATATTACCATGGATTTAATTTATAATCATAATTTTAATTGATTTAAGAAAACAGAATTGAATTTGAAATAGCTCGATTACATTTATATCAAAGGTTTAATGTTCAGAGGTGAACGTTGGCACTTCAAAGAAATAGTTGTTTTTATTTATTAAATATCTACAAACGTCACCAAATTAACAATGCTTTTATTAATGTTTTAACACATTTACTTTGATATTATAACACATTAATTTTGATTTCACTTTTCAAACTTAACTATATGGCTAATATTTTGTTGCCAGCGGATTTATGTCTGATCAAAATTTATAGTGATTTGCTAAAACGCAAAATTAAACAAATAATTGCATCAAACCTTAAATTATTTGAATGCAGAATCATCAGTAACTAAACAACTTGTATTACGAGATTCGTTTTTATACCATGCACCCATAGGGTGAAATGGTATATTAAAGTCTCCAAAATATATGTAACAGGCAGAAGGAAGCATCTCCGACCCCATAAAGTATATATATTCTTGATCAGGATCAACAGCCGAGTCGATCTAGCCTTGTCCGTCAGTCCGTTTTGCCACGCCCACTTCCGCCCCCGAAAATTAAATAAAACTGATTTTCTCGAAAACTAACAAGATTTCTTTAATATGCGTGCAGATTATTGATATTTAACATTTTTACAAGGCCTACTTCCGCCTCCAGAATCTAGAAAAAACCTATGGCCTCCTGCAACTTTTTAATTATCGAATCCAAAAAAAAAATCGCTCAAAGTGTCAGCCTGTGCCACCTTGATTTCAGCTTTCACTGAAATTGCCGCTGAACTGATTTCTGTAGCACACCTGATTACATATTTAAAATTTAATTTTTTCACCTGAATGAAAATTCAAAAAATCTGTTTAGCATGTATGTATATATCTGTGTGTGTAAAGTTTCGTTAGTTATATACATCCCCTGATTGTGAATTTACGACTTAAGAAAATCTTGCGAAAAATAAGGCAATTATTTATAAAAATGCCTATTTTTAAACGATCGTTCCTATAGGAGCTTGAATTTTGCACTGCCTTCAATAGGTACATATATGAAATTTACAAGTATTAAATTTCATGACAATAGCTCAGAAAATAACGAAGTTATTGAGAAAAGTCACTGTCCTATGATAAGTATACAACCTGTGAGGTATATAGAAGCCCACAATGCAAAATTTCAAATCTTTAGCTTTAACAGTCTAGGAGGAGCATGCTTCGACCCAGAGCAAGGTCAAGAATATATAAACTTTATATGGTCGAAGATGCTTCGAAGATCTCAATTTAAAGTGCACAACGGAAAACCGAAACAAAAAAAAAATGGGGAAAAAAATCTTCAAAAACTATTTGGGAGGTATGATATGTAGAAATCCTTAATTCGGTCAAATATTAGAGAATAAATCATTTAAATGATCGGAACGAAATAGAACGGCCAAACCTACAAATTGGTTAAAAAAATTATAAATTTGAAGACCCTTCTAGAGAGTATTATAAAATTGCTTAGATGTTTCTAACGCAGACTAAATATGTCTGAAGAGTAGATTAAATAAGATGCTGACTTGGATTTTAAGCATTTCATTACCTAATTGAGTTTAACGGATCGGACCACTATAGCAAAAATGTAGGAGCCGTAGAAACCAGTGATCGAAAAGATATTGAGACATATCGCAAGATATATATTTAAATCGTAGAAATATAGAATCATAGGGTTTAGTAAATTTTACATAGCGAAAGTTTTTCGTTTTATAAAAAAAAGGTAATGAAAAAATTTGAATTGTGTCTAACTTATGATTTATATAAACAAAACGAAGGGTATAAGCTGGTTTAAAGTGTAATTATTACTTCAATATATTGGAGAATCTATAAAAAAATAAGTCAGTCTAATATATGGAATATGTACCAGTTATATCAAAAAGGTTTATGAGAGGTAAAAAAAAAAACAATTTTGTCATCATGCTTCGCAGTGTTTTTCCACCACTGTCACTTTATCTTTTATGGAAAACTTTATCTACTTCAGCCAAGATAAGGACAAGATCTGTAATTTAAATTTAAAGCTTCATGTTTTTATTGGAACATCAAACAATTATTGACAATTAAATTAAATTCATTGTGTTTTTGTAGATTTCGTAAAAATTGTTCGATAATTTAACAAAGAGGTTACAAAAAACCTAACAGGAATACTTTTAAGAAAAAAAGCTATAAAAAAATGTACGCTATTCTATTTAAGTTTCTTTTAATATAAGATTTTTATCGATGGTTAAAATTTATTTTCATAATTTTTATTTTTGAGATTTTTTGCTTACTTGTTTTTAATCTGTTTGCACAATTATATTTCAAAAAGTTTCCTCGTTCTGTTGGCTGATTTCTTTGATGAAGATGCGCAAAAACTTCACTAGACGATTAGAGAGCAAAATGTCTACAAATACATCATAAATTCTTTTCTTTGTTGTTAGCAAACAAAAAAAGGATTTATACATTTGTATACAACTAGCAGATATATCTGGAGGGGATATTCTATGTCAAGAAGAATCAATTTTAAAACGATTGAAGCTAGAATGTATATTTGAATTTGTCATTTTTTTTTTTCTAATAGAGAGTAACATCGTGGTCCTCCACCTCTAAAGACTACAAAAGAACAAGTTATGTTTACTTCAAGCATCAGGATTTTGTTTAACCAATTGGCATTCGCATTTCGATTGGCAAAGAGTAAATATAGCCAAGTAAGTACCATGCAATTGATTTTCAATTTGAGACTTCAATACGTTATCCTTCAACTGATTGTTATTAATTGCACGCATCATATATCAGCGAAACGAGGAATGAGGGAAAAGTGACTTTAATGCTGTCCCCCCAGGGGTGAGGGATGAGGCTGAATGTTACCAGGTAACCTTAACTGCCATCAAGTAAATGGCATATCTCCAGGGTGTAATAAAACAATATTACGTGCTGACAACAAAGAAATGTGGTGGAATGGAAAACCATGAGTAAGGTGGTGGGGAAATGTTGGCAAATGAGCAGCCTGTTTTCTTTTAAAATGGAATATGAAAGTTTTATCACAAAGCATGGATTCTTAATTAATCTTTTAACACATATCAGGAATAAATTATGTCTACATTTATTATTTTAAATATTAAAGGGAATGTCGTCAAAGTCGAACCTTGGCAAAATCTCAGAGTATCTGTGTGAACTCGTGGTGCTTTTCCACGTTTCCAGTTTTAATTCACATTTAAAATATTTAACATAATTCGGTTTGTGATCATCATGTCTTTCCAAAATTAACCCTAAAGGAAAGTTGTGTGGTTTGCTGGTATCAAGATGACCAAAAGAATTAGTTGTCACTCATTTGGGTCAGTTACTTTTTGTTGTCAATGGAATATAAAAAGAATTAATAGAAAGAGTTGAAGTTGAAGTAAGTCGTGTCGCCGACTTCGTTATACCATGCACCAAGTGAAAAAATATTTCAAATTTCGAAAACCAAATGTACATATGTCTATTGAATTGTTTTTCAATGCCTCATAGCATATGCCATCTCGCTCATTCTACAAACACACGAGCACTCTAGCGCCACCACCAGCCAACGGCCAACTCCTGCCTGTTGGGAAAACGTTTATATGAATAACTCGGCTATTTATACCATACACCCATAGGGTGAAATGGTATATTAAAGTCGCTAAAATGTATGTAACAGGCAGAAGGAAGCTTTTCCGACCCCATAAAGTATATATATTCTTGATCAGCATCAACAGCCGAGACGATCTAGCCATGTCCGTCCGTCCGTCCGTCCGTCCGTCCGTCCGTCCGTATGAACACCTAGATCTCGGAGACTATAAGAGCTAGAGCCACCAAATTTGGTATGTAGACTCGTGTCATATGTACGCTTATCGAGTTTGTTTCAAATGTTTGCCACGCCCCCTACCGCCCCCGCAAATGATATAAAACCGATTTTCTCAAACACCATAGCAACTAGAGACACAAAATTTGGTATGTATTTTTGCTAAGCAAACGCGCACATTTTGTATTTATAAAAATTTTGCCACGCCCCCGCAAATTAAATAAAACCGATTTTCTCAAAAACTATTCTAGATAGAGACACAAAATTTGGTATAAATATTTGCCTAGTAATTGCGCACAGTTTTGATGTGTAAAGATTTTGCCACGCCCCCCTCCGCCCCCGTAATTTGAAAAAACTCGATTATCTCCCGTAATTTTGTACCTTGTGCAATCAAATTTAGCACACTTAAATTTGATACTAATATCAAGCAAAATACCAAATTTGATCAAAATCGGAATAAAAATAGCCAAGTTATGCATATAAACGTTTTTCCATATGGCCGGAGTTGGCCGTTGGCTGGTGGGGGCGCTAGGGTGCTCGTATGCTTGAGTGAGCGAAATACTAAGATATGCTTGTAAAAAGCATGCAAACAGATTTTTTTAAAAATACGAAAATGCATTGGTTATTATAAATTTAAAATATTTGTTTTACTGGTGTATGGTATATCCAAGTCGGCGAGACGACTTACTTACTTCATTTTAGACCAAATTTGATCAAATTTGGTATGTTGCTGAATATTAATATCAAATTAAGTATGCCTAATTTGATTGCATAAGGTAAAAAATTACGGGCGATAGTCGATTTTTTTCAAAATACCAGTTCGGAATAAGGCGTGGCAAAATTTTTGCACATTCAAAATCTGCACCTGCGGAAGGGGGCGTTTAAAAATTTTGAAATAAACTTGATCACCCTACATACTACACGAGTCTATGTACCAAATTTGGTGGCTCTATGTCTCAAAGTCACGGAGATCTAGGCGCTCATACGGGCAGACATGGCTAGTTCTACTCGGCTGTTGATACTGATTAAGAATATATATATTTTATTCATGGATGGTATAAAAACCCGATCTTAAAACTGTGTTCATTCCTTAGAAAATTTTCCTACTTTTTTTTCTTCATGCATTCACATTTTGTTATATAATTTTAGTTCAATAATAAAAACATTGAATTTTATTTCATAATTTTGTTGTGGATAAAAAAAAAGAATCCTGGAGGACCAAAAAAAAATAATTCAAATTGATAGAAAACTAAATTTCCATGTTTTCATGAAACTTATGAATCCAATTTAAAAAATTTTAATAAAAGGAAATAGCAAAAGCAACTAATTGTAATAGATAGCTTGGCCTAATGAATAATATTTAAATACGTTTCAATTATATTCTAATAATACAAAATATGTTAACCAAAATAGAATAAATTAACCAATTAAAATGTAATTGAAATCTCACAAAATAAAAAGAAAGTCCTCAACCCTTCAGAGCAACAGCAAGTGAAAATATGTTAAAAGTCATTACAGAGTCATGACAACTGTTGATACGTCAAATGGAACCAGGCATGAAGAGGGCGGGAGGGAGATGGCAAAAGTGCCAATAGGCAGCTCACAATTTCATTCATAAAACAGTTCACTACATCAATGTGTGAGAGTGAGACTGTGAGAATGAGTGTGTTGTTCCCCCTCTCGACTAACAGTGGGGGTGGCTTTTGCCTGCCACTCACACACACCCACACAAGCACAGCACAGCACTGTTAATGTTAAGTCCTTGGGCTCTTAACAGAGATTCTGACGCTGAGCTTCCATTCAAAGTTAAAATCTACGTTCAGTTACAGTTGGTGCGTCGTTCGTTGCGGATCGCAAAACGGGAAGTAAAGTTCCCGCTGATAAAAACGAGAAGAGAAAACCATGGCTCCAAATGCTGAAACTGATGGCAATGCCAGTGAAATGGCTATAAGTGTTCCGCCAAAAAATTCGAATGTGAATAATAACAATAGTGCACGGTCAAGTCGTGTGGGTAGTTCATCATCGGGATCGGATCGGGAAAAGAATGCTAATGACATCTTGATGGACCAACGATTCGGCTGGTTAAAATTCTCACCGCAGTGGCTGCAATGTTTTTGCTCAGCCAAATGGGCTCTCTTCTGGCTCTGCTGGGGAGGCGCTCTCCAAGGTAATATCGCTTCAGACTTTCTGTCTACAGATGTGCATATGTGGGCCGTGACACTTAATTCGTTTAACTTCCACCCACACTTAAAAAAATATTTCATTGTGGAATTTCTCTTGTTTTTGTTTACCCAGATTAATCACCGCTAGATTCTAAATGCGTATTCCGATCTGTATATGTATCTTCTCGTATCTCATCTAAAGCTTTATCAAAGATATTCATCCTTATATAAACTTAAATACACCGACAGGCTATAAAAATAATAAACTTTACACTTGTATTTCAAAATTTGTAATAAAAATATTCAATTAGGGGATTTAACAGTTGTAGTTTGCTTGCAAATAGCTCAAGGTCAAAGATTTGTGTAAAAAATAAAAACACATGTTTATTTTAAAAATTTTCCGATATGTTTCGCTCGTTTAGCTTACAAACTTTTTTTGTTTTGTTTTCATTTTATTTTTACTAGTTTTTACAATTCAATTTGAATCAAAAACGAAAACATTTCTTATTGTTTCCGTTTAATATTTAATAAATAAATAGTGGAATTTCTTGTAAAAACTAAAAATGATTTTTCAAGTGGTAAAAGGTTCTATAATAAGATAAAAATGCATGACTGCTGAAGATTGAAATGACGCCTTTAACGATAACTGGTTTACCTTAGATTGCTTAATTACATTTTGATTGCTTTCTCTAATATCCTGGATCGAATTATTTAAGAATATAAGTGCAAATTACTAAAGTAGTTGGTTAGGATTACAAAATAATCTTTAATTGTTCCAATAGAACGGATGGTTACTCTCAATATTCATGCCAGATTATTTTCTTTTGCATATATTTTTTGTGCTAAGAATTTAACAATATTTAAGTTATTGGAATGAATGCACCTCGCGATTTCTACAAAGTGATATTTAAGCAATTAACGTTATGTAACAATTTGGTTCAACAGCACTTTAAGCTATTATAAACCGCCAAGTTAGTTGCTGCTTTGGCTTTTTTCGTTGAGGGTTCTCTAGTTGCTTGACTTGTTCTCTAGTTGCTATTACCCGTAATTTAAAGTTTCCTTTTTTCTCAATAACACCACCGACATTTTAGTGAAATCTGTTTATTTTTCTTCTTCTTTTCGAGGTCTTTGCAAAAAGCTAGTTCTTAGGCACTTGATTAAAATATTTCCGAATGTCTCACCGCTTTGTGTAGTAACATTGGCTATAAATTGCAAATTTTAAGAGCTGCATGTGATATACGTGGAAAAAAAAGAAAATTTAATTTTAGGAATTTAAAAAAAGAGGTTTATTCACTATTAAGATAAAAGATATTCAGAGCTTAAGTGCGGAGCACTCGGAGCGAAGTCGATCATATTCTTTCCTTAATTTAAGTCGATTATTCAAAACATTTAAATAGTCCATATTTCTTAAGCATCTAAGAATAATAAAACTGAAATAAATTAATGAGACTTGTAAAACTTTTAACTATTAAATGTGTTGTATAAGTTGCTAGCTAAAAGGATTCACGAGATATTCAGAACTATTTAAGGGGTAGGAATGGTTTTTTGGGCAAAAATTTGGAAATTTGTGTTGTGAGTAAATTTATTGAAACCTTTTTAACGAAAAAAATTTTGAAAAACCAGCCGGTTACAGAGCTTTTCCCGGAACATGGCAGAAAAAAATTAACTTGCGGTGTTCACCGTATCTCGGTCGGAAATTATCTGAAATCAAAAACCATTAAATGTATCATAAAATCCTCGCATATGAAAGTTTTTATACTCAAACAGCTTCACTGAAGGCCAATCAGTTAAAGCGCTATATCTTTGTCTGTTTTACTCCGATTTACTTAAAATTTTCACACAACATTCTTGAAACTCTAAAGATTAAAAAGAAAATTGCAAAACCATTCCCACCCCTTAAATAAAGTGGCCAAAAACTAGAAAACGGATTTAACCATCGTGTTTCTTCAGTTTAAATTATTGTAAACAAATCTTCATTTGAAATTTGTGTAACTAGTATAATAATGCCGTAAATAAGTTAAGAAAACAGTGCAATATATTTTTAAGTACCATTATAAAAATGATAAAATGGTTTAATTTGATCACGTTAGACACTTTTGAGACACTCTCAGTTAAAAAAGAATTGAAGCATTTGCCTATTTGCTTTACTCAGATTCCATTAAAATATAGAGGAAAAATGTACACAAATTATTTAAGAACCTAGAGAACAAAAAGGTTTGTATTTTCTTTTTCAAACGTCTCAAATCCGTAGTTTTATATTTCACTTAGATAACTATTTTCATATTGGGTATTTCACATATTAAGTAACATTGAATTGTTATTTCTAGAATTCTTAAAATTCTAATATGAAATCCTTGGGCAGTTATTTAATAGAATTGGCTTTGCCTCCTTAAGCCAATGAACATTTCCAGCCACCTGAGTAACTCGCTTGCCATACACACATACACACATACACATATACATATCTGGACCATAAACCAGAAACTCCTTTTGCTTTGGAAACTTATGCTAAGACAATGAATGCTTGTAAGGATGAGAAACATCCGCGTCGCTTCATTAGCATCCCGAGCATTTCTTCTTCCAGCCCAAGTCTGTGTGCAACAGATAAGAATTTCACTTGAATGAGGTGTTTAGTGGGAGGTCAGTGGAGTTTGGCTTCGTGTTTTTTACCCATTTGTGAAAAGGAGCAAATTAAAAATTAATATCAGCCCAGGAGCAGTCAGGCACTGTGTTGAGGTTGACACTCGCTTGGCTTAGCCCGAGGATGCATTAACCTCAAAAAAATACGAAAAAAGAAGAAACACTTTGAATAGTTTAAACTGCAAAGATGGAGAAGGGAAAAGGCTCTCGACGTTGTCATAGTAGGACACTCCAGCAGTAGAAAGTGTGGGTAAAAAGCATAGGGGCATAAATCAAGACAATGTTAATCGTTGTTTGCCCAACTCCCAAAATGGTAACCATGGCAAAATCATGGAATGGGCACATGTGGTTAATTAAAATTCGCCAATTCACCCAAAAACCGACTGACGACACACTGATGATGCCTGTTCCATGGGATTAGACTGTATTACAGAGATTACTAAGGTTGAGCAAAGTGCAGGAGAGGAATGTGTACTGTTTTTGTTTTTTCTGGACTGATTCTGGACTCTTGCCAGATGTTGTAGTAGTCAAAGTTATGTCTTGGATGCAGTTTATGTGCTTGGATTGGCTCCTGGCATCTGTTGCATTACGTGAGAATTGTTCCTCTACAGTTGGCCTCGATGTGATGACATCCCCCAAACTCCAGCATCTGGCCCGAACTTCGCTGTGACACCAATTCCGATCCAGCCTCCCTGTTTGCCTCGGTGTTTGTCCACACTGTACCCTCCACGGATATGGATGGCCGGCACGTGACCGAAAATATTAATCAGTTGACATGGCATTAACATAAATCATCCGCCACAATTTTGAATTGCCGCGTTCACTCGCTCTCGCTGTGCATCAAATTTATTGTTTATCCCATAGATTCATCCCATACATGTATCTTTTTATGTTAATGAGAAGGAAAATTCTAAATGGATCCAATGTTATGTATGTGGGAATGGCTACATATCATTCAAGTCTTTGGTCAACAAATCTTTCTCTTTCGATGTACTTAGTTCTTGTGAGTTCTTTCTTTTACTTCCCACGAAGAGCTCATAAAATATTCTACATTAAAGTGGTAGATAGATTGAGTTAGTTAGTCTTCTCGTTATATTACCAAATAATGCAAGTGTATTAGTATACTGTCATATTGAAGAAAAATATAATTCATTATCTTTGTCAGACCTTTTTTATACCCTTGTACTGAGTATTATAAAATTAGTTAGATACAGACAGGGTCTATATATATTCTTGATCGACCGAGTTGATATAGGCATATTTGTCAAACGCTCAATTTTTAAAGCTAATGGAATAAAACTTGTTGTCAATAAAAAAACCGAGACTAAGAAAAATATCTCAAACTTGTTGTTAGGCTCTAATTTAAGAGTAGCTTCAACAAATATACATAGGGGAAAGTGGGGCTAATCGGCGTATGGGGCAACCCGGCGCAGTCGAATTATCTTAATATATAAAAGCAAAAAGTGATAAGTGTCCTAAGATCACATTTTGGTTGGCTATATTTGGATAATAAACTTAGACGTATCCAATTCGTAGTATCCGAAATTTTTGGGATTATGTAATTTTTAACCTCAAAAATAAATTTTGGTTCGCCAAGAAAACATTTCAAAAACATTGATTAAATTTTTAGTTTTGATCGATGTTAACTAAAATAGGTTACGAAATGAATTAACTTATGATGTGTAATTCGATTATTTTATATAAGTAACGCAATTTTAAAATTTTGAGTTTTTAAAGCTAGAAGCTAGGGTGGGGCAAAATGGCGAATTTGGTGATGGGGTAATATGGCGCGGTAATTTTACAAATGTAAAGATCAGCCAAATAACTAAAATCAAGAGAAAATACATTTTTTTACTATTATAAAAGATTGCATATAAGAAAATGAAAAAAAAAAAATGAATGGAACGATGCTTGAGCAGATAATATCCAATTTGTTTCATAGTTTTAAGATGTTTTTCTTACTTGACATAAATTTTTATATTAACTTTGTTTCTAGGAACTGGGTTTCTATTTTTGAAAAAATTCATTATTTTGAACAAAAAGCATAAATAAATAAACAAACTACATTTTCTATTGGATTTTGCTAGCATTATTTTCTAAATTGTACTAAAAACAGTTACAAACTTAAGTGCGCCACATTACACCGCAATTTTTGAAATCGGCAATTTTGGATATGTTCGGATAAAACGTTATAACTTTTTAACGGTAAATCACATCCGAACGTATCATTTACCAAAAGTAAGACAATGAATTAGCCTTTCATTGAAGTGCTCATATGAGAGGATACGAGCTCCCGATCAGGATATCTAAAGGATTAAAATAAAATGCCCCTATTAGCCCCATCCCCTATAAAGGAAAAAACCATTACAAAATTTTACTGTTAACTATAAAAGGAAATCTTTTTTACTAAGGAAAAGCCCTTTGGAAACTATAACTATTTTCATACAAACTCGTAACAAAATGGATAGTCATTTAAATCAAAAAAATTGTATAAATAAAGGATTATGATTTTAATAAAATGTTTTATTTGTTAACCCTTTAAGAACTTGTATTTTGAAGTGATATAATCAATAATAAAAATAGTAAAAACGAAACCAAACCAAAGAGAATTTTATGTTTAATTACTTTTATAAGCAAATACTACGTTATAACAAAAAAAAATTATAAATTTTATTAACCAATAACAAAAACTTATAAACGATTTGTTACCAAAATGGCTGCATTCACAATGCATTTAAGGGTCAATAAAATCACTTTATCATCATCATCAATTTACCTAGAGAAAATCAGGCCTTTAGCTTGGAAAAACTAAATTCTCAACTTCTTAGTAAAAGGTTCAAAGGGTTAAAGTCCTAGCTTAAAGTTTGCATTTTTTTTATGGCCGTGTTAATATTAAAGTACAGACTTTTATTTCAATCATATTAAACCTAATACTTTCCAATAAATCAAAAACGTTAAGTGGTTTTTAATAGTTTATGTTATTTTTAATAAATCATAATTAACGTCTTTTAAAATTATTTAAAAGCCATCAAATTTTCTAAGCAATACTTAACGCAATGAAATAAATTTTTGTACTTCCCATTTAGTTACAATATCAATCTTGTATTCCAACAAAATATACGATTTTTTTAAATGAGGTAACAAATTAGTGACTATGAATTTAAGAATTTACTTTTGGGGTTAAATTCATCCAATTTCATTTTGTTTAAAGAATTTTATTTAATTTAACAATATTTAAATCAAATAAATCATTTCAATCTTGTTCATTAGGACATTAGGAAAAAAAACTAAAAATTTTATTTTAAACAAAAAAAGCAAGTCCTTAATTAAAAAGTTTTAGATTATTAGATTTCTTAAACTGTTTTTACTACAATTTATATGGAAGTAAAAATTGATTTTTCGGAAGATTTTTCACCTGGATTTCTAGTGGATAAAAATCGATGTTTTGGCCATTTCATTCATCCCTCTATCTCCGGCATCATCCCTCGACTTGTAGTGGACACGATGAATTTACGACTCCAGTGGAAAGTTGTCACCAGCAACAGATCTTAATACAATAAGTACAAAGAGAAGAATGGACAGGGGGGATGTGGGGTCGTAAATTAAATATCTTTACGACAAATTGATTTTGCGCTTAGGGGCAATATTTTGTTATAAATAAATATTTGTCACACGTCCCAAAGCAGAGTCTATTGTATTGCATAGAATATGATTTTTTTTCATTCAACAACAAATTCAATTTATTTTTCAATAATCGACCTGCTTGATACTGGACACAGGTCTAGGACTTTCTCACTCCAAAATGAGCCTCTAGACGGGGGGGCAAAAAGTGGAAAAAAGGAAAAGTACTCACAAGTCGTTTACCCCATGAAGTAAGTGCAATAATATAATATGGCTCAATTTCCTTAGAGCCAAAGTGAAGAAGCTGCTAAAAGCTGGGGATGAAGGGAAAATGGGTGTGGGGATGAAGATAAGATGGGGTACATATAACCTTTGCCTTCAAGTGAAGTGCCGACGCCTACGTGACAATCTTCTATTTTTACATTTCTTGGCATGTGAACAATTTTGCTTAATTAGCCAAGTCAATAATTTAAGAGAGTCAAGTTATTGGATATTTATGAATAGAATAGATAGATTTGGAATTATAATGCTTGGGTTTTCTGGTAAAAGCAAATAAACAGACTTTAGGTTAGGCCATATATTTTTATTGAGATTACGCAAAATATTAATCATGGCTAATTCGTATTCACTTGCTTTAAATTTGTTAGTAAGTTTGAATTTAATTACACTTTTAAATAAAAAAGTCCTCTTTTGAACAATTATTTCTTTAAGCCGCTAGTTTTGATTTAAAAAAATAAATGATCTGGTTTTGTTTTTTTTTTCTTTGATTGACTTTTGTTTGTTAGGAAATTCAAAAATCAGAAGACCAAAAGAATATTAAGAACAAATGCAAAAAGTCAATAAATTTCAACACCTAATTCTTCAACCAATCTTAATAATTAGGACTTAATTGGATCGGATCAAGATTTTGAATAGTGGTATATCAGCAGAAAATGTATGCAAATAATTTTGTAATTTTAATCTGTTACCTAAAACATTTTAAATCAAGTTTTGGTTTTTCAAAATACTCGTTACCCTTTGCCGCAAAAATAGTTCGATTATGTTGCCCTGTATAATATTTAGTTAATCATGGCAAATTAAAAAAAAGTTTCCGAAGATAACGAAAATGTTTTGTAAGAAAGTTATTTGCAGAAGGGCAAATTTTCAGGATTTTCTAAGGAACATAATTATAATATTCAGATAAGACAAGATGATTTCAAGGAAAAGGTTACGTCTTTTACCCTAGGTAGTTAAAAACTTTCACGATCACAATTAAATATTACCATATTAAATATAACTTTAACCTAAGAATCTTTGCAACATTTGAATGTAGTTTTTTAAATGATTCAACATTTCTTTTACAGGTTTAATAGTGAATGGTTTAATTAATGTTTCAATATCCACAATTGAAAGACGTTTTGGCTTGCGTTCGAGGCAAATGGGTTTGGTGGCCAGTGGCTATGATTTGGCCTCGTTTGTCTGCCTGGTGCCGGTAACATATTACGGTGGACGAAAAGGAGCATCTAAGCCGCGTTTCATAGCCATTGGACTGTTGGTGATGGGACTTGGTTCGTTGGTTTTCCTTATGCCAAATTTCTTGGTTGGCAATTATCGGGCCACCATAGCCGAGGCAAATGTCTGTGAAATGGGGAACTTAGATCCTAATCAGACAATGGTAAAGTTAAAGGAGAAATCGAATTGCTTTGCAACGTAATCGGAAATATTTGTATTGGCAGCACTCCTGTGAACCGAGTGGGGACATGGGTGGGATGGAGCAGGAGGCCAACGAGAGTCTAAGTTGGACCGTGTGGTTATTCTTTGGAGCTCAACTTTTGCATGGAGCCGGAGCCTCGCCGTTATTTACATTGGGCGTCACATATATCGATGAGAATGTCTCCAAGAAGATGTCATCTGTTTACTTGGGTAAGTTACTAAACAGCAAGTTCGCAGTTCCATTGATAAAAACTTTTGTCTTACTCACAAGAAGGCAATGAGGGGAGGGGGTGGGGCTTAGACCGGGCTAGACATATCAAACAGTATCAGTTACTCACACAGGCATATTTATTTTTATTTGCCCGGCTACAAAGAGATGTAAATACTGTGTACACTATTCCGTACAGCCCTTCCGGGTATGAATATGGGGACCTCGTCTACATCGTCATTCCCTTGTTGACCCAATTTTAAAGAGCTGCTGACTAAGGCGGGCCATAAGGATACAGAAGGGAGACAAGAAAACGCCAGCTAAATTTATTGCCTCTTAGTTAAGTTTATCGTGCAAAAAGAAAGCAAAGACGTCAAGCAAATTATCAAAGCCATTCAGTTTCAGTTTTAGCTCCTTCAGAGTCAGACTCTTTGAAAGACAATTGAAATTGGTTTCTCATTTTGTTTATATCTCCAGTTTCAGACCCAATCTGTGTTAGAGATCGAAGGTTGGGAGGCTTTGCCCTTTTCTCATTTTGTGGAGTTTTGTCATGCAAATTAAGATGCAGTCAGATAATAGGATATACGTTTATATTAAAGTCTAGTTGAAGATTGGAAGCGGGAAGGGCATTCAAATTTGTCTATGGGCAGTATTTAAGAACTACTATCAAAATTGTTGACTAAATTTAAACCTGTTTTTCGGAAGTAATTTAATTTACAACATTAATATAATGCAGTACATTCAATTTTAATGGAGTTACCAACTTCAGTTCACTCAAAATCAGTTTTCCAAAATACGTTTGGAAGATATTTTAAAAACTCCACTATTTATTCATTTTCAAGCTTCAAATTGGTTTATTTTATTATACATAGTTAAGTAAAAAAGAATAGAAGTAACATAATACATATAGAATCCCTATGATATATCCTAGGGTGAATAATGGATGAATTGTCTTGTCAAAAACTATATTCAAGTCGGAAAAACTATTTTTCTATGTAACCAAAACCTGTGAGTAAAACCTTTGCATAGCCGGGATCGAGGTGAATTTTAGATCAGTAGTTTGTCTGTTTACCTATTTTTTGAACTACCAAGTTCTGCCATTGATAGAGTTTAAAAAAAAAGTCCAGAATTTAAATGCTCAATCCATAACTACCAATTGGGCAGCCGAGCATCCGGGCTCGAATCCCAAGCTAGTGTATGGATTTAGTTTTAGTCTAAGCCGAAGGCCTTAGTTGTCGGTGCTTGTAAACTACAGTTAGGTTGATAGTTTTACAACTATATCCTATACTTATAATAATAATAATAATACCTAGCTAAAACTAGTTCGGAATTACAACCTACCAGAGCAAAATACACTTCTTTCAATCGTTTAGTTTTCTATATTTAAAATATCAAAGAAGCTTATATGTATATCCTTGCAGTTCTTATCCATAATATTTTTATGTGCTCCAAACACAATTCATCAATGCACTGACAAAACCTTCATCCCTTTTAATTCCGCTATATATGTAATTTATTTTTCTTCCTTTTTCCACTTTCCCTGCTGTCGGCAGCGTTTGAGCAGAGCCGATTTATATTGACTGTAACTTGTTTTCCATATATCCGATCTTTTGAAATTTTAGAAAATTATGTTTTACATTCAAAATTTATACATTAGTGAATTTCATAGGGATATTCCAAATTCTTCACCTCCTTTTAGTGTAGCATCAAATGTTATGGTGGCCTGATCCTGACGATTTTTATATTTTATCTTACGCAGGTAATAAATAGCATAATCAAAATATTATTTCAATAGCTTTTAAAAAGACGGTGTAAAGTTAATTTTATATACTTTATGGAGTCGGAAACATAGGAAACATTTGACCAATTAAAAAAAAAATAAAGAGGTAGAAAAAGAAAGTAGGAAAAAGTTGTTCAAAAGGAGAAGAAAACATTTTTCTACTTCAAAGTTTCCGTTGGTACATAATATCTAAAAAATTTAAATGAATATCTAAATATTTTAAGATAGGAGAGGTAGATATCCAACGGATTTTAGTAAGGAATATTAATACCATAGATGATATATACATATGTATATATCTGGGATGATTTGATTTTAAATATGAAGTTAGTTGATTATTATTTTAGTTTTTTTTTTTTTTTTTTCGTTTGCACTTTTTAAAATGAATTGTTAAATTGTTAAATAAAGTCATTTATTTTTATTATATTTTGTAGAATTTGAGGTTTACTTACTTAATGTATCAGCCTTTTGATTTGCTGAATTGATATATTGATTTGATTTTATTGTAAACACTTGAGTTCAAATAATTCGAGCTTATTGGTGATTGTAAATATTATGAAAATTTCGAAATGAACATAATTTATTGAATAAGTTTTTCCATTTAGAGTTTAAAGTTTAGTTTATTCATTCGAAATAATACTAAAAGATTTTACTTTAAAGCATTAAGTTTTGATGTGGCTTTAATTGAGTGGATCTTTACTTTGAATTCTGCTGATAAAAGTTATTTCAAGCTGTCAATCCAACACAAAACATCTCACCACAAAACTTCATACTTATTTACTTGCTTACTAGTCAAAGAAACCCTATTATCTAAGGTTATGTTTAGTGATTAATATCTTTCAATAATAACATTAATAACATTTAATTCAAATCTTTTCCTCTTAGGCATTTACTATACCATGGCTACAGTGGGCCCAGCCATTGGCTATGTGCTTGGTGGACAATTGTTGCTCATTTACACCGATTGGATGACCATGGATCCAACACAGTGAGTACCAAATTGATAAGCTGATAATGGTTGTTATAAATTGCACAACTTATCAAACCAGACGATGATAATGATGATGGTGATGATGATGATGATGAAGAAAGGGGATTCAACCAGTGTTGAGTGTTCAAACAGAGGCAAACAACATAAGGTAGAAGTGAATCAAAGAGAAGAAATGGTAGGAGGAAGGGATGGCTGAGATGAAGCTTATTTGTTACCTTGGCAACCTTGGCGGTGGAACATGCCCACAAGGCAGAGAGTACACGATGCCGGGTAAATATCTCCAGAGACTAATAAAACAACATTTCGTGCTGACAACGAGGAAATAAGGTGCGAATGAGAGACTCGGAGAGCATTTGTTTGATTCACATTTACAGAGGGATAAATGTATGGGGTGGGCGGTTGTCCTGCATGCAACATTCAGGATCAGGTCCTGGGCCAGGAGTGTATAAATAAACCGCATGGCTTATTGTCAAGGTGATGCCATAAGTCATAATGTTGGGAGTGACTTTTTGCCTTGTTGTTGCTGTAAATTATGCGAAATACATGAAAATTTGGTTTATGTTTATTTTTTATGTTTTTTTTTTTTGTTTTATTTTTGGGTTTTTTGTTTTCCATGTTGGTATGCCGTTTGTTTTTATAAGCTTAATATTATTTGCTGGCAATTTTTTGTGGCACAAAATAAATTCCCAAAAAACCGCGACTAAGGTGACCTATGACTATGTCGCATAATGTATACCCAAAGTGTATTTTAACAACCTAAATGGCAGAGTGTTGTTTCAAATATCTACATTTGTTTACTTAATATCTTTTTTGACTTTAAGTTAGTGTTAAAAAAATTGACAGGTGAAACTTTTGGAACTTATAAATCTTAAATAAGGAATTCTTTACTATTGAACCCTATTCTTAAAGATAAGATTTTGTTTTCTCTCTTCAATAAGTAACCAATTTGTAATTCGCAACTAGTTGAGGTTAGTTTGTGATTCGATAACGAAGTCTACTGATAAAATTTACTTTAATCAATCAAGATAGACATCTTTACTTTAAATTTATCAAAATTCAATGTTTTAAGTTCGTTAAAACAGACTGCAACATTAGTAAAAAAACTACTCTAGTGAGAACCTCAGCCACAAATATTTTACTCTGCATTTTTCAAAATTTAATAATCATAACTTGATTCCTTTTTATGTATTTTCTTTTAGACTCAGTCTAACCAGCGATAGCAAAGTTTGGATAGGAGCCTGGTGGATGGGATTCATTTTTGCAGCTTTCATTTGTGTATTGATAGCCATACCCATCTTTGGTTATCCAAAATCATTGCCTGGCTCGGAAAAATTACAGTTGGCTAAAATATCAGAGGCCCATGTCACAACCAAGGATAAGAGCAAGACGGAATCGAATGAGGGCAGCAAACGCCGTTTGGGAGAATTGCCTAAAGCTGTTTTAGCCCTACTCAAGAATCCCACATTTTTCTTTCTTAACTTGGCTGGAGCCACGGAGGGCCTGGTTATTGCGGGCTTTGCTGCATTCTTGCCAAAACAAATTGAGAATCAATTTAGTATCTCACCCATGTTGTCGGCCTTGGTTATGGGTCTGATTACGGTGCCAGCTGGCGGTGGTGGCACCTTTCTGGGTGGCTATTTGGTCAAGAAATGGCAACTCGCTTGCAATGGCATTATAAAGATGTGTCTACTGGCCAGTTTGATAGCGAGTCTGTTTACATTCTGTTTCTTGGTCTCGTGCCCGAATCCTCCATTCGCTGGTGTCACTACAGCAGATGATCACCCTAGGAGTTCCGGCCTCAGTTTGGAGGCCAAGTGCAATGGAAATTGCGGATGCACTCGCTCGAATTATGATCCAATCTGTGGCATCGATGGAATCATGTACTATAGTCCTTGTTTTGCTGGCTGTGAAAGGGAGGAGCAAGTGGATATGGTGAAACACTATCATAATTGCAGTTGCATTGAACGAGGATTAAAGGACTTCGCAGATCTGCCAGATGCCACAAATTTAATGTGCGATTCCACATGTGACAGCTTACCCGTATTTGTGGGTCTCTGTTTTATATTGATGATCTTCACCTTTGTGGCCACCATGCCAGCCCTCTCGGCTACTTTGAGGTAAGCTGCAGTTACATGGAATTCCGAAACTATTTAATCTACAATTGGTATACTCTTAAAAGATGTGTTCAAGATGAGCAGCGTTCGTTCGCCCTGGGATTGCAGTGGATCAAAGTCCGTTTACTTGGCACCATTCCAGCTCCTTTGATTTTTGGCGCCCTAATTGATGAATCCTGCATATTGTGGCATGAATCGTGTGATGCAGAGAAAGGCGGGGCCTGTTTGGTCTATGACAATTTCTACATAAGTCGGCAAGTCTTGAACATAGTTTTTATATATGCAAAATACATTTTATTAGTTTCTTCCACTTTTAGATATATGTGGCTTTTGGCTTTGATTTGTAAGCTAAGCTCTGTCGTCTTCTTTTTATGCGCCTGGTGGTTCTATAAGCCACCCAATCCCAAGTCCTCGGACAACGCCAACCAAAGTGCAGAGATTTAGATTTTTAACTACAAAATATCAAACACACTGCCAAAAAGTTTTACTAATATCTCGTGTAAAATACTTACATCATATAATAAGACGTCTTTCACTTAATAAATTTAACATTTTAATGGTAACTTTTATTACATATTTATATGTACGTAGTAAGTCAATTAGGTCACACAATCAGTAATCATAATTTTAATAAATATTTGTATGTTTTTAAGCTCATTTAATAGAAATTTTATGGAAATAAAACTACTAGATTTTCAAATAAAGTTTTAAATGAATTATTTATAACACGGTTTCCTAAACATTTGATCCCATTCAAAAAATGCGGTCGTCAATACTGAAAATAGATTAATATATATACATATGTAAGTATGAATCTTATTTTCCAAAATCTTTCAATCATTAAAGCTTCAAGCCCTTTTCTTATTGATCACTTTACTGTAATGGGTATATAAAGGAGGTTGATATACATATATAATATAATAATTTTACCTCGAAAAAAAGGTACTTTTACCTGTGCGAAGAAAGAGAGGGAAATACCTGTTTTTGCAGGGTAACGAAGTATATTGAATTTTCATCCGATTTTGATTAACAATATGTCATTTCACAGGAAATTTAATTCACTATCGTTCGTAGTTCAAGTGTAGTTATACTTTACAATAAATTAATTGCTTAAAATGACGACAAGCAGGAAGACCATAAAAATACATACAAAATTGTGTTTTTATATTGGCTTCAAATTGGACCCTGGGGCCAAATTGAAAATTTGTGGTATGCAGTTTAGCTTAATTTTACTAGTCCTAAAAGTTTTTCTTAGGGTCCAAAGGTGTCCGATCTATTCAAAAAAAGAATTAAATATGTGACTTTTTTTTGTCAGGTCCAAATTTTGGGGCCTTTTATCAAAATTCATTTAAAAAAACCGTTGGAGATACGCCCACTAAATTTACGGTATATCATCTCGATAGAATGACCAACTCAACGCTATAAATTAACATATCAAAACTTTTCACTAAAACTATATAAAAATCGAATAAAGTCAGAATTTAAGGTCAAAAAAATTATGTCTCAAATTTCTTGCCGCCACTGTATATAATATGAAAGAGGAATGCCAAGAGTTGACGGGGAGTGTATCTCAAGTGGCTGGTTTTGACATTAACCTTATTAGACTTCCAGTCCTTCTTTACACCATTCACCCATGAAATGAAATGGTTTATTAAAGCATAAAATATATATATGAAATGATCAGCATCATAAGCCGAGTCGATTCAGCCGTGTTTCACCATATGAAACACGTCTCGCAGTCTATTAGAGAAAATTTGGTATGCAGACTTATGTAGTATGTACCCATAGGGTGAAATGGTATATTAAAGTCGCCAAAATGTATGTAACAGGCAGAAAAAGCTTTTCCGATCCCATAAAGTATATATATTCTTGATCAGGATCAACAGCCAAATCAATCTAGACATGTCCGTGCTTCCGTCTGTATAGATCTCGAAGACCATAACAGCTAGAGTCACCAAAATTGGTACTTAGACTCCTGTAAGACCTACGGTGATCAAGTTTATTTCACGCCCCCTTCCTTATCCAGTAAAGTACTAAATTTTATGAAATCGAACTAGAATATCTTAACAGAATTTTAATTACTTGGCGCATGGTATACCAAAGTCGGCGAGACGACTTACTTTATTTATTTTTTACTGTGATATCTATTCATTGATCGGATAGATATCCATGTTATTCAAATTGGCATCGTGTTCTTGTAGAAGTAAGAGGGATGGCCAATGTATTGGTAAAGACTTTTTAATACACAATTTAATACTTAAAAATTTAAAATTCTAGCCTCTCTTGCTACATGGTATATCGAAATCGGTGCAGCGACTTGATTATCTTTCAAAGTATTTTTATGCGATATTCATGAATATCGCTTAAACGGTGAAATATAAATATGATATTTAGAACGAGTTTATTAATTTTATGAGCCACGAACTGGGAAAACGTTACACATATTTCACGGTTTTTAAAAATATTTTTAAAAAATTGGTTGGAGATTGGAGTTTATAAAAAACGGACATGAGGTGTGGATATTAAATATTGAACTTTTGAGACTTTTAGACTTTGATTGATCTTTTGGACCGCAAATAAGTTATACCAAATAAACCTAGACTTGTTTCAGATCAGTAATTTTAGGTAAGTCATCTCGAAAAACGCCAAAGCGATCAATTCTCAACAGTCTTGTTCGCCATTTTGGATCAACCATTTGAAAAATAAAAGCTAAAAATGGCTAATTCGTTCGGCTAAGAAGCATTTGCCATTTTAACAGCTAAATTTAGCTCATTATATAAAGAGATACACAGTTTTTAATTCTGTGAAAGATCTTTTTATAACTATTCCTTTATCGTATCGATCGTGCTCAAGAGCTTTTAAAGGTAAATTTTAACCTTTTTTAATATTAACCTTTTGTAATATGCACGAGCTGTCTTTATGGTAATTTGTTTCAAACTTACTCCATCTGTTGCCCTCAATTATTGGACAGACTCCATGTAAACTCTTTATATTCGGTTCGCCATCGTTATGCAAATTAAACCAAAATAAAGCGGAACCCTTCTTTGGCTGCACAGAAACATTGGCAAGGGGAAATATAGTCTGACCACCTTGTGACACATTAGAGAGCTGGAAGAAGAAGAAGAAGTATTTATTTAATATCAGAAAAGTGTGAAAAAAGGTCAGTTGTGCTTACGTAAAACAAAATTGTGGCTAATCGATCGCCTGTCTCGTTCAATTGCTAAATTGTTGGCAAATTAGAAACAAAATTTCATCGAGAATGAGAACTTTACTTACAGGAGATACTTTGATGTCCCTATAATCGGAATGCTCAGGAAAATAACTACCCAGACCATAATTTCCAGCGGCCAATTGCGATTTGTCACCAGCACTAAGACCAGATATATCCCTTACACGTTCAAGTAGAGTTTTATCCATTTTATCACCGATTCCCTCGTATACCTTCACCTGCATAATGCGATACTCCTTATTCGGCGTGGTATAGTTATCAGTATGAGCTTCTCTCATATCTTTTCGTTTGACCTTGGTGAAAAACGATATTTCACTATCATAGATGGCATTGTGAAATAATAATATAAGTGGATCCTGGCTAATCTGTTCCGTTTTGAAAGGAGCCAATCGCAGAAAGGGAGTTGTTGTAAAATTGTAGCTACAGAATAGATTTCTCTGTGATGGAGCTTTTAACTGGCCACGACATCCCAATTCCATAAGTGTCGATGATCTTTTAGGTCTTTGTTCTCTTAACGGTATTTCAGGACTCTGTTTCAGTTCGTCTAGGTAATTCGGAGGACTTCCAGGTGTTGAACTTATTGTGGAATTCATCACCAGAACTACTATTAGTATTTTAATAATAAGCTGGTCTATTTCGCGTTGTGTTGGCATTTTTCTTATTTTAAACTTTACAAAAAAATCAATTCTGATTCTAAACGGCCGTGTAATATAATTAAAGCGTTTCTATTTGCAAAATATACAAGATATATGTATGTATGTAGGGAATCACTGAAATATGTTATTTATAGCTTTAAGTCTCTTATTTTAAATAATTTATTCATTATTTTTTATTATTTTGATCTTCCAATTCCAAACGACCAATGACCCGATCGATACGCCAATGCATAGGCGAGATGAGCGAGAACTAAAAAGATTATATACTTCATTTTGTCCTTAAGTTGTTTGGTATAAAAGACTTTGCACCTGAACAATCGTTTTATAGTCTCCACTCGACCTAATATAATCCAAATTACACGCATTAAAATCAAATTTATTGCTTGCAAACGAATCTAAACGGAAGAATTAAGTCGTTTGTAAGTATTAAGAAAGTGGTCCCTTCCAGGTCAATATAGTGCCGGAACAGACTCTTAGTTGGAGACTACTCCTCAGAAGATCGACTTAATAGTAAACTCGCCAAAACTAAAGCCAAAAATATTCTGAAAGTAATTAGTAGTTTTCCCATAAAGGATTAAGAAAAACCTTAGGAAATTCTATAAATATTCCTTTCTAACTTTTTTAATCCCTTTTAATTTTCAACTCTAAAACGAATTAAAAATAAGTTAAATTATTTTTTAGGGCAAGAAAAATAACATAGATTTTATGAAACTTAAAAGCTTATTATTTAATTTTAAAAATTTATAATAAATAAATCTCGTAAAAGTTTGATTATAAAATCTACGTTTTATTTCATTATTTTCTAAGGTTTTTTTAATTTGTTAAATCTTAATCCAGCTTCAAGGGGGTCGTTTTTTTGTTTAAATTATAGCTGATAAATTCTTTATTTAGTGTAATTTTGCAACTATTTTGATTCTCCGAGTGTGAAGGAATATCTTCCTGATCTAGACGATTGAGACGATTGATAGACGAGAAGAGCGAGAAGAACTAGAAAGATTAGATACTTCATTTTGTTCTTAAGTTGTTTAATAACTCTTTCGCGTTTTAACAAAGATTTTATAGTCTCCATTTTCCACCCAATATAATGCAGATTACCCGCATTCAAATCAAATTAATTTTATTTGAAATGAGACTAACCGAAAGTATTAAATCTTAAAGTGAAGAGTAAACTTATGTCCAGAACTATTGCAATACAAATATGTGATCCAGTTCTTTTTGTTGGGCTTGTCGTGAAATTAAATCATTTTATCATTAGATGGACTGTTAGTAGAATTTAAAATCGCTTTATGATTAATATATTATATCGCCGGAGACTACTGCTCAGAAGTTAAATAAATAAGTTAGGTTAATAAGCACTACTAAAATTGGGAAGAAAGTTTTTCAGGAATTTTGTTTTAAGGCTTTTCTTATTCCTTTGGGTATAATATGTACCTAATAATTATGTACCATAAATTATTTATTTTAATTTAATTAAATATTAACTTAAACTTCTCAGGAGTAGTCTCTTGCTCTGATTCTAATATGAATCGGAATAAGTTTAAAAACTCAACTCAGCTGTAAAACGAGTTGAAAATAAATTAAATGAAGTAAGTAAGTCGTCTCGCCGACTTGGATATACCATACACCAGTAAAACAAATATTTTAAATTTATAATAACCAATGCATTTTCGTATTTTTAAAAAAATCTGTTTGCATGCTTTTTAGAAGCATATCTTAGTATTTCGCTCACTCAAGCATTCGAGCACCCTAGCGCCCCCACCAGCCAACGGCCAACTCCGGCCATATGGAAAAACGTTTATATGCATAACTTGACTATTTTTATTCCGATTTTGATCAAATTTGGTACTTTGCTTGATATTAGTATCAAATTTAAAAATTTGATTGCACAAGGTAGAAAATTACGGGAGATAATCGAGTTTATTCAAATTACGGGGGCGAAGGGGGGCGTGGCAAAATCTTTACACATCAAAACTGTGCGCAATTACTAAGCAAATATTTATACCAACTATGGTGTCTCTAGCTAAAATAGGTTTTGAGAAAATCGGTTTTATTTGATTTGCGGGGGCGGTAGGGGGCGTGGCAAAATTTTTACAAATACAAAATGTGCGCATTTACTAAGCAAATATACATACCAAATTTTGTGTCTCTAGTTACTATGGTGTTTAAGAAAATCGGTTTTATATCATTTGCGGGGGCGGTAGGGGGCGTGGCAAACATTTGAAACAAACTCGATAAGCGTACATATGACACGAGTCTACATACCAAATTTGGTGGCTCTAGCTCTTATAGTCTCCGAGATCTAGGTGTTCATACAGACGGACGGACGGACGGACGGACGGACGGACGGACGGACAGACGGACATGGCTAGATCGTCTCGGTTGTTGATGCTGATCAAGAATATATATACTTTATGGGGTCGGAAAAGCTTCCTTCTGCCTGTTACATACATTTTAGCGACTTTAATATACCATTTCACCCTATGGGTGTATGGTATAAAAACTTATTGGGGTAAAACAATTTAGACTCTTATTGATGAATATTTAAAAAGATTTTTTATGTTAAATAAATTTGGCAATAAAAACTCGTTAAAGTTGTTTTTTCCGATAAATATCAGTTTTATCACATTAAGAACAATTTTTTTTAAGGAATTGTTAATTTCCTTAATCCGGCTCTGTGTGAATTTTATTCTACACAATGCCAAATTTTTCTTAAAAATTAAACCCAAGAATCGAATTCTCCCCCAAAGACAAAGTGGATTATTTTTTTTCGAAATTCTTGCTTCTTTATTTAGTTGAATTTAGAAATTATTCTGCTCTTCCAATTCCAAAGGAAAATCTTTTCTGCGCCGATGCATAGACGAGAAAAACGACAACTAGAAAAATTATATACTTCATTTTGCTCTCGAGTTGTTTGGTATTTTAGAATTTTGGGTTTTAACAGAGGTTTTATAGTTGCCAATCGTGCCAATATAATCCGATATAAATTTATTGTTTCGTAACAAAACTAATCGAACTAAATCATCGTGAATTTTTACATTTTAAAATTCTTTTGTAAGAATGCGCTAAAAATTTGTTCAATTTCAGGTCTTCAGTTTTTTTTTTTTTTTTTTGGTTCACCTTAAATTATAAATATAATAAATTATATTTGTTACTAAAAATTATTTTGCAGACCTCACTAGGACTATTTGGTACTCCGATTTGATGTCCACCGGCTGCAGCTGACCTAACCAGGGCCGGATTCGGAGAATTTAGCAAACTATAGGAGCCCCATGGCCAACAAATAGGTTGATGTCCCTAGGTTTGTTCAAATTAAGAAAAATTATTTTCTTCTGACTTTTATATAATTTAATTCATTATAAACAAAAGGAGGTTAATAATTTTTGAACTTCTGAAAGTGTGTGCAGCTTTAAAATTTAAAGCAACTCCTAAGATCGGCTTTAGCTAAGTTCGAATTAGTCATTCTAATCCTTTACTAAATCCTTTTCAACAGCATACAAGTTCGGTAACCGATTGAGCATGATACATCAGGAGAATTCAAATAAAAACTCTGGTTTAAGATACTGTTTTGAGATACTAAAATTTATGGCTCTAAAACGTGCACAAAATATTTAAGAAGCATTTTTAAATTCTACAAAATTCTGTTGCAAAAGATGGAAAATAATGCAGTTTAAGGCTTCTTATGATCTTTATCGGAAGATATTGTCATTTCAAAATATCATATGTCTATTGCCTTTGTAGAAGCAGATCTACCTTGTGTCCTTCTCTAGTGGAGTTCCCTGACCAGTTACCACGAGTGCCTCCCAAGGACGTTACTTTCACTTAACTATATATACTATATACTATATTTACCCGAGTTAATGGTAAATGGAACAGAAATCTATAGAACTAATAATTATTTTGTAGTCGTTCGATAAGAATTATTTTTTATGTTTTGACATTTCAAAAAATGTTCTTTGCAGTAAACTTTTTGGAATTTTTATTTATTTATTTGAATTAAACATTTAAAATTGAAATTAATCAATTGATTGATTTTTCATTTTGAAGACCAAACTTCTTTCTTCAATCCAAAGGAATACATGTCCGCACTCGCAGAGGCAACCAACATAAGGCCAACCAAGATAATAATCGACTTCATTTCTTAAGACGTTAAATTTTTATTTTAATTATTTATTTCTTTAAGCACAAAGCTTTGTATTTTATACTAGTATTAACAGCAGAACTAATTTGGTTTATGACATTCTGGAATGCGGAACAATTTCATCCATTCGTTTTGCTAATAATTAAACTTTTTTAGCTTTTGCAAGCATTAAATCATTTCAAGGGCATCTGCTCTGTAAAGTTTGTTTAACAACTATTTGGAAACTATCATTAGTTGTTGAGATAAGATGCATTTGTAATGACAAAGTTTGTTTTAAATATCTCAAACTATTTCAAAAATTTGAATTTCATGGTTCCGAAGGGCACACTTTTTAAGCCAATGAACAGAAGTCCAACAACCAAAAAAGTAGTTGACTTCATTTTTCAAAACGTTAAAAGTGTCAGTGTCTGTCCCACTGCAAGGATATAGCCATGTCCGTCTGTCCGTCTGCATTTTGTAATCTGGGTGAGATGAAGTATGAAAATCATCCGGATCGGACTACTATACCTCACCAAAATCGGTTAAGGATTTTTTTTATGGGAGTTTCTTTTAATAAAATAAATAGAACACAAGTTTTTGTCATTGTAGATCGGCTCTGCTCTAACGTTTCCGACAGCGAAATTTCAAAATATTATTGCAAGGGTATTTAAACTTCGGCTTGGACGATGTTAGCTTCTTTGATATTTTATACTAGTATTGACAGGGCCAGAACTAATTTGGCTTGCTAAATTCCAGAATGCGGAACAAAATAACAAAACAATAAAATCGTATTTTAAACTTTTTTTAAAATACTAAATTAAGAAATAATTTTTACATAATTTCTTATCGACCTCATGCTTTAAGTCGTTTATTCTTTTCTTTCTTTTGATGAAAGCTCTTTACTTTATAATACTTCATAAGCGACAATTTCAATACTATATAATGGTAAAAATATAAATTTATTTATATTGCTTTCATCAATGGCTGCTTTAATAGAATCTACCAAATTGAGTTATTCAAATCAGAATCACCGTAAATCGTATTTTCTAAAACCGCACAGAAATAGCCTTATTTTGGAAAAAAAAAAAAAAAATAATAATTTTTTCCAAGTAATTTTATGTAAAACGTTCATTTTGTCTCTCGACCGGCTTAAACAATATCTTATGCCAATTGCAGAATTCAAGAATCCAACTATAAAAGGCAAAAACTAATTTCAGCCAATTTGCAAGGATAAAATCATTTGGAAAGAGATTCTGTTTTTATGAAGTTTCTTTTTATTATATATAAATGCTCCTCAAAACCATTTTTAATTATAAAATTAAAATTATTTTTCTTCTCTTTCAACACCAAACGAAAATCGTACTCCAAAAGTCGCACTAGCTGAGGCCACAAGAAGAAGGCCAAATATCAGGGATATCAGAGACTTCATGCTTTTTAGAATTTCCTAATTGATGTGGAAAAGTTTACCTTTTTATACAGATTTACCAGGCAGAACGTATTAGTTATGCTTCGGTTAGTTAATAAGGAATTACTAACCTTAAGCTAGTCCGGTCTATTCGATCTGCCAATATATGTAAATAATTACCAAGCACATGTCGTTAAAGCCGATTATTGTGATATTTTAAATTGGGTAGAGGATAGGATAGAATAAACGACGGCTAAAGGAACTAGAAATCGTACCTTCATTAGTTAACTTTGATGCCAATTGTCAACTTTCATTTATGTGTTTTGACGACCTCATTTTATTAGTGCTGCCTTGGAAAGTGTATGAATACTCGCTGAATGAGTTAGATTTAGATAAATAATTTAATTTTAAATCATTTCGGTAAATAACTTGTTAATAATGTGAGATTCGAGACAATTTTTATTTTTCAATAGTTTTTTTCTTCTGATATTTATGATGCAAGGAATGGCAACATTTTTTTGAATACAGCATTGGCGCCAGAAAATAGGGGGAAATTAAACAAACCAAAAAATACCAACGAAGAACACGTGAGTCGATATTTATAAAGTCGGTTCTAGAGGTGGTTGTTTGTGAAAGAAATAAAAATATCCATATATCGATAAAATGGTCTATGACTTTTGTTTGTGGCGGGGCGGTTAAATCCAATAAGTATTAATAGATGGCGGGTGCCAATTACTTCTGGGCTGGTGAGTTGGTAAAGATAAATAAAACGCGTGGAAACTTCATTTTAATCAATATAATTTTATTTACGGCGAACACTTCACTTCTCCTCAGTATGACCGCATTCCATTTTGGGAAAAATGCTGCCCCCACACTCTCTGCTGTTCGCCCGGTGGCGTGAACAACTTTTTCCATCTCTATAAAGAAATGTTGTTTTTGTTATTCATTGTTGTGTTTATTTTCGTCGTGCGCGGTTATGTGCGCGGATGTAGTGTGTTTTGTTTTTGTATCTCGCAGTGAAATATTGAATTGATTTTATGCTTAAAAAATATGCAGCAACAGCCTTTGCGTACGATTCAACAATAAATTGTGAATGAAAATGAAATGAAGGAGTCGCGAGTGTGTGTGACAAGTGAAATGGAATAATGATGATGATAAAATCAAATTATAACAATATCGATATCAGGTGCAATTAACGGGTCAATCACCGACCATTCTCCACTTCATCACACAGTCATTACAACATTAACAACAACAACAACAGCAGCAACAACAACAATAATAATCATAGTTATGTTATGACTGAAAAAGTGCAGCAAAAGGTAAAAATAAAAGTAAAAAGTAAATTGGTCAAAAGAAATGATGCAACTGTAAGCAAAACACATACACACACGCAGGCACAAAGGCTCAGCTGTATACACATACATACGTACATACATGTGCAACAAAGAACCACAAATTTTGCAGACATCAGCATAAAACTATGAACGAATATTATACATACATACATACATATGTATATCTATATGTATCTAGGTGATTTTCAAACCTTTTAATCTACTTAAGAAACTAAGTGTTCTAGTCTCGCTTTCTTCTCGAATTTATTTGTGTGTCTCTCTTTCTCTTCTACCTACCTCTACATACAAATCATAAGACGAAAGTTCATAGACAACAACAACATCTGCGCTTGTCTCGCCTGTTCGGTTAGGAGATGGCTAGGTTGGTGGTGGTGGAGGGGGAGCTCAGAAACAGACCTTATACCAGCTAGAGGTACAGATGATGATGATGATGATGATGACGATGTTATTATGAGGTTTTGGCTCCCCCCTGCAGACAATGACGCCACCGTTTGCCTCCTCCACCAAGTCGGAGACCCGTTTCGCTCTACATAATCATAGAGGTGTACATGCTTATATTTTGTTTTTTATGTTTGTATGGATATAGAGTTGCATAGTATACAGGGTGTCAAATCGTACTACTAATTAGGGAACAAGAAACATACATACATACATAAGGAACAGTTTCGACTTCAGACTCAAAATATTCCCGATTTTGTCATTAACTTCAAATCATCCTTCAGCGATGAATAAAAAGAGAAGAAAATTGAGTAGAACTCAGGCTCGCAATCAGGAATAGGTCCAGGGGGTCCAAACTCCCTCTTTCCCCGAAATTTGAATCTTTGGACTCTGTGCAGGATATTGTTCTTTTTTTATATTATCCATTATTAATCCTAACGCAAAAAGGATTATCACACTTTAAATGGTCCGTTTTAATTTTGTATTCTTGCACATTTCCTTATTTGAAAAGCAAATATTTTTTAATTGAATTTTTATTCTTCTTTTCGAAACAATATTAAACATTAATAAAATAATTCTTTTACATTTGTATAAAAATATGTATATGTACATACATATATTAAGGCGCTCTAATCTAACATATCTAACCCAATTTTGCTTTAAGTCTGAAGTATTTTAATTTGAGCACAACTAAAAAATAATTCCATGGAAATTTCCAATGAAATAATTATAATGTGTGTGAGAAATTATGTGATTTCATCAGAATGGCTTGAAAATTACAAGTTTGTTGTTTTTAAGAAAATGTTTTTGGGGACTCTATAGAATGGCGATTGGATATATGTATAGACGTTTCAAATATCAATGTGGTAATAAAAATCACAGTTTATGAAATTCAATGTTCAAATAAAATTTCCACAGAAACACTCGAAAATCTTAAAATCTTGATTTCAAAGCTGAACCTTTTCATTACTTTCATCTTGTTTATTCAATCCATTTCTTAATTTGATAAGTAAATAATATTTTCAGATTTATCTTAATGTAGTAAAACCACCTAATCAAACACCATATGATGAATATTGTCTGGGATTCTGGAGAGTTAATAAAAATAACACCATAACTGTTAATTTATATTATTATTTCTATATTGTAGACAGACATATCCATATCTAGCCTACTTATCATCTTGATCAAAATATATATGCCTAGTGGGGGCAGAAACGTCTTATTTTCTGCATTACAAACACCTTAACAATTTTATACTACCCTCTGTAAGGGTATGCAAATATTGAAGAAACTATGTTACGTAATATTTAAGAATTCGGCAAAAAAATGTTTTACAAATGAAACTATATCATAAGATTATAATTTACATTGACTAACTATTTAATACGTCCTAGTTAATAGGTATTAAAGATTTTTCAATCTAAAATGATATTTGATTTTATGTTATTACCATATACGGTTTACCCTATACTTCGAAGGTTTGATTGGTGATTGGCTGTTTGGGGCAAAAGCCGTGGCACTTGTTACAGACTTTTCTCCTGTTTTTCATTTACATTTTCTCTCTCCCTCTCTCTCTCTCTCTCTCTCTCTCCGTCTCTCTCCCCATTGGGTAATACTCTGTGGCAGTTTTTTTAAGTTGTTTTTGTGTGTGCTCGCGTTTTTGTTGCTTTCCAATTGATTTATTTTTGCATAATCGTTCTTTGCCCAGACCAAAGAGAAATACAAAGTCATAAGCAAACTCACGCTAAGTACTAAGTACATACCTATACATACATACATACATACATATGTAGATGCATATGTGAATTATGAATATTATGCTTAGGTGTCTATACACATACACAGAGGTAGAGGTACTTACTTATTTATTCTACCTTTTGGCTTTGAAAACAACAAATATTTACATATATATGTAGGTAAAAAAAAGTATATATGTATATGTGAATATGTATATATGTATTCATACATCGATTCATAGCTGTAGTTACCATTTGACGTAATAAACCAAAAATTGCTCTCAAATATGTATGTGCTAAATAATGGCTCAGAATAGATAATTCATAATTTACCCTATAGCCCTATTTCGTATGGGTCTTTAGATGATCATTTGGCGGGGTTTTGCAGCTTATAATAAAGAAATACTTATTCTGTTTTTAGGTTTGATAAGTGTTTGAAAGGATTTGTTTATAACTTGCCAAAGAAGCAAGCCTAATTCTTAAATTTTACAATAGAAATTTATGCAATATACTTACCACAAATGATCAGCCAATTCATAAGACGAAGATAGATATATACATGTCAACGTTTGAATTTTAATGGTTTTCATAATAAATAAACAATCTGCAAAAAATAATACAAGAAAAATTCTCAAGTTTTTGGCTTACAGAAATATATTTAAAAGTATAACAATAAGTAATCAATGTTCTATGAATAATGCCCCAGAAAATACTTACAAAAGTATGTTTAGTAATCAATATTATTAATTAATCCTTTTCAAGTTGTTTTAACTTCCAAAGAGGAAGCCACACAAATTTTTAAATAAATGTAAAGTAATTTATTTAATGTTATGTTTTTTTTTTCATAATTTTACTTAATATTTGAAAATTTAAATGGTAATTAACAAATTTACAGTAAAGTTAAGGGACAGTTTTCGTTTTTCATTATGAATTATTTATTTATATAGCACAAATTTATAAAATTTAACTTTTTTTTATTGGTGCTAAGTTCTGTCATTAATTTCTAGGGTACTGACTCTATTTTTTAGCCAATAATATAACAAAATATTTGAGTATCGAAAACTTTGGTAAACTTATTCTAGCTCTGACTACTTTAATTGGTAAAATTTTAGCAGGTTTAAAATTAGATAAACCACACAGAAAGGGTGAAATTTTTTGCAGTTTGGAAATCGTTTAATTGTTGTACCTACATTTAATTTTTTGCATTAAGACGAACCAAAATCTTTTTTGTTTTTACTTGTCTCTACCAATATGAAATATTTGTGTTCGGTACGGTTAGCATGCTCCACTCCCTTACTCTTCAGTTCCTCTCCTTAGTCCCAACCCAGTTGCAGTTCCAGTGACTCACTTAAGCATGACAAAATGGGAAAAAAGAATTAACGGTTTTGGCTGGTCTCTTTTTTTTTGTTATTGTTTTTTTAAGTTGAGTGGACTTAACTGCAGTTTGAATTTGGTTTGAAACTGGTTTGCCACAATTGTGTGGCTTATTGGTTAGATACAACAATTTTTGATAAACATTCTGTTGTTTGTATAGCAAATAGATCAGGTTTCCTCTTTCTGATTTATATTTGTGTTAATATTTAGTAATCGTTCCAGTAATGTGAAATATTTTTAGCCATGATGTCAACCAAATCTAAATGGTTTTTGAATGAAAATTTTAAATGATTATAAAATTTTTCAAATGAAAATATCAATTTAAAAAAGTTGACATCATGCTTGAAAAAATATTTTACAGGCAAAAAGTGTTTTCTACTTTGTGCATTTCCTTCTTAAAATTATCTTAAAAAAATTAACATTATTTCAGTAATATTTCAATGGTCTGCCAATTTTTGGGAATCTTAAAAGTATCTCTCAGATGCAAATTGAGACATTTGAGTGTATTTTTCTGAAGAATCGCCAATTGGCAACATTTCCACTAAAACTCGCGTATTTTCTTGGTTATTTAGGGCAACCTAAACTGAACTTAATTATAACCCAAGATACCCAATTATTTAGCCTATGATTGCAGGGTAAAATACATCAAATTTTGCTATATAGGTACATATGCAAAATGAAATAAGAAAAAAAAACCTTTTTATTATGAATTAAATTTTTAGTATTTTTTGTAGCATGTTCCATTTTCTTTTGGATTGACGCCTTCTCTTTCTCTGTCTCGCTCCCTCTGTGCCCCACACTCGCGCTATTTCTTTCTCGCTTTGACGTGTGTAGACACAATTAGCTTTAGCTGCTTGCCAAATCTTCGCACGTAACCAAAATGCAAAAATCAACATAATCAGCATGCCCGCAAGTCTAACGGTGTTTGTGTATCTCATTTCTGTTGTTTGGTACCATTAAGAAAACGCAAACCGGTTGGCTTATACGCGCTCGACTTACTCATTCAAGCGAGTCTCGCAAAGTCTCGCTTTTCTCTCTCTCTCTCTCTCCAGGTTTCTCGTTTCTCTTCTCCTCCTTCTCTTTCTCCTTATCAACCTCTCTCTTTTGTGTATTTTGCCATGATCTAAACAATTCTTTAAACAATTACAAAGTGCAACTTCTTTGCACTTGTAAAAATAAATTCAATAGAATTTTTATATTCCTCAAGAAAACAAAAAGAGAGATATATATTATAGAGAGTGAGAGAGAGACAAAAAATTCTGTCACTTTCATCTAACAATAGAAGCAGCGGTTTTTGTCAGCTGCAGCTGTGCCAACTACTCAACACCCTAGAAATTTTCCAATAAAGCCAAAAGCGTTGAAAAATGTTTTGAAATCTTTATTTAAATTTTGGAAATGATAAAAAACTATTTGATAATAACATAAGATAATAATATTAACAAAAAAAAAAAAATTTAATAGATAAATTAGACTTGATAAATATTAATAATACAGATAAATATTAATAATATACTTCGAGTGATTAACTTAAAACTTAGTTATCTCAAGAAAATCGATAATCCAATTTCCTTAATATTTTGGTTCTGTTGGATAGAATAAATTTTAAAATCATATTAAATCATATCTCAGTTCGTAATTACGCAACTGGCGTTGATAACATTTTTGGTTTTCGATTTGAATAATTCTTATTTTCGATTTGCTTTGCTCGTTATTTAACTTCTAAATTGTTAATTTACTAAAATTTTATGATCATTCAAAGAATAAAATTCTTTTTGTTTTGACTATATTTGTAAAGCAAAATATTTTTAGTAATCTTCAGAGTGAAAAGCAAGTCAATTTACTTATTTTCTTCAGTTTCTCACTTCCCTACTCAATTGTTCAATTGATCACCATAATGCTCTCTTGTGCAGTTGCTGATAATTACACATTATAATAAATGATTTTCACTTAATGAACAACAAAAAAGAATAATTGAAAGAGAATATCTTCATTTACTTAGTTAGTTTATATTCAGAGGCGAATTAAATATATTTTGCAGTTAGTATGTATAAGTAAAATTGTATTCGTCGTGTTTCTATGATTCCTATTGAAAACGCACATCGAGACTTTGAGGTATTCAACTGGCCAAAAATGACGTTTAATCAGTAAGGCGATCGACTTGTTCTGAAATTATGGGTTCCATTTAAAAGCTGAAGTGTCAGAGGAATTATACCAATTATAACTTAAACATCTAATATGTATATAACAATTATATACCCACACATATTTTCTTCTGTTTATACGCTAAATAATGATAAAAAGTATATCTATTTTTCAAAATAAAAATATTTGGTTTTCCTTCACAATCATTATTTGTGAGAAATTTGTTAAAACTCATTGAAAAATTTGTATTTTTGATTAGAAGACATACATTTGAAAAATAATTATAAAAATCATTATTATTCCTTTGTAGTTATTTGATTTTTCTTAAATTATATTTTCTCATACATATATTAAAAACCTTTTAAGTACAACAAAAATATTATCAAAAATAAACAAAACCTTTCTTTTTGGCAAGAGTATACAAATTCTATACCTGTGTTAAACTAAAATCGAATTTTTCAATGAACATCAACTGCGTCATATTGAGGTAAATTTTACTCAAAACAAAACATAAACAAATATACATATTTTCAATAGATCGCGAACAAGAAATGTAGCCAAGGTGAATTGTGTGGAAATATTAGAGAAAACAAGAATTTTTATCTAGAAATAGTTCACTTTGTAAATTATTGTATAAACTGCACTTAAGAATTTGTTGAAATCTCTAACGGTTCTTGGTCACAATTTTCCCTTCTTATTAAGAACCTAATGTAAAATGAATTACACCAAAACTATTTATTTTTGTACCATCTTTGAATTTTTTTGTATTTTTCTTTCTTTTTTATTGCTAATTTTGCGTTTGTTATTAATACAAATGTTACAAAGAAATCCCAAAAATGAACTCGCTTTTAAAAAAAGGCTTTCAGAATAGAAATTTAGAAGATTTTTAGATTTTCTTTTAATTTATGTAGCTTTATAATCCTTTTTGCAAAAAAAAATATTTTAAAAATTTCTCAAAAATTAAACCCAAGGTGAGATTTATTTTGAAAATATTTTTAATAATTATTTTTGATGTGTACAATTTTGTATATAATATTTTTATTTATAATTTTTTTAGGTAAAGGTATTCAAGATTAAGAAGAAAATTTTCAAAATTGAAATGTTAAAACTTAAAAGTAATTAATATATTTTATATATAATATATTTATAATCAACTTGTACATATATAAAACCTTAATGTGGCAATGAAACAATTAATTATAATAATGATTTTTGGGTATGATTTATATTCATATTGCAAAACCAAAAAAATCAAAGAGTTAAATATAAACACACAACAAATGAGCAATTTAAATGTTAAAAAAATAAAAATAGATTTCAAAACTGTACAAAAACTTCTAAAGTTGAAAAATAAACTACCTTCAACTTGAATTATTGTGATACACTGCTAATTAAAAGTAAACTTGATGAGAATTTCTTCAATCTGTTACTTGTCAGCTAAACACAGTAACTACATATGTACATGAATAAGTTCATGGTCGATGCTCCTGCAAACAAAAACCCACGGAATTGATATTTTTGGATATTTTACAAAACCAATCAAAGCAAATCACTTTTGTCAATAGGTTTTCGCAATGTTTTGCCTAAAACTACCCACACATACTGAATGTACATACACATACACACAAACAAACAAACATATGTGCTCTTGTCATAGAAATGAGAAATCATGTCATTAACATTTGAATAGGCCAGATTGGATATTACGTGATTTGTGTTTGTGGGTAAACAGCAAAAAACAAAACCTCTTAAAAAACACAAACAGTAACCAAGTGATGAAAATTGAAATAAAAGAGTGTGTCACAAAATATCAATCAAACTCAAAGTCACAATGTAACCCAAGAAAAAAACCAAACAGTGAAATGAGCAAAAAAAAAAAAAAAAAGAAAATAAAAGAAAATTCAACTTGAGGCAGGGTAAAAGCGATTTGACGTCGTACAGAGCACGAAAAGGATAACTTTTGGGCAAATGGCATAATGTGTGTGTGTGTGTGTTTTGTTGTTGTTTTTAGAGGAAAAATCGATTAAATTTTCCCATAGAACAACAACAAAATGAAATTTTCAAGAGGGCATTCAACTAAGCCACGACCAGCAGATTCGTAATCATTTTTCTATCATCCAGTCGGTTTAATGTTATTGCTTCTGCAACTTTCTTTGTTTTTTTGTTCACTTTTGTTTTTTGCCTTTTTGGGCTTGTCAATTAAAAAGTTTTTCAGCCTTAGCCGATCTTGGCCATTCCGATTACTACTTGGCTTTAATTTATTGCCTTTTGTTCAATTTGTTTCGCAGTTGCCTCCATCCCAAGCCAAGTCGAGAGTTTGGAAACTCAGAGATACATTTATTTAACTGAAGTGCGTTATTTTGTGTAATCAAGAAATGACTTTTCATAATGTCTAATTACGACATTAAGTGTAGCGCATTGAATTCAATTTTAATTAATTAATAAAATCATATATGTATATAATGGATCTCAAAAAGGAAATGTTTGCACACATTAAACATTAGGCACTGGAAGGGGAAGGGGGGAAGGTAACTATTCATTATTGTGTGTGCGGTGAAATGTAACATTATAAAGATGGGATTGTTTTTGTTGTTGTTATTATTGTAGAGTTGCTTCTTCACACGCCAAAAAGCAATGAAATTAGGAAAATGGAAAAAAAAAATTCATACAACCAACTGAAACAAATCAAAAAAGAATACTTGCTTTAATGTTTCCATTTATTAAATTGAAAACAAAAGCGATTTATTGGCAATCTATAAACTAGTTGTCTAAGTAAAATAAACAGAGTAACTTGTTTTTCAGTAGTTTATTCTTTCTATCTCATTCATTTTACTTATACATGTATAATAGAAAAGTAAACAATAAGCAAAAATAAGGTAAAAGATTTTCTTTATTGTTATTTATTTTGCGGCCAGCTTCTACATTATGAGCTTGAAAGCATATTTTTAAAAATAAAATCTATTTAATTGGAAAACAATTGCTGGACTATTGCAGAGTTGTTCTTTGAATACGTCCAAATAAGTATGAAATTCTATGAATAAATATACGAATCACATTTCATTGACATTCAATGGTATTAATAAGACGATTAAGATATTAATGCTGTTAAAATACTATTTATATAGGATTTTACTATTTTATATAATTACACAAAAATAACGATCATTATTCTTTACGAATAAGGAAGTAGTATGATAAATGAAACAATGGACGGATCTAGAGGGAGTCTGGGGTCTAGACCCTCCCCAAAATATCGACATTTCTGCGCCTAACTGGTGAATCTTCGATATAGTCGGGCAATTTCGATAAATTCTCAAACTGACGAAATGCCCCGCTTTAAAATTACTGAATTTTCTATATCTATAATCTTTCCTCGACAATATTTGCTTGATATTTGTATATATTAAGCCATCCTGCTATATCACATCGAAAGTGATTAAACCAATTAAATATATTCGAATTTCCAAATACATATACAAATAATTGTGTATTTGATTCTTTGTTGCATTTAACACTTGATTTTATTTATTGTAAATATTTTTATATTATAAACTGTAATACTTCCAATATATGAATATTTAGTTTCTATATTTAAATTCGTATAAGTATCGAATTGATTTCTTTTGCATATAGCAACATCCACTCTTTAAAATCATTTATATTATAGTAACAATTAGTAGATAATGACTGGGAATAATTCATTTGTAAAATTTGTCCATTATTCTAATTAAGCTGTGTAGTCAATATTTTGATCAATATTATAAATGAATTATTTATTGTGTTATTTAATTATATATTATTTAATGAATTTTCGAATGATCTTCATTTATATTGGAGTAAACAAAATATCAGAAAGTTGTCTGTGTAAATACAAAATTCTCTCATAATTCGTCTTAGCTAACCACTTTATAATTGTAATGCCAAAAAACTTTTTCAATGTTAAAATAAGTTGAGAATTATACATGAAACCCGAAAAGCATAGCATACTTTCACATACAAACTTTATCTTATGTCCCTCTTCATCGATCTAATTTTGTAATGCCATTAAGAATAGTTATCGCTCTTTAAATAATTCGGCGCTTAAACTAGTTGAGAATTATATCTAGGTACACCCCATTATACCAAATAAAAAGTTCATCTTATGTTTTATTGAAATTATTTCATTTCAAAATTCTAAAACATTAATATTGCAGTCTTAAAAACTGTCAACTTTTTATCTTCTTCTATAAAATACTGGTTATACTACATTTAAAAGTTGACCACTGAGCTAAGTAATTATGTTAGTTTATTAGACTTAAAGTTTTATTATTGCTGCTACCAAAGCAAGTTTTGTTTTTAAGAATAAAATAATAAAATCTTTGCTTTATTATTTAGTTATCGCCAAAAAGAGAGATTTCCTACATCTATTTTTACTTCTTTTGCTCTAAATAATCTTAATCTGTAAATTTCTAAACAACTTGTGATTGTTAATTTCAACAATGTTTTAAAGTACATACTATAAAATCTTTTTGGGTGCTTCAACTAATTTTTATTGCGTCTAACAGAAATGAATCACATTAATCAATGAAAAAGTTTACAACAATTTCTGTTTTTTTTTTTCGTGTTGTTCTCACTTTAAATTAATCGTCATTATCAACACATGTTCCACTTGAAATTTTCCATTTCAATAGGCTGTGTGAAGTGACTATTAAAAACCTATTAAAAAACAATCGCAAATTGTTTACTCTTTTTGGGTAAGAAAACAATTTTTAGAAAAGTAAAAATAAAAGTAACTCTTCAAATGAGAGTGAAGATGGGCGGCAGGTGGTGATTCAGAAGTGGTTACAAAAAAAAAAGTCACGCCAGTGCTAAATTCCGGTTTTTTTTTTTTTTTTTTTTTTTGGGAGGGCTTAAATAATATACAAAATCGCATTTAGTATGCGTTGTCGGTGACTTTTGTTTTCATTTCTCATTCTCAGGCGGAGAAAGCGGGAAACACAAAGCGCGATTAAAAAATAACACACATAACAAAAAAATATATTATATACATTTCTACAACAATGATAATCATTTTAGTCAATTTTTTTCTCAAAATAAAAAATTAAATACAACAATTTTCTACACAGACACAGACACACACTTAGACACAATTGCTTTAAACAGATTTAGGGCCAACCAATTCACCTATTTATTTAATTTTTTGTTTTGTTACACAAAAAAATTTGTGCTGTTACTTTGTGTCGCATGTTGGCGTTTCTTTTTTAGGTCATTCCAATGTGTTGCACGCAAATAAAAATACAAAAAAATAAACAAACTAAACGAAAACCATATGTGTATACCCCACTTTTTTATAACGTTTGGATTAAAGAGGGTAAAGTGAAGCTTATAAATTGCATATATCAGGCAGATGGAAGTATGTATTTACTGTGCGATAAGGCACTAGGTGAAGGAAAAGTTCCCCAAAGTGCAAATGATAATCAATTTCCAAATATATCAAAATTTTCAGGCGTATATGAAATAAATAATTATTTACAAACGTATGTATATATATTTCTCACTGCAATAATAGAGAACTTACATGTTACGTGTTTCCATATGGCTATAATATAAAATTGGTAAAGTAATTCGGTGAATTATTTATAAATCACAAAGCTACAACATTTTTAATTTATACTAAGTGTTAAAACAAACAACACCGCAAACACAGGAATATCCCATATTATCTTTAGATAAAGCAATGCTCAATTTCAGTAGCAGAGGCAAAATTTTTAAAGCGATTTTGATTTTTCTCATCCCGATTTCTAAATCAAATAAGTTATCGAAGTCCAAATTGATATCTTATTTTTATAGGACTGACTTCCGACTCTCTCTCCCTACTTCTTACGACAGCTTATGTTTCCATGTGATTATATATTATAAACACTAACAATATCTAATCACACAGAAACAAAATTCAAACTGCTAAAAATAATTGTCAAGTCATTAGCCAGTATTACTCCTGTTAACATTGAATTGGTATATAATAAAAAGTATTGTCATATCAAAGAAATTATAAAAAGTCTTAGTTTTTAAGAATGATTTTCAAATACATATATGGATATAGGTAGCAATATTTTGCCTAAATTTCAAATTTAAATGTCATAAGCTTAAGAAACTACACTTGTGCTGAAAATAAAGTTATTGAATTGAAATCGATTTGTCCGCTTCGTTCGCTTTCTAATCGTTAACTTTTTAGACTTTGTATTAACTCCATCACCTCAAAGATATACTAATTCGATAACGAAACCGTTCTACTTTCGTTTCCATTTTTTCTTTGCCATGTAAATATAAATCATTGCACAAAACAATTCTTAATATTATCTAATATCTCAGCTGAAAAGTCATGTAGTATAAGTCCAAATTCTGAATTCATACATATATACACAATCAAACAATCAAGTAAATAAAGCATGAAATGAATGAATAAATACATTTTATTTCATTGAACTTTTATTGTTAAACACTTAGAGAACTTTATCAAGACTAGTGTAACAAGATAATCTTTCTATATATATTTTAATTGAATATTTTCAATTGTAACATTGCACAAAAATTCACAAAAATAACAATTTTAAATTTCTGGTAAGTTTTATTTCCTAAAGTCATCGTTGATCGTTAAAAACGAATGCATATAATTAGAGTTAAATTTACCATTTCGACAATTCAATTTTAAATGTATAGATTTTATTCCAATTTTTTTCCTTTTTTTTGGGAGGAGAAATTTAGTTTGTGATGTTTAAATTCCTAATAAATTTTTATTTCAATAACATATGCTTCTTATACAAAAAATTTCTTTGAAATTGTCAAATACATATACATACATATGTATACATATACATATGTATTATAGTGCACTGATTAATAGCTCGACTTTCGATCGCCATGTGTTGATATCTAAATTCTAAGTAAATAAAAAGAAATGAAAGATATAAAATATATACATCCAAAAATGTATATAAATAAATATGTATAAAGATATGTATAACATATGAAAGGGTCTTTAATTAAGAAGAATTTCACCTTAACTGATGTGAATTTAAATAAATAAATATATTTTTAAATAAACAAATGCAATTGGCAGCGGTTATCAGTCAAATATTTGGGGAAAAAAATCTACCCATATTTGTATGAGAAATAAAACAATTAATGGGACTTTTTCCCACTTTTTGTGTAAATCAACATTTGTTGTGTAACTTTTTTCTTTTTTAAATGTTTTGCCATTTTCATTGTTGCCGGATGTGAGATTAGATTAAATTTAGTTCAGTTGGCAAGTTTAATAAAATACATAGATTGTGTTTATGTATATTTTTTTTCGAAATTCATGATATCCGATTGTATATATGTATTATATTTCTTATGCATTAACTCGAATGTTTAAACAAGTGTTTTTATTTTGTTAATTTCGAGTTTCTTTCGACAAATGGTGAAAAACAACTGTGTTTTGATTAAAAAAACTAAGCGTAACTAAGCCTATTAAGTTGGATTTTTGTTTCGCTTGACTAAAGCAAGTATCGATTACCATTTTCGCAATTGTTAATTACTTGAAAGGAAAATATGCCCTAATATAAGTGGCTACTACTGTTAAATGCTGACAATGAATAGTTTCTATTTATCAACTTCATTTTTGTTTTTTACATATACATATTTGTATTGAAAGATCAAAAGCTGTTTTTCTAATCCAATCCGACTTGTTGTTTTTAGGCCATACTCTTTTGACTGGGTGCCTTAAAAGAACAAAGAGAAAAACAAACGAATCTATTAACTTTTGAGTCTATCAATGTCTTTTCATTCTCCCAGTGTAGTCATGTGCATCTTCACTTTGATGGCAAGACTCTTTGTTCCTCTTTCAATGATCTGTTAACTGTAAACTCTTTGGTGGCAGCTGCATTAGGGTTTGTATCTTCAGGCCACAAAGCTAATCGTCGAAAAGCAAAATAAACAATGACACAAATAGACTAAGCCAATGCCCAGAAGTTAAACAAATATATGTACATATACTTGAAAAGAAAAAGAAATCCGAGACAAAGCTCTCTAGACTCGATTATAATGATCCCTTAACTAGATTGTACGTGGGATTTGTTTCCGTTATTATATGGTACATTGTAAACTTTGATGATTTGCCTTCCATTATCAAGTCGTCGTCCACTGTTTGTGTGTTGTGTAAACAGAGCATTCAGGCGATGCCCCTGACTATTTAAGTTTTTTTTTTTTTTTCGTTGTTAATGTTTTTGTTGTATGTTTTTTTCTTGCTTCCTGTGGTAAATGTATTTTTAATCATAAAGCCACCGCGTTGCCAAGTAGTCTTGTTGACGCCGCATCGTTTCTGAATTTGTCTGATACGTATCTGTCCCGTATATATCCATACATATGTACATATACATACATATATGTTTATGTCTGTCTTAGTATCTGTCTTTTAAGAGTTATTTTTGTCGTCGAACTGACGTTTTGTACATTTCATGAATACCAGGCCCACACAAGGCACGTGCCAAACTCAATCGTACTCATCGAATTTTGTCACTGCAAAATATGCACAGTGTACTAAAAGCTATTAGGTATGATATTAAATCAAAAACTATGTATATTTCATACCCTCCTTGAAGATTTCTTCTTTTAGACCAAGTTTTAGCATTACATAACAAAAATGTGGAATGTGGAATATATTATAAACAGAAATATAGTCTTAAGCCATAGCTGAAAAGAAGATCTTACATATATAAATACTATTTTACCGATTAGAACTACTAATGAACCATATATATATATATGGGATAAAATATATTCTATTAAATTAAATTTATTCAAATATAAAAATCTTTGTATCTTTGAATCTTTGCCGATTGCCTTTATCTATCTCAAATTGTATAACATTTTCTATTTATTTGAACTTTATATCTAGTTTTTGCCTTTTTTATCTATATTTTTTTTACGTCTGTATTCTCATATAAATATATTTTTTTTCTACCTATACTAAGCGTCTTGTCCTAAATTATTTCAGTAATTAATAAGTCAACCATCTAGATTATTCACCTTATATGCATTTAATGGTCCTAACAATAACAAAAGCCAACAGCACTTTAAGTGAAATCTATTGATATCTGTTTTTAGGGCATAACAAAGAATTAAATAGAGTAGAATTTGTATGAAAAGACATGAAAACAGTTCAATTCTCATTCGGATTTAAAAACTTTAGAAACTATAAAGCATATCCTTCAAGTGTTTTTTAATAAATATATATTTCTATATCCTGTATGTATTCTAGTTTAAAAAACAAGATAATGTTTGCTTCGAACCATACTATATAAAGACTAGGTTATTACTGCTTATCAGAATCATATGTGTATTTAAATAAGTAGATAGAAAATGAAAAGGAAAAGTATCCCTTGCATTTTTTTTGCAATGTTATATAAATGTTATTAAAAACTTAATCCACAGTAGCTTTAGTAGCTGTGTCTATATAAAGTTGTTTTCATTTTTGATTGCATTCAATTTTATCTAACGTCAAATCGAATTATCTATATGTGTGTGTGTGTGTGTTTGTATATTTAATGCATATTGAGTGCTACTGAAATTTTTTTTATTTTTAATAACGTTCCCATAGTGTCAAAAATATTTACATATACATATGTATATATGGACCAGCTTTTAACTTAAATGGTCCAAAAAAAAAAATCACCTGTTTGTGTTTACTTGGAGTTGTTCTCGCCTAACTGTATTTTATCAGCTTTAGAAAAGTTAATTCAAGCAAATACTTATTTGTAGTAGTAACAAAAGCGTCATATATTTTATTATTTAAGACAAGATTGTGACTATTGTGACGTCAAACTGCAAGAGACGACAAGGCCAAGAGATAAAATAATAAGATGACAAAAACAGAATACAAAGAAAAGGACAACGACAACGTTTGAGACAAAAGTTTGCGTAGTAATCGTTTTCAATTCCATAGGAATTGTCATGCAACATGTGGATTAGGTTTTAAAGTGTCTTCATCACATTTGCAATTTAATTAAACGAGTGAATTTGTCATGAAATAAAAGGGTTATTCCCATTTCAGAGACATCATCATATGTATGATAATTCCGATCACGCACAGGTTCTCTTCATCATTTTGCCTTTGTCGTTGCTTAAGGGGCGTACAATGAACTCCAACCAGATGGCAAGTGGCTAATTTGAGCATAAAAAAGAAGCAGGAATCTTGTAAGCAAAACGACGACAATTCTTCTATGTACATATTCATATAGAACAGGAGTGTTCTTTATCATTATATTAAACTGACACGAATTTGTCATCAATTAAAATTCCCTTCCAAGTATCAATTATTGTGACCTGTGCTTATTCCAAGTAGAGGTCTAACGACAGGTCGTTGGATTAGAAGTGCAACCATGAAATTAAGTTTTAGTTAAACGTTTTAGTCATTTACACAAAACGTAATAAAATTCTTTAGAAATAAGCTCGGGTCCGTGGTGGATCCACGGGGGAGGTAATGAAAAACAATAGTTTACCTCTTAAACTTCAAGACCAATTTCTACCCTCTGAAATATTCGATTTCACCTCCTAAACTCTAAAGCTGTATCCGCTACTGGGACAGGTAAAATAATGGCATATCTAATTAGAACTTGGTTCTGCTTAGTTTATAATCTGGGGTTACCCTGCCTTTGCTGTGACTTATTAGAGCTTTTCCTGATTTATACTAACTATAATTTGTACTTTTTTAAGTACCTGCTCGACACATCAAAGCAATTAAAAGCTGTAAATTATTCTTGAATGGAACTAAATCGATATAATGATACTATAAAAATTTAGTTAATTCAAAAGCAAGTCTTTCTAAGAATGCTTTGGAATAAGGTAAAGTATGGACTCAAAATGATAACAGATGGTTAGATTTGAATTATATCTATAATTATGCAAATAACGAAAAATTTAATTTATTTCGTCACACTTAATAAGTTCCCTTAAATAAATTATCGTTTATTTTTGTTGTTATAAAAAGCTTCTTTTTAAGAAAATTATTCATTCAAAATAATTAAAACTAGTAAGTTACATCACTAAGCACTGATGGTAGCACAGTTAAAGGCTTTACCTTACTTTTAAATCCTGTGTTCATTCAAGAATTAAATAAATGAAATAATTCTAAATTAACCAACCCTAGTCTTCTTTTTTTTTTGAATTGCCCTCCTCGACTTTGAGGTAGGAAAAAATCTTTGATAATGCTAAAATGGAGTAAAATTCAACGTTTCCTAGAATCAGAAAAAGCTAAGTACACAACATTTTGAGGCAAAACACATTTAATTCGTTGGCTAAAATGGTAAAGGTCATGTTTTTTTTTTTGTTTTTGCCAGCTTCTCAAAGCCAAATTTCAAAAGATCCAAATATAGAAACTTGTTTGAGTCTCCAAGACACTTTCTGCGTGTGTGTGTGTGTGTGTGTATAAATGTGTGTGTCCAGAAGTAGCAGGTTCAACTTATTGTATCGTATGTGTCACGCTTTTTGTTTTTGTTTTCAATTTCATTGTATTTTTTTTTTTCTTCTTGACTCTGTAATTCACTTTTTAATTGCTCATTCATACATTTCATTTGGTTCTGTGATCATTTTTAGAATTTTAATGGATGGAAATAAATCCAAAATGAACTGAAGTGTTCATACGGAAAATGAATACAATTGCACGGCCATTTTCGATACTTGAAATGCATTTATATGCATATGTATCTGGATATTATTCAAATCGTACAGATACATTTTGCGATCTGCCTCTTTGCACATACAGGAAGTTATTTTACACAAAAAAAAAAAAAAAAAAAACAAAAAGAAAGAAAAAATACAAAAAACTTGTTTAAAGCTCGCTTGTTTTTTTCTGCAGATACTCATTTTGTCATCTGTGTGTCTTTGTATTTGTGTGTTAGTAGTGGAAGCATTCGAAAAGATACTTTCACAACATGTTGAAATAGTCGTCATCATCATTATCATAATGGGGAGTTGGCATCACATTTTTTGTTGTTAGAGGCAATATTGCTGGTTAATAAAGAATAAAATTCAAAGTAGAGAGGATGGCAATAAATTTGTATTAGATATCTTCAACTAATTGTAAACCAGCTTCAAAGCATTTGCAAAAATTTCACCGTATCCAGAGGGCTTGGTTTAAGCCTTTTGATAATTCGATTAATGATTCTTGTATTAAATTTTATTCATGTTATAAAGTTTGTTAAACAAAAATTCGCTTTGGAAATACTAGTGTTTCAATCACTTCTAGTCAAAACGGAAAGCAAATTCTTTGTCAAAAATTGAATAAAGTAAAAAAGTTTGTCTTTTTGAAGGAATTCGTTTCTTTAAACTCAACTCAATTTTAGAAATTTTTAGAATGCTTAATCTAGTTCTTATGTATACACAGAGTTTATAAGTACAGTGGATACTCGCTGAATGAATGCACGCGGTTATCGAACAGATATTTTTGGGGAAAATGTTTTGATTAACGATCAATGTTTTGGTTAGGGATCAAAAAAAAAAAGGTAGAACCCTCAATTCGGGAATATCCCGAATATACCTAATTTCTCTGTCTAGTGTCCATTTTATCCATTAGAAAAAATGTTTCTTCCAAACCCTTCTTTTTTATTTTAGACATCTCCTTCTGTCAAATATATAACCAGTTCTAAAAAAGTGTTACTAGTTTTATTTTACTTTTAATAAAAGCTAAATTTAAAATATATACAGTGGTGTTACTTTAAAAAATACAAAACAATATTTTTTTTATTCCTTGGTTTAGCGTCTTGATATTATCAAGTCATATAACCACTCAGGTTCCAAAAAAAGTAAATAAATTCTTTGCCGTTTCTATTATTTCTTCGATTACTGTATACTTTTTAGTTGTTTAAAAGTTTTGATGCATTTTATGTTAGTTTCTTTTAATAACAGTTAAAATTGTAACATGTAATAAGAGTATTATTTTTCAACATTGATTCGATAAACGAGGGTCTACTGTAGATTTGTTTATGTGTCTACAAAAAGAATTTAAAAGTCAAATTTTAGCATTTCAAATTCGTCATTACTTTATATTACATATATTCTTTAAAATGATTTAAACACATACATATGTACATAGCTCAAAAAAAATTAAGTTGTAAAACAGAAAAAACAAAATGAAGCCCTTTTTTTAGTTTGCTTAACCCTCTCATGACATTTGTACACTATAGACAACATTGTACTTACTTATGTATGTGCTAATTAGTCTCACCATTTTAATTACCACATAAAATAGTTTAAAACTAAAGTCAAAATTTCAAGATTATGTTTTACTAATTGTTAAACAATAAACTAGCAAATATTAACAATTTTTTTTTTCATTATAAGCTCGAATATAAAATTATTGCAAAGATATAATTTTTCAGTTTATTTCACTTTTCCTTTGCGTAGATGTTACAGACAATCTTTGTTATAACAATCTTTTTATCAGTTGTGATTTCACCATCTACACACACACACACACACACACACACACACACACACACACTAATACACTCACAAAGTGGAGTTCCCAGAACAAGTTGGCTTCATATACTCACTGATAGTGTGACAATGCTTGAATAATGTTTAATGTTCATTGTTCAAATTGAAAGTTTAATTTACTAAATAGATAAGAAAGAGCAACTGAGTGCAATGGCTCTTCAATAGATTGGCAGTCAGCTGATCGGGAAAATTTCTTTGCGTCTTTATAAATAGAAAAACAGTTTCTTTCAAAACTTACTAGAGAGATAGTCAAAGTAATTACGAAAAATTGTTCTATAAACAAACTGATAAGACTGCGGATATTTACACACGCACACACACATACACACACTCAGTTACACTCAATTAGAATAAGTGTAGTGCTTTTAAATGGCCTTTACTACTAAATTTTGTGTTTACAAATGACTGAACTGTTTCTTGATAATCTTTTTTAGAGGAAGGGCATGCACGTTTTTTTTTTTTGTTTTTCTTTCAAAGTCAAATAAACTGCCGACAACCGGAAAGTCTGTGTATATGTATACTTATATGTTATTTACAATTAGCCAGAATATCTATAAAAAACAAAACCAAATACTGGTCTAAACCAATTAAGCTTAAAAGTCTTAATATCCGTTGAGGTTTTTTTCCCCAAAATTAATTAGTTTATTCTAAATTGTTCCCAATGCTAAAACATTGAGACATAATACAGACATCTCTCACACATTATTGATAAGAACTGATAAGGAATATGTATATATATAAATATATTTTTTTTATTTGCATCAAATATAATGCATAACGGGTCAGATTATAAAGTTGTTGTGACTTTATGACCCAAATCTTTGTATGTGGCTTAGAGATAATTAAATATATATTTTATTGTCATTTTTTCTTTGACGCATTTTAAAGTTTTTGAATTTAATAACTTGATGTGAAATTTTGTGAATATTATGTGTAATCTTTCTGGAATTAAAATAAAAGACTAATGAGTTTATGTTTATTTCCAATTCATTATTAAATTAAAATTCATTATTAAAATAATGTATTTAATTTACAAAATCTGACTAGAAGTTGGTGTAAAAATAGTAGAAATTTTTACACTTTGCTTTGTTAAATAAAATTAATTAGAATGGTTTTTTTCACAAATTATCCTATTTGTATATAATTACTAATTATAATGTCATATTATGCATACCTCTGTAACATTTTTCACTTCTCTACTAACTTCTTCAGCATTAAACTGCAAATTCATTTAATTTTTTAAATGATTTTGACAAAAAAACTTTCTGCCAGTTGGATTTGCAAATTCAATTTTTAAGTATTTACGTCTCAACAGTTTTGTAGTTAATTTATTATTATTTGCCTGAAGAAAATTTAGTTACTCTCGCTATTTAAGTAGGTTGAAAAGTATCTGCAACTGCACTCTCATGTTTCCTAATGCCATAAGCCGCCTTCTACACAGATATCTCCATATTCCACACCCGTCTACCGAGGAGACCCCAATCCCAACCGATTGCAGTCCAACTGAAAATGCGTTCGTGCAATTATTTAGCTTTTGGAATTCAACAAAACTCGAAACTTGTTTTTTTTTAAGCTTTTTGTTTTAAATTACATTTGGGTTGTGACTGGAAAAGGGGCTTCCTCCGCCCACCCAAATGTCTCGTCAAGCAAAACAATATCAACAACCCGAAGTAACTAAAATTTGCTGTGTGAGTTAGATGGAGTGGATCGGATTACAGACAAAGTGTAGCAGATTCATTCAGAGAGTGGGGCAATAATCCTCTTAGCTCTTTCAGTTCACAAAACTTTTCTTGGCGACATTTCGAGTGCAAATTACAAATGCGACACATTTTGCGATTGTTGTTGAAAAAGTCACATGTCACTCTTGTTGTGTGTGTGTATGTGTGTGTGTGGCAAGAGATCGTTCATTGCCCAAGATCCCACAGTCGTTACATCTCTCACACTCAATTCAATTGGCCCCGAAAAGCCAAGGGCCAGGCAAAAGGTGGCCCCTGAATCACCCACACATCCCACCCAAAGAGACAAAAGATCTTTCTGCTAATTTCTTTGTTCTTCAACCTCGATTAAATTAGCAATTTGTAAATTGTAAAAAACAAAAAGATGATGACAAAAAAACCCCCCCACACACTCACACACACACACACACACATAAGATAAAGTACAGTTGTGCGTTCTTTCAATCATCTTCCGATTGAGTCACACGAATCAAGCGACAAGAGACAAGGCGATTCAAGACTCAATTCCCCCCCACCGATTCCGGACAATGAATCGTTCAATCGTTCAATTTGCTGTCCACTCTACTTCATTCCATCAGATAAACTGATCGGCATTGTCGTCCATGTGGGAGTGTTTGCTGCAAACCGGTATATTCCGTACACCATCCGATGTCTTTTCTTTTGCCGTGTTTCTGGTACTTGTTTGACCAGCTTTGAAGGCCATGAGGCAAAACAAAAAACAATAACAAAACAAGAAACTCAAATAACGACACAAAAAGTGACACAAATAAATCATAAAAACAAAATTGGAGGCAATGCTCCACATAATTAATGCAATTAAATCAAAACTGGCAACAAATGGATTATGTAAGCAATGGATAAATAAAAAGATATAATTTTGTATTTCTTTAACAAATATGAGTGTGCAATAGAATTGTTAAGAACTTTAAGTTAAAACTTTATCCACTTTACTTTACTTTAAAATTATTTAACATTTAGAGGATTTTCTTTTTATTTTTGCTTCTTAATAAAATAGCTATCATTCATGACGAGACTTGACTTGATTTGGAAATAAATTACTTAAATAGTTTTTATGGCAGAGATTTCTCAAAAATTAATATAAAGAAATATACAAAACATGAATAATATTTCATTGGCACACAAATGGGATCAACTAATTTCAGTCATAATTGTCGCTAATTTTTAATTGCTTCATTTTGGGCTAGCAAATAATTATGATTGAACCTAAAAGCTTCAATTTTCGACTAAAAAAAATAAAAGTATAATTTAAAAAAAATCTTTATTAAAGATGCAAGCGATGTCAATCATATGGATTTGAGTAATTTTTGTTTTACACATTTACTCTATTTATAGTGTTTACTTTTCTTTTTTGGTACCTATGTTTGAGAGCTAGAAATGTTTTGAAAATCATTTTTAAAATTGCAGTCAAAGTATTTATTTTGTTACATCCAATTGTTGAGTGATCTTATTATTCTTGTTGCTTATTGATTATTTTTTAAAGAAATTAAAGGACAAGTAAAATCTGTGATCAGCATTTTAAATGCAATAAATCATCAACATTTTGCACAAGAAGCTAACTTAAATTTATTAAATTCGATGTAAAAGAATATAATTTTAAACTTTGTAGGTAAATCTCCTTATTTGATTACACCTGTGCCGTTAACCCTTGTACACTGAACAGAATTCATGTAATATTTTCTGCTTCAACAACTTTGCAAGGGTTTTTTCTCATTCAAAAAGTGGTCGACTGTCTCCTTAATTCATGACTTTCCTACCTACAGAAAGAGACAGGCAACGATACAGTGCAGCACATACATATTTGCTTCCTGAAATGTAGGGGACCTATTGCAAGGACTAATTGTGCCTCTTAAATCTTTGCGAGCAGGACCACCAACTTGCACATGCAGTAATAAGACCAGCAAATGCTGCAGCATCATCAACAGCAACAGCCAAAGAAAAGGATAATTACGGAAGGCGTCAAGACAGCTACCAACCCCTCAGACTTCCGCTGACAATGGAGAGAATGGAGAAGGACTAAAATGCGATGGGATGGAATGGGATGGGATGAGGGTGGCTGCTTTTCGTTTGGTAACGCAGGGCAATGAGAATGACGCCGTTTTCTATTAAAAGATGCAAAGCGAGGCTTCATCATCATTGCCATCATCATCATGGCAATCATTATACACAGCGGGCCATCAGTTGCTCACAGATAACCAGCCGATTTCCCTTTCATTAATATGAGCAACGACACTTGAACACGCCCGCCCACACACATGAGCAGACTTGGGTCATTTATCGATTGCCCCAATAGAATAGAATACATAGAATACAAGACAAAAAAAAAAAAAACGGAAAACAGAAAACAGAAAACAGAAAACAAAATATGGAAAATCAAGGAAAACTACGTTGGAAATTTTCCATGCAAATGGCTACTAAACTAATTGTAGATTTACATGGTTAGGCTATCTGACATAGCGATTAGTATTCTCTGCCTGCCTAACTACCTAGTTAGTTACACTCTAACGACGACGACAGCTATTCTAGGGCTTTTATTCTCTTGTCGTTCTCTGTTGACCCAAAAAATGTGTTAGCTGGATTAGCTTATTGCTTTTTTATGCTCCACATTTTCGTTTTTTGTTTAAAAAATTTTATTATTATTTTTGGTGTCACAAAATTCCAGCAGCAGTAGCAGCTGCTTCTGTCGATGGAAAACATGATGATGAAATGAGTTTACTGCTTGTTTCCATTTTGGCAACTGGCCAATACAATTTCGCTTTGTTAGGCCAGACTCTGCCAGTTGGGACAGTCAGTCAGTCTCTCTACTCCCAAATGTCAAAATAGAAAATTAATTTCATTTCTGCAGTAAATGAAGATCAATGTAAAAAAAATGCATCAATGTATCAAGAGGTCTACTTTTTAAATTTACAGCATTTAACATTTATATTTAAAGTTGATTAAAACCAAAGGGTAATATAAAATACACCTTTTCAGTATATATAGTTATTTTTTAAATTTTAAATTAAACAAAATAATGTACACTTTTTATTTAAAAGAAAATGTAAATTCATTTATTTACTATATTTGTTGTAAGAATGTTTTTAATATAGTTCTTCAAAATTTGGTTTAAAAAATCAACTATCAATCCTTTGCTGCTTAAATATGATAAATTGTTTTCTATCTTAAACTAAAATCTACACAAAGAATCACCTTTGATTAAGAACCAGAAACTCAGTCGATAAAACTAGGCAATACTTTAAAATTATTTAAAAGTCGGAAAAGAAACCAAAATCGAACTAAAATTATGTGATTTACAATTGATGAAACTGCAAAATATCATTCAAATATCTAGCTTAAGGAGAAAAATTAAGTTTCAACGTTCAGATAAAAATCTGAAATGTAGATAATATGACTGAAAATCAAACTAAGCCAAAATGGATTTATACTAAAAAGTTCCTATAATTTTTCCTTTAATAAAATACATTAAATGAGTGCAGAGATTCGAAAGTTTAATCAAAGTTATAGCTTTGAATTATATGTAGAGGTTTGAGCAGGAGTGAAACTGAATTCGTCAGAGGTGTTTCGAAACGAAAAAAGTTTTTAAAATATTCACCTTTATCCGGGCGTTTCATAAGTATGAAGGGGAAGCCATTATTTTCCACTAGAGCCCGTTAATATTTGTTGCATTTCGGTACATACTTTTTGCAAATTTTGCCAAAATTTTGCTTTTCTATCCATTTTATCACTTGTTTTTGGGATCCTACACCGATGGAAAATTTTCTATAGTTATTTACTCAGTTTTCCGTAAAGCAAGTTGCCACCTAAATATGACGATCTATTCTAATTTATACTCCTATGTATATCTTCGAATCTGTTCGAAAAACAAATTTTTTTGCAAAGGATTTAAGACACTTTTTAAATTAAGATTTAATTACAATTAAAGAAAAGTTCTTTAAAAAGAGCGCATTTGTAGAAAAAACAAAAACATTTTAAAGCTTTAAATCCTATAAATGCCTCAGATTATTAAAGTTTTAATTTTTTTCTATAATAATAAGCTTGGAATTTTTTAGGGTCCTGTTACAAATTGTTGAGAGAGATCTGAATTGAGAATTTGATGAAGAGTGTACAAAATTCGACATAGGTATATATCATTTCATGACTCACTGCATCGAAAATTAATCTACAATTTAGTTCTGCTATGTTTCAAAAGCAAAATTTAAATCTTTGTGTTTTGTTACATTTTCCAGTTTGCGTTTTTCTCAAACAAATCGCTTGCGGAAACAATTGCATAACGTGGCTTATCTTTGGTTGTATCTGTCAAAAGTTGTACAGCAATTTATTGCACATTTCAAATGAACTATTATTTTTAGTCGTCCAAATGCATTTCCCACCCCTCTAACCGTTCCTTCTGACTTCTCTTCACTTGTTAGATAGTTATTGGCCTTGCTGCAAAATTTTCCAATTAAAGAGATAAAAAAAGTAACAACATTTCGAAATTCATTTCAATAGTAGTTGTACTTACTTCTTATAGGTGTTATACAGTAACAATTAATTATAACAAAAAAAAAAAAAAAACAAGCAAACGAAAAAAATGTTAAAACATATAGTAAATATATACAGACATTACCCATTGGGATAATGAGGGGAAAACAACCACAAACAAGATAAATTAACTTTGCCGAAATTGACATCATTTATGAAATCTCTTTTGGGAATTTACCAATGGGACAGAGAGAAAAAAAAAAGAAGGAGCAACTGCGCCCTACCGCCTCAAATTGTTCAGGTGAAAGTTGAATAATAGCAGGAAAATCAACTCTTCAAAATTGTGTTGACTTATTTTTTTGGGTGAATTAAAGATAATGTCTAGCATTAAGTGTTGGCTTATGACTTGGTCTTAATGCCATTTCATCAGACAGTGATTACCTTATATAACAATTTTTATTTATATTTTTTTCATTATAGGAAATGCCACAAAACTTAAACTGCAAATTGCCAAAATTCAAAAAGGAAGAAGAACTGATTTGAATGCTAGCAAAACTGCTATAGTTTATAGATAAATACATAAATGCCCAATTATGTCAGCCAAAAGATCCGGAACCGGTTCTCAGCATGCCCACATAGAACAATATACAAATCCATCCTTCGAACAGGAATACGATTTGGTGGAACCAACAGCGGCACCTTCATCGGCAATCGCGACCACAATAACAGCTGACGATGCCGGTGGGGGAGGTGGTGAGGGTGGAGAAGCAGCTGCAGCACCAGCTGGAATTGGAGGAGCTCAATCAATTGGTGGAACAACTGGCACGACACATCGCAAAGGTCACAGGTGAGGAAATGTGCAATTGCCATCGCAATTGTTGTGACATTAGTCAGAAATGTAGGAGGAGAACAAAATGTATTTGAGCGGTGGGGGGAGAGGGAGAAAAACTATTTACATAAATTTGACACTTTTGGCCCTCCTTGCCTTGCCGTGCCTCACTTTGTCTTGGGCCTGTAAGCCAAGCCCCAGGACAAAACAAAAGAGCACCCATCAGCCCACCCATTAGTTGTCGATACTTCATATCAATAATTAGCTTTTGGAGGCAAACTCGTGCCGCTTTAATAATTCATAAGCCTGCACCGCCTTCGAGTCGAATCCAATCGATAACCGTCGATTACGATGAGTCGGTCAAATTTCAAATATTCAAAGGCCTTCTCCGTCCTCCTTTGGCTCTGGCAAGGAAATCGTGACAAGCAAGTCCAGGGGCATATGGCGGCCCCAGTGGCACATCACACGTGAGCCTCATTTTATGCCGCAGTCATCAGCGGGAACTGTCAGACGAAGGAGCTCCGCAGAGTGAGACCCCCATCAGATTGAGAGTGAGAGTGAGAGTGAGAGTAAGAGCGAGAGTGTGTGTGGAAGATTGTGGGTATTTTGGTTACAGTTGCCAATAAAAAGAAAGAAGCTAAGAAATAGGCTCACTTGCCCAGTTTATTTCTATCTCTTTGTGTGTGAGAGCGAGTGTGTCCTCGTCCTCAAAAGTCCTTGACTGTGGCCATCGACAAGTTCTAGGCCAACGAAGGAAAGGAAGATGAATGGCAGTGGCAAAGCCAAGGGATTTAGTTTGTTGTTATTCATTGACGAACGAGCGGCTATTCAGCTTGATTTAGTTTACACAATATCACATGTTTTACGTATTCAAATTCTCTCTCTAGAGAGATACCCCAGATAAAGTGGGGTATGAAGTACACACATACATTTTAAATAGAAAATTTGATTTTGGAAAAATCTTTAAAGGAAAAGCAAATAATAACAGCGAATTAAAGTCGAGCCGGCAGCGCTCCTTGGTTGCAAGGGCGGACGAATGGTGGCCACAAAATACATAAATTTCGATGGCCCTTCAAGCAGGTCGGATCGACCCTCATTCCTTCCATGTGTTAAATCCATTTGACCCTTGATCAATGTGTTTCGTTTCGTGCCATTCGTTATGTCAAAAATAAAAAATTAGATATTTGTTTTTTGTTTTTTGTAGTTCACCTTACACAAACTTATGTAGATTATTAGTTTGAGGCTGTTTAGAAACCACACATATTGAAAATAAAAAATTTCAAATAATGAATTTCAATTTATTTTGCTGACAACGAATGTCATGAATGATTGTCTTGTCCAAAATCTTTTACTTGAGTGTTAATCCAAATTCATTCAAAATTGCAGGCGACAGGAATCCATGTACCAGATGACTGGCCTCTACTCGGAAACAAACAGCGGAGACGATAGCAGCATCGATGCCGCCCTGGATCAAGAGCAGAGCCAGAAGCAGTCACAGCCACAATGCCACAATGCGGCCACAGGAAATGTCGGCTTGCCCACTGATCTGACGAAATGCCACAGCCGACAGCCATCAGCTGGCGGTGGTAAGGCCAATCTAGATGAAGAAGATGACTACGATTACGATGAGGAGCAGTATAGGATGGGTGGCGATTGTGGCATCCTCAATTGTCGGCCGTATGGTATCCAAAGATTCGCCAGAATTAAAATATTTGTGCTCCTGCTCTCCCTGCTGGTCATGATGCAACAGGCATTGAGTTCGGGCTACATCAATTCGGTGATCACAACGATAGAGAAACGTTTTGAGATACCCTCGAGCTATTCGGGTCTGATAGCCTCCAGCTATGAGATTGGCAATGTCATTACAGTGATCTTTGTCAGCTATTTGGGCAGCAGGCGGCACATACCCGTATGGATTGGCATTGGGGCAGTGATCATGGGCATTGGTTCGCTGGTGTTTATGGTGCCGCATTTTACGGGCGAGCCCAATCCGGGCATAGCTATCATGAACAAGACCAGCGATAATATCTGTCGCAATGCATTGGTCAGAGGGCAGGATATGGATTTTGGACGTCTGTCCAGTGGCCTGTCCAATCAACCCTTGGCTCCGCATACCCTGCGCGAAGATAATTGCCTGGAGGGCAAAGCGTCCACCACGGGACCAGTGTTGCTCTTTGTGTTGGCCCAACTTCTGCTTGGCTGTGGTGGTAGTCCTCTCTTCACTCTGGGCACCACCTATGTGGATGATCATGTCCGCACCGAGAGCTCATCCATGTATATTGGTTGCATGTACAGCATGGCTGCCTTTGGCCCTGTTGTGGGCTTTCTTCTCGGCGCCTACTTACTCTCCTTTCACATGGATTCGCTGTCGTCCACTATTATATCTATCAGTGAGTTCACACATTTTATTTAGAAGTAATCCTAATTGTTAATAATTAATTGGATTTGCTTCTTTTGCAGCGCCTGGAGATCGTCGCTGGGTGGGCATGTGGTGGGGTGGATTTCTCCTTTGCGGCATTGTCCTGCTTATAGTGGCTGTGCCATTCTTTTCCTTTCCCAAGATCCTGACACGCGAGAAGAAGAAAATTCGCAAGAGCAGTGTGGTCCAGCCAGCTTTGGCCAATAATTCCAGTGCCACAGATGAATTGGGCAAGGTGAAAAAGGTGGAAATTGTCTCAGTGACTACCAAGGAAGAGGATTCGCAATCGGCCCCCAAAGTGGATACTGGCTATGGCAAGGATATCAAAGATATACCACAATCAATGCTGCGTTTGGTCAAGAATCCGGTATACATTGTCACCTGTCTGGGGGCCTGCATGGAGCTAATGATTGTCTCCGGATTTGTTGTATTCCTGCCCAAGTATCTGGAAACGCAATTCAGCCTCGGCAAGAGTCAAGCGAACATTTTCACCGGTTCGATTGCCGTTCCCGGTGCTTGTATTGGCATTTTCATTGGTGGTTGCATCCTCAAACGATTCCAATTGAAGCCCAAGGGAGCCGTCCAATTTGTATTGATCACAAATGTCATCTGTCTGGCCTGCTATTCAATGTTATTCTTCCTGGGTTGTGATAATCTCAAAATGGCCGGCACCACAATACCGTATTATAACAAGCAAAGCTCATCATTGGAGCAGCCATTCCAGGTGAATCTTACGGCTGCTTGTAATTTTGGTTGCGAGTGCCTTACCAGCGAAGTGGAGCCCGTTTGTGGCAACAATGGCCTCACCTACTTCAGTCCCTGCCATGCCGGCTGCACGGCATTCTCATCCAGTTCCAATTACACCAACTGTGCATGTGAGTAATCAATTGCCGGAGACGTGATTACTTAAGCTGATTCCTCTTTCCCTTTTTTCCAGGTGTTCAGGCAAATATTTCGAGTAATATTTATCGTGGAGCCGGCGGTAGCCAGGCTCAGGCTTTAAGCGCCAACGAAGATTTTGCTGAGGTGACTGTGGTGCCAGTGGCCACGGCCGGGCCATGTGCCACACCATGCCGCACCATTTATCCCTTCCTCATATTGCTTTTCTTTATGACCTTTGTGGTGGCCTCCACTCAAATGCCTCTGCTCATGATTGTCTTACGCTCGGTATCCGAAGAGGAACGTTCCTTTGCTTTGGGCATGCAATTCGTCATTTTCCGTCTATTTGGCTATATACCAGCACCCATACTCTTTGGTAATCTCATTGATTCCACCTGTCTGCTGTGGAAATCATCATGCGGACAAAAGGGTGGCCGTTGTCTAATCTATGACATTGAGAAATTCCGCTACAAGTAAGAATATTTCTATTTATTCAAATATTTTATAAAATAATTGAAATTGACTTTTCTCCCCAATTTAGATATGTGGGTCTATGTGCTTCAGTTAAATTGATTGCTCTCTTCATCTTTATGGTGGATTGGTGGCTAGTTCGCAGACGCAAACAATTGGAGAAGATGAAGCCTTTGAATGCCAGTGATCCCATAATAGGATCTATCATAAGTCTGGATAAATGTAAGCAAGACGAGAAACCAGAGGAGACATGGCTATAATACTTTGAATTTTCATTTCCAGTATTCGAAGAGAAACTTTCTGGTGGTGATGCTGCAAATAATTTTGGCGGTGGCGGAGAACTTATCATACCCACAGATATCCTGCGACATTCGCGTAACGATTCTCGAACCATGCAAATGGATTACTGGTGAGTTAGATCTGATTAAGAGATTTGCGTTGAAACTAATTGGTTTTCTATTCTTTCATATAGGTATGATAAATGTGGTCAATTGGTGACACCCAGCAATACTTGTCTACAACCGCAAACGAAATCAAAGAAACATTTCCGCAGTGCTTCGTGTGATGTAAAGATGATCAAAAGTTTTGCCAAGGATCACAATTCAAGTAGCAATTCGACAGCAGCTGCTGATGCAGCCGCTGGTGATAATCCAGCCAACTCAAGCAAATACAAGAATCTCAAAAAGTTCCAATCTCATACAAGAAATCACTCAACGGATCTCAATCCCGTGCAGCAGCCTATTCGGTATATACAGAATCAATTAAGGCCATACGATTGTGCGGAAGAGGATGATGATGATGAGTTGACCACTGGCTGTGGCCATTTTGTGAAGAAGCATTCTCGTAATCATAGTTATGATCAAATCTATATGCCCAACAATATACGCTTCGATGCGGACTTTCTCAGGCATCCGCATCCGCATCCGCATTCGCATCATAATCCCAAAAAGAATGTGAATGTACTGAAAAATGTGGTGGCCAAGAATTCCAATGAAGTAGAAGGCACCGGCGGCTCTGGCTCACGTTGCCATTCGCGTAATAATTCCAAAGATTTGAATGTCAAAATTGCAGCCGGGGGAGCTAATGCTGTTATTGCTGCTAGTGGGGATTTAAGTGTCTTAAGACATAGACGCACCAACTCAAAGGATCTAAACTACACAATGCTGCCAAGTGGCGGAACAGAAGCATCGCCTGCAGTTGCTACTGCAGTTCCTGCTGTTCCTGTCGCTCCTACCACTTGCTCCTCTTCAACGTCTGCCCCAAGTGGCCGTCATACACGAAATACTTCACATCAAAAAATTCAAATCGATGATGATGATCGTAACGAACTCATCCCGGACAATGATGATGAAGAGGAGCGTTTGTAGTTGCCACATGTTCCTAATGTGCTTATTGCATTTTCATCTTTAGATATCTTTAAGCAAATGCATAAGCCCCCAACATTCCAGGCTCGTGTGTTATTTGTCTATTTTTCAATTAAACAAATTAATTGTGTACATACATACATAAGTCCCTTATTTTTTCTGACTACGATTTCCTACCCACCCTTTCCAAGTTAGAAACGTACTTACTAAAACAGTGTTCAAATTTTACTCTGCCTAAATCCTCAATTCAAAAGCAAAATTAAAATAATCCAATCTCGGATACATTCAAAAATCCTCTACAGATGTGTGTGTGTGTGCGCGCACCCACAAATACATATACGGATATAGAAAACATAATTTATGAAAAACAAAAAATAAATCTAGCAACTTATTGTGTAGATGTAGATCGTTGTGATAAGAATATTTTAGTATCGTAAATGTAGATATTTTTAACAAACGATTGAAACGAACTAAATTGTGGAATACAAACAAAAGGCTATGTTTAACTTTCGTTTCGTGCCCTTTCTATATAGAGAATAACTTACAAGTTTCTAGTTAAAGCAAAACACATCGATTTCATTCATTTTTAATCAAATTTTAATCGTTTCGTTTAATTTCTGGTTCTCTTCCCCTACTAATCTAAGTCAAATTTATATATCTCAATTTACTGAGCGCTTTTCATTGTTAAATTGTGCAATCTCTCGGTTTCTAAAATGAATAATATTTTGTAATTGTATTGAAAACAGTTTTTGACTGCGAAACTTACTTGAATGGGGAAAATGAAAAGAAAATAGGAAAAGAAGCAAAATTTGAAAACTATATATAACAAATATATAAGTCGCTATAATACAATTGTCAATGGAAATTGTGCTGTGAAACAATGTGTGAGTAATAACAAAAAAACAAACAAACAAAAAAAAGATGGAACTAAAGTGAATGTTTAGACAAATGCTGAATGTGTAATTCTTATGCAAAATACAATATATAAAAGAGTTATATGTACATATATATAAAAATATATAACACCCCTCCCCATATCAGTGCAAAAATGTGACAGTGAATGAAATACCATTAGACAGTCAAGAAAACACACATAATACAAAAAACAATTCCTTAATTCTCCATACTTTACAATGCGATAATGCCTTAAAATATATCAATTAAAAATATATACACAGCTCTAATATTAAATATACAGACAAATACGTATAAAACAAAATATAGCAGCAAATTCAATTCGTTCACTATTGATTGGTGTAGAGCACTTTCCGTATTGAATAAATATTTTAACAAATAAGAAAAAAAATAGAATTGTATTTAGTTTTTAAGAAAATTAAAAGAACTACAACTTAGTCTGGCACCAACCAATAAACCAGCCACACAATTATGTTATACATAGACTTATGTGTACAATATATACATATATAGAATTAGTTATATACAATTATACAATGGATATTGTACCTACAACCATGTACAACCAACCATATGTATTGAATGTTACTTATACCATGAAAAAAAGAAAAAAAAAGGCGATTTTAATACACAGATTTAGAGTGTGTAATTTTCTTGGCTGCGCAAGCAAATTACATCGAATAAGAAATTATGCTTAAGAAATAAGAAATATTTTTATTTAGAGAAAATATTAAATTAAACAAAAAAAAAAAAACTAATACAAAATATTAAAAACCCAATAAAGTTGAATAAAATGTATGAAAATGAAAACATGAGACTCCTGAGAAAAATAATGAAATAAATTTAAATAAAATACAGTACTAGACAAATAAAAGTTATGAATTTTTTTGGGTATATAGTAAAATGTAATGCAAAAAGTAATTTTCAAAGGGAAAAAAATATTTTTTTGTTTATTTTATGACTACGAAAAGCTATGTATACATATATTTCAAGATTTTTGAGTCGGAATTGTAGAACATTACCAAACATTTTAGTGAAAGATAAGCTTCTGTGATCATTGTTCATGGTCCTGGCCATCCTTAGTTAAATACACGTAGGATTCAACCACGGAGAATGCAGTCAACGGGGGGGAGTGACGGGCAGTTCTCCTGTATACCACCATAGGCACAGTTCGTCATATTTCTCATTGTATTTTCCTTTAAACCGATAACATCCAGTTTTTACTTTTCTATAAATAAATCCTAGTGTTAGAACAAACAATCGGCGCTTTTTAATCACACTTTTATCACACAACCTGCTCACCTTATTGTCCTGAATTTCAAATCATCTTTTTAAAGATTTTGAAATTTTTAAATAAAGTTCAACGTATAAACGTAAAGTTGAACGTTTTTTTTGCGGTGAAAATATAATATAATGTAATAACAAATTTAGCGAAAAGTTATTTTTCTAAACTAACATACTATGCAACTTTAATGTGGCATATTAACTTTTCTAAAACTTTATTTATTGTTGTTCAAAAAGTCAAAGAACGGCAGAAAATAGGTTCAGATAACTTTTAACTTTTAATACAATAACCAATTCTGCACTTATTTATTGTTGCAATGAAAGTTTAACTAATTAGGAAACATTAAAATTAACGCTGATTTTAAATACAAAAACACTGTATTTGAAACTTATTGAATTCAATTATAAAACTAAAATTTTGTAAACTAATAAGAATTTGCCATGCCATAAACTTAAAAGGGAAGCTTAGGGTGTTACCGATTTTTTTGAAATTTGACCCACATATGGCTTATTAATCGGTCAGTATTTGAACACTTATTAGTAAGAAAGTGTAAACACTTTAAGCAGTTCTTTACAAATATACGCAAAAAACGAGTAAGTTCAAGTAAAAAGGGGTTCAAATTAGTTTTTGTTAAGCAAAAGGGTTTACTGACAATTCAATAATTTTTACTGGTTGATGATGCCTTCGTTTTTTGCACAGTTTGATTTCCGAATTCATTATTATTTATAACCTGAATCGAAACATAATTGCAAATTACGCCCAATTTTTAAATTAGCATAGGTAGTAAGCCTTAACCTAGGCTATTCTAGATCGAGATTAGTTTAGATTTGTATTTTGGAAATATTCTCAAAGTTATAAGCCGAACATAAGTTACATACCTTTAAGCCCTAAATATTAAAAATATCAAATTGATGGATTTTTTATAATTATTTTATAAACTTGAAATGCGTATAGCCACTTCATCTTAACTTATATTTAGAACTTTTAATATCGACATGTATATTGTATACGACTAAACTAAGTTACTAGAAAATCTTTTTAAAAAGCCTTCAAAAGGGGATTAGTTTCGCCTTTGAAAAAATAATACAAATAATTTTAATAATTAAATATTACTCAGAATAACAGAAAGTAGTTTAGTTAGTCGATGTTAAAACCAAAAGCTTACCAAGCTTTTCTATGTGCGTTTGCCATTACCAGGGATGGAAAACCGTTCACATTAATTTAAACGAAGTAAAATGTAAAGTTTACCAATTGAAATAAAATTTACAATTCCAACTCATGAAATGAATAAAATAAATACATTTAAAGCTTCAATTGCCATTACATAACAATTTCATAGCGAATAAACTTCTACATTAAGTGATATGGCAACGTACAGATACCACAAACATTGATAACTTATCTTTATTATTATTCTTTTTTTTTATGCTGACGAATTTTCATGAAACAATAGAAAACAGTGAAAAAAGAAGTAAACAAATGGAGCGTCCATCTTCATCTGCCACGCAAATGATTTATGCGGAATTGGCCGCCGGTGCGTATACTTGATATATTTTAATATTCCTTTTTATAATTACAGAATTATGTTTTGCAGCCAAAGCGCAAATTGTGCGACTGGAAGAGGAAAACATTTTACTGCGACATCGCATTAATAGAGTCTCCACCGATCACCATTCAAATGCCACCGTCCATGTAGAGGCCAAGATTAGGGCTTTTCAATTGGAGGAAGAACGTGATCGAATTTTAGATACACTTCAAACACATAAGAAAAAGTACAACACTTTGCACAATGCCTATTTGGAAAAGGTAACGCGTTGCAAGGCCCTAGAGGAAATGTTTAAAAGGCAGAAGACACTAACTGGATTGGTTATGAAATCGGCGCTGGATCAACGAAACGCAGGTAATTTCCACAAAAGAAAATGCATGGCCAATATTTTGATATGTTTGAAATATTTAGAGCAAAAAATTATGCTTGAAAAGCGTAAATCAGCTCAAAGTGAACGCAGTGAAGTGGAGGAATTACAAGCAAAATTGAATAAACTTCAGAAATCCCTGGATGAATCATACGATATTATTGACGAAATGGATTTTGAACTAGACAGCGTAGGTTTCGTTATCAACTGAAAATCCGCATGGAATTGCCCTTCATTTGTTTTATTTTGCAGGTCGATTTACTAGAAATGCAAAATCAAAGTTTACGTGATGAGGTTTCAGCACTTAAGTCCAAATTGGAGGAAGCCCAACATCAGCAGCAGCAGCAACCCAGTGCTCCTATTGCCCATCAGGAAGATGACGATCCTCCTCCCAAATATGAGGAGGAAGATGCTAATGCTCATCGACAATATCGGCAACATGTGGCCTCATCCACTTGTGAGTGTTGCTTAAAGGACGACGATGCTGATCCAGAAACCATTGAAAGGGCTGCTTTAACTAACAGCGTGAGTTTCACTTAATATACAGATTTTATTTCAAATTAATTTTGTAATCTCACAGCTCATTGAAACTGTCGAGGCGGAAAGTAATACACTCCGACGAGAGTTGCTTAGATCAAGATATCAACGGGCAATACGCGGCAAATTGGAGAAAGAGAGCGAAGATGAAGCCCTTGACTGACCATGCGAGGAAATCTTTTAAGAAAAGACAGTACAAGAACAGGACTTTTATCATATTAAAAGTACAATAAAAAATGTTTATATATTTTTCTACATTTACAAAATTTTGTAATTTTCACCCTTGGCATTTTGACAATGTTGACACTCTGAGAATTTATTAAAGTTAATTAAGAACTGTAAAGTCTTTCTAATTTGACATAAAAAAGAGCCGAATAACTTCCAAATATTATTTGAGAAACCGTTATTAACAGGTTGTCCAGACCCACAGGACTTCAACTCTGGGACCCATTCCATTCGAATTATTATTATTATTTTTGCCCTAAATATTTTAATAACTAAAAACATTTTTTTTTATTTTGCTTTAGACACAATTTCAATCTTAAATATAAAAATCTAAAATATTTTGCAGGATAAATGCTAAAAATTTGAGTGGTTCTTTTTAACAATGTAAATTTTGTTAATAAATTGATTTTTAACTAATTTTATTTATATTTTTTTGGATATTATATAAATATTTGTTTTAGTGAAAAATCCTGACACGATTCCAGGATCGATTTTTGTTTTACAAACTATAAAATTTTATGAATTGCAGCTACTCAAAAAATTTCGAAAATTAAGCCATGAAACCATGAAAAAATAAAAAATATATTTCACTAAATTGCTTCACTAACATTATTCTTCTAAGAGATCTATATTGCTGTTAAGGAGCAAACTTCTTTAAAATCCTTATCAAATGGTGTAAGTATTTTTTATAGAAACTGATTTTCAAAACAACAATTAATAAGTACCAAAAATTAAAGAAAGGTTTTTACTTATTTTCTGGAATTAACTTAATTCCGAAGAATAATTTTGTGGCCTTTCAATGTGTAAAGAATCCTGTAATTTTTATAGATTTCTGATGAACCTTATAAAATGTAATGATCATAATTTACCGATTTCACCAAGAATATTCAATGCAAAGTTTAGATTACATCATTCAATAAACTGAAATCGAAAGAAGCAAGAAACATGTTTGCTTCGTGTATATTAATATCATGATAATAAAGTTTAAAAGTTGCAAAAAGCACACACCTTGTAAATGTATTGAAAATATTTTCCATTCTTAAAAGGACAATAGGACTCCAAGGATCTTGTTATTTGAAACATGTTATATTGTCAAGGAATGTAACTGAATGACAAACTAGTCGAATGGTAATTAATTAAACAAATTTGTTAATGGCTAGCAAAAATCAGCCAAAACAAGTTATGACTAAAACACTTGGCACAATTTATCCAATAGAAAATTGAGTAATGTTTGTTTGTGCCTTAAGTTGAATACCCTTAGAAATTGAATTGAGTTTTCATAAGTTTCCATTAGTTTCCATTAGTTTCCATTTTCCATTAGTTTTAAACAAAATTAATATACCCCTATTAATAGGGTATAAAAGTTTAAGAAACCGGAAAGCAACGACCTCTTTTCCATTGCCATTCATCATAGAAAACTGATGACAACTGTTTCCAAGAGACATTATTAACCAATATTAATTTTAATTTGTGCTCAATCAATTAATCAACCGAATTTGACATTAAACAAATTTCATTTAAATACTATTTTTTAGATACTTATATCAGAGTTTAGATAAAGTGTAAACTTAATCTTTATATCAGAAACCATTTCAGAATATATCTATACAGGGTATAAACTAATTCTCTATACATACATGCCTACATATACCGAATTTTGTGTTTAATTATCATTTTACCTCTTTTTTTTTGGGGGGCTCACTTAATGAGTGCGCTCTACTTAAATGCATTTTGAATAGATCTTGTTTCGGAGACGCGTGCCAAATGCCATTTGGCTAGAATTGCCACATCCACAAGATTGAGACATAGAAATCGGAGTCGAGTATAAAAACGATGAGGACTATACGCAGATTAATTACAACGATTTCGATATTCGGCGAGTGCATTAGACACTTGGAGTACTTTTTGCTTATACCAAACTGAACACTTCAAAAAGGGGCTAAGTAAAATGGGAAGTGTAAGTTACAAGGATATACAATCTCTAGAAAATTCAAATTTATTATTGTATTCTCCAGTTTAGTTACATTTTCTGCCTGTGCCTGGCTCTGGTCAGTAGTATTAATGCCATCGAACTTCTGGCCGAGCCAGAGAACGGACCAGTTGCCTATGAGTTCCAGTGGTCTGTCAATGATCCTCACACCGGAGACATTAAGAGCCAAAAAGAGACACGCAAGGATGACAAGGTCGAAGGACAATACGAGCTAATTGATTCCGATGGTTACAGGCGAATTGTTCAATATAGAGCCGACGACCACAATGGCTTCGAGGCCATTGTTCAGCGTGAGCCGACCGATATTAAGATTCCATTGCCAGAGCCACCTAAGAAGCTTTTGGCCGCCAAGGTCCTAACCCCAATTCTACCGGTGGCCCCATTGGTTCACTATGCCACAGCTCCCAAGGCCATACTGAAACAGGATTTGGCAGTGGGCAATTACGTTTCGGTGTCAGGACCAACGGCTCAATATAAATATTAAAAATAAAACCAGGAACTCGAACTGACTCATCTCCAAACACATCACCGAACTAGTTAACACTCTAACATCTCAGCATGTCCACGTCTGCCCCAGCCTCATTTTCATTTGCCATTTGGAATTTAAGTTGTAATTTTACGTTCATTTGTACATACAAACAACACATTAATCATAATTAACCTAATAAAAGATGCATCACATTTCAATCTGTTCGCCAAAAGAACACAAAAGAATCTCTTGAGGATTATTACTGCATATTGAATTGTTCTGTTCAGAGGGTTTCCCAGGATTTTATTAAAAAAATATATATATTTGTCTTAAATTAAGTAAAGCGGAATTAAGGAAAGGAAAAAAAGGCAAAACAAAAAATTAGGTGAAAGGCAAAAAAATTACAACTTTATTTACATTCAAGAACGTGTTCGATGAAATATTATTAAGGGTTTAAGTTAAAATTAGCAATATAAATTTATTCAAGTGGAAATAAGTGGACTTAGACCAAGCTTTAAAATAAAGGCTTCAGCTTACATATTTTTCCAAATTTTGTGCTTAATCATTGAATGTAATTATAGTAATAGATTTCTCTGCAATCATAATATACGGAAAGGTTCTTACAAAGATTTGTAATATGTATATTCGTCCAGGCGAATAAAGATAAAGTTTCTAATAGGTCTGCAAGATAGAGAAATATATTAAATTAGATTTATAGCTCAAATCAATCTATAGCATATATTACACCAAGCCTAATTCTACGGTTTATCAGATAAAAAAGGTTAATAAAAAGAAGTTCGCAAATTGCAAAGAATTGAGATCCCAGGTAAGATGATAAAGAGGAAAACCCGAAACTGCTTTTCCACATATTTTTTTCTGGTTGATTGTGTCTTATATGTATTGTGGCGATATAAGATACGTCTCCTAAAATAGGTAAGACAAACAAAATACAAACATTAAGTTATCATAAAATATTTTGAGGCTATACTTTAAGAATCATTTTGGTAGAATTAATGAAGATTAGAATTAATGGGTGATTCTAGTAACAATGATGAAATATCTGAATTCAAAGTTTATTTTGCATGCACTCAGTCCATTTACAGTGGTGGCCACAAATCTATGACGTTTAGTGATACATATCTACTTTTTAACGAAATTTCTTATTCAACAAAAAATTCACTTTTTTTTAAATTCTAGAAAAGAGGAAGAAGAGAGAGGGAGAGCTGGAAAAGCTTGGAAAAATAGATTCGTTGCGCAATTTTTTTCAAAGAACGCATATTGATTTTAGCAACACAAAAAATCTTCATAGCACATTTTGTGAAGAAATTTTTTTTTTATCTGGTTGTGTAAAAACGGTTAGCCGGCTCGGGTCAATCTTCCAAAACAAGATTATTTCAAAGGCAACACAAAAAGGTAAGCGGGTTATCTGTAGTTCAAGAACCACCAAGTCCTATCACTTTGCTAAAGAACTGCAGAATTTCAATAGCCATACCATGTCTTCAACGCTAAAACTAGTTGGGAATTGCAACTAAATTGCAAGGTTTGCCTGAATTTTTTTTTTTTGTTAAAATAAAAAGAGGGCCAGAAAAAGGTAAAAGCCACAAAAAATTTAAAATTATAAAGTTTACTCCCTTTTACCAGCCTTTTCTGGAAAATTTATGAAATAAATTCGCTAGAAATGATAAAGCAATTTAAATATCGAAAATTTTACCAAGCAAACTTAAAAACCAGGGCTTAAATTTGAAGGTTTTGCTTTTTCTAAACCGACTTCGATAGAAGTCTATGAAGTGTGTTCGATTAGGAAACTGACGTTGCTCTTAGCATAAATTGCAACAATATGGCATTATCAATTACAAAGCAAAATTTTGTAGATAAAAAGTAATTATTGTATAGTAATTGAAGTTTGTCACATTTCACTACATCCGAATTGTTTTCCGACTAGGTCAATCAGTCAACTTTTCAATCAGTTCAGTAAAGTTGAATTAATGGGAAAAAACTGATGATAATTCCATTTCCTTAGATAGAATTAACTTGAATTTTACTGAATTGAATACATATTTATGTGTGTATCGAAGAAGATTCATTCTTGGTTGCGAGCTGATGTCTCATTGCATTTATTTTTATGTGTCATAGTTAGATTAGGTTCAGTGATGATAAATGAAAACTAATGCTATCTGTAGACGAAGAAGCATGGCTCGCTTAGATGCCTCTAATCTCACGTAGCAACACGGACTGGTATTGTCTATCGGCCACTTTGTCGCCCATTGTGGGTGTCCAATTGCAGACGGTAGCAGCGGAGCTTGGCAGAGTTGATTCTATTGTGGTGCCAAATAGATCAATGAGAAATCAGTATTAAAATGGTTCACCTGCAGACGACACGACAATTGGGAATTATATATCTTCTATTAGCCATTGCCATCTTCGCATGCTGCAATGGTTATCCTCGAACAGAGACCGACAGATTGGCCAAGTGGATGGCCCCGCTGAAACAATACGGCTGGAGTGCCGAGCATTTAAAGAATAAAGTGGAACATGGCGATGTTACAACATTTGAACTCGGAACACCCAACTACCAGATACTGAATCCAGAGGATGAACCCGAATACATAACGGCGGATCAGCCTCACTATCAACAGATGCTCAAGGAATTGACTAGTGGCCAAAATGGTACAGACACCATAGATATGGATATGATAAGCAAATCATCTAATTATGTTCCAATCGAGGCACCAGAGAAAACACTCGAGAAATGGGAGAAATTAAAAAAACGCAGCTCAGAACCGAAAAAGGATAACGAAATTCTAATTCCATCTCTCAAGGCGCAACCAGTGGACAATGATGTTCCAGGACATCCGGAAATACAAGTTTTTAAAGGTGCTAGACCATTTCAAAGCCAAATCGCCAATTTAAGTTAAAGTAATGACAATTGAATTGCCTATAACTTTTTTTTAGTGGCGTATTAGAGCAATATTAAGATTATGCGAGATGCGAAATAATTATAAACAACTTGTACAGTTAATTATATTAAATTTTTAAGAATATTTGTTTTTTTTAATGTAATTTTATTTATTACATAAAATATTATTAAATTTGAAAATATCTTGATTAAATGTATGTATAATAAATCTTCTGGGATAGATTGTATATAAAATTTGAGTTTTATTTAAATAGTTTGCATAAACAAAAATATAGGAAAAAAACCTTGTGGTTACTATTTTTAATTTTATTTAAGAAATTTAACGTTTTATTTGTTTTAGTTTGATGTTTTTTTAATTATTATTATTTTTTTTTTTTTTTTTTTTTGTTTTTTGTTAGTTTTCTTATTTAATTCATAATGTACTGAGAAGAAAAGTAATCCTTCAAAAATAAGATTAAAAAAAGTTTGTAATATGGGTAAAAAAATAAACGAATTAAATTACAGTATTATTTATAAGTCTCATATTAAATATTATAATGCATAGTTTCATAATATTTTAGTCAGTTTTTATTTTTTAAAATGAATAAAATCATTGTTCTTTTTTTTAATTGAACCAAAATATCGTAAAAATCGTAAAAATTCAATTGAAAATCCATCCATCTGGAATTAAATATAAGTATTATTTATATAAGTATAACTAATAAAACTCCACAAAAGCTATTTGTATTACAATAATTATAATTAGTCTTATACTAGCGTTTAATTTTGATAATAAAATTATTAAATATCCTGAGATTTTTAAAAATGTTTTAACAAACGATATCAAAATAATTAAATAATGAAATGAATTAAAGAGAAACTTCTCTAACACCTCATTTAAATAAAATTGAATTAGTTTCCAATTACTTGAAATACCAGGAATTCCAATATCTAAATCTATCTTATTAAGTAGTATTTCTTAATACCAACATAGTTAAAATACTCGTCTTTTCTTTGGCAAATAAGAAAAGAATCATATCTAAACGTACGTGGGTGGGTCAATTTAAAAAAAAAACGATAAAACTTGAATTGATAAATTGACTTTATAGATAATGCTTAATCGAAATTAACCCAAAAACCCAAAACCTGTAAAATTTTATAAATTCAGCCAACAGTTGGCATAGGTTCGGCATATATGGCAGATGTTCAGAGAGGTCAGAATGGGCAAAAGCCAAACAGAAATTGAGTTGGCTGATCCAACTGAAGGAATCGAAGACTGTTTGAATCAACATTAATCATCAATGAAGCGGTGAATTACTGGTTAGTTATCAAAGAATTCTCAAAGAAATGCACATACGGAAGCAAAGAGAGAGACGAACAAAGTTGCGATTATGATGACATGTTGATGTTTATTGGTCTTTCATTTTCTCCCCCATACCCCGGTGTACGTACATAGCACACCTTAACACCATAAACAAGGGGGGTCCCCCCGCACCCCGCTCTATTCCCCGGCTAAATGTTCAACATTTGGAACGTGATGCGGTCAACGCTTCCGCGACCCATTTCGCATTGTAATGTTGAGCAAAGCGTATTTAAAGAGCTATTCAGCAATTATTCCATATAAAGAATTTGCACGCGACTGAACTGAACTCAACTGGGGCTGGCTGAGCTCTACCCAATTATATATACCAATAAATATATATATACATAACTGAGGAATATTAATATTATTTGCTGTGAAGGTGAAAAATCAATCAGATATCAAAAATTACCAAGAAATTTCGACCTATTTTATAAATTGTGTGTGTGTGTGTGTGTGTGTGTGTGTTTGTGTGAGATATATATTTCATTTCTTTTTTTTTTCTTGTTGGCTTTCGTTAACAGATGATTGAACGACGAATTTTGGTAATTTTATTACTCGGCCTGGTTACAATACAGGCACATTTTCCGGAATATTGTGCTGAATGTGAGCAGGAAGTGTGGGAGCAGGTGCCATGTAGTGACGTGCCCACAACAACAACAGAGAGCACAGTAACAACAACCACTAGCCCGGCTACAACAACCACCAGCAGACCAACGCCACTCACGAGTACGACAGGTAGAACAACAACAACAACACCTTTCTATCCCACACCCTCGTATACGACACCCAGTCCCTTGCCCTATACCACTCCCTCTGCCTATAAGAAATGCTATTGCGAATGCAAGCAAGGATGCAAGGAATTCTGTCGCAAGGTGACTGTTTCGGACCCCAAGAAGCAAATAACACAAATCTCTTCCACGGGTGACTATGCGCCTGGAGGTCAGTTGGAATTCACACATATCCATCAACGGAAATACTTCCCCAAATATCAGAAATATGGCAACAACTATGGCAACGGAGCCAATACTGTGATTAATGTCCCGAAGCCCTATCCCTTAGCCTACAATGAACCAGCTCCAGTTGCTCCAGCTCCAGCTGCAGCACTGCCAGCTGCCCCCAATCATGCTCCCAACTATACGCTCGAGGAATTGGCCAATTTGTTGAGCACAGCTTATGGAGGTGGTGGTACGAGAAAGGATTATCCAGCTCCCAACACGAATCATGCGCCCAACTATACGCTAGAAGACTTGGCTCACCTTTTGAGCACAGCCTATGGCAATAGAAAGGGTTATCCAGTCAAACCTCAGGCCAAGCCGTCGGTTTACTATTCACCTGTTTATAAACTACAACCGGTTCAAGCGATTAAAAGCCAAGCGGTCTCCTCTCGTGGTCAATTGGCCACGGCAGCTGCAGCTACCTCGGGTGGACTAGCCATAGCCAAGGCCAAGACCCCGTATGATGAGAAAATATCTGTGGCCACTTCGAGGCCCATATACGAAAGCTCCACTCCCCCTTACCCACATCTAGAGGAGCCCAAATTGTACTCACATACCGAATCGCCATATCCTCAAATACCTAGCCAAACAATCTCCTATACCGAGTCATATCCCAGTCATACCGAAACCTATACTGAATCTTATACCGAGTCCTATCCTAGTCAAACACAAGCCTATCCCTCACAAACTGAAAGCTATTCCATTCCCATACCCGAACAAGAACCTCAAGTACAGGCCAAGTCCTATGCTGGAGGAGAACCCAAGCCATCATCCACATTTGACTTGGCCATTGATAATTACCTGAAAGATTTCGGTTATGGGAATCAAGTAAGGGGCTATGGGGACTATTAGGATGGGGAATAAAAACCGTTTCAGTGTTCTTGTTGTTAGGTTTAAGGTATTTAGTTAATTGCCATGCCTAAATTTGTTTAAATTATATGTTTCTGTTACCTTAAAAATAATTAAATTATTATAAAAACAAACACAATGTCTTAACAATTTCTTGGGCTTCCACATCTTAAACTGAAAGCTGAAGGACATCAACAGAAGAATATAAAGGATATTGATAAGTCATCAACCCACATCACATCTTTCCAAAGTAACTACAGAAACAGGTTTAAGATATTGAAAGTTATGCAGGGTTCCAGTTTTTAAACAAAGTTTAATTATTCCTACATACGAGGGCAGTCTTGATAGGACAGTCTTCGCCTTCTTCGGAGCAGATTCGCCTGGTGAAGACCACTGTTTCGACTGTTCCTCGGTCTCTGGTGTCGACGGTAACAACCGACGCAAAAACTCTTTCGGATTGCGTTTAAACAGCTTCAAACACTGGTCTGATATCGTCTTACGGTTGCGCTTGTTGTCCGGAGTAAGCAAATGCGGCACCCATCTCTCCGACAGCTTTCTCATGCCCAACATTTGATGCAGGATATAACCCACGCGGTCTTTGGAGATACCTACAGTCTCAGCTACCTCGCGTACTTTCAATCTGCGGTCTGCCAATACGAGATCCTGGACTTTTTCCACGTTATCCTCCGTGGTTGCACTTTTCGGGGCACCTGGACATGGCTCATCAAAAAACGAAGGTCGACCTCGTTAAACCAATTTTTAAAGGACGCCATCGAAGGAGAAGAGTCACCATACACAGCATCCAACCACTCTTTAATTTCACTTCCCGATGTCCCTTCCAAAAACATGAATTGAATCACCCACCGATATTGCTCTTTTTTCATCTAAACGGAGTTAAAATAAAACCACAAATTCGATTCGACTGAAATTTTGAGCTTTGTCGTCAATAAGATGGTTCTACACGATAATAAACTTTTCTTGCCATAGTGACTCCAATGGGCGGTGAGGCTAAGTACTTATCGGACCACCCTCGTGTACGTTGCCAAAGCTTTATGAGATTGTAATTGATATAAATTTTTAACTCTTAGGGGATAGGAACTAACTAGGTCATAAAAAAGCATATCTTCTTGGATCTGTAGCTATCCATTCTTTATTTTCCATCATCTATACAGAGGGGAGTTTATTAATCGCACCCATTTATGGCGTAAGATTTGAACATCTATTAATTCCCCAGTAGTTATTATCGTGGCTTAGCATTTTTAAAAACAATTATGAATACTAATTCAGTATATTCTATTATGAACAATTATATTTTAAATGCTTTTTTTTCAAAATGTTTTTTGCTATTAAAGAATGTTGGAGTTAGAAACAAAATTTTAAGAAATTAATTTTATTATGTAGCTTAGTGAAAAGTCATTTAAGATTAACGGTTCAAATATCCATTAAACTTTCTCTTTAAATAGACATCTATCAAAGAAAACAAAATTTCGAACTGAATGATTCGATTGTAGAGACAAATAATATCAAATTTAAAGTTGATATATGCACATTTGTACATATATAGATTTTACGCCGCCGATCAACTAAATAAGTTCAACATTTTCTCGTTTTATGGATATTTTTTTAAATTTGACCGATTTTATCAAAATATATTTGTAAAGAAAAACAATAATTAATAATGAAACAAACTCAAACTCAAAGATGCATTATCAGCAGAAACTACATTTTTAATCTTCCTCTGAGTATCTATTCATTAGTTTTAGTAATGTAATCCTCATGGAATCACGGCCAAAGGTCTCATTGGTAGAATTTTCTTGGACTCCCGTTCTCATTTTCCACTAAATGTAAGTAACATATTTTAAACCTATTCAATTGAGCGGTGGTGTACCTATAAAGAATATATTATGAACACAAATAAAGCCAGAAGCACTTATTTGTTTTTGTGCCTATTATTCATTCTGATCAGGAATATGTATATATAACTTATAGTCTAAATAATCGCGGGGTAACTTGCTACAAGTTACAAATCGTTGACCTTGAATTTTTGGGCTCAGATACCACGCATTAAGTCCATCTCGAAATTGCATTTATTTGGCAGTACATGCCAAAACACCTTCGACCCACTCAACTGGACCACACTTTGTTGTCCCCCTGCAACGATTGAGATCGAATGGGCTTGTATCGCATACAATCTACGTCTGTGTACATGTCGCTAAGTAGACACAACTTATTATTTATAGAGACTACTTAAATTTATATGTCTTGTTGATTGGGTTGGGCGACCAGTACCCAGCACCCAGCAATGACCACTGACAGCGGGCGTGCCGCGATCAGAGTTGCTGCAGCGGCCAGATGAGAGGAGGAATTCAAAAGCTGGAAATTCGGAGACACCATTTGGACCGGCAATCGTAATCTTGTTCTAAATTAATGTGGCGCAAGATATATTCATACGCACCACGAGCCAAAGCTAACATATTACTTCATATTGAGTTTACCTACGTGTTTGCATTTCAATATTTCTTTTTGTATATTTTTTGTTTTATGTTTTTTATGCGTGAAAGGCGGCGGCACCTGCCCAGACCAGGTTAGACCCGAAACCGACACCCAATCTTGGGCGGCACGCGGGCGGATGTTGCAATTTGGTTAATTAATTAAGTGGAAAAAACTTCGCAAAGCTCTTAACGGCATTTTTTTTTTATTTTTTCTTCCAATTTTAAGTTCAAATCAGGCTAGTTCGACGGCTGCTGTCTGAATGTCAACGTGCAATTTGTTTGTTGTGACGCCGATAAAGATCTTTTGACTCCACCTTCGTCTTCAGCCCACTTGAGCACACTTGGCTGTTGATTTTAGTATGACACCTTTTTTGTTGTGTCACATGTGTTCAATGGGCTGTTAATTGAAAACGCAAAAAAGTATTATCAGTAAACATATTTACAATAGTCTAAAGTCAAAATATACCAAATAGCTGATCACAGAATCTATTGATAAGGTTTGGAAAGACTTTTAACCAAAGATTCAAAACCCTTTCTATAAAGCTCAAGCCGACAAATGTGTTTTATAGAAGAATATATAATCCAACAAAAACTAAACCATCCGTCTACTAGATGAGATCATAAATAATTGATTTGTTTACAGCAAAAGCAATAATAAGTTTATAGTTTATATTTTCTATTAAAGAATAATTTAGATACATAGTTACAAAAATATTGTACAATCTTATTTCAAAAAGAATTTGCACAAATAATAAAGCTATCTTAAACAATATTTTTACTGTGGTATTATTTTATCTCTATGTCCTGTCTTTCATATATTGAATATTTTGCAGAGTGGGGATTTTGCAATTGGTCAACTCAATATGAGCCACATCGGACTTTAATTGCAGTTTTAGCTATTTGCCATGTAAATTTGCTTTCGCATTGAAGTAAACTTCATTTAAAGAATCCTTGCTCTGTGATTAATCCTAGAATTCTGTTTGATGTTTTTTTATGCTAAGATTTTAAGTTGAGAAATAGACTCGCCTGAGTTATAGGGTCAGGTTAATCAATCGCTATTATGTAGACGATCTAGACATTTATTTAACTCTAATTCGATGTTCTTCCAACTATCCTTTGCGTGAATCCTTTAAATGTCCTCAGCTCTGATTACCCTATAATATGTTAAGAGCCTTCTCTTCCTCTATTAAAAATATCGATCCTTTCTTATTTAGCTCCTTTCTGATTTTCCGTTTTTCCATGTGTATTTGGAGGGTCAAGTATGCTGTCCAAGTCCCACTGCTTGGCATCCGTAGTAACAGGCTCTATCCTAGTCTCCAAGTCAATGTTGGCTAAGCATTTCCAAGTTTTACCAAGTTAGGAGGTAACATATCAGTATTTTATTGTACAGTACAAACAGTATTCACCATGAGTAACATGTTTGATGTTTGCATTTGCATACATACATAGATGCAAAATTATATTCCAAGTCGTGATAATTGTTCTATATTGTTTAGCCTAACTTCTGGGATCGGTGATAGGATGACCAGCCGACTTTTCCTTGCAAGAGGTCCAACGTAGCTGTCTGTTTCAGTAAAACTGGAACTAAAGTCACGACTGAGATTGGAATTATTGCCTGGGGTAATGATATATGGGGACAAAGCCCTCCCACCATATCAGTTTATCATGTCCTTGGTTAAATTGATCCAGTATTGCATTAATAATTTTGGGATATACACCAAAGATTAAGCTGTAATTATTTAAATTATATAAATGATTAATATAATAAATTCAAAATAATAAATTCAAAAGGAATTTTAAAAAAGGACAACCAAGCGCAACCACCTCTGTTTATTGATTAATAAAATACTTAATTTACGGAGATACGTATCCTTACTCAAAAATTTAAAAAATTAATAGTTATTTTAATTACGGTTTAAATCATAAATAAACGAAAATAAATTATTTATGTTTTTCTTTTCGCTTTCTAAGGTCAAGCAATCACTCTTGAAATAATCCCATCTAAAAACATAGACATTTGTCTATATTCATACGTCCAAGCATTTACAAGACCCAAAGCAATTGATAACTTTCACTTGACTTTGACACAAGCTGCAAATTCAACGCGAATGGTTGTCCAATATCCAAAAACAAAGCTCCAACAATCTCACAGTATGTAGAGCATTAATGTAACCTTTTTTTTGCACAAAACATTTAAGACAAAAAATTAAGAAAAAAAAAAAACGGTAACAAAATTTCAATTTGCATTAGGTGGAATTCCGGTTCGCAAAAGCTTGGTGCGTATGCCCAAAAAATGGAAAGGGAGAAGGGGGGCATTGAGGTTTGGACTCTGTATAAAAGTTGCGTACGCGTCATTTGGCGACATAGTTCAGTGCAGGAGCTTCAAGTGAAGTCAACTACCCAAGACAACGCACAAAAAATTACCAAACACCCAAGTCAACATGTTCTCAGTCAGTCTTTGGGCAACGATTTTTTGGTTAAGGAAATTTTACTTACAATGGTTAATTTTTACAGTTGCTTTCTCTGTTTATCCTGGGAGTTGGAGCTGCTGCTGCCATCGAACTGCCATTGAGTCCAGTCTACCATAGTCCGGCCCTTGTGAAGCCCCTTCTGAAGACTGTCGAAGTGGAGGCACCAGCTCACTATGATTTCTCGTACTCCGTGCACGATGAACACACTGGCGATATCAAGAGCCAGACAGAATCCCGTAAGGGTGATCAGGTTCAAGGCCAATACACTCTGATCGATGCTGATGGTTATCTTCGTACTGTGGACTACACCTCGGATGCGCATAACGGTTTCAATGCCGTTGTTCGTCGTGACCCATTGGGTCAGAAGGTGATCAAGGCTGCCCCAATTGCCAAGATCCTGGCACCAGCACCTATTGCCTATGCGGCACCCAAATTGCTGGCTCCTGCCAAGCTCCCTCTGCCCCTGAGCTTGTATCACTAGAGATCTCTGCCAATCAGAAAGAGAGAGAGAGAAAGCTGTAAACTGATTTCATCCTCATTGACGACCCACATTCTGCATCCGAACTATTCTATAGTTCTATTCTTAGACAAACTATTTTGTAAAATATCCAACAACATTGTATCCTCAATCCTTCTATACTCTATTTATCTCTATACTATCTTCACTCTTTCTTTTTTCCCAATTGTAGGTGTTTCTATCTGATCTAAAGTTTGTTGTATGTAAATAGAAAGCAATAAATGCATTTTTTATAAATATTCCAATTGAATTTTGATTAAAGGAATGAACTAAAGGATATTGATCCAAAAGTTATGAATCAAAAGTTTTAGATTTTTTGGCAGTCCAGTGTTGGTTAACTTAAATGGGGAAGTATGCGAAAGAGCAGTGTTGGTAAGCGGATGGTGTATAGAAAAGTGTAGTTGCCAGAAAGTTTGGCTTTTTCCTTTTATTCAAATAAAATATAAATATTATTTCTCCCAATTTAGAGACTTAAAAACCGAGGGGCCGCGGAATAATTATTTGATCTGCAAACCATGTTTCTTACCAATATTCTTGATTACAATTTTATAAGAGTTAACTTTGCCTAATTTGTGATGAACTGTGATTACAAGTGTTGGAAAGCTTCAGTTTGGTTGTAATAAATGTTAGTCAGCAAATTGCGTGTTCGCATTATTCGAAAATCGCTGGTGGATCAAATTGTTTAATTGTTGTAGAATTTTGAAAAAGAATTCACAAGGCAGAACATACTACAAAGTTTAAAGTGTAATTAATTAAATCGTGAGTAATCAAGATACAGAAAATTTAAGTATGAGTTTTTATATTTGTATGTATGTACATATATACATATGTACATATATACATATGTACATACATACATATGTACATACATACATCTGTACATATATACATACATATGTATGTACTTCTGAACAAGCACATATATGTACATATATGAATGTATATACATATGTACATGCATACATATGTACATACATACATATGTACATATATACATTCATATACATATGTATATGTGCTTGTTCAGAAGTACATATGTATGTATATAAGCATGTGTGTATGTATATACATACATATGTATATACTTATGTACATCCTGTACATTCAAGGTCAATCATTCGAATTTGGACATTCCTAATTCCCCGATAAACCTTTGGATGGATACCTATGTACATAAGTATGTATGTATATGTACATACATTATTCTGGAATTCGCATATGTACATACATATATGTTTTAGAAACAAATTTTGTGTTAAGCAAATCCGTGTTGGATTTGCATGGCTTTCATACAAAATAAGTAACTACTTTACAACACTTCCACAGACGCTAGCTGTCTAACACTGTTTTTACATATTAGACTATTTAAGGCTGATTGATCTATTTTGAATTGAACGCTTTATTGTCTTCAAATTTTTGAAATATGCCATCGTGGAACAGAGAATAGATCTACCAACAAATCTCGTAGATAGTCTGATCTTGGATTCATTCCCCCGGGGGTAATATTTACATATATCATGGAGTTTACCTTAAAACAATTCCTCAAAAGCCAAAGCCATTTAAAAATTACTTTCAATCAAAATTGATATACATACATACATACATACATACGTATGTATGTATGTATGTACTTAATCGTGTACGATTGAGTTTTAGGACTTGGTAGGAAGCGAATTCACACCGGTTAAGACCAAGTTAGTGTTAAAAGAGCTCGTATAAAGCGAGAACCAGTTAGAATTAGATTAAGAATTTAGATTTATGTATTTAACTTCTGAATTTTATTTTGTACTATTTCCAGACCCTTCTATTATGTCTGATAATAATCGCTCGAAACGGTAAGGATATACAAAAAATATTTAACATACCCATATTTATTATTATATTTTGTATGATATTTCTTTTATAAAGTGACCAGAACTATGAATATTGGCGCAAGCGAGAGATGGATTATGAATGCCTTCTGGAATGGCGTAAAAAACGACTTCAAGTTCAACTTGAAAAGCAAGCACACATTGCGCATCAAGACCAATCTCAGGATTTGAATCCAAATCCCTCACTACAGCAAAGTAGACCAGAGGATATCATTGGAGAGGTGAAATCACTAAGGAAGCAAGTTGAAAATCTTCAGAAAGAACAAAAACAGCAGCACACTGTTCTACAAAATATGGTTTGGGAACTTCAACGACAATTGCTACGACTTCAACGAAATAGAACATCTGGACAGGATCGAACAATTGTCAGATTTTCGCCAATTGTTATAAAGCAAGAGAAACTCGATGATGCTAATAATAACTAGTTAGATAGAAAGGTATTAAGCATCTTACCTCTGAAAATGAGAAATATACATATGTCAAAAACAACAAAATATTTTCAAAAATCTTCAAAACGAGAAGAAATGAAATCATTTTAGGTAGGATAGTAAATTTAATTATTACAGTATTTTCAAAATAACAGCCACAAACTTTGAAGCAAATCCAGGTCTATAGATTCCGTTTAGATATATCTTAAATCATTTACGTTTCAATGCCGGGTAATTAGAGAAATTGGTTCGCGGCGAACTTGAGCATTGAAACCCAACAAAGGATCGGCGCTATAGTCCACAATGCGGCGATGGCCATCGGGTTCGATAAGGGAATACCGACCGGTAACATATTCACCACGGCGATGCTCAAACTGATCCTTTACATCTCCAGTATGCCCATCATGTACGGAATAATGAAATTCATATTGTGCTGGACTAGCAATTAGTTCATCGGGATGTGATGAGATAATGCCAGCTTCAATTGCAACAGCAGCGATCACACACAGAAAAATAAGGAAACTCTAGATAAATATTAAAAACCTTTTTTAATATTGCATACGATAAAAATCATGTATTAGACTATATGACTTACCAAAGCATTCATTATGCAGTGTTTGCTTGTCAGAGAAGATCACAACTGTTAACTGACAGACGGAATCGGCTTGTATTTATATGTGGCCAACAGTTACCTACTATAGATATAGATGCCACACTAGCCAAGTTATAAAGTTGCCTTTGTGAAATTGTATCTGCCTGCCACTTGGCTAATTATGCAACATTCAAACTTTTCCCTGCATACTCTCCATTTCGTTGTGTCTATCATTGCACAGTGGCACAGTAATTTTTTCATTAACTTTTAATTGATAATCATGACTTTTACTAAACTTAAAATATCCACTTCCTTTTTTTTTTTTTTTGATATCAAAAGTTATTTTTTCTCTTTAAATTTAAACATCTATATATATAATTTTGACAATACCACACATTAAAAGTTTGAAATAACATTGTTTCGAGTTTTGTCTAAAAGTCCTGTTTCTTTAGTCAATGGACATATAAAACTATGTCTATGTATAAAAATTGATCAATCCGAGAAAAGAGTAAAATTCAAATTTTTTCAGAATTTTGTCAAGGTTTCTTTTTTGTCAAATTGTTGTAAAAATCCTTTTTCTAATTTAAAAAAGAAATCTATCTCTAGCTGAAATTGTAAGAAAAAATAAAGTGAATTTATAATACCAAATTTAAATAAAGTAGCCGAAATATGTATTTCTAATCGAGAAAATAAAAGAACAGAATTTTTGCATTTCATATTTTAATCATTAAAACAATTATTTTAATCATTTAAAACAATGAATAAATCGTTAAAACAATTATTGATCAATATTTTTGAATTACACTCAAATAATTGATACAAAAATGCTTGAAAATTCAAACAATTCAATTTTTTCTTTTCAAAAACGGCTTTTAAATTTGAACTTTATCCTTTAACGCATTTACATCCATTTTCTGCCGCCCAAAAAAAATTTTAAGCTAATAAATTCACTAAAAAGATATTTCCAGTCTTACAAAACTAACTGCCTCACAAGTAGCTAATAAGACTAACTTATTTTTTGGATATTAACTTGTGTGTATAAAAATTAAAAGATTCTAAGACTTTGACTACATTTTGCTGTTAGACGTCAATCAATGGCCAACACTTGAATAAACTCTTAATTAAATCCTTTTGACACCTTTGCTAATTTCACAGCAAGACTATTGATTTTTACACAAATTTTCAAGAAACGCACCACTGTGCGTTGGTTGCGTTGCATGAAGGAAATGAAAGATGATGCCTTTTGGCTAGGGCAGGTGACAAAGTTACTAAGTTACCAGATCAAAGGTATTGAAACTCAATTATATAAGATTGTTGATATCTATGTATATTTACATTTCTTTTTAATATTTTTAAAGGGTTCTTAATCAAAACTAATGCTTATCATTAACATTCACATAAACAATATTACTTAGAATTAGCTTAGTTATTTATCACAGCGTTACAATTAACGGATAGGCATTACAAGGACGGATACATTCAGTTTTGAAGCAAAAAAAAAAACTAAATTTCGAAAGAATTTCATAGGCACTTTTGCATTAGATTTCTTTTCATGTTTTTCCATTCAGTATTGTTTCAGGTACGACGGCAATTCCTTCAATTTTCTTCTTTGCTTGTTTTGTTTTTCTTTGTGCTTTCAAAATTTGTTCTCCAGCAATGATCCTGTTGAATATTTTCATTTTTATTAATCCGAATTCCTTGGATTCTGGATCCAAATTTTGTTGTGTTTTTTCTTGGTGCTTTTTAATTTTGTAATTCTACTGTTTAGGCTACCTCTACTGATGACTACTTGATTGGGTGCTGATCCGATTTCTACGCTTGTGGATTACCAAAATTGAAGTTATTACCATTTTCGGCCACCATCCAAGCTGTTAGTTTTTCATCCTCTGTTTTATTTGTCTCATCCCAGGGAAATGTGGCGGCTGGTTTTTCTTTTTGTGGCTTACTTTGAGCTCTAAAAATAATGTGTTAAGAAGGTAGTTTATTAAATAATGATTTAATTATAGGTACTGTTTATTTAGTTTGATGTTTATTTACAATGTATTATGAATTTAACTTGAGTTAGTTGAAACTATTCCATAAAATTTAAAAAATTTTAGCCAAAGTCTACGAGTGAATACTACTACAACATTCTAAGTTCTGTAAATTTTCCTATTCGCTAATTTCTACAACAATTGGAATAGTGCATTAGTACATATATATAAACTAATCATTTGTGAATGTTGATTTTTACCTTATTGGCCAAAAGCGACATTCATCATCATTTGATGAGGGAGAGGACGAGGAGTCGTTTTGGTTTTCACTGGCACCACCACGCACAAAATGTTCAAATGTTTTGTTTTTGCAATGATTAAAAAATGGAGCAAATCAAAATGTTTCAAACACAAAAAAAAAAAGAAAGGATTCGGAAAAAGAAACAAGAGACAATACAATGAAAAAGTATGAAGAGAGAGAGAAAGAGAGATCGACATAGACACATATTACATAGATGATAGCACACAACTGAGATGAGGATGAAGAAGCATTTACAAGGACAGCATGCACATCAAACCCATGCGGGGAATCCTCGCTGTTGATAGTCAGTCATAATACATTCATTTACTTACAGGGAATCCGTGCGACTGCCATTGTTCACCTCCAGGCTACTTTGTGTGGTCTTTTTCTTGGGAGCTGGTCTCAGGAGGCCCTCGCTAAAGAAATCACGTCCCGAACCCGTCGTATTTTGGCCATTTTTGGCCTGTTGTGTGGGCGGTACTGTATGCGGATACTTGCCATCACTGCCATCCGAATCCATTGACAAATGACCAAATAGGTCTTCCAGTAAAATATTGGCCTTGGCATTTCGTTGACGCTTGGCGGAAGTTTTCAGCTTTGATCTGTATGTTCATGCATTATGTGGTAATACATAAATAACAACAAAAATTATAAATACATAATATAACACAAATCATCACAAGACATGTTTACTACTTGATAGACAGATTTTGTTTTTGGTTTCAATTTCGCTAAAAAATCTCCACAATTGCTAATGCATACTTTTAGGCTTATATCATGTATAAAATACAAGCACGGTTCAAACATATACAGAGAGACATTATACAACAGACAATATCAATCAGAGTGCTCCTAATTTTTCTCTTAAAATTATTCTATAACATTCCCAGCATTCTAAAAATAAGCCTATAAAAATGTTGATTTGGTTAACAAAGTGTGACAACATTTATTTTTATTATTAAACTATCCATTTTGTAAAAATATGAAATACAACTGCAGGCATACAAGAAATTCAATCAAAAATCAATCATCCAATACCCATTACTCCTCTTTGGGGTAAATATATACTTGAAATTCGATTCACTTTACAACTGTTAGCTAAAAACTACCAAAAATTGATGAAATTTTTAAGCTTTTATGTTGTTTTCAACTCATAATTATATTTATTGTTGCAACATAAAAAATTATAGGTACTTGCTAGTTTATCGAATGATGGTAATCATTGAAATATCGAATAAAAATGAATGGACTTGAGTTTTTTTTCAAAGATTTACTAAATTCGGAACTTTGTCACACAGTGTTACAAAAAGCTTTCCACATTTCTTCCACTTGTGTGGTATAAGTACTCACCCCAAAATCATATCGAGATCATCTGCTTTCAGAGCACTCAGTTTCGTATCCTGTGTCTGAGATTGCGCCTGCTGCGGATGGCTTCTACCCGAGAGCCTGATACTTGCTCCATTCAGCATTCCTGCACCCAGGACAGATGATGCTTGGGCCTGAGGTGGCTGGTAATGGTGACGTACCAGTAAATTGGGCGGTGCTTGTTGGGCACTCACTTTGGAGAACATATTATAGACTTTGGCATCCGGTTGTGCGATGGAGGGGCGGGCCTGGACATAATAACCACCGCCATTGGAGGGAAAACTGTTCTTGGCATTCCTGCTGATGGTGTCCAAGCTCAACTGGCTGCCATTCACATAGATTGGAGCGGGATTGCGTAATATTGTATTGCTAAATGACACATTTGGATGCGGTGCTGGGGCTGGCAAACCGAAAAGCTGGGAAATGTTGCGATTTAGATATATATCATTGATGGATTCGCTACCAGGTGGCGGTTCGGTTGTCGTTGCTCCATTCACACTATTGGAATCTGTCACACTAACAGCAGCTCCTCCAGATACTCCTCCCACTGGTGCTCGCATACTCAAACCCATTTCATTTTGGCTGAGAAAACTCAACTTTGGCTGATATTTTCTGGGCATGCTCACATTTTTGGCCATTAACTGAGACTTGCCGTTGATTAAATTGTTGTTGTTGTTGTTGTTGTTATTATTATTGTTAATATTGTTGCTTTGATGGATGAGCTCCGTGACGGCTTGCAGTTTCTCCTGCACAGGAAGCACATTATTTGACACAATCTGAGTGGGAGGAGGAGCATACTTAGAACTGAGTTTTACATTCGCTTTTGTTGCTGCATTCGGTGAGATCCTCTTTAATGCATGGAAATACGGATATTTAAGACTCTGTTGGGCCGTTGGTCTTTTATCGGGATCGTAGGCCAACATATCCTCCATTAGATCAAGACCATTTTGGCTGCAACGTGTCACAACGCTGCTCAGTGGCACTTTAATGCAATCGGGATAACGAAAATGGATCATTGCGGCTAAACGATAACCATCCGGCCAGTCGCTCTAAAAAAAGTCAAAGAAGAATGTTAAATGTGGAAGACCTCAAAATGCATTCCTCCATCTTTCAGGAAGAAAATGTGTATAAAATTCTTGAATATATGGAAAAAAAGGAACTCTCTAGTAACGTTCTAAATGATTTCCAATGAAGTTTGCTTAGAATTCAGAATTTATCAGTTTTCCCCTCAATGGGGAAATATCACTACCTTTTGGGGAGTGCCCAGCACTGAACATATTTTGAATAGCTGATCCACCTCGCTGCTACCCGGAAAGAGGGGACGAAATGTATACAACTCCGCCATGATGCAACCCATGGCCCAGAGATCAATAGTACTGCCATAATTAGTGGAGTGCAGCAGTACTTCCGGAGCTCGATACCATCGCGTCGACACATAATCCGTAAACGGTGGTCTCGAACGTATTTCGCGAGCCAAGCCAAAGTCAGCAATTTTAATTAATTCCGGACCGGAACACAACAGATTCTCTGGTTTCAAGTCCCGATGAAAGAAACCATGGCGATGCATAAAGGCCAAGCCAGTTAGGACCTGCAAGTCATTCATTTTCAATTTTAATAAATCAAAGTTTTAAATTAAATCATTTGCCTGTACCTGGAATAGTATGCTCTTTAGTTCCGGCTCCGGTAAATGTGTGTCCCGATCTTTTATCATTTGATATAGATTCTCTTTCATATACTCAAACACAAAGTATAAAGTATCATTCTCCCTGATGACCTCCTTCAGTTTAACTATGTTAGGATGTGATAATTTCTTCAAAGACTAACAGAAATATAAGAATATTAATTACTAATTGGAAATTTCCTTTTGGAATGTTTTCATATTTACCTTAACTTCACGCAAATTCATGGCCTCTTCCCATGAATAATATTTTCGTTTCATTCGCTTGATGGCCACCTTTTCGCCAGTGTCTTTCCGCTGGCCTAGAACCACTGTGCCATAGGTTCCATCGCCCAGTTGGGTCAATGTTATATAACGATTCATGTTCACGAAGATCGTATGCAATCGGCATAGAAACGCTTCTCACATAGTTTCGCCAGAGAAAAGGTGCTATAAAACATGAAATTTTTCAAACAATTATAAATAATAAATGAGGCAAAAATATTTAATCTCAAATAAGTCATGTACCGCTATTGCGATAATTAAATTAATGATTAGACAGATTTTTATCTCCATAGTTTGTGTTTAAACAGATAATTGCCATGACTTTATGACACATGCTTCTATTAACACGAAGGTCATCAGGATTTCAGATTATAAATAATAATTATTTACAGCTTACTTAATTTCCTGGATTTCCTTCCTCTCCCTGCGGCTTAGAAAACTATACTAAACTATTTCAGCCAAGTACCCTTGATGTTTCACCTGGACCACTTCAGGAACAGTTTAGGATTTAAGCATAGGTAATTAATATAGTATATTTATAAGCAAAAGTTCGGCTTCATTATATTTAAAAAAATGCCTCCGATTTTGCTACACATTTTCTAATATTTCACATACATTTAATTAATATAAAAAAATTATGATATTACAATTAACCTCAGAATTTAAAACGATACTCGAAATTCAACATCGTCAACAAAAAACAAAATATGTACATATATAAACTATGTACAGATTTTTTTTGGTTTTCAAATAAATTTATTAAAATATGATTACCCCATTATTCGTTTTTCGATTCATAAAAATAAACAATTTAGTGGTAGTCTCGAATTTATGACGCTTTTAGTTTTTGGACTTTAGTTCTTATTTTTGAGGCTCTTAATTAACTTTATGGAAAAACAATCACACGGTTTTGCAACCTGTATTAAACCTATATTCAATAATCGGGAAAGATATTTGCAATTTTTTACCTAAAAATTTTTGTTGTTGCGATAAACATATCATTCGACGGGAAACTCAATCTACGAAAAATTATCTTCGTATAAATTAGTGTCGTAAAACGGCTACGGCTAAAAGAACAAATTTAAGAACTTCAATTAACCTCAAATCGAATCTTGGCACTAAATTCAAAATGGTATGTGGAATCCACCTTACTTTTGCCAGATCTAGAACTTCTTCAAAGAGTTCATACGTTTATTTGTAATTTTAAAGATTTTTATCCAAAACGTCTTAACTATTTACCCAGACAAAAATAACCCAACTTTCGTTCAAAAAACGAAGGGCTGATCAATTGAATACAATTTTGAAGAACAAATTACTAAAACTGTTAACTTTATACTTGTCAAAGCTAAAGTCCAAAAACTGAAAACGTCAAAAGTGCGAAATAAAGCGCTTAAACTTGTAGACTATAAGCTTTTTTTAGACAAAACATTCTGATTAAAGACTCGTGAAATCGAATATATTTAAAATCTAAATCTAAAAATCTTTGATGAAACTACGAGTTTTGATTTATTTCTTATAGAAAATGGTTTTACTTTTTCCAGCAGACCTTATGACCTTTGCTTCATAGATTTTTATTTGAAAAGTGTGTAATCATTTACTTTTGACAACTTGAAAATCCACTTTACTCGTTCTTTTATCTATAAATATCCACGCATATCTAATATGACTGCACGTGTTAGAGACTTGTTAAATTCATCGTCAAATCCAATGACAATAGAAACCACTTAAAATCGAATAAAACTACAACTAGCAATCAATTTTTATTGGGATCCGAAAACACCTGTCTGCGAATTCACAGTTAAGCCCCTCAATTTTGAGGATACCATCATATTAATTCAAATCAATATATTGATTACGTCCAAAAGCCAAATCAACGAAAACTTAAATCATTAAAGGAACATGTCCATTCGCTCCATTTCGTTAGTTTTGTTTACCATTTTGACTCTTCTTATCTACTCATATTACAAAACAAAATCCACATCAAGGTCACTGTTCATGGGTCTAGGACATAATAGTTAGTATTAACATGAATTCGGACATGACAGGGGCATGGGCCAAGTTTCGTGTACTGATGGACAACAGACAACATTGAATTTAGGCCATTGTGATTAAACAAAAGGATGGAACGGGAATGCTTGAATAGGAACCATTTAGGGAATTGTAATTAAAAATCTATTTAATTATTAATGGTGCGGAAATGATTTGGAGGAGCATCTTTTCAATATCTAACTCAAAATAATATGAAACTTAAAAAACAAGAAGAAAATATGATGTTTTGCCTTGAAAATGTTTTTTAGGTCTGAAACCAAGTTCTTGCAATTTTGGGAATTTTTTTGTCCTACCTACTCTTTTACATTTGTTTTTATTCGTTAAATATTTAAGTTATTTATAAAATATCAAGAGTTTAGTGAAGTCTTTGTTAATTAAAAATCTCGTATTACTCTTAAAATATTGCAAGATACCATTCACAAAAAATCTGTACTTATAACAAAGAGTGCAATAAAATTAAAAAATTGAAATCTCGTATTAAGTTTGTAATTCTTTATTGTAATTCTTTTTCTGGAAAATGTTCTTCATCTAATAATATTTTAAAAATGTGGTTATGAATTAGTTGATTAATAAAATAAATCATGTTTAATTTTACAAATGTATTTTCAATAAGGAGGACTTAATTCAGATTTAACCTTTTCTGTTATAAAACCTTTTTCTTTATTGTTACCTTACCCTTAGAAGTATCTATATGTAAGTACATATATGGCTAAGTATGTGTATTTGACTTATGTGAGTTGGGCTCTAAGTGACTCTCCTTATAATATGGTAGTAACTTGCCAAGCAACTTGAGTCACGTTTTGTTTTGGTCCTTCTTTTGGGCAGCGCACATAAAAACAGCCTTGAAACACATTTAATATTTCACCTTTATTTGATTTCCATAATATATATAAATGTGAAAAGGTGAATGTAATACATATGTATTTATATTATACACACACGCACGCACCTTTTAGAATTTGTTATTCATTAATTTTTAGCTTTTGTTTTTGCACAAACTATAATCTAAGTTTTTGTTTTTCACTCTATTTTATCGATTAATAGTCGTTTTATTAGAAATTTGTATTTCTTTTTTGTTTTGCTGGACAAGTAGTTACCTTTAATTTGTGTTTTTGATTGTTAAATTGTTAAATTTCTTTCACACTTGAATATTATCGCTCGAATCTTTTGCGAGCAGTAGTTTATTTTATAAGCAAGCATTACCAACTGCTATAGCCCCGATATCCACAACAACCCGACAACCTAAACAACCGCAACCCTAAGTAGACCAGGCGCCGCCCTTCTACCTTCAAATTTCTCCCGTTGCCATTAAGTGACAGAGGTAGAACTAACTAGCTAGCTAGACTTACACAGAGAGAGAGAGAGAGATAGAGAAAGAGAGACCAACGCACGCAGGGTCTACGAATCAATTGGAACTAAAGCCGGCCAGACTAAAAAAAAAAAAACACCCATTGCACCTGTTCAAGAAAACTTCTGGGGTGGAATCTATACACTCGAAAAAATACTAAAACCGAATAAAGGTGGATGGGCTGAATTTTTTTTAATTAAAAAAACCAACCAATTCTAATATATTGAATCTATGTATATGTATGTACATATGTGAGTTAAGAAATGTCAACCTATTTCAGGTTCACCCTAGCAAATTGAGACACATTTTCGAATCGTATTTGATTATTATAATTGCATCTAGCTTGTATTCATAGTTATTGTGATTTACCAAGATAATAATCAGATATGAAACTTTTTTTCAAAACACTTTCATTATACAATATTCTCTTTAAAATACCCGATCAACTACATTTCCAACCAATTCAAGTCCACCAATTCCTTTGGCATTCTTGAAAAATTCAAAATGAAATTTTGACATGCCGCGCCTCATAAATGATACCCAATTGTCGGTATTAAATTTAGCTTCAATAATGTAATATTCTCCCATGCGCATGGGGCAATAGTCCTCTATTGATTTTGGAAAGCTTGTAATAAATTCCTCGGGATTGAAATATTGAAATAATAATTTTCTTGCTACTTCGCAAAAAGTTATATCCTTTGCACCGAATGGAAGTAAAGTCCAATTGCCGTCTCTAAACACAAACGCCTCCCAGGAAATGAATATATTATCGGTGAGGTCGATTCCGAAAAAAATTGTTCCGTTTAAAACTCGCTCACGTCCAACTAGTTTGAGATTTTGAAAGTCAATCAAAGTTTCTTCTACTCCTCCAATGGCCACAAACGATTCAAGTCTGAAGTCATAGTTATTTTCGCCAAAGCACTGGAAGGATATTTTCTTAATTTAAGGATCACTTTTAATGGGTATACACTTACCTGCGGAATCCCTAAGAACAGAAAAATGATTTTTATTAAATTGAAGCTCATTTTTGAAACAACTTATCGGTTGTAAAAAGCTCAGATTGGTTTTATACACATATTTATCGCATGTTAGATGTCAGTTGAACGGATTCTGTTGATGTTGATGATAATTAAGATAATTATTATAGATTAAATTGTTCATCCATTAAGTGATTGTTAACTTTCTAGTTAATTTTGCTCTTCCGGTATTCTTTTTTGTCAAGTATTTTGAAATTTACATTTTACTCTGTGTTTGCAACAAGAACCTTTTAGCAGCTACAAAACAAGTCAAAAGTTTCTACAAATTTAGTTCATTGGACGACTATTGCATACTTTTGGGGGTTTAATTTGCACCATTCCATATCTTTAGAATATATTTTTTTTCTATTCTTCATTTAAGATAGAGTTTTATCCATTAGAAAATAGTTTACATTTTTTTTACAATTTTTTTCCAAGTGTATGCTACACCCTTTTGGGCTGGTAACCAAGCAGGATGAACTTAGTCCGGCTGAAATTGTTTTGTTGTTTCTCGGTTGTCTTGGTTACCCGTAAAAAGAATAAATGTATTGTCAACGCCCAAACGCTCAAATGTTATTAACAAATCGAAGAAAATGGACCAAGTCGATGAAGTTGACAATTCCACAGAAAATGATTATGAGGCTACCAAGGGATTTCTGGAGGAAATTAATTGCCCAGAGCCAGGAATCATTGATCGCCAGATGATTGAGACTTCCTATCTGGAGGAAGGACCAAAAGGAGAAGCCAAACGTCTACATCAACAGGAACCGGTTGTCTTCGAGCGCATTCAAATAATGCGTTTAGAATTTAAGAGTAAGTGACATATTGTTTAATCTAAACTATATCTAAATCTCATTCATCCCTTTGTCAGATATTCTAAGAATTGACCATCTTTGGATGTTGCCAAATCTAACCAAACTGTGTCTCAATTGTAACAAAATCGAAGTAATTGAACATATTGACATGCTTACTGCCTTAAAAGAATTGAATTTGAGTTTCAATTATATCACCAAAATCGAAAATTTAGAGACTTTGGTTAATCTAGAAACTCTATCACTGTTTAGTAATCGCATTTTGAAAATTGAAAATCTGGAAGCTTTGGAAAAACTTGTAATCCTGAGCATAGGCAATAATCTTATAGACACCATGGAAGGGGTAAGTTTCAAAAACTAATTAATCAGACCTATTTTCGTTTTACATTGTTTTCTCAATCCAAATTTTAATTTCGTTTTTTGCTTTCGAATCGATCAAATTCAATTCACAATTAACTAAACATTTATCAAATTTTAAAGATTTTTATATTCATTTAGAATAAAATTCTTAACAATTCTTTATATATATTTTCGTTTTAAATTTTGATCAAATTATTTATTACATTATTTACAAGTTATTAAACTAGATAAAGACAACATTCAAGGATATATTAGACCGTCAATTATAGAAAAAAATATTAATGTGGGTCATTATCTTGTGAAGAATATTCTACAAAATCCTTCTCGAAACCGCTTAGGCGGTAATCTTTATTTTGACGGCTTGGATTGAATTGAAACAAATTAAATTTTTTACTAAAACTTTATCTCCGGATTGTTATGAAATTGAAATTATTTATAAAAACAAATTTAGATTGAAAACATTTGGATTGGCTTAACCCAAAGAAAATATTTTGGAGCCTAATGGCTGCAACTCATTTATCTCCATCAATAATAAATGTTGCTTAAAATGTATATTAAATTTTTCAAATATATCTCAGAAAATTCACAATAACTTTAAACCCCACTGACTAAAAGGCAAGCAACTTAAAAGCAATTAGTTTAGTTCGTAATGCCAAAACAAACCAGATTAAAAATAAAATTTGACTTTATTTTCTTAACCTTTTATTTTTCGATAGATTGAGCGTTTGCGTTTTGTCAAAAGCTTGAGGGTATTAAATCTGGAAGGTAATCCCATAGCAAAGAGACCAGATTTTCCATTAAATTCATATGTAGCCGCCATATTGCCACAATTGAATTATTATGAATATGTTTTTATAAAAAGAGATATTCGCGAGTCAGCCTTAAAACGATTTTAGTAAGTTAAAAGGTAATACAAACAAAAAATAATTCCTAATAATAAAATTTTGTAAAACTTTCTATACAGTCGTGAGTTACGTGAAATTGAGGACAAACAGGAGCGGGAAATTCAATCCCTTGAAACGGAGGCACAGGAGCAAGCCGAAGCTGAACGTTTGGCCTCCAGTTTTGTGGAACATCTGGATAGGCATCAGCTATACGAATCACTGTGGCGGAATGACAATAATGGTCGCATACTTATGCTAATAGGCACTCCAGCTCAAGAGCTAGCCGAGGAATATGAGAACGATGTCTATCAACTTACTCAAGAGATATATAAACTTGGTCTGGCACGTTTCGGGGAGCGTGATGAAGAAGTTCGTGACTTTAATTCTAATCTGCATGAGGGTCAACAGGAATTACAATCCCTGGGTCAAAGTCAAATCGAGGAATTTCTACAGTATAAAGAAAAAATATTCGATCAGGCTCGTTCCAAGTGGCAGGAGGTGGAGGACTGCGAGGTGGGCACGGGGGAATACATAAAGTTGGTCAACGAATTTGAATCGCTGAAAAGTGCTTTTGAGGATTCGCTTAATGAGATGTGGCAAAGCTTAATGTCACAGGAATTGCATCTACATGAGGCTGTCGAGGTATTCTTGCTTAATCGAATCTCCGACGTTTTCTTACTAATTTTCATCTTTCTCTTTAAGGAATCCACTCATAACTTTCAGGGGAAAATCTCTCAACTTATGACCAGTTTTGTGGAACAGGCACAGGTGTGTTTCCGTCAATTGCGTGAAATATGCGGTTATTTCGCAGAGAATATGACCGACTTGGTTACACACTACCTGGCCAAGAAGCTGAATGGGCAAGAGTCCAAGGGAATTCCCATGGAATTACAGCCATGTATTGATGATCGTGACACGGTTTTGAAACTAATCGATGGCATGAGAACCACACATACTTCTCGAATTGACGATCGCGAAGATCGCATGGTCAGGCGAAGTAAAGAATTTATTGATCTTATGATTAATAAACTTAACAAGTGAGTTTTCCCAGACCAACCAATACCCATAATTATTTTATTCAACATTTTTTTTTAGCAAAGAAATTGATCGTCATCGAGCTAAAATATTGGAAATCAATTCCTTTATGGAACAAATGATGGCATCTCTGGCCAATTTGACGCAACAGCCAAATGAAGAGTGATCGTTAAAATAATGTTTACAGAGTGGAATATTAAAATGGAAATTCACAAATACGGCTAAGCCCCAATTCGTGGCATAACAATTACAAAAAAACTATACTAAGATTAAGTAACATTAAAACAATAAATGCAAATTAAAACTTTTCCAGAATAATCTTAAGACTTTTGCGGCTTAGAGCTGCTTTTGCTTTTCAGTTCCTTTAGGTAGGCGGCCAGTCCTTCTTGTAGCAATGGACTACTTATGTATTCCACAGACTCTCTTATGTCGCCAGCTCGATCGGCCAGTAATTTCTGAACATCAGATTCTCGGAATTGTTTTTTGGTCAGACTTCTAGCTATTGGATTCACCTTACTAAAAGTGCCAATAAAGGATGAGCACTTGCCTATGGCTTCCTCCTTGCTGGCAGCTATCGCATCGATAAGTCCGACTTGCAGAGCTTCTGCTGTGGTGAATAGTTTACCTTGGGTAAGGGCGCGCTCGGCCACACGACGCGGCAGTACACTCATATAGGATAACATAAACCATCTTGGAACCACATAGGAAAATCGTACGGCATTTATTCCAATAATCAGATCCGGCATCATTACACGATACTCACAAGCGGTTGCCAGAAGGCAGCCTCCCGCCGGAGCTTGCCCCTAAAAGAAAAAGAGTGATAATTGAAGATAATACCAACTCCCTGTCCTTACATTTATTGCCGCTGCTGTGGGCACACTGCAAAGATGCAGAGCTAGCCACAAATCCTGCAGGATAGCCCAGAACTCCTTCAAACGTTCCGGATTCGGTTTCTGTAGTTCATTTAGATCCAGGCCTGCACAGAAAACGCGATCGTTGGACTAAAGGAAAATGTTCGTCAAAAGTTATGAGATGATTTCTTATCTTGGCCACCCATCACTCACCGATGTCAAGATAAGACCACGACTCTTATTGCATTCTATTTCAGTTATGGAGTCAATGATGCTGTTCATCATATCAATATCAAGAAGATTGACTGGCGGCCGATTCATTGATAGCGTCGCAATTCCACTCTTATCATCCACTTCCACCAAGGTGAGTGGACTCTTTGGGGCGCTGGACATGCAACTTCTATAGATGACTGGGCTGAGCAATCTCAAAATCTTGCTACGCAGCATTTTTTACGACCTCTACTGAAATTAAATTATCGTGTCTGAGAGTTAGATTAATGATAAGAAGAAGAATAAATAATAGCACAGACACAAACCAAAGTTCAATCAGCTGATCACCTGATAGGGGAAAGTACATACATTGAGGTTTATACGATGACAAGACAAATTTCATTGAGAAATTGATTGATAATGAGTGAATTTTCGAAAAACACTTGAAAATGTTTTCTAAACATATACATATACATATATTGCAAATATAAGAAACTTTCAGTTGTTAGTACAAATCCATGATATCCATGGATTCCCAATTTTTCTTTTTTTCCAATTACCCTTTCAAAATAAAACAAAACAAATATGGACTTTAATATCAAGTAATGTTTATGTGAAATGCTGGTTACAATTTTTCCATTATAATCCTATGGCTTTCCCGCCTTAGATCTGCTTTTCTGCTTGAGTGCCTCGAAATAGGTTCCCAAACCCTCTTGAAGCAATGAACTATTTATGTACTCCACACATTCCTTAAGATCTCCAGCACGATCGGCAATCAATTTCTGTACATCAGACTCTCGAATTTGTTTCTTGGTCAAACTCCTGGCCAATGGATTGGCCTTGCTAAAGCTGCCAATGAACGTTGAGCACTTTGCTAAGGCTTCTTCCTTGCTGGTAGCTATCTCATCCACAAGTCCCACTTCCAGGGCTTCGTCGGTGGTGAATAATTTGCCTTGGGTAAGAGCACGCTCGGCTAGACGACGAGGTAGAACACTTAAATATGATAACATTACCCATTTTGGAGCCATGTAGGCAAATTGGGTCTCATTTAGGCCAATGTTCTTTTGTGGCAACATAACTCGATATTCACAAGCAGTGGCTAGAAGGCAACCACCGGCCGGAGCATGTCCCTAAGAGGAATAAGAACTTTACGTTAAAAATAATATTTACTTTATAATGATTAATAGCTCCCAACATTTATAGCTGCTGCTGTGGGCACACTGCAAAGGTGTAGGGCTAACCACACATCCTGAAATATCGCCCAGAACTCCTTTAAACGGTCCTGATTTGGTTTGTGCAATTCATTGAGATCCAGGCCAGCGCAAAAAACACGATCATTGGCCTAAAAAGAAAATAGTTCTTATGAACTGGAAGAAGATTCTTTCCCTTGGGGCGAGGTCACTTACCGAAGTTAATATCAGTCCGCGACTCTTATTACCTTCAATTTGAGTAATGGATTCAATGATGCTATTCATCAGATCAATGTTGAGACTATTGACTGGCGGCCGGTTCAACGATAACGTCGCAATTCCACTTTTATCGTCCACTTCCACCAGAGTAAGTGGAGTCTTTGAAGCACAGGACATGCATCTTCGGTGGATTGCTGGCTTAAGCAGTCTTATGGTATCTGAAATTTTGCTACGCAGCATTTCTCTTCAAATTCTGGATTAAAATGTTTTCTTAATCAGTAGCTACATAGATAAAGAAGAAGAGTCAATAAAAGCAAAGACATGAACCGCAATTCGATCAGCTGCTACCAACAGAGGTTTATACGTAGACAACTCCTTGTGATCAGTAAGTTTCCCGATTTGTGTAAAGATCAACCAGCATAAATTACAATTCGACTGTTTACTAAGGCATACCACTTTAAAAAAATATGTTTTCAATAATCCATAAAAATAATTATATTTCTTAATAAAATTCTTAATAAAAATAACTAATATTTTAAAAGGTCTCCTGCTAATTACGCAACTGTGTGGCCGACTTAGGCAATGATTGCAATCGCTGTCGACGTTTTGCCTCGAATTCTGTGGCCAGTTGCCAAGTTTCCTTATCCAATGAGTCCTTGCCACGGGCAATGCCCAAAAGACGCGACAGAACCAACAGACCATGCAAATCATCGGCATTGCTCTTGACATTCGCTTTGCGCATATCCACAAAGTCTTGTTGTATCATTTCAGTATGCTCTTCGCTAACAGCAAATGGGCTAACCCTGGCCAAAGTGAGATATTTGCGAAACTGCTGGAGTCGCCCATTTTGCGAGAGATAGTGATGGGCAGCCTTAAGAGATTCTTCAACTAGTTCCACAGCTTTTGCATCGGCATTTAGCGGCACAGCAAAGTCGTTCTAAATTACAAATAAATAAATAGTTAGTCCAAGCTAAGGGAGAGACAACGCCAATACGTACTGGTAACATGCTGCGTCCTTCACTTAAGATCAGAACAGGAATATCGGCATTATAATCAATGTGATAGAAATGAAAATCACATTTCAGCTGCTGATTATTGATTAAATGAGCTAAATGTTGTATGGCCTGAACACCATTGGCCTTCAATTTACCCTGCTGCAACCGGGTCTCGTCCAGTACGAGATGAGTGTGTGGAGCCAGTTGAAGTAGACCCGAGACAAGTTTATTGGTCTCGTAGTCCTTTCTAGAAATTACACAAATACTTTAAATCTCAATAAAACTTTTCATATTAATTGTTACTCACTTTGGAGCAAAGGCCGATGTGTTCATAGTCTCCAGCGTCATAGCCAGATAATGACTCGCTGGCAAAAGCAATTCTAGTATTTGGTATAGTTTGGTTGTATAATGTTCCAAACATTCCTTGGGCAGATTGCAAATATTAAGCGTAAATTTTCCAATGCTCTGCATCTCGGAGCGACTATAAACTGTGGATATCAAATGAGAAAGCATATATTCTGCTGCCAAATCATCGTCAAACAGACAAAGCTTGAGCAGAATCCGCAAATCCTTCTGTATAACATCGGGAGAAGGATTTGCTTCTTCATTGGATTGCAATAAACTCTGATCAAGCAAGGGATTAGCATGCGGCAGCCTTTTAACGCCAAAGGCATGCAGTCTTGGTATTAGGAATGGTGAGGGATTTGCCGCCTGCAATTCACTTATACTCTCCATGTCATTCAATGCTTCCATATCCAGAGACGAAGCATCTAGTGCCGGATCCACAGAGAGAAAACCAACAAAATCCACCAGGGTATTAAGTTGATAGGAATCAAAATCCTCATAGACCTTGACCATGCATGCCATGCTTGGACGACTGGGAAGGGGAGAGTTTAACAAATAATCCTTAGCAAGACCAGTAGCAGCTGCGCTTTTAGTCGCAGTTAGCAACTCCTCGACGCATTGCTTTTTAATGGGACCAGCCTCAGTTTCATCCACGTCCATTTGATCCTGATCGCTTTGCTCTGTGGCAGATCGTTTTTTGGCCTGACTTACGTTTTGAGATTCTGTCACCAGCTCTTGTTTAGGACTGCATTCCCTTTCGTGTTGCTTGGTCCAATCATTCAATCCCGGAATTGACACCACAAACAAAGTACGCCTCTCGCCATGAACATTAGAGTCAGCCTGGTAGTCTAGCTCTTCTCCTTGATTAACTCTCAAACAATCCCGATATTTCCCTTGTTGCAGCCTTTTGTTGCTTCCGTCAGCTGACTTTACCTCATATCGTTCCAAATAGATCTCTGGATCCATCATATCTTGTATCATGCCGCGAAATCGTACCAAAGTCTGATCTTTCAGCTTATGCAGCGGCGTGTAGTTCAAAATGGGAATCGAATGCCATTTCGTGGAATCTTTAAGTAATTCCTTCCAGTTGGGTACAGGATCAACCAAAAGATCATCTGGTATTTTAGGCAAATTTAACTCGGAATGCATTATAAATAAAGTTTTCAATTTGTTTAACAATAAATCTTTAACAGCTGCTGATGCGCGCCAAAAATAAGTAGCGACTTGTATCGATAACTTGATAAATCATTCTGGAGATGACTGCGTGAGTCCGATTTTAAAAAATTTACAACAAGAATTAAATATAGTATTAACAAAATACGTAATATTCTCCAGTTAATCACATAAAGATAAATAAATTGATATAAATTATTTCGTGCTCAAAGTTCACGAATTTGTCCCATCCCCACCATTATGTCTATCGATAAGCATTTAATAAGGGCTGCAGTGTAACGGATGTAAAAGCGGATGTTCACATCCGCAAAAAATCTTTTAACTCTCCAGATTTCGCTTTCACAAAATGTCTAGCCGTAAAAGCAATGTTTGGCATTTTTTTTATAAAACAAATCAAACGACAGCCGTTTGCACTTTATGTGGTAGAAATTACTCACGCAAAGGACGTGGAACCACCTGCTTAAGGAATCACTTACGGAGCTTGCATCCCGTAGAGTTTCTAACACTCTCCGAAACCAATATCAAATATGTGGTCAAAGGGGAAGTCCCAGATAATAACATAGCTCCAACTCAGCATTCAACAAATCAATTGCAATTGAAACTGCAGGTAAGAATAAAGTTGTAATTTATGTATTCTTATATGTACATATTTAAAAGACATTTAAAAATTTCAATATTTTCCTCAGGAGTCTGAAGCTGATCCCTTAGAGCCGATAGAAGCTCCATTTAACAGTGCACTCTGCGATGAGAAATTGGCCTTGATGTTGGTCAACTTTTCTTTTGATATGATTGAAGGTCAAGAATTTATTAATTTAATTAGGACTCTACAGCCCAAATATGTGATCCAAAGCAGAATGTACTATGAGAATTTGCTCTGTCATCATATATATCCAAAGCTTAAAGCACAAATGAATATAAAGTTGGAGCAACTGGATTCGTATACACTGATTTTGGGCCATCACAGGGATAGTGAATCAGGACTAGTGATTTTGAAATGTTCCGGAATCTCAAGTGATTTTCAATTTGTTAAGTTTGTACTTAAATGTAAGGTTTTTCAACAGGCGGAGCGACATGATAAAGATATAATGAAGCAATTAGTGGAAAATAATTGGTGGCCTTTGAGCCAAAAGAAAATCCATTGCATATTAAGGGATGAGAGCACAACATTGGCTGATAGTCTATCCGATTGCAATGTAGAACTTTTAAAATTATGCGTACAAAGTGCTTTTAATTCTAATGAACCTCTTCAGCAATTAGCTAGAAAGTGTAATGTAATTGTTAAGCACTTTGAAAGTCATCAAATGGCCAAGGATCAGCTAAATTATATACAAGTGAATCGCTTGAAAAGGGAATATCAACCGATTTTTGAATCGAACAATACAGAATGGAACAGTATATATAGCCAAATGGCCGATTTATACAAAATGAAAGATTCTCTTTGTATTTATGCTGAAGAATTTAATAGCTTTATTCAGATTTATCCCAATGAATGGTCGGAAATTGATTTGTTTATCAAGGTTGTGCAACCCTTTATAGAAATCATAAAGATTTGGTGTGAGGACACTACCTCGGCTTCCTCAGTCATTCCCTTGGTTGCTGCCCTTAGGGATTCCCTGCAAACAGATATGCACAATTTCGTGTCCTCTGTAACAATTTCTGCCTTGGCCCGGAAATTACTCGACGAATTGAACATTAAATTCGCTCATCTGTCTACCGATATGAAATATCTAATGGCTACATATTTAGATCCTCGTTATAAGCAGGCTTTCTTCAACGAGCAACAAGAACGAATTGTGGTTAATGAAGTTCTCAAAGAATTGGACCCCAATAAATTTAGCTCGGCCCCACAAAATTCTACAATTAAAGTTCCTAAGCTGGATATAATTCACAAAAATGAATCAAAAATAGATTCAATACTGGATAATATACTCACATCAACCTCCAGCAGTAACAATCAGGAAGCAAATTCCTCTATTCAATCTCAACTGAAGAATCTCTTGTATTTATACAATTCAGAACCTCGAATCGAAAGGAATGGAAATCCCTTGATTTGGTGGCAGAATAATATTAAATTTAGCCCACTTTATGACTTGGTCAGGCGTTATCTGTCGACTCCAGCATCGGTAAATGCCGATTGTGAAAAACTTTTTAAATCCTCTGCCCATGTTTATGAGGATCTTGAAACAGGTTTATGCGCAAAAAATGCATCAAAAATCATATTTATAAAGTCAAATTTAAATACTTTGTATTCTGATGGAGATTGATACATTTATGTTAAGAAAGGACCATGGACTTAAAGATGTGGTTACACTTTGCCGACTTAATAACTACAAACTTAATACTATACTTAAATAATATTCTGGACTAGTCATTAGATACTTAGCCCCTGTAATCAGGATCATTATGCTCCTCTTCATCGTATTCCTCCTCGTCATCCTCATCTAAAAAATATGAAAAAATATATAATTGGTAATTTAAAAAATAAGATAAAACATCTGTTTAACTAGAACAACTTATTATGTATGAAACATAACTTTGATAATAAAAATAAATATCAAAAGTTTTTAAATTTCCGTCTTTACTTTATGGATCAGATTTTTAAGGAGACCCATACTAAAATCCTTAAAAATTATATAAAGTCAGGTCTAACAAAAACATAAACTTACCGTGATCCCTTCGCTTGCGAGTATAAGCTCTGCGTGTGGCAACCGGTGCTTGATCAGTTTCGCCATGCAACAAGGAATTGCGATAGGAAACCAAAGGTTGCCATTCTTCTGCCCGACTGGATGGCATGCCAGGTGGAATAATCTTGTCCAGGAAACTCATAATAACTTTTTTATCCTGTTTTAACAATTTATAATTGAACTCATTGAGTACTTCCAAAAAAAGTAATCGTGTTGGAGCACGCACTGGATCATCGGGTTGTTTATGGGCAGCAAAATAGATGCCCCCACGATGAATAGCGACCACAGATTCGCGATTCTTAAGAGCATCGAAACCAAAGGTAAGAGCAAATCGTTTGGCCAACTCTTTCAGATCAATGAACTCTTGGGCACTCTTTGAAACAACGCCATCCTCGCTATGCTCCTGTAGACTCTTGAATACGGTTATTAAACTGAGAAGCAAAGTCATGGCAAAGTTTATTTTATTGATCTCTCTGGCCTTGCCCAGGGTGGCTTTTATAATGTCACCATAATCATTATAGCACTACGAAAAAAACAAAATCCTGTTAGTTTCGAAATAACTAAATAAAAAGTAAATTCACTTACCTTTACATAATATTTGAAAATGCTTGCCGCACGCATTGTTGGTATAATATTATACACAACCAATTTACAATAGCAAGCTAGAAAATTTCGCTTCTTGTGCAATTCCTCAATATGTGTCTCATCCTGGGCCACATCTTGCTTCAATGAGAATACATAATGTTGCACAAAGTTATCCAATATGAGATGTTCATCCATTCGAGATTTGTATTCCAAGGTCCGAATGTGCTCTGATTCACTGCGTCCCAATTGATCGGAGAATATGATCAATAGATCGCATATTGATTGATATGCCTGCAAATAAAAAGTAAAAGTAATTAAGCAATCAACAAATTAATGCAAATCTTAGACATCTTACCGCTTCTTGTATTTGCACAGTGGGTCCGTCTCTAGTTAATTCAAAGCACGCTGACATGAAGCTATCTAAATTGCTGCGTAACTCAGCTACATTATTGGCTATATTCAGAGTCTCACAATCGTTTTCCACATAGTAGAGACCCCAACTGATGGAGTAATAGCAAGCCTCAATGCAGTAGGCCAATGCCTCGTTGGGAAGACAACGTTCCACATTGTCCTTGGACTGGGCCTCATCCACATCTTGAAACAGTGACTTGAACAATTCGCATGGATTCAAATTATGCGATGAATATAATATGGATAAGACTTTTAGCGTTATGGTTATATTATAGATGTCATCTTCATTTGGTGTCTCTTCGCCTTGTATTAAATTGCGCCATTCCTCGATGGCATCCTTATACTTATTCACCGCACTCTCGATAATATTCGAGCGAGCAATGTTGCAGCGGGTGTAAGTGGCACTTCCCTCAGTACAAAGGCATTCCAAAGTCTTGGCACATGTCTCTAGAACATCACGTCCGGTATGCATGTTCATCACTTGACTTATTTTGTCCAAAAGGGACTTTAAATTGCCCTCCTGTCGATTGGTGGTATACAAATTTAGGTCGAAATATTGTGGTACAGCTAGCAGGTTAGCTAGCTTCTCGCTATCCGCCTGGTATTTTTCCAAAAGGGCAGGCAATGTGACAATGAAATGCTCTGTGAGCTTTGCCTTTTCATCCTGAATGGCTTTTAGTTCTTTGGAACTAAGAGTAAACTTGCGATTGCTAGCCCGACCGACTGGCACTTCACCTGATGCCGATTGCTTAACACTGCTGACCATTATCTCAATAAGTGTCGATTCCTGTTTATTATCCAAGACCTCTTCATTAGGACCTGGTTCCTCCAGAAGCAAATCTGTCATACACTCCCAATCCCTGACCATTTCATTGCTATCGATAAACGAGTCCACCAAATAGGCGCCATGCTCGTGCAGCTCAGACTCAATGAAGAACTGCACCAAATCTCTGATTAATGGTGTATTTGGTAATCTAATTTTGCCTCTCTTCGTCTTGGTCTCCTCCATATCGGCTGTCAAATGGAATAGTCGCACATTCAAAAATTCGGCGGCCGCTTGAGCTACACCACGATGTGAGGAATAGACCAATTCATAGACAATTTCACAATCTTTATCAGCTAATATTTCCGGATGAATTCTGCAAAAGTCAGAAGAATAAAGAGAATATTTATAATAAAAGAGATTCTCCAAATTGGCTGGTAATCTTACTTTAAAATACTTATCACCAATTTAACAGCATGCACTGAGACCTCAAACTCTTTGTCCAACGTCATGGCCACAATGCGATCCTTAAACTTGGATGTAAACAATTCCAATTTACCCTTGAGTTCTTCCTTATCGTACAAAGGCAATAGGGATTGCAAGCATCGCAATCGCACTTCACCAATCTTATCGTGCAGTGTCCAACCTATATACTTCAAATAAGAATCATCCAGAAAGTTTTGTGGATAATTTTCCATCCAAATGCCGATCTCAGCCATACAAATGGCACGAATATCCGGAAGTGTATCTCGATAGCGATGAACAAATACAGATTTGAACATATAGGTTAACATACTCTTTATCTCATCCATATTTTCTTCCAGCTCCGAGCGTTTGGTCATCAATGAGTCCAACCGATCAGAGGCACGACGGTCGCGCGACTGTGAATTATATTTTAATTTAGATATTAGAAAGCTCCTAAAAGAGCATCTTCAATATTGTCTCCCACCTTGACTCTTTCGGCTTCAAATTGTTTTGCTGCATTATCAAAGTTATTCGAGACCAGAAGAGCCACATCCACCAAGGCAGTCATCAGTTTCATGGCGGCCAAAGTGGCTGTATGACGAAAGGCTCGCACCTGCGAGTCTGATAAGCCAGTTAGCAAGGATATCACATTATCCATTAAAAATTGATCATAAATAATGGAATATTGACATTGTTTGACCAATGTTTGAACAAAATCGGAGAAATTATTTTTGAATTTTTTCCATTGGGTGCCAGTCATGATCAGAGGATATTCACCGCTTTCCTGTTAACAATTAAAAAACTAATAAGTACGAATGTAACATTAAATAAACCATGACCCCAACGAACCTCGTCGAATTCCTCGGTCATGCGTCGAATGATGGCTGTGTGGTCCACAGGATATTGTATATCCTCGGATATTTTACCTTTGCAGCCGCTGGCATTGATAAAGAATTGCATTAAAGCGACCAGCGCTGTCTCTCGATTTGCCTTGTATTGCTCAATCCATTGATCTACAATGCTCTATTATAAACAAAGTGATCTTTAGTTATCAGTGAACAAATTTGCAGAAAATTTCTGACTTACCGCAATGGGATTTTTGGAGTGACGCACTATATAGTACAAGCTATTCTCATCTGTTGTGATTTCCCTCTCTGTGTCAATTCTCTCCTGGTTGGCCTTCTCCACGGGCTCTTTGCGTGGCCTTTCCACTCTCTCCTTTCGTTCGGCTGGTGGTTTACGCACTTGCGGTGTCTTTCGCTTACGCGCCACTGGCGCAAAGAACTCATCCTCATCGTCGTCTATTATCGGTGGCTTGTCACGAACACCACCACGAGCTCTCAAACGAGTCATCCGCTTAGTGGGACTATCTGCATCCGAGGCACTTTCATTAATAGCATCGCTAAACGGTGTAATTTTTTTTTTGTGTTACCAATGACTTGAAAATGGAGGGAATATAGAAAAGACTGTACCTGTGCATTTCTTCGTACTCTGGCGGCGGGTCATCCATGCGGATGCGCTTTCCTCCGCGCCGCGCCATCATTTTATAACTTTGATCAGCTAACTGGTCTATGATTTTGCAATGTTTTTATTTCTTACACTGGGGTATTTGTTTATAAAAACGAAATGTTTATGTTTTTACACTCGCATAAGCGAATTGTAGCGATGGAACACCGAGAATATCGATAAAACATCAAGTGCTCGATAAAACATCAAGCCAGTGTGACCGCTTTCACATGGTTTAGGTTGCCATATTTTCTAGCGATTTTTTATGCTATCGTTATGAGTTGCTTGAAAATAAACAACATCTGGCAACACAATACGCATAAAAACGCTTCGCTACTGCTACAGTATTATTACAAAATTGTTATTATTGTTGAACATTTTTATTTTTTTAGTTAATAGAAAGTGTTCAGTTAAATTGTGTCAATAGTAATTACGGGAAAATTGAAATTTATTTAAAGAAACAAAATGGCTTTTCGCCAGCCAGAACAACTAGACTCCAGTGTAGAAATGCGATCCCGTTCGCCGTCGCCGTCGACGCAAGTGTTCCATCCACGTAAATTGCGTTTTGCCGATGAAGATTTTGACAAGGACTCTGCAGACAAGGAAGACGAGGGCGAGAGTCCGCAGTTTAAAAAAAGGCCAGCGACAGATGTTCCAGATATATCCATGTCGCCTCCATGCCAGAAAGTTCAAGCCCTGCGCCTCTTTAGCACACCAGCCACACCAAAGACCATATTGACCCAATGCAGCAATCATTTGTCAGCAGCTGCAGCCGCAGTTAATGCCTCATGTCGTGAGGATTTAGTCCGACTCACCGAACGACCGCGTTGCCTGCCCCTACACAATCGTAATATGCAAGCCCATCCCCAGGATACGGCTAATGTAAATCCTTTTACACCAGATAGTAAGTACAGAAAGTCCTGAAATTTGTGTTTTTATTAAGTAACCCATAAACATTTTTCATAGGTCTCTTGGCACACAATAAGAAGCGCTGTCGAACCCAATTTGGACGTGAGAATCTCAATGTGAATGCCATGCAAAAATATTTGTTGACCGACAACTGTGATGACGACGGTTCTGCCAGCGGCGATGGTGGTATCGATTTCCAGCGTGAGTTTAGCCAACAGGCACCGAAACGTTTGGCCCTTCATGATACGAACATCAGTCGTTTCAAGCGGGAATTCATGCAGGTCAGCGTCATTGGAGTTGGCGAGTTCGGAGAGGTATTTCAGTGTGTAAATCGTTTGGATGGCTGCATTTATGCGATTAAGAGAAGCAAGAAACCCGTGGCTGGAAGCTCATTCGAGTAAGTTTTCCTGTACCTCTTAAGATAAGAGATTATGAACCCTATAACCACTGACCTATTCCTTTATAGAAAACGAGCACTCAACGAAGTTTGGGCACATGCTGTACTGGGCAAACATGACAATGTGGTACGTTATTATTCCGCCTGGGCAGAAGATGATCATATGCTGATACAAAATGAATATTGCGATGGCGGCAGCCTACAATCACGGATTCAACAACATCCGCTCGGTGAATCCGAACTCAAAATTCTACTAATGCATGTCATCGAGGGATTACGCTATATACACTCCAATGATTTGGTTCACATGGATCTAAAGCCCGAAAATATTTTCTCTACCATGAATCCAATGGCCCACAAAATGGGCGGTGATACACAGGGACAAAATCCAAGCAAAGATGAAGATGGCGATGGCATGGATAGTGTCTATGAAGAGTTGAGAAATTCTGAAAATTTGGTTACATACAAAATCGGTGATCTGGGTCATGTGACCTCGGTGAAGGAACCGCATGTGGAAGAGGGCGATTGTCGTTATTTACCCAAAGAAATATTGCAAGAGGACTATTCGAGTCTATTTAAGGCCGATATATTCTCATTGGGCATCACCCTTTATGAGGTGGCCGGCGGCGGTCGACCGTTGCCAAAGAATGGTCCAGAATGGCATAAACTAAGGGATGGTGTAGTTCCTCCCATACCAGCATTAAGCAAAGATTTCAATGAATTAATTGCCCAAATGATGCATCCAAATCCTGAAAAAAGACCCACCTCCCAATCTATATTTAATCATCCGTAAGTACATTTAGAATGATCAAACTATTAAAAGTATCAAAAATTTCCATTAAATTCCGATTAATTTCTATACATTTCTTGAATATTCCACGCCAATTAAATTTCACTTATTTTCTACAATTTTCTAGAATTCTAAGCGCTGTTGACTCCAAGAGTAAACTGCAATTGGGCCTGGAGCTGACTGTAGAAAAGCGTAAAAATGAAATCCTGATGACCAAACTACGGGAGGCAAAGAAACAAATTAAACTTTTGGAACAAAAAGGTAACTACATTTTAAAAATTGTTCACTGAATCCGTATACTAACCATTTTACATGTTTCCTCGAACACATTTCAGTTGCTGTTCTGGCTGTGGCAAATACTCCAGAAAGTCTCGAGGGTCAGCGCTGTTTGCGATCGTTTACCCGACGAATGCGCACACCTTTCTCCTCCGATCGAAATAAAAATCAATTATCACCAATGTTTGATAAACTTGTATCATAGAAAGCGGACAAAGAATGAACAAAGAAACAAAAAGCTAAATCAACCGACAGATCTTTAGTCTGCCAGCCAAAACTCTTCCCAATTGTATGTGAACTAAAAGCTCACAAAATTGTGTTAATTTTTTAAGCATGTATATTTCTAAGTTTATCTCTTCTGCCCAACAAAAAAACAGAAAGAAAATATTACGACCATCCCACCCACTCAATCATCAATGTGAATTTCCTTTTTTTGGCAGAACTCTATGAAAATTTCTATGTTAAGAAATCCACCCCAACAAAAGTGTGCCCCATGGTGGAATTAAAGACTAAGTTTAGTCCTGTAAAACCTGTAAATTAGTATTACACTAAAAATATTTATTGTTACATGGAAAACGAAAACTACTATTATGTAAACATTCCATTCGTTAGTTAAAGACGAATGACTTTTTTTTTTGATACATTAAAAAAATTTGCTTTTTTACATGTTCCTAGTTTTTTTTTACCAATTGATATCTGTTTGAATATCATTTGTTAAAGGATTTAAGTTTCTAAAAGAGAAGCTTCAATGAAAAATGAAAAAATTTAACTTTAAATTCGAATTATTTGCATTTGTTTTGAGACTTTATTTTTTACACATCAGTAGTCATCAAGTGAAATGATAAAAAAAAATAAAACAATGTTTTATTACCGATTTTTTTCTAGAATTTTTATTGTTTCCATATTAAGTAAAAAGGATTATTTTTTTGCTGCACTGTAAACAAGGAGTTTTATGACTGTACTTACATTTTTTTCCTTGCTATTACCATTTTAATATTTATTTAAAAAGTGTTTAGAAACAACATATTTCGACATAATATTCTGATTATTATGAAATTCAAGGATATTTCACTGCAGGCTGGGATTATGGCATTAGTTAATGACTGCATATCTTTGAATTATCTGAAAAATCTGTTCAACTATGAAACAATTGGAAAGGGTCCTTCAGGAAGTTTGAAAGGGATCACCTAATACGTGTGTATTGTTAAAAAAAATTTAATTGAAATATAAAAGATACTTTGGGCACTGTACGTAGATTTATATGAAAACTGACAAACTGAAGAGATTAAAACTCAAATAAATATTTCGTTTACTAAACAACGTGAAGATTCTCGAATAGCTTTTGTTCGAAATCACAAATAAAAAATATCAAAGAAGCTAACATCGGCTGTGCCGAAGTTTATATACCCTTGCAGTCCATGGCCATAATATTTTTACATGTTCCAAACTCTTTTTCTGTATCTCAATTCATTAATGCACAAAACCTTTCAAATATCATTTCAATTTCTTCTTCTTCTTCCCCATCCCCTTTTACACGCATGCCGCGACTCGCACGCATACACATATAGTTTATGTAGCGTTGCGTCTGTATGTGTGCATGCGTGTGCTCTATTGATTTGATGATGACGTAGTAGGCAGCAAGCCGAACCGATTTATATCGGCTGTAACTTGTGTTCTATATATCAGATCAGATTCAAATTTTGGGATCTGAGATTTTATATATAATACATATTGGTAAATTTCATGGCGATACTCCAATTTTCGCAAAAATGTTTCCTCCAGAGCTATATGATATAGTGGTCCGATTCTGCCACTTTTCATACTTTATTTTCCCAGGTAATAAAAAGCCCCAAAAAAAAATTTCATCCCGATAGCTCTTAAGATGGCTGAGTAAAAGGCATACGCACAGACGGACGGACATGGCTATATCAACTCAGCTTCTCATGCTGATCAAGAATATATATACTTTATAGGGTCGGAAACGTCTCCTTCTGTGCGTTACAAATATCTGACCAATTTTATAATACCCTCTGCAAGGGTATAATAACTACAAAGAATTTAATTGACACATTATAACAGAAATGTTTTATATTTGTCAATAAATCACGAACTTTTAAATACAATTTCTAAAGAGAACTCTTTTTTGAGAGGTTTGTCTAAAAACTCAAAGGTCTGATAATCCTTAAGGCTGTTATCAGATAGAGGATTTAAGTATTACGGCATCGAACTATGTATTACTTAACTTTTTAAACCAAAACCTGAATTCTTCGATTTTTTTTCTAAAATGTGTAAAGGTATATAAACTTTATATTATAAAGGTGAGTTCTCTGTTGAAATCGCCTGTCACACACTGTAATTTTCTAAAATGTGCATCATTAATTTGTAATTTTATCACAAAGAAAAAAATGTATCGAAAGAGAACTTATAAATAGTATCTCATTAGACGGGGAAATTTAATTAACTTTCAACAGAAATAACACTTTCGAATCAATTAGTACAGTAAAGCTCCGCTAAGTTGAGACCAAGACAACGTACAAAAAATTCAAAATTTTGAATTGGCCCCAATTTGGATTTTAGGGCTAAATTTAAAATTTGTGGAATACGCTTTTTCTTAGTTTTATTAGTAAAAGTACAGGTTTAGACCTGTAAATATTTTAAATTTTAGAAATTTTCTGGATTACCTTTTACTTTAAATAGACACGAGCAATCTGTTTAATAACATTATTTAAATATTGGTTAAAATCAAAATTAAAATACAAAAAACTGTATGTCCCAAAAACTTTGCCATCACTCTATATTTATTATCCTATGCAAGAGGCTCAAAGCAAAAAAAAATATAAAAGAAGCTAACTTCGGCTATGCCGAAGTTTATATACCCTTGCAGTATACTTGGCAATAATATTTTTCCTTTTTGAAATTTCTTTCCCTGCAACTCAATTCATCAATACACAAACAAAATATTATTTCTCTTTTTACCACAAGTTTTTCTTCTTCCATCAAAGCAAAGAACGGCACGCATACACATACAGTTCATGTAGCGTTGCGTCTGTGTGTGTATGCGTGTGCTCTGTTGATTTGATGATGGCAGTAGTAGGCAGCAAGCAGCGCTGCCGGCAGCGTTTGAACCGATTTATATTGACTGTAACTTGTGTTCTATTTATCGGATCAGATTCAAATTTTGGGATCTGAGATTTTATATCTATTACTATCATATTGGTAAATTTCATGGGGATACTCCAATTTTTGCAAAAATGTTTCTTCTAGAGCTATATGATATAGTGGTCCGATCCCAAAGATTTTCATACTTTATCTCACCCGGGTAAAAAAAAGCTCCCAAAAAAAATTTCATCCCGATAGCTCTTAAGATGGCTGAGTAAAACGCGTACGCACCGACGGACAGACGGACAGACGGACATGGCTATATCGACTTAGCTTCTCATGCTGATCAAGAATATATATACTTTATGGGGTCGGAAACGTCTCCTTCTGTGCGTTACAAACATCTGACCAATTTTATAATACCCTCTGCAAGGGTATAAAAAAATCAATTATAATACAGATTTTAATTTTTGTGACAGTTTTTCTAAACATACTTAATTACTTTGTCCCGGGCTGCCTAATTAGTCTCGGCCCGGTTCTTCTAATTCTCTCTCTAATTGTAAGTGGTTGTTGCAGCTTTTTTATAAAAGGGATTAGAGGAAGAATCGTGTTTTCGCGTTTTAAATAAAAAATATTAAACATATGCTAGAAACACTTTTAATTTTACTTTGGTTCTTTCAGAGTTGTATCTTGGACTAATAGTATTACTGCCCTTAGACAGATGAAGATAGTGTCATTAAGAAGGACGAGGAGTTAAGATAATTGCTCTATAATAGTTAGTTAAATAATTTAAAATGCTTCGTGTTTAAACTTAATTGAATTTAAAGACTTATTTCTTGCATTACAGAGAATCCGAAATATGTAAGTTAAATTTTATTTAAAAGACCAGTAAAAAAAACTTTTTTTGGGGGAACGCAGGGGGTATATATAATTTTTTCTTTTTGTCATTTGAGGATTACATTTGTTGAATATGTAAATATATACATAAAATCGTATGTATTTTGTATTAAAAAAATTGTTTACAAAAATTGTGATTAAAATTAAAATCTTCTATAGTTTGAATGCTGTTGTTGTCCACCCCGATTATTGTTGTAGTTGCCTCTTTGCTGTGGATTGTTATTGTTAGGATTATTGTAATTGTTGTAATTTGAGTTGTAACGCTGTCCATTGTTTTGATTATAATTATTATTATAATTTTGCTGTTGTCTTCTTTGATTCTGACCTCCATAGTGTTGCTGTTGTTGTTGATTTCTCTGATAATGGTTATAATTTCCTTGTTGTCCTTGTTGATAATTATTATTGTAGTTATTATAGTTCCTCTGGTAGCCACCACCACCTTGTCCTTGTCCTCCTCCTCCACCGCCACCACCATAGCCACCTTGATTACGTTGCATGCTATTGGTGATCAAACGATGACCACCTTGTGGAACATAGGCACGCTGTAGGTGACTATTAAAACCAATAACTGGGCCAGTTTTGTTGTGATGATCATTTGAGGATAGAACCTGGGGCGGATCAACAGCTTCGGCCAGACGTTTGGCAGGAAATATGTAATCCTCATCGTATTGAGGATCATTAAATGTTGTCGTCACAACCTGATTATCTGTGATATCGGTAAGATCACCAATGGGTGACTGGAGTATAGCATTTATGGCAGTGCTAAGTTCCGTTCTGTTAATTGTCCCTCTCATGCCGTCCAAGGAGATGGGATAGCCTTCTTCTTCATCAAACTGGGCTACATCATTATCATTGTTCTTGCGGTAGATCTTGTTGGCCACTTTAAAGTGTGGGCTCTCCTTACTAATGTATAGATAATTATTACCGCGCTTATTTCGTTTTACTTCCTCGCTGGTCAATTGATCATAAAAGGGCACCAGAGCTTTGAAGAGTCTCTTCTCGTCCACAAAAGGCAGCAGGGCCACTCCTTGCCAGGCAAACTTCTTGCCATTCAAATCAATTTTGAAATCTTCTGGATAAAAATCAATAATTGGTGATTTTGGACTTGACATAAGTTCCACCCATGGTTCTGGTACGTGAGAACTACTGGCGGCTGGAAAGACGCCCATAAGCTGCTCGAGCGGATTAAAGGGCTTGGTGCCCTTCTCAAATAATGTGGACAGCCCCTGAATATTCACAAAATCCGAGGCGAATGGTGCATAATGATAGGGGAAATACCAATTCCAGGAGGAACAGCCTTGGTAATAATATTTCAATACCCAACAAAGTCCACGCACATATTGCAAGGCGACGGCATATCGAAATTGTAGATTATCTGGTCCCACATCGAACTTTGATTCGTAATAACGATTTTTGAATCCATCCTCCCAAAGACGCACCTCATCATTGCAATCTTCATCCTCCTCTTCGCCATCTAAGCCAGCATCCGTACCCGAGCGTTTCTGACCCATTCTTAAAGCAGCAGCTTCGGCTTTGTAGTTTTGTATATTGGTGGGACCGTCTCCCTTTCCAGCTCCAACAGCTTGTGGCCCGAAAACACTCTGCTCCAAGGATTTCATATCATTACGCTCCCATTGCCTCTTCTTCTTCTCGCGATCTCTGAATTGCTTTTCCCTCCGCTGACGATCCTTGAAGATCTGATCTTCGGCATTACCCAAATCAGTCATTATCAGTTGGACGCGATCCAAATTAACATCACCGGAATCGGTTAGATAGCCCCGAGTCTTATATACACATTTCTTGTACAGTTCCACAAGGCGATCAACTGCTCCCTCTCTGATCTCCAGACTGGGCAAATGGGGCAGGAAATCGTTGCCAACAAAGAAGCACATGAATACCCAATCATCCAAAGCACGCTCAAAGTCATAGGCAAATGGTAAATTCGGCATTTCCAAAGTCTTCTTTAAGTATTCCCTCAGGACACTTAGGCGCACAAATATGAATTTCACTTCAGCTCCAATGGGCACATCGGGCTTAAAATTGGCCCCCGATGTGGAGCCAATAGCATTGAGCCCCATACATTTGTCCATTTCATGACCAAATTGATTGCACACATCGCATGGTCGTGGTTTATTGGGCAAAAACTCTTCTCGGATGATGGTAAAATTGGGCTCATGGGTGGCAAGACCCAACATAATCAAATCCGCATCGGCGCCGCATAAAACATGCTGGGTATTCGGATCATGATCGGGTTGAGCCCGTTGTTTGCGTATATAGTCCATAATTTTATGCTCCCCCTCTCCGGGAACATTGGCATCCGATAGGATGACTTTGACACCCTTCCAGGCCGGATTGTTGTTCAAACGGTCATGCACATAATAGTGCAAACATTTACTCAATCGATCCATGAACGGTGTTCCCGGTGTAATGCAATTGGAGTCGAAATGTTCTCCCTTCTCCTTTTCTGGCGGCAATTTGCAGCCCTTGGCTAACAGCTCTTCCCGTATGCGCTCAATCTCCGCCCTCTTCTCGATGGTCTCCTTGGCCGCACGGAATCGACGTGACCTCTGCTGGTTCATCTTGGCACGCGGTGCCACCCCATCGATGGCCATATAGAGCACCTTGCGTGGTCGGACTATGCCAAAAAGCCGATCAATGCACTCAAAAATGGCAACCATCATTTCGTCCTCGTTCTTGGGCGCCGGCTTATCTTCTGGATGCGTACACGGATGAATAATACCGTTCATATCCAAATATAAATTATCAAACTCCACTCCATTCGGATTCGGCAATGTGGAGTCCTCGTAGGTGTTTTTACCCGTTTCCGGGTCAAGTTTTTTGTTTTCATTGCACTCGATTATCACACTCGGATACTTTCGGCTAAGCCAGCGAAAAAATGCTGGTACCCCCATTGTCCTCTTGAATTCAGTACTTCACAGCAATATTTTTCTTTTTTTTTTTCCGAGTTTTTGTTATACTATAAATGCTCACTAATAGCGTGTTGTAAACAGGGTTGGCGAAACACACTTATCGATTCTTTAATTACACATCGATAATAGAGTTGGCCTACCGGCGATACTTCGATAACTTTTTTTTGAATTTTTTCCAGTTAATTAAATTATATATACCTATGCATAAATTAATCTTTCTTGTTCGTACTTTAGACTTAATATATAAAATGAAGTTTTTATTGCTGACCTTCTATATTATCGACAGCTTTTACAAATACTTCTCTTAATAATTTGGATGACGAGGAAATATAAATTAAAATGTTTGCTACATTCAGAAAAAAATACAAAATACATAATGAAAAATAATTTTGTTGTTCTTAAATCAAAAAATACATTTATATTTACTAACTTTTACTAAGCAGAAATCCACAAATTTATGACCGTCTACGAAACAGTCAACAATGTCGACCGAAATGAAAACTGATTTAAAGCAAAATAAAAATTGAAATTGTCAATTTTTAAAAAGATTAAAAAAAAAAAAAAAAAAAACTATACCTACCTACCATCCCTGAATAAAACTAATTACACTTATTCGTTTTTGTGGGGTTTTGATTTTTTTTGGCATTTAATTTATTTGATTGAATAATTTGGGCATTTGTTTATTTAGTTCTTCGCGCATTTGCTATATGATTCAAACACGAATCTTAAGAATTCATACATACATATATTTTGTTTTTATTTATAAAACTAAACTAGTAATGACATTTATGTATATGCAAAATGTTGCAAGACTTAAATTAAAAATTAATATTTGCTTCGTAAAAAACATCTTTAAAAATGTTTATGAGGAAAATATCAATTAGGTTTTTCTTTTACAATTTTTTCGTTTATTTTTGGTGATCCAGAATTGACATTGAAAATGGGGAGGAGGCGTGAAAGAGATATTCGAATTTTTCCGGGGGAACTAGGCTGACTTCGGCTGTCCTGTTGTTTTCATACCCTTGCAAAATTCTCGAATTAACCAATAAGACAAATGGGCGTAAAATAGTTCGATTTCTATGGCAAAAACTGGAAATAAAACTTTTATGCAGATACCACAACTTACAAAGAACTTTTCACTAGAACATTCTATATAAAAAAAAGTTGATCATAGAATATAATAACAACTATTTTTTGATATATTTCAGTTATCTGTCAAATGGTTCCTACATAAAGGATAAAGGCAACTAAAAATATATGAGTACGATAGATAACTTTATGACTTAAGATTCCGTTAATAGTTGGCTATTCGAGTTTATGATGGTAATCAAGAATATATATATATATATATATATATATGAATATATGAATTAGTTTTGAACAAAACTGTTAATAAATGTAATATATCCTCTTTTGCAAGGGCATATAATATAAGAATCCATATTATGACTAGATCGTTAATTTTTCTTTTGAGTCGATCCAAGTTAAAGAAATATGATTACTTCTTTTTGCTATTGTTCTGCTGGTGATTCAAGGATATTTGTTTGTTTACAGTCATAAATTATATACTATACTAAAATTGTGATCAATTAAAAGATATATACTGCCTGACTTTACTGATCCTATCTTATTGATTTTGAATAGTAATCTTAATCCTGTTGTTCTTTTTCCTTTTCTATTATATGTTGAGTGAGTGTTGGGAATGAAAGGAGGAAGGAGAAAATGGAGCAATTGCTGACCATGTCGCTAGTCCCTGGACATGGAACGTGAAACCGATGAATCGCCACGGCGACGAGGCGGCGGCGATGGCGAGCGTGATCCTCGATCCCGTACATCCTCGTCAACGTCATCATCGTATCGTCGCTTTGAAGGCGGCGGGGAGTGATCTGCAGGTCCACTACCATTACGATCATGATCACTATAACGTGACATCGATCCGGCACCACCAGCACCGCCATTCTCATCGCGTCCATTCGCACGCACACCAAGACCACCAGCTCGACGTCCAGGAATAGAGCCAGCTGAACGGCTGCGGGAACGTGATCCACCACCACCGCCGCCGGATTTGGAGCGAGTGCTACGGCGCCTCTGTCTGGATGTACTGCGCGATCTGCTGTATGAATTGCTTCTGTAAAATATTCAGAAAAAAAAATGCAAAATTAAATTAAGTAACAAATTTTAGTGATAGTGCAAATTGAAATATAAATATAATCTAACACTTTAAAAAATGTACTAATATTCATTTCAATATAATATCCGATATATCACAGAATATCTTAAATATCACAGAAAGAAAAGCAATAATTTTATATTCCAATTATCCGAAAGGGCTTACACCAGAGCCATTGCGGAAAATCGAGAGCAAAATTTCAACAATTTACTTACTTAAAAATTTTATAAGTACATAAATACATATTCTTATTAATTCCCAAATAATTCTTGGTTTTATGTTTAAATGTATACGGATAACCGGTTCCGAATGCATTTTTAAATCCCTTAACATTGCTCCAATACTCTCTGCACAAATAGTTTGTAAAATGAAACAAATTTAATCAACTTTCTTTTGTTTGGTTTTAATTCAAATTTTAGTTTTTCATTTTTCACTTTGTTTATCAAATTGATTTAACTAAGATCAATGTTTGCCGCCCTTCTTTTTATAATGCTTGTGTCCATGCTTCTTCTCGCCCTTCTTCCCATGCTCCTCCTTCTCCTCGTAGCTATCACCATATTTATGTTCCTTTTTGTATTTTTTGTGGTCCTCATCGTGATGTCCTTTCTTGTAGTGTCCATGGTGTTTTTTGTGCCCCTTCTTTTTGCCACTCTCGTGTTTCTCGCCCTTCTTATGCTCACCATGCTCCTCGGCGTGATGTTTGTGCTCTTTGCCATATTTCTTGTGATGACCGCCCTTATGCTCATCATCATAGAATTTTTTCTCCTTGTAGTATTCATCTTTGTTGAATTTCTTATGGTATTCCATTTCTTTGTGTCCTTTTTTGTGTTTCTTCTTGTGATGATGTTTGCCGCCCTTCTTATGGGCACCGTGTTCATGTTTCTCGCCATGCTCATCCTTTTCGTCATAGTGTTTCTTCTTCTTTTCACCCTTATCACCATGATGATGCTCATGGTCCTCCTCTTCGTGATGTTTTTTCTCATCCTCCTCCCATTCTTTATGCTCCTTGTGCCCGTGTTCACCTTTATGCTCCTCATTGCCATACTTTTTCTTCTCATGCTTCTCGCCACCCTCTTCCTCCTCCTCGGAGGAGGCCTCCTTCTTCTTGGCCGCTGCGTATGTGAGCAGCAATGCCAGGACCAACAGCAACTTGAGTTGGCCTCGCATTCTATCAAATTCAACTGATCTCATTTGTCAATCGTTTCATGCCTTTTATATTGGGTAAAATGTTCCACAGATCCATGGACCGCAAAAGCCGCATGATGCAAGCCAAAATGGATAGAGCTGAGCTGCTGCTGATGTAAACATTTTCTGCTTGATTGATTTGGTTTAGTCTACCTTTCTTTGTCATTTACATTAGCCGATGGCCTCCAAAAGCTATTAAATCTCTTGTGGGGGAAAAAAAAAGTTAAAAAACTAAAAAGTAGGCGCCGAATCTCTTCTCTTCTCTCTTCTCTTTATCTACTTAATATTTTCTTTAAAACACAGTTTAGAATCTGTGTTTAAGTTCTGGTATACAAATTTGTATTCATCCAAATTTTGTCTTAAAATTTTAACAATTTTTGTAATTAAATTCTGATTTTAAATTTGTAAGTATTTAGAAACATTTTCACCTAATTTGTTTGATTATATCAAAGTGTATGTAAGCAAGTGCTCCAAATCGGAAACCAAAATTTCTTGAAAACTAATTAACCGATTATTTTAGAATAGTTATAGTTTGCCTTTGAGTCATTTTTGTGTTGTACATGAAAAGTAAATGGAAATTTTCTTATACATATATATAAATTCAAAAAAATTACTGCTTTCAAATTGTTTTTATTCATCTGTAAATTGTTGAGAACAATCCTAAATATTATTGGATAATTTCGTTACAAACATTATTTAACAAGAATCTTTCAAAAAAAATTATAGTTGAAAATTGGAATTGACCTGTTCCCAATTCCAAATTCCGATTCCCAATCGAAATGTTTATGCCACTTTTTATGGTTGTCAACCATAAACAGCAAATAAATTCGATTTGAGCATACGTTTAAAATTGTGTAATTAAATTCATTTGCAAGGGCAAGAAACAAATTAGTTGAAACTTTGTGATAAGCTTTTGTAGTGAGAGGAGCCGTAGGTATTCCACATTATAAAAGGAAACATGTTAAGTAAATACATATATTTTTTGACAAATTAATTTTGTAAATTTCAAAAACTATACGTTTTTGCTTTTGATCATTTGTCATCTAATAACCCACCATTTATAAAATCAAGCAGATTTAGTTAATTAGAATTTACAATTAAAACAAAAGACGATCAAGCTGGACCATTACGGCATTCAAATACTTATTTGATTATTATTTTCTTTCTTTATGCAAAATAACGTGTAAGAATTCGTAATACCGACCCATAATAAATTGAAATGAATTAAAATTCTTGAAGAAAGAAAAGCATAGCTCTGGGATATTACATTTTATTTCTAATGTACAACACAAAAATAAACTCTTTTTGCTTATCAGGGTGGGGGGCTAGGCATACAATCTAAGTAAGTTAATAATAAAAAATCTTAATAAACTAAAGGATGCATGAGTAGAAGGATGAAAGGTTCCCTTCTACTCTTGTTGTTGCTTTGACTTTTTCTTTTTCTTGGATGGCTGAGGGGCAGCTTCCTCCTCTTCCTTTATTTCGGTTTTAGGCTCAACAGGTGCTTCCTCATCCTTATCCTTGTTCTTCTTCTTTTTCTTCTTCTTGTCCGACTTAAGCAAGGATTCATCGGCTTGCGACTCATCTGCTGGCTCCTTTTTGACAGGTGTTTCGGGTTCCGCTTCAGAGTGTTTGCGTTTCTTTACATTTAAAGTGTTATCCACTTCTGGTTGGTATGTAAAGACCTCACTGAAAGGATAAAATAGAAATATTTTAAATATCTACATATAGGACATCAAAAGACGAACTGAACTATTAAGACAACTCCGTTCAGACAGCCAAGGTTTTTCCTCATGGGGAATATTGTCAGAGAATTGCGAAACCATAGTCAATTTCATCATTGGAGAAGTTAAGGATCGTTCATTTCGTAACTAGGAATGCAGATTCGACTTGGATACAATTATCTGCATTCCTGTTAAAAAGTTTACTTAAATTTTTACTCACCTCTTGGCCTGATATTTTTCAAATTTGGCTTTAGCCTTTCCTGTGCCAGACAGTTTCCTCAGGTTACCCTCCTCCAGTAAACGAAGACGCGATTCCAGCTTCACTTTGTGTGCGGCACCCAGTTCAAAGGTGGCTTCCTCGCCGAAGGCATCCACACGTGTGGCCAAGGAGGCCTTTGCCGCCAATGAACGAGATATTTTCCCCTTGTTCTTCTGACTCGCCTGACCCACCAGTTGGGCATGATAGATCAAACCATATTTCGGTGTGTCTTTCTTGGTTTTAAGGGCTCGGAAGAGTGCCTTTTCTGCTCCAAGGATTTGCACCGTTGAAGAGGGATGTTTAGCCAGATTAATAAGCGAACCGGCATGGGCAATGAGACGAGCACCCACAGTGTCACCCACAAGTACTGTCAAATTTGGAGCCATGGCCATCATGCGGGCTTTAAGGTAATCATATAAATGTGTGCGATAATCATTGATCGATATAATTTCATCACATAAACACTGAATATTTAGGACATCCTCTTCGGAGATTTCTGTACCCATAGATATTTCGGCAGCCTCTTTGACTTTCTCTTCTACGTCTTCAGGCAAAATGTCAGATAAATCTGATTTGGACATTTGATCACGTGTGCCAACCAGTTTAATAGTTTTCACAAATGCAATATTATCAGTTATGATCTTGCCCAGCTCGGGGAAATGCCAACCATACCATTCTCGGGCTCGCATCATATAGTTATTCAGCTCTTTGTCCAGATCATCTAGGAGACATTGGGCCTGAACAATCATCGTGTCGATTTTGTCGGGTGAGAACTTCAACTTGTACCGTGAGAGAGAATGTGCCAGACCCAAGGCCATGGCTGTCATTTCCCGCTTGGGCAGTCCACCAAGTAAACTATCCGCCTGCTGGCGTATGCATCGCATCAGCTCCTGAACTCCGGTGTTGTATACACACTGTACTGATAGCTTCTCCTTGATGGCAGTACCCAGTTTGGCATCGGCCACCAACAGCGAGGATTGGACTTCTTCAACAAGCAGTTTCTTCAGCGTTTTCTTTAGGGGTTTTGCCACTTTTCCTTCCACCGCCGCTGTGGCTGCCGCCAGAGCCTCTGTGGTGTCATTGAATTTTTCAAAATGCTTTAACTTCAGCAACTTGTTTGCCTTTTCTGGAGTCTGGAACTCTAAATACAAATTGTCCACCTGTTCCAGCTTCTTCTCATCAAGCAATTTGAAAATCGCGTAGCCCGCAGGCGTTTCGTAGAGCACAAACATGGCTCACAGTTATTAATTCTTTTATTTCAAACAAAATCCCCAGTGGTAAAAGAAAAACTTAACCTTCTTTAGGGAATGCCGCGTGTGAAAGAAAAAATCGAAAATGAAGCCTGAGCACGTGTGCGTAAGGCACAGAGTTGTCACCGCACCGATAGATATTAATGGTAATCGATGTGCAGTATTGTAATATCGATAGTTCAAATGTTTTAACTTTCAGGTTTTAGGATGAAAACTTTTAAAAGGACACATTAAATAACACACACTTCAATTATATGCATATAATATTCAAATTTGGTTTGGCATATTTGTATTGTTTAATAATTATTTGTAGCACTAGCGAAAAATATTCAAATACACCACATTACATTTAATATAAAGCGTCTTCCTGCGTATTTTTAATCACAGCGGTCACGAATTAATTAATCCCCTGTATACAATTGGTAACAAAACTTAAATTCATAAGGAAAATGTCTGTTTGAATTTCGTGTTTGTCTTTTAATCATTTATAGACTTTTAGCAAAGATCTCACGGTCCATCTCTAATATTTCTATAGATGGAATCCCTCCATTTTCCTTTTTTTTTTTAGCATTTTATTTAAGCGAAAATTATGAATGAAAATAGATTTTAGGACTTACCTGCGACGCTGTCTTGCTTTACGTTCACGGCAATGGCGTGCAAAATGACCGCGCCCGCCACACTCATAGCACTTATCATCACCCCGGCCTCCACGATCACGTCCATCGCGTCCTCCTCCTCCTCCACCACCGCCAACACCACCACCGCCGCCGCCACCCCCACCACCACTGCCGCCGCCCCCGCCACCAGAGCGTGCATATTTGCCAGTGGAGAGCTCAACGCGTGCTCGACGTCCACATACTTGGCGGCCATCTAAGCCTCTAACCGCATCCGCTGCATCCCGGGCACTCTCGAACTCCACAAAAGCAAAACCCGGAGGATTGCGGGCAATCCAAACACTTCTCAAACTTCCGTAGGCTCCAAATACATATTCCAAATCATTTTTACGAGCATTGTTACCGAGGTCACCAACGTAGACCTTTCGGTCGCTGGGATGCCTTGACATTGCAGTTTCCGTTGCAAATTAAACTGTTTTTAATTGGCTTTTCTTGTTCCTATATTTTTTTTCCTGGGCGGAGAAGAAAAAATCGATGCGATTTGGGTGAAAAGTGGAAAATTCCTGGCCCTAGCTGTTTTCTCAGAAGTGCTGCGGATAGATCGTCTAAATTGTCGTCTGCCTGCTCATCACTTTTGTATAATTATAGATTTATTTTATATTTGTTTATTTCTAGGCACTTTTTTCAGCACAAAACAAAACGATTTCACCGGTCGCCAGATTTTCGCCTTAACTTTCCCCCTCTCCTTAAATTTTGCCCCCTCTCACCGACAAATTGTGCCTCTTCACGCCATCACTGCTTGCCCTCTCGCCGTAACTTCTTGCCCTCTCGCCGCAAAGAAATAAAATACTAAAATACCAGGAAAATAACAAGCTATTTTCTGTTATTTTGAATTTCTCAAAAAACACTTAATAAATTTTGTTCGTTTTATGGCTATTTATCGATATACCGATTATTAAACATTAAACGTGGACGTACTCTTTTGAATTCTCAATTCTCTCTATCTCTCTTTTGTTCGACTCCTTTAACTGGTGTTAGTACTAATATTCACGATTTTTACTTTTTTGTTCGAAATTGCGAACGCAACATCGAGTTGCGACAGACCCCCCGTTGGTGTAGCATACTTTGGGGGATTCTTGTTGTAAAAAAGATAATATTGGAACATTTACTCCAATCCAAAAAGGGATTATTTTCATCTGAATTGTGGGGATAGCATCATCGTGTCACAAAAGGAAAGTATTTGGAATACTATATAAATCAAATTTAAGATTCTCTTATTTCGCTTTATTTTCAGTTACTTTTATGTTTCCGAAAATAAGTTGCAGTATATTATCTATAAGTTAAGCTTAATTGTACATAAAAAGAAACAAACTATACTGTACTATAATTTGTACCAATTAATGTATTAACACTCACACATAATTAATAATATATAACACAATTTCGTTCGAAATGTGTCATATTTTTGTTTTTAATAATCTTCAAAAATATTTCACAATCGAACCACATAGGGAGTGCCCACTGTTCCAAGAGGAAATTCGCTTTCGCCGTTAAAATCGAGTGTTGCTATCGGCTCACCAATGCTGCGCCAATTTATCGATATACCGATTATTAAACATTAAACGTGGCTTTCTTTCTATCATAAGTTAGGTTATATATCGTATGCATCAAAATCATACAATTTATTTATAAGCTAGTTTTTTAAGGAAAAAAACACTTAAATTTAGTGAATTTGCAGTGCGAAATCTTTAAAAAACCATAGACGAACACCTGGCACAAACGGTAAGCAAGGAAATATTAATTGAAGACTAGATTTTACATAACAAAAGAAAAGAGAACGCAAACGAAAAGAAAAATGCCTCCTTTCGAAAAGTGAGGGGGGCAACTAAAATTGACGCAGCTGCCTTTTTGTGGTGGCAAGTGAGTGTCGTTGAGTCGAATTCAAAATCAATTATAAAAATACCTCTATCAACTTAGTTAAATAATTGATGATCGTTTTAATTATTCCGCCTTATTTTTGCCGTATTTAAAGTGGTAATTTTCATATTTTTATACATACAAAAATGCTATGTATAACATCGCACACCAATGCATACACACACATACACGCACAAGTATACGGAGCGCGGCGGCCATTCGCTTTACACCAATACATTTACAATTCAAAGATTGCGGTGCAAAATACAAAAATCATGCGAAATTAAAAAAGAAAAAAGCTTTGGGAAATTAAAAATTGCGTAGTTGAAAACCAAGTTAGTTGAAAAAATATTTCAAAAATTTTTCAACCGGTGCCAACCAGTTTTGTAAAATTATACTAAATACCAGTAAATTGGAAAGTGTTCAAATATTTTTAGGCCTACAAAAACAATTCTTCAGATTTCTTTGTTGAAGCATTTTTTTCGTCATCGGGTCTTCCATTTTGTTTTTTTTTTTATACCGCCTGCCTGCTTCTGCCGTCGTGGTGAATTTCCCACGACAATTTCATGCAAACTCATTGCGCGTTTGTTATTGTGTAAATAAGGCCAGGAAATAAAAAAACTTTTTAAATATTTACAACAACAAGCAAAATAAGCTAGTCAAGTGTTTTTGTCATTTTGAGGGCATTTACTTTTTTTTTTTTGTTTAGCTGCCTCCCGCGCTCTCTCTCTTTTTTTGTCTGCCCATGCCGTCGCGAGAATTATCGATAATTAATCGTAATCGAACCCACACACATGCATTCAACTTGTTAATGGAAAATTGTGAAAACTAAATGTATATAGATAATTCAATATTAGTGATGTTTTTATATTATAGTCAAATGTTTTCGACAAGTTCAATTATGAGTTTTGTCTAGGTATGTATTTTTGCATTAAGTGGCAAACAAAAACATAAAAAGGCGCGCAAATTTAGTGTGAACCGGCGTGTATTACATTTTTTCACCTTGACGGACGTGTGCAGTGAGTGGCGTGTAATAGTTGCAGGGGTGAGGCACGGAGTGTGTAATACAATAACAAAGTTCGTTGTCCCATACAAGTAACGGCATTCGTGATTAGAGAAATAAACGGTCAAGGAGGATCTTTTTGTTATTAATTAACAATTTGTAAATAGGTGACGGTTTGCAAAGAAGTTAAAAGAGCCACAAAGTGATCCAAAAAGTATGATGCTTTGCAATTGTTATTTAAAGAGTTTTGAGTTGAGAATATGTCGCGATTGTCTTATCATTTGTAACTCCCATTTATAGACATATTTATTTCTAATGATATTTCCGTTCTATTTAGTCTTACTCATATGAGCACGTAGTCGAATGAAATAAATATGTTTATACAAATTAAAACATGAATCATCAAATAATTAGCAGATTAGCAGAGTTCTTGAATTTTATTTCTGAATCCTTGTGCTGTGGCTGGGACATGGCTAAGAAAAAGGCGAAACTGCTTTTATCACACATTTAGACCATGTTATAACACAGCAAAAAGAAAACAATTAAACTAGACTTTCTCGTGGAAGAGTGTTAAAAATGAAGAAGAAACGAAACAAATGATGACGATGAAGATGTTGAGGCAGAGGAAGGCGAAATCCGGCTAAGGCAATCGACTCGCTTGTAAAACCACACATTGAAGAGAGCAAGCGGAGCGTTGCAAACAACCGAACAATAAAAAAAAACTTGTGAACGTGTACAAAAAAAAGCAGTTAGACGGCAAAAAAATCACGCAGATACATGGGGAGAGACAGAGAGAGTGAGAGAGTGTGTGTGTGTCTAAGAGGGAAAATGTTTGCATGTGTGGATGTTTAGGTACCGGCCGGTTGTTGTTTCTGCCGTTCAACTCACCTTTACCTGCCTCTGTCTGCAGCGCTCTGCCTTTCATAATTATCTATGAGTTTGTGTGTGGTGTGTGTGTACGAACAATACCTTTGTATGCCTATTTCGGTCGCTTCTCTTTTTTACACCATGTCTGTGTGTGTGTGTGCTTGAGTTTTGTCATCTCCCTGTCCATAGTTTCCACCTATTTTCGCACCTAAGTAGTATTCCCATATATATATATACAAATATATACCTTACATCCATACACAGTTAATGATTTCTACCAAATAAACCCCTTATAAAAATAGAATTCATTATACAAATTGAAGCGAATTTCTATAGTAAGAAAATGAAAATAGATTTTTTTATTTAAGATCAACGAACATCGATAACTTTTTAAACGACCGACATACAAATATGTATAAGTATTTTAATCCCTTAGTTTTAAGATCGATATTTATCCATTCACCCGTTAATTGTTATAATCAAAATAATTAAAATTTTAAAAATTCTTTAATTGTTTTTATCTTGCACCTAGAGCTGGCAATATTGAAGATTAAATGTTTGATCTGAACATCTATAGTTGTTAAACTCGCCGGTTGAATATAATAGTTAACTAGTCCAAGAAAAGTATTTCATGATAATGGAATAATGTCAGTATTTATGTTAGATAAGCTAGTTATAAAATTATAACCACTGTAATATTTTACTTATATCTGTTTTATTCTTCATATTTTTTCATGTGCCGCCTTTACCAACCAATTTAGAAAGTTACGTGTGAACGTCTTGGCTTTTGTTTAAACAATTTTGAAAACCAACATACAACACCAACAAAAAATCTAGCAACACAAGAACTTTGGAAACTTGAATATATATCCGACATAAAACAAACCCCGCAACAACAACCTTGTACACCAACAACAACAACACACACACTCTTCTATATTTGCAACTGTAGCAGCAAGCAACAGTGTAAACAAAAAATAAAAATTGATAGTGCAACTCAACTTGCAGCAGGAAAACCCTTTTTCTTTCGTAAACCGTTAAGCAAAACAGCAGCAAAATTACGTCAATTATTGAAAACCTACCCGGCGCCATTGCAGGACACAATCATCAAAACAATATCATGGAGGAAGATGAAAGGGGCAAACTGTTCGTCGGTGGCTTGTCATGGGAGACAACGCAGGAGAATTTGTCGCGGTATTTTTGCCGTTTCGGCGACATCATCGATTGCGTGGTAATGAAGAATAACGAAAGTGGACGCTCCCGGGGTTTCGGTTTTGTTACCTTTGCCGATCCCACCAATGTGAATCATGTGCTGCAGAATGGACCGCATACTCTGGATGGTCGTACCATTGATCCGAAGCCATGCAATCCCCGTACATTGCAGAAACCGAAAAAAGGGGGCGGCTATAAGGTGTTCCTCGGTGGACTGCCATCGAATGTAACGGAAACAGATTTGCGTACTTTCTTTGGACGTTATGGCAAGGTCACTGAAGTGGTTATCATGTACGATCAGGAGAAAAAGAAATCGCGTGGATTTGGTTTCTTGTCCTTTGAGGAGGAATCCTCCGTAGAGCATGTGACCAACGAGCGGTACATCAACTTGAATGGCAAACAGGTGAGTTGATAAATTAATAAGATGTTAGATGATCGTATGCATCCAATTCAAATAAACTATGGTCGATATTTTTTGAGATGTAAGCGAATTAGACAGAAAAAGAAAGAAATTGTTGAGATTTTGAAAATGCATCGATCTGTTTGCAAAAATAATAGCCATGTACAAGATGCCCTTTGTCGACTGTCATTTATCTACTTTTTTTTTTGTTGATTTTCAGGTGGAAATAAAGAAAGCCGAACCCAGGGACGGCTCTGGTGGCCAAAATTCCAATAACAGTGCTGTGGGTGGTGCCTATGGCAAATTGGGCAACGAATGTAGCCACTGGGGACCTCATCATGCTCCCATCAATATGATGCAGGGCCAGAATGGTCAGATGGGTGGACCACCATTAAATATGCCAATTGGAGCACCCAATATGATGCCTGGCTATCAGGGCTGGGGAACATCACCGCAGCAACAGGGCTATGGTTATGGCAACAGCGGTCCTGGCTCATACCAAGGCTGGGGTGCACCACCCGGCCCCCAGGGACCACCACCCCAATGGTCGAACTATGCTGGTCCACAGCAGACCCAGGGCTATGGCGGCTATGACATGTACAATACATCATCAACAGGCGCCCCATCTGGACCATCGGGCGGTGGTAGCTGGAACTCATGGAACATGCCACCAAATTCGGCTGGACCAACTGGAGCACCTGGCGCTGGAGCTGGATCTGCAACGGATATGTACTCACGTGCGCAGACCTGGGCTGCAGGTGGTCCATCGACAACTGGACCTGTTGGTGGAATGCCCGGACGCACTGGACCCGGCAATTCGGCCTCAAAATCGGGCTCCGAATATGAATACGGCGGCTATGGATCCGGCTATGATTATGATTATAGCAACTATGTTAAACAAGAGGGTGCATCCAATTATGGAGCTGGGCCAAGGTCAGCATATGGCAACGATAGCTCCACACAGCCGCCGTATGCAGCCTCTCAGGCTGTTTAAGATGGAGGAGCAAGGAACAGCAGCAGATCCGGATGTGCTCGCGTCGTCGTCGTCCTCGACGCTAAGTCCGAGGTGTGGTAAATGATGAAGAAAACAGAAATTAGATGATGGTGGTAATTGTAAGCTAAAGCGTCGTCGGTTCGTTTTTTTTTTTTAATTTTTTATTTCAGATCAGATCAGTTGTTAAACTTAACATATATATATATATATAAACATATGTATAACTCTTTGTACAACTTATAATTTTACAAAAAAAAAGAAGAAAAAATCGAAACAGAAGAGAACAGTTAAAATTACCTAGCGACAAGTCAGATTCATAGATATATATATGTTCTATATAGTAATGAGTATGTAATGCATCAACCAACAACAAAGCAACCAACAAACAACACACATCCAAACAAACAAGCAACACACACGCATATATAAAAATCATTTTCATGCGCCTTCCCCACCACCACCACCCAGCCAGCTTTCCTCTCTATCTGTCAGAGATCCATAGATGAGATGAGAACTAACCCGATTAACAAAATAGAATTACCAAGTATCACATTTAGCTAATTAAACAACAACATTAGAAACAACAACCAACTCAAAAACGAGAGAAACATAAGCTTAAAATTATAATTTTATTAATGAAAGAAGCAAACGAAAAAAAAAAAAAAAATAAGAGGAAACATTTAATTACTAAAACAAAACAAAGATAAACAAATTAGTAAATACAAATTCGAAATTGTACATTTTAAAGCAAAGCAAGAAAAAGCTCTTCTTACCGCCCGCTTCTTCCATTTATCCCCTCTCAACTGCCACCGCCCCCTCACCCGTTTATATAAACTCCTTTGTGTGAACTCTTTATCTCCATCACTTGTTTTTCTCTTCCTTTCCTTCTCTCTTAAACAAGGGTCGACAAGGTATAGGAAATTAAACACTTGCCTTAGTCCCAAAAGAGTGAGAGGCAAAGAGAGAGAACCAACGGTGGATGAGGAGAAGGGAATGCTGTCACTGGGGCTTATGTGGGTGTCGGGGAAGTTAGTTGTTTGTGGAGTGTTGTGGTTATTAAAGGAAGTGGGCGGAGTTTATGTTACACAAAAAACAACTAGCTAAAAGTTAAACTACATATATAAAGAAACAAAACAAAATGAAACCTAATTAATAAGCGTACGTCGTCGTTTACATCTTAAGCGAAAGTTGAACTTGAAAACTAGAATTATATAGTGCGTTGGATTATTATTTAGTCAAAGAAGCAGAAGTTGAATAAGATGCAGCATGATGGTGGATGATGATGGATGAAAATAAGAAACAAACAAAAAATGAGAGAAAAAACACAAAAAATACGAAACAAAACACTCTTAACAAATATATACATAAAGAAATACTATATACATACATACTTATATATACATATATATATAATATATATACTAAAAAAAAAACAAACTGAAACGTAAATTTAAAAACTACAGTTAAATGAGAGAACAAGAGAAGAGATTTAGGTTAAAAAAAACCAACAACAGAAATAATAGAGCAAAATGTAATAGAGAAAACGAATATAAGAAAGAAAAGAAAAAACGATGCTTAGAGTTGCGTTGCCCAATTTGTTTTCTATCAAAATTTTCATCGTTTGCCAAGCAGACAACCAACAACAACAAGAAGAACAACCAACAAAAAAAAAAAAAAAAAAAACAACACGCACACACCTACAAAATCAGCAGCAACAAAAAACAACACGCCCCTCCCATAAACAGCAGAAACATTGATTTATTTACATATATATATATAAAATATTTTATATATATATCTTTAATTTACTTATACATATTTACTCTATACAATGTGTGTACAACAAGTTGAAAGAAACAAAAAAAAAAAAAAAGAAAAGAAAAGAAACAACACAAAAAAACAAACAAAAATGCAAAAAAAGAAAAAAAACTACAGCAACAAACAAACTATATATATTTTAAAAGTATAATTGATTATATATTGATTGCGATTTTACAATTTATTACATACATAAATAATAATTTCTTAATGCTAATACATTTACCGTACGCGTTCACATACATACATACTGCATACATCTATATACATACATATAACGTCTCTTATATATGAAGTAATGATTTTTTTGCTATTTAGAAAAAACAAAAAACAAAGTATAATTCATACACTAATTTTTAATTTGAAGAAAACACAAGCAAGCTAAAAAGTAAACTAAAAACAAATCAATACATTTAATTACAAATACATAATATTTATATATATATACATACCACATCTATATATATATATCTATTAATATATACATATAAATATAATACAAATACTTTACTTTACTTTACTTTATTTTTCGGTGATTTATTGCTTAGTAAACTTGGTATAATTTGTTTTTATTACATTTAAAATTAACTAAACAAACTACAAACAAAACAAAAAAAAAAAAAAAACAAACCAGCAAACAGTCCTACAGTTATAAATTCCTAATTTAATTTCGTTTAAATTACAATTTAAATTACATTTTATATTAATTATATACATATGCATGAAAGTGAGAGAAAAACTAAACAACAACAACCACAAAAAGTAAAGTAAAAGAAAAACGTAAGGAAAACGTTTCAATTTTTGAAAAAAAAAACAACCGCCTTCCGAATTGTTTCTTTCTTTTGTTGTAATCTGTGTAGGTGTGTTTATGGGTGTGCGCGTGCGTGCGTGTGTGTGTGTCGTACACGAGGTGTGCCACAAAAGTTGTTCTCTTTGCTTGGCCAAGCAGCACGCGAACGAAGCGACCAGACGAAGGCGTGGCAAAGGATGAGGAAGGTCTTTATCTTTTTTGGTTGCGATACGAAAATGTTTGTAACTTTATGTGTTTCAGCTATATCAGAAGCAGCAGCAGCAGCAGCAGCAAAAGCCAACCCAAAATTGGGAAAATTCTAATAGAAAAGTGAATCAGAGAAAAATCTTTTAAGAAAATGAATTGCAAAAGCAAACAAATATACACCTGATGTAATTTAATAAGCTGAACTCTTGATTTATGACATATTACTTACATACTAATATATACATATATAAAAGGACAACAAAAATCTAAAAAAAAGAAGAAATTAAACAACAAATTATATATATATACCTATATATATTTGATTTTTTTTATTTAAAATTTTACGATTAGAGAGAAAACTGACAAACAAATTTTTGAAATAAGTAAAATGAAAGGAAAATTAATTAAAAATACTAATTCAAGGATGGAAATATTCATAAATAATAGTTAAAGTAAATAAAATTACAAACAAAACACACTGACTGTTAATTGTAAAACAATTTCTTAAAAAAAAAAAACCAATACGAACTATGATTTAAACCTAAATAAATGAGAAGAAAAATCTATACAATATATATGTATGTGCATCTAAACGTAAAATTATATGATTACAACTTACTATATACAAGCTATATATATATATGTACACGTATATATATATATATATATATATATACATATTAATATATACATACCTATATATCAATTTAACAGTAAAAATAAATCTAAATATTGTACTAAAAAAAACATAAAAATTATGAAAAAAAAACTGTAAAGTGTTGCACTTTCATATTAAGCAAACAAATGAATAAGACGTTTAAAATTAGCCATAAAAGTTTGTCAAGACACTCACACATACACATACACACAAACACGGTCCCACGCTTGGATATGCAAAACAGAATTGCCGTATTTAAATGTCCAACAGTACAGCAACAACAACAACAGCTACACACATAAACACAAAAGTCAACTCAACAGGCATCCAATTAGTTCTTAACAGGGAAAAAAAAAACAAAACGTAAAAATTAATTGGATGAAAGAAAAGTTTTAAGTTTCTGTTTGTTTCCAGTTATATTTTGATGTCATTTGGTGTATACGGTTTTTTATGTTTCGTTTTGCTTTACTTACAATCAGCTAATGGATTGATGGGACTATAGGACTATATATGCATGCAGATATCATACTCTAAAGGTTTTCCGAGTGGACTTTGTTATGCATACTTACAGTGAAAGCTATTAAGAAACTTTTGAAATTTGGACCCAAATTAAGGGCAGAGCTGGTAATTTTTTACCACAAACAAAATCCAAATCAATTTATTACAAAATATTAATGCAGAAGATTTCAAAACTTATTTAAAAAGAACAAGCAACAAGCTTTAAAAATTGTGAAACCGTTTCAATCAAATATATTAAATACGTAAAAATTTTACAAATAACTGAGAATTCAGATAATACCTAATGATAGATTGTTGATTGGGACTGACAACATTTTTCTAACTGAAATTCGAAAAAATATTTAGTAAGACTTTTAAAGCAATGGTAATGAGGCATTTACAAATCAACTTTACAAAAATTCTTTACGTCAAATCTCGATAATTATCACATAAAGTTTGGGTCCCAATTTAATAATTTAACTTCAAGAAGAATTTCGAATGTTTTTCCCAAAGTAGTTTAGTTTAGACTAACTATGCTAATCTTATATGTGGTTTCAATTTATCAAAGGGCTTACAATTTTTAAGAACGATGAAGCAAGTTTTGATATTTATTGCTCGTCCCAGAGAAACATTGTATTTTAGGGCAGGGAGGGGGTTCCATTAGCTTTTTTCTTATGATTTTGATAGGAATTGATTGCGGTTCTTTTGCAGCACTCCTTTTTAATTTTTTTGCATTTTGATCGTCGTCTATAAGAACATTACAAATGAAATAGTTATAACAAGAAATCAATACTATAAGCTAAATACGAATTATGCGCCAAAATGCAAACTGATGATTGAAAGCGTTGTATAACCATTGTATAGCTATATACCTCTAGATATTTAACAACAACACAACTAAGTAAAAAAAACAAAAAAAAAAAACAACGGAAGTAAGAAAAGAATGAAACGATAAGAATTTATAAGTTTTTTGCATAACTAAATGATTAATTTTTGGAAATTTCGACTGGTACAATAGTTAAGCTAAGAGACAAAAACAAAAATCTTTTTAAAAAACAAAACAAGGATACAAAAAAGCCGAAAAACGAGTGTTTTCTCTCCCTCCTAAAACAAACAACCTCCTCCCCCTTTTCCCAGCCATTATGTACCATGTATTTAGCCTTTTAAGACTAGAGAATGATTTGAAATAAGTAAAAAAAGAAAACAAACCAGAATATCTAAGCGTAAATTCCTAAGACAAAACGATTCCACCTGAGACACCTTTTGTAATGACTTAAAAACAAAAAAAAAAAACAAATAATGAAACTTATATAGGGCAAGCAACAAGAACAACAACAAAAAGAAGATAAATCCATAGGATACATGCAAAAGAGTTAATAGAATAATACTTCTAAAGAAAACCAGAAAAAAGAAACATCATATGGTGGCATGTTTTGTACTTGTTTTTTTTTTATCTTCTGTGTATGAGAATTATATAAAATAGCATTCAGATTAAGAAGTATTAAGGATTGTTGCAAATTTGCTTAAGTTAATACTAAAAAAATATTATCGATTTACCTGCCATGTCATTTCGTAGTTCTCTTGGCTTTTGTCTTGTTTATAGTTTTGTGGTTTTTCCGTTTTAAGATTTGGTTTGATTTCCTTAAGGCATCAATTTCTAAACGAGGTATGTATGTATATGGTAAATTTTAATGTTTGTAATATGCAGATAGAGTGTACGATGTAGTTTAATAATATTAATAATAATAATAATAATAATAATAATAAAGGTTACATTAAATACATAGACACAAAAATACGGAAAAATGCAAAAAAAGAGTAAAAGCAACTAAGCAAAAACCCAAAAGAAAAACTAATAAAAAAACCAAATTGAGACTGTAAAATGCAACACGAAGATAAATATGATGAAATTTAAGATGTTGATGATGATAAGAAGATATGATGCTAAACGAGCAAAGAATAAGATAAACATAAATGAAAACATAAAAAAAAAAAAAAAAAAAAACGTTAACTCTCAGATAGAACACACTCAGATGAATATGAATATATAGGCTACCAACACACACAAAATGTAAGTTCGTGTAAGGATTAATTTTTTCAAGCAATTTTATAAGTTTTTGAATTGAGTATTCAATTTTTCGGTTATATACTTAATCATTGTTTCTTCAAAACCAACAACAATTTGCAATTTTCTTTAATCATATCGATTTTTCGAAATTTTTTATGAAAGAAAATATTGATGATGATGATGAGAAAGTATTATCAGATAGAAATATGTCCGTAAGCCAAAAATGAAAATGAACAAAAAAAATATTCAAATCTAAGCAGAAATTATAATGGATAAAACTGAAGAAACAGTTAGTTTGTATTACACCTACACACACATACACACACATATATATACATACACTCACATCAAACACTCATAAATACAAGCACCTGCATTAAACATACATACTTACATATACATACATACATATATGGAGTACTTACTTATAAATCAGATTGTAACGGTTTTTTAGGCATATAAGTGTTGCATCTTGGTAGAGAACAAAACAAAAAATAATGAAAACATAAGACGAAACTAAAATGAAAGCAGATCATGAGCTAAAGCTAGCCATTAAATTTAGATTATTTGGTTTTCTTTGCTTGTCATGATTTAGAAAACAAAAACGGAACAAAAATGTTTATGTTTTAACTTTTCGAGAACAAAAACAAAAAAAACCAAAGGACACTTATTCTACTTCAAAACTTTTTAGAGATATACAATTACTACATATATACATATACATACATTCATTATTACATACTAACTACATGCATACATGATACATACATTCATTAATTCATACATATTTACATACGTACATACAAGCAACAAAAACAGCAACAACAACAAGAAAAGGAATAAAAAAATCCAAACAAGACAAACCAAACAAACAAAATAATGAAAAATTAAGAAGAAGAATACATACATACATACATAGGTACATATAGCGAAGCAAGGTTTTAGTTTAACGGTAAACTTAAAGAAAATTTTTTACAATGTATTTATACATACCTAAATTTAAATTTTAAATTAATTCTTTAATGTAATACGAACACAGTGCCTAAGTAATATCAAAAAAATAAGTAAAAAAACGACAAACAAAACAAAGCAAAAAGAAGACAAAAAAAAAACCAAAAAACAAGATTAGCCATGAAGGAAAATTGCAGAAATCGGTCAAGCAAAATTGTTAAAAAATAAAATGCAAAAGCTGCAAATTTGAAACATCAAAGAACATTAACAAGATCAAGATGGAATTAAACAATTTATAGCTATAAATAATAATTAAAAGAAAAACGCAAAAACAAGCAAAACAGGAACAAGAATCCAAAAGGAAGAAACCATTTGCATTAATTGTATAAAATGTAACTGACAAATACGCTAACAACAACAACAAATACTAAATACTAAAACAAAAACAAAAACTTACCAATAAATGACGCAACGTACCCCCTACATACGTCTCTCGTACTAGATTTGCAACAACAACAACAAGAACAACAACAATTCGTTAAATTTCATTTAGGAAAATCTAATCATAAAAAAAAACTAAAAAACCTAAAAAAAAAAAACAAAATCTAAACATGCCACGTACTCAAAATGACATCAATTGCAATTTTCAAACATTTGATTTTCAATAATTGACAAATTGGTTTGCATATTGGTTAAAAAAAAACGACACAAAAGAAACATCAAACATTATACATACCTACAAAATAAAAAACAACAAAAAAATTAACAATATATACATATATAAAAATATGTTTATATATATATATATATTTCAATTATTTGTTTGCCGCAAAAATTCAAGTTGAAATTATAAAAAATTGTTTGTTCATTTGACAAGAAGAAAGAAATACAACAAAAACAAAAAAAAAAACAATAAGTAAATTACATGAAATTAATTATAAATTTCGAATTATGTTTAAAATTAATGTAGTGTGTAAAAAAAGTTTTAAGCAAAAAAAAAAAAAAAAAAAAAAAAACAAACAAAAATACTTTGAATATATACATAAAATTGCAAGTAAATAGAATAAATGTCACTCACTCTTTTTATTTAACATGCCATTTTGAATCATTCATTTCAAGGAGATGGAAGAAATTTTTCTTTGTAATGAAGTAGAAATTTAAAAATTAATTATTTTATGAGCAAAATTAAGCCATGAATTTAAATCTTAAAAAGTACCTAAAATTTTCTCTATTTTTTTTTTTACAGACCACTACGGCTATCAGAGTTGAGAGTTAGATTGAAGGGATTCGGATGGGCTTCGAGGCGGTCTCTATTAGTTCAGCTATCGTGGATAGGCCCAGGCACTTACCATTCTGCTCTTGTAATTTGTTCTGCATGGTTTGGACCTTTTTGACAGTAGATGTAGCTGCAGAGCCCCAAATAGAAATGGGCTTATGTGAATGTTGGTACCACGATTGCAGTGTTACTTTACTTACAGGACAACGTGCTGGACCCTCTGAGCATCCAGTCGATCATTTGGAGTTTTCTGGTACATTTGCTTATTGTTTTTTGAACATGATTTTTCCAATTTAATCTTCTGTCTATCGAAACGCCCAAATATGTGGCATTGTTGGCAGTCGGAATTGTTTTATTTTTGAATGTTAGTGCAGGGCAGGTTAAGCTTTTGAGGGCAAACGTGATTTGAATTGAGATGCACCATCATTTGGTCCATGCAAGGAAGTCGTTTAGATATTTTTGAAGGGCTTCCTTGTATCGTCAGCATACGTCGCAATCATCAAGCCGTTGGTTGGGGACTCAGTAGGAGTTGCCATATCGCCTGTGTATAAAACAGGGCCAGGGCCAAACCCAGATGGGTTTTGTGGATGAGAATGCGTCTCACATTAAATTTTCTTTCTCGAAGATATGATGCAAAATGATAAAAAAAGGGTGGTGGTAAAACTTCTCGTATTTTTTGAAGTAGTCCAGAGTGCCATACACGGTCAAAGGCTTAAAAGACAGCAGAGCAATATTTCTTTTCTTCGAAAGCACTTTGGATATGATGAACAACCCTGTGTACTTCTTCAGGAGAACCATTCTGACTCCTGAAGCCAAATTGGTGATTCGGAATGGCTCCAGGTGTGATAGTACCCCATCAAGAAGAATTTTTTCGAAAACTTTGGAGCGCACAGGCAGCAGGCTAATTGTATACATACATAAATATACCCAGCGCAAGGAAAAAAGTAACACCTACAAAACTCCGTGAATATATTACATTCCAACCCAAAAACGATTAGCTCCAATTTACTTGAAATCCTCTGGATATTAAAATATTTTTGATCGACTGAAAGCTGTTGGCTAAAATGTTGTTAAGTTTTTAAAATTTTTTATATTTTGCAGAAGAATTTATGTTTTAGAACTTTTACTTTTGATTTCAGCGATTCAACTACAGTAGAATCCGGTTATAACGATTCCGCTTATAGCGTCCATCCGGTTATAGCGACGAAAATTCGATGAATAGATTGGTCCTGGTTAGTATGTCTTGGCTTATAGCGACGATATTTATCACAATTCAAAAGGCTATGGCAATGTTCCGAAATAAAATTTAGCAAAATAATACCAATACATTTCTAAATCTATATATAGGTATAGGTGTATATTTATCATTATCAGTAACTTATTCTCAAGTCACTTTAAAATGCATTCCGGTTTTAAAGAAAGAATTGGAGGAATACTGTATGTTCTTATTAAGAATGATACCCCTCGGGGAACCGTCCAAGGACAACATTGGATGTCGGTCAGGGCAGCGACGACAACGTCGACGATCAGAATGAAAATGTGTCAGCATCTAGTATTTTGAAGTCAATTAAAGCTGCAGAAATTTTAAATAGATTTGTCCATTCAAATCTTAATGAGTTTGAGGCACAACTGTTTTTGTAAGTTACAAATTTATGAAACTTTTGGTTTTGATTAATAAAATAAGTTATGTTTTTTAAAGGCTTTTACAACCGTACAATAATCAGGAAAATACATTTTTTTTGCTCCTTCCGATAAAACGACGTAAAATCTTTGGTCCCTATAAACGGATTCTACTACATTTTATTTTGATATAAGTTTCCTCAGGTGTAAATTTCAAAGTTACCCAACCAGCTCATGGTTTATGACTCTTTTTTGAATGCTCTTTCTGCTAAACATAGATATAATTCCTTCTTTTAATCATTTTCGAGTGTTTTTAGACGACAGCCTTACTTTTTATTATTGTACTTACATACATATATTGTACACTTATGATAACACCTAATCACCAGAGCCTGAAGATTTGAGAACTGTCCATATAAAAATCAGATCTGTTTACAGATTTTTAATCAGTGTAAAGTGGAAAAAGCCTCCGAATCTGTAACTTAGCCAAATTTCAACCATTTTAACGCTTTTAATTCCAGTTAAATCTAAAAGTAAATCACGATAATTATAAAGTTATCTTTTCAAGCGAGACAAAAAATGCCAATTAACAGCAAAATATTTTTGTTCATTTTTGAGGTAAAATTTAAAAATTGATATCATAAGTTTTAAGTTAGAATGTCTTTCAATCTGCATTAATATCTCGAGAGTTAATTTTTTTTTTTTTTTGTCAATTTTCGTAAAAACCAATGATGGTTATTTTTTATACCCTTGCAGAGGGTATTATAAAATTGGTCAGATGTTTATACCCTTACAGAGGGTATTATAAAATTGGTCAGATGTTTGTAACGCACATAAGGAGACGTTTCCGACCCTATAAAGTATATATATTCTTGATCAGCATGAGAAGCTGAGTTGATATAGCCATGTCCGTCTGTCCGTCTGTCCGGCTGACCGTCCGTCTGTGCGTATGCGTTTTACTCAGCTATCGGGATGAAATTTTTTTTGGGGGCTTTTTATTACCTGGGAAAAATAAAGTATGAAAATTGGCAGAATCGGACCACTATATCATATAGCTCTGGAGGAAACATTTTTGCAAAAATTGGAGTATCGCCATGAAATTTACCAATATGATAGTATTTCATATAAAATCTCAGATCCCAAAATTTGAATCTGATCGGATATACAGAACACAAGTTACAGCCGATATAAATCGGTTCGGCTTGCTGCCTACTACGTCATCATCAAATCAATAGAGCACACGCATGCACACATACAGACGCAACGCTACATAAACTATATGTGTATGCGTGCGAGTCGCGGCATGCGTGTAAAAGGGGATGGGGAAGAAGAAGAAGAAATTGAAATGATATTTGAAAGGTTTTGTGCATTAATGAATTGAGATACAGAAAAAGAGTTTGGAACATGTAAAAATATTATGGCCATGGACTGCAAGGGTATATAAACTTCGGCACAGCCGATGTTAGCTTCTTTGATATTTAAAAATCAAACCGAAATTAATTTTTACAAATATCCAATTATTTAATGAAATTTTAAAATATACTAAATTTGAATTTAATTGAGATATAATTTTATGAAATTGGTTAGAAATTGACTAAAAGATAACATTTTTATTTAAAAAAACAAGAACAACATTTATCATTGGCTTAGTCCGGAACTGGGTTTGTATCCGTTAAAAAAATATTCTTAGAATCCACCTACGTATAAGTTGTAGAAATTTTTGTTAAATCACATTGCCTTTTTAAAAAAATTTCAAAATTTTAGTAAATAGTTGAGAGTAATGCTCGAATTAGTTGTGCTATTCCTCTTGAGTTCGATGACCTATTTCCTGGCTAGAGTTGAGAAACCCACGTCGATGGAAGGTTTCATAAAATTAGGTACTACGATGAGCTTATGTTTAATCACCGCTGGAGTGGTCTATAAAAATGTTAGTTTACTTATTCAAGTTGCTGAAAACACATAGGTTAATTATTTATTTAAAAAACAACAAATTTGCAATATTAGCGATAAACCATTAATCGGATTTCATAAAAAGATGCATTTATTTTATTTTAAGAAATTATGATGAGAAAAAAAGCAAAACAATATTCATACCTACGCACTATGTATATTGAAAAAATAATGAACTGGAACTTGTATGAGAGGGATAACGACAAACGAATCTAATCTATGATTACAAATGAGAACCTAATCAAAAATTCATCTCCGACTACTTGGCTTGGCGTCGTCTTGTGGTTGGTGTGACGGGCGTGGTGCCACTTGGCGGTCTTGGCATCTGTACAAGACAGAAAAAAGAAAAACATTGACATTCATTTTGTGATTACAGATTTCAAAATTGATCCAATTTACCGAACGTATGGGTTTGGGTGTTAAGGAATTGGCAGGTGGCGGCTCTCGTGGTTGTGGGCCATCTGGATGGCCAACGACAGTGACTGCAACTGGTCTTTGCTCAGAACTAGCGCGTTCTATGCTCTCACTGCGGGAATTGGAACCCGAACGCTTAAAAATGCCAGAGAAACGTCCACGAATATCCTTTTTACTGGATCTCAAGTCGCTAGCAACACTGATGTCAGAATCTGATCCTTGAATCTATTGACAATTATTTTATGTGGTTCATTAAAGTCAATTGAAAACAAAAACGATCTTTGGGTATTTGACTCACCGATATTTCACTCTCGGAGTTGCGACTACTTTTTGTCAGGCTGCGTAGCTTGCCCATAATACCCTTCTTTTTCTTACGCGGACCTCTTGGTATGTCACTTTGTGTGGAGCCGCCCGAGAGACGGGAGTCTAAACGTGAATCCAAACTGGAATCTCGCACCAATCCACCCAGCTCAGAGTCTATAGACTGCATGGAGGATACACTACCATCATCCTGCCGCCAAATGTTCTAAAAGAAATCAAGTTAATCAAGTCGACATTAAGGGTTTCTTTTTTATGGCTATTCACCTGATCCCTTTGTATGGAGTGATCGAGAGATAGACTCTTGCGTATTAGGCTGCCATTGTTGGAGGAATTCCGTGATATACGTCCTCCGCCACGCTGCGAACCAGCTGCACTGGCCACCGAGCTGGTACTTCCGTGATGATCATTCTCCTGTGAGGCGGCACGTCTAAGATTACCTCGTCTCATACGACTACGCTCCTGCTCGTCCTCGTTCAGGCGCTGGAACTTGCGCAGTTCCTCGGAGGCCTCTGCCAAACGGGCCAAAACACTGGTGATCTGAGAGCTATTTAGGGTAGGCGACGGGCTACGACTACGTCGCACATTTGCCTGCTCGGGTCTCAAGGTGTTGTCGTAGGTAGGCGTATTATTCGAACGTGAAGATGCCCCACCAACCATTTTTAGGTCCGGTGCAATTTTAACCAGTTCATCCACTGTTTGTAGAAGTGCACCCACTTTCCGTTCGCCGCCATCTTGCTCCAGACGCCGCTTGATTAGCTCCTTCTCATAGCGTTCACGCTGGAATTACATAGGATGATCGTTATTGAATTGCGAATTACTGCCGATGATTTTTCTCCTCGCATCACTTACCTCTCGGCGAAGTTTCTCATTGGAGGTTCGCAACTTGGCATGAACATCCCTCAATTCCAATAGATCACATTGCAATTCGGCTATCTTCTTGCGTCCCTCCTCCATTTCCTCTTCTGTGGCACGTTTGATTTGATCCAACTTTCGCTTCGATTCCAAACGCTCCTTATCCCGTTCACGTTCGACCTCAAAGAGAGTTTGCCTCAAGTCGCGGGCCAAAGTGGATGTCTCTTGCAGCAGACGCTGTTGATCTTCACGCTCCTTTTGCCAGGATAGCTCCAATTTGGTTTTCATGCCCGGCAATTTGGTACTGCCCGAGCCAATGACCCGCTCCTCTTCGAACTCATTGAGTTTAGATTGCATTTCGGATATTTTAATTTCATTTGCACTCCGTTCGGACACAAGTTCGGTTTTAACTTTACTCGACTCCAGTCGAGATTCCACCAACTGATCTTCCAAATGTCCAATTTGTTGCTCCAGATAAGCAATCTTGCTCTTGTCATCATCATCGCTGCTATGCATAGACCCACGACTCTGGCGACCCGTATTATTGGCCTTTAGATCGCCAATTTTTTTTTGTGCCACCTCCAACATTTGCTTAAAGGCATCACGATCTTTCTTAAAGCGTTCACATTGGCGCTGTGGATAGATGTGGTCCATGTAATTGCATCCTTCTTAAAATAAACATCTTATCCAGAAACTTACCTGCATTGAATTGAGCTCACCGCTAAGATTCTTCACCTGCTGCTCATATCGTAAACGGGTTGTGGCCACCTCTGACTTCATTTGTAGTTCCGTGCTCTGTAACCTAATGGAGATTTTCGGGTTAGATAAGCTGAGAAACTCGTTTGGACAACTTACTGTTGCTTGAGCTCCAGAATCTCAGCCTCACGTCGAGCACCGTGTCCATTTAGCGACGATTGAGCCTGCTCTATGCGATTGAAATCATTTAGCTTTCCATTGAGATCGTCATTATCCTTGCGCAATTGGAATACTAAATCAATATTCATCTCATTCTCCCTACGCAGACGTTCGTATTCATGCTCCTTCTCGGATAGCTTATTCTTCAGGACAGTCTTTTCGTATTCACTGCTATTGCCAGTTTTCAGGGTCTTGACCTCGAGTTCGTTAATTTTCTTTTGAGCCTCACTCAATTTCCTGGCCATGTCAGTGCGTTCAATGCGTATGGTATCCATTTCGGAGAGTTTTTGCTTTTGGCTATTCAGCTGGGCTTGCAGGGATTGCTTCTCGGTGGTTAGTTGGGCACGCATCAGAATGGTCTCCTCTGACAATTTCTCCCAATGTGTATTGAGATCCTCATAACGCTTTTGTTCCGCACTCAATGCGGTTTGTGAGTCCTCCACTTGCTTTTTGAGCTCTTGCAGTTGTTTGCTGTCCGATTTACTGGCCTTGGCCTTTAAGTCTTTAATCTCTTTCTCTAGCGAGGTTTTTGATTTATCTGCTGACTTCTTGGCACTTAATAATTCAGCGTCTAATTGATTGATCTTCGTTTCCAGTTTCTCCTTTTCCTTCAACTGCTTTTCGAGATCCTTCTCTACGGTCGAAAGTTTCTCCTTCTCACGTTTTGTCTGCGTTTCCAGAGAGGATTTGCTGGTTTCATTTAGCTTGAGCTGTGCATCCTGTTTCTTTAGCTTTTCTTCGAGTTCTTTAAGTTTCGTGTTTAGCTTCTTGGACTCCTCGTCGCTCCTCTTTACCTTTTGCTCCATTTCGGTGAGTTTCAATTGCTTTAACCTTTGAACATCTCCTTCGGCTAGAGTTAGTTTTTGCTTATACTTTTGCAGCTCCTCCTCCAAGGAGTTCTTGGCTGTTTGCAGAGCCTTTACTTGATCCGTGCCAGTTGAGCTAAGCATTATTCTCAGCTCGCCGATCTCGTCCTCGAGCTCCTCCACCCATTTCTTTAGATGACTCTTGGGTGTCAAGTCACTAACACGTTTGGCTGTTCGAGCCGGCAGCTTGGACTCTGCCTCCAATTGCATGCGCTTGAGTCGTGCCGTCAGTTCATCACGTTCCTTTTGGACCAGGTTTAAGGACTCTTTCAGTTTGATTGCATCGCCGTTGCTCTGGAGTCGCTTATTCTCCGTCTCGAGAGTACTTATTTTAGTCAGTTGATCCTTCATTGACTCCAAAGATTTCTCTCGCTCTTGCAATGTCTTCTTTAATTGGCTTAACTCGTCGTTCAATAACTTTACCTTCTTATCCGCTGCACTGGATGAAGTGCCAAAACTGAGAAGCGATGGCTTTGCATTACCATTGGAACTCAATTTGGCTTGCAGTTCTCGAACATATTTTTTCGATTCGGCATTCTCCTTCTCGAGATCTTCGACTTTGAGACGCAGTATGGAAGCTTCTTGTTCGTTTAGCTCTAGGAGAATACGCAGCTCGGCTGGGTCATCTTCGTCAGAGATGCCTTCATCACGTTCAGCGTGTACCTCGGGGGCCAGTCGATGAAGGGCATGTGGTGTAGGACTGAGTTTGCGACCAGCTGAATTAAAAAATTATTTATATATTAATTTTTGCACACTTTAAAAAACATTTTGGTGTTTTAGGGAAACATGCCACAATTAGTCACGATATTATAAGCAGCAATTGAAAAAAAAATGGCAAATCACTATCAATTCAGTCTTTAAAATTAAATTAGTAAAATTAGTTTAAAAAAAAAAAAATCAAAATTGAAATGGAATTAAAAAGGTGTTTAAATCACGATTAATTTTGAAACTGTCGTTATCTAAATCGAGTTTAGTTTCCATAATTAAATTGTAATTTTGATAGTATATGAAAATTTTAATGATATTTATGTTAATTCATATATAGTATATGTATTAGTTAGTTTATCTTGGAGCATTTATAATAATATTTTATTGAATTTTGATCGTACTTCTTGAGCGTGTTGCCATTTTTTTCAACTGCATCATCAAAGACTCATTTTCATCCTCGAAACGAGTCACCTTTTTCCTCAAATGTTCAGCCTGAAATGTATAAAATATACAAAACATTTCATTTTCACATCGATACAAATATTTGTATTGCCGTAAGAAGCATTAGCTAAGAGAAATGAATAGTTAAACCATCGTGTTCGAGGATAAAAATTTAGCCTAGTTTGAAATGGACACAAATAAATAACGAAAAGAATATATTAGGAAATCTACAAAAGTGAAATGTTCAGAAATGGTTGACACTAAGTTATGTTTGAGATAATAATTATACATAATGGAGCCTACAAATCAACATGAAATCAAATATCAAAAAGGGATGGCCATAACGTCCAATCTTCTTCAATAAAATAACACTATATATAAAAAACCAATCAAAGAAACAAGCCAAATCTTTTTGAGTGAAAGTGCAGAATTATATATTATATTTTATACCTAGTAGTTCTTGTCTATTTAATATTATAAAATTTATTTCTCGACGACCCTGACTTGTATGTAGATGAAATTTACTAAAGTTAGTTGGAAACTTAGATTTGATGGGATAATTAATTAGGCACATCAAGATATTAGTCAGATATTATTTCAGTTTATTGCCAATGTAGATTACAAATTGATGTCATCTTTTTATGTCTTTTTAAATAATATAGTTTATTTATTTTCCATTAGCATTTTTTATCAATGCATTATCAATTAAAATTCTGGTATAATTTAAAAAAAATATTTCAATGAGTTCAAGGTCTTACCAATTGATCTATTGGTAGAAACAGGAAAAACCAAAGACGATTTTAAAAAGGTTTTTCTCAAATATTCATTTTTTTCTCGATTTAATACTTTGGAGAATACAAATTTGAGTACTTTTGAGGCCTTAACATAATTATAAATAACCAAAGGTGCGATCTATTTGTAATTTGATTAAATATTCTGCAACTTGCAATCTGCTTATAAAATATGAAAATCTCAAATATGAACCTTCCTTTGATATTACATAGAAAGTATTATAGAAATTTAACCTGATAAAATGACTAAATAAATAGTTATCAATTTCTTTACCTATAAATACGAAAATTGTTTTTTAAAACATAAAAGATAATGGCTTTTCACTTTTACTCAGTGCCTCACAATGATAAAGTTCATAAAAATACTAACGTTATTTTAAATACGATAAAGGTACGATTCTTAGAAGATTATGGTTATGAATATAACAAAAATAGAGTGACAAAGTTTTGATTTACGTTTGGAGAGCGAATTAAAATTTTTAATCTAGCCATCACTTTTCGATATTCCTTGCTATATATGTAGGATATGCTACCTGCCCCTGCCCCTGACCCAGCCCCAGCCCCAGTCAGAAGAATATGCGAAATGGCGCTAGGAAAGAGTAAAGACTGGGAATTGCGAATGACTCCTCGGGCAGATGTGGAAGTGTTTGGTGCTGCTGATGGAAATAGAGCTACAAATGGAGATGGAGTGGTTTCGCGTTCACTGGACCGAGATTCATGACTTTCCATGCCTGTGGCGGCATCCGCGCAGCTGACGCCCACAGTCTGTGTGGAACGAGGAAAAGCTAAAGGCTCCTCTTTCAATTCAGATGTTTGAGTGCCGCGATTAAATAGTTTTGGCTTGGCCAAACGACGACGATGCCGACGAATCTTCGCGAGAAATTGTCAAAGTGAAATCATTTAAAAGTGATTATGGTATTTCTATGAGGTTTACCTCTTCTTCGGCAAACTTAAGTTGGTCCTTTAGGTCAGTCTCGCGCTCAATGGAGTCTTGAAGTTCACGCTGCAAATGCTGTGGATCCTCCTGAGAGCCACCACGTGTTAAGGATTCGCGTGTAATTTTGGCATCGGCTGAGGTTGATTTGCCTAAAACACCCAGCATGGGAGCTTTCTTCTTGCCGGGATTACGCAGCTCCTCTGCCTCAGCCTAAAATATATGGAAAAAATGGTAAAAAGGAATATTGATTAATATGGATATTATACTTGCCTGCAATTTTCTTGTAAGCTCACTGGAGAATCGTAATTCTTCCTCCAGTTTCTTGACCTTGGCAGAAAGTTCCGCGTTGTAGGAACTTTGTCTCTCCTGCTCGAGGGTTTCGATTTTGCGATCACTTTTCTTCAGCTTAAAACTCAGAATGCGGCAATTTTTGGTTGCCTTCTCCAGATCCTTTTGTAAATTGGTTTTGGCTTTGACCTCGTCATCGCGAAATGTGTCCTGCACCTCATCCATTTCGGCTTGAAGATTAAGTATTTCCTTTTTGGAAGCCTGATTCTCTTCCATCAACTCTTCGCATATTTGTTCGGCAGCCTGCAGTTTACGCCTTAACTCCGACTCATTGCCCTTGTGTTCGATCTCTTTCAGGCGTAGGTTAAGCTTGCGTTTATCCTCGTTAACCCGATCCAGTTGCTCCTTCATATCGTTCAGCTTTTGCTGAAGAATGAGAGCTTCCGAGGCGGCAGTACGATTCGAAGCTGTGTCCATTGAGGCCAATCGCCGGAGTAGTATATCGCTTTTCTCACGTTCGGCACGTTCAGCTCGTGACTTCATGGCTTCCAGATCGACTTGTAGTTTCGTCATCTGTTCCTGGACCGAATGAGTCTCTAGTTTTGGAGTTGGAGCAGATGATTTGGATGGTGTCATGGCGGGTAGGGTCTGTCTTTTGATTTCCTTGCTGCTCACACTATCTGTCGCTTCTTTGCGGCGTGTTGTCGAAGACGATGACACTGAGGATGACGTGGAAGAGGTGCCAGAGGCTGCTACTTTCACTTCGTTGTTAGTCAACAAGGATGATGAACTGCTATTGGATACTTTAGGAGTTGTTGTTGTGGTCACCGCACTGCTTGCTGCTGTTGTAGTGGCTACTGACACTTTTTTAGGCGGGAGAGAGGCACGTTTCAGTTCCGCCGGTACATTAAGCGATGTTCCTGACTTGCTACGTTCGGGTCGATCTGGAGGAGGTGCTGCTGGCTCACTATCTCTGCGAATAGAGAAATTTGGAAAACAAATCAGTTTGAGATTATTTTTGTACGTAGGTCATTCAGTAGGGGATTCTCAAGATAAGGTAGAAGAAAAACATATATGTAGTAGAAACTTTCATGACTTACTCTTCTTTCCTTGGAACAGAACGCTCTCGGCTTGATTCTCTTGAATTCAAGCTACGCTGCTTTTTCAGGAGATTCATTTTGCGCACACGCTCGGCAAGACTGTCCGTCGATAGGATGACTAGCTCATCTGGAATACTTGAAGTTTTACTAGGGGAGGCTGTAACTCGATTGTGAGTAAGAGTGTTCTCCACCTATAATGTTTAAATGTTTTCATTAAAGACTAATTACTTCTATCTAATTACTTTTCGAACGCACCTCTTTGATGTCCAAGGCAGTCGTATGACGCCGTGGGGCCACTGGCAATTTAACGGTAACAGCCACATTATGATCTTCGGCTGTTCGAGTTCCGCTGACAGTGGAACGTTTTGCCTGATCGGCCACCTCATCGATGTCCGGTGTCGAGGCCCAGGATTGGGGACGCTTCTTTAGCTCTACATTGAAGTGAACAACTGAGTTGAGTGGATAAGCCATCAAGTGAAGGGCATGCAAAGGTGCCAGTCAGAGTCAGACACCACGTAGTGATCACACACATTTTCGGACGTTGACATTTTGTGGTACGTTGTTGGTTAGGTTTAAATAACGGTATGCGTAATGTAGTAGATTAGTTGTTGAGCGAGCGAGACGAGCACAGCACACGTGGTGCAGTTGCAGTTTGTGTGCAAGCGCAGCGTGAGAGTGAGAGAGATACATAGACAAACACATCGATTAAACAATTACAAAAATACAAATTACAGAAAATTATTATTATGATTTAGTAATAGAAATTACAAGTAGGCCGTAATTTAAGAGAAAAATATAGATTTGTAAAAATCTATTATTATTTTTGATTAATCGAAAAAACTTTAAAATAGTTTGTGACTTTCAATAATTAAAAATTATTCTACCAAAAAATATTAACCTATCTAACAAATTATCTGCCCTCCTTGCAGCCAGATCTTAAGCTTTAAGGTGCAAATATAGTGACAAAAACAAATAAAAATTTTGAATATTCTTGGCGTGTAATGACAACTTTTGATCCCACTTTGCAGCAGTGTTGGACAACGAGAGCATTTAAATAAAAGAAAGCACATATCAAAAAAGCTCTTTATAAAACTTTATAGACTATTGAAGTTTAAATTGCAAGATGATTAAAATATTGAAACATGAACCACCTTAAAAATAGTATAGGCATGACAATGACAATTTATGGTTCCATTTTGCAATAGTGTTGTTTAATCAGGGCAGCAGTGTTGGTCAACAAATGCACTTAAAGGAATAATGGCGCACGCAAAAGGTTCCGCGTTTAAAAAAACATTTTCTTATTGTATAAAAGTTCCTTGATTTGATCATGGAATGGAAATCAGACACGCCATTTGAGGTCTCATAATCACACTTATTCTCTTAGACATAGAATATAAATTTTAGTAAGTTAATAATACAAAATTTAGACGGTTATTCGGTCAACATTAAACATAATTAATTTGGAAAAAATACAAAAATTTCATAAATTTTCACCAATTTTGTTTGTCTAACTAATTTTAGTAAATTTTACTAATATATAAAGTTTCAAAACATAAATGAAGGTAGTATTGTTGCTTCTCCATTTTGCAATGATTTTTTTTATAATAAAACACTAAATATATATCTTTTTTGGCACTGAATCATACCTATATCATTACTGTTATTTAAATTGACACTGGTCAAATTTTGCGTGGATGTCCATGTACGCGAAGATGGCCTTAAGAAAAGGTTAGAAAAATAAATTTTTGTAAGCTAAGCTAAATATAATGTAAATTTGACTTTTTTACCGCGCATTCTGGGCATCGGAGAGATTTGGCGAAGAAGCAGCCACTTCTTCGCCAGGTCTCCGAGCTCCATGTTCCTTGTAGTCTCGAAAGCAGCGTTTACATCGCGTAGGATACCGTGTTTGTGGATGAAACCCGAGCGGGCACAATTGATCGCCCTTCAGCGATGGGTACAGATGATGCATCTGTTTTTATGAAATTGATCAGCTTTTCTTTTTCTGAAAGAAACAACAAATGCATGGTGAGTACTAAATTGAACTTTGAAATTAGATTTATTAACACCTATAACACTACTCAACAAAATATGACTCTTTCTGATGTACAAAATAGCTATTGAAAGCTAAAATGAATTCTAAATCATTACATTTGTGTTATTTTATGGCAACTATTTTCGAAATATTTTGCCTTTTACCAATAGATATAAAATTTCTTGCACAGTGTAAATTTGTGTTAACCCATTAGTTTTCTGCATTTTGAACACAAAAGTGGAATTCCTGGCAGTAATCCAAGTAAACAAAAGAATGTTGTACATACGTCAATAAGTAGACCATTCGCCACTGAATCTCCCACATTGAGTGTATATATGTACATATATATGTGGTATGATATTATCTTTTACCTAAAGACTTAATTTCTGTAAAATCTTATTTCGCGGCCTTTTAAACAGACTTTTACTTAAGAAAATGTAAAACATAAAAAAGTTGTTTTGCGGTCAATTTATTTTTATATTGACTTTGCTCTAAAGACATAAGATGTTTTCATTAATAAGGTTACAGTTGCAGTAAACATTGATGTATTCAATAAATTGTTTTAAATTTAGTTAAACTTCAATGTTTTAACCCATAACATATATGTACTTCGTTATTATAGTATATAGTTTATTAGGAAAATTATAGGCTAAGAAACATGACCCCGACTTTCATAAGTAGAAAAGTAGGAAACTAACAACATCAGAATCCGGTAAATAAAAATCTCTACGATAGTTATAACTATTTTCTGTAAAAACCATGGATAGTTGGCTTCAACCAGAGGCTTCAGAACTATCAAATGGCGAGCCAAAACAAATAATGAACAGGATACTAATTATTGGTTGATTGATCAGTTGCACTATTTATTAAGTTGGACTTAATTTCGAAATATGTATATACAAATTCTATATCGTTTCACAAATTTCCGATTTCGAAATATATATATAATAGTTAAAAATTTCTAATTCTAAACGTATAAAAGTTCAAAATTTTTGCCGAGAAACAATATATTTTTATTTTCTGCATTAAAAACATTTTTTAAAAGTCAATTACAATTGAAATATAGAATAGGAAATTGTCTACAAGCGTTTTTAATTTTTCTCTGTTTTATATTTAATATTCAATTATTGTTTTTTGGGTTTTGAAAAATTTTTAATAGAATTTTGAGTGCTTTTTAATTTAGCTACTTATAAGAATAAGAAACTTTGCTCAGAGAGGCCAGAGTACTTCAAGGTTCCAATTTTTACAGTCTACATATAACAATATGTTACATAACAGATAAACACCGAAAAGTAACTTTAAAGGGCAATTGTATAAAGTTCAGTTCTTTTGTTTCCTTTATTAAAATGTAAGAAACAATAATAAAATTGACCAAATTCAGTTGTAATGAATTATTCTTTAAACATTTTTCAAGTTGGTAGATATTGGATTTGAACAAAATTAAGTCTATAATTAAGATTATTTTTGTTTATCTACATAGTTAAAAGTTTTTAAGAATATAGAGCAATCGGTATTTTCAGTGAACTAATTTGAACTATACCTAAGTCCAAGAGTCTTTTGAACATATCAAAGTTTACATTTTTTTTATTATTGTACTGTTTAATTGTTCAATTTTATGCACGTATATAAATAGCAGAGATCATTAAAATTTGAAAAAAAATATTAAAATTTTTAAAGATAAAATGAATCAAAATAAAAATTTTTGAAAAAAAAATTAAGAATGTTTCCGTCTTGAGTTGAAAAATAAACTTTTGTGCCGTTTTTTCTTTAAACTTTATAAAAATGTTAACATATAAAGATTTACTTTTTGCAACACAATAAAATGGTTCTGCAGTTGCCAGCATTGCCATCCTTTTCTCGTTTCATGTAGTTAGAATTCCCAACTAGTTTTAACCTTGAGGATGTGATATGCCCATCGACTCTTTAGCAAAAACACATTTCTAAATTCCTCTACAAAGTCTTAATGATAGAACAAGGTGGCTCTTAAAATGCGATTTAGTATAAAAATACATACATTGCTCTATATATTCGTAAGAACAAAGGCTTGAAAAGACTTCAAAAAGTTCGAAGTCCAGAGAGAAACTAAAGTATATACATATATAAGTACATATATGTATGTATAAGTAATAAAAATTTTTGTGTGCATAAAACCCGGATTTGAATGTTCCTTTAAAAAAATTGTTTATCTTGATTGATTTACTTGAAATTAACAAATGAATTTGTTTTCTATGATTGAAAACACAAGCTTGCTTCTATTAATTTCAATACATTTAATACATATTTGTGTAGTCTCGTTGGAATTTGTTTTTACAGTGTTTCCCTAGAGTATGCAATAAAAAAAAAACAAAACTTTTGTGAATGTTTAGTGGAAAAAAGTGATTTGCTAGTGGACATAAAAAAAAGATATTCTTATGTACAATACATGTGATGAAAAATATTTATCCTGATTTATCTTCCACTTTAAACCAATTCAAGCCCACATTGTTTGGCGATAGTTTTTAATATTCAACCAGCTAAACACAAGCAATAAAAAAAAAAAAACATTTCGAACGTAAACCTAAAGTGATCAATTAATTTTCAATTATTGTAGAAAAATAAAATGGTTTTAGATCTATTTGAACGAGGAAATATAATTTTGATGCAAGCATTTCAACGATTTCCCTATTTTCAAAGAGTAAACAGTTTTCCACAAACAGCCCATAGAAAATTTTGTAAATATAAACAATAACAAAATGTATCTAGATATATGTTAAAATTCAGTCTCATATACATATGAATGTATGTATACATATAGACTATACTTGGAGAAAGAGAACTGACCACAGGTGGGCAGATCATTTGCGCATCCATTGACTATATCGTTTGCGCATGTTTTTTGGCCATTAAAAACATTCAAAACAAAAACTTGAAAATCGAAAGAAATACAAATTCTCAAAGAGAGTGAAAGAGTACGATCCAAAGACAAGAGATTGAGTATATATGTATATACATATAAGAGTACCACAATGCGCCCTGTTGCAAATCCCTAGCACGTTTAAAAATAATTATCAAGCATTTTAACCTATTTTCTCATTGTGTTCTGCAAAAAATATTGAGACTTTATTTAGAATATATACATACATAGGTATACATAGGTATGTATGTATATATTCATGGTGATTCAGTATTTTAATTTTTAAAACTTACACAAAATATTTCCGCATTTAGAAGAGTTTCTAGCTGTAGTTGAGTGGCGCTGAATGGGAGGGCCCAGCTGCATATGCTTCTAAAATGGATGAGTTCGATGCCGAAGGCGCCCGCAAATTGTGCGGAACTTTTTCTTTTACCTCGCCGCACGAAAAAAAAAACTGTTTTTAGTTTAGGGTTGCGTAACACTAAAAGATTTTGCCTTTTGCCTTCGTTTTATTGTCGCAGTGTTCACAAAATAACTACTATAAAAATAGAATTTACTCTCAGCAACTTCTTTGCAGTCTATCCCAATCTAGGATACCATTGGGAATTGCTTTTTTGCAAAAAAAAATATTTATAGTTTGATTTTCGTTTTTCTTTTGGAATATATTGCGATTAAATGAAACTTTTGCTATATTTTAAAAATAGAACACACACAGTTTATATGTTTTTTTTTTTGCTTTTTAAATGGCAGCGCACATTTTTTCTTTAGTAAAAATAAATTTTTAACCAATTATTATTTTTATTATTTTATTTTCGTTTTTGAATTTACAAATTTGACTTTTTGTTTACAAATTTTTCTCAATTCAATTCAACTTTTCCAAATTCACATTTTTCACGTAGGAAATTCACACACATATACGCACATATAACGGGTATGTACATATATAGAGATATATATCTTTGATACAGCATTGATCGAGCACTCGAAAATACTTATAAAGCTAGCTGCATCTCTTTCGCACCAATTGCACAGGCCACGCACTTTGCATATCTTTTATTTTGGCTTGCGAACGCTTTGAAAATCGACGAGAAACTAAATTTAAATAATTCTTGAAAGCTTCAAGCAACCAAAAAATTGTATATAGAGATACATATATGTAGGTACAATCAATTGACCACCCGGCACACTCTTTTACTCTCAGCGGAGCAAAGCAAGAGCATTTGTTTCCCCCCAAAGATAAAAATTGAGAAATGACACATAGTACGGAGACTATAGAATGACGTAGAAGCCGATCTATGGATAGTTTCTTTCTCATTGGCATTTAAATATTGTTTTATAATCCAAGCTATCAATAATTTAATTGGTTTGCATGTCATGGTAATTTATAAATCCAACATATAGGTACTTTGAAGGCCCCACCAAATTTCTTCATACGTTTTAATCCTCCATTAAATTATATACATGTTTATAAGGCACCAGAAATGTAGCCAGGAAAAGTTGTTACTTTCAAATGTTGCTTGGAAACAATGTTGCTAGCCTTACATGTTGCACGACATAATTACCACATGTATTAAAGTTTGCTTTTATCTTTGGTAACTTCGCTTTATTTGGAGTACACAATATTTAAATTTAAATATTAAAGCTTTAGCTTTAAGAATTTAATACCAAAATACTTGCAGAATTTAGTTTGGTGATACATTATGCGTAAATGGTTAACATATTTTAAATCATATATTGAAGATACTAAAGTCCCTATTAATCAAAATTACCTTTCTTCTCATTATTTTATACACATTCTTAATTAAAAGAAATGTTCCCAATCCTTAAGCTACCTGGAATCGCACCATTTCCTCCAAAATGACCATTTCTAACGAAGATCCGTTTGTAACGAATCTATTAGACCTTTTTGTTTGATTAATTTTTAATCGTTAACATGACAGACTTAGAGGCATACAAGTCGATGTATTTATGACAGTTGAAGAATCAACAGAGTGTTTATGAATTAAAAGAAAACCTAGAATATGTATTTAAAGTTTTTGCAATTGATAAAACATTCAAATTGTATCACATTTGATTTCATTTTCCTTGAAAATATAAAATTTCTAATACACATGTTTATATAGTTTAGTATAGTCATATACATATGTATTAGCTCTGTACTTCTCCGCTCTGAGTTTGTTTAAATAATAAAAGTACTAACAATATGTTTCAAGTTATGGAATTTTATTCAGAAATCATAAAGACGATAGATCACGGAATACATACATATTGTACGTTCGTGTGTTTGTGTGTGTGTTATTTCCTGTTGTTTATTATGTATAAATTACTTAAAGATTCTTAGTTGCTAAGAAATAATGCAGAGTATCCATTTGTGTGTATATGTATATAGATGGATGTATTTCTTATGTATGAATGTATGTGTGTGTGTGTGTGTGAGTGTGTGAATGTGTATATATGAGCTGGTGAGGGAGTGTGAAATTTTTGTGAAACAGAAAATGAAAGCAAAAGGCATATATTAAAAATTAACAATGACAAGGATTGATGTATTGCCGTAATCGGTAATAGACCGAAATCGGCGTCTATCATGTTAGATTGTTCGTTGATGCCTGATTCTGATGCTGATCTGTCTGTTGGTCATCACCAGAAACGGGGGCTGGGGATGGTGACGTTGTGGTCGTTGTTGTTGTTATCGCAGCGGGTCCATTATTATTCTCATTGGTCACAACTGGATTAACCAGCTGCTGCTGCTGCTGCGGCTGCTGTTGTTGATCCTCATCGACTGGCAGTGTCGGCGGAATTGAAAGCGCTTGCGTTTTGCTCGGCTCTGGATTATTATATATTTGTATAACCGAATTGTTGTTCATATTCTCCACTGAGGCGCCCGATATGGATAGATCGTCAGCTGAATCATCTGCTTGGCTATCAGTTTGCACCGCCTTCTCCTCCAGCAAATGATCCATTTCTCTTATGGGCCGTTGAGCTGAACCGAATTGCCTAGATATTTGCAGTAATTCGCGGAGCGATTCATTTTCCAGACGCAGCTGAGATATGGTTTGCAATTCCCGCTGCACCAAATCATCGTCCACAGTGGCTGCTCGCTGCATAACGGCAGCCATCTCATTGATTTTCTCCCGTTGATCCCGTATAACCTGATACAGGCGCTCATTATAGAGCTCCTTGAAATTAATTTTACTATCCAGCACCTTGGTCACTGTGTGTTCCCGATACTTTTGCATCATTAGCTCCATGGCCCGTTCGTAATCCTCAATGCAGATCTTTAGCTCTCGATTCTCTTTGAGTATTTCGGAACTGTTAATATTCTGCTGCTGTATACGATTTACCATATCGGCATTGGTCTTGTTGTTGGAAATGCGATTGAGTGATTCAATATCATCCTGAAACTGTCGAAGACTCTCCATAAAGCGATTATTGGTCTCTGCCTCCTCCAGCAAGGCTGTGCCCAGTACATCCAAGTCCTTGACCCGACTGGCCATACGCTGAGCGTCCAATATGATCTGACCCACCGATAGATTCGACATGGTGTGTATGAATCCAATTGAAAATTTTAAGTTTCTTTTGTCTGCAAGAATGAAATGAAATGAACTAAAAATAAAAATGGAACTAGCATGTCTCCTTATCACTCTGCAACTCTACGTACTGGTTACAATCGTTTTTATTGCATAGCCGTCTTTGATTTGTGATTTTTGCAAATCATTTAAAATTTATGTTGCAAAATAAATGATTTGAATAAAATAAAAGAATGCTAATAGAAATTTGGGCGACCCAATTATATTTTATTTTAGCTGACAGCTGACAAGGTTGCCATCGTTTTTGCAGTTTGATGAACTAGTTCCAGTTGCTTTGCCAATCTGGGGCGTAGCTAGGGCTGCACAACGTCTGCGTGAACAAAATATATTTTACTAAGTTTGTAAAAATTATAAATAGTTGTTTATTGAAAGTACTCATTTTGCGTATAGCTAAATGTGATAAAAATTGTTTTGAGAAACAAGTTCTATTTTGAGACGTTAGGAAATGCATTTACTTTATTATGTTTTAAAAATTTTTTATACGAACGAGTTTTAAAAATGATAAGATAAGAGAGAAAAGTCTTTAAAGTTAGTTAAGGGTTAATCTGTGGCGACTTTTATTACGCACTAAATACAATATATCGCAAAACACCTAAAAAATGTGCCCTTAAATTCTTTAATTTTTATTTTTTAATGACTAATTGTAAATGAACATTTAAAAGTTGATTTAGTAAAAAAAGGAAATTTTATTGTCTTTTTTTTGTATTAAAACACTATCAGTACAGAATTTTAACTTATGTCAAAACATGGAAGACTTAAATATAGACCAATAAGGTTTTAGATAAACACAGTCTAGTAATATCTAATTAAGTACTTAAAATTGTAATTTATATCTTTTGTAAATTTATAAAACATGCATGCACAATTAAGAACAGAGCGACAATTTTTGTAAATTTCTAAGTACATTTTCAATATGCAACAGAGCAGTTGTTATTGTTGTTTTCTTGTTTTAGTTACATAAAAAATACAGGTTTTTCCTGTACAAATCTGCTATAATTATATCAGACTGCTATATATGGCTAATTTGTTTTATTTTTTAACCATCCTTTTGTCTAAGGATGTATTTTTCGCAGTTATTTTGCGGGCTTTCTCGGATATTTAACTTAAATTTGTCTTATATTCTAAAGTTGTGTATTTCAATATAATTCAATTTTGTTCGTTTGTCTTTGTTAAATCACTTTTTAAATCGTGGCGTTTGTTGATTCGACAGTTGAGATTTTTATTTTAGAGATGTTAAGTTGGAAAACGAAAATTTCTCAACTTGTGCAATGCGCGTTGGCGTTTTGAAATTAAAGTTAAAGTAGAGGTAGAGAAATATGTATACTTGTTAAATAATACATTAAATCATCTCAGAGATAAGGAGAAGCTCTGTCTGAAGACAAATGCTTTATCTAGAGATAAGCTATGTATTACATATATAGACTAAAGATCACGTTTAGATTTATACGCCTACGCTGTTAAGACTTCCCGACGAAAGATTCTCGGAGCGACTTGATAGACGTGGACGTTTAAGGATAACCCGCTGCCCGGTGGATGTGGTTTCGCTACCGATTTGCTGAAGGTTATTATTGCTGCCCGGTGTACGTTCCAGGGTGCGTTGTGAACGCCTTAGCGATGAGGACGATAGACGCCTCTGGCCATGATCATAGTCGTAGGTCGTTGGATGATTTTGTTGTTGACGCTGAAAATATACCAGTTCCGGATCAGCTTCAAGGTGAGAGGAATTTAAGTTAGTGTTGGTATTCTTCTCATCCAATGGCTGTTGTTGCTGCTGGTCAAGGGGATTCAGGGTGATGTGAATGTGACGCGTTCGCTGACGCTGCTTATTACCAGAAACTCCTCCACCGGCCAAGGGTAAGAAATCTTCACGCAACTCTGCTAATCGAGGCTTATTTTGAGAATTTCTTCCATCTCCACCGCTTCGATTCTTGCGGCGACACAGACAAAAACTGAAAACGATAAGCAGAAGCAGGAGTAAAGCTCCTCCTCCAATGGTGCCTGTTAGCAATGGATTTAGGCTATAGGTCTCATTATGATTCGGTGTCGTATTAACATTCCGATCGCCGCCCTTCTGTTGTATAGGTTGCTCCGTAGTCGTTAGCTTCGACCGCTGTGTTCGTCCCTGTTTGAGTGCACTGAACTCCGAGGCAGAATCAGCGCTAAACGATTGCAATTTGAATTCGTAAATGGTGCCAACTTCCAAACTGCTGATATGAAAGCTTCTTGCTTTTGCCCCCTCAATGGTGGCTTTCGAATACTCTCCCGCAAACGACGAAGGACGATAGTAGGCATAATAACCAGTAATCACGTGCTCATCCGCATCATCCGAAAGGCGCCAATGAAGCACCACAGCTGTCTCCGAATACTCATCAATCTTTACAAGTTCTGGCACCGGCATGGGCTCCGAAGCTGACCCACGTTGTAGAAAGAACTTGGCCGATGTATTGCTCTCTTTGTTATCATTATTAGAATAAACGGCCATAATGCGAAAACGATATGTCCGTTGAGGTTTTAGATTAGTCACCGAAGCAGTGAAATTCTTTCCAAGTGCTGAATTCCATTTGGGTTTGCCATATGGTATATTTTCATTGGTCGTCTGCCACATTTTACGTTTGCCCTCATTGATTAAACGATACTGAACTTTAAAGAATTGAATGGGCAATCCTTCATTACGCTGAACATGCCAGCGGAGCATTACTGATTCATCGGACAAACGGGTGACATTTGGAGCCGATGGTGGAACCATTATTTGTAACTTTTTCGGACGTTGTGGTCTACTCACAACCAAATCAGTCTCATTGACTAGCTTGGGATTAACCTGAAGCAATGTTCCAGCACTATGCTCACCCAAATGATTGCGAGCAAAACATTGCACATATCCGGCATGTTCTTTAAGGACCTTTTTTAATACTAGATATCGACCATTTGATAGCAATTGCGATTGATTCACTTCGTGACTTCTCTTGCCATTAAGTAGCCAGTAAATTGTGGGTTTGGGTTCTCCTTTAGCTTGACATTCCAATTGCAAACGATCACTTTCGTTAGTTAAGCTTCCAGCCCAGGGGGGATGGACAATCACAGGAGCCTGCTCCACTCTTACATTGATATATAGCTCCAGAGCTGGACGTATGCCATTATCCAGATAACAAATATAAATGCCAGCATCTTCTACTTGAACGGGATTTATTTCCAAGCCATACGATAATAATTTACTGCGACTATTCGGGACAGCGGCGGTAACATTGGGACTACTCCATACAGGTGTGGGGGGCGGTGAACCGACTCCAGGACACACTAAGAGAAGACGCTGACCTTCTTTAGTGGTAACTGATTGCCTAGTCGGTTGTCCAAACAGTAAATATGGTGATTTACTACCTTCTTGCTTGGTCACTTGCAATTCCATAAAACTGGGTATGGATAATCTTACTCCGGAGGCCGTATTGGTTGCCACGCAAGAATATTTGCCATTGGATTCACTTGTAATATTGTTTAAAACTAAGGTTCCATTGTGATTAAGAGGTTGGATTTCTTTCCCATTCTTATAAAATGACCAACTAGCTAGAGGATTGGCTTGCACCTGTTGTCCACATGGCCAAACAATTGAATTTCCTGGCTCCGCGCGCCAATTTAAATGAGATTCCTTTTTCGTGGCTAAACTAATCGAGGCCAGATCTAAGCGAGCTATGGTGGAGGTTACCACCAATGGGCCAAACCATCCCACACAGCGATATTCACCCAATGATTCTGGTCTCACGACAATGGCTAAACGGGATATAGCATATTCATGGCTGATGTTCACTTTTCCTGGCACAGAACTCAAGTAGACAAAACTGCTGGAGATGGTCGATGAGGAACTGGAGGTATTGCTATAGCTCCATTCGAAACGCTCCGGCGGCAAACTGGTCTCGCATTCAAAGACCACCTCATCATCAAGGGGCGCCACAATTGATTCAGACGAGCGAAGAATTCGCACGCCAGGCGAGGGCGAGGTGGAGGACAAAACCGGAATTGCTTCAAGCTTCGACGTCAGCAGCAGCAGAAACAGCAAGAGCATCATCAGCAGCAGCGGCGGCGACGACGACGTCGACATTGGGAGGCTGAGATGGCTCTAAGGTGTAAGATGTAGGTAATAATGTAATTTAAAATGAATTTCATCAATTATAATTTATCATATTTAACCTTCACCTTGTCTATAAATATTTCGTTTTTATCTTTCTCTTGTCAATTGCTATCCCTTTAAGACGCGCGTTGCGTTGCGTTTGCGCAGTTATGAAATTTTCACTCGAAAGATTCATTCATTTTGCACGCTTATAATGGAAATGCATTTTACCTTAATGACAAAAAAAGTCGTTAAAATTAATGTTCATTTTAATTAACCGACATATATATATACGACACTTGCACATGCAGCACCACTTAAACAATAACAAGCAGAGCAAATAAACAATAGTATTTTATCGCGGATGCTGGAACTGGTACTGTGTGACGCTGGGTGCCACTGAGTTCGGTACCTGCTTCTTGTGATCGGAACTGGTTCCTTTAAGGAACATGATCATGTGCGGGTGTCTACAGTAAAAACTGTCATTAAAGAATTAAGCGGGACAGAACTGTGAAAGTATGTTACATTTTCCAAATAGTTTCAGTCTAACTTTAAATTTGAATGATTTTAAGCAGAAACTATTTTAAATAATATGGTTCTACAATTAAACCAGAAGTAGATGTACTCATTCTAAATGGGGTCGGAAATGAAGTTTATATACTATGTATATACCCAATAAAATGCAATACTTAAGGAAAGTGAAGTACAAACCACAAGAATTAAGTTATACGAGATTTCTGTAATTATCAATTATATATTCTATTTTGAAATTGGACATTCTTATTTTAAAATCAGTTCTTATGCAGCAATACTTAAAGTAAACGGTTTATTATGTTGGCGGCTTTTGCACCTTGGCCAATTCAACTTTAAATTTTGAAATAGTTTCCCGAGCCAATTTTAGTTTGTCTTTTAAACTAACTATTTCGCCTTTGACCTTTTGTTTAACATTTACAATATTGTCCAGTGTTTTCCCCTTTTTTTCCTCAACTGAAATGAACAAATATATTACAATTCCGATAGGATATATGTACATATAGTCAAAGTTTAATTACAATCTGTATCATGGCTGGATACTCCATTGGCACTCTGTTCGGATAGCTGTAGATAATGCTGCATGACTTGGGTGGGCTCTTGGAACACAATTTCTTCATATGATTCCGATACTAGGCCTTTTTTGGTATCCATAGTGGTTGATGACGTGAGCTCGCCATCAACTACAGGCGATTGGAATAGTTTAAGGATGTGATAGCATGTCACCGGTCGCTCCGATTGATCATTAAAGTAGATTTTGATGACCACTTCAAATTCACCCCAGCCCGTCTCTGTGATCTCGTAGGGGGGCTTGACCACAATCCTATTGGGATTAGCGTAGCTCTCGTGAAGTTTAAAGTGCACCTTTTTTACATAAATTGACATGTCCTCGTTGAAATAGGGCTTCAAATATACTTTCCATTGATGTGTATGTCCATCTTCTTCCCGCTTCTTTCCAAACGAGCGAGCAATGTTGCCATAAACAATAGGCTTGACGATAGTCACTCCCTTGAGCCGACCACCAGAATCTGTTCCAAATTCAGCCATCCTTGGAAAGTAACTATTTGTTTACTAATTGTTGCAAATTATATCAAATTTAAGCAAGTATGTAGAAAATAACAAAAACATAAAGCCAATGCTGCCAGATACCAAGTTGCTATCGATAAGTCAGGGCTGCCCAATCGGACACGGAGTACATATGGCCACACTGAAGACAATCGATGTACGATTGCCCAACTCATGTGGTTGTTAATTTTGGAAATACTTAATTTCTTCTGATTTATAAATGGCAAAGATACTGCAGAAGTACACGAAATTCTCCTCCAAGGAGCTTGAACAGTATGCAGCCAATTCAGAGTCCTGTGTGCGTTGTATCAATACCGACATGCACCTCTCGATGGGTCCCTATGGAATGGCCAGTTTTAAAAGTGCTCTACACGAGCTCCTCGTCCGCACAAAGGTGGGCATTTACAATACAAATCTGCAAGGAATCGTGCTGGGCATCAAGAATATAAAGGTTTTGGGTCACACTGCCGCATTGCGGACTGATGATCCCACACTTCATTTGGTTATCAATGCGGATTTTTATGTGTTTCGCCCTGTGGCTGGTGCTGTTCTTAATGGTGTGGTTCGGCACATATCCAAGCATCAAGTTAGCGCCGTTATATACAGAGTTTTTAACACAACCATACGATTCACCAACAAGAAACAGACCCGAGAAGGCATAACAATGGATCAAGACATCAAGTTTCGAATAAAAGATTTTGATATTAGTAATGTTATGCCCTATATAGAGGGCGAATTGTTACTGGAAGACGAGCAACAGGTGAGCTTCTCCTTAACTTTATTTGAATATTTCTATGAAACTTATGTTTTTGAATTTCTAGAATAAATCCTTCAAGTTTGACAACACCCAAACCGAGGAGGACAACAAACTAAATGTGGAATTAGATGCTATTTTAGAATTAATAAAAACCGAACCCATCCCAGAATCACCCAAAAAAAAGCAAACAACAAAGCGGAAAAAGGATGAAACTGAAGGACCGAAATTAAAAAAAGTCAAACTAATAAAAGTGGAACCTGTTTAATATTGAAATCAAAATCTGGAATTTTTCAAATCTGTCTGCAGTACAAATCATATAAAATGTGAAGCATTTTATAAGACAAAGGCCAATGTTAGCACATTGGAACTGTTTCGTTGGCCAATTGTTTGAAATTTGAATTCTTATATATGTAGTTTTTTCCAAATGAGTAAAAACTATCTTGAAAAGATGGGAGCACTATATTTTTTCCTCAATATTATGTGAGATATTCACATCATAAATAGATGTCATAAAATCCTTATCAAACTTGAACATTTTTCTACTGTTTAAATATTCTGACCTCCATTTAATTAATGTACATACATTATAAGTAGTTTAAAACATTACATCTCAAATAAATACTTATTTGTAGAAGCAATATTGTCATGCCAGTATTTAGAAAAAAAAGTTCTTTGGTAAATAACTTATTAAAAAATTGGAAAATATTAAAAATACGATTTAGTAACCTATACGATCGGCGTAGAAATCTTATTTAGGTAATTAGTTTGACTTGCTTGATTAGTAGGAACAAAAATAAGCAGTCAAGGAATCTGAGACAAAATTTGGGATGCCATAAAGCACGGGGCTCCATTTATTTTAAATTAAATTTAGCCTGATCTGTGTGGACCCACACTATTTCGCTTTTTATCAGTTTTAATTATTAGTGAATTAGTCACAGTAATTAGCTCGGACTAGACCCGTGTCTAGACTTACCGTTGAATTGTTTTAAAGGGATTAGTTTTGGTATGTATGATATTTGATATTCATCAAATGTTTTTTTGTTTTTTTTTTTTATTACATATGTATTTCATACAAATAGAGTCAATATTTTACAATACATTAAATACAATATTGTTTATTATAGTACTTAGTTTTTTTTTATTCGTTTTATATTTGTTTGTTTTTTCAGTTTCTCTTTTTGTTTTTGGTTTTTATAAATAATTAAAAGCTTGTCACATATAAGTATATATTTATTTATTTTTGATTTCGCTAATTATTAAATAACAAGCAAATGCAATACGAGATCCTAAAATAAACTATACACACATATAACATATAATTATTTAGTTGTAGGGATTTTCTGGGTTTGTGGGGCAAGTGGAAAACCAACAAATAACAATTTTCTTGGGGTGAAGGGAAATGTAAGGAAAATCATGCTACATTGAATTTATACCACTACAAGGAACATTTACATAATGTACAAACATACATACATAATTATATAATGATTTTGTTTCCCCACTTTAACCTTTTGTGTTGTCTTAAAGGGCTGATGTGTGGAGATAAAATTAGGATGAAAATCCGGAAGAATACTAAATCAAAACGGAGCAGAGTGGGGGAGGGGAAGAAATAGATAGTTTAATACTATATTTAGGTATATACGAGTAGAGTTGGGAGGGTATATTAGGTTAGACAGAGATTTCCTGAATATGTACACGTTTTTTGCCTCCACTAGTCCCTGAACTTGGTACCGTGCCACCGCCAGAGGTGGTCTGACGAAGGATTCCAGTCTGTTGCTGCTGCTGTTGCTGCTGTTGGGCAGCTAGAAAGGATCTGGGTGGTGGCGGTGGTTCAGGTATATCATCATCTCGCATTATATCTGCTTCACTTGTTACCCCCGCCTTAACGGCCTCTTCAATGGCCTTGAAAGACATTTGATCCGAGGATTGAACGGCGTAATCAAATTGCTGTGGACTTGGAAACTGCATGCCAGGATCCAGTACAAATGATCCACGTTTACTGCTCAACCCCGATGTTGTTTCTATAACCGTGGGCAATGGATTATATGTCACCATTTCTATGGGCTTCGTTTTCAGCAAATCTAACGTACTCGTCGAGCACGGTCCCCAGTTATCCATCATAAGCGAGGTTTGTACTGCATTCGATGTTGATGCTGGCGGTAATTCCACTAATAGTTTCTCCTCTTTCATTTGCTTGGTCTTCTCATCATAGCAACTATATTCACCAAAGATAACGCCCACACCTCCCACGGCACCACTGCCGCCCGATTTGCTATCAACTACCGCACCACTTAACGTATAGGCATCACTTCCATCGCCGTTCAATTTAAGTACGCTGGAATTCTTGCTCGTTTCGCCATCTTGTAATTCTTCCTTTGTCTTGGCATCACGGGCACGTTTTTCCCTTTGATGATAGATTCCGGCAAAGATCAGAACATTTAGGATCAATAGAAAACAGCCAACTGCCACAGTGGCTATTAAGGCTGTGGTATAACTCTGAAACTGTTTGCCGCTCAAGCGACGCAGTAGCTCTAGATTGCCTATGATTCCGGTCGATGCAGTGGCCAAATCCTTTTGATTTTCCAAGCGTGTCGTCTGACCAGTGCGATTGTCTCTCGGCGCCTGAGTGGTGGTCAATTCGGAAACGGACATGGCACCATCAATGTTACACTCTGCAAAGGATATGTATGTTAAAAATTGTTGTTAAAAAGTTCGCATAATGGAAAAATTAAATACAGAAAGACCCTAAAAGTTAGTTAAGGAAAAAGGAAACGCTCCACCTAAGATTATGCAAACATTCGACACATAATAGAATGAAGATCATTCATAGATGAAAAGGTTTAAAAAATTAAGTTTGAATGGAGTTGGACCTCCCTAAATTTAATCAAATCTTTCCTATTAGTAGAGTAGACCTAAATTTTTACGCCTTTTGGTATGCTCTGCTTCTTTTTTTTTTTACTTCATTTAGGTATAATTCTCAACTAGTCATAGCATTAAAGATGTGTATAGAGCTTGGTGTAATCCAACCAATTTACAGACAACCTGTGGCTCATTTTTTTTTTATCTGTCCTGAATTTGTAACTTTACTATTTCCAGCCAGGCTAAGATTCTTAAAGAATATTAAAATATTGCTACCTGTAGTGGTCACTCCTGTAGGTACTGCATTCACAGCCTGTGTGGCATTTGGACTATGATTCTTGAATGGAGCTGGTGGCGGAGTTGTCGTCCTTGTGGTTTGGATGAGCAGAATATTATCATCATCCGCTGGTTTTATCTGCAGTTGAGGTCGAACGACTCCTACAAAAGAATTAAAAATTAACGAAAAGCTGAGATAATGGGAAAATCTTATGCAGAAGCACGAACCTTCATAGAGATCTCTATTATTCATATCGTCCTGAAACTGGTGATGTCGCATAGATTGGTCATTGATGTTGAAATGACGATGTAATTGTGGTATAAGATTCAGCCACATGGATAGCTTATGTCCTCTATAATGACTTTGTATATTGGCTTTGTTACCTAGAAATTTTTCCAAATGCATAAACATTATCAAACCGTTTCAGATAGAACGAAATATTTGATATTTGGCTTACCCAACTCTACATATAATTGATTGACCACATCGTATGCATCCCAGAAGGGCAATTCATCGCCATCATAGCTGCCTGTGTCGCCAACATTGCCCAGTCCCAATTGGGTGAAAACTCCAGCTCCTGCATCGTTACTCCTCAATCGCCTCCTAATGTAGGATCGTTTCTCGTGCATGGCATTGCTGCGACGTTGATTATATAGAACAGCCAGGCTCATAGCTTCACTTGCTCCGGACGCATGGACTGGGGATCGTTTCTTCAGCTGATGTGAAGTTGACACTGTAGCATCTCTGCTTAGTCCCGGTTGAGGTAATGGAGCATTTGCCGCAGATTGGTTGGGATTTCTACAAAATACAAATAAAATCAATCTATTAATTTACCGAATCGAATTATTCTCAACTCTCTTCCACATGCTTACCCAGTTTTGGCAAAATTGGATAGATAACGCAGCATAAGGCGACCTATTTGATGCTCTTGTGTTGTATAATTATGTGGAAATAGAGGTGAAACGGGTAGACCTAACCAGAATGGGACATCTTCACCGCGTACTGAGCCAGTTCTCTAATTGACGTTAAGAATGGAATTAAATGGTAAATCCATCAGTGTCTTTAATTTAACCCACCTGTGGATACTCCTCTTCGATCGTTTTATGCTTGAAATGCAAAAAATATGTTCGACCACCACGCAAACTATGCATATACCCTAACTTAATCAATGGGGAAGCTGTATGACCATCACTTAGAAACTGCAAAGTGGCATCACGGGAACTCAAAGGATTGCGTATGGCCTTCTCCCAGTCGGTGTACTCGTTCTATATGTAAGAGATTGGAGGTAATAAAGTTTAGTTTATATTTTTACCGTTTCAATTTTATTTCCCCACCTTTAAGACGGCAAATATCTCATTCAAATGATAATGGAAATTATTGCGCACAAAAGTGCGTAAAATGCGATCACGTCGCGTTTCATTAAAACCAAATTCCAAGTCTTGGGCACTCAAGTCCAGATAGGATTCCACAGATGTAAGGCAGAAGATGAGGTCACGTTTCGGAAAGTTTGCATATTCAATTCCTGAAGTACTGTAGGCCACAATGACAATTAGTTATTGGATAATCATCCATGTGGTGAAACAAATTGTTCCTTACTTACCTAACAATAGCTGAGCCCATGGGTAGAGTGGTGCTACCCATGGGATTGGCACCAGGCGATATGACAGTTCCATCCACGAATGGTGCAAAACCCACCAGGAAACTGAATTAAAAATTGTTAGGGATTAATAAATTAAGTAAGTTTAATATGTGAGACTAATAAAGGGCTAATATTGGAACAGGCAAGTTTATGTAGAATGAATAAAATGTAACAGGATTAGACAATTATAATATTTAGCTGATGAAATAAATCAATAAATCATTCTGGTCCATAAACACAATCTCTTCAGTTTCAGATCCTAAAATGGTTTTCAAAAATTTCCTAAGAAATTTCCAAACTATGAAAAAAAAACTGTTCTAGGCACATCTTGAATTGTCTTGATTTTGTTGACCTATTGAAACTATGTATGTATTATCGCCCATTTTCGAAGTATTTGAAGCATTATATTTTTCTTTTTATTTTAGCTAAAGCATAGTGTCTTTGAAGGAATTTAAAGGAAGAGGAAATTCCTAATGTTCAGTAAGAAAATTGTGATTTTTCATTTCACTTTTCGCAAATCGCCAAATCAAAGTTATACTTTACCTAGGACAAACAGAAATTTCTAAGTAGCCTAAACTTTTCTAGATACATTTTATTTTCGTTTAATTGATTTTTTTTTCCTTTTTTTGTGTTTTTGAGTTTTAAATAAAAAAAACAAAGCCATTTAAAATTCGAGGAGATATGATTGGTTGTCAGACATCTTAAATAGGCAGATGTTGTTTATAATAAAGGATATTTTCCTCAACAATTGAAGTATTCCTTTTTTAAGATAAAATAGAGAAGGGTTAAGTTAAAAAATTCATTGAATTACTTATTAAACACGATGAACCATATTAAATACTGCTTTAATGAAATTGTTTATTGTACATGCATTTCTGTTTATTTTAGACTTCTAAAACCAATCAATAATATTAAAAACATTTTGCACTAACTTGCATTATATAGGTAATGACTTTAAATAATGAGTTAGGATTACTTTAAGCTATTAATAAGGATGTTATTAAACAAAAGCCCTGTGGAATGTATTTATCTCTTCATTCATTTGGTGACCATCCTCACAACCCCCTCGTAGAGACAAACTCTCCCACAAACAGATTACACCTGAGTAACTGCACAATTAGGAATGCACAACAGATTCATCAAATTACCAAAGGTAATTAGTGCATCAAGGTTTTTGGGACAGATGACATAGGTAAGTAGTTGTCTGTAAGTGAACCCGAAACGGAATCCAGTTGCCATTTTGGCTTATAGCCAGCAGCAACATACTTACATACATATGTTCGTATATTTGGACTAATCGACAATTGCTTTATTTCCAACAAAAATGTCTAGAAGCAATTGGTGAAATTCTATTGTGCAACTTAATGGAACGGGGGACTACATGGCACATGCCTTCGCACGAATGGCTTCCTATAAGTATATGTTTAAGTCACGTAGCAAGTTGAGGAAAGCAACGCCTATGTAGCAACTAGTAAAGGCTTTTAAGATAAGCTAAAGTCACGTTGCAAGTTAAAGAAAGTACAAAAAATATTATCTTCCACCTTTCACTACCATCTGATGCTTGTTTTTATCTTTAAAGAGTTTTTCTTTTTGTTTTTGTCTTACCGTGGGTGATCAATTTTAACTGCCAGCAATTCGGCAACACTTTTTGTACGTAAACAGGGAGCTAGATCATCATAGAGCATATCGCCATGACAACCAGTCTGTTCGGCTACACGACGTTTCACAAACAAGGGATTCTTCTGTATGGCCCAAGGAGACAATGCCGAACCACTGATCAATACCGTGCGTTGTATAAGATCTATGAGGAATGAAAATTCATTGAATAATTTCCATTCATAATTATTTCTCTTTGGTACTTACCACTTGCCACTGGTGAGACAACTAATATATTGGCTAGCACAGCTCCCGTGCCATAACCCAATAATGTGATACTCTGGGGATCACCACCGAATGCTGGTAAATTCTCCTTGAGCCAATGTAAACCGGCAACCAGATCCATTAAACCAAAATTACCCTGGGCGCTCTCTTTGCCTCCAGTTTTGAGGAAGCCAAAGATACCCAAGCGAAAATTGATTGTCACCACAATGACATTACCATGGGCGGCCAGTTCAGAGCCGTCGTAGGGATTACCCGAATTCCAGTCATACGATTCGCCGTGTATAAACACCACAGTCGATAGCTTTGGAGAACTATCTTCAGTGGAATCCTCAGCTGTTGTAGAATCGGTCTCCTGATTGGGTCTTTCGCTTGTGTAACCTATTGATTTTCCAAAAATATTTTTAAGATTTGCAAGCAAAGGTGGATCTCGAGATGTAAATTTGGGCGAAATTCACCCCCTAAAGTATGCCATAGACTGTGAAAAACATAGTATTCTCGTCTATAAATTTTGGCTATATACTGTGCTTTACTTTTTGGACATATTTCTCCGATTTGATATTCCAAGATCCACTACTTATCTAAAGAATACATTTTAGGAGGTTTCATAGTCATCAGAGATAGCAAGTCCGCAGCGCTTGCAGTATTTTCTAGTAACAACTGCAATGCACTACGGAATTGATAACTACAATGCCTGGAATTTAGATTAAAGCTCTTGCTAGTTTATAGTTTTCAACTTACGTCTGAGGCGTTGCGTCTCATAGGGCACATAGATATTAAGATATAAACAGTCTTCCGATTGGTTCTTAAGCAGCGGCAATAATCGTCGCAGCTGGGCAAGTCGTGAACGGGGTAATTCCAATAGAGCCTCTGGCCCATTTGGCGGTATGGGCACATTTTGCGGACAGACGGGTGAGAATCGATCCGCATTACGTACTGTTTTCCACGTTGATGGTGTTATTGGTGGCATAAATCTGCAAAGAGAGCCAACACAATTGTAGTAAATATATATATAGCTTAATGTGGGTGTGAGTGTAAGTGTGTGTGTGTGAATTTTGATGGAAAGGATTCGCCAGGCATAGAAACTAAGTACTGGCTATCAATCAAAAATTGGAAACAGCTTTTGATTAATTGTTCATTTTTATTGTTTCGCATTGAAATCCATCGATCAAAATGAAAGACATGAAAGCGGAAAATTTATATCTCCTATGTGTGTGTGTATGTGTGTGTGTGTTGACGATTTTCTATGTTGATTTTATGACACGATAATTGACGCGAAACGTTTTTATTGTTTTATCCCTCCGCTTGCACATCCATGATGGCCCATCAGAAGCTAAGGCTAACGCTTATTCCTTGCCAACACAACAACAATGAACCGCATAAACAAAAAGCTCACATTTTTCGAACGAGCATAATTTTTCAGTTCTACGTGACTGTGGGTACCCGCACTCAAAACACTTAAATACACTCTCCCATCTACACACACACGCACACAAACACACCCACACAGACCTAGTTTTGAAAGTTTTTCGCTTTGCCTGTACATACAAAGGATGAAATTAATAGTTTTTCGTGTGCAAGAAAAGTTTGAATTTAATAATTTATAAAAGAATATAACAACATTTTTGGTTGCCTTTATTGTTTTTTGTTTTTGAATCGAGCAACTTAACGAGCGAACCAAACTAAATGTTTTATTTTAAAATCAATTAAAGCATAGTATACTTTTTGGCATCATATTCAAACAATTGCAATTTTTTCCACAAACATTTTCCAACATTTTCGTTATTGCTTAATTGATCTAACAAGATACTAATTGTAATAAAATATACCAAATTTTTTGTTCATACTGTGCAAACATAAAAGTTTTAAATCTAGAATATTTGTAAAAAACTGCTAATTCGAGGTGGATGTTGATATTTTTTAGTATTTGATTTTCAACATTAAGATCGCCTATATAAACACTAATTTCCAGTTAAAGTTATAATGAATAAACGCTCATATAAATTTAACTCTACTAAAATGTATTTATGTAGATTGCTATTCCAAATCACAATTAATTATATATTATTTTTGGCCCCATATTAGATTTCGCTTTCTAGACTTCAGTGCCTTAGACAGACAGATGAAAGGACATGTCCTATATACAGGTCTTCTTGAATTTGGGCTAGCAAGTTATAAACTTGTGTATATTTATGTATATTTTTAGTCTGAGTTTGATTGTTTTTTTTTGGACCTGATAAAGAGGTAGTCATATCCTAAGATGTATGGTTCTTATTCTTCTAAGCGCAAAGCTGGCTAAAATTATTTGATATCTCTACTTTCTTACTATTTATTCAGCTTTGATGTTATTTTATATCTATTTAATTGTTACTAATTGTTAAGAAAGTATGAAAGAAAGTAGAAAAATTTCAAATTAGAAATTTTCCGCATGCTTTTCCATGTTATATGCTTTTGGAATAATTTAATATTTATGCATTAATTCCAAATCTGGTAATTTACTGTGAATAATTATTTGAGTTAAATAAACTTAGTCAGAGCTCGTTTTACACACATTGATTGCTAACCTTTTAATTGAATAACAAAATTTCATGAATGTAAATTGAATTAATTAGTCAACTTTTGAAATTAAAATGAATAAATTGTTAAAATGATTTAAATATACAAATGTGTTAAATCCAAATTCACAAGTTATTGCGATTTGCAGTCATCATTCCTTTGACTGAAATTTGATTCCTTTTTGGTTAAATAATTTATATGTTTTATATTAATGAATAGCCATTATATAAAGGTGTATAAAAATAATTAATGAAGCGTAACAAAATACTTTAACAAAAGCATAAAAAATACCTAGAGATATTCCAATTGAATCAAAATGTCAAACTAAAATGGTAAAATTCGTGACTAAATCCTTTAAAGCCTTGCAATATGCGAATATTTTCTATTTATAATTGACTAGAAATGGAAAAATTTTGTCAGGACATTCATAGACAAAAATATATATGAATATACATATACACACATGAATATATAATACATTTATACATATGTATGTTTTGTACATACATTTATACATATATTGAAATATGTCAAATGTTTTAATGCTAAATAAATATATGGTGACCGTTATATGTATACATAGTTAGTTTTATCAACTAAAATAGATTTTAAATCTGAAACCACAGCACGGGCCCAAAAGAAATTCACGTTCTCTGGTGATTCTGGTTTTGCTTTAGTTGTCAATTTTTGTGAATTTTTGATTAGGAACTTTGGCGACACATGCGCTTGGCCGCAATGATTAATTAGCTTTTTCATGTCGGTGAACCGTATAAAAAATTCGTCAAATATCATTCACATTCACATGACCACATTGGAGGATAGCCAGGGCCACATTATGCTTAGACTGGGCCAAAGGGGCCCTACAAAATTAGGGCCAATAAGACGTATTCTTGACCGTTTGCAGAAGTAGATGGTTTAAATAGAATATTTACTCACAAAAGTATGCAATAAGCAGGCAAAAAATTACTTTCCTATAAACTGATTTCATGATATTCGAAAAGTTAATGCTGCATAGTTTAGATCACAAAATGATTAATATCTTGAATATATTTATCATTATGTTATTTGGTAAAAACCAGTTTTACGATATTAAATTTCAGGAAATATTTTGGATTTGCTGAATATTTTAGACACAGACAATAAGAGAATATTTGATATAGTTGCTTATTCGAAAATTAAAATGATTTCTGTTTTGCCTTAATTAATTTTTAAACTTTTCGTAAAAGGCATTTATTTTATTTTCAGACTTGATTTTTAGTTGTGTTTCAATGCGCTCCTGTTAGCAAGTCATGACCACTTCCAAGCTTTCCAACTCATTGGCATTTGATTAAGTCTTGTGGCAACGTTTTCGGCATCTGTTGCTGCATGATAATGAACCGCATTCATAAACAACTTCATTGACTTTTTCGAGATGGTATACACATAGGTTTGTCATGGAATGGGCTGGTCTGTGTAGGATCGGGTGGGGGCTGGGTCTGTCATATGGTGGGCATATACATTTTGCCACAGGAAGTAATTAAAGAACAATTTTCGTTCTTCGAAAAGTGTGGCCAAAAGTGTAAACGGGAATGGAAGAGTGGGTTAGGTTGAAGTACATCTCATCCAATCACATCATCAAACACACTTGTTGTTCATGCGTGTCACATAAAACTTCACTTCTTCGTCTCGTATTGGAGGAAGAAAATTTTCTATATACTCAAGTACCTACCCTTCTGCTCCTGCAGGCACTTTTGCCTGGTAAAGGACGAAACTTTTGTAATATTCCGCAAACTTGGGTTTTTCGGGGGAAGCCAACTCCTTTGCCATTTAATGGCATCAAATGCTTAAATGGCTTATCGAACTTTTGTGTGAGGCTCAAATGCAGAATGTGAGGTGACTGAGCGGCCTGTGTAAGGTAAGGTGTAAAGTGGAAGCAACTCTCACCTTGCCATTGTGCAAGTTAGGAAGGTGCAAATTTAATTGAGGTAAGAGAGAAGACGAAGGGTGGGGGCCATGGTAAAAGGTTGCTGAATATTTTATTTGAAAAGTGAGCGTGAACTGTTGGCACTAATTGTGTAATTTAGTTAGAATAACATGAAAAGCATTGGTTAACGGTACAAACTCTCATTTGGCTAATTGAAACCATTTGTGGGAAAATATTGCAAAATTTTCACAAAATTATTTGCTTGATTATTCCCACTCTTTGAGATCACCAAAAGGTCAAATAAATCCTACGTTATGACGTTTTTTGTAAAATATGGCATATATTTGGCCGATCTATTTCCTATCTCTCTACTTGAAACTTGACAAATATAAAGAGTTTATATCTAACTAATTACATATGTTCGACTTTTAGAATTCTATGAGAGAGTTCAGAATGTTAAGTTTTTATTTTGCTAGCTTAAATTATTTAATACATATGAAATAAAGTTATTGGTCAATTCATAGATTCAAGAGGAATATTAGGTATACTATAAAGAGACAAGAGATATTTTGGCTTAATCTTCATAATATAATAAAAAAAAAAAAATCCAGTTACTCTTAACAAAAAATGTGAAAATGTTTACAAAATTAATTGTTCAGGAAAATTTTGTTTAAATACAATTTAAATTTACGGTTTTACTATTATTTCTTGGCATCATTTTTTTTTCAAGAATTTTTGTGAAAAATAATTTAAATAATCTTTAAAGTTGATTTATATTTAAGATTCCTTTCATTTTAATTATTTAATTAATTTAATTATTAATTATCTTTACAAATCTGCATAAGATTTTCGGGGGATGTCCTGTCCAAAAATTAAGATTTTCGGCTTGAAAGTTTTCATAATTATCGATGGGGCATTTTGTGAGTTTAAATTGTCACTAGTTAGGCGTAAAAACAAACAAAAAAGGAAAACATAATTAAAAATATCAACATTTTCCTCCTGGATCTGACTTGATCTGAATTTTATGAAATTATAGTTTCATTTTTAAATTTTAAATTTGGTAAAAAATTAGCCTAATATATTAATATTTAATTTGAATATTTAAAAAAAAACTAACTAACTAAATGTACACTTAGTGGTATAATTTAATTTTTTAAAATTTTACTTAGTTGTCAAATTGATGAAATTAAAATTTAAATTGCAAATCAACTCTCACAATGTAGTCTTTAAACAAACAAATTTACTTGACAATCAATTCTAATGTCGTTCTAATATCAGCCATAATCATTACAAGCGAAGGTATGTATGTATTTGTTTGTTCACTTTATATACATATTTATGCAGATATTTACATAGTTTTTTTTTTTGCTTTGTAAAATTCATTTCTATTGCAAATATATATTTTTAATTAAAAATCACTTATTTATAGGCACGGAGTATCAATAACAATTTCATTTGGCACAAAAATCAAAACAGAAAAATTATTTTGCAAATATCTAGTATATGGTTTTTATATGTAATTCATGTTGATTTTAGTTGGACAAAATGGAACAAAAACTAAAAGTTGGAGCAAACTTTTACTGTCTCTCTGGTGGAGTTCATTTAAATTTTAAATTCTCGCAAAGTTGGCTGATAATTTTTGCTTTTCTTTGTGTTTAACAACAGAAAATTTCACATTTTTCGTTTTTTTTTTTTATTTCTCTTTCGGATGCTGCATATTTAATAAGTTAGGATCCCAAATTGTCGCAAACTTTGGGTAATTGTTAATTGTAAAATAAGTTGTGGATTAATTCCAAGTAGCACTTTGGCTTCATTACAAAATCTACTGCTGCTGCTGATGATGCTGATGTTGCGGCTGCTGCTGGGAACCTTAAATCCTAAAAATAATGTCCAGAGAGGCGTACATACTTCCGCATGAGCTGGATAAGAGCAACAGCAAGATGGCACAGGAAGCAATGGGGACCGCACACACACACACACATACACCCGCATACACTCACACACACTCACATATTTCATAAGAATAATTATTAAAATTGTTTTGCATAAAGTTGGTGGAGAAAACTTTTGCCCTGCCAAACGCAGAGTCACCCAAAAGATAGAGAGTGGAAACGAAAGAGAGAGAGAGAGGTAACTCCCAAGATAGATGATGGCGCCAATGAGGTGACCCCGTCGTCATACCACCACATACACACACACACACACACACACACCGTGGTTTATATATATATACTCGTAATCTTTGTCACCAAGCACTCACCTGAGACTGCCCACCGGCGGCGAGGCGTATGGTATACCCAGAAATGCTTCCACCAATGGAGATGGCGTAGAGCGCACTACTATTCCCCGTAGTAGGCCGTATTTGGTTTTCACCGTGTTACTTCCACCCTGCAGGCACTGGCAACAATCCGGCCAGTGTGAGGATAGCAACAGCAAGAGCATTATCATCGAGCTAGGCGTCAGCTGGTGTCGCCAACAGGATTGTGGATGCGTGTATAGTTGATGTCGTCGCTTTGCTGATTGCCATTGATTGTGTTTGTCGTTCTCCTCTTTCTCTTCCTCCTCCTCCTCGTCCTCCTCCACATCCTCATTTTCATCCTCGTCTTCGTATTCTTTATCGTCGTTGTTGTCGTTGATGTTAGTTTTTCTTTTGTGTGTTGAAGAAGAAATCTCTAGAAATCTTTTTAATGTTATCAGTCTTATAATGCAAATTCCCATCATCATAGTGCGGGCATCCGTTTCCGTATCCGCTATCACCTCCATTTCCATTTCCACATTCACATTCACATTCCCATCCGTATCCGCATCCGCATCCGCATCCGTTTCATCTGTTTCCGCTTCCGTTGTTGCCATTTGCTGCTGCACAATTGCTGCACAAATGTTTCTAATGTAGCACATCAAGGAACCAAAGAGAAAATATATAGAGTAAATGTGTCGTTTTGTTTTTAGTTTTCGATTTGATTTTGGATTTAGATTTGTCATCATTATCAATTGGCTTCTATGCTCCTTTTCCGCTTGCCCAGTGCTGTGATTTTTCTGCATCTGTTTCTGTTTCTGTTCCTGGCTCTGGTTTGCTCCTTCATTTTTACAGCTGTAGTGCTCTGGTTTAACTTGTGGGGCACGTCTAGCACTGGCATGGTCATACCCTGATGCTTTGATTTCAAATATTATACACTGGACGTGGTCTCTATAATAAATGCACCTTCACGCCTTATCCTTGGTCTGCTGCTTGGACTGCTGCTGATGTGAAAATATCTGCAAAATGTGCAAGAAAAAATGAAATTGCGAATTAACTTTTAGTTGGCCAAAATGAAGTTACAATCTTTAGTGAATACAGTGAGAGAAAAAGTTCAAGCTCATTTTCAGTTCCACTGGAATTCGGGAATTAATCACGTCCGTAAAGTGCGTATGAAAATCAAATGTTTTGAAAATGCCGAAAATGCAAATGACTCTTCGAAAATAGTTTTTCTTTGATCAATAATAATTTTAAAAATATTTCCAATGCTACAATAACTTCATTAACTAAATAATTATCAAATATGCATCTATTTTTCCCTTTTAATTTTTCAAAATTTTAATTCTATGATATACAAAATAAATTTCTAATCTTATTAAATTTAAAATTTGCAAAAGTGTAGAAATTCTAAACCAGAATACCTTGAAGATTATAAAAGATTTCACCTTTCACGTCACACACCGCATACGCACACACACACACCACACACACACACACACACGCACACATAGATAAACGTTCACGTACTTGCACTCACACAGACGCAGTCCACCTTTCCGCTGGCAAGTCCTGGTCTTAACTGTGCAACGCATCAGAGCGTGGCATCCTTAAATAGCTTTTGGTCAATGCATCCGGGCGCCGGTTTGTTTCGTTCATGTACCCGTAAATGTGAACCTAACTTGGCAACGACCCATTCAACCACCGCTCCCACCCACTTTGTACTACCTGTGTGTTTTTTGCTGGTCCAGGTGCAAAACTGTTGCCTGTCTGCCTGATTTCTTTTTTCCCATTTCTAGTAATTTTTTCTATCTTTTCTTTTTGCCCTGCCTTTTATGCGAAATAAGGTGATGCTGAGAGGAAGAAAATGAGCAGAGCAGAGTGCTAAGCAGAGAGGTTTGAATCAGTTTGAACTAACTAGTGCAAAGAACTTCATTAACTATTCATTTATGTGCTTAGCTGATAATAAGAGCTGCCCTATTCTGATGTCTTAAATGTTTTGTAAAAAACAAGAAACGATGCGGCTCAGATTTTTCGTTGCTACGGAAGAAGTTTAGAGTCAAAGTGAAGTAAATATAATTAAGGCTGATAATAATAAGACAACTTTTTAAAGCGTATTTTAAATTGCTGTAGAAAATAAATTATTTCCAGACCATACTCCGCCTCTCAATTTACTTATTTTAGCTTTTAAAATGTCAATTGTTTGTTTCAGTTTGTTTGTACAACACTTCGTATGAGCGATTTTTTTTCTTCTTCAACATATAATGCATTTCTTAGCTTTTATTAATTAGTTCATTTCAATTTAAAGAGACTTTAAGACTTTATACTAAAATGTATATTTCCTATGTATATAGAAAAAGGATTAAGATTAGTGCCAATTGAAACCAATTTAAGCAAATTACTTTTTCTTGGCTTAATCTAGGAAATTTGTGATTGTGTTAGGGACAAACCGGCCGTGGTCTGCACACAACAGCAAAAAAAAATCGAATTATTTGTTTTCATATTTGGGCAATTTTAAATTTTAGTCAGAAGCCACCAAAAGATAGACAAAGAGCAAACATTTTTTTTTTAAATGTCAAAACATTTTTTAACATGTAACTCGAAAAGCGCATCCAATGACAGGTGGGTAGAAAGAGAATGATGCCCACTCCCCGGCAGGGAGTTCCCGAGGGGCATATATGAAAAAATATCAGAATGTATTGTAACATTAATAAAATGTTTTGACAAAAGAGAAACTAATTTTTCTTTTTAAATTTATATTGCAATTTCAGAAACTAACCCGAACTTATTTTCTATTTCCCTGTCGGCGTGTTCTCATTCCAGCATTAGGGACAAGTTAGTCAGACTCTAATAACGGGTTTGTTTGTGTTTAATTTATTAAGCTGCCAAAATTGTTTCATTGTGTTATAGTGTCTCTATTCACAAAATGTTAGTGTATTAATTAGTTAACTTAACAAATAAAGTCTAATATAATTTGCTCGCTATTTGTCTCGGTTCTACTGACCCAACAGGTGTTCCATATTAATAGATGAAGTTAGAAAGATTATTTAAAGTGACTTTCACTCTTACTACATGTGATAAGAGCAACTCCCAGTGATCGTCCTTGTGTTGTCAATTTTGAAAATATAACTAACTATATAAATAAAAAGGATTTTAGTATAGAAAGAGAGGACTTTTAGTCCATCATAGGGTAACAGGGATTTTGATAAATTTAATTGAATATAATTCATAATCGATCTAAATCATAAGAATAGCTTATCTCCCTAAATAACTTTTCCAAACTTAATAGTTTTTTAATGACTGATCTTGGTGTTGAAAAATTGAACGTTGTCAAGGACTTTAATTTTCATCTTTTGCATAACCATTTCAAAAATGAAAATGCAATTTTCGCCCAGTTTAAATAGATTCAATTTTAATAGACTGATGACCCATTGGAATTTAGCTTTGATACCTTTTTGTTTTTGTAACCCTTTGACAATTTGCGTAACCCAAATTACCATATCATTTCCATCACATTACAATGCTAATCCAGCGAAATTAAAATGCTTTTGTTAACGCATATGATGAGATTTTTCCCAGTCATGTGTGCGTGCGTGTGTGTGTGTGTGCGGGAGGGTTTTGGGCCCAAAGTGTAAATCTGTCAACCTTTTAGGTGTTAATTTAATGCACTGCCCACTTCAGTTCTACCCTGCCCTACCCTTAAATGTTGTGTGCTATATTGTCCTGGTTTGTAATTTGCCATTTAAAACAACAACAACAACAACAAAAAGAGAAAGAAAACCGAAAAGCAAAACAAAACCGGGAAGACATAACAAATGATATGAACTGCTCTAAGCTCTTGTGGGGCTCATTAACAATTGTTGTACCAGCATTTTGTTTCCTGCTTGCTGCTTTTTGGCCACATTACATTACCAAGAGTGGATGGCCTGCTTTGGAGTGAGTGGTGATATATATCTTTTGCTCTAAGCAGAGAGTTGTTTAAATCGCATGTATATACCATACTTTGTATAAGTACATACATATATATGTATGTAGCATGTCTAAAGCTAAACAATTGACAGAAATAAAACAATGTCGAGACGAGACGAGAGACGTTGAAGCTAAAATAAACATACAATTTCACTAAATTGCAGCCATAAAACTAAAGTTTAACTATGGACCAGGGAGAGCTCTGACATTTTTCTATAGTAAACAGAGGAATCAGGGCAACTTTTTTGGGGTTTTCCATGTGTGTGTGTGTGTGTGGTGTGTGTATCTGTGTGCGTGTTGACAACCAAAATGTCGGCACGTTTTTAACGGGAATTCTCCATTTTTTTTTTCGCCTTCTTGTGCCATCTCTTTTATTCTACTTTACGTTGCAAATACTGTGAGTCATGTGCATGGAGAAAATTCTAAAATATTTTGAAATAAATTTCAACTTTTAAATTAACTAAAAGCTTAAAAGGACATTCTTCAGAGAATAAGGAAATAAGAATTACTCACACACATATAAAGAGCTAGATATATATTTTTGGTTTAACTATTTGATAGAAAAATTGAAGTAGACATCGTTGAAGAACTGCATGTTTCCGGTATGATAAATATTTACATTTTTCCTTGGCAAATGTCTTTCAAAGCTATGCGTTTTGCAGTACACCCCCAATCCCCCCTCTGTTTCCTTTTTTCCTATGAAAAATCTGTAAAGACCGATAAAATTGCATATTTTTGCATGAAAGGCATTCAGCCTGAGGGGATAGGAAGTTGTCTACGACTACAAGAGACGAAGACCCGCAGACATTTATCCCATACACCCAAACCCATGTCATCTAATTCCATTTCCATACGTTCATTCACACACTCACACACACACACACACATTCAGAGCAGATGAAATGGAAATGGGAAGTGCAAGGGACACACTCACACACACACACACACATATATACATATGGTAGGATGGCAGAAGACTGATGCAGAAACTGCCTGAATATGGTTGGAAATCATAGCAAAAGCAAACAGGAAATGTTGCGTTCTTGGCGCTCAGTGCAATTCGCCAACTTCAACTTGATGCCAAGAAGGAAAAAAAATATGAGGAAAAAATATTAAAATAGAAAAAGAAGAAGAAGAAGGTGTAACCATAGAAGCAAATCACACACAAAAGGAAATACATAAGAAAACAAGAAAACGAAATAAATGTCATCAAAGAAGTCGACTTAAGGATATCCAGTAAATCGAAAATATTCCATTAATAATTCACAAAAAAAGGAAAAAAATTATAAGCTTAGCATTGTGGGTGAATTTAATGAGTACAAAGATTGAATGCTTTAAGAAACGCGAATTAAAGTCCAGTCATTAATAATATAAATAAAAATCATATTCAAGACTAGTTACAATTTTTAATTAAGGGAATGATTCACGACCTTTCGGAACATTTTTGGTTCTAAAACTAATACATTTTAGCCTTCAAAGTAATTCAAAAAATTTGTTTTTTTATCAAACGCCTTTTGGTTGTACCTTAATGACATCGTTTACGTTTTTTTTTAAAACAGCATTAGCGCCTTGATTGCATAAACCAGTAAAAATAATCAAAACAAATGGCAATAATAGATCAAAAACTAAGATGTTGTTTTTGAAAATTCCATGACAATTTTGTCGGTTTTTTTTTATTTATTTATAAACCGACAATTTCACAACTTTTGAAATAATTCATTATTAAGAAAATGTGCTAACCTATTTTTTTTTAACTATCAAACAGTTTTTATAACATGCATACAAAGTGTGAGACGGTATATTAAACTCGATAAAGTTTATATATTTGGCAAAAGAAAGCTTTTCCTTCCCCGCAATGTATTTATATTCCTGATCAGAATCATCAATCGAATCAATCAAGACAAGTCCGTCCGTATCAACACCAAGATCTCGAAGACTATAAGAGCTAGAGCCACCAAATTTAGTATGTAGTCTCGTGTAATATGTACAGTCATGGAGTTTGTTTCAAATTTTTGCCATGCCCTCTTCAGCCCCCAAAAATTAAATAAAACCGATTTTCTCCAATACTATACTAACTAGAGACACCAAATTTGGTATGTGTACTGGATTAGTATGTGTGCAGATTTTGTTTGTTTAAAGATTTAGCCACGCCCACTTCCGGCCCCGCAAAATAAATAAAACAGATTTTCTCGAAAACCAAAAAAGTAAAAGTCACCAAATTTGGTACCTCGATTTGTTTCTAATTCGCTAATAATACCTCATTCGACTTGAAATTTAATTCACTATCGTTCGTTTATGTTTATGTTTAGTTTTACTGTAGAATGAATTAGTGGCGAAAAATTATGCCAAAATACACAGACATTTGAGTTTTTCAATTGGCTACACTTTGGACCCTGAAGCTAAATTGAAAATTTGTGGCAAACAGTTTAGTTTTAAAAGATCTAAAACCTTTTCTTCAAGTCGGAAGGTTAACGATCAATTTAAAAAATTTTTTAAGCTAGAGTTATTAAATTTGATATGTAGATTAATGTAGTAGGTATGTACATACGTAAAAACAAGTTTTTTCTATAGTTTTTACCACACCTCTTTTTTCCTTTTTTTAAAATCTATTTCAAGATTTAAAACATACACACATACATTTTCTATGTATGTACCTAAGCTGGTTTTTGGAGTATGATAAATTTAATATTTTGTACGATGTACAAGTAGGTTTTAAAAATAATGTTGAATTTAATTTCTAAAATTATTTATATTCTTGTATAATATGATTTTAAATCAAAACTCTATTAAGCGAATGCTCTATGGAAAAAAAGAAACTTAACTTAGAACAACTGAAAAAAGGTTTTTTTTAGGCCACCCATTTAACACATCGAAAGGTCACATAAAATAAAGCTAAATATATATATGTATTGCAAATCCCTTTCAATATAAGGAAATAACTTCAAGTTAAATTCATGTCTCTAGTAAACTCTGTTGGCCATTTTACAGGGTAGTTGTGAAATCGTGAAATGGGCTAAAGAAAACTGCAACACAATCTCAGGTCTTATGCGTTTTTTTTCCTGCCATTTCCGCCTCAACTTGGGGGAACTTTTTGCATTAAACTCGAAATCAAAGTTGCAAAAGCATTAAAATTGTTGCATTTTACAATTTGCAATTGCAAAAAGAACGCCAAAGTGTATGAGGGCAAGAGGGAGATAAAGGGTGGCAGAGGGGTAGGAACAAAGTAGGACAGAGATGTGAGTTTGTTGGGTGAAAAAAGAATGAAGGAGATAAGGAGCGTTGGTATGGCAAAAATGAAAATACCGAGACAAGGATGTTGATGGCAATTGTTGTCATTGGCTGCGGATTTTCACATTGAATTCTTTTGATAACAGTTTTCCCTTTCTTCTGTTCGCTTTACATTCATTTTGCTTCTTTTGATTTCATTTTTTTTTTTTTAATAAGTTTGCGATGAATTTCAGGATATGTATGTACATGAAATTGCTGTGTAATTCATTTGAGGTCAACAATGGAACGAGAGATGTGGCAATAAAAATAACGAAATAAGAACAAATTGCTTGCATATGAATGCAGGCATGCATTACATACATACATAGACAGATATATATGTACATAAAACAAGGACTTATATATAAGTAAGAATAGGACTAAGAGCTGTCCCTTTTGCTTTTGTTAATATTAAAACATAGTTCAAGGAAGAGCAAAATGCAATGCAATATATTTGGTTTACTGAAGCATTCAATTGATTTTTCTTTTCTCCAAAAAATTCAACAAAAAGAAAGGAACTTGCTGCAGAATTTTTGCCAACGGCAAAGGAACAGGGCCCGTATTTATTTATTGAATAACAAGCAAGTAGGAAGTTTCTTTATTTCATCTTCGACTATTTTAGTAAAGGGAAAACAAAGGAAACAGCAGGAAAACATGGCAAATAAATTCAATAACATAGAAAACACATGAGAATTTAATCACTTTTATATTTGAAATAAACTTTATTAGATAACAGCTGGATTCCCAGTTCTTTGCAAAATAAATTGACAGGCTTAAATTTCATTGGAAAACCTTTTTCCCCTTTTCATAAGATCTTCATTTGCCAACAATCCTTTTCCCACTCTATTTATCGTAAAAGATTTGCTATAGTACTTAACTTAAGGCAAATGTTATCAAATTAGATAGATTTATATTAAAATTTCTCGGTAGAGCTAATAATGAGTGAGATAGATAGAATGAGTGTCAAGGACTCGACATTGAAGTAGTTTACATTGAAAAGGTCTTAAGATTTCTTTCATTTAATAAACAATTTAAATTTTAAATTATATTATCTTTGATTAAAACTATAAACATTTTGAATTTAGTTTGAAAGTAAACTTTTATTTTAAAATTAATTGCTAGATTCATGTGTTTGTTCTCCAAGGGATAGTCTTTAAAGCTCTGTCATTATTTCGTCTCAATTCTAGCATTGTCTTCTAAAGTCCTGAAGCTTTTAAATGCCATTTTCATGACGTCTTTCTGTCATGTCAAATAAAAAGGAAAACCTCTTATAATTATAATTCTGGATTAAATACCAAGTTAAATTTAAGTCTTGATTGGCTTAAACCAGGTGTGTTTTCAGTTAGTTTCGTATGGTTTTAATAAACCGTTGAAACAAGTCTGCATCTAAATCTAGCCCAATAAATAGGATAATACATTTATTTTTATAAATCCCGTTTTGATAATCTAGATGAGTATATATTAATTTTGGTTCAACACCGCAAACAAAATTAAATGATACCAATTTTCGAAAAACCTGTAGACTTGTATTTTAAATCAGTAAAATGTACTGGAGTACACCAACTTGTCATAAAAATATTCATTAATGGGCAGAAAACTTATAGTAAAGAAGGTGGGGGCAAGGAAATATTGACAGAAGGGGCGAATGTGTAATGGACAATGTGAGAGATATGTGGCAAACAGAGAGAGAGAGAGAAAAAACAGAAACAAATACAAATATTTGCCACAACAATATGGAAACTTTTCCTGTTTGATGTACAGAAAACGTCGAAAGGAAAAAAATTAATTTAATTTAAAAAAGGATGCTCTTTTAAAAGAGCATCCCTTGTTGATTACATTTATTCCATTTTCATTCTTAAGCTGACATTTAAAGTGATATTTTAGAAGGTCGTATTAAATAGTTTGGGAAGCGTATATAACTTCAACTGTCAACTAATTAGCCTAAAAGGGTGTACTTGGCCTCTTTAATACAAAGTCTTACTTTTCCTTATTAAGCACTCAATAAGTAAGGCATCGAAATTGACATACGGTAAGCTACTTTCTTTGCGTTTTAGTTTTCCAACATTTTTTTCCCTTTGTTTGTTGCAAATTTTCACATAATATTCTTGGGACATATTTGGATGATATCTTAATCCAATTTCAAAATGTTGGCGCCGCAACAAAAACAATTACGATGACCCTTGTCGAAATTGTCGACGGTCATGAAAAATGGTCAAATAATTAGCTCAAAAGTTACCATTGACTGCTAATGCAAAGGGACGCATTTGGCTTTCTCTTTTTGCTTTTCGCTTTTGGTTTATTTTACTTTGTTGCTGTTGTTGTTTCGAAAAAAGGCCGAAAGGTTCACAGGATTACAAAGGACGGTAGCAGACAGCTGAGATACGAAGGACTCAAGTGGAACCAAAGGGCGGGGAGGAGGCTATGTGGCAATTTCAATTTCGTAAAAAGGAATTACGCTCACTCTTTTTCTCTTTCTCTTTCGCTTTTATTTTTATTATTTAAATTATAATTTTCATTTGACCTTTTTTTTGTGTGTGAGTGTGTGTGTTCTAACATGATTGAGTATGTGTGTGAGTGTGAGTGTTTGGGGATACGGGCTCTACGTCTGTTCTAAATGGCAAAAGGCGTAAGCTGCGTCGTCGTCGTCATCGTCATCCTCAGGCCAAAAGCACCAAAGTGGAACTACAAAACATTTCAAATGCCATTTAGTGCCAGCCGTCGTTGCACCTCACCAACACACACACACACACAAAGACACATGCCGGAACTAGGGGCGGTAAAATTGCAGAAACTTTCCCCCTTTCATTATGCTGCAAAATAAACGAGGTTACATGGCTGCTTGAATCCAGCATCGAATGAGACAGGACGAGAGGGCAGCAAAAGCTCTTGCCAAGCATTTTTTAGTTGCTCTTTGTATACACTAGCTAAAGAGTATACTAGTTAGAGCAAGAAATTTGTCATGTCCCTACAAATATTACACTACTCATTTCTTGTGAGTGAAAATGACTACAAGAGCATATATATGATCTAATATTGAATCAATTTGTAAAGTAGTTTATTCGAAAGACGTCAAAAAAAAAGGGGTAAATTAAGCCATGCTCGCAAACCTTATTTTAATGATCCTTGAAGACCGAAAAGTGGCAATTTTAAGGCTTCATTCTTTTATGTTAAAAAGTAATACTACGAAGCCTTTATTTAAGCTGCTTCTGCTGGTCTAAATATAATGTTTTAAACACCAATGGATTGGATACATCAGTAAGAATCAACATCGAACGAAAAATTAATCAAATTGCGGATGGCATATCACAATTTGCCAGTCATCATTAGGAAAACAGAAACTTTTAATTACTCTAATTACAAGTTTTCCAACGAGTTCAAAATAGACAAATTTCATTGTAAACTGATGTCTATATGTAATGTATATGGACTTTTAAGTAAAACAAGTATTTGGTAAGAGTATTAAAGTACCAGAACAGTCCAAGTTGGTCGGGTACTTAGCTTCTTTTTTCGGTGTTCTCATTTTTTAACTTTGTTATAGTATATTATATATCTAAATGTGTGTTCAACATGAGCATGTAAGTATGTACATGTATTCGTCTATATGTATTTTTTATTTTCATTTTCAAGATTTGTCAAGTTGGCGAATTTTGTTGATTTTCCCTTTTTGTGTCTGTGTGTGTGTGTGTGTGTTTTGCGTGTGTCAATAAACCTGAAACATTGCCATATTTTCGTTTTAGCTTTTTTTTTGTTTTTCTGCTTTGGATAATTAGAAACTATTTTCCGCATTTGTGTTGACAAAGGACTTTATTACTGGTTGACCTTTCCAGTTATTCTCATTTCAATTTATATTCTTCTTTTTGTCGCTCTAGAACGGAAATCGAAAATAAAGTTTGCACAAACATGTTGAAGGTTATACAAGTTTAGAATGTGTATGTGTGTGTGTGTGTGTGTGTGTGTGCGGTGTGTTCGCTTTTTGAGCTTGGGGAAATTGCTTTTTAATGGCTTTTTAGTTTAGCTATGGATTTGCCCAGGAGTATGCACAATTTTATTGCCTACTTTTTGGGGCACAGATTGAATATTTTACAATACTATTAAGACATATTGAAAACAGAAAGTGTTAAGGCTTATATATGTATATATGTAAGCTGATATACCAAAATTATATAAATTGTCTTTAGTCTTGGGCAATTTATGTAAATTTTCACAAGTTGCCTAATTGCTTAAGGGTAAAGTGTTTGTGAATGAAGTAGTTAGACCAGATTAATCGAGTACTTTGATTTCTCAATATTATTGACTACACTGTGTGTTTATATCCTGGAATTGTTCAATATATTTTTAAATATGCTTTAAGAGGCAAAAGTTTATTTTAGCCACTCAAACTACTTTGGTAAATTAACCTAATCTTTGGTTAACTTAAGTAAGCAAAAGATTAATTTGACTTGTAAATCATCCTAAGTTATATATGGTTAGCTTGGCTCTAGGTTCATCAGAATGATCAATTTTATAATCCCTTAGAAGTAATTTTTATAATTAGCATAGCAATATTTCTTGCCCTAGAAGTTTGAAAACAGTTTAAGAATAAAAAGAGATTTTTTTTATAAGTTATAGCATTTCATATTTTACAGTTTCCGTTAATAATTACAATTTAATTATTTTTAGTTAGTTTTTAAAATCTCTAAATAGCAAATATTATTTAATTTCAATAAATAATTAGTCTAGTCTGACTTGCGAAAATTAAAAAGACTTAAGTATTTCAGTAATTTTATAAAGTCTTATTTTTCTGTTTAAAGAAAAAATTGTAAAAGTTTTAAATAAAGAACTAACCTAATCTTCGTTTAGTAATCAGTATTTTTTTTGGAAATTTTTTTTTTTTATTTGGTATAAAGCTGAAAACAAAACATATAATTTAAAGAAAACAAGATCAAAGTCCAACCTTAACAAATATTTGAATGCTTCATAAATCTCTCCCTGGGCAAACCAAAATACATACGTTAATAATTATGCCTACAAGTAGCTAATGTTTTATAATTCCTAATTACTCCCTAATGGAATGCCGAGTTGTGTGGCCTAATGACCTTAAAGGACATACCCAGAAGAGCAAATGTAAAATGCAAATGAGACTAACGTGGTCAATTGAAACATATAAATTCCAAGTTGATTTACACATTTGTACAATACAAGCGAGCAATGGAGGCGATTAACACAAGGGACACTGATGGGTCTGAGATGAAGATATGTACATATATCCTGTAAGTGAGTGTGAAGGGAATGGGCATGAACTAGGCGTAGCCTAGCAGTTGGCTGGGAGGAAAGTTGACCAAATTACGCAGGCATAAATTATTTATGACTGCGGCAAACATTTCGCCCATATACATATAAACATACTCTCGACTCCTGAATAGTTGCCACACACACTAACACATACATGCTGTAATGTGTAGTGGGTAATAAGGCGTTGTTAAGGAGACGGCCAAGAGGGAGAGGAGAGAAAAACCAGAGTGATGGACTGGAGGGAGGACCGTTGGCAAGCACTTGAGCAAATGTAAACATGCAACGATTCTGCTCTTCGTTTGTATTTACTATGTACTTAGTATAATTAAATGGGCTTAATGCAAATGTGAAGTTTCCCCCAACTCCCTTTCAACTCTTCTAGCTACCGCTTCATGCATCAACCATCCAAATATCCATCCCAGCAACCAACCAGCCAGTCAAACGAAGCCATGCATCCGCAGACGTGCCACTTGGCAGTTCGTAGTTGAAATCTCGTTTGTGAGTGTGTGTGTGTTTTTTTTTTTGTTTCTCTATTTTCGAGATCGTTTGTAATTTAATGAATATGCAAATAAAAGGGATGCACTTAAATGCCAAAGTATGCAATGAGCATATACATAGATACATATACATATACATATAAAGTACAGGGTAATATGTATCTACAATATGTGTACCACTTGGTTGGTAAATATATATTCAATCGTAATTTATTGCTGCCATGAAGCGCAAAAGTTTCAATCGGTGCCAATGGAATTAATCGGAGTCTGCGCACACACACACACACACACCTACACTGACACCGACTTACACTCACATTCACATTCACAACCACTCTCTCTCCCTCTCTCTCTCTCTCTCTCTCTTTTAAGAGCACTTCGATGGGGTTCTCTTGTTGTGTGTGTGGTGCGTTTGTTAATGTATTTATGTATGTATCTAGGTAAATGTGTTTTTGTGTTCGGTTTCAAGTATTCATACTTGTATTGTTGTTGTTGTTGTTGATGTTTTTATTCTGATGTGTTCTCAACTAACAAACAAACAAAAACAACAGAAACAAGTGCCGAGCAAAGTTGAAGTGTATCTTTTAGATAGCCAAATTTTCAGGCATTAAAACTTGTGTACGTGATGATGATGATGATGGTGATGTGATGGTGTGTGTGTGTGTGTGTGTGTCTGTACTTGACAGCATTTGCATTTGAGTTTGCAAAATTTTTGATTGTAGACAACTCTTATCAAGTTGCCGTGGAGGTGAAATACATGAACTCCATACCAATAGTAAGCCTAAGCCTTCTAATGATGTTGAAGCTCTAGCTCAATGAAAATTCTATGAGCTCGAAAATTAAATTGCGGATTATTTGCCTTGAGTAAATCCTTCATTTTGTAGATAAGAGTTTGTTCTTCGTCACTAAGAGAACTAATGTGTCTATTAAACATACATTTGCACATACATAAATGTGTATAAATAGAATATAATCAATTGGCAAAACACACAAACAAATGAGAAAAACAGCAGAAATAGACTCAGATTTAATGCTGATTAGGAATAATGTATATCTAATAATATTTAACAAAAACAACTAAATAGTTGTTGGCTAAATTTAATCTTAGTTTTCCTAATGAAGATTACAAACTAGCAGAAATTAAAAACTTGTTAATAATTAATACATATCTATATTTAGATTTGAGCTCAAAGATATAATTCGTGGGTGTTTTCTGTTTTTAAGGACCTGGCCAAAAAGATAGCCTCCTAAGAATTCCTGACTAAGAACTTAGTTTAAACCTTTATACCCTCGAAAGGGTATAATAAAATTGGTCAGATAATTGCAAAGCAGAGAGCAGATTGCAAATTATCATTATGAGAAGTCAAACTGTTTGTCTGAAAATTTTCTCAGCTTAAAAGCTATCGGATCAGAATTTGAATTTATTTTCGTATGTAGGTCAAGTTTCCAAAGAGATTAGCAGGTGGAAACACTAACACATTTGCCATTTACATATTAAAATATAACGATCAAAGGGTGACGGAAGGAGAGGAAGAGTAGGAGGTAACAGAATGTGGAGGGCATTCACTGCATAACAAAAGTTAGCTTCCTTTATGTATATATTAACAAAAATGAAAATTCAATGCATTTTTAACAACTACAAGATGTAACAAAAGTTTTCTTCATGCCTTTAGTGATCAAATTTATTTTTTAGAGTCAAAGTGTAACTATAGTTAAATGAGAATTGTTTATTACTTTAAAATCAAATAGTTTTACTAAAAGCTAATGAACTGATGGTTAAGGAACTTTTTAAGTCTTGGGCAAAGATTAACCCGTATCTTTTTTATTGGGAAAAGTTTTTGAATTGCAGTTGCGTTGTTTTGAAAAGTTGGTTATAAACAAAGTTGAGCTTAATAATGACTTATTGTTTGCTCCATAAAGTATGCTACAGTTTGTGGCATTAAATGTTATTCTGTTTTCTCAACACGTTCCACATCATCATAATAATAATATTTATACACTTTTTCATAACGAAATTTTTATATGCTTATATTAATAAGTTATTTTTATCAGTATCAGTGATTGGGTTTATTATACATTCATTCATATGTGTATGTATGTGAGTATACATATACCTGCAAAAAGGTCGATAGCAATTCATTACCATAAGATAATTAACATGTAATCAGGTGCTGTAACGACCAACTGGTCTTGCTGCTGCTTGCTACTCGTAAATATCTGAAATTGAATGCTGCAAATGGCATAAATTTAATTTCCAGACGGAAATCCTCTACTCTCCCTTGGCATCCCTTTTGGCGCTTTTACTCTTAGCGTTTAAGAAATTAAATTGTATATGGTATATGATAAAAAACAATAAAGTTGAAACTGCAAAATCAACTGCATAAATCAGCCCGAAACGAAATGATGGTTCGCCGCCCTCCCGTTCCTCCCGTTTCATCTTTACTCAGCTCTGCTCGTGTCATGCAAGTAAATGGCATATCAATGCGTGATTACGTATACGCAGCATGGGCCAACAAATTGCTGTGCCTGGAGGAAGGAAAAGGCGAGTGTGTGTGAGAGAGAGAGACAGAGAGGAAGAGTAGGAGGTAACAGGATGTGGAGGGCGTTCGCTTCATTATGCCGAATGCCTACGTGCACTACTACTTATTTATCAAGTGATGGCAACGTCACAACCGCTTTTATTTATGGAAGTGTGCGCTGAGTACGCTGAGCCGCCTTCATACCGCGCAGTCCTTAACCATTCATCCATCCATCCTTTCTATATATTATATAGTATGTGTATGCCACCAGTCTATATCCCACCACCCGCTGGGTCAGGCGATTGCTTCCGCATCATCGCACACTGGGGCAGAAAATATGTTTCGCATTAAGTATTGCAAAATATAAAAGAAGAGAAAAAAAAACACACACACAAATTGTGTACATAGTTGAAATAATTTCTTGAACATGCATCTAATTAAAAAAATAGCTACTCAAATGTAGAACAGCTGTAGGCCTTAAAATCACAATTTTAATAGGCAAATTCCATCTTGAGGCTTTTTCAAAAGTGCCAAGAAGATATCAAGTCTTTATGCAGATACAAATAAATATAATGCATAAATTTAAGTCATTTAGATTAACCCTTTTAAGACATATTTAGATTATTTGTTGCTGAAGTCATCCACCACCTGGAACTCTTGCTATTTGGAGGAATTATAGTGGCTGAAATGTCCTTTCAAATTTAATACACAAGGCCAAAGCCGCAATAGGTATTTCACCCTGAATTAAAAAATTTATTGAAATAATTTAAATGAATCAGCAATGATAACTTGTATGCACTTAATGTATAAAATGAAGTTAATGGATTTTATTTCATATTTCATTTTATAATTCATTATAGTTGACTGGTTATTCTTGATTTGCCTTTAGGACAAAAAACTTTTCCCACCTTAAATTAATTTATATCAACAGTTAATCAAATTTGGCCTAAAGAGAAAACAGATCAACAATTTGTTTGGAAAAGTTTCACAGACCAACATATATACAAAATACAATTAAGAGAATTTCATTTCGATTTCCATAAATCATAGCAATATTTAATATTTAAGTAGAAGCTTAAATGATACAAAATTCCGTTTAATTCTTTTTTACTCATTCATAAAGTAGTCAATTTTATGAACAGATGCTCCGAGCTATAAAAACGACACGAAATGCAAACTTTTAATGCAGTTTTGTTGAGTTAAGAAATGAATATTTTGCAGCATTTACGACAGGAAATAATTAAAATTAGAATTCCATTTGTCTCTAACACTTTGGGCAAAAATCTTGACCAATGTACGTGTTGGTTTGCTTTGGTTCGGTTCATCATGTCTGTAGGGGACAGGCAGCTTATAAAAATACCAAAATAAAGAACATGCAGAGAACGAATGGTTGTCTGTCTCTGTCTGTGTGTGTGTGCGTTAAACGGCTGCTGTTGATAATGAGAAGGACGTCAAGGAGAAGTGCTTCGAGGCGCTGGTTGAGCCGCATCTTTATTCTGATCCGCTGCCTACAAGCTTCCTACTACTGATGCTGTTTTCTGCTTTTGCTGTTGCTGTTGATGATGTTTACGTTTGAATAATTTATGACACAATAAAAAAAAATGAAACCGAAAGAAAGTCAGGACAGGACACACACAGAGATACAGAGACACCGAGAGAGAGAGAGAGAGAGGCGAACCGACAGACCGTTGCAATTGCCGTAAGGTGCAAAAAGGACATGGCTGATGGCAACGGTGGCTATGGAAATGCCATTTAGATATATCCTGTTAGGTACGTGGCGAGCGACGGTTTTTATTCATTTCAAAAAATGATAATTGGCTACACAACCCAAAAGAGATGGCAAACTGACAGTAACAGAACGCACAGAGTGTATGGAGGATGAATGTGAGAAGGGAATGAATGCAAAGGTGTGGGGGGGAAGGGCCAAGAGTGGAAGGGGCTGCTTAAGTTCTGTATAGAATGAGTGGGCGGCATTCGCATCAGCATCAGGAACGAGTTTTTGTGGCGGCTAAATCAGAAACAGAATCTGAGAAAAATACACAATTTCAGTATGGTGAGGAATGGTGAAACGGAAACTGTTTCTAGATGAAGTTGAATGGCAGTCAGAGAGACACAAAGATAGAGGGGTGAAAGGCGAGGGGAAACGGACAGCAGTAAAAGAGAAAGAGAGAGAGAGACAGAGAAGGAGAGATACAAAGAGAAATACAACAACAGCAAAGGAAAAAAAGGGAATATAAATTGCCTCTTAAATATGGAATAAGTGCGGAAAAGTGTATGCCAGTTTAGCCAACAACCACAACAACAATCAACAAACATGCACATAGATAAACTATGTTGCTCCTGGCCAAGATAAACACTCCTCTTCGCATCGGAAAGCCGCCCCACCCCTCATCCCCTCCTTGATCCTCCAACCATCATGCTCTTCACATAGAAATAGAAAAGCCAAGTCTCTGTAACTGTTACAGAGATAAAGCAAAGTGGGCGTGTAATTGCGTGCGTGTGTCTATCTATAGGCGTTTGGTTGCTGGTGTGCAAGGCGTGGCAAGTCCTACCTCCCTCCACACCTCCCTACCTCACACCACCTTTGATACAATTTTCTTTTCAGTTTTTCTCTCCGCTCACCATCTCGCCACATCTCTCTCTCTCCCTATCTCCCTATCTCTTTCTCGCCCATTTTCGTTTTGCGGTAATCGCCTTTGCCAACAACATAGAATCCTTTCTTATGTGCCTTAGACACATGAATTTACCCAACACACAATTTTCGATTCAAATTCCCCCCTCCTCGCCAAACAAAGCAAATGACTTTTATGTAAGATGGGCGGCAACGGCAAGACATCATCCAAAAAACACACACACACACACACACATACTCTTTTAAAGTGTGGAATTCAACTTATACTAGTTAGGTACACATCTATTTTATGACATTTTGTCAATAACACTTTTCCTTTTTGGTTTTATCTTTATTTTTGTGGACTATTTTCTAATTCACTCTGTTAATGCCCAATCAGAGAAATTTCTTCAAGGCAACCTTTTGGACAGTAGTAAATATCGATTCGCTTCCATTTCGCCAAACCATTTGATGACCCATCTTTTTATCAGATTATTGCTGTCCCAATGTTCGATAAGACATTTTGCATGGAACATTGAGCGATTAGTTGATTCCCTACCCAAAGTCCAAGCAATGCTTTTCGATAACCATCATAAATCGAAAGAAGAAAGGACTGCAGAAAACTATTGCGAAGGATTTTAACACCAGTCACCGGGTGACCAATTTTGCATGAGCTGTGAATTCGAGCCAAATTACTCTATGATAAAGGAGAAAGAGAGAGTTTGAATAGGGGCAATCTTATTAAAGTAATTTCCCATTCCAGTTTGCTCAAATCACTAAGAAAAATAACGAAATTCCAGGCTAGTATAGGGATTCTCCTCCCGGGTCAAAATTCAACCCAGGATAGGTAAGTTTAGCATGGTTAGGGCAAATTCTATTTTATATTGTATACTGTTCTAAGTGATTCTGCTTAATTTGTGTCAACTGTATTTATAATTGAGTCATGTCATTTTCCATAAACTTTCCAAAATACACAAATAATGTGCGTTATATTTAGCTAATGCTTTCGAGGCCCTTTACACAGCTTTCGGAAGCATTTATGTATCATCCCTAATAAGTTTTTGAAGTATTTTTAGGGTACTATCAATCGTAATAAATGACATCAAATGAACGTGGCTTTAAGCATCATTGTTAACAATCGCCAAACTCTGCGAATTTTGTTAGAATATTGAATTTTGAATATTTTAAGAAATTACGAAATGTCAAACTTTTTTTGATGACTTATGATTTTTCCATATTGGTCTTGTTTTTTTTCTTCTAGGTCGCTCACGCTACATTTTTCCAGTGCAATTATATATACCATACTAGTCTTTACATTATTTTTTAAGCAAAAAAAAACCAAAGAGATATCTATGAAATGCACATAACTAATTTTAACGACCAATTTACGGTAAGAGAGCTTTAAAGGTGGTCAAAGTTTTAAGCCTATAAAAAGTACAAATCCGCTTATAATTTTTTTTACATTTGAAATTTTCCTGACTCTTCGTCTACCCAAAAATATCAAATTTTTACAGTTTATGTATAGTGAAAAACAGCTAGATTTCGGGTCATTTTTGTTGGATCCCTTTTTGCGAAAATGTTCAAATTAATTATTGGAAAAGATTTCAGGGCAAATTAAGAAGACAAAAATCATAATGTTCCAGAGTACAAATATTTGGACACATGGTATATGCCGATATATTAAACGGTGTTGTTGTGTTTACCAATTTATATTTAAAGTAAGAGATAAATTCATTTTTTTTCCACCGCCCTGACCTGCCGTATTCAGGAGTCAAAGTCAAACATGTGCTCAGCACTTTTTAAAATTAGCAAAGTGAAAATAATCTTTGAAACAACAAAAAAATTAAAAATACGTTAAATAAAGGCCAATAGAAGTACTTTTTAATGACTATAGTTACTTGGATTTACATTTTAAAACAAATACACTATTTTTATACCATACACCCATAGGGTGAAATGGTATATTAAAGTCGCTAAAATGTATGTAACAGGCAGAAGGAAGCTTTTCCGACCCCATAAAGTGTATATATTCTTGATCAGCATCAACAGCCGAGACGATCTAGCCATGTCCGTCTGTCCGTCCGTCCGTCCGTCCGTCCGTCTGTATGAACACCTAGATCTCGGAGACTATAAGAGCTAGAGCCACCAAATTTGGTATGTAGACTCGTGTCATATGTACGCTTATCGAGTTTGTTTCAAATGTTTGCCACGCCCAGTACCGCCCCCGCAAATGATATAAAACCGATTTTCTCAAACACCATAGCAACTAGAGACACAAAATTTGGTATGTATATTCGCTTAGTAAACGCGCACATTTTGTATTTGTAAAATTTTTGCCACGCCCCCTACCGCCCCCGCAAATTAAATAAAACCGATTTTCTCAAAACCTATTTTAGCTAGAGACACAAAATTTGGTATGAATATTTGCTTAGTAATTGCGCACATTTTTGATGTGTAAAGATTTTGCCACGCCTCTTTCCGCCCCCGTAATTTGAAAAAACTCGATTATCTCCCGTAATTTTTTACCTTGTGCAATCAAATTTCGCACACTTAAATTTGATACTAATATCCAGCAAAATACCAAATTTGATCAAAATCGGAATAAAAATAGCCAAGTTATGCATATAAACGTTTTTCCATATGGCCGGAGTTGGCCGTTGGCTGGTGGGGGCGCTAGGGTGCTCGAATGCTTGAGTGAGCGAAATACTAAGATATGCTTCTAAAAAGCATGCAAACAGATTTTTTTTAAAATACGAAAATGCATTGGTTATTATAAATTTAAAATATTTGTTTTACTGGTGTATGGTATATCCAAGTCGGCGAGACGACTTACTTACTTCATTGAAATAGTCCTTGTTGCATTGATATTTATTTTTTAAAGAATTTAATATATCTAAACATTCTAAAATATTCATTTGATTCTCTATATCATATTTTTAGATTCACCATACAGCTAAAGATTATTAAATACATTATTGATAAAACTCATAAGGTAATGTTAACGATTTTATCATCTTTAATGGTTTATCATTTTCTCTACAAAATTTCTTTTGCTTTGAAGTGAAACTAGTTTCACTTGGTTTCTTAACAAATTAGATTAATTTTTCATCTAGCTTTATTAGCTTGTATCTATCGATTGATGGTAGTAATAACAAGCTGAGCTTTCTTGTTTCTAAACAAATTGACAAAAACCTAAGAAAATAAAAAAGGTATGAAAGTAAATTGATGCCCTCTTATTTGTCCATCTGAACTCTTGGTGGCATTGGACAGTTATAAGCCGCCTGAGTTTAAGGACATCAATCAGGATACAATCCAGTTGTAGCATCAAAAAGCTAAGCAGAAGCTAGCTTAACCTATTTAGTGACACGTGAATTGACAATTTAGTTACGAATGCTGGTCATTCGAATTAGACCCAGGACAGCTAGACTGAACCCAAAAGTGACAGTTTGTGCCAAAAGTCGATCTCCATGACTACAAGAAACAGAAGCAACAATGACAGGAAATTCTTCAATATGCGAGTCACAGGTCGTATGAGTAATTATGTAAAAATTGTCAATTTTAGCCTGGGCCCATGACTTATTAAATGGGTTTTATGAAAATTATTGCTAAATATATATTTCTATGTAATCGCTCATTGCGTCAAAAAGTCGTAAATCCTTTTCAGTTCTCATTCGCTGAAAAGTATGCTATAAAAAACTCAAAACACAATTAAATTAAATTAAAAAGTAATTTCCCTTACGTGTAAAATGCGAGAATTCTAATCAAACATTTAGCACTTTGGCACGTTGATTGCCTTTGGCTTTTGTAGACGAGAACGACGACAACAACGACGAGGACAACCATGATGATGATGTCGACCGACGACCAAAAGGACGAGGACGAGAATGTGAACGACAAGGACGAGCTTTATACAAATGGGAGACAAATACAAATACAAATATAAGAACAAACTCCAAAACACACACACACACAGACACACAAGCTGGTATACACATAGACACTCAACAACAGACACAGACACGCGTAGACAAAGGCGCAAAGCCAAGTTGAATAAAAAATATGATACAAAATACATAGAAAGTTAGCCAAAGAATACAGGGAAAGCTCAGTTCAGTTCACACCACAGGGCAGGACTTTTGCTTTTTAGTCATGCTTGGCAAATAAGGATACATACGCTTCCACACACACACAGACACACACACACACACTTAGTCATAGACCGCTTTCATTTTGGGTGATACCAAAAAAAAAAGAAGAAGAGAAATAAAAATCCCTCAGTACACATTTGTAGCAAAAATTTCAATTAAGACTTTTACTATGAATTCGTTTTCTGTTTTTTGTCTGTCGTTGTTTTATTTTGCCTCTCTTCTACTCTTTCTCCTTTGAGTTTCATTTTGTTGTCGTTGTTTTGTGTCGCCCTTTTGAACCTCTGCCAAACGACACACAGATCTAGATCCTGGTGCCCTCAATAGGTGTTAAATTCTTTTTTCCTTCAACTCTTTTGTCTTATTTTTGTTGTCCAAAACACATTTGTTTACCCAACCAACGGATGCAATTTTAATCTGCCGGAACGCCAGGGCGGACAAAATAGACGAATAATCGGTAGCCGGGGACAGATGAAATAATGACTACAAACCGCAAATATAACAAACACACACACACAGGATACGCACACACAAACAAACTCACACCCGAAAACCCACTCAAACCCACAGACAGACACAGAGACAGACAGGGAGACAGACAGAAAAACGAAATGGCAGCAGTTACACATAATATTTTAGTTTTTTGACCCAAAAATGTCAGTGGGACATGAGTTATCACTGGACCGCCATCGCCGTATGGGTGTCAAACGAGGGTAGTTTTCAAAGTCAAGCAAAAGTGATGCTCCAGCCAGTGGAATTTGTAATCAAATTTCATGTAAAAGCTAACTATAAAAAATGCAGAGAAAGGAAAAGAAAGTAATTGAAATTCAAAACAGTTTAAAATTTTGTTCCATCTATTAATATCATAAAAAGTTAGCAATACAAATTTAAGTTAAAGTCTGTTATAATGTATAATTAGACTTTAATTTAACCAAGTTTTGGTTAATTGTCATAAACAGTTCTTAGGCTAATATAAATAAAGGACTTTATATTATCGAATGAGGTCTTTATTTAAGCTAATTTCTAAAAAAATCCACAAACGTAATCCTAGGAAAACCTCAGTCTAACAGTTCGTTCCCTCAATTTTTTGTGTTCTTTAAGGACCATTTTCCTGATTTTTAAAATAAGCCAATTGTGATGTTTTGTATTAAGTTCAATTTCACTTCTCTGTCATATTTTCAGGAATCAAGTAAAGATAACATATAATGAAATTTGCTTATTCATTTTTTTATGAAAACTTGTTTTAATCATTAATAATTTCTAAATTAGTTTTATAATATATCGACTTCTTTAATATTTCGTATTTTTTAATAATAACGAAAGTGTTGATCCTAAAAGTATGCAATAAGAATTTAAGTAAAATTTGAAAGTAGTAAATATACGTTTATAGCATAGGCGGATATCAAAAGGGAGAGTTAAACAGAAGGTTTGCTCCCAAAAGTATGCAATAGGCAATCGTTTTTTGAAACATATAAGTAAGTTTTGAAATATTCTATGGATAAAAAAATGTACTCAAAACACCATCACCATTTTAAAGTTGCAAGGCATACGAAAAATTATAAATTTGTCTAAAATAATGAAAACTTTTCTAGTCTATTGCATACTTTATGGGACAAATATATGGTGCATATATAGAGCAAAGTGATGATAGGGGGCGAATGACCCTTAAGTGCCGGTTGTTTTTCTCAAACTTGGAACTACTTTACATAAATTTCCATGGTTAAAGATAAAACACTTAGTTACCTTATATTCATCAACTAAACCTCAAAGTAATCCTTAAGTGAAGAGACAAGTATTTTCTAACTTTAAGAAAATATTTACTTTAAGTAACAAACTATTTATAATTTTGCTCTTTAAATCTTAAAGAGACTCATGGCAAAGCTTTTCAGAGTTTCTTTACAGTTCTTTTACGAGAAGGGGCAAGTTAATTAGCACTACTTAGCCTAAATAGTTTTTATCCTAGTTTATCATTAAATATAAGTTGAGCATCTGCTATAGAAGCAATCTCTTAATATTCTGTTACTCATAAATAAACACAATGAGCCCAAAAATACATTAGGTAGTTCTAGAGTCAATCCTTTGTATGGCAAAAAGGCTGTATAGCCTCAAGATGAATGAAATAGCAACCCAAAATAGATATAGAGTATATATATATATGTGTGTATGTATGTGAATGACAATGGATCAAAATAAGGCAAAGGGAATGACAAGGCGCATGAGTTTTGTATGTAATGCCAGTTTCACGCATGATGAAAAATGTGTATGCCTATTTGACTTAGTTTTGATCAAGTCATTAACTTTAGCAAATGGACTAATTAATCTTAGGATCAGCCCTCGTTTGTGGTTGTTGATGTTGTTGTTGTCGCAGGTTGCTCTTTGCTTTGCTTCTGCTTGTTTGCCTGTGTTTGCTGATGAATAACAAAAAATAACAACGACAACAACAACAGCTCACTATGGCCGTGTAAAGTGTGGAGAAGTGTGCGGTATGTTGGGGATGGTAGACCCATGTTCGTAGAGTCCTCACGAACGACGCCCACGAAGAAGGACTGAGAACTTAGCCCCAACCCCTCCTTCACAAAAAAGGACCCGGACCATCCTACTTCTCCACCCCGCATCTGGCTCTTCAGACTCTTAAGGCGGTTGCAAGGCGACGGCAACGACGTTGACTACGACGACGACGACGACTGTCACTTTTCAAGAAAAATCTGTTTGGGGCGTTTTTATTTTCTTTTGCTTTTCTCTTTTTTCTTTGGTGTCGCTAGGAGCAACTTCGGTCTGTTCATATTTTTCTTTTTGCATGACTTATTTGCGCTGCGCTCACCTTTCGTGCTGGTCCTCGTCCTTGCCAAGCTGCTGCTGCTGCTGATGCTTCTGCTGTTGCTCCTGCTGCTGCTTAATCGCCTTTGTCCTTTTTAACTTTTGCGCCGCCAATTTTTCGCCCTTTCTTTCCAACTAAGCTTAAAGGGACAGGGGATTTTTCCACTCACAGTTTTTAGTTGCAGTTTTTCTTTTATTCTATTTTGATTTTTCTTTTGATTTCACTTTCGTTTTCGCTAGTGCTCTTTGTGGGTTTTTCCGTTATGGCCCTTAACTCTGGCCGAGGTATTCAACAAATTGTTTGCGCTTCTCTTTTGAACACACGCATTCACACACACACACTCACACGCACTAACTCACACACACTCCCGCATACATTCGCACTCACAGCCTCTCTCGTTCTATCTTTTGTGTTTAATTTTTGTTTTTTGCTTAGCTCTGGCAGTTTTTACAGTTAATAAAGTCTGTTAATTATGATTTGGGTTTTTTTTTTGCTGCTCTTATCAAATATTTTTTGCACGATTTTAGCCAGCAAAATGTGACTATTCCTTTTCTATTCTCTTTAGTATTTTTTTTTTTTTTTGATTATTTGGTGGATACTTTTGCGTAGTTTATCCGAGCTCCGTGTCCGTTTGCGTGCGCGCTCGCTCTGGCTCTGGTTTTGACTGTGAGGCTGTGATGTTGGCCTGGCTTGTTGGTTGGCTGGCTGGTTGGTTGCTTGGATGGATGACGATACCGTCGGATGCTCCCCGACTCTAATTGCGTTAAAATATTTTGTGCTCCCCGCACAACAACTACAAGAACAATGCGTGCGATACCGCTCTCCAATTTGTCTGCTTCTTGCTCAGGTTCAATTTCAAGTTGAAAACTTTTCGGGTTTATTTTTTTCATTTGCTTTTCTCCTTTGCATTTTGGAGAGCAAACTTCGTGCCCAATGTATCTCTGTGTGTGTATGTATATGTGATTTTGTTTTGCCATCATCATCATCTCATCGCACAATGGGATGCTCACTTACAAAATAACGTTAAAAATTTACATCATTTATGGAGGAACTGAGACCTCACATCGACCTGTCGTGGCTTCCGTAGGTGAAAGTAGGGAAAATTTCATTCAACGAAAGCATTGAAAGCATTTTTCCTTATTTAAAAAGTCATGGGAAAAAGACCTTTTTACTTTCATCAAACCTTTTGTTTAAACAAGGTCGAGGTCATTAGCGAGAGGCAGGAAAAGGTGAGCACTTTGTCTCTAGGGCCAGTTTTCTTATTAGTTAATTTAGCCAAGGACTCTAGGGATAACTCAAATCCGCGACCCTTTCTAAAATTTTTGTTACTGGAACATAAATAATAGTATTTAGCTCGTCGTGTAAACATTTATGTTTAAATAACAATTTGCCTGAATGAAATCCTTATAATCTTCTACCAACTCATCAAAGAAGTTATACGTTTTTTAAAAGTTTAAAGTTAGTATTTTAAAATTAAAAAATATTTTCTTTAGTTTACTTTTAAATCATCTGCAATAGTAAACAATTCCTTTAAACAAATATAAATTTCATTAACTTGACTAGCGATTTATCCTTTTGTCGAGTTTTTTTTTTGTTTTTGGAATATCCAATTTCAGCTTGAAATGCATACTGCATAATAGTATATATTTTTTCTTGTTGAAATACAATCTGCAGAAAACATTTTTTATTCAATATAAACAATTGCAGTTTTTTGTTTATTTTATTTAATCGTTTTTACTGTGCATCGCACTTATTATTGTCTCTCGCTCTCGCTCTTTATCTCTCTCTGCCCCGAAGAATTCTCGTTATTTGGCGCAAACTCAGTTTATTGTTGCGATTCGTTTATTGTTGTTGCCGCAGCTTCTGATGGCTGCTGTGTTGGCATTTTTGTTGCTGGTCCTTGTTGCGCTCAGCAGCATTCACGAGTGCTCACTGTGTGTGGGTTCGCTTTGCTTTCGTTTCGGCTTTTTGTGTGGTGTTAAATTTGCTCTCTCTCTTCCTTTTTCCCTCTCCCTCTCGCTATCTCTCTCTCTCTCTCGCTCGCATTCTCTTTATCAGCACGCTTAGGCAGGGTCCGCGAGCGTTTTTGTTGAAGCATGTTTTTAGGCGCCTTTGGGGCAAAAATTAACTCGGCAAAACTTTATTGAAAATTTGTTGAGTTTTCATCAGAGCATAAAATGAACTTTTTGTTTATTTGGCGGTTTCTGTTTTGCATGTTTTTTAACCGGTTTTTTCGGTTGGCCATTTTTTTAATTTCGATTCTTTTTTTCTACTCCACTCTAGTGCTGAAAAAGTTTAAATTAATCGTAATTAAAGTTAAAAATTAAATTTTATTACGGAAGCCCTAGAGTTTAAATTTTTATGTTAAACCTAAATCTATTTTACATACGTTAAGTTTATAATTGTTTAGGACAATATCTTAATTGATAATCGAAATCGTGACTTTTTTACGAAATTAATTAGTTTCAAAAAAACATTAAATAATTAGTAACATCCCATCTCTTAATAATGAATTAAATTACAAATAATAACCACTTAAATAGCATCATAAAGTCTTTTACAAATTTAACAAAAGTAAAATAACTGCTGAAATGAAAAATGTGAAATCAAGATTAATTTTTTAAAAACAATTTTCGGATTAGCATAGTCCAGATAAGAAAATTTTATCATCATATTTTGCTTTTTCCAAATACTATTTAATATTATTTATGTATACGACCCTATAAAAGTAAAATTTTTTAAAAAATATATTGCATAATTTATATTTATATTTGAAAGTGCCCTTTGTAGTTTCCCTTTAAGCTTGACTTAATTCGCTTGTACCTACTTGGTAATTAATAAAAAGATTAAATATCTTCATAAACCTAAAGACCATTTCATTTTAAAATTATTTTTTTTATTTACAACGTCTTCTTTGAAATTATTTTTAGCGAAAGTGTGTAAAATTTTATATGCCATAGCTTAAACTAGTAATTTATTAATAATACATTTTTAGACTGAGATATTTGTAGTTAAAGTTGGTAAAACAAAAATAAAAAGATTTTTTAATAATAAAATAATGGGAGGAAGCAAGGTTTTTAGACATTGCTGTAAATTTAATTAAATTTATATAATTAAAACCGAAACTTATATAAACTTACCTGAGATACTCACAGAAAAATTATAAATTTCAAAAAAATGTCTGGCGAAATTTGAATTGGAATTCATTAGGCAAAGATTAATAATAATTAAAAATTGTTAAAATCAAAAAAAAAAAAACAAAGAAATACCAACATTAAGATATAAATATTAAGTCAACTGTTTGATTTGTTTAAATAAAAAGGGTAAGGCAATAAGTAAACCATTTGTCAGAACAATTAATATTAATTAGAAGATAATTTTCCAATTTTAAATACCGTCGAGGTTATTTATAACTAACTCTTAATGTTTCAAAAATGTCATTATTTAGAATCGAGAATCAAATGGAATTTCGTAATATAAAGAAAATGTTCTGACTTTGAAGTAATTTATTGTATTAAAATTATTATTAAACAAAACTGCTTTCAAAACTGACTTCAATTGTATTCAAATTAGTTTTTAAAGTATAACTTTGCATCTATAAGTATGTAAATACTTATAATATAAAACGTAATTATAGTAAGTTAAATAGAGAAAATTACATGAATAATTTGTTTTTATTCATACCTAAACTTTATCAACATTTTTAAGTATTTTAAGTAATTAAAATAATAACGCTGAATATTAATTAGTTTTATTAAATCACTTAATAAGAAAAATAGATTTTTCTGTTCTTGTTGGATTTAGTAATAGGAAATTTTGACTGTGTTTCAAATTCGAATGTTGAGTCATGGCAAATTGAGTTGCTCTAAAAATTCAAATTTTAGGATTTAAAACTTGGGCCATTTCTTAAGCCAATTCGCTACTGGGCAAAGTGTGTGGCAGCCACACTCTCTTGTATGGCACTCACTGGCATTGTTTCTCGTATTGTTGGCTCTGTTCCATATTATATATATATATGTATATATTTTTCGCATACTTTCCCGGCTGACTGACTGACGTTGTTATTCTCCTTCTTCAACATGGTGCATGGTGGTTGTGGCGACTCCATCTACTCGAGTTGCTGTCGCCACACACAGCCACCACCTCGCGTACCTGAGTTGGCTTGGGTTGGCTTGGCCTGGCCGGGCCTGGCCTGGCGTGGCGTCGCCTCTCTTGTTGTGGGTCGCCAGCGTTGCGGGTTGAAGCTGTTTGCTTGTTGTTTTTCCACGGGTGACTCTGTCTGAAGTGCAAATTTGCTTTAATTATTCCGTGCATCTGCATCAGACTTGGTCGCCACTTGGGTGCTATGTACCAACCAGTGAGTCCAGCCCATAAGTTCCTTGCCGCTTCGACTCAACGACGGTGGGTGACAACAACATTTATTTTATGCATGCGCCCCGGAGCGGATTTTTGCACCCACAAGTGTCACCACTTTAAGCGTCCTTGTCTCACTGAACATATACATATATATATTATTTTTCTCACAGTGTATCTCTAGACATGCCATTATCTGGACCCATCCGTCCTGCTTCACTCTGTGTGTTTGTATGTGTGTGTGTGCGTCTGTGGGTGATGGTTTTTGTGCTTGTGTGTCATCCATTTCCATCGTTTGTCCACGTTTGGTGGCTTCGTCGCAATTCGACGCTTGACATTGTTGGCAGTCGATATTGGTTGTAATTAGCTTTAATTGAAATTGCTCCTTTCCCCCATTTCAGCAGCCGGGTCCTGCGTATGGGGTCCTGTGTCCTGCGTCGTGATTTGGATTTTAATGTGCACAATGTTTGTAATTTTGCCAAAGTTAATTTATGGTGACCCTACCGACACGCCAAAAACTAGTCCTCCAAATTCCATTCTCAAGCGTGTCCTGTGTCCCAATTGGAGATTTGTTTTTGGTTTTTTGTTTTTGCTTTACACTTTTGAATTTGGAATAATTAGAAGAGCTGACCCCTATTAATTAAAAACAGGCAAACGATTTTCGAATTTGATTTAATTCTTCTTTGTTTACATTTAATTCTAGATTTTTAGATTGACTAAATTAAATAGATTTGCGTAATGCAAAATAGACAGGAAATCTAGTGCATATATTACAGGAAATTACATAGGTCAATAAATGTGAAAAAAAAATATAAAAATATTAAATTAAAAAGCGTTTTAAATTGAAACTAAAAAGGTGAAACAGTTTTAGATATGCAAATTTAAATAAAATTTAGGAGTTAGTATAAAATTTATGTCATTATCTAAAATGTTTTTTCTAATCATTTACTTCTTCTTACTTGATTCACTCAATGTCAGTCTAAAATTTTTAAAATTTAAAGAAATATTGTTTGAACTTTCTTACCCAATCGCATAAAAATACAATATATTTTAAAAGATAGTTATAGGAAATCGAACTTTTGCTCTACTTCATAGTAGTTTACACTATAAATTTCTTGTAAATTTTTAAAGGCCGTATCTTTAATACTTTTTGAATGGCAAAAATCTGAAAAAAATCTCTTACAGGTAAAGGAACATCCCATAAGAGGTCCTGTTTTATTTTGACAAAAAAAAAGAGTGTTTTAAAACATGTTAGAAATATTACTGCATTAATATAATCACCACTAAAAATGCATGGTGATTATATTAAAATACTGCCTAATGAATCTAGCTTATCAAGGACATATTCCCGACCACATTTAGAATATTTTATAGGGCAAAAACAAAACCCAGTCCACAACAGGACCAGAAGAGAGTCTCTATAATTTTTGCATAGCTCTTAATGTATTTAAATTGTCAAGTGGCTTTAAGACACAAAACATTGTTTTGCTGCAGAATGTTTTAATTTCAACTGTTTGCAGAGGCTATTAAAAAATTATTCAATTTCACCTCAAGCAATATAAAGTGACATTTGTTAGTTAAATTTATTATACACACACTTTTCTTTATCAGCTAAAATACTTAAGCTGATTGATAGTAAAAACTCTTGGCTATCTGATATAATAGGACACAACCAATCAGAATGCTCGCCTTGAATAAAAATGCTTGGCTAAATTTTAAAAATTTAAAAATGGCAAAATAAACCATTTACGAAAAGTAAAAGTAGAACAAAAGTTATACCAGAGTCGAAACATTTTGGATTCTCTCTATTTAGTCGGCCTTACAACTACAAAGATGTTTTGTATCTCAAAAAAAGACAGTCTGTATCGAAATTTTGAAACCGAGTAGTTCCAAGTTCATGCAATGAAGATATCAAGTCTCGTGAGTGTGGTAATTTGGTTGATTTTTGTTTATTAGTGAGAGATATTATCATGTCCTCCAACAAAACAAAAATATATGATATGTTTGTATATAGGTATATCTTATATCAAGTTGAATATTTATTGTATAATTACATAAATGATTTGTTTACTCGTCAAATTCATCTAGATATCTTAAAAACTTTATTAATGTAATTAAACCGATATCAGACAGAAATGATATTACCAAAATCCAAGTGGAAATGTTTTCTTATCATTTAGATTCGTCATGATTTGTCAGAAATTGATTGCCATATCTTTTTACTTTGAGAGAAGAATTAAATGACTTTAGTTTAGCAAATGTTTGCCAAGTGACTAAATTAAACTACCAGACAGAATGTCTAGAAAAAAAAAACCAGAATAATATTAAATACTGGTTAACGTTAAATACATTTAAATCGATCAGTTTGTTGCGAAGTGGAATAATTTTATATTTATTTTAAGAATTTATAGTATTACGTTATAAGTAAGTAAATATAATTACCGATATTTTATACATACACACATATAAAACAAGTGTAGAAATTCCCAAGAACTTTCCATTCTATTCAAAGAACCTTATCAATAATTTGCGATTAGCGCCCTAATAAATTAATCCATTTATTCAATTGATTGAATGCTTTAAACTCGCGCTAATTGAGTATTGGCCAAAATTGAACAGAAATAATCTTAATCTAAAGCTATCAATCATTTCGATTGCATACTTTTCCGTGTCATATATTGTTAAATATATTCATTAATGTCAAAGAAATCAGTCAATTCATGTTTCAACCACCTTGAGTTAAGAAATTTTCGTTAAGCAAAACTGTTAAACTTACTAAAAGATACCCTGTAATGAGGTGTACTTATGGAAACTACTTTCATTTGTTAGTAAACATATGTAAAGCTTAGAGTTAGAGCACTACATTAATATATTCAAAGTTGAAAACGAGTCAATCCGTTTTTGAAAGATCTTACAAGTCAATTTACTGAACGGGTTCAAAGATCAAAGTGTTTGACATTCGAAAACGAATAGAGTTAAGTCTTGAACTTGAGAGTTGTAAGTTATTAGCTTGTCTAAGTTGGACTCACTTAAAATTATTTAATTTGCTTATTATTATTGGAAATGTAAACAAATTTAGAGTTTATAAAGTTCTTTGCTTAGTTGTATTCTAGACGAGAAAGAGTTACAAATTGACAGACAAATTTAATGCTCTTATGGACTTGGATTTAGTTATAAACAATTATATATACAGTCGTTAGGGTCATATATATTTACAGGGTATATAAGCTAGAAATAGCTATACTATTCAGTTATATTGTATGTAGGCATTGTGGCATGAAGTAAAGTTGTGACATTGCATTTAGGGTCAATAAATTCCTCTACGTGATAGACTGAATTTATGGCAAAGTTGAAAGTCAAGTGGCTTGAATGCGTCTAATATGAAATATTTGCTTATGAATTTAAAGCAAACCGCCTCCATATTATATATTGTTATATAGAAATAGAATTTGATATAAAACCTCCTTCATGAAATAATCGCAGCGATTCAATATTGACAAGTTGAGTCTTAAGTACTCAATTCTGCTTAAACCTTTATTTTTTGTTCTTTTCTTTCTTTATTATTTTTTTTTTTATTTTGCTAATATTTGATTTATATTACAGAGTGAAATCGATCGCCTTTCAATCGCTGATGACTTGATGCGTCTATGTGCTCACAATCAGATTAAATAAAACTTACTAACTCAAAACAACTTCGGCTCTTCTTCGTGGGCGAGAGAGTAGTCGAGGAGCCACAACGACAAAAATCGTCAACAAATTTCGATTCTTTTCCCCCTTTCAATATACATATGTGTGTATATGTAGGCAGTCACTGGCATAACCCACTTACACACACTCGCACACACATACACCTACACGGATGCACAAGTGTGCGCCCCGTGTCTATATAAATTGCTGGCAAGAATTTGCACCGATTTAGTCTTATTAAAGCGGGCCGTGAATCGCGGATCGTCTCAGTCATATTCCAGTCTTCGCGCTCGTTACGTGAAATATGAAAGTAAAAGTTTCCGCTTATTAATTGCAAGCAATTTGAATCGTTTTAAGAACATCATAAAAACTGATATATATATATATATATATATATAGAGATATTCATTAGTGACATTGTTTAAATTCTTGATTGGAGTGTGCTAAACTCAAAGTATGTAGGTTTCCTTAGTCTTAACCTTTACATCAAATTAATGCATATTTTTTGTGACTCTTTGGTTGGCAAACAAAAAATTAAACAAAAAAATGCAAATTAAAATTTTGGTTTATGTTAATAACAACAACAAATTGTTGTTATTGTTAAGTATTTGCATACCAAGTGCAGGTACCGCAAATGAACAGAAAGTGAATGATTTCTTAATGCATGTTTTTGTTTGTTATTCAAATGTTGCGTTATAAAAAAAATATATATATGAATAAGTTGCATAAAATCAGGAAGATAATTTGCCAAATGCCACCGAATATAATTTTTAATTTATGGCATGAACTTATCAAAAAAAAGTTCAACAATTAATATGAAAAATGGCTTAAAGAGACGGAGAGGGAGAGACAATTTATTGATTAAAATGCTGATTACTTTATTAACATATTTTTATAAATTATGAAAAAAAAGTAATAAATAAAAACAAATAATAATAATGAAATGCTTTCATTAAAAACATCGTCACAAATGATTACAATAAATGAATATGTTTATTGTTAGATTTTTATGAACTGACGAAAAAGAATTAATTAGTTTTTGTTTTTATTATTGAATAATTGTATTGATATATTTCTCTTTTTATCTCTCTCTATCTTGTTGTTACACTTTTTTTTGCTTTAAATGTTTTTTATTTTTTAATTAGAATATCTACAACTAAAATTCGTTAAAATTTTTTATTAATTTCAAATGTAACCGATAGAGTTTGATTTCCTTTTAGCGTAGATAAAATTGTTTTTTTATGAGGAATATTGGTTGACTATAAATAAAAGATGTAGAACAAATTAAAAAGAATTATTTTATAAATATTTTTAAATACGAATATGTATGACTCATTCAATGAATAATCGCAAGTCTCCCAAGTGATCAACCCAATAATTTTTGAATTGCGTGGTTCCAGATGTTTGACTCTTAAATCGCCAAGTTAAAAAAAAATTCTAATTAAAAGCAACGAGAAAGAAGAATGAAAAGAGTTAGGAGTCTCATTCAATAAGGTATTGCTGCAATAACGTTTTTACAAGTTATTAGAAAACGGTTCAAAATCAATTTTTAATTTATTCATATGAATCGAAACTTTTGAGTAAAAAAATCTCAATGTTTTTACATGTTCCGCACTTGAGAGATGTGTAAAAATTGCAACCAAAAGCCAATGTTTGAATGTTGTAATAATGATTTGTTCATTATTCAGGCAGTTGGCGCTGGGAATTTAAAAATACAGGAATCACAATTAAAATTTAATAAACTAAATTTGTCATTTTTCCCCGCTTGGTGAAAAACATAGCAGGGGACATCAGAAGGACAAAAATTATTTAGACTTTAATTCCTTTTTTCTACCTTCAATTACCATTTGAATCATTATAACATTCAGCCAAATATTATTCTGAATCTGATTAGTTTAGCTGGCATACGGTGCGTATACGTATTGTTGGCTAAATTGCCTAGAGCAGCCCAGTCTGCAATTTTGCCAGCAGTTTCTTCTATTATTTTTTTTTTTTTGTTCTAAATTGATATAATAGTAATTAATTTAAAATAAAAAAAACACCGCTCAAATGTATGTGTATTATGTGGCCATAAAATGAAATTTTTCTTTAATTAAAACTAAAAATTTAATTAAAAACTAAATTATTGGGGTTTTTAGACAACTTATTCATTTGTCACAGATTTGCGTTAGGTTTTTATCAAAAAATTGATTCGATGGTAAAGACCAAGAAAATCTCCTCGTGATGAAACAAACAAAATGCCGAAACCAAAAATGTAAGTCATGGCTTTACATAAAGATACTTACATATCATTTGATGTTTCACAATAGCATAAAGATATGTAAAAAGATATTATGTCGTGGAGTAAATTTAAAAGCATCCGCCAATAACCATAGATAACTAACCAACTAAGATAATGGCTATTAAACGGTTAGATGTCATTCTCAAGACTCAAGAGGCAAAAATCCCAAACGATAATTTCTTACAAACACACATAATTAAAAGTGAAAATCTTATCTAGTTGGAGTCGTCTGCAAGAATTGTACAATTAACAGTTACTACCATTAGTACATGTTCAATGAGTTTGAAATGAATCAAAACTGGCGAAACTGAAAAAATTAGGCAGTTTGGATTACCCGAAATTGATAATGTTTATTGTGTTTTTTTTTCGGTGATTGTGTTTTTTTGCTATAACCAGAGATAACCACTTGAATGGCCAACCGGACGGAGGGGCGTTTTTTAGTGTTTCTACGATCATGGCTGATTGGTATTCAAGTGGAGGATAGGTTTCTTCTGTTTAATGAAACACTCGTAAGTGGAGTAATCACAATATTATTTCGAGATCTTGATCGGCTATTCAGCATTCGAAATCAATCACAATGCTAATAACAACAAACAGTAGTAGGGCAATACAAGTCAATTAACTGTTCTGTTATACCCCGATAAGAGAGCCCCAATTTCCGATAGCCAGTCCATGGCGATCGCTCATTGTCAACGACAACGACAACGACAACGACAACGACGATTTTATATGGGTTATGTTCAAGTAGTTTATGGATTCATTTTTATACACCTTCCAAATGTACATATATGGTTAAATCTTTTCTATAGCCGTTAAGGGCAAAGATTTCTTATCAAGTGTTAAAGTTAAATTTCATGAGATAAGCTTCAAGTCAATAAAATTATTATAAATAAATATATTTATATATATACATACAAATATTATATGTAGGGCGATCAATCATTTAAAGCCTTTTATGTATGTTATAAATTATTGCAAATATATGGCTTCTGATAAATTGTGAAAGATTTTGGAGGCCCATAAAAATTGGCGTCTCGATCGGGCTAGCTATAGATAATTTCCTTTATTATAAATTTGTATTTCGTTTCATTTGCTAAAGTCATTTAAATGCGAATGCGAGTTATAAACGGTTTCAATTGAGCTCCATCTGATTGTGATCAATTGAACTGTGTTTTTCTTGTTGTCGCGGAGTACTTTCGCTTTGACGTCAAACTTTAAAGTTATAAAAGGCAGAGCACATGGTGTTGGAAAAAACAAATCAATAAATTGGTTAACGTTTCCAATTATCTACTAGATTGATGCAAAGCATTGCCCTAGTTAGCGATATCTTTTCCTTTCTGCAAAAGCCTTTTTAACATTGTCAACTGACAGTTGAACCGATTGACCGATAAGACGTAATTACTTCACTTTGAAAAGTCACTTCATTTTAGACATCAAGCCACAAGTTCTTACCAAATGCCTTGCCGGTTGCAAACTGTCGCTTGTAGCAACTGCAGCAACTGAGCTGTGGCATCTTCTTTTATAGTAACCGAAAGCGAGTCGGAAAATACTAATAAATTATCCTCTTCCCCCTTTTGTTTAATCTCCAATACAAACACTATAGCTCGACACGAAGGTAGTAGATAAATAAAGAAAGTTTTCAAGACACAGCCGGTGATTACATTAGCGTTGTGGCACGTGGTGCACATGGTCTTTATGCCCAGGTGTTACTGCATTTACTATTTGAAAAAGAAACAAAAAAAAAAGGTGTTTTGTCCCCTTATTAAAGTTTGTTACCAGCTATCTTAGATTTATAATTAGTCACAATGAGACGAGGAATTCAATTTCAATTCAATTGTCAATAAAATTAAAAATAATACACACAATTGGTCTAGTGGAAAACTACGAAAAATACTTATAAATACTTTAAATTTTAGTAGCCTTATTAGTCTACTACTTTTAGTAGTGGATTATCAGGGATCAACTGCTATTACATAAGCTATATAAAGTATTAAGTTTTCTAAATCGTCCACGATAATCTAAGGTAATAGAGGTCCTTCGGTATTTAGAATTTCACTACGATGATTTTCCATACTTTATTTTCCGTTCAATCACTTAATTTAAATAATTATGAGTGAGTAATTTTATAATTTATTTTAAGGATTAAAAACAAAAGATTTCAACACTTTTGTAATGTTTTTAAAAAAATTTGTTTCCTTTGAGAATTAAGTTGGACTTGGAAAATAAAAATACATTAACTAAAATAGGCGAAAGCTTATGCAAAGTTCGAATACGACAAAATTATTTAGTAATTAAAATGTAAAAGAAATTTTAATAGTAAAATTCCTTGTTAAGGGCTTCAATCCGAAATCAGTTCAATTCGCTGTGGCGACTTTAGTATACCCTGCAGTAAAAGTAAGACCTTGTTCAAGTCCATAATCCAAATTGATACAGATATTAAATCTAAATTCCAAAGTAGACTAAAAGTTCAAGAAATCAGTTTAAACAGAGAAACTGAAAGATGATTATTTAGGCGTCCCGTAATTAAGTGTTAAAGGGGACAACCTGTAAATAAGAATAATCATTGATAGTTTGATTGAGTATACAATTCTAATTCTATGTTATTTGATAGCAACCAAAAAAAAAGGAAACCAAGTCGAATCAGTTAACATCACGAACATGATTCGTTTAATTTGGAATTTTCCCTTTTTTCGCTGGACTTTGTTGTTTTATTAATTGAAACATGTGACAAACGCACGCGATAAGAAGTAAAATAACACACCTGACTTCTCAAATCAAAAACCATTCAAATTCTTTAGTCAATGGACTAGCACATAGAGGCATGTGCTTAAAGTGATATTAACCCAAGTATTGTAAACTCTAAGAATTTATTTATATATGTATGTATGTACTTGGGTATTATATGAAATATGTTAGACAATGAATTGTATTGGGTTCTCAAAAGCAGATTAGATTAATATAACAACAATCTACTTGAATTTTAATGTCTGGAAAACTAATTACAAAAACAAAACAAATAAATAACAATAATGCTCTAGACGACGGCTCCAGGTCAATGAATCACGTCACCAAAAGCTGTTTGGCCCCTCACCTTCCCGCCGGCCATTTACAATTAGCCAGAGTAATGTTTTCTTTTTTCAAAATCCGTGTCAAAAATTAATGCTTAGCCGCTCATTGAGTTGTGAAACGAGGCTTATAAAGTGCTGCACAGAGTAAGAGAAAAACCTTTTGGGTCGAAAATGGTTTCGCAAGGGTCGTGATAACTGAGTAAGCGAGCGAGTGGTTGAGTGGGTGAGTGGGTCAGTGCCTAACTGACCCAAGTTAACTATTAAATTTGCTTACGCCTATGCCAATTTCGATCAAAAATCATGTCACGTAGAATCCGTTTCTGTTGTTGGTTTGTTTTTGTTTTTCTTCTTTTTTTTTTTCATTTTGTTTCGGTGCCAATGCAAAATGCTTTTTGGTGATGGGCAACCTCCAGCAAGGTCACAGCTGTCAAGTGAATGTAAAACGAAACCCAAAATAAAATAGAGGGCAATCTTTTATACTCTTAAAAAACTAGCTGATTAACTGGGATGTAATAAAGATCGTGAGGCATCTTTTTATACCCTATAAAGTATAGGAAGTTTGTCAGTCCCTCTGTATGAAATTCTAGATCTCGGACTCTATAAGGGTTAAGTATGTTATGCCCACTTAAGTGAAATGTTTGTGGATCAGGGTTTCTTCATTCCATATTTCATGTATCGTATTAAAATTTGATACACTAAAATATGTTATCAATATCCAATAAATCAGCAAATTTCAGAAAAATTAGATTAAAAATAATCAAGTTATTTGAAGCAAAGTTTTTTACCATCAGTAAATGAACGGAAAGAGTTAAGAGTAAAACTTGTGCCTAAATTTGCAATATACCATGTATTTAAAATAGTATATTTATAAAAAAAAAGAGAAGAAAAATGTTTAATTTTGCAAATTTCCACACAAATTTCAATTCAATTTAACTATACCGATTCTTTTGAAAAGTGTATAACAGGGAAAGTTAAATTAAATGAAAATTAGTCAAACATAAGTATTATGTAAATCAAAAATCACCGCCAAAAACGCAGCACAATACAACAATTAAATATCCATTACGTGTATTTAAATTCAAGTCTTGCAATATTATTCATTTTGTTGACTCGCATTATTCATTCACTTTGTCTACTTAAATATGTAAATATGTACTTACTTTGAATCATACAAATTCGTATTGATATCTGAATAAGCAATTTAATCTTCTTTCTTTTCTGCGGTTCAATTTGTAATTTAATATGAAATATGGTTCTTAATAAAAAGATGACTGTTAAATGTTTAATATTAATGTTTTATCTTTAAATTTAAAATGATATATATGGCCAAATTTAAGACAATAATATAAGAACCTTTTAATGAAAACAATTATTTCCATTCCATTCCATTTACTTTTAAAACAATTACTTAGATTTTCTTAATTTAAATTCTAAATAAATAGCAAACTGCAAAATTTTTCATTTTAAAATTTAAATACAAAATTTTAATATGGCATTTTGGTTGTTTTCGAGAAAAGTTAAAATTATTACATTAAATTAATTGGTACAATTTTTGTTTTCATTTCTCTCATAAGAGAAACTTTTTTTATAATTTAAATGTCATTTGTTTTTTATGTAAATTTCTTTTATTTTGTAAATCCTTTTTTTACTTACCCATCTGCATTTTATTAGATAACACATAAAAATCAGGTCAATTGTGTGGTTTTCAATAAAAGACAAAAAAATGTATGAAAATATGAATAAAGGACATTAATTCAAATTAAGTACCTATATAATGGATTTATTAATTAAAGTGCTCAGTAGCAAATTAAATGAATTTACATGTGAACAAAAAACAGTAAATTTAAATTGCAAAATTTATTGAATTGAAAGCCAGCGCCTGTTGCATATTTACATACATACTTAATAGAGTTACTTTATTCCATTAACTGCATATACCCCAAACCAAAACTCCAACTCTTAACTCGGAATACAAATGCAAATACACATACTAACTATATATAGGTATATGTATTTTATGTGTGTGAGTAGAAACAGTAATAAATGATACGTGAATGCTAATTAATCAGCTTTGTTTGCCATTCACACGTGATGGCAAGGGAAGTTGAAATTATTTTCTGTCACCAAGACCAAGTTCAGACCAGACACGCGTGGATCTTGGCCAGGTCTGGCAAGGCAGACAAGTCAGTCTATGGCTCGGCGGTTACTACCACCTGATCTGCAGACATCTGACAGTGTTCGTACATATATAAAAATAATATTGTCTATAGCAATTTTTTGTGTGTATTTTCATCGCTTCGTTTTTGCAAATTACTCATATCAATATCTCAAAAAAAAGGGAGAAAAAAAGGCGCTGAAATGAAACGCTAATTAAAGGCGAAAATTGAAAACATTGAGCGTGTCTGGTCAATTATGCAGTTGTGATTGCAAATAGACATTATTGCCTTTTCTTTTGATACCGATACGTATATGTTGTATACTTAGTACACCACTCTCTTACTCTGACCGAGGACTATGTCTATATTTAGTGTCTCAATCAGAGCGTGAATAAAGTCAACAACAAGTTGTTGCACATTGTTTAATGTCCAAGTGATTGATTGGATATCAAATAATTGTTTAACAGCCAATGCAAATTCATTTAGCATTGAATTTCAATTCAACAGTAGATTATATGTATATATTCGAAAATAAATGGATCTTCTTTATACACATTATTTGGGGGAATTCAATAAATAGCAATGTTGGTATTTATTTAGAACCTGCAAATGTTAGTAACAAAAATATGATCTGAAAGTAATCAAAGGATATATATGTATCTATGTATGTAGTAGGATCATAGACATAGGACTTAGGATCATGACACAGAACTTATCGTACTGAAACTGTGTTCATGGTTTAATGGTATGAAATAGGAACATTTAAAAAATGCCTTCATTCTTCTATTATAAAATATTTCTATATAATCCAGGTTTGAATTAATAATTAATGTCTTCAAATTCGATTATAATTTTACTTATTAAAGCTGTTTGTTATTATAAGTATGTGAACGCTATATAAAATTTCTTTAAGGATTGAGTTTTTCTTTCCTTAAATACTTAAATTGGTTTAATATTGATTCATAATTTCTTGCACGAAATTCCTTTATCATTTCATTCTTTTAAAACGTAAACTCATGTTTTTTACTATCAAACACATAGAGTATTGAAAAGATTTTTGATTAAACTAAATATAAAAAAAAAACTATCCCTATCTATCTTGGCTTTTTTTTAACTCAGTCAATTAATTTCCAATTAATGCAAAAATTTACATATATTTATATTGACCTAAAAAATATTTTAATTTTTGATATGACATTTTTCATAACTAAGTTCATGTTTTGTTTAAAGCGGAGGTCTTACTCCAAATCTCATAGCCCTTAAGGGTATGCACAAAAATTTGATCTATATTTTTATAGTTGCAATTCTCAACTACTTTTAGCATATGGTTTGATGCTCTGAAGACGCTATACGTAATCTAGACAGATCATGATCATGGGAATAGTTCAAAAGTAACACCCGAATACAACTTTGAAAGGCGCTTTCTAAAGTGTTTTCTGGAATGTATTTTCATACATTTCACTTAAATAAATATTTGCTTAAATAATATAATACACACCTAAATACATTTGGGAACTATAATAGTGGCATATAAAATACAATTGATAATTATTAATATAAATAAAGAGAGCAAGATTTTTAATATGTATAAGTAGTATTTACCGCTAAGCTAACCCTTAGAAGTTTTTTTTTATAAACAAATATTAAACTTTTTACTGGTAGCTGGAAAAAAAACACACACACACAAAATCAACATGGATAGATGGATATTTATTTGATTGCAACTAACGAACCACATGACTAAATGTCACATTTTGTTCTGGTATATTATATATATACATACATATGTCTATATAGCCAAAAAGAAAAAATAAATATATGGGGTGAAAAAAACAATAACAATAATCAATTCAGCCTCATTATTTCGAGACACCAAATCACGTGAATTTATTTAGATAAAATACGTCATAATGATAGGTGAGAGGGGACAAAAAAAAGTACAAACACACACACACACACACAAATTTCCTTTAATATGAATACTCTATTAATCGCATAAAGGGGTTTATTGAATTGGAAATCTATTAAGTTATCTTAATTAAAAAGGAGGAAGATTTAAAATAAGATTATGAAACTGGTCCTTTGAATTGGTTTAAATATATCAAATAATATTAAATTTATTACTTTTGGATGATTTCTTCATAATAGTTCATATCAAAAATGTATATAGGATTCAGACAAAACATCTAATTAGATTGAAATAGCAGTTGTTATAAATTCATTAGAATTATATCATAAATCTAATAATATATTTTATAAAAATGTTGCCATTAGCCTCGCTTTTGTAGTGTGAATGAGATAGAAATTGTTAAAATTTTCTCTTATCAGTGACCTTTTTCTATCGACTGCAGCGTATGACGAATTCGTTACGATCTCGCTGATATGTTTTCATTTTTCATCTTGGTCATCAAAGCGAGAAACCGATGGGTTAATCATTGACAAAGTTTTTACATATGTCGACGACGGCTCGATTTGGTGATATAATTGAAGCTAATTATTGTTAATTTTTATAGAAGCTTGCCTGATATTTTTTGTTGCTGTGCTGGTGGGGATAAATAAATATTTGTGTTAATCTTTAACGTTTTCACAAGTTCCCCACCAACGGCAACTCAAATTTTATGGATTGGTACACCAGCTGTACCGGCGACAGGTGTAGCCTAATGAATTTATTTCACTGCTAAACGCCGAACGAGATAGTTGTAAAAATCGTTTCGTCGTATCGAGACATTGACTACGATTCGCGGCGCATTGTTTCGAACCAATGTTTATTGTAAGGCAGCCAGTACACACACACACACACACAGACACCCACACACAGACACAATCCCCTTGCCCAACATCATAAACCCCTTTTGCACCTTATGAAATCCGTTTCGGTTATTTGTGATAATAAACAATCTTTTTTATTCCGTTTTTGTTTTTCATAGAGCCATAAAACGATGACGGCCCACGGTGAGCCAGCAACTAGCGATGAAAGCCACACCAATCCCGTTCATCCGCCCGTAACTAGCGATGTACCCTTGCCCAATGGCAATGGCAATCACAAGAGCACCATAGTCATTGAGAATCAACCCAAACGACGTGTCAGCATTATCTCGGATCCACCCATGATCGCTGGCGGCGGTGTCATCGGTGGCGGCTATGACAACATTGCCTATGAGCAAAATCCGCGTCGAAAAATATCACAGGTGAGATGGTTGGCGGGAGAAGAAGGATTTTAAGTGGACTAGACTTGTGGCGTACCCACTTTCAGTCAATTGCCCCATCCATGTGCATGGCATGGCATGTTTCGGTAACTGGCTGCTATTGCGATTATAATTAACTTGCTCGTTGGGGTCCCCCATAAATTTGGATTTAGTCGCATTCGCCATATAGGCGAATATATACGATTTAATGACAAAACTCTATAAAACACAGAGAAACTATATATAGGTGTATTGATTATCGCATGACGCACGTGTTTTGATAATGCCCGATGTATGTATCTGACAGTACTTATAATTTGTGTTTCTACTTTCTTTCCAAAGACCTCCCAACATTCGCACACAGAAATCGGTCCGGCGCGGCGAAAAAGCATACTCAAGGACACTCCCGTTCATGATAATGAAAGCGATCGGGCCTCAACACATAGCTATGGTGAGTGATATGAGTCCGTAAGACCCTTTAGTTGAAAGTGAAAAACAGATTTGGTGTTTCAAGTGCAAAACCCCCTTAAAAAAGTTGACACAAAAATTGATTCAATGTGAAAAATGGGTAAAAAATAGTTTGTGAGTGTAAATCTTCAGTGTGAAACTTGAAGAAAAAACAAATATTAAAAAATAAAATGGTTTCCTTTTCTCCTAATAAGAGTGTTCAATTATTTAAAAGTAAAAAGCTTTTAAAAAACTAATTTTTTAAAGAAAACAATGTGCAGAAGGATTGAGGATTAAAACTGAGTACTTAAACGCCCATAGACTATATCGACACTCGAAAGAACTTTGATTTTCTATAAGTTTCAAACTGATAAGCAATTTTGAGTGTCAACAGAATTCTGTCCAACATGTTTTAAGAATTTGTGCAAAAATTAAATAGTTCTTCATCGCTCAACAAAAAGCACGTTCGTGTTAAAAATATATATAAAAAAGTACATATAAACATATGTGTGAAAATTAACAATTTGGGGACAAAATTTTATTAAAAATTGCGTTCCAACGAGTGTCTAGACATTTTAGAATCAAGTTATTTTAAGGAGAATTCCACATTGACTTGAGAAAAATACCTTTAAAGGAAAAAATATTGGCGTTTCCCAGAAATACAGGATGTATTGCTCGAGAGCACTTATTTTTGTACGGCATTGAGAACTATATAATTTGTATCCGATTTTAGTGAAAATATATCATACGACAAGGAATTTGATTCCCTTTTTTTCATAGTCCATAGAAAAATAATATAGGAAAAACATGTTTCGCAAAACAATTAGACCACAAGACCCAAAAATTACATACTAAAATTAGAATTTCAATTGGTTCAAAAAGAATGCTGAAGCTAAATTGAAAGCTTTGTGGTACGTAGTTTACCTTTTTGTTAATTTCCTAAATCTGTAACTTGAAAGTAGATTAATCAATTTAATTGTAATATGAAAGATTCTAGAAAAAAGTGATAGACATTTGACCAGTCAAAAAGGATGACTTTTTGTTCAAAAAATTATCATTAAATAATAAAACGAACAAATTAGTTTCTTCATTAAGTTACTTGGACGTCAAGAAAATAGAGTTAAAGTTAAAAACGCAAAAAAAAAAAAAAATTCTTTAAGTTAAATATTTTGAAATTCTTTACTTTCAAGAAAAAATAAAACAATAAACTTTATGACTTTTATTATAGAAGTTCAATTCAACACTCTTAATTGAATTCTTCTATTTTTTTGTTTAATTATGGAATCAAAAAATTGGACTGACAAATTCCAGAGACAACACCGTTTTGAAAAATGTTGTTTTCAAAAATCTCAAATTTCTACATATACTTTTTAAACATTCATAAGATTATTTCCTTAAGATGATATCTTAAAGCGTTTATCCAGTAAAAAGATGGCTTAAATTTAATCAGCCAGGGTGAAGTTTTTTCTTAAGAAATTCTTCTAGAAATTTATATTTTTTGTGGAATTTTTTGATAAAATCTCAAATATTTATCGCTGTCATAATCTGAGATCTAACTCACGTAGAACATTAAAAAATTCCATATTTCAAGGTGAATTCTATTCAATTTATTTAACGACCAAACAACAAGGTATTTAGCGTTCACTAACTGTTATTTAGTTGATAATTGGCATAACGGTTAAGCTTAGTTCAGGGTGAATAAATTTACCAAAATTTGATTTATGATCAGTTTTTGTTTGGCAAATTTTCAAGCCCGCCCACGTCAAAATGATATCAATATATGTTTAGCAGAAAGGCAAATACATCAACTTTGTCTATTTCAATTCGATTTGCAATCATCGAGCAGGCCCACACGGTTAACATTATCAATTAGCACAGTCAAAGGCACCGGAGAAGTCCACTGACTTTCAATCTTATTGCGCAGGTCTTGGGCATATAGTGAAAATCGATCAGATCGAATCGTACATACATATATTATTTGCCCATATTTTATCACCTAATTAGAGTTGATGATATAATTTTTGTTGTTGGTAAACAATTTGCTTATCAATCATTTTTCCGATTTCATATTCCCTTCTAGACTATAGAGGTAATGCATTGGATATTCTGAATGCGAAATACAATGGCCATCAAATGGGTCAGAGTTCACAACAAGGCAGTAATGGAGCCAACTATGTGGAGGAATCATGGATGTACACATTCTGCCTGAAGTGCCGCGGTGAAGAGCCATCAGCATCATGGGAACCTCCATTCTGGCAAAAAATATTCCCCTATCCATTGTGTCCTACCTTCAGGACTGTGTCACGTTTGATTTCCCTAATTCTTATTGGTAAGTTCAAAGTAAATTGAAAGTCTGATAATTATCCTTAATCATTGGCAAACTGTTTGCAGGTGTCCTATTATGGATTACGGCATTTGTGATCATCGGAGACTCAGCTGCCCCTGGTGGACAGCTTTTTGGTCTTGTTGTGCTGACTGTGGCAGCCAATTTCGGTGGCTATTTGATATCATTGACCACATTACCAAGATTAATTGGTATGCTCCTGGTGGGCATATTATTTCAGGTGAGACATTTATTCGAAACAGACCATGAGACATTGTCAATTCAAAAGATCCTTAGCTTAAAATCATAAATTGATCCACTCGAAAGAGATCGATTTAGTTCTCCTCTGTAAATTTTTTTGTTTATTTTTTCCTTTGTAGAACGTTGGCTGGGTGGATCTCGATGGTGATTTCTCCAAAGTCACGGGCCATTTGCGAAAATTTGCTTTAACCATTATCCTTACAAGAGCTGGTCTCGAAATGGAGCCGGAAGCATTCAAGAAAGTCTACAAGACAATTCTGAAATTGGGCATTGTGCCATGGATAGTGGAGACAATGGTAATGACAGTGATGTCGCATTTCCTGCTGGATTTGCCATGGATTTGGGCCCTTTTGTTGGGCTGCATAATAGCTGCTGTATCGCCGGCTGTAGTGGTCCCTTGCCTGTTCCGTTTGAGGACCAAGGGCTATGGTGTGGCCAAGGGTATACCCACTCTGGTGGTAGCCGTTGCCGGTGTGGATGATGCTCTATCGGTGGCCATTTTTGGTATTATCAGCACTGTGATGTTCTCGGATAAGGGACTCGGCTATCAAATTGCCCAGGCGCCAGTTTGCATAATTGGTGGATTAGGCTTTGGTGTCATCTGGGGCACGCTGGCTCGCATCTTTCCCGAGAAGGGCGATGCCTTTGTGGTTCCCTTGAGAACGCTGCTACTTTTTACTGGCGGCTTGATGGCCATCTACGGCAGCGAGGAGCTTGGATTCGAGGGTGCCGGCCCTTTGGCTGTGGTCTTTTCAGCTTTTGTGTCGAATCTTTTCTGGTGCAAAGACGGCTGGGATGTGGAGGACAACCCAGTATCCACCGCCTTTGAGATTTTCTGGATGATCTTTGAGCCCATTCTGTTTGGCATCACGGGAGCCACCGTTAAAATACGCGAGCTGGACTCGCATACGGTTTCCATTGGAGCCGCTTGCATCTTTACGGGCGCTATTGTTCGTATTCTGACCACGGCTGGCATTGCCTTCGGGGATCGCTTGAATGTCAAAGAGAAATTCTTTGTGGGTCTCTCATGGATGGCCAAGGCCACGGTTCAGGCAGCTCTTGGACCGGTCGCCCTGAAGCATCTCGATGAGAATTCCACGGACGAAGAACGCAACTATGCCGCAATTGTCCAGACAATTTGTGTCTTTAGTATTGTTCTCACTGCTCCATTGGGTGCCATTCTGATATCCGTGACGGGCACTAAATTACTCACCAAGACGAAACAGCCGCAGGATCTGACCGGCTGGCGTCGCAGTCATCGCCCGTCCATTCGTGATATTAGCATCATTGACGAGGAAGAAGAACGTGAGGATCCCGAAATACCGGAGGATAAGGAGACGCAGGACAATACGCATAATAATGCGCATATTCCCACCATATCCTATTCCTACAATAAGTAGAAATCGAACAGGGGAAATAATACTTACAACTTCCCCAACTTACTCCTAACCTGTTGATCAGCCTGTTGTATGTTGCATAAAGAAAAATTGTTAATATTTAGTTTTAATGCATATTACATTCCAAAATATAATTTAAGTATATTGATAATGTTTGAAGTTTTAATTTTGAAACCAAAAATGGCGAAGTGGAAACAAATTTGGAAGCATTTTCTTTCCTTTGAGACACTTTCAACTAGGACTTTGCCATTCATCAAAACAAATCTACAAATTGAACCTTGTAGAAACATATGTGCTCTTATATTTATGAATATAAAACTAATTTGAATATAACTTGCAGTAATTAATAGAAAAAATATCTTTAAATGGAAAAATTATTTAGGTAAAACTATAAATTGTAAAAAAGAATTTAAATTCTATTTACAAAGACAATCAAAAATTGAATTTAAAGATATTTCTGGACAGGTTCACCCAGAATAGTTTCCAATTCCTGAACAGCAGAGCGTGTACTCTTCTCCACTCGCTCGTGTTCGTCCTCCAAAAGTTCGGCTATAAAAGGCACCGTCTCGGGCAGCAAAGGAGCAAAACTGTCACCCAACTTGCGGGCTATGGCCACAGACGTGTTGAAAGACAAAATCCGCACCTCAGGCGTTTGAGTGCGTGTTTTGAGTAGCACTTGGGTATTCAGTTGCTTCCACATTACATCGTTGGTGGCCACAGCCAATTGAGCAATGCAATCAGTAAGAGATTGCTGAAGGAGTTCGCTTTGCAGAACCAATTCATTCTCGAGTTGATCGACCAGAGGTTGCATCAGAGCATTGAAACGATGGTCATTAATAAAATCGTCATTGCAGTGCAGGAATACATGATGGAGGGTGGTGAGAACTGCCTTCAATAGCTCAACATTATCTTCGACCTGGTTGGCGACAAATTGCGTCCTTAAAGAATTGTGTTCATGTACCAGTTTGGACGATTCCTCGACAGATTCGCTAGCAAAGAGCACAAAGAGCGACTTCAGAGCCTCGGCAATGCGTTGGGTTAGGAGGAAATACGTCAATCGGGTCTCTGGCTCGTTCTTTTCCAGCGCCCACTTGTGCAGCTTGGAGTACATGGGACGGAAACTGGTCTCAGACAATTTAAGTATCCAAGTGACAAAGGTTTCACCAATATTGGCCTCAATGGCTGACAATTGTGGGCGGGCTAAGGAACGACCACGAACTTGTAGCCGGAATTCCAAAGCTTGAAGGAACAGTTCACTCAATACATCCCGCACTGGTTCTAATTGCGCGTTTGTGTTAATTTTGATGCACTGCAGCAGTAAATGTTGCATCAGATGACCCAGTTCATCATAGGCTTGAGCCTCCAAAAGACTTGCATAGCTCTTGGCACAGCTGGGCACCAAAATGCGCACCTCCACACCATTAACCAAAGCTGTCCATACATCTTTAAGGCGCAATTTCAATGCCTGAGCCCGCTTATCCCGTTCCAAGTCCGGGTTTTCCAATTGAGCAGAGAGGCGAACGAGGCCCGAAATAATGTCCACCAAATAAGGACCCAAAAAGAGAGGCAAAGCATGGAATAGTTTATGGAAAGCTGCAAAAGAATATTGAGTTTAGTGACAAATAAAACTTGAGATAAATATTTTTGACTCACCCGTAACCAAGGTGGAGCAGAGGTAGTCTGGACCTTGTTTTAAGGCACTCATTTGTTGTACTTGCTCTTTAAGCAATTCCACCAGTTGTGGAGCGAATTTCGGCAGTTGGGCCAATGCATGTGCCTTGAGAGCTGCACAAATCTCCACCAGAGTGAGTACCACATTGCCCACAACGGCCTTGGGGACATTGCAGCGTCTCTTGGTGATTCTGGTCAAAGTGGCCAATAGAGTGCGGCATTCCTCCAGATAAGTACGTCCATAACGATGGGCGAGAAGCTGCAGAGCTTGAAGGGCTGTTTGCTGCAGTTGTGCCTGCTGCGGAGTACTCGATCCCTCTGACTCTAGGATGCCATTGACTATGGCATCCAAGGGCCTGAAGAGTACACCGAAATGTGAAACTTCGCATACCTCAAAGTAATTGCTGGTCGAGTTCAACTTTTGAACGAGCAGTTCCAAAACTTTGATCCTCACATAGATTAGATCATGTTGCAGGAGTTCTGTAATGACGCTGATGAAGTATTGCGGAGTGAGAAGTCCTATTGCATTGTCCAAAACGTCGTGTACATGATTGGCCAAGACACGCCAATATTTCTCGAGAGACGGAGTCCCCGCTGCTCCAAGCATGGCATCATTAACCACTGTGACATAGGCCAAAGTCTTTAAAATAAGATCCTGATAGTGAGGCAAAAGTTGAGTGGGATTAGATACGGTGCTCATTTTAGTTTGGAACTCCTGGCTGCTGCTCAACGTTGATAGATGATCCATTATGAGATACTTATAGTGACGAAGTTGTTTGAAAGTTCTTGTGCGCACATCAAAGAGTTGATGCTCTGTCGAAAGATAGGAGGCAACTCCTTTACTGGCTGCGGACTGGGATTTGCCAATGTGGACAGGTAACTTGCTTAGGTAGTCGAGCAATTTGATAAAAGTCTCCAAAATCACGGAAGAGTTTTCAAACATCATTGTCAGTTCGCGAGCAAACTCTAAACGAGATTTGTCTGTTGAAATTTTCTCCTCCATTAAGACTTGTGACTCAAAGACAATGCACAAAAATTGCCAAAGATGCTCCTTGGGTTCGAGAACCCTAAACAGTGTGGCATAGAGAGGTAATCTCCGATGGACTGGCACATCTGTGCATATATCAGAGAAGACCTTTAGCACCGGAATGACCAATTGTTCCCGTTGGCCAGCTTTCGTTAGCAGTATAGGTACAATGGACTCGACCACATTGTGAATAATATGCAAACTGAAGGCATCATCATGCCTGGCCACAGATGAGCCCACAAAGGTGAAGATTTCCACAATTTTGTGGAGCACTTGCTGGGGATATAATCCAGCACAGTGGGTAAGGAAAAGCAAAGCTTGCTGTTGGGTCTGAGGATTTTGTGTATTCCTCAGACACTGCACCACCTGTTCGATGCGGAAACAAGATTCGGGCAAAGCTTTGGCCAATTGTATTCCTGCTGCTTCGGCAGTCTGGCAGCTGTGCAATAAACTGGACAGGATCAATTGTTTAGGATACTCGGCAGCGCTGTGTTCCTCCAAACTGAGACAAGCCTGAAGCAGTTCAAAGAGTGGGGGAATAAGTAGTTCTGCTCCCTTCAGCTGTTTCTTATGCTCCAATAGCTCGAGCAGAGTCATGCCCTGTTTCCAAGCGAAACTTGTCAAATCCAGTTGGCTGGAACCAGTTACGCGTCGCTTTGTTGGCTTTGTTTCCGTTTGCCGTTGTCCCTTGGTTGCCATTTCCACTAGCATGGCCACCAAAGGCTGACATTCCAAAATGCATCGTTTCAAAAGTCTGTGACCGGCCAGAAAGATGCTATCATTATCCGATTTTGTGGCTGCATCTACCAGAAGCTTTATTAGCTCCACCTTATGCTTAGACTGCAACTTCTCAAAGGTCTCCGGTGTGAGAGTATTGAGCAGCAAACATGGTATGGGCTGGAGTTTCTGCTCCAATTGAATGTACGAATCCTGATATTCAAAACTCTTCTTAAACAGATCCCAGGCCACAGGTTTGTGCAATAGGACTTTGAGGGCAATGCTACCCTCAAAACGTTCCACAACTGATCTATAGATTTCACTATAGGGCCAGGGAAGCTGTTTTAATTGCGACTGATTGACAGAATCGCCGAAACTAATCTTCTCCAAGGCCGATAGACCCAATGGCAAAAGTGATGTCAACAATTCCTCGTCGTTCACATGTTTGAGGGCAGAGAGTAAGGCAATTGTAAAAACTGGTGGCTGATTTTCATCCGTTACGAGTTCCACAAAGCAGCGACGCAATTTGGCTTGATTTAATTTATCCTGGGCTGACGTGTCCGTGCTAGAGTGTTTTGATACCAAAATGGTATATAATATCAAAGCATATTGATCCTGATCTATCCCCAATTCGCTTGTTCGTTTCAGCAATTGTTCCACCAGGTGTATAACATGTTTCTCCTTTATAAGATGTTTCATTAACTTCAACGAATCCAAGGCTAACAGACGTAAAGTCTTCAAAGGAGAAGCACAGGCGTTGGCCACGCGTAGCACATGCATTAGGGTGCAGTTCAGTGTGGGATCCCTGCCCCTGACAACTGCCTGAAGCAAACAAAATCCTTGGAATCGAATCATTGCATAGTCTGCGTCTTTGGGCCACACTTCGGGCAATCTTTCATAGATGAAGAAACTGCTTAGGAAATTAAATTTCTGTTGCGGCTTGTGGAATATACAATTAAGGCACTGCATCAAGGCATTTGACCACTCTCTTAGGTCGTTATGATCAGAATGGGAGTTCTCTGCATACACATGTCCAGCCAAGATCTCAATCAAGAGAAGGCAGAGTTTCAAATCAGCGGATTGTTCTGTCCATGATTGGACAGCCAATTTTTTGGATGCCCAACTTGTATTACTCGCCAAGGTTAATAAGAAATCCAAATATAGTTGAAGTTTGACAGTTTGAGGTGTCTTTTGTTTTGCGGCCCATTTGAAACTAAATCGTTTACTATATTGGTTAATCTTCTCAAGCATTTGCAAACTCTCTTCTGGCTTCAGATGCCTCTTGGCATAGGCTGTCAGCAGGAGGAGTAAATGTGTAAATTGAGATGATTCTTTTAGATAATTGACTCCTCCATGCTGTTCAACACTCTCCAAAATTCCCCTATCCAGATTCACTGCTTCGCCTGAGCTGCTCGCAATCACATCCAAGAAGTTCTGACGATGTGCTACCAAATTGAAGGCAATGAAATCACATTCCACCTTCAATGGTCTTAAAAATGGAAAACGATTCAACACAAATTCACTTTCTAGCAGTATAAGCAGAGCCTGATGATGTTGCTGCCCAAATTCATCGCTTGGAAATAGTAAGGGCATCAAGGCCAATAGCACTAGATTCTTATCATAGTGATCGCTCACATCAGCTGTGGTCAAATGTTGCACCGCCTTCGGTATTACAGCAATCCAATCTTGGGTCTCGCCTTGGGCACGTTGCAGGAGACGGCAGAGAATCTGAGCAAATGTAGCTGGGGATTTTAACATGCCAATCAACTCATTGGTATCAAGTGTTAGCAAAGCGGCTACAATATCTCCACTATCATCTTGCAATCGATCTGATAGACACTCTTGCAATAGACTTAAACTTCTTTCCCGCTTGGAGGGAATTTTTAGATTGCGTAACAATTGTTTCACTCCTCTCAGCCTCCAATCGGCACTATAATGATAGAGTTTCTCATAGGCCAATTTGGCCTTTTCATCGTTTGTATTTAAACGAAAACCTAGAAAGAAAGAACATCAATTATTATAATAACTTTCAAGTCAATTGCAATAAGAGGTAAGGATTACCAAGAGCCAACTTTAAAGCCTTTTCGCGATTGCTCGTCTTGGATGTAGCCCTCAAGGCTTCCTTAACGCTCAAGTCGAAGGCCTCGGGAAAACGTCGTTCCAATTTCTCCATAAATGCGGAATACCAAGCCTGAAAATTGGTCTTCTCTTGCGTCATTTCCTCATCATCAGAATCAATGACGATTGTATCTTCATCATCTTCATTGGAGTTGGATGTGGTTACCAGAGATGGTGTGGCATTGGCAATCTCCGTCTCTACATAAGTGTCAAGGAAGCAGCTGGGACGAAAAATAAATTGAATAGGATTGCAATTTGGTTGAATTAACATGGGATAACAAACTTGATCAACTGTTGGGCACCGGCTTTAGAGAAGGGTACATCGCCAATGAGACTATCCAGAAATTGCTTAAATGTAAGTGATGATTCCTCGTCCTTTTCCCTGATGGCGGCAACCGATCCTCGTATTAGTGGTATGCAAATTGGTTGAATTGCTATATTATCCTTGGCCAGCGAGGCGAGGCATATAATAAGCCACTTCTGACGCACCAAATTAAGAATGGTTTCCGATTTAAATTCTGGCTTGGCACTTTTTTGCTTGTCATTAATCCAAATGAGAAGGAGCAAGGATGTGGTATGCAGACGCTCGAAGGGACAATTGGCTATCCTTTCCAACAGGGCATTGCAAACTTTGCTCTTTAGTTTGGTGCGGGACACCAACTGGGCAACTATCACATATGCGGCAGCCATGAAATCCACAGTCTCGGATGCTAATCCCTTTAACAGTGGCTCCAGTATTGTGGTTATATGCCAATCCTCAACGGGTTTCGCTGCCTGCAGGGCTCCCACCACGACTGTGGAGTAGAAATTGATTTGTGTTTGCAACTGGTGAGCACGTGGACCCAATTCTTTGACCGCTTTGCGCGTACTCTTGCAAATGAAACTCAGAAAGGCTGGACTAGTCGCTGCCCGATTGATGATGGCACTTTTGGCCAGGGTAACACCGGGACGCTGCAAGGGGCGCAGCCACACCCAATTTTTGTCCGACTGTCGCAGTCGCATGGTCTGGAGCACTTGAATAAAAATTTTGGTCTCATGATAGGGCAGAATAAGAGCCATCACATCGTCGCGATTATACTCATGCACTTGAAATCTTCTTAGCAGCCATTCGAAGGCCATATGTGCAGGACGAAGTAGTATATAGGGTGAAAGCAAACGCAGGAATTTGGCAATGGCTGCATCCAGCATTTTGTTGACCTCCGGTAGCTCTACGGAACGCTCCAATGTCAAGGTGGCCTCATCATAGAGGGTCAACTGAAACTCCTTGAAGGCGGGATTAAACTCTGTTAGCTCCTGTAGGCCAGTTAGTCCAATTTCATAGATGGCTCGCCGGTCTTTGGTGGCCGCCTCTTTGGGGTCAAACAATATCGATGCTCTGCTGTGGGCATCCGCTAGTGTTCCCGCCGTCTGCGGCGCTGCCAACTTCTGCAGCTGCTGTGCCAAAGATGTACTCATCGTTGGCCGCGCTTTTAAAATCCTTAATTGGACGGAAATATATTAATTTGATATATTTGATATATAATCTTTTGTTCTTGCTTGTTGCGCGCCACGTGCTGTAATTCGCCGTAACTGCTTGCCTCTCGCCGTAACTTCTTGCCTCTCGCCACAACTTTTTGCCCTCTCGCCGCAACGATGTTAATTTTCATTGCTTCCATCTCTAGACAAAATTTATCCGACTCCCACTGGTTTTCAACCGCACTAAAATACTGGCGCCACTGCTGCAAATTGGATTGCGACAACTCTAAACATAATTCCGTTCATCTCTAGCATCATTCCATCAAAAAAGAAACATAAATTTAATTTTGACCAAGCAAAACGAAAAACAAATTAACAAATGCGTAGAAAGCCAGGCAAATTTTAGCAGTGTTCATTCAAAATGAGTGCCTACAATCGAAAGATGCAGATGCTGAAAAAGATGAGCCTAGGACAGCCGGACAGCGAGATGGAAATGGAGGACGAATCTGGCTACTTGTCCTTTCGAGCGACACACAACTCAACCGCGGAGGCGCCATTTTTAATAGACCAGGAGGAATTGGAGAATTGTCAAAATGTGTCTAATAGGGGCTTGGGCCTATCTTCCACACAATATCAGACACCAGGAAGTGGGGCATTGGTCGGCAGTTCGTCGCACTTGTGGAACAAAATTAAAAGTTGTCCCATGGTCATTGAACATGATAAGAATCTCAACGGCGCATTAGAAAGTGGAATTTCGACAGGCGAAGCACGAGAAGATGAGACCTGCAAGTCACCGAACTGCCAGCAGGTGCATCAGGCTAACAAAAGAAGAAAGTTGCACTTTCAAGCATCGCACACAAGTCCCAAGAAATCGAAAAAACAACTCTTTCCCCCTCCCCTGGAGCCGGATCGTATACGGCGAACACGCTACTACAATGGCATGGAGCATTTGGATATCATTGGCATGCTGACCAATACTCTACCCGCCATGCAGTGCATATTGAGCAATGTCAATTCCCAAACGCTGGATGTAATGACTCGAGTAACCAAGCGCTGGGAACAGGCCCTCTATAAGATTCCGTCTGCTGTAGAGCGTTTGCATAATCATCGCTTTAAAATGAACCTAACCAAAGAAAATCCTTATGTAGCGAAAAGAGGACGCATCTTGTCCAGAAGTAATACAATTGTGCCATTACATACATCAACCATCAGTAATACCCATGACCATACGCTAGCCTATGAGAATCAAAGTGTCAATCGGCCGCAGGACAAAGGAGAGGAGAATTGTCACTTGGTTGAACAGAAGCAAAGGATCAAGTGTCCACGTTGCGGCAAATGCAGCAAAGTATATCTCAGAGAAGTGCCTTCAACTGGAGGTGGTGAAGCAGGCGGCAGCGGAGGTCGAAGCCTGCTTTCGCAAACGTTACCCAATTTTAGAGATAGATTTGCTTCCTCCTCGACTACTCCTCCACTCGCACGCTTTCTCTCGCTGGATCTAGAGGAGGCAAAGGAGGATGCACAACCCTCATCGTCGACATATAAATTTGGTGAATGCACGAATTTCCTATGCAGATTCCGGTTCTGCGTCCATTGCTATTCTCAGCCTCATCCGGGCGAGAAATGCCTTGTCACCGAGCTAGGTACGCCATCCAAAGTCATGGCGCCCAGTGAGAGATTCACACCGCCCAAGCAGCGGCCACAGAACTACAATTCCAAGCTGAGTCGAAAGAACTCATTGAAACGTTTGTGTTTTTAAATTTATTAATTGTCGTTTTAGTATTACATGCCACGAAAGAGAACAAACTAAATCATCAACAACAACAACAACTTATCCAAATCTCATTGATGTAGTATTTTTTAACCATGTACGAATATCGTTCTGTTTCATATTCCATTTTGTCAACAATTTTGAATCACTGTTTATTGTCTTGTTGGCCACTGACAACAACAATCACATATATACACACACACGCACACACACATTCTATAAATGTTAAACGAAAATTCTGTACCTCTGTGAGATTAAGTAGACACCTAAGTATTTTTTACAATTTTATTAAAATAAACAAATCGAACTTTTATACCATAATCAGCTAATATGTCTATTTTATAAACTTTTGCATATTTGAGTTTGTAAGGAGAAATTTATTCATTCATTTATTCAACACACCCGGAAGTTAAAAAAAAAAATTTGATAAGAGTCAAAATGAATGAACAAATGACGATAAAGCTTTAAAACATTTTTTTTGGTTCGTAATTCTTCGTTAATGCTTCCGTTCCAATGTACAATAAGCACTTGTTGAAAGCTTAGAACTAATCCATCCCCCTCTGTGGATTACTTATCTTTGTTCAAGAATCATTATTGTATTGTGTTTTCAGTTTTGTTAGATTTATTTTTGCAATCTTTCGTTATTTTTGTAGGGTTTTTAATGAGACATTGAGTCTCTGTTGGCGTCATTCATTTAGATGACTTTTAGAAACTAAGGGCCCAGTTGATTTTCATGTTTTTCAATCCTTTTGCAACATCGATCAGTGTTATCTTGCCTCCTGGTGTCTTTGCAATTCTACTCAATTTATCTCATTTTCAAATCATTGCTAAGATTTTAAATTGAAATAAGAAAATGTGTTGTTTGGCTTGAGAATCGTTTTAATTTATTTAAAAACTTGTACTGCGAAATATGTTCAAAAAAGCGATTTATATTACAAAATTTTGTTTTCCCACTTATTATGGGCTTTCTATGTACATATAAGATTGCGTTCATCTACATTTTTTCAATTAGTATTTCTATAAGAGTTAATTAAAATTCGAAATACTCCTTTTTTGTGAGGCAATGTTTTTATTACGTAGCAAGCTTTAAATGAATTGATCTCATACTGTTGATTCGGCCCGTAATGTTAAATGAATTTTGATGAAACATTTAGGCTGGTTTTTTTATACTAACCAAAGAAAAAAGGGCCCAAAACATTTGTTATATTTTTAAGCTATTTTGCGAAAGAAATTCTAAATGTAGTTAGGACTGGAATTACAACCCGGCTTAAGCTTTATTTATGAGTTATCCTTACCGCCAGCAACATGTCTTTTTTTTGGGCTAACTTTGGAGACCGAGAACTTTTTAATAGGCCCCGCACCGGAAAAGAAATGTTTTTAAAAAATAAAAGTTTTAAAAAAGAGTTTATAAAAACACTTTCTGTTTTCAATTAATTTTTTTTCAGGAGTTACAAAAACCTTCAAAGCAACTGCTATTCTATGTTGAATAATTAATAAAATTATAAGTTCGCCGAAGTTCTCATACCCTTAAACTGCCAGGCATTTGGAAACCTACAATTCCCATAAGAAGTTCCAAAGGATAAGTTATATTTTTAAAATATTAGAGAAAATTTAATAATGTATTATAAGTTTTATTATTATAATAATATTGTTTTTTTGAACAAACTGTTCAAATTTTAGATGTGAAACTGATTCGCATAGGCGAACATGGGCTGTTGAATCGGCTTGATGAGCTGATCAAGAACGTATGTATATATGTATGTATGTATAAACTTTATCATATCGGAAAGAGAGTCCGAAAAAAACAAACGTCTATCTAATTTTAGATACCCACTGGAAGGGTATAAACAGCTTATATTTATTTTGTTAAGACTGTAGGGACCTAATTTTGACGAATAAAAATAACTTCAAATTAATTATTAGTTTTTAAAATTAAATCTAACTTGTGAAATATTTGAAGACATATTAAATTTGTTCATAATATCCTATTTATCTCTTTGCTATAGTTTATCTTTATGCTATTTTGAATTCGAATGAAAATATTAAATATAAGTTTTGAAAGGTGAGAATTATAGTAATTGATATGGGACATATGTACATATCCCCACACAGGTTTTGCGAGCCATCTTTCACTCGACAAAATCATAACGAGTCGCCCACACTTAACATTTTGGGATAATCTGGTCAGGGCATCAATGTCATCAAATTAACAGAAATCCCTTAATAATTTATCATTTGTTCTGTGTTCAGGTTCAGTCCTTCACAAACTTGACTCGGTCCTGAGTTTCGCCTGCCGTTCCAAGTTTCTTCCTGGCGCTGACAAATTTGCCAGCTCAAGTTCATATTTTTCCTCCTTCTTTCCTTTTTTTTTTGTGCAAATCATGGCCAGGGCCAGGGCATAGATTTCGAATTCATGTGAAAATCTGCCACCCCGAAGATAGTTTCATCAGCTGTCTTTATGGTTTGTGTGTGTGTGTGTGTGTGTGTGTGTGTGTGTGAGTGGTGACAGCCTCCACTGCGGCTACAACTTCATCCTCTTGCAGGGACTCGTCCAATGAATAGAGAGTGAGGGAGAGAAATGGGAGTGAGTGCTGGGTACGGTTGGCAAAGGAAAATCAATGAATGATATTTCCTTTATGAGGCTCAATTATTTGTTGCGGGGATTTGCTTTTCCGTTCCTCTGCACCCTCCGCACCCTCTCTTACCCACCACATTCACCATTTTGCTGTCATCTGGCAATGTGTTCGTGCTTTATTGTCCTTTTAAATGCTTTGGCAAAATATTTTGGGTATTTGTGCAGTCTTTTGTCCTGTCGGAGCCGCAATAGAAGCAAGTACAAGAGCCAGAAGTCGGCGTTAATAATTTATGAATATTTGTTCATTTATTGTTTTGCATTATTTATGCCTTTATTATTTGTCTATTTTCATAGACATGAAGATGGTTCTTAACCTCAATGGGTGGGTGAGGGGATGGCCAGCCAGACGTGGGTAAAGATTTTGTTTTGATTTTAATTAAATCGACAGTGGCCGCAGCAGCGGCTTAATTTAAAGTCATTTGATTTGTCCTAATCCCCCACCATACCCTCCCCTCTCTTTTCCCATCTTTCGCGGCAGGAAACTGGCATTTTAATTGCTAGCCGAGAACAGGGACTCATTTGTGGTTCATTGGTTCATCCTTAATTGTGTGGTATATGGGGGGATAAGCAAAGTGAATATCTTGTTCTTATTCCACTTATGTTTAAAAGATAATGTTAAGAGATGTTGGAAAAATCCACCACAAATAAATTTGTACTTAATGTCGATATTTTAACTACATCGTTAAGCCTTTTATCTTATTTAGTGGTCCTTAATGAATGAGTAAATTAACTAAATACTATCTACTATATTTTCAGGTATTTCCTACTTTGGATAAATCAGGATACACATCGAATACAATGCTGGAAATTGAGAATTGAATTTTAATTTGAATAATATTATGAAGTTTTAAATCAAGCCCTAAGTTTTAAAGATTAACCACGAGCCGAATTAAGCGCATGTTTTTAATTTAAATTTTAAAAAGGTCTTAGTCTAAACAGATAAACATATATTGTCTAGTTGTACTTAATATTCCAGTAAAAATCCATTTCCTTTAGTAAGCAGAGGCCTTTAAACCCAAAATACCAAAATTTGTTGTATCGTTAAATAATTTTTGTTTGAAATTATTACTTGTTATCCCATTGTATTTTCACACGTTGACATGGTTTTGCAGGATATTACAAAACTCATAAAATGGTCACTTATTCGGCTAAAGGTCACTTCCTACATTCTTATTCATTCTTTTTGCACGACTCCAAAAAATTGGACATCGAAGTTTTATTGGTGATTTCATTGATGGAATAAATCTCTAAACCTTTAGGAATATTTTATTGAAAATAAAGCTAATCATCAAGGTTCTAATCAGAACCAAGGTTCTATAACATGAAGTTTTTTTCGGTTCATATGTAATATGATGAAAAAAAGTTTAAAAATCTCATAATTTCTATGTATGTACATATGTAAATAATAATGATTCTATAAAATTAAGTTTTAATAAAGTGAAAGATTTTCTCATATTTGTTTCTTGAGCAAATAAAAGTTTGGCTGTAGTATTTAATTTTAAACTTAAAAAAGTAAATTTTTATACTTATAAAATACACATTCTCGAAAACTTAATTTTAAACGATTTCTTGATAGTTTAAATTGTGTTAAATTTGATTAAAGTTACCTATAAGTGAACAAGTAATCCGATTTTAATGAAATTTTGATATATTTTGGAATTGTAATTTGAGACCGTGTGAAGACTTATTGCGCGCTATTTTAGATTATCCTTGAAATCGCGTTTTGAACTGATAACTAACATGTCTAAAGCGGGGTTGACCAGGTTAATACCATTTTAGGCAGGGCCTCTAATCACTGGGCTTAAATTCCTAGCGCTTTATTGCTTAAAAATGACCAGCAAATTTCCAAAACAAAAAAAAATGATTATTATTCTACACCACCCAAACATTTAATCGGTGAGTTTCCCTTGTGATTTAAGGCAAATAACAGCAATAAAATATTTTTTTAAGTAGATGCCACACTATTCCTTTTTATAGGAACTTACCAAGTTAAAATATACTAAAATTAAGTGTACGGAAATATGAGATTTTATAAAAAAAATCCTCCTTGCTCCTTTTAAGCAAAATTGTAATATAGCATTTTGCTTAACTTTCTCTTGACTCTCTCTTGACTTGCCGAGTTGTGGCAGAAATAATACAAAAGAAAAGAATAAAAAACGGCAAAGCATTAAAATGATAAATGAGAGCGATTATTTCCTTATTACCATCAAATTAATACCGTAATCAGTTGGGAGCCGCACCTACACAGGTATCAGCCAGACAAGAAACCAACCAACCAGTCAACCAGCCAACGATTTATTGGCTAAAAATGAATTACTGGCCAAAAGGGCATAAAAAACGCTAACAAAACATGCGGCCAAAATCAAACACAATCAAGCGAATTGGGTTCAGAGTTCGAGTTACACTCTTTTTGGTTGCACACCCAGAAGTGTCCTGGTTTTGATGTCCTGTTTGGTTAAAAATAACTAGACCATTTCATATTACTGGCAACGAGCACCTCAGGTAAACATCGTTTGTCAAGAGGTTGGACGTGTAACCGACTCCAACTACATACACACACACATAGACACTGAGAATCCTTCTTACGTGGTCGGCCTGGCCATGCAATATAATAACAGGACTAGAAAATATTTGTTGACATTCCGCCTGGAAATTACCATAATTAGTTGGCTACGAAACGATACTGGAACTTGTTTGATCAGGGGGCTGACACCACGTATTCGGGTATACTGGCCACTGCCCTTAGCTAAAAGGATAATAATTAGAGCATATGTACGGATTGTGTGCAAATATTGACGCTCATTTTCTTTTTTTTCCCCCGTTTATTTTGTCATTTTTTGAAACATTTCATGCGAGTCCACAAAACTGAAATTAATCAGTTCGATGGTAATATCTAGCTAAATATTTTGTTTGAAACATATGCATGTATGTTTGCACTACTTTTATGATAAGTTTTGGTTAATACCAATGCAAAATAGTTGCATAATAAACGATTTTTCATTTATTTAACTAGTTTAGTTGTAACATAGAAACTATGAAAGATATTTACTTATCTCTGGAGGTTTAGTTCGGAAGGAGATTTATTTGCAGGGATCTTTCCGTCATCAATATAGATCTTTATCCAAATTTTTAATTTTCCGAAGACTTTCCGATCTTAATTTAAACTAATTTCTAAATTTCTAACTGAATTCTGAGTATAAGAAGTGAAATAAAACTAGAATATAAAGTATATGTTTGCATAATGAAATAATATTTAAAAATCAAGTCGTTTTTATTTCATAAGAATCATTAAAAAACTTTGGTTTAAGTTAAAACTCACTATGAATAATATTTAATATACAAATTATTAAAAAAATGTAAGATAATAAGCTACAAATGAAAAAAAAAAACTCTTCAGAAATTACTTTTATTTTTGATTATTATTTTTTCCTTCAACACATAAATGTTATTTTTAACAAAAAAAGAAAACAATCATATGTGACTAAAAAAAAAAAAATTATAAAAATCATGAAATTATTTTTATTTTTTTTAGGAAAAAAGAAAAAGTTATTCTTGAGTTTTATTTCAAAAATCAAATATAAGAATTAACATTGAGGGTTTTTGTTATTATTATATTTTTCAAAAAATATTTGGGAAATAATAATAACTTTCGGTCCCTGTTTTCGAGAGTTACAAAAATGGTTGTCAAGTAATAATTTTATATCCGCTGTTTTAAGAGTTTGAGAGTGTCTAATTAATATATCTCAGGTAGTTCAAGAAAATATTAGTAAGAATCTACAATTGTGGCAGAATAGCGCCTAGCCGAAATCGTAGAAAACTCTACGAAATTTTCTAATTTTGTTTGGGTTTAAAAATGAAAATCTCTAATGGAGTATTTTTGTGTGAATTTGCACCTGGTAGAAAAAGGGCAAAAGTCGTAACCAAAAAAGGGCGAAACATTATTCTAATACAATAAACAAATATGTAATATTTTTTTGTTCACTAAGTTCGATTCGAGAAATGGGTATTTACCCATAGTGCTAAATTTGTGTATTACAATATTATAACTGATTAATTAATTGAAGATATTTTTATGAGGAATAAAAATTTATTTTATTTCTAGTAAAATAAAAAAAAAACATTGTTTCTCGATGATAAAATAAACAAATATAAATTATTAGTTTTTGATTTCATCTTAAAAATAAATATAAAGTGAAACAAAATTATGAGTGATGAAGTAAAAAATTAGTATTTATTAATTTTGGTGTTTTTTCAAAATAAATATGGAGAAATGGGGGGAAAAAGGTTAATCTCTGAGTTTATTAGATAACCAAACTAACCTTCTGTATAATTATTAAATTGATTAACTTTTAGAAGAGTGTAAATTAAAAATAAATAGAGTTTTCAACTAATCTATAAGTTAGTTTTGTAATGCCTAACTTTGGCCTTTAAAAATAAATATTTTTTTTGGGAACATAATATAGAAATTGTTTTCTTTCGGTTGAGTAAAAAATGACAATTTGAACTAATTTATTTCAAAATGAATTCATCAAGACATGGCCATGGCTAGATTTACTCAATTTAGAAATTCACAGGCTCTAAGCGAAATACTAGCCAAATAAGTATTATACTCCCCCAAAAAAGTCAGTCGATGCATATCTTTCAATTAATTATGTGTTTTGAGCTTATATGCAAACAGAAGTCTTAACGTACCAGCAAATTTAACCATTCTGTTTCATGCTTCAAGGCATTTGTAGCCACCATAATCAGGAATTGTATATGGTGGGCGAGGGAGAGGGAGAGAGTGGGGGAAGGGTCATATATCATCACACAAGGCAGTCAGGCAGTCGGGCAGTCAGGCAGCAGGGCGCAACATATGTCCAGAAAGTGGTCGACCTCTAATAGAGGGTGATATTTGCTGATCAAACCAGAAATGTGTTAAAGTCATGAAACAAATCGAGGCCTTGTTAAATAAATAGAAATCAATTACCTTTTTTGTGTTTTTTGTTCTGCTTTGAGTCCCTTTGAAATAGTTTTCATGGTTGCATTTAGATACGTATGTACATTCATATGAGTGTAGGGAGAGAGAGACACGTTCGCTGCTAATATACAAAATGAAAAGTCAAGTTTTAAAATCATTTATCTTGTTTTTCCCATTGCCAGTGCTGAGATGGAAAAAAAATGACAGAGGCACGACAAGAAATGAAGCCGCTAAATGAAATTGGCAAGAAGGAATCGTGCATGCCGTGAATGCCAAATGAGACGCAGCTGGGTGACAGTTTCCCAGTCCACCATCTCGAAAAGTGGACATGGACACCTTTAACCCTTTTTTTTGGGTTTACCCTTTTGTCATATTATTCAAATTGAAACCGTTTTTGAGTGTACTTTTCGCATTTTTTAAGTGAAATTGAAATTGTTATGCCCATGATTAATTCACATGCTTGGAAAAACAAAGACCAAAAACACGTTGACCCTCTTCTCCTCTCTTTTTCTCTAGACCTTTGACAAATTGTACTTGTATGCCTTAAGATGTGAAATTAAAACAAGTACCTAATAAGAAAAAAAATTGTGTAAAGTCTTGCCTGAAAATGGTGTCCAATATGCTAATTGAAATTAAAAATATCTACTTTCTTTTTTTGTACATCTGAGTTCTGTCATTTGTCATGGGTGTAGCACGTGTCTTTCAGTTTGCAAAAATAAAAAAATTATAATTTCATTGATTGATGTTTTTGCAAGTGCAAATCAATCACTTTTCGCGAATTTTTTAGAACATACGAAATTATTCGCAAACATTAAAGTTCCTTAAAGCTGATTCTGAATATCTCTCTTTACTAGTTAATACAGATAATTTGTGAGAAGTTTGTAATGCAGCTTTTGGTTGGTCTAGTAGTTTTGTCATGTTTATTTTATTTTTTATCTCTTATTCTATTTTTATTCATTTTGAGATATATCAACTAACTTTTTAAATTTAAAAATTGTTTAACGTATTATAGAAGTTATGACTTTGGACCCAACAGCATCTTTTCGGGGCTGCCTTTTAGGTGTTACTCTTTTGAATAATTATAAAATTAATTACTACTTACATTCATGAAGCTAGACAGATATATATACGTATAGACGGCTCACGAGATTCATAGAAATATTTGAATAATGTGAGATTCGCTAATATCTCGAAAATGGTGCTTAGAAAACATAAACGAATTTTCCCATTAAGTTCTTTCGGTAATGATTATTTTCATGAGTTTCAATTCAATTAAACTAAAACTAAACACTAAAATAATCTACGAATTTATTAATTTGTTTATTTTCTCCAGCATATTGTAATGTATTGCATATTCCAAATATTTAATGTCTTGGAAAAGGTTTTAAAAATAAGGATTCCTTGAACACACTTTGGGTTTCAAATATGTTTGTATACATTATGAAAAATAGATGAATTTTACATAATTCATTCAAAATTTTATATATGTAGTTCTGCATTATGAGAAACTTATCAGCAAATATTAAATATAATATAATTATTATTTACTAAATAAGACTTTTAGATCAATATTATAAACCATGCGCATTTTCGAATCTTTTAAATACCTTTTTCTGATTCTGATTTAATCATCAAATTGTACTTTATACAAGATATTGAGCTCAGATATATATTTTAATCAAATATAAAAATTATTTTTTATTTAAGAAGAGGTCTCAAAAGAGATTTTTAAGATAATTTCTGATTTCTAAGACTTCCAAATGTTGATTAGCAATATTCAACTACGTACATTCTGATCAAGAATATATATTTAAATATTATTTTTTTTTCTTCTACTTTTTACATCCTCTACAAGGTATATGCAATAAAAATAAAAATGTTTTAATATATCAGATATTTGCTCTTGAGGACTGGGCTGAGTTTATAGTTTTGATTAACAAATTTTTTAATGTGGTAAGGCTTAAGTTAAATCAAAGTCATCAGCCTGGTAACCTTAATTTATTTGTAGAATTATTTTAATTAATTCCCATTATTTTCAATTTAATGGACTAGCTTACTAAACTCATTTTTCAAGGATGTCAATAGTATCTAAGAATCCTCATTTATGTGAATTCTAGTTTAGCTCTTTCCATTAAAATAAAAAAACACAGACCAGTCCCTTTTTTAAATAGTAACTTGAAGTCAAATCATTTGTAATTAAACTGGCCTTTAATGGTTTAATTTAAGGTTTTTGATGCTTTAAGGTCCTTTATTCGAAAATTCGTAATTACAACTTTTATTTAATATTCATAAACTTAAATTAAGTATCTACCTATTTGCTGAATTATGTAACCCCTCATACTTACATTTGTGTATAATAATCATTTTGGGTAAATAAAAATTGAATTCCCGCATTGTTTTTTGTGTGACGTGTGTCCGTTAAGTGTTTTCATTAGGAAAATTTATGGGCATATTTACCGTACTAATAATAAAACAGCGGCATTTTCATCTTAATTAAGTGCTTGGCTGTCCAAAAAACAAAGTTCTCCGAGACACTCTCTGCCAAGACACGTGCTGCTTTTCAAGCAGAAAGGAAGACAATACAAAAAACACGCCCCATACCCAATAAGTATGGGAACCTAAGTAAGAAGATAGTGTGACAATAGAACGACTGTCATTGGAAAGTCAATATGAGGTGCCACCACCAAAGCCACCACTAGAATTACCACCATCATCATCGACTTCATCATCATTCTGACCCAGGCAAAAAACAATACAAAAATAAACACAAATATTGTGTTGATGACTTAATTGATTAAATGAATAAAAAAAGGAAAACACTTCATTCGCACTCTGGGAAAAGTAAAAGAGAGGGAAGGACAGACCCTTCGATAGGTGTTAAGGTGAGACCCCGACAATCCCCGGCGACTGGGACAATGAGGAGAGGAAAGGGCGTTTATCAATCAGACAGGCAAACAAATAAATGAAATTCCCATCGGAAGGATCAGTCTCTATGCGAATATGGATGAGGTAATCCACTCTTTTAGACGATTATAGGATCCGGTTACAGTTATGCTGGCTAAAAGCATTTTCATAATTGAAATTGTTAGCTGGAAACTAAAAAGTGTAGAAAAATATGTTAAAGGTCATTAATTTTTAAAAGTTTACTAATAAAACAGTTGCAATTATTTTTATTTCAGTAATGCTTGGAAATATATTGAATATTTTGAACTTTAGGGAACATATTCACCACAAGTTTTCGACAATTTATTTCTAGACAAAGTTTTGGCCTTATGTGCTTGCAAATATTCCACACCACAAAAAGTGAAAAAACTTTTAAATAAAAATTTTAAAAAAAGTTTGATTTTGATATTTTTGTTTTCTACATCCAAAAGGGTGAGGAGTACTTTTTAAAAAATGTATTTCTATTCGAAAAGCAGAAATCGCTATTGGAAGTTAGCAAAAACAACGCTTTATTCTTGAAAATAAAGGAAAATGTTATATTATTTTATTCAACTATTAGGTCTTATGAATTTAGGAATTGAAAATAATGTAAGAACTTTTTGGTTTCTTTTAAATGTTCGGGTAAAAGTTTGAAACAATCGCTATAAAATCCAATTACTTGTAAAAGTTTAAAAAATCCAATAAGCAGTTTAAAAATTAAATTTCTTAAAGAAAAAAAAAATGTTGGTTAGTTTTCTTGATAAGAAAGGGTTTTCTGTTACGCGGGATTTTGCCTACACGGTTTCCATAAATTATGAAAACACGATTGCATATTTCCTATCGGAAATTTCCCCAATTTTACTTCCCAGTCAGCCATTATCTATTCTGCTTTAATGCAAAGTTTTCGATTTAGAATTGTATGTATATGGGTATTTTAATCATAACTCGCAAATAACTGTCGACCGTTTCTCGTTGTCTACAAATAAGTGTCTTTTCCTGACTCATTACGAAAAGACACTTTCTTGGCAGTGGAATTTTGTGCCTTCTCTAGTTTTTGGTTGTTTTTTTTTATTGGAAACATTATTATTATGTTTTTTTTTTTGTTACTTTAGAAGATAATTGTTTACTTTACCTAACCTTATCAAAAAATATTGAAAAAACTTACTATTTATTGTTTTATTTTCATCTTGAAGTAGAAAAATGAAGAAATTTTTACATGTGTAAACACTTTCTTGCCAAACTGTATATAACTCTAATGTAGAACGTTTAAGAACGTTGTAAGTTTGTTTCGTTATGCAAAAGATTAAGGAAAATAATTCTCTTGTTTTTTGTAAATAAATGTTTCAATTCAACTAAAAGAAAGAAATCTATTTCACCACCGCAAATTCGAATATAACAGCCAATAATAAAACCCTATCCTAACTTTAATACAATCCCATATTAGGAGAACTCTTCAATTTGCCTTTCTTTCCACTCCTAAGAATGTGAGGTGGGCCAATCTGACATTGTTGTGCGCTAACCAAGAACTGCTCCAACATTACCTTGACAAAATCCTTTCATTTAATTGTGTGTGATAAATTAAATGCCAGCCCTTTCAACCCCAAGGAATGTGTCTTGGTAGGGATTGTGTAAAGTATTCGCCTCTTTAGTTGGTTTTTCAATTAAAAGTTTTAAAAGTGTTGCAGAGGAGGAGCCTACTTTCAAGTGCCTATTACATACTGTACATATGAATGTATATGTATGTGTGTATGTCTCTAAATTTATTCCATCCCAACAAATGGTAAGAGCCATTTGAATGTTTTGTTACCCATACATTCGGTTGTTTGTGCTAGCAATTGGAAATCTCTGTAGGCAGACATCAGACAACTGCAACGGAAAATCGAACTCAAAAGTAATTTTCATGTAAGAAAATTGTACACACATGGCCCTCGGATGCAAAGTGCAATCCATTTATGCATAATTCTTAATGTTTTCTCTTGCAATTTACTTTGTTTGGACTGACTACTTGGCAAATAAATTTGCATATCTGTCCCAATCTCAATGAATGCATAATTCTATCTTCCTGCTTGGCCAGTGACAAATCCAATTGCCATTTACAAGGAAATGGTTCCTATTATTGACCACAACTTGGAGATTTGAATTTGGAATGAAGTCTTAAGTCGTTACATCTTTCGGCCATACGGAAACACTTGCATTTTGTTTTGTTTGCTCTTGAGGTCACTTAATTTTCGATTAAATTAGAGATTTTATGAATAAACATTTGAACAAGAAAATGGATACAACACTTTCTAAGACATTTGCAGGCCAAGATTTCAAACGCCTTTGGATTGGACCTTATGTATTGAAAATTAATATGAAATGTATGTACATTTTGTATTAAATGGGAATCACATGGCAAGAAATATTTGTTTTGTATTAATTTCATTAATCTTCATAGTTAATTATACATATATTTCATACATATATTTCATACCAAAAGTTGTTTTAAAACAAAAATAAAGAAGATACCAAATGCCTTAAAGATTAATATAAATATTTGATATTTAAAAAACTTCGTATGGGATAAGAATATTTTGTGAGTACGAATCTGCCTAAACATCTTAAAATTACAGTTTTTAATCCATTTTCTGCCGAGATAAAAAAATATTTAAATGTATTCAGTGGAAATTTATATTCCTGTAGTTATTATATAAGCTTATAAAACTAATTTATTAACCTAACTTACCAAAAGCTAAAAAATAACAGGAAAGAAATTTTTTTTAAAAAATATCAAATAAGCTAACATCTATTCTATGCCGAAGTTTAAATACCCTTGAAGTCCTTGGCAATAATATTTTTACATGTTCCAAACTCTTTTTGTTCTATTTATCCGATCAGATTGAAATTTTGGGATCTGATGTTTTTTCTCAATTACTATCACATTAACTGCCTCACTTACTTTTCGTATACAACTTTATGATACAGTGGTCCGATCGTAAAGATTTTCAAACTTGATCTGACTACGGTAATAAAAAGCACAGAATTTCAGCCCGATAGCTTTTAAGATGGCTGAGGCTATAATTGAATGTATAATATTTTGTTTGTTCTTTTATTTTAAAAAATAAAGAAAGAAAAAGTCTATACTTGCTGTTCGAATAGTCGATCAACAGCCGAAAATTAACATGAACAAAATTTGGCGGTGAACTGAGAATTTTTTGAATCCGGTTTTAATTTATTTTTTTTTTTGAATTTTTGAAGATCTACTGGTTCTTAGGACAATTTCGATCAAGTTTGTTTAAGAATATTAAACCTATATTTATACCGTTAAAGCTATAGAGCTGAAATTTGCATGTGAGCTTTTATATTTTGCAGGGATTGTATATCTCAGATTCACGCGGATCGGACCACTATATGATATAGCTCCGTCAATTTTTCTCAATAACTTCGTTGTTTTTTAAGCTATTAGTAGTTGTGAGTTTAATATATCTTTAAACGACTTTTCCAAATTTCATTGAGATCGTATGACTATACCATATACCAATGACTTTTAGCAATAACCTTGTTAATTTTTAAGCAATTGGCATAAAAATGAATACTTATCAGTTTAATATACATATGTACCTATTAATGAGTATGTCAAATTTTATTAAGATCGGGTGACTATATCACATAGCTCCCATAGGAAGATCGGTGAAAAACTGTGATTCTTGTTGTATTTTTTACCACAATTAAAGTTAAAGAAATTTATGTATAAAGTTGCAAGGGTATATAAACTTCGGCACGGCCGAAGTTATTTCCGGCTCTCTGGTTATATATATTTTTGTCATTGACGGCTATAGGAAAGGCAAGAATAAGAAAAGAAACAACTTGTAAGGGTATACAAACTTCGGCCACGCCGAACACACACACACAGACGTTCGAGCCGTGTTTCGCTTAGGGAATGAGGGAAGAAGAAAAAATTGCAGGTATAGCAGAATAAAAAGGGCAGAGTAATAATTTGAATGTTTTGTTTCTGTATTGATGAATTGAGTTACAGAAAAAGAATTTTGAACAAGTATAAAAAATTATTGCCAAGGACTGCAAGGGTATAGGACTAATTACAAATAGAATAATCGATCAAAAGGAAAATACGTATGTAACTGCAATAAAAGATTGAAGTAATTAGTACGTACTGCTTTACGCTAATTAGTCCATATCTTTAAAAAAAAAATCATATTTTCTGGAAAATGTAAATTCTAAGATATTTAATTTGGGATCTGAGACACTTTATTGAGTAGTTTTTGGTATATAACTAGAACATAAGACTTTTAAATAGATAGTGAAATTAAATTTTTTTAATTTCTGTCTTAGAATCTACTTATGTAAGGTTAGTATCGAACAAAATTGGTTAGCGAAAGGCGGAAGTTATTCCTATTATTGCAATTTATTACATTTCCCTAGAAAGTTGTCTCATACTCAAATTTTAAAGCTTAAGTTCAACGACTAATCGCATTTAAAATCAATGTTAAATAAATTATCTCCAACTATTTAGCAATAAATTAATCTTCATAAATCACATATCAACATCAACGACGACAGAACCAGAATTTGTATAAGGTAAACTCACTCAGGTGATGCCCATTGCACTACATTAATTTAGAAACGAGGCATTGCCGTCGTCTCCGTCGTCGTCCTCGTCGTCAAGATTCTGTATAATGACAAAAGCAATTAATTTTGTGTGTGCCGCCTGGCAGATGCCAGGGAATTGTCTGCCCAAAAGGGGTGATGATCCACCATTTCTGATTACGTTCACAAATCGCTACAACAACTACCTGTGCTCCTACTACTCCACTCCACCCAATAGCTGCACCTCTCTCCACTAGCCCCCCCACATGGCTCACACACACATACACAATCAAAATTCCACAGCTTGAACCAGGTTGTAAGCTCTTTTGCAATTAATTATGCGAATCTGACGAATCTTCCTAAAGCGAGCGCAACTCTTCGACTTGACTCCAATCGCCCCGTTGTTGCTGTCAACTCCTCTGGCATCATCATGATTTACTCTCTCTAGCCTTCTCTAGACTCAGACGACCTGGTTGTTCCTGCTGGCAATGGTGGTGTTGGGTGGTGGTGTTCCTTGAACGGATGTGGGGTACGTATTTTAGGTGTGGTGTTTGGGTGTGAATGCAAATTTAAAGGCAAAACTTCTGACTCTAATTGTGTAGACACAACCCTCGTAATTATACGCAATGGAAAAGCCATTAATGGTATTAAGAAGGGATTCACACATTCACGTAACATTTACTCCACCCCCCACACAGAAAAAGAGGTGAGGAGAGCAATGAGGTTAAGGTGACGAAGACTTATGGCTTATTCAAAAATCAATCTTAATTAGTTGTAACTGAGTACTTTTTAATATTTTAAATAGTTCTTATGAAAAACAATAACTAGTTCTAATTGGTGATTAACTTTCTATCGGATGTAATAATGGTACATAATCGTCGTTCGGAATCCATTTTCATAGTGATTATTTAAACTATATCAATCACATAGGAAATCCATGAGATTATTAATGGGTTCTATTAATTCAAATGAATAAACATTTAAAGTATTTTAAGTTTTAAAAAGTTTTTTATTTGAAAAGTTCGCGATGTTCTCATCAGCTGTGTTCATGCGGAGTTATCTAACAAATCTTTAAAGGTCTATTCTCTTAAGAACACTGTAAATTAAAGTAATATTTTTTATCTGAAAGTTTACCAATGTTAACCAACTCATCAACAAAATTTCATTTTTATTTAAAAACTATCAAAATGAATTATGACAGCCTCTGTTTTTTGTTGCCCAACCCTTTTCGATAGCTTTTGACAACAAAAAGTGTTGCACAACTGAAAACTTTTGCACGCTTAGTGTTGTAAAGAAAAATAACTTTTTTCTTTCTTACATCTCGTGGCTTTGTCAAGTTTTCGTTTGCTATAGGAAAAATGGTGAGTTACAAATTATATATTAATTATAGATAAATATGTAGAGTAAATATTGGAATTTTTTGAAGAATCCGAGTTACGTTAACTCCTTTTACCTGGGCAATCTTACATTTGACCAAAAACTGGATTACTTGGAGCTAATGATCAAACAGCTGCAAAGTGACATTCGAGAGTACATCGATCTTTTTGCTGCGGAAGAACGTGCCGAAAAGGATTCCGAAAACGAGGAAGTTATTGTGGTGGACTCTGATGATGACCCTCAGTTGGGTTGAGGAACTGAAGTTTACTTTGGCGAAGAGCTGATATGTATATACTAATGTGAATATAATCCATAAAAACTAGTTAAGTAGTTTTAGTTACCAAGGGGCATTGGGTGAGATGGATTAGATTATGACAACATGGAAAAACAATATCATATTTTCACATGTATGCAGATATGATGCATTTACGAGGTGGCCTCAATTTAGGAACAGGAATTGCGCTTTTCCTCAAAGTTTCTGGACCATTCAAACTTTCTCTTTAACAATATGCAGATGACACACTTTTCGAATGGTGTGGGAGGGCCAACAATAAACAATCGACAATATGACCCAAAGCATTATGTTCTCCATACCAAATTTTCCCATTGCTAATTTCCAAAGAGACACAGTATTTTGTACCCACTTAATGGTTTGTTTTCGGTTGACAACTTTCGTCTGGTTTTGTTGGTACTTTACATTTGTTTGGCTTGCGGTTCGGGTTGGATGGCCAAAAAGGATAAGCTAAGGGCCTGGACAACAACTAACAACTAATTTAATACAATTAGTGTAAAAAGTTTTTCGGCAATTGCCGCAGGCACATTTAAAGTTTTCAACGGCCGCAAATGTCCGTACGTAAATTTGAACTACCAAATAGTTTTAATTAAATTTTTCAAATTATGACAGAAAATTCACTTAAAAATAAGTGTCAGTCCCAGACTCTGGACATTTTTAGTCAAGTGAGATGAAAAAAGTTCATTTAACTGAGGAATTTTCTGTTATCCCTGTAGTCAGTCCTTTGTCAATTCAAATCCAAATCCCCATGCATATGTTTCAAAATCTCATTCGTATTTAGCCCCATGACTTCAATTTTTCTGTCTCTCTGCACTTGTTCAAAAATAATATACTAATCATAATAACACTTATAAAAAAAATCTTTGCAATCATTTTCATGGGAATTTTCTCCGTTTGGCATGCCAGTTGCCTTTTTCTTTCATAGTGGCACGTGACCATGCGAACGAACGCAGTTTGATTAGGCCAGAGAAGTTTTGGACCAGTCCACAATTCCATTTTCATATTCATCCGGTTATCATCGCTGGTAGAGCAACCCCAAACTTCTGCACCAGCCACCACCATGAACCATTAACCATCACCAGTTTCCACTGGTAGTGAGGGCGGCAGTTACGGATTAGACAACTCGGTTGCACAAATATCGAATTGCAGAATATTTTTCCAGAGTCAGAGAGGGAGAGAGACAGAGATGGGTGAGATACACTTGACGCGTGTGGATTTTGTGGGAAGCTTTGCGAGTGTCAAATTTTTATGACTTTGTTTGATTTCTAGCCGGCATAACGCCGTTAATGGAATGCACTTGTTCAACCCGTCGAAATTAACGGGATTTATCTATTGCATAAAGTTTCTGACTGTCTCTGGGAATCCGTGTAAAACGAGTAAATTGCATTGTCATTGCATTTTGGGAATTGAAAATCAGGATTTATATACATATAAAGTTGTTAATTGAAGTGGTTTCTTCTATTCAGTTTTGGTTTCATAGAAGTTGTTAAATTTCAAACTCGCCTGTTAATTTTACAACATCTTCATCCTTCCTAAAGTGAAGATAGGTGCCGTAACATTTCAATAGCTTGGGTTGTCCGGGTTGTCAGAAATCATTTTGAACAGCTTTTTGGGTCATTTTGATGATCAATAAATGATTAATTTTATGAGCAACTAAAAGAAGACTGGAAAATCAATCCCCCATATGCTTACAAGGTTATTTCCTTAAGGTAGAGAAACAAAAAATAAAAATATGACTCAATTACAACTCTAAACTCATTAAAACAGATTCCACCGACGAATGGGTCATCTATGATCAGAAAATGACCTCATTTATGATCATTTTAATCAGCAAGACTTTTCAAAAATGATTGCAATTGCTTCCTGGATGTTTCATTTTGGATAGGTACATACATATAGTTCACATACCTTTTTGTTTAAATTAAACATGAAACCAACAGAGAATTTATATTAGCAAATGGGATCTAAGATTACAAAATGTTTGGAAATGATTATTAACCATCATTTAAACTGCCATTTAAAGTGGGTCTAATAATTTAAATGTTTATACAATTTTTGTGTCGTCTTTTTTTAATGAAATAATCTAAAGGTTAAAGACCATTGGCATTTTATAATTCCCTTAGCCAATATTTAACAGTAATTTTGTAGCTAGGCATTTCTCATATTCAACAATTAATCTAGTCAAGTTGCTTTATATATAGGTAGGTATGATACATATCCATTTCTGGGGCTTTAATTAAAAAAAAAAAAAAAAACAAAAGAAAAGTAAATTAATTTGGTATTCCTGATTTATACGTCTCTTGATTTGCGTCCTGTGTTTGGTTGCTTGGCACGATGAGTTATTGCCGTAAATCACGTAGTGGGTATAAACCGGGCAGACAAACTATGAATTCACGACGAGCCGGATGCAAGACTACGGGAGAGGGTGAGGCTGAGGGTAAGAGTAAGGGAAGCTGTGCCTGAGCCTGTGAACCTGTTTATTAGTCCTCTAATGCACAATAATACTTAGTGCTTTTGGGGTAGGAAATTATTCGGTTCCTCGGGGAATACTTACCATCCATGGGCTGCCAAATGTGACCTCTGTGCCACAGTCACTGCAACTTTGTCTCTTGGTTTTCGTTTGGATATACAGATAGATATATTGAATTACGGAACACGTCTCGGCTTTCATGCGGCTAGAACTCACCAAGTAGGACTCAGGATTCGCATTGAAGTTAATTTGTGCTCTGTTGCTTTGAATTGTTGCTGACATTTCCTGCTGGAAAGCGAAGTGCATAAATCAGTTCACTTTAGTTTCTGGGCGCTGCGATTGGAAAGTGTTGCAAACAAAACAATTCTCTCTGAAATCTGAAGCTCCACAAATTGTGAATCCGATTATGTGGTGAATTTCGAAAATTGTCATCTATTAGCACAAATGGTCATAATTTGTAAGAAGAGCAACCAGAGGAGGAATCTATGTACATAGTCGCATTGAATTACAAATTATATTTTTGCAAACTTGGACAGTTGTTCACTTTTTATTTTAGATCAGTGATAAGAGGGAAGCATATGTAATACAAATACATATATCATTTTATTATTTTTATAATACTTTCTTAAAAGATTTTTAGATTAGACCGAAGTTTGGTCTAAAAAATTTATAATTTTTCATCTATGTTTCTTTTTGTAGAACCACAAAATGTTATAAAAAGTTAGTATTAATTTTTATACAAATCATAAAATGCTAATTATTTTAGCATCTTCAGAAAAAAATTCCTAATTTTTTTAAGCTTTTAAAAAGCAAGAAATACTCAATGTTTAAATACCCAGAAAAAAACAAATTAATTGTTTTTTTTTTTTTGCCCAACCTTTGTTCACAGAAAGTTCAGTATACTTTTGAAATTTTTGTTTCCTTTTTATCTTAATTAGGCAAAAATTAAAACTTATGATATTTGTTACTCTTGGTAATTAACGTGGAATTAAAGCAATATACTTATTTCTCAGACTGTATTTTTGCCAATTTCTATCAAATCTAAAAATATAATTTCGAATCCAAAAATCGTTTGTCAATATTTAACAAAAAAAAAATTGGTTTTTAAGATTTTATTGAAGATTTAAAGAAAGCATACATTTAAAAATAAAGACGTTCACTTTAATACAACTTTAAGAATTTAGATTATTAAAAGTTTTCTAAAGCTTTATTTTGAATACTTTGCTATTCTTTATTATTATTATTATTTTTTTGTCACGCTTGAAATAATTTCTTGTTAATTAGGTTGACTAATATTTAAATTTGGAACGGATTTTAAATGTACAGATTAAATGTTAAAAAAATTACTATCGAAAATCTGGCAAAAATTTAAAATTTTGGCAAAGATTTGCAGATTCAAGCGTTTTTGTACATTTTACCAAATTTGTTAACTAAAATGCTTGTCAACCTCATTTTTGCAGAGACTGTAGTTTGGTAAATGATTTTTACAGAGATCCGATTTTTACATTTGATAATCCTACACTGGGATGTTTGGGTCAAAACACTGCATATGATCTAATAAAAATACATATATACTGAAACAAATCTTTAGGATTTCATATGTTAAAGATACTAATATTTAATATAAATATTAGATTTAAAAAAATTGCTTAATATGAACGTTATAATCTCGGAGATTCTTCTATGCATAGCTAAAAAAAAATCTCAACTCAAGTTCATATAGTTTTGGAAATATTTCGTCGTACAATTTTATAAATTTTAAAATTAATTTTAGAGATTGTTGCTTATTTTATAAAGTGGGTACCTTAAGTATTTGAGTTTCTTATACATTTTCATTTTGTATAGTTTTCGTAACTGGATGACTGTTTACCCATTGACATAATGTCAGGAATTGTGGGTTTTTTGAAACAAATTTGAAGGCTCCGGGACACAGATGCTGGCTGACTCTGGTTCTTCGATCTCACCCTAATGTCGACTTATGACACCAAAATATTTAACTGCTCAATTTTCAGGCTTTGCGCTTTCCATGCCATGGATCGCCGGAGGGGATAACAAGGGGTTACAGTTGAATTAGTCCACTGGGACAACTACAGGCGGACTTGTATCGAACAGAGGGGTGAGCGGGGCATGTGTTGTTTTTGTTCTTGTGTAATCACGCAGCAAGACTCGGCGGCGTCCAACAACAATTGCAACAATTGAGATATTCAATTGGCAACAACCACCAAAAACAATCAGAAGGAGCAGCAGCAGGAGCAGGAGCAAGGGCAACAACCACCGCCCGCTGAGCGAGCGATTAGTTTGGGAAGCTGTCCGGATGTTGGTATTGCGGTTTTCAAGGATCTAAAGGGAGGATGAGCCATGGGCATGACCAAATCACTCCAGTTGTTCGTGTTGTTCTTTACTTACAGTTGCACTTGAAATTGTCAGCAGGTGCTCCGTATGCATTGTAACAACATTTACAGTTATAGTCGCAGTCACAGTTACAGTTACAGTTACAGTTACTGGAATCGAAATCAATTTAACTGCAACACATGATGGCCATAATCCCCTTTTATATGTGTGTCTATCTGTGTCTGTGTTTGGGCCCATTAATAAACATTTCCGTCCACTGTTTGTGTAATAAAAATGCAATTGTCATTAAGTGTATATGTATATCTAGTGCAGAGGGGGAGGGGTCAGGGGCAGTCAAATGTGCTACAACTGTGACAAACAGAGCGGGAGACAGACCGATGACTTAAATGTATTGCCTAGCTATAAGTTCAAGATGAGGTCAACATGTAGGAGGTTGGGTTTTTTTTAGAACTCCCCAGTTCTGGGACGACATCAGAAGACCCTTTTGAATTTTTTTGAATTACCCAATCGTACTGTCTTTTATTTGTGTCTCTCTTAGGAATGAATCATAAGATACTTAAAAATCCGTGACTTCAGATTTTACTCTTCTCGGATTGAGACAAACTGCTTATTCAAATTCAAGTATTTGGAATTAGTTTGTTAAGAAATACTTATTTGAAATGTTAAAAATTTTTTATTCTCAATTTCTGTATTTTCTTTAAATTTGTTTTATCAAAAATAATCTTTAATCTAGATTCTAGATATGTATAATTTATAGATGAAATAAATCAAAGAAAATAAAAGTTTTTGCAATTTATAGCTAATAATTTTCTGAAGTATTTCGAATTATCGTAAATAAAAATTAGCGCCTCATGTTTTTATGAAATGTACATACAAGGCTTTAGACATCATTGATAACATTTGTTAAATTCTGCAAATTGTTTGAGAATTTTTAACTTTAAATATTTTTTGCATAAATTATAAATGTCAAGCTTTATTTGTAGACGTATTTTCTACTATTTTTGCATATTGGCCTTGTCATTATACCCTTGCAGAGGGTATTATAAAATTGGTCAGATGTTTGTAACGCACAGAAGGAGACGTTTCCGACCCCATAAAGTATATATATTCTTGATCAGCATGAGAAGCTAAGTCGATATAGCCATGTCCGTCTGTCCGTCTGTCCGTCGGTGCGTACGCGTTTTACTCAGCCATCTTAAGAGCTATCGGGATGAAATTTTTTTTGGGAGCTTTTTTTTACCCGGGTGAGATAAAGTATGAAAATCTTTGGGATCGGACCACTATATCATATAGCTCTAGAAGAAACATTTTTGCAAAAATTGGAGTATCCCCATGAAATTTACCAATATGATAGTAATAGATATAAAATCTCAGATCCCAAAATTTGAATCTGATCCGATAAATAGAACACAAGTTACAGTCAATATAAATCGGTTCAAACGCTGCCGGCAGCGCTGCTTGCTGCCTACTACTGCCATCATCAAATCAACAGAGCACACGCATACACACACAGACGCAACGCTACATGAACTGTATGTGTATGCGTGCCGTTCTTTGCTTTGATGGAAGAAGAAAAACTTGTGGTAAAAAGAGAAATAATATTTTGTTTGTGTATTGATGAATTGAGTTGCAGGGAAAGAAATTTCAAAAAGGAAAAATATTATTGCCAAGTATACTGCAAGGGTATATAAACTTCGGCATAGCCGAAGTTAGCTTCTTTGATATTTTTTTTTTAAATTTTTGGTCACTCACACTACATTTTTTCCAGTGCAGTTAGAAACACAATTTTAGTCATTAAATTAGTATTTAAGCTAAGAATATGAGCAAAAATAATAAATGTAAAGGGTATAAAAGGTACAAAGTTCATGATACATTGAAAATCAAACTGTATTTTATTTTAATTTCAGCCATGTTCGTTTAGCTAAAACTAGTTGTAAATTAAAAAGAAATAAAATGATCAAAGCATAGAAGAATTTACAACTCAATAGGTAATCTTTACGCTTATCCACGATTTCATCAGAATAAGTTTCTAAATTTCGACCTTCAGTCACAATTATTCATTATAGAGTAATAGCACATAAAAAGAAGGTTTTTGGAACAAAGTTGTAAAATATTGTAATTTCAATTTATTGGTATTTATCTAAACTTCAAACCTCAATTAAATATAGTTTAATTTGCTTAAGGGCTCAATTAAACAGAGACATATTTTGTCTTCGATTTGATATATAGAATAAATCAAAATATATGGAAATTGTATTGGTGTTGACGAGAAAATCTAACTATGGTAATAGAGTAGAAGTCTGGAGTATATATCTCTTAGCTGGACCAACGCTTAACACCTAAAGTACTTTACTTGAAAATAAGTCACGAATTCTATATTATTCCCACATTTGTTATAAACTCTACCACAATGTGCGTCTAATGAGACCTTAAACATGTCTGTCTTATACTGGTAATCAGTCGAATGACTCCCAAAACTCTGATAGAATTATATATATTACATTTCCATCATGTGTATGTCAACTGATTATCAACAATTACCGCAGAGGCAATAAAAATTAATAGAAACTTGACAACGAATAGAGCATTTACCAATCGAGAGAGTCGTATGTTAATTTATGCAATGATCGATAACATCCTGCGATTTAATCAACAAACATATTTTGCCGCCCTTCTCAAAAGCAAAGCTAGTAATTGTATCCCAAGTCGTTGACCGGGTAAACGTAGGTGATCATAAAAATATTGATCAATCAATCTTTAAACGATCTAGAAGTCAGAAAATCAGCAACTTCCGTCCACGACTTGATCAATGGCAAAGACAGATCTACGAGTATAAAGCAAATAAATACATGTACATATGTATATACAAATGTTTTATGATTACTCGTACTTACATATGTATTCCATAAAACAAAGCAAACAAAAAATATATGTATAAAAGAAAGACAAAGGCTAATGGACTTGGGATGCGGGTTCTTTGAACGAATTAAACGCAATTAGCGAAGGTACAAGACAGAACACTGAGGAGAAGAAAGGGCGCCACTAGGGGAGCTGGGAAAGAAATATTTAGCAGGATCTGGATTTTAAAGTCATTGTCAAAGATCATGTAGATGTAACTGCAACAGCTGCGTGAATGTGGTAACTTCATCATCGACTCTTAATGCGAATTTATGGCCGGCATCATTATTAAATGGTTTCGTGTCATGAAAATGAAAATCGTCGATTCAATGACGATGACTCAGGAGTTTTCAACAACTTTTCTACCCTTTCATTGTCTTTTCTCAATAATTATGCTGGCTATATTTACAATTTCTATAAGACAATGTCTGTTAATTGTGCTTTGAGGGTAAGGCAAGGGTAAAATTCATCAACAATGATCATAAAAAATTTTGTAAAAAAGATTCGAAAAAATAACAAAATTTTTCCTCGCCTGGGGATCTTATGTGGGAAGATACATATTTCCTTTTTTAACTTTTCAAAAGTAATTCCAAGTTTTGCAAATATAAATTTTGTGACCCTGTTTAACAAATATTTAGAAAAGAACCTTATTTTAAAAAATCAAATGACAAACGAAAGTTTGTTTATGTTGGTTTCAATGTGCATCCCTTAGTAGTTAATTCCCTTTTATTTTTTGCCCCTTTCATTTAATTTTGTAAGTGTTTTACATACTTTATGGAAATATGTACAATCAACTCAAAATACTCCTTTTAGTTTCGAAGCAATCGCAAAAACTGAAATTGTCTTATGCAAAAATGTAAAGAGTAAAAAATAAAATAATTTGCAGGGCAGACAAATATTTTTTTATTGATGAAATTGGTTTTGACTTCAACGTCCATTTGCAAAGTAGACAAGTTGCTTCTCGGTAAATTGCAGACCTGGGAATTGAATTCTGAATAGCGAAAAGCCGTATCCGTATGCTTTTCTTTTTCTACTTCAACATTATTATTTTTATTGTCAAATTTGTTTAGAGCCAAGGCGACACGAGTCACTGGAATGTTGTAGACGGTGTTAGACCCTTGTCTCGTACGTGATATTTGATATCCTTCTTCGTGGCTGGACACATTGGGGAAAAGCGACACCAAAACAAAAAAAAAAAAACAAAATTTGAAGAAAAACGAAAAGTACGCTGCACACTAAAGTATGACGCTACTTTAATACTCTTTTTCAACATTATTATATATATTATTGTGTAATTAATTTACACAACTTTTGCCTGAATATGGATTTTGTTTTTGTGGAAGGAAAAATCTACTATTATATAGACTTCTTTATAATTAGTGATATAAACATCCAAATGGGGAAGAGGATAATTTTTATTTACTAATCCAAAATAAACCACTATATAGGCATATATACATTTTTTTTAAACTTTTAGTTAATTTCTTCCTATTATTTTATTACATTTATTTTCATGTCAAACTTGAAATAAAAACTAATGTACTCTCTGCTAAAGAGTATACAACAGAAAAGTGAGCAAAGGCGGTTAATCAAAAGTGTTTGCATGTATATATGTATGTACTTACATACATACATACATATATGCATATTCCATGATTCCATGTCTTGTCATAGTTTTGGATCAGGGTTATTGACAAGTGCTTTGGGTGGATGTGAAAGGGTTCGCAGTCTTTCACTGACACTTTTATATTTATTTCTTTATAAAATATTTACGGTTCTCATTTTGTGGTTGTCAAGATATAGATAGAATTGATTTGAGTCTAGTCCATAAAGTGTAATCTACACAAATGCTTTCAGCTGCACCTAAGTAAAATTCTTAGTAATCATTGAAAAATAAACAAAAGTAATATTTATATGGAAAAAAATTAGTTTGTCCAATAAAAGAAAGCTAAACTCATATTTTTCAATATTAGAAGAAAAGGTCTCTGGAAAACTAAAGTGTCTTGCTATAGAAACAAAAGGTAAGTCAGAGGCTTCCAAAATTATAAAATAGAATGTCGAAAATTTTATTGTTTGATAAAAATTTAAAAGCTTAAATATTTATCAAGGTTCAATTGCAAAGTTTTTTTTTTGTTTTTGCTAATTGGAATTTATAAAATATTTTGGGTACAATCGAAAAATACATTCGTCCCTGTTAATAATTCTTCGATTTAATAATAAAAACATTTTTTGTAGACCAAATAAAGAAGTTGCAGTCCTGGACTAATAAATAATTATTTAAAAATCATTCTTATATTTTAAATTCAAAATATTATTAAGAAATTATTCGGTTTTCTGGAAATAATATATCTAAATTTGACCAAAAGGTTGGGAATGGGACTTTCATCTCAAAATAAGTTTAGATAACAAAAGTTAACTATTCAGTAGTTACACATAAGTACCTCTATACATACAGTGGCGGCAAAAAATGAATTTTGACTCGTCAAAAAAAATAAGACACATTTTTGAATTATTCAAAATTGACTATTCACCTTTGGACCATGCAAAAAAAGTTTTAGTTTTAGTTAAACTAAGATAAACTGTACACCACAAATTTTCAATTTGTATTTCCATGCTTGTTCATATTTTACGTAACTAATTTATTATAAAGTATAACTACAATTGAACTACAAAAGATAATGAATAAAATTTCTCGTTATATACGATGTTATTCATTAAAATCGGATAAAAAATAGATAGACCTCGTTGTCTCAAAAAAACATGTATTTTTCAGCAAAATAGCTGAACTATTATCCTCTCTTACCTAAACTTAAAACGTAAAAACTAAACTTGTTAAAAAATGATGTTAAAGACAATTAAACGAAGAAAAGAATTTTGAAATAACAAATATATTTACTATAGAAAAATATTTTTTATGGGATAAAGAAGATCATAAATTCACTGAAAAATGCTTAACATATGAGTTAAGAAAGGGGCGAATCCAGAGGAAGATTTTAGGGGAAGGTAACTTTGAATATAACATTTCTATTTTTTGGGAAGGGTAAAACTCTGCCCCAGTTTCTCCCCTTGGATCCATCACAAGTTTAAATCAAGTTCAACAATATATTAATCATTCGCAATTTATAGAATGCGACAAATATATTACTGAATTTAATGCTTAATAACAAATGTAGGTATTGCAGTTTGCAAACCAATCAAGACTAAAACTTCTTAGTCAAAAGATATTTTAATAGATGCCAAGTTCCAATATTTTGCTATAGATATATTTTCGAAGATTCTATATTCTTAATCAACATAAGAGACATCAGCATTATCATATATGTATATAGATGACATTCCAGATGGAACAATTAAAACAATTTACTTTATAATTTGCTTAATAAATTTAATTTATTTGAAAACATAAAAATACTTATAACTTAGATTAGATTTTAATCTGTTTTTGTGTTGAACATTAAAATGAAAATATATTTATTTAGCATTTTTGGTTGTTTGATTTTTTCTTTTAGTTTGGTTTTAGTTTCCTTTTTTTGGTTTTTGTTTTTCTTTTGGTTTTTATTTTTTACATACATACACATAATATGTATAAATAAGTTAAAAATTTATTAATTAGACTAAATTCATTGGAATGATATAATATCAAAATATTTGCATAATACAGCGTTGTTTTTTTTTTTTTTTTTTTTTTTTTGTTAAATGGGTTTTGTTTTAATTTCACAACTATCTAGAGAAGCGACAAAAAAGTTGGAACATTTTGACATCTTACAATGTACGACACGCACGATTTTTTATACCTGTTGAATTTTTTGATTTTGTTTTATTATTTAATATTATTTTTTCAAATTGTTTTTTTATTTTTATAATTTATGCACAGACACAGATAAATGAATTTTGTGGTTTTTTTTCGGGAGAGAATTAATGGGTGAAATATTTCTCTTTCTGGAAATGTGCTATGAGAATTTAAGACTATAAAATTGATATTTTTTTTCTTTTTTGGGGCTTCTGGTTAATTCTTTGGTATGTTTTTTAACTTGTTTTATTTTTTTGGCAACGTTGGAAAGTTTTATGTTTATATTTTTTGGTTTTTGTGTTTTTCTTGTTCTTTTTTGTAATTTATAATATTTAAAATGTTAAATTTTTGAGGTGGCCATGGAAATTATCGACTGAGAATTCCCAAGGCCTTCTATTGCACAATGATTGCGTTGAATTTGGTTGGGGAATTGAAATTGGAATTCTTGCTGATGTTATACCAGCAACGAGACCTTCTGGCAATTCATCTGTGAGGTCAACTGCGGTTGACCACCAACCGTGGGCGAGGAGGCCTGCAGTTGATGACTTGCCGCCGTTGCCGGTGGTGGCGGCAAACCACCAGCATTCACCACTGGTCCTTGTCCTGGTCCTGATGCCGCTGCCGCCGCCGCTGCTGCTGCTCCTCCGAGTTCGACTGCAGCTGCTGCTGCTGCAGCTGACATGAAATCAACTTTACCCAAATGGACACGAAGATCTGTGTGCTGGGTCTCCTTGTGGCGACGTAGGTCCACCTTCCTTTGGAAAGATTTGTGACAAAGTTTGCAGGAGAAGGGCTTGTAGCCGGTGTGTTTGCGGGAGTGTGTAATCAGGTTCGAACTCTGACTGAATGCCTTGCCACACACCTGACACTTGTGCGGTTTTTCACCTGCAACAACATGAGAGAGAGAAAAGATATTAGGCAAGTTGCAAAAATCTAAAAATCGATAAGACCCAGCTCCCCTCCATCCCATCCCATCGCAGAATTCTTCTTCAACCAAAGTTCGCCATTTTCGACACACACACACACACATATGCAAAAGCTCTCACTTCTCATCATAGTCGGTGTCGTCATCCCCCAAAAAATTGTGTTTTTATCCCAGACACAAACTCCACCGCACCACAATGCCCTCATCCCCCAGTCCATCAACCTTCCCTGGCCAGAAACTCTCATGTAAGCCATCTCAGCCGTTTTATCGCCATTCTCCAACTACCCCATCCAACATACACCCACCATCCACACCCCACACCCACCCATACACAACCAAACTGCTGCTGCTGCTTCTTCTACTTCCTGTATGCAGAGTTTTTAAATTTCAACTTTTTGGTTCATCTGTGTGGTGCTTTGCGGTTTACAACTTAAAGTCATTAAAGGAATTTTTACTTTGGCTTGTTCTTTGGTTTCTCACATTTTCATCTACCATTTTGTAGCTCATTTTCATTGCGTTAAATATTTGATTAGAGATTTTGGTAGACAGAAAGCTTTTTTTAATTGGATTTTTCCTCCATCTTTTATTTCGTTTCTTTCTTTTTGGGTGAAATGATGACGCCAAAAAAGCTATCAACATTTTGATTCGTAATGAAATCTCAGATACTAAGAGGGAGAAATTTCAGCAAATGGTATGTGGATGACTGAGTAATCATTGAGAAAATGAAAAAAAGTTCTCAAATACGAAATATCTAAACTTTAGTCGAATGTTTAAGGTTTTTTTCTCTGATTAAGGATCTGTTAAATAAGTAAAACTCTATCGATACATAAAAGTAATTCAACTTTTTCATGATACAACCAGGTTAAAGGCTAAAACTCTGAATTTTAAACATCCAAGCTTAAACAGATGTTAAAAATCGATTTCTTCAGATTTTATAAAAACAATCTATTAAAAATTTAAGATAAACTGTATTCAAAGGACGGAAAAAGGAGCATGTACTAAAAATTTAACTTTGCTGTGTTTTTCAAACAATATATATGATGAAATATAAGTTATAATTTAATAAAAAACATTTTATTTGAAAACTAACTTTTAAAAAGGCCAAATTTAAGAGCCAAAACGTTTTTAAGATTTCAAAATGGTGACAAATGTTTTTTCTAAAACCACAATCTTTATGATAATTAAATTGATTAATTAATCTTATGTTAATAAGGCATTAAAAAGTGCTATAGATCAGATGGATTTATCATAGAGATTATTGATTTTTTATTTTTAATGAAAAACTAAATGTACATAGTTCAAAGTAATAGAAAAATCTTCTAGAGGTATTTTGCAACAATAATATTCAAACATATCAAAAACACTTAATACAATCCACTTTATCAAATACTTTATGCCACAATTTTGGCATATAGCATATTAAATAGTTATGACAATATTAAAATCGTTTAGAAATAAGCCAAAATACAGTCAAAAACTAATTTTTCGAATTAATTAATCGTATCACCATTTGATACAATTTTAAAATATGCCAAATTGTGAAATCTATCAAAAATGTTTAAAATATAAAAAAAACAACGTTTGATTCTATTCTGTTCTGATGTCATCAACAAATCAAAGAAGAAATGCTTCAAATAAAAAATTGTAAAAATCTCTTGGCATTTTTTATATACACACACATCTATACAAATATATGTACATAAATGTATATACTTCACTTGTACTTTGGTATGTTTTTTTCTTGGCCATGTATGTATGTTTGTATATAATTTGCTTGAGTTTACTCAACACTTGAACAAAACTAAAGCATAAAATATTAGAAGAAGTAAAAGGGGAAAAGAAAGCAAGTCAGAAGCAAGCAAAGATTTAAAAGAATTTCCACAATGTGATGCAATAAAAATCCTTGAAATCTGCCAACGAAACACTGAGGAAAGCTGAGCAAGTAAAAGTTTTTCCTCTCGTTAGAATATTGTGTATAAAGTCGAGCCGGTCAGGGTTATATGTATTCACATACATACATACGAACCCAAGAGCACCCCAACAAATATATATCCTTGTCGTCCTTTTGTCTCACTCCTGTCCATGTGAAGCAACCCAAGCAAACCCACCAAGAATTGCCGACGGCCGACGGGATTTTCAGTTGGTTGGGATTCTCGTTAGTGTTCGTTGCTCGTTGTGTGCCGTGATAAATAATAAAAGCTGCTCTATAATCTCTGCGACTACGTGACGTTATTTGTGCCGATAGTGCACGAACGTGCCCCGAGCTATCTGCTCCAAACGGGAAACCCTTCAGCAGCAACAGCAGCATCACAAGGCATGCTCCGTGACGAGCGCTGAGAGCCAACTTTTGGCCCGACTACTCAATTCTACTGTTGGTACACCCACTCCCTTTCCATGCCCTTCTCCATCGCCATCACCCACTCCTGTCTCCGGCTCCTACTTAAGGCACAAGCAGTGCCTGGGAGCCTGAAACTTGAATCAGAGCACATCCCAACGGTCGAATGTTTCACAATCACGTCGCTGCAATTCCATTATATACAACGGAAAGCTGCCGTTTTTCCTTCTTTTACATGCTTATATATAAATGAATCTATATACATACATACCACATGTATATGTATGTGTGTGTATGTGTATGCTGTGTGTATATATAACAGTCACAGTTCACTTTGGTTTAGCATGTTGTCGTTATTTTGTTGCCACCAGCTCCCCCCCAGTCCACAACTCATTCTGTATATCTGTCTCTCTTTCTCGTTCTGTGTCCACACACACACACACACAAACGTATAAATTGGCGCATGTAACCAAGTCCATGAACATTATCTCTCTTATATAGACAGAAGTGCCATAGATAACAAAATGAAAACCACAAATAGTTCAGACAAAGTGTACAAAAAAAATGAAATTAAATACTACAATATGTAAAAGCATTTAAGAATAGTTGAAAAAATAGCTAAAATACATTAAGAAAACTTCGTAAAATATAAACATTTAACCATTTCATACCTTAGTACTAAAGTACTAAAGTTTACCTATGTTTAGTATGAAAGGTTATTAAACTCCTTTTGGGTTTCACTTTTGATGAGTTTTATACAGATATTATATAAAGCTTCTATTGGAATCACTTTAACATATTATTAAATTGCTCGACTTATAGTACTAGTCAAGAATTTAATGTATATTTGGTTAAAGTCCTGTGTAAGGAGCAGGCAATGGACGCAGTGCAATAGGAAAGATGTCTCTTTAAAACGTATACTTGAAATTAATCATAGTTCATGGATTATCTATTTAAAAAGTTTTCTTTTTGGCTTCAAAAGCTACTCACTCATATATAACGTTTCATTAAAAGAAATCGAAATGAGGGATTTGAGTCATTTTTGTGACTTTATTTGCTGCATTTATTTTAATTCTTGGCTGTTGAAATGTAACACTTTTTACTAAGTTTACAATGATTATTAAAATTCAAACTTAAAAAGGTGTTTAATGCAATAATCAAGTTAGAAAGAAAATTCAAGTATTTTTTACTTTTTAAAGAAAATCTAAATCTAAATCTAAATCCGTTGCAAAACAAAATAATTGTACGTCCTAAAATATATGTATGTCTGTCGGTATGTCTATATGTATAGTACTTGGATATATTGCTATCCCTTCCAACCTCATGTTGCATAAATTTAAAAAGGGCCAAATCTGAACTTGACGCACAGGAAAAGGTTATAAAACCTTGGCTTAAAAGAAAAAACGAAAATGAAAGATAAAGCGAAAAAAAAATACACAAAAATTCTTAAGGCAAATCACATCAATGGGGAAAATCTGCTTGTCGGAGATGAAAACACGTCTCAAGCAGTAAGAAAAAACCAAGAAAAAAATAAAAAGAAATCAGGAAAAAAGCAGTAAGAGAAAGAAAATTAAGGATAGTCATAAAAAACGAGAAAAAGTAGTCTGAGCAAAACTGGAGTGAAAGCAAAACCAAAATCTTGAAACGTCGAAGCTTTTCCATAGCCACATGTGCGGACAGGCAATAAGCAGAAGGAGGTGGCTGGTATGGAGTGTGATGGGGTGAGGTAGTGACGGGGGGGTTAGGGCTACAGTTGGGGGACTTGTTCACGTCCTAAATCGAAGACGGCAAACGATAAAAATGTCTGGAATATTTCTCTCTGTGTGTGTGTGTGCCAAGAGCTCTTTTTCTCTTTTCAACTGATTTAACCAGACGCTCGCTAAATATGTCTGGCGAGGGGAAGTTTTGCTTATTAGAGGTTATTATCCTTGCCATTTACAAAACTGATTTGCCAGGATAAATGGGAATTTCACTCATTTATACTTATGCTAAATGGTCCATTACGAAATCTGAAGAAAATCTCATGAAATAATCAGAATGAAAATGAATCAGAGATTCAATTGAATTTTGGCAGTAAAACGAAGAAAAAACAATGAATCAAAATGCAAAATTTATATAGAATTGACTTTGCTTGGGCTATATTTTATAAAATTTAATCGATAATAATGTTAAGAAATATTTAGCTGACCTGTTTTAACATTATTTTTGCCAACTTTCATAGAAAGCAAAAAGGGATCTAAAAAATATTTTTGGCGATGGCCAAAAACTCAAAATTTTTAGATGAAAATCGATCAATTTCGATTAACATTAACGCATTTTGTTAGCATGAGGATTAATCGTGATTCGAAAAATCATTACTTGGAGCCAAAAAAAAATTAAAAAATATTCGAATTACTAATATTTTGCGGAGTGTCTAGACCTCATGGACTCTTGCCTGGATCCGTGCATTATACAAACCTACATAGAACAAAGCATTGTTAGCAAAAAAAAAATATATATATATATGTATAACAAAACAATGCGAATTTTTGTGTACTACAATACTTTTGAAATTTTGAAATCATTTCCTTATACTGCACTAGGAAAATGACCTTTTAATTTGGAAAAGCGTTAAATGAAAATAATTTATTACGAAGAAAAACCTTTTAGTACAATTTACTTGTAGCCTAAAAGTTTAAGCATAAAATTTATGTTAATTCTATAGGTTTTAGTCATAGAATTTTTATGTATTTTTTCCAAAAGCATGTCTAACCTATGACAATCGAGACCTTTCAGGTTAGTTTCTTTCTATTTCTGCATAATCATTATTAGATAATTTTCTATTTTTCAATGGTTACTTTTGACCATTGTCATTTATTTATTAGCTGCTTCCATTGAATTTATAATTGTTTAGCACGTGAATTGCGAATGCCATTGATAGCCTCCACACGTGCTGGCATTGATAAAGCAGATTTCAAGAAAACAAAAATTCAATTTTCAATTCCCCAATCTTAAATATCACAACAACAAAAACGAAGAAAAAACAGAAATCATGAAAAGAACAATACACTATATATGTATGTATGTATGTGTGTGTTTGGGTGTGTGCATACATATGTACATATATGAAAGCAAAACAAATCGCATACGAGATTAGAAATTTCACGTAGACATAAAGAAATTGAAATCGATGCTGACTTCCCTCCGTTGACCCCCTTAAACCCCCCTTAGACGCGTTGAGCTTCATAATGGCGGAGCTAACCCAAACTGCGCCACGTCGCGTCGTAGCAAGCGGCAGCGCAGTTGTTTCCTGTTTCTATAGGGGTGTGTATACCAATACATAGAGAATCCGTGTATGCGTGAGTGTCTGTGTGTGTGCGTCGCGTATAAAACAGAAAATCAAAATCTCTTGACTAAATTTTTCATTGGTCGGCTGTGATTTGCTCTGTCGTTGCTCACTCTCTCGCGAAAGGCGTTTCAGAGCCAGCCATTTTTGCCTTTGTATAAGTGAGTGAACTGTGTGCATGTGTGTGTGTGTGGGTGTGTGCAGACCTTCCAGTCTCGCTCCAAAGTTTTTGTACATAGAACTCTTATCAGTCTTACAAATGTCTCTCTCTCTCTCGCAATCTGTGTACTCTCTCTCTCTATATATATATATATATATGTACATCTGCCTGTCTGCCTTTCTTGCTCTCTCGTTCTCGTTTGTGATTTTTATTATTTTGTTTTTTTTTTCGGGAGAGTACTCTTCCAGCTGTCTGCTCCATTTTTCTTCCTTTCTTTTCTGCACTATCCCCTAACATTCCCCCGCAGTCATTGTCATCAGCCCCTCCCACCTTGGACTAACACTACCATTTATACTAGCGAACTGTAATTGGAACTGTGACTGCGACTGTGGCTTTTTGGTGGTGGAATCACCCAAAAAGCTTTAATGGCTCCTTTCCTGTAGATGTTACGTGCTTAGCCCATTTTAAATTCAACTAAATGTCATATAATACGCGATGTGATTCTTTAAAGCACATTTGGAGACTGTTTAAAGGAGCTGGCAGTTTGCCTTGGATTCCTGTATATTTCGCATTAAGTATTGTCTAAAACTTTTTAAAACCCTTTAAAGGTTTGCATTGCCAAGGGACGACCACTCCTATTCTATTCCAAATCTTATAAAAAAAAAGTTTTGTGATTTTGGAGTAAATCATTTTTTCAAAGTGACGAAATGAACCAAACGACTTTACGATAAAGTATAACAAGTGAAAAACAAAATTTTATGAATTTGCACCCCAAACTTAGGTCGTATGACAGCTTCTTGGCCAAAATATATACGTATCTCCCATTTGTATTCAAAATTTTAATACTTCTTGTATAAACTAGTGTCCTCAAAAAACAGTAAAAGACAAATAATATAAATATAAAAAAATGAAGTAAGTAAGTCGTCTCGCCGACTTGGATATACCATACACCAGTAAAACAAATATTTTAAAGTTATAATAACCAATGCATTATCGTATTTTAAAAAAAATCTGTTTGCATGCTTTTTAGAAGCATATCTTAGTATTTCGCTCACTCAAGCATTCGAGCACCCTAGCGCCCCCACCAGCCAACGGCCAACTCCGGCCATATGGAAAAACGTTCATATGCATAACTTGGCTATTTTTATTCCGATTTTGATCAAATTTGGTATTTTGCTGGATATTAGTATCAAATTTAAGTGTGCTAAATTTGATTGCACAAGGTTGAAAATTACGGGAGATAATCGAGTTTTTTCAAATTACGGGGGCGGAAAGAGGCGTGGCAAAATCTTTACACATCAAAAATGTGCGCAATTACTAAGCAAATATTCATACCAAATTTTGTGTCTCTAGCTAGAATAGTTTTTGAGAAAATCGGTTTTATTTAATTTGCGGGGGCGGTAGGGGGCGTGGCAAAATTTTTACAAATACAAAACGTGCGCATTTACTTAGCAAATATAGATACCAAATTTTGTGTCTCTAGTTGCTATAGTGTTTGAGAAAATCGGTTTTATTTAATTTGCGGGGGCGGTAGGGGGCGTGGCAAAAATTTTACAAATACAAAATGTGCGCGTTTACTAAGCGAATATACATACCAAATTTTGTGTCTCTAGTTGCTATGGTGTTTGAGAAAATCGGTTTTATATCATTTGCGGGGGCGGTAGGGGGCGTGGCAAACATTTGAAACAAACTCGATAAGCGTACATATGACACGAGTCTACATACCAAATTTGGTGGCTCTAGCTCTTATAGTCTCCGAGATCTAGGCGTTCATACAGACGGACGGACGGACGGACGGACGGACGGACGGACGGACGGACGGACGGACGGACAGACGGACATGGCTAGATCGTCTCGGCTGTTGATGCTGATCAAGAATATATATACTTTATGGGGTCGGAAAAGCTTCCTTCTGCCTGTTACATACATTTTAGCGACTTTAATATACCATTTTCACCCTATGGGTGTATGGTATAAAAAACAATCGTATTTTAATAGTTTTTGAAAACTATCCAATATACCAGTTGAAACTCAGTTTGAAATTTAGAACTATTGATAAGTCTTGATAGATCAAATGAAAATAGAAACTAGAAGACAATACTGCATAAAATAACCAATCTCAATTTAGTTAATAATTATTGATGCCTGCTTACTGGTAGAAGAATACAAATTTGAGGAGTGCTTAGAACAATCTCTAACGTTCAACTTCCTCCATACCAAAAGTTATATTTCGGTAGCCAAATTAGTAAATCAAACACCCTACCAAAAGACTGATTGATAAGAGTACTACCACTCTCCGTCACCCTTTCCACGCCCTTTTCCTGGACAATAAATGTTAGTCACTTCACTATGAATTGAATATTGCATGCCCTTGAATGCGGAAATATAAATAGTATTATTATTTTTTATTATTTAGTACAAGATTTAGTTGTTAACTATCAACCTACTACGACTATCAACCTACTACTACTACTATTTTTTACAAGCACTGGCAACTACCCTCGGATCTTCGTTTTTTAGCTGCCTTTATCAAAGGGCCACTCAGACAACTCATCTTCCAGGACTTCATTTATAGAGTCAATAGATCAAATAGCAGAAAAACTGACAACCACCCGACTAAGAGCACCTAAACCAGAGCCCGGCACAAAGAGAGCCAACGAAAACTGTCAATGTTTGTGTGCACTTGCTTGTGTGCGTAAGTTGCTTTACACTGCGCAAATTGCATGTGACGTAAACAAGAAAAATAAAAGTGCGACAGAAAACCAATAATTTCGAATTAATACATTTTTTGAAAGTCAACTATTTGCTTTACTTCTATATTATTTGGATAACTTTTTATCCGAAGGAGATCTTCTAAATAGTTATCTGTCAGACTGTTTCGAATAGAATACTCAATTAAAAATATTAGTTCATAATATTTTTGCAAAAGTTGCCAGTTACATGAAAAGAATAATAAAGGCATTCATTTTTTTATGTGTAGCGATCGAGCAAAGCGACATAGATGTGCTCGCGTCGAAATGCTGAGGGCAACTAAATCCACCCTCATGCTCTGTGTGAGGACTTCGGCAGCCGTTCGGTTACACGCATACGAGGTGCCGAACGTGTTCGTCCCCCGGGGGATATGAGTGCCGGGCTCTGACCTAAACACATAAATTCTAGTTTTTATGTGGTTGCCACTCAAAAAAAAGCCCTTTCTAGTTCTAGATTGAAAAGGCAACTACATAAATTTGTTAATTTATGCGAATTTACATTTAGTTCTTGTCCTTTTAAGTTAGGTGTGTCTCATTTTCTTCCCTTTAGCAATTAGTTTATAGCAAGCAAAGTGCCCGCTTAACTTAATCCTTCTTTTATTTAGCACAAAACTCACCTGTATGTATGTAGGTGTGTTTCTTCATATCACTCTTTTGATGGAATCGTTTGCCGCAATAGCTGCAAGGATAAGGCCTCGTATCGCTGTGGATAAGCAGATGGGTGGATAGAGTGCTGGAGCGCTTAAAGCGTTTGCCACACTGTTTACACTCGAAGACCTTTTCCACATTGTGTACCGCCCTGTGAAAATGGAAATAAGAATGAAAAAAAAACCGGAACTATAGTTATGCAGTAGGTGAGACAGCTGTAATTAAGCCCAAGCTCCAATTCCCTTAACCGCAAAGCAAACATTTGCCCAGCAGGACAAATCCCACCATTTCAGCTAAATTAAGTAATGCACAAATGTCCCAAGCAAGGAGTCCGGTCCGGACTGGTCCTTGTCTACTCATTAGGCATGCAAAACGCCACCCACTGACCACTACCGACTACGGACCTGGAAATTGCTTCCACCAAAATCCCCAAATGCTTTACATACCTGTGCTGACTGAGGCTGACCTCATGGCCGAAGGTCTTGTTGCATAGCTCACAGGCATATGGTTTCTTGCCGTGATGGGTGCGCCGGGAGTGCACCTCGAGTCCGTGCGGTGTTGAGAACATCTTCTCGCACTTCATGCACGAGTACAGGTCACTGAATTGATGCAGTCCCGGCCATTTAGCGGCTATGTGATGAAAGTGCAGGTGTGGTGAATGCGGCAGACCCAAATGCCCGCCACCATTGGGTGGCACACCGACCCCCACACCCACAGCTGCTGCAGCAGCGGCGGCAGCAGCAGCAGCCGCTGTGGAACCATTTTGTCCAGCCGACTGAAGCGGTACCATGAGGCTACGTAAACGGAAGAGATTTTCCTGCGAATCCGGATGGTAGCTGGGGATACAAGAGGGAAAAATGGAACATCGTTTCACTTAATTGAGGCGTGCTAATTAAGAAAGGGACTAAGGGCTGGTCAGACAGACATTGCAGTCTATGGTAGAAGTTGTGTTTAGTTAACAATGAGAAAAAGAGGCTATCCCCATGTTGGACTATCCTCATTTTAGCTCGTTCAATGGAAATGGCTTGACTCAAAACCACTTTGGAAATATTATCAAGATTTTATAGAAGAGAGAGCAGAAACTTGGTAAATATTATCCTATTACCTCTTTTCATAACTTTAAGATTTAAAGTTATCGTCCTTTCTGACGATTATCAAGCTATCAAACGATCCTCGACTCTTTACTAAATTTGAAACAATAAGAGTTCTAAAATTCGGATAAAAGATATTCAAGTTATGGCTAAGTATTCATGAACTAACTTTAAACAGTTTTCTTAAGTGTTAAACACGTTTCAAGATATCTTCTAATAGGACCCTTAACTATTAGACTATGGTAAACCTACTTTTTGGTTAGTTAATGCTTACCCAGCTGCCAATCCGGTTTGATGCTGTTGCTGCTGTTGTCCCAAGGCAATGGCGGCAAAGAAGGGTAATGTGGGGGGAAAGAGCTGTCTGGGGAACATGTTGGCATCATAGTTGGGCGGGTAGCTTTGTCTCATTGCCTCCAAAGGGTTGGTGGGCATGGTTAGAGCAGAACTTGATGTAGGCAAACCGGAGAGAATGGGACTCCGCTGTGGAACCCTCCTCTGGGTGGGCTCATCTCGTCTTAATAGAGCGGATACAGAGAATAAATCTGATTTTTTCGAGCTTATGCCATTGTTGGTGGCTGTGATCAGGAGCTCAGAGGCAGAGACGGCACTGGGTGAGCTGGCACTTGGACTACCTGGTGGTGAGTCGACCTCAAGTTCCACGGATGAGTTACTCGAGTGGGAATGCGACCTGGAGCGGGAGTGCAGCGAACGATGTGAGTGATGGGAGTCGGAGGCATCATCCATATCGATTTGGGAAGAACTATGCGATGGACTACGCGAACGGGAGCGGGAACGAGAGCGCGATTGACGCAGTTGCTCACTGGCACTGATGATGGAGGTGGTTCTCTGCAAATGCTGCTGCAATTGATGATGATTTTTGCTCAACATGGAAATGGAATTGTTGTTATCCTCCTCGGTGGTGGGCGGTAGAGATGCTAATGTCGGTAGGGAAGGCAGTGGCTTTATTCCAGCCGCTGCTGCAATGGCTGTCAGGTGTTCAGTCTTGACCAGTCTGCTTATACTAAAGGCGAGAGAATCTACAAAAAAGAGAAAGAAGGAGAGAGGAAACGTTTAGCTAAATCAGAGCGTAACCATTAATCACTCACTCACACATGCACCTGCACAGGTCTCACACACACACACACACACACACACACACACACTTACACAGCACATATGCCAGTTGGCAGCATATCAAATTTCAAATGTAATTATTTTCGTATTGAATCGCCTAATCCACCTTACATGACCATTAATTCACCCTAATCAACGTACAACGTTCCGCATTTGACATCAACGCATCATCATCATCATTCGATATCGTCACCCAGAACCCAAGGCTCCGGCCCAGGCGCCGGCGCTCAGGGTTAGGGCACGCCCCTGTCAACAATCAATACACCCAACAAATGTTTCAACAACGTTTTGCCCCAGAAAACTAAAAGAAAGAAAATGAATTCCATTGATTTCTACTATAGAAATAAAGTAAAGTAGAAACACTCTTCAATAAATCGATGGAAACCGAAATAGATCTGGGTAATTCAAAATATAGGCATTTGGAATTCATAGAAACAATTTTACATGAGGTCCCCATACTGATTAATAGAAGTATCTTAATGATTTTACTCTTAGAAGTATATGAATTAACATTAGTCATTAAACTAAATCAAATATTCAGATAATGGAATACCATATTAAAAATTTATGACACTTGACTCCTTTGTCGAATAGACAACTGAAAGGACTCCATTACAGAAAGTTTCAAAGTGGAATTATACTCTTCCTACCTAATCGAGTCATTCTTCAGTCCCTCAAGGAAAGTGCTGCTAACTTAGAATCTGTTCACTGATAAGTTCGATATCGATATGGAAACTTTTGTGTGGTGCACACAAAAAGACGCGAAACGCACATCCTCAGACTTGCCCCGTCGAAATGAAATAATAATAATGTGCGTTTAAATAGAACATCTGTTCGGTCCACACTCGGCTAAATGGAGCATGACAAAACAGAAAACACACAAACATACATAGGAATCATCTCTCTTTGTCTGTGGGTTTTCGACGCAGGCGCAAATCTCGCGCACATCACGTAGGAAAAGGGGTAGAGACTCGGGGACAGAAAGACATAGAGACAGACGGACGGACAGGCGGAGGATTGAAACCACGGTGGCCTGAGGCAAATCGAATGAATGAATCCGCATCGCAACAAAAGAATAACAATTTGACAACATTCTAATTCGCCACGCAGATAAAAGTAAACTGCAAAGGCACAAACCCGCTTCATGATGATGATGAAGAGGAGGGGGAGCGGCATGTGAGGGAGGTTTGCGTAGTGGTGAAGGTGTAACAACTTTGATTCTTGTAGTCACTGAGGCGGCAAACGCAAAGCCAAATAAATATAAACATTGCCCAGCCATAGAAATTTTAGTTGCTTGAATTTTCTATGATGAAAATTTTTGCTCTTTCTGTGGGGGTGAGTCGTCCCCCCCTCCCCCCTCGAAGAGAGAGTGTCAAGTGTTTTTATTGCGCTTCTGTTGTTTGCCGCTGTGCTACTATGTTCTTTTTGGTTTGGTTTTCAAGTGCTTTACAAAAATGGAATTTCTACCATATTGCACTTTAGATTTATACTACAATTATACTCTCGAATAAAGCCTCTGCTTAGCCACACTGTGGCAATTAAATTGATATATATTGAAGCTCTGAATTTTGATTCATTATTCAAGAAATTCCAACTTTGTTAAAGAAAAGTTAAAAATGAAAATTAGCAATTACATTAATGATTCTGCTTACTCCCGAGGGTGGGTTGTCTGATATTTACATATCTTTTAACTTTTGTAACTCTCAACTAGTTTTAGCATTGAAAATATGACAAGGATTTGGAATGTTTCTTGAAATCGTTAATTTGACTTTTATTTCTAGATGGTTGGGATCTAGATCACTTTCTTTCTAAATGTTTTGAGATATTTGGAAATTGTATTGCTCAATTTTAATTATATACCCGGTTAAAGCAAATGTCGATATGCTGAACCCTTTTGCATTCTAATTATGCACACAATTGTCCCGTGAGCATTTACCACTTTCCTCCAGCTATTCGAACCACCAGCAAGAGCCACCAGAAGGCCAACTGTTATGTGTGGGCATATAAATATATAAAATCTTGAAATTGAAATCGTTTAACGGTACAAAAAGCCACCCCAAAATAATAACGATGAAAGTACGGAAGGACAGCCGGAAGACAAGGACAAGTGGCTTCAGTGGCTCACGTAACCCTCGGCATAGACTAGACTTCTTTAAATGATAATAATGAGCTTAAGCATGTGGCCCAAAGAGAGTCGGCTGCTTCAGGGTGGCAACTGCCAACTGGCAACTGGAGGCTGCAGGCTGACAAAGTAAACAGACAACAACAAAACGCCCATTCCCCATCCATTTGACTGACGGTAGTAAAGTCATAAATTTGTGCACATTAGACATAGCCGTCGTCCACCCTCATCCTGGACCCTCTTGTATCTCTCTCTGTCTCGCTTTTACTTTCTATGTGTGTGTGTGTGTGTGTGTGCCACCCTCTGCGATGCGGGGCGATGTTCATCTGTTTTTATACTTATCCGCCCGGGAGCAATATTCACGCACTCCACGCACTTGTTCACATTCAAACCGGGGAACGACAACAACAAAAAAGGTAAAATAATTATTCGACACTGCATGGTAATTGAAATCATTGTTATCCTGTTCTCCGACCTCGCCCCCAACCACTCCCATTCAATTGGTGGGCTCAATGCAGTGCTTATGCCAGGGATTATTATTGTTTTGGGGCGATTTTCGGCTATTATCGTTAGAATTTGGGTGTAAATGGAGATATTGTAGGTGTTAATTATTTCCATGCCTTTTGTAATTTCATTCATAATTTGATATGAATTTTCTAAAAAAAAAAAGAAAACAATTCTGCCCAAAGAACAATTTAACAATGTAAACTTAAGTGCAATTAAATGAAATTTAATATACTTTATTGGTAAGTTTGTGAGTTTCTTAGATAATGTCCAAACATTGTCTTAATATTCAATAAAATATTTAAAATGCTGTACCAGCAAGATATTAGATAATATTCGATTTTCACATAAGACAGAAAATAGAAGGGATTTTTCTTTAGAAGAATCTAAAATAATATTTCTCTTTTTGTTTTTTTTTTTTTTTGCTTTTTGGAAGACTGTAAATATTAATGTATCTTTGAAGTGTGGATAACAGAAGTTCATTCATCTGAGGAACAGAATTTTTTTGGTAAATTTTAATTTAAAAGGTCCTTTTTGACTAGCTCAACTGCAGAGACATCCTAATGAAAAAATTGAAATTAAGATTGTTTTATACATAACTAAATAATTATTTATCTCATATGAATGTCTACATATTTTTGAAAGACAAAAAGATGCAATTTAAACATTTAAATATTCATAAAATTGTCATTAATTTTAGTATCTTGAAGCAGAATACATATAAACATATATATGTATAAAGAGCCATATAAAAAAGAATTCCACTGATTGTATATTATTGATTATCATTTGTATGCAAAAATATGTATTTCCCTTTACCTCTTATCAGTTGAATTCCACGCAAAAAAAAGAAAAAGAAAACAAAAATCAAAAAAATTATTATTTAAGCAAATAAAGAAGCCATCGTAAAATGCAAAAACAAACATACAGAAATATGTTTGATAGAAATAAAATTCTATGACAGGAAGAATATAAAAATATATTAGTACACACACATGAATATATTTACATATATTAGGGTGAGCCAAACAACACAAATTCACTCTTTCATAGTCACCTCGGCGACTTTTGGGAAACTCATTAAAAATTTTTAAAATTAAAATTATTTTTAAAATCATATAAATATAAAATCTTAGGCATTGAATAATTAATAAATGAGTTTTTAATATACTCTTTAAAATTACATGTCTGGGTGGTTCACACTGCGTATACTTAATTTGGCGATTCTTCAGAATTACTTATTACTTACTTATTAATTATTTCTTACCCATCTCAGGAGTAAAAATTGCAGTATCTGAGATACTGTTGAGTCAAGATGATTTAGGATTCAGTTAATTCAGTATTTTGGACCCACCCTAATGTCTACATATATCTAAAATTAAGAACAATTTTTGGAATCGTCGTACTATGCCTACTATTGGACTGTTTATTATTTCGTTTTGGTTTTACGATCTCATTTTTGTTTTTCTCATTTAATTGATCGAATTTGAAAAGTGAAAACTTGACTGTCCAGCGGCTGGCCGGGACCACCAATTAAATGTCATTTATCAGTAAAGAAAGAAAGAAAGAATAAAAAAAAGTCTAAAGTTTAGATAGCCTTCTGATTTATTACCCACAGTGAGCGATAAGCCAGTGAAAGGGGTGATCGGATGTATGGAGGGGGGTAGGGAAGGGATAGGAATGTGTTAGGTAGGCAGGGCTGGGGGGTGAGTAATTTCCCTCTTCTCTTCGAGCGTTTGCATTGGCATTGGCATTTGTGAAGAGCCTGGGACTTGGGGCAGCATTTGATTGATTTGCAGTGTAAAAATAAATAATGTAATTGCAATAGCTAAGCGAGATAGCTCCAACCGGACTTGCATCAAAGGAAATCTACCGACAAATAGCAAAAAAAAAAGAAAACAGCAAAAAAACTCAACAACTACTGATAGGGAACGACTACGACAACGTGGAGGACTACCTACAAACAACTGTTGGAAGCGATTGCGATTGGGATTGTCGACGAGTGCTCTGTTTGGATACGCAATCCCCTTCTAATGCCACTCAATGAGTGGCAGCTTATCCGTCAAAAAAAAAAAAAAAAAAAAAAGAAGGTATATACATACATATATGGCATTAAACCTCTCACTGATATGGCTACGAAATCGAAATCTCAACGAATTCGTAAATCATGCATCCATCCACTTGTATGTGTGGGGGGCTAGTGACCAAAATCATGGCCTAATCTATCCTACCCGAGGCACACATTTTATGGTCCTCTTCAATGGTCATATCGCTTTTGGGTACTGGCCTCTATATTATTTATATTGTGCTATTTTGATGTGTGCATGTGTGTGTGTGTGTCTGTGTGTGTGTGTGTGTGCTTAACTTTTCTACTTTCATATTTGCCGAAAGAGGCACTACTTTATAATATTATGACCGATCGCCCCCTAACTACTGTGACTCTTTGTTTTCCCTAATCGATAAGTTTTCAAATACTATGCTTCTAATCCAAATGGTGTTATAAATTATGCATAGATTGAATATTAAATAACTTGGAAGGAAAATCACCACGACTAAAAATCATATACCTAAAATTCGTGTGCCCAATTAAAGCTGAGGCAACTCGTTGCCGACGGCAATGAAAATACAATAAATAGTTATATTAATTAGTCTTATTCATCATGACTTTCTTGCTACTTTAAAAATAATATTCCAATAAACCAAATTCAGATTTTTATCCAAAAAAGCGACAGATCTTAATCAAAATATTATACAATCTTTTATGAAATGAAACTAATTGGCCTTCTTGAAAACTTTAACTTTGATGAAATTCTTTAAGCCAACACTACGTTATTATTGTCATTCCAAGTGATATCCTTTTAAGAATATTAAATTTTATTAATCTCTCAGACAATCTTGTGTTTATACTTATAACTTGGCTGTTTATTATCATATTTTTATGAAATCTTCGATTCTTTAAACATTGAAATAGAAAATTGTAATTTATTAAATTAAGATAATGTTGAAAATTTGTGTCAAACAAATTTTTTTAATTTTCTTAGTCTCCAGAATTCACATTGTTGCCTATACGGACGGACGGACAAATGGAAATGACTTGATCGACTTGACAGTTTATTTTTAACACTCTAATGCCCAAGTGTGCCTCAGGGCACCTTTTTTTAATTAATTTGGAAAATTAATTTATGTCAAAAAGTTTCATTTCCAACCAGTATTAGTTTTCATTGTTAGTTACATATTATGAAAATCGATAGAAAACTCAGGAGCATTGGAGGGTTAATTGTTCATTTTGGAGACATTAATAGATCACTTCAACATGCATTACATAAAAACTTATTCAAAAATTCTGATAAATAGAATTCGGGTAATTGAAACTTATCAATATTGTTTGCAGTACTTCAAACTTGGAAAATTCTTTGTACACCTTTGTATTTTATTTAGTTTGTATGTATGTGAAAACATCATATATATAATACTTTTATTCCTTGGGTTCGATATATTACTTAATGTGAAAAACTATAGAAATTTTCTTCACAAGTCTTTAAGTTAGTAGAACCGTTAATTGCATTCTATGTATATATGTATATGTAATTTTCTGATTACGTTATCTATTATATGTAATTCACTGTTCGGTTGCCAAGACCATAACTAAATACGAATACTTCTTGAACTAACCAAAGTATTTAATTTTTTTTTTTTGTTTTATTGAGAGGCAAAGTCCACATTGATTCAGCATTGTGATTAATAAATCTATATCTAGACTATATGGCTCCATTAGGTATTGCTCAGTGTTCAATTTTAGCAACTGTCGTAGGCCGTCTATGAGTTTTTATGGCTAGTCTGATATCTACTCTGGTAGCATTTATTTCGTTTAATTAAAAACTATGACATTTATCTATACAAATCGGAGATTTTCTTTGCGTTGTCAGATAAATGATAATGTCATTTAATAAGCATACACAAATATGAAAACGTGACAAGAAAATGTTTTTACATTTTCACACCAAAAAACAAAATTGATTTTTCTTAGAGTAGTAATAAATAACTCAATGTTTCTTTTTTGTGATATAATTTAAGGTTTATGTTTTCCCCTTTCTCCCTTTCTCTCCTTCTCTGACTGTCTCCTAGAATGTGTATCTTGTGGTTTAGTTAGCTTTTGTTTACTTATCGGTCGCTCGCTTATTTTTATGATACTTTTACTCTTTCGATTTTACAACGAGGCGAGGATATTGACATGTTTAGATGTCGTTATGTATTTACCTTAGATCGTAAATCATAACGCGTGTGCGGTGTGCTCTATTCTACCTACATACATACACACATACCCATCTATGTATGAGTAAGTCTTATTTGTATCTCAGAGTGTGTGTGAGTATGTATCTTGCAGATACAGGAAAAGGCTCATATTCGTATCTATGCCAGTGTTTTATATACAATGTATTTATTTGAACGACTGGCTGGCTTTATTTTTCTTTTTCTTTTTTTTTTGGTATCTTTATAGATTTACAATGCCCAATTTTCGTCTACTTGTGAGAAGTTAAAATATATATGACAGGCGATGAGTTGCCAATGATTACGACGTGTGTCGTAAATATTTCATAAATATTGCTCTGATTTTCGTTGCGACAATTTGTTATTGATCAATAATATGTACAATACTTGCGGCAATATTTATATATATAATCTAGTCTCTGATCGACCTGTGAATGCTCTATTTATAAGTCAATAAAAAGAAATTCAAAAAAAGTTGGTTTAAGAGTAATATGAACAAGCCTAAAAATACCCTGTAAATTAAATTAATGAGCATTTTCTTCAGATTATTTTAAAGGGTACCTAAATATTCATGACATATTAGTTGATATTATGTTTAAATATTATATTATTGTATTATGCTTGACACAAATATAATATACTGCCCTCGTTCAAGTCATTTCTTTTTGGTCTGGAGGAGTCCAAACAACTGTGTAAATTTTCCCTAGGTAACAGCTTTAACTTTGATAAGAACATTTGTGGTCAGTGGGGGGGAAGAACGGTTAGGGGGATTTGGCTATATGGTATTGTAGGTAGAATCGGTTGCCAAATGCTTTATTTATTCGATAGGATATTTCGATTGCCTTTAATTGATTTGAATCGCTGTTCAATCGTTTGGTGTGATTGAAAATGACTTAACAAATTTATTATTGAATTTATATCGATCGGACTGAGATAGTAAATGCAACTATAAATTATGAAAATTATTTATTACGAACAATCGTTATTGTTGTGATTCCAAGTGATATCATTTCAGAGCAATACTACGTTTATAAATATATATACATGAGTATCTCTATCTTTTGGCATGAATCAATGCCTACCATAGATAAAGTAATTTGTTGTCTTGGTGCCATTTAACCCCTTTGACCAAACCCCGCAGCAGCAGAAATAGGAACGATGACTCTTAGTCGGCATTTAGTCGGTAGCAATTTTTTTCTTTTTGTTTAATTTATTTAAATTTGACACTGACTCATACTGCTTGCTGGTGTCCGGTGTCAAAGTTTTCCAGACGCCGAAACGCCAAAACTATTATCGTCATTAATACATAATTGAATCATACGGAAAGAAAACGTGCACTATATGAGGGCGGGGGCATTTGGGGGTTTTTTTTATTTTTATTTATTGAAAATTGAGACAGTTGTTGTGTGACCTTTTTCTTTGGCAAGGTTGAGCCAATAATTAAGTCTGGGGATGTATTAATTCTAAATTTCTGTTTCTACTTGGGTGGCTTAAAGTAAGCTCAAAGGTATCATGACTCGTTCAATTAATTTGATCTAATTGATTTGATTGGATAATTATATGTACATAATTATAAAATGTTTTATATTAGAAGTAAAAACCTAAATTCAGGTTGAAGGTAAGGTAAGGTTAAAATAAATTTGTTTATAAATTTATTTTTTTTTAAATAAATGTTTTCTTAATTTTTAAATGTTTAAAATGTTTCTTTAGTTTTATTTATGTTTCATATTGGTTTTATTGAAACGTCGCGACGTTAATTGAATTTTAATTTTGTAGTTTTTTATAGCATACATTTTGGAGTAATTTTTCGTATCTTCAAATATATGTTATAAATCTGTATCCAATGATAAGTAATTTTTCACCTTTTATTTCAGTATTTTTATTTCAAAAGTGCCATATTTTCTGACTTTCCTAATCAAAACTATATATACTATTTAAAAATAATTGACTGAGAATTCGGGAGTCAGATTCGAGAGCTAAAAGTCAACTTTCAATATGCTTCAACCGCATGAATCGGTTGACCATATCATAAATGTCTAGTGACTTTGATAAGAGAGAAAAAATTGCTATCTTAAGATACTGATTTGTAGTTATTACATAAAATATCAGTATGACAACGTTCCCATAAGTAAGTTCTTTAGGGGTGTTGTCATAAGAGCCTAAAATACCACAAAATATTGCAAGTCTTTGGCAGTTCAAAAGTAATCACGTTTATGTTAAAGTAATTAAATTTTCATATGTCCAAACAAAGATTTTCTGCAGCATAGACAAAGGAAATGGCGACAACTCAACAAAAGCGGCCAATCAGTCAGCAGTCACCAGAAGACCAGAAGTAAAGCAAGTGAAGCCACCACATCACCAATATTTTAACAAAAAAACAACAAAAATACACACACACACACAAAAAGGAGGGAAAAATATTTCAAACAAACAAAGCGAAATTCATTTTCGCTAGAAAACGAGAAAAAGGCAAAAACATAAGGTGGGGAAAAATGGAAGAGGAAAAGCGTGTCGCGGCAAACGGAATTGAAAATTCAGTGAGCATGTGTTTGAGTATGTGTGTCTGTGTATTTGTGTGTGTGTATATGTTTTTTTCCCCACATATCCATGTCTGTGCTGGGCTGGCTGGGACTGAAAAACATATCCGTTGGATACATGTAATGCCGGTAAATGAAATCCGCTTGTCGCTGGTTCTGAGCTAGTCAGTGAGTATTGGTGGAATACACACATAGATACACAGACTCGCACACACACACACGCAGGGAGAGAGAGGCATGAATGTGTGTGTCATTCATTCATTCATTCAATGCTCATATTCGAAATTCAACTGCTATGGCGACGACACAGACCAACCATCCGTCCGTCCATCCAACCATATGACCATCTGCCTTTGTTTTAACCCTCCGCCCCAATTGCCCCTCGTCTATTGTAGCTCGTATCAGTATCTCTGTGGTTCGCTATGGATTTTTCAATCCCCGATATCCATTTGTCCGTTCCATGTCCGCACAGAAGATTTGCACATTAAGCGCCATTCACACACACACACACACACACACACAAACGGAATAATGAATATTTCCCTGTTTGCTGCATTCTCACTTCCCTTCCTCTTTCTGTCTCTCTTTATCTCTCAGCTTCCCTTACCCCTACATTTTGATGTCCTGGCCGCGCCCCAATTTTTGAAATTCGGATTTTTTCCAATTAAACTGACACCGTGATGTCTGTTCAAATGGAGTCCAGTGTACCCAACTGACCAGTTGCAATATTTTAAAATCACACATTACTCAAATAATTTTTAACAAATTTTTCGAGGCAATTTTTTTCACTTGTTCGGTGGACGTTTTTCTGTTTTTTGCTTTGTTTGTTTTCTTTTTAATTAACTCGGGGAATATAGGATGTGGTGGCAACATGACAGGGGAAACATTAATGCCCGTGCCACTCAACAAATTGAAATTTTGCATTTTTATTTGCATTCACGGGCAAATTGTATTTAAAAACTTTTTGATGTAATTTAATTTTCAAAATAAAGGTAGAAAAGTTAAATGTACAACGGAAAATCCACAAAATAATGTGTCTATTGGGTCATCGATACCCTGTATTTTGTTACTTAATGATAGAATTGGGGAAAAAAATAATTTGTACCCTTTATGTAGTAGATTTTTAAATTTATCTCTGTGTTCTCAGTTTTTTTTAGCATCTATATAGAAGAATGTGATAACTAAAGACAATGAATTTTATACTTCAATGTTAATAATTAAATCATAAAGACATAGACTTAGGAAATTTCGATTAACATTGAATTTAATTTATGTGTGGAATATATAAAGTGATAATAAACTGACATTTAACTGTCTGATTTAGAGAACTTATATAGACATAGTTTTTGCCTTTAGTAAGACTTGGTGATTCATTTAATACCATTAAAATTTATTTCTTGGTAAGAAATCAAAGTCTAAAGATGATATCCCTGTTAGATTAAGGTATTGATTAAATTGTTAAGATTTTTTCGGAATTTTTTTTTGTCCAGATTAGATATAAATCTATATATAGCACCATTCATAAATTAAATACGCAATTTCTTCAAATATTGACCCAAAAAGTATGCTATGATAATTTTAGAGAATTGCTTGAATTAAACATTTTTTATGAAATTTTACAGAATATTTTTATTCACACACAAATACCACATAAACTCACACACACACAGAGGTTTCTTTTTTAGCTTACCGTCGGCATTCCGCTTCTTTGGTAGCACTGCCTTAAAGGCAGACATGGGCGCATATTCATGCGGCGATGTCGAAGCCGGCGGCATCTGAGGATGTGAACTAGGTGGCTGTTGGTGATCTGCCACTGTGATCTGAGCCTGCTGCATGCGCTGATGCAGCAGCTGTGTGGGCGATGGTATTGTCGCCATGCTGGTCAATGCACTGAGATCACGCACCTGCAGCGATGAGGACATTGAGGAGGAGGATGCAGACGATGCGGATGACGAGGATGTGGAAGAATGCTGTTGCTGGGGACTAGTCACAAATGGTCCTGGAAAATCACTGGCAATGGCGGGCTTAAAGTTGCCCAAACTGTAGTCCAATGGCAAATGATGCTGATGGGCGGGCGGTGCAGCTGTGGTGGCTGGATGCAACAAATGCTGGCCGGGATTAGCTTGCAGTTTGGCCACGTCCATTATATGTATGTGGGTATATTTAGTTTAGTTATTGAATTTTGATTGGAATGGGTCTTGGGTTTTAGTTGTGATTTGATTGGGCTATACGCGACGGCATCCGGATACGGAAATAAGATTCACTTCACAGAACACGTCACTGATTTTGTATTATTATTATTTTTTTTTTTTTTTGGCTTTGATACGACTTGTACTGTTGGCTACGGCGTCATCGAACGGACTGACAAAACCCCGTAGTCGTAGTAAAACTTAATCACGGAGACGCCGGCGCCTGGCTGAGAGTGTGAATCTGGACTGCTGCCTCTGCCCTGCCACTTGACTCGAAGCGACCAGGAAAAAGCAAAAAAAAAACACAGAAAACTCTTGCGCTGCTCAGACCCTTCCAATATGTTGGTGGATTGGAAAGAAATCAAAAGCCAGCGAGAAGCTGTAAATGGAAAAGCCAGATAGAGAGAGAGCGAACGACGGAGAGAGACAGAGAGAGAGAGAGCGCAAGGGTGGGAGAGTGTGAGAGAACTCTCGTTGGATTTTCAGTGCTCCTTCTGCTTTTTTGTCTTTTTGCGGTTGCGATTTCTGATTTCCGTTATTTTGCAGCGACAAACTAACGAACGTCTGCCCGCACGCTATGAACCGCGACTGAAGAACGGACCGCGCTGCCACCCTCCACTCAACGCATTTGTCTATTCCAATTGGAAAACGAACTCAACGTAACGCAACGAAATGGAAATGAAACACACCACCACCTTGGTCAGGCATAAAGTATCTTACAGTTTTCTTTCTCTCTCTCTCTCTCTCTCTCACACACAAATACTTGCACTCTGCATGTTTGTTTCTCTTTCTCGCTTATCATTTCGCACCCTCAGTCTCTCTCATTTTAGCAGTCAGCCTGTTGATTTCTTTAGGCCACGCCCACTCTTCCAGCTTGTCACGGTTAATCTGGCCCATGGTTGCCTCTTGTTGTTGGTATTTTTAGTGCGCATACCGCTTTGATTCGTTCAAATCAATGCGTCCAAGCCAAGGAGTGGGTGCTGGTGGTGGTAATACTGGATGTGTGTGTGTGTGGGTGTCCATGTGCGTGTGCTGGGCGCGTGTTTGGTGTTGGCCTTTGGTTTGGTTTGGTTTGCTTTGGCTTCCATTCCATCCAATCTCGTTCTGGGTCGCCATCGTCTGTTGGCCTACGTAATCGCCGTTGTCTTTCCCCCTTTTTAATTTCAAGTGGTTTCTGGTTTTCTGTCTTCTTCTTCTTTTTTTCGGTTAGCACCTTCAACTTCTTAGTGTTTCGCCGCCTTATTGCTAAATGCTTTACACTTGACTTCATATACCTCCCCCCAAAGAACCCCCGGCCATCTATTGGCTGGCTTTTGACTTTGAGTTGGCATTTGCAATTGCCATTTGGCAGAACTTTTAATGGTTTTTATGGCAGTATTTTGCTTTGTCAAGAGCCAAATTGTCGGTAAACCCTAGATGGATAAGACTTATGCAATTGAATGGGGTTTCTCCTAATCTTCGATCGCTCTAGGTGGTAAATTGATATTCATAGGTAAGGATTTAGCCAATTAATTGATCAGTTAACAAAATGTTATGAATGGCTATTAGATTATACGAAAATATTCGAATGACATCCACAAATGTTAATATATTATTTTTTTTTTTTATTTCGGATGACTTCCAACTACAATCTGTCCGAGAATGGACAATCAACCAAATTATTCATAGTAAAGGCTATTAAAGAATGGCTATGGGAATTACAAATAAATTATTACTTGGCTGTTTTTGAATTTACCAAACATTTTCATTTGTTCACAATCAATTAATGAATTCTTTTTTCGCTGCTTTATCTGCGGAAATGACTGGTTGGAACAAGTAAAACTAAAAAATAATCAAAGTTACTAAACGTTTTTATATCAATTTAATGATTATATAAATTTGCTGACTTAAGTTTGTGCGTTTTAAAATTATTTGCAAATTTGTAAAAGGTTTGGAATAATGACAAGTAAAAATCAAAAGAAATAGAAAGGATTTGAAATGTTTTAAAAAGGCTTTAATTAAGTTTCAAATTTCATTCAGATATTTTAATGTTTTACTTATAGACACCAGTCTTTTTTGAAAAATATTTTTCTTTCGCCTTGACTTTATAATTAATAATATTCATAGCTCAAATGCAAATATTTAGCTAAATATAAATCCCGTAAATCAATACTTTTCGCTGCATATTGAAAGCAACCCTGGTTAAATCTAGTTAAATAAACTATGCTCGATTAGACAGTGACTAAATTTAGAATAACATAAACGCTCCATTTATTTTTCTTAATATACAGATTAGCAACTTTCTCCCTGTTAACTATTTTCTTGTTTAATAATAGAATAGATTTTTAAATATTTCTCAAGTTATATTTTGTGTATTTGGAACTTCCTTTCATATATTGTGAATATTTCTCATAAAAAAATTAATTTTGTGGTCAAAAATATTTTTGTCAAAATGTAGTCAATAATGTCAGGAATGCTTTTATGAAAACACAAAATGAAGGGCATATTAGGATTAAAATTTTAACTACACTTTACTTACTCTGCTTACTATTGACATAATTACAACTGTAGCTAAAAAATCATTTTTCAAATGTTTTAAAGCTATATTTTAGTCATTTAAAATAAGAAAATAAATACATCGCTGCCCTTGTTACAAAAGAATGTTTAAAAGTTCCAAAGATCATCCAAGCTTTAAAAAATTTTTTGAAAAGAAAGAAAATTAAGTAACTTATTAAGGTGCTAAGAGCTTGATTAAACAAATAAAGAATTCAAATTTATATTTAGTTTTGTGGTTTGGAATAGACTTCAGGATTTACAGAAACAGACAAATTTGGAATTTCATTTTTTTAGTCAATTGACCTTATCAATGAACAACTTAATTGCAGATTTGATGCATTGCATAGAATACTTTTGGATTTCGCGTTCTAAATTGGTTTTAATATATTTAAATTGACAGTGCAGCGGAACAGCGGAAAAGTTGGTACAGGAATTAAATTTTGGAATGTATTGTTAAATTTTAATCAACTTTAAGCTATAGGAATATGAATATTACCTATAGGATATATTTAAGCATTTCTGTTACGTCGGCAGCAGCTGAACGATCAGTTAGCAAATTGAAATTGATAAAAAACCACTTAAGGTGGAAGAAGGGGTAAGATGTAGTGAGTCTAACTTTTTTTCTTCTTCTTGTAACTTTTTTTGAACGTTAAGTATGCCAAAGAGGAAACCCACACATACAGACAATGAAGACCCCAAATGAGCGAGATAAAAGGCGTTTGTGAGACTAAAGGCGGTTTTAGTGTTGAGAGAAAGTCTTTACATCTAAGTAATCTCTACAATTCGAAAATAGAAAACTTATAAAAATTTCTTTTTAACTACAACTTAGCTGAGAATTACTTTTATAATTGAAACAATATTATATTATACAGATTGGAATGGGGAGTCTACATACCAAGGATAATCTTCTTAAACATCTTTTTAAAAGTTTGAAGAGGACTAATATTAAAATGTGTAAGTTTTCATTAAAACAGACATGTCAGACATGAGTTTAGTTATATATCACCAAAAAATAAGTACCTATAAAATAGTAGTAAAATAGTAGTATAAATTAGATATCAACCTATAAAATATCACCTATGTATCCTTCTGAAAAATTAAACCTTCTAAATGATGGGTTGTTCTTTGCCTTTGGTAAACTTCTCTAATTTACTTTATACATTTTAGATTCGGAAAAAGTTTAAAAATTTCGTGCCAAGTCAATTTTCCTTTTCCTTAACTCTTTTTTCTCTTAAAATGGTGTCAACAATTCCCTTGCCACATGTACTCCATGTCCAGCCAGTTCTCCGATTGTTGGCAGTTCCCCTTAATAACTGCACGTCCGTCTCACGAATGTCAACCAGATTTGGTGTTGTCTAATTGAGTCTTCAGCAGAGTTGACTTCTCTCGTTCACAATCCCTTCCTCACCCCATACAGAGACCCACACTCTCTCCGGCCCCATACTAAATTTAGTGTGTAATTTCTTTAAATCGTTGTCATATGGCACTGCACATGGCGCTCTTTGGTGGGGACACAAATTATTTGAAGCTGGGATCTGGGCCGAAGCGACAAGAAAAATGCTAAAAAATCTGTGACGAAATCTTGCGGGATCGGAAGCGGGAGCTCCTCTAAAAGACTTATTTATGGGCATGCTGAAATGGGGACATTAGCTCTCTGTGTTTGTAAATATTTGTGATAATTTTTCTTTTGTTTTTTACTTCTTATAGGGAGCGAAACATCTGCAACAGACTCCACCAGTGAGTACAGTGAGGTCTCCATATTTTTACAGAGGGAGCATTTGTGTTCACAGTTTGTTTTTCTCTTTTCTTTTATTTTTAAGTATTTGTGTTCTTGTGCTTTTAATGTCGCAATTAAATGCATGAGTTCTTAAAAAATTAGATGGCTGTCAAAAATGTATAATTTATGGGTGACAAAAAGCTTTGCTCCACTAATGAAATGAGCTTAAACAATTGTCTAGAGGTCTAGAGGGAAAATAGTGCAGCATATTTTCTTGATGGTCATGTGAAAATCTGTGACTTGTGTTTTGGGAATATTTCTCATTATGAAATTTAGAACAGATATGGGTTTTTGTGGAGCAGCCAGCAGAAAGTTGTGTTAAAACAGAAAATATAAAATTTAAAATTCAAACTCAGTTGTGGCTTCAGACTTGGAATGGTTATGCCATATTCTCAAAACTAAAACTAGTTCAGAATCACAATGAACAAATAATGGCGAATGGCTATGATTTTATAATCTTACAGGTCAAACTTGACCTCTAACAAGCTAATAGACAAGCTTGAAGAAATCTCAAAAGTTATAAATTTAGTAAAGTTATGGTATAAACATTATTTTACCCTAATACATTTATACATTTATACATTTATGTGGGGTTGGTATGGTAAGGCTGTAAGGCCAGACCTACTCCCGAAGCAGTTGATCGCCGAGGTGGCAATGAAAACAGAGAAGACGGTGTGGCAAGGCAGAGTTGAAAACGAGGAGTCTAGAGAAAACGACGAAAACTAAGTTAGAATATTCCATTAAAACCATTACATAATTTGTCAAAACCCATTGTGCACATATTCTTTCTATAATAATTAACTTAATAAATAACAACAACGATTCTAATTCTTGTGGGTCCCAATCCCACATTTAGATACCCCTTTTTGCCCTATTGGCTGTTTGATTAGTAAGCATTAAAAATTTGTTAACCTCTCGAAGCATGAAAAAACATTAAAATTAAAAATACAAAATCAAAATTATAGTTTAGTTTAGGCCCTTTACACTAATCCTGATGGCACCTAAGGGTATGCAAAGTGGAATCTGCAGTTGCAAGCTTTGTCGTTCTTTTTTCGCATCATGTAGTTCGAATTCCCAACTACTTTTAGCGTTGAAGATATGGCATGGCCATTACAATTTTGGATTCTTTAGTGAAGTCTGCTGATGATAGAACTTGGTGGTGCTTTTTGTGCTGCCTATGATTAAAGTCTTATAAATGATGAACATTTATTGACCTAAAACCAAGTTTTGATTAAATTCTAGTTTTCTTTAAAATTTATTCGCTTCTATGTATTTTAAAGATTTTACCGCATTTAAGAAATGTTAGAAATTTGCAATATACACCTCTTTTCCTTTCTTGGATTCAAGAATATTTAACAAATAGAATTCAGAAGGTACTGTATATATCTTCTTATTCCAATTCCATTCCTGCGACATCGACTGTACCTCAAGGTACACTATTCATTAACGATCTTCCATCAGTCATTATTCAATCGCGTGTGCTTATGTATGCTGACGATGTCAAGCTTTGTCTTACTTATAAAGATACAGATTCATTTAGTCGGCTACAAGCTGACCTTAAAAATTTTTAATCCTGGTGCCAGTTTAATCTACTAAATCTTAACACTACCAAATGTAAGGTAATGACTTTTTTCGTAACTCTCCTTAACTGGTCACTTATTTTCTAAAGAATAATCCTTTAGAACGTCTAAATAATATGAATGATTTGGGCGTAAATTTTAACACCCATATTTCCACCATGGTCGCAAAGTCCAAGAGTGTTCTCGGTTTCCTTAAAAGATTGTCAAAAAAATTTGACGACACCTATACAGTTCTTCTCACTTCTCTTGTCCGTCTATTTTAGAGTATGGATCTTACATTTGATCACCTCAACATGAGTCGCACCAGACTAGACTTGAATACGTTAAAAAAATGCTCTTCGTGTCTTAAGCTGGGATCGAATTGTTAATTTACCTTCGTATTCTAGTAGACTTCTTTTGATTAACCTTCCTTCCTTAATTAACTGTAGAATTGTGATTGGTGTTATTTTTATGCACAAGCTCCTAAATGGTGATAATGACTCGTCTGAGTATTTGGCTTAGGTTAATCTGTCGGTACTATGTAGACGAAGCAGACATCCTATTATACCTTTAACCCTTAGTCGTTGTTCTTCTTACTATGCCATGCATGAACCTTTTAGGGTCTTCTGCTCTGGGAACAGGGAATAGAAGGTTGTAATTCCATTCCCTGTAATCTGCTCAGAGTCATCAATTACTATACTCACTTACTCATCTATCCTTTCTTATTTAGTTCATAGATAGTATTATTTGTTTTTTCTATCGTGTATTTTTCCACGAGATTCGTGATGTGCGTTATACGTTTGCACCCCTCGGTCGGTCGGGTGGGAGGTGGGCAGCTGTTTGATTGGGCTCGCGCGTAACAGGCTTTGTCCTGGTGTCGTAGGTGTCCTGGTGAACGTACTGCGCATAGTAACGTCATCGTCCGTTAAGAAGATGTGATTAATCAAAGATATGCAGATCGAAAGATATAAATTGAGATGCGTTTTATAGATAACGCATCGCAGGTAGATCCACAAGGTTAACCGGGAAACCACCCATTATGGGGGTTTAGGAATTTTAGCAATTCATTCAGCGTCTGATATCCTGCACCTGAACGAATGGGCTCGTCCCTAGAGTCCCGTGTTTGGCCCCATTGAGCCTGGGGTAAGTGTAGTACCTGTGTAGTAAGTGGAGTACCTGTTCCAACCTGTCCTCGATCTTGCAGCTCCTACAGAATCTCCAATAAACTAGTGTCCTTTGATATCAGCAGACAGTGTTGAGATGACCTTTTTAGCCTATGAAGTTTCGAGATCCTATTAGTATCACACCGCTCTCATAGCTGTTTTGCTATCATTAAAGTAGGCTAAATTTCCAATTGAGACTTTAACACTATTTGTTTTCCATTGATATTCCAAAACGAACAGAGTTGTTTCCTAAAATGTGACTTCGAGTCTTTGGCTTTTTAGAGATCAGAGAACGTAGAACTTTGAGAACCTAATTGGGCTTGGCTTTTTAAATAGATTTTAATTATATTATTACAAGATAACCCGGCAAACGCATTGCCATGCAAATTATTTCTAAGTAACTTTATAATAAGTTTTAAATAAGTTTGTTGTAAGTTTGTAAAAATATATGTGGTTCGTTTAGCATTGGGGGCAGTGAGCCCATTTTATGATGTCCTCTGATTTTAACTGTATTGTTGACCATTTGCATTAGTATTTCCATATATTTCTGTAGCTCCAAATGATGTCCATGAATTTAATGTTCGAATCGACTTCAAAAACACGTTAGAATTTGGATCCATGCCGATGCACTATTCCATAGTCCATAGCACCAATTATCACGTTTATAAGTGCATAATATTCGGGCTCATACTGGAATGCTAGACGCAGGAATGGCTAACATACTTGGATTACGGCTCAAATCAGCCCTTTTGCGTTTTTTTGGCTTTGGTCACAGTACAAAAAACACATTAATGAAATTTACTAAATTATCTTTTTGTCGTAATGTCAAAAACTTGACAAAAATGTGTTAAGAATATTGAAAATGTATGAAAATAATTATGAAGCAAAAATCCAGACCTTAGTTATGCAACCCTTATCGCTTATAATGGTCAACCTATATCACTAAGGGGTATGAAAAATAGATATTGGCCGATTCTCAGACCTACTCAATATGCCGTTTTGGAATTTTGCGGTGTAAATCATTTTTTCTTTATGATTTATAAGCAATTGTTTGCCATTTATTAATAAATTGTATAAATATATAAGTTTTCTACAGATTATTCCAATTTTTCTTTTACAATTATAACAGAGATCTGATAGATGGCTGAATTAACATTTTTATTAACTGAATGAATTGAACTCTATGTATTCTATTCGTTTTCGATTGACTCACAAGAGTTATTTGCTTCATGAATGTATACATTTAATGCTATAGAACCCACGATCAAACATATATAACATTTATTTTTTAAGCAATTTCTTATTCTTATGATGCTTGGTATATATGTATATACGCCCCCTATAAAGATATTCCAGTTTACCTTCTTGTTCCGCTTTCTATTGCCTTACTCAGAACATATATTTAGTAGAATTCTTAATCAAGTCGACTACAAACTATGAATTCGTTTCAACTATGTGGTATAGTATATGGCTTTAGCTCTCATGTAATAAAGACCTAAATGAAGTTTTACTATCGCTAATAAAATATATTTTTTGACATGAATTTTCAATCAGAATTTTAATAGCCTTTAATAATAACATGGCTATCAGTTATCAGCGCACACAATCGGTTATCAAAAGTAATTTTCGGTTTCGGATCGAAGTAAAATACACACATGCATATGTAGGTACTTACAAAAACCAACCAAACCTATAAACGGCCAGTGCTGAAGTCTTCACTCCTCCGCTGCATTACACCCGGGAACCTGGGACAAGAACCGGAGGTAGTGCCCGGTACCCGGCTCGATTACCTCTGTGTGGTGGCAATATTCGTGGCAAGCAACCAACCAACCAACCAACCGAAGCAATAAATAATTTATTTATAGCTCTTACTCCATTCTTTGGTGTTTTGTTGTTGATTTAGTGCCTCTTTATAGATCGATAGATGGTCAGAGTAGTCAGTCGATTGAGTGAGTGAGTGAACGATGCAACGCATAAACGGGACGTTTAACTAAATGATGTGATATAGAGTCTTCTATGGATGGATATACATCGTATGTATGCCCATGTTTGCCCTCTGAATCGACTTTATATGAGACGACTAATGGGGGTGGTCGAGCCTCTGGTCTGGCTTATCTAATCAATGTATGTACTGAGGGTATATGATGGTTGGGTCACAGATCGATAGCTTCGCATTGCGCTCATATATTTAACCTAGAGGCGGCAGATTGAAATAAAAATAACAATAAAAAAAAAAAAAAACTCTTGCTTCGGTTTTATAACCACCACAAACCACACATATAGTCTCTGACTGGGTCTGGGTATCGGTGTAAGTCCTACGCCCACCTCCGCGCTCCTTCCTCGGTTCAGATCGAAAAGAAGAACAAATGTGAGTACGGTACGTAAATATTTATGACACGATTTACACAAACAGCAATTTGTATTGTAATTATTGACAATCTATTGATCTACTTATATATTGGATACAGACTAAAAGAGAATCTTGCTGGCAACCTGGAACGAGACTCATTCTTATCCACATGGAATTTCATTTGGATAGATCTTATATGAGAGATACAAGGTAAATATTGTGCAGCTTTCTTGATCGATATTTGTAGAATTTATTGACGAGCAAATGCGACTTATATGTACCTCTATTTCTGTAAATATTATTCCCAGTCTGGCGACAAAGTGTCTACTGAGTTCATTGCTGCCTTCTCCTCCTCCTTCTTCACCTACCTTCACTCCCACTCTATATGTATACACATGTGAACAGTGTAAAGATATCAATGTTTATTGATAAGTTGTTAATTAGTTTTATGACACCTGGAGTTTATTTACCGGGACTACCTTTAATACAAGATAATACTCCAGATACTAACAAACCAAAAGTCCATTCAAGTTCTTCTTTAAGCACAAAAGTTATTTTAAAGTCTCTTCGTTCTCTATTAATAATTCAGATTGATAAGCTGTGGATCTACTATTTATGATAAGAGCTGATGATCATTATTTCAATGCTGAATTATTTGCCTTGGTGCTGAAGCGGTTCAAAATCTTTGGCTAGACTTTATCACACAATCTCTACCAAATGCCACTTGGCCAATAAAGCATTCAATTTTACATATTCCGTCTCAAAGCTAATGCTGGCACACGCTGAGGATTGATAATACCTTTATCTAAAAGTGCTTTGCCAGGGCAAAGTAATAACCACTAGAAAGGCGGGAGGAGTTTGCCCCTATAAAAGAGCTTAATTACTACTGAATAAATTCAGCAGTAAGGAGTAGATTAATGAAAATAAGTTGAGTTTGCCCGCGACCAAAAAACAAAACAATATTTTTTCACCTATTTATTTCTTACTTAAATTTGGAAACCCCGGAGGAGTAGTTCCACCTCTCCAATCTTAAATATGGCGTTGTAGTAAAAGATCTAGTCTTTAGGTTATACTTCCTGTGTAATCAAGTGGACTATCATTTCATTTAAATTAAGTCAAGTTATTTCTCAGATAAATAAGCAAGCGATTTAACAAAATGCTTCTCTTGGTATTGTATCAAAAACTAAAACAACTCTCTTTTGGATAAGATACCAGCAATCGAATTTAAGTAGGAGAACATTTTTGAAACCAAATAGAAAACTAAAAACGTACAATTCTTGAAAAGAGTCGCCCGATCGAAAAATATCAGAGGGCATTAGGCTATCGGGAAAGCAATTTAAAAATTGTAAATTTTTACAAATTTTAGAATAATGTAAAAATATTTTTTTTCTCTGTAAAAACATTATTAAATTGCATATTCTAATATATAAATCATATTACATTTTTTTATTTCAGTGAATTTGTCACACCATTCAATCATTTTATCGAACAAATCAATTGCGAAATAAAAACGTTACATATTGACCTGATTCTGTGATTCTCGGTATGTGTTTATAATGGATTTTGTTTTGTTTATTCTAACCGGAAACTGCCGCCGCCACATTGAATCCATTGTGTGACAGAATGGGTAAATTTAAGCAAAATAAAAACAAAAAAAAAAAAAACGTGTAGGAGAAATAACAACATTGTCCAAAAGCTAATTACCAAACAAACGAAACTCGATTGATTTTCCCATTCGTGTCCAGATAAGCAACCATGGCGTCGATAAAGATTTGTTATCACTGAAAACAGAGGCGCAATCGCAGAGCAAGTCCCCTGCCCACACCGACCCATCGCCCTCCTGATAGTAACCACCATGCGCAGTGGTAAGTCTACTGTGATTGGGTTGCTCCAACAACGAGTGGGAGGAGCTGCCCACAATGCCAATGGTATTGGTGGGTTCAATGGGCTGGGATACTAAAATGGGGGGAAGTACCGGCTAGGTAGGGAGGGGCACCTCCGGCGTGTGTGTGTGTGTATGCCAGCCATATTCCACCGATAAAAACAAAATACAAAAATAAATGTTAAGCATTATTCCAGTGGCAGTGCCATGTTGGGGGCGGAGCCAATATCAGGTTGGGGCATTGTTTAAATCAAGGTAAAACAAATACAAATCGAACAAAAATATTAGTTTTTCTCCATGTCAAAGGAAAACAAGTTAAGTACATACATAAAGGTGTATATATTTGTACAGTTTCTATATAGAGCTGTGGTTAAAAGGGATATATAAATGTATAAATAAACGTTCTGGCGCTCTGTTTAAATAATTCAGAAGAGATTTTCATGTACACATTGAGCTCTATTTTTATATTCTAAATAAATGAAGTAAGTAAGTCGTCTCGCCGACTTGGATATACCATACACCAGTAAAACAAATATTTTAAAGTTATAATAACCAATGCATTATCGTATTTTTAAAAAAATCTGTTTGCATGCTTTTTAGAAGCATATCTTAGTATTTCGCTCACTCAAGCATTCGAGCACCCTAGCGCCCCCACCAGCCAACGGCCAACTCCGGCCATATGGAAAAACGTTCATATGCATAACTTGGCTATTTTTATTCCGATTTTGATCAAATTTGGTATTTTGCTGGATATTAGTATCAAATTTAAGTGTGCTAAATTTGATTGCACAAGGTTGAAAATTACGGGAGATAATGGAGTTTTTTCAAATTACGGGGGCGGAAAGAGGCGTGGCAAAATCTTTACACATCAAAAATGTGCGCAATTACTAAGCAAATATTCATACCAAATTTTGTGTCTCTAGCTAGAATAGTTTTTGAGAAAATCGGTTTTATTTAATTTGCGGGGGCGGTAGGGGGCGTGGCAAAAATTTTACAAATACAAAATGTGCGCGTTTACTAAGCGAATATACATACCAAATTTTGTGTCTCTAGTTGCTATGGTGTTTGAGAAAATCGGTTTTATATCATTTGCGGGGGCGGTAGGGGGCGTGGCAAACATTTGAAACAAACTCGATAAGCGTACATATGACACGAGTCTACATACCAAATTTGGTGGCTCTAGCTCTTATAGTCTCCGAGATCTAGGCGTTCATACAGACGGACGGACGGACGGACGGACAGACGGACATGGCTAGATCGTCTCGGCTGTTGATGCTGATCAAGAATATATATACTTTATGGGGTCGGAAAAGCTTCCTTCTGCCTGTTACATACATTTTAGCGACTTTAATATACCATTTTCACCCTATGGGTGTATGGTATAAAAAGCATGTTAAGCAACGAAACGCAAATAAAACATTAGACACAAACGGAAATGGAAATGGAAATTTTCACTATTTTAGTTCTCAATATAAAATGCCCAAAAAGTATTTATTTATTTGTCTTTGACATAATTGACTTGTGGAAATTCACAGTGAAAAGATGAAAACTTCATAATTTTTGATGGTTGTTTTTTAGATTACAATGTCATTACAATGTATTTAAAATTATAAGTATGGTTATGAAAAGGATATGTTAATCCTCTAATACCCAAGAGTGCCTCAAGGCACATATCGATACTTTATAAAATCATTAATACTGACTATTTTTTAAATCATTTGTGATTTTAATTTATGTTAAAAAGTTTTATTTCTTTATTCCCAACATAAATAAATTAACAAAATTTTCAAAACGGTATTAGTTTTCATTGTTTGTTAGAGGATTAAAAATTAAAATAGGTCCACAAGTCTAGAGTTTTTTAGTTATTAATGGAAATATTGTGGCTATACTTTAGACCTCATTTAAAAGTGATCGATATATCTTTATAGAGGGAAGTTTTATACATAGTTTTGTTCTTTGATTGGATTTCATTCTACCCTGTCTTCTCATTACCTAAAGATAATTTGAATCTCAAACTGGAAATAACGACATTAATTATATCTAAATTCTAGTTAAATAGTTAAGATTATAGTGTTGTTTACTGTAAAGTGTAGAGTTTATAGTTTAAAATTACTTAAAAACTAACAAAGGATTTTCAATTTATTTTTATTTAGTTTATAAGTATTGATATCAGCTTCAAGATAGCTTAAATATTCAGAGAACAAACGTTTTTAAAAATGTTTTTTTTATTCTTTCTTTAAGTTGTAAATACTATTTCATAAACATTAACTAAAGATCATACGCTCTCCCATGCCTGACTAAATTTATTTGTTAGCCTGGGTATTCATAAAGGGAAATTTCACTTTCTATATTATACATTGGAATTGTTTCATAATTTCTTATTTGTGTATTAAGGAGTTGAAACTTGGGATATATGTCTAAAAAATGGAAGAACACATTGCGTATACGTATTTATAGAGGTGCATTGAAGCATTTACGACATTTTTAAGTTAGTGGTACGGAAGGATAACGCCGGATATTAACATTATCGCCAACATTGAAATACGGATTCCACTTTAGTTAAAAATATTGGTTATATTGGTTAAGATTTGCTGTTATTGGGCATACAATTATTACAGATATGTATATAAAATTTATAGTTTATATTTATTTATATATATATTTATTATAAATAGCTTATGAACAAAAAAACACATCAGCTTTTTTAATTTAACATATTGTGGCATTTAGTTTCAATATGTTACATGTTCCGTTGGTCAATGTTGGAAAAATTTAAGCGCACAAAGTTAATACAAATTTCCAGCCAATTTTATTAAAACAAATCCATAATAAAACATCTGACTTTAAAATTTTCAGGGCTTAGATAATATTGATTGAAACTGAGTTCGTTAATTGGATGTAATGTGCGATTATATTTTTGCATATTAAGCATAACCCATAATTTATTGTTATAGTAAGAAATTAATTTAAAATAGTAAAAAAAAGTTAAAAAACAAAACCCTAATGAACGTACAAGTTAGAGAGACAATACGTTGCTATCTATAACAACAGAATCGATAAATATATTAAAATATATATAATTTGTCTTTAAACTTCTTAAATTTATAAATATATTTCAGCCCTTTTAAATGGAAAAAAGCTTAGAACAAAATTAGAAAAAAATAAAACAAAATATTTTCCATCGAAATAAATAAATGGGACGAGTTTATAATTTGTGTCTTGATTATTAAATGAAAAACAAAAACCAAATAAAAAACTTTAAACAATAAAACTATGATGAATCTGTTTCTTACAAATTTTTTATATAAGAGCTGCCATTAAATTAAACAAGTTTTGTAGCATTTGGATGTCCAATTTGTCCCATTTTTAAATAATGACATGTTTTAAGCCACATAAATTTTGAAATTGCTTTCCGTGGGCAATAATAATATAATTGGAAATTATAATAATTTCATGATGAAGATTGGTGAATTTGCTAAAGAATATTTTATAAATATTATCAATATTTATCATACTATAATTATCTACTAATTATTTGTCAAGGATAGTAACTTAAATTAACTAAAAATCTAAAAGAGATATCTATTTCTTGGGGAAAAAATCAATTCAGTAATTTGCAATTTCTTTATCGTATCCTGCAAAGAACTTAATTCTATGTAAAATCAATTTTTTTAAAATTTAAATTGCAAAGGTCTGATTATTTTCTGTTTATCCATTGTAAAATTGACTCGTTTTTCCAAGATCATTGCAAAATTTTACCAGCTTTAAGTGAGGCTTTTTTCTTAGAAAGAATTCACTCTTGTAATGGAGTTAATTAGATAAAGAGATGTCATCATAAATAATAACAAAACTCCCATTTGATTATTCTTTTCTAAATTTAGACTGAAGCATTCCTAACAATTGCAGCACCAAGAGCCAAGAACAATCTAGACAATTAAGAAAGTGTCATGGTGAAAAGTGTCAGTGCGGTTAACTTGAAACGCATTTTCAGCTCACACGCCTACATATACATAGAACCTCAACAAGGGCCTGGAAAGGAGATACTCTCGAGTATACTCGTAAATAGTAGATGAAGCTCAAGCTGTGAGCTGCTCATTGTGTAATTAAGCAACAAAAAAAAAAGGCAACCCGCAGACAAACCTCATGTGGATGATGATGTCATATGTCCATTGACTATTTGCAACCACTGTTAGATGATCAAATGATTCAGAATTGGTTAATGTTGTTGTTGCTTTTGTTGGGGGTGTGAGTGTGTGCGTTGGCTTGTGTTTTTTAGCACCCAAAGTCGAATCCATTCCATGTACTACTCGTCATTAATTTATCCCCCCACACACATGATGTTTTAACCAATACAAAGACACTTGGCTTCCAAAGTCAGACATACATATCTGCATCTCTTTGTAATGTATCTCATGGATAATTGTCGACTGGCTGGCTGAGTATCGGTCTCATCATTGTATCTGTATCTGTATCTGTATCTGTGTCTGCTGCTCGCCTCCGGAATCTAGACAGTGTGGCCAATTTAGTCTGCTTTGGCAAATCAATTAAATTCAATTAATCCCCCAACACTGTTAATGGAACGTAATGAAAAGGGTGACATGACGATACTATGTGAGCAAATGTTGTAGAAATATGGCAAACGAGCATTAAGCCAACGGATACGGACGCCCCCCAAATGCTTGACCGGATTGGACTGGCTTGGGAAATGTCAAAGAGAGACAGAAAAAGAAGCCCCCAATCGCATGTCTGTAAACGATTTAAGTTTTACACTGCTAAGAAAAGATTGCCCCTAAGAATAGTAAAAGAAACTAAATATAAGCAACTATTTTAAATTAATCTGCTCAGCATTTTACAATTTAATTGTTGGCATTTATGGTAGAAGTGTTTGATTTTACGGTTTCCACATTTTTCTCCAGTGTATTTCGGCTTTTTATTCAGCAAATATCTTCCCACAAAATTTGCAAAGTTTAATTGTGAAAAAATATCTCACTCCTTTGCGAATTTTGATTCACCATCAAAGCAAACTGACCAGTGTCTGGCATAAAAACTGTTTCTCACGCTACAGAGTTTGACATTTTCGAACTTTTGCATGATTTCAAAAACTTAATTGTTTTTAACTGGTTTTCTTCTTCTCTATGGAGAGAAAGGCGCAGCATATTGCAGGCAATGAGGGTATCAAAAGTAATTGCAATTCATGGAAATGGAAATGGAGTCATAAGAATATATAATTAATAACAAATATTAAGAGAGAAACTTGGTAACCTCTATTAACTGAAGAGCATTACTAACCTCGTTATTAACCACAATGTGTGATTAACTTGATGACCTTATATTGGAACTGCCCAAGGGGCGTGTGTCCACTTCCACTTTAATTATGCCACACAAAATGGGCTCTAATGGTTGGTTTATGCATTTTGTGGCCCAGAAACTAATCTCAACCAAGGGCTAGGTGTCCTCTCTCTCTCTCTCTGTGTGTGTGTGTGTGTGTGTGTGTGTGTGTGTTGACCAACTGGCATTCCCTAAAGGCTAACACAAGTGATGGACGACTGATGACATAATATGCAAATGGAAACACAAGAAACTCGGAACTGACTTTGTCTCTAACTCTTAACTTTACTCTATGTGACCTGTGAATAGTTTTTAGCTTGATTTCTTTGGGGAATTTCAAGCTCACACTATATCTGAGAGTGTGTGTGTGTGTGGATGGGAAGGAGTGTGGTTATTGCTATGTCCTGCAGCTCGTTTGTCCTGTGCTTAGTAATTTACTTAATTACTTTGGCGATGTTACTGTAAAAACTTCTAGTCCTAGGTGCGGACATTTCTTTTTACCTTTTTCGCCCATTCTTTTCTTTTTTTTTGCATAATTCCTCTACCAGCTAAACGAGGCGTATTTTTTTTTTATTTTTTAGGTGTAATTAAAATAATTACCCCTTCCGATTAACCCAGTTTCAGTTTTGAGCTCAATTTGTTGCATTTGCTTCCATTAGCTGGCATTGTCTTCCCTTTTTTTGTCCAACTCGTCGCTTATTATTATTTTGTCACATGTGAAGCGAGGCGTAAGGAAAGCGATTTCACAGAAGGGTGAACGGAAAAAGGATAAGGGCAAGGACAAGGCAACCTTCTGTTTTCCATACCACACAGATCCATGGAGTGGTATATGACGCCTTGCGGCGCTGATTGTTCCTTTTGTTACATTCGGCGAAATGGAAATCGAGACTTACCCTTTGATCCTAAAGTCCCCTCTCCCCTTTCGCTTTCCTTTCCTTACCCCGATTCGGCTGTGCAGAGATCGAATTCAAACATTATCTCATAATTATAGGGCTACCGTATGTTAGCCTGGCTTTTGTGGCACGTGTGTGCCTTCTGTTCTCCTTCTGTTGATACAATATTTATGCAACAATTTAACCGCAAAATTTATTCATGATTTGCGAAAGAAAATCGTTTAAGCGTTTCAACCCTTTAATGCTTTCTATGTGTGTGTGTGTGTTAGTGTGTTTTGTGGGTAATTTTCAGATTATCAGATTTTTGTTTCGAAATACATCAGTTTGTTTGAGAGTTAAGCCGGAAGAGGAAGTTTTATATTGAAATTGAAGTCCTGAAATTAGCAATTTGGCAAGGAGAGAGTTCGAAGTAAAGGGTTTTTTTACTTTTATATTGAGTTATCGTCATAAGGTTGGTTAAATGCTCTCTAATTTACCGTAATAAAGTTGTTTTTAGTCATTCTGTCAATACAATTCCAATGCTTGCTCTAGGTTGAATGGAATCCTTTGGTTTATTTAAAATTTCTTGGACCTTGTCTTGATGTCATCTACTTACAAAATTGACAAAAAAAAAAAATTGGTCTTGTTAAAGTAAAATGAATTACATAATTTTAATGAATTAATGAGCTTATCTAGGCACATTTAAACTATCTTAATATTATTTTTACATTTCCAAATTTGTTTTGGTTTGCGTAATTTTATTTTTTGGCATAATACAGTAGTAATACAGTAGAATCCGGTTATAACGACTCCGCTAATAGCTTCTGTAGAGTTATAGCGATGAGAAATCGATGACTTAGTTGGTCCCCATACAAACTTATTAAAAGGGCTTCCACTTAGTTCGTCTTCCTAGGGAAAGATATTTTTCACAGTTCAACCGAATATTGCGACGTTCTGGCAGAAAAACAGCAAAATAATGCCAAAAAAATTATAAATGTATCTATTTATCAGGATCGGCAGCTCATTCTCAAGTGATATAGAAAACGAAAAAGTCATTCCTCTATTGGTTTGAGTAAAAGCTCTAAGAAATAGCTACCGATGTCAAAGAAAGAACTGAAGACGATTTGTAGAGATCCTTCCAAGGACAATATTGTTAGAAATATATTAGAGCAGAATGAAGATGCGTTTTGAAGGCGATTAAGGCTGCAGAAATTCTAATTAGAGATGTCCATTTTCATTTCAATTAAGCTCTAAGGAGCTTGAGGAGCAAATCTTGTTGTTGTCTTATAGGTAAACAATTTATTTCCTTTATACGTAAAAAAACACATGAAATATTAGAGAACACTTTTTTTTTACTCCTTCTGGTTAAGGCATCTTCCGGATATAAAGATTCTACATTATATTATTTCTCAAAAAGCTGCACATTTTAGTGCTTTTTTAAGTAAATAATTTTAAATCGATAAAATAAAAATAAAAAAAAAGATAAAATCGAGTTTATAATGAATGACAATACCTGTTCGAAATTTTAACTAATCATATGTATGTATGTATTTATAAATTTATGCGTCGAGTTTTTTAATGTAATTGAGGTACTCATCACTTATTGCTGATTTTAAATAATTTTTTAATTATATTAATTAATAGATATAATCCAGCTTGTTTTTCACTAGATAGATATTCTTCCTTCCTTGTAGCAGTAAGTAAGCAGTATCCTTCTCGTATTGTTATCTGTATCCAATAACAAGGGCCGTATCGAAGGTCATGAGGCCACTTTTTCACACATGACTCAAAAAGTTTTGTTAGTGGGGTATTTTTATATCATGTTGCATACATATGTAGTTTCTTTAGACACTCCTTTACAGTCAAATTATTGTACTAAAGTTGCTAATCACAATTGATTAATGGTACAAAAAATTAAATATTCCCTTGTATCACTACATTTGACTAGTATATATATCATTGATGACTAATATTCAAAATAAAATCACAGAATCATCACAACTTATAATAAGATTTTTATTTTAATTCTAGAAAAGTTTTCGTCTTCTTTTCATTTCCGTGCTCTTTCATTTTCAATGGATAGGACTGCCAGTCCAATTAATCGTTCACCACCCATGGAACTTCGCAAATAGTTTTTAATATCAAGTTTACTTTTGAAAACGATCGTTCGTGGCAGTTAATGCTGGAATGGTCAGAAACATTATAAACATCTGAAAAATTTGATATCAATGAACTGTTTTCAATTATAGGGCAATTCTTTACGACTCGGAGGCTTGGAGGCACCAGCCCCCAAATTTTCAAATTATATATGTATGTATGTATGTACGTAAGCATTACATACAGTACATACAGTAAGCATTAATTAAAACCTAAAATTTTTGAAAACTAAGTTATTTTTTTAAATACCTCATATAGTAAAAAATACCTAAACCCCAAAAAGTTGGGACTACTCAGAATGGGTGGAATCTGGTGGACGATTATGACTTTCTTTTTTTTGCTCCATACAAATTGACCTAAAGTACCTACATAAGTGTTATATGAGTCAAACATAACAGTGTTAAATTTTAAAATTCATTAAATCTATTTGCAATTTGTAAATTTTGAACTTTGACCGCCTCCAAAGAGGGCTACGGTAGGACACTGCAAAATTTTGTAAAAAGTTGTAAGAATTTCCACCTTTTGAGTTCAGTTGGAGGAAACATAGATATACCAAGACGAGAGCCAGAAGATGGTTAAAAACAAAGCTTTTAAGATTTTTCCAACTTAACCGTTGTCAATAAATGTTCAAAAAACAACAGTTGCGTTTGAAATTATCATAAATACAAAAATGACCTCATCTGCTTATACAGATTAAGGCCAAGTCTTCTAATTTTGAATCTATTTCAGTTACATATCATTTCTTTAAAAGGAAACATTTTCCAACGAGAAATATGAGGACCCTCAATGGCTCAAATGGATTAGCATTTGAAAAATGAAGACAAAATGTGTTTGAAATAATTCTCCCTAATTAAGGATAAGATCGCTGGAAGATATTTAAATTGATTTTCTCAGTGTACAATATAAATTACCTTATCTGAAATAGAATTGTAATTTCCATTTCCTTTCGAGTACTAATAAAATGTTACTTTTTGTATTGTTTTGCTTGCCAAACGATTTGTTAAAAGATTTCATTTATGTTTTTATGTCCACATGCCACTTAACAGGTACCACTGGCAATTTGCCGATAAAAAAATAAAACCTACATATTTCACTTGAGGTCCGATAAAAAGCAAAACCAATTGAAGGTAGTTGGAACATTTTAGGTACATTGCGTAAACACTGACTGTTGGAAGTCAGGTGATATAGTTGCGGACCATATATGGGTATGGACTCTGTACATAATCAAATCGAAATAAATAACTGTTTCGATTCTAATCGTTGTGTTATCACTATAGCTTAATCGCCTATCGTAAGCTTCCTAACACTTTCGTATGGGTTTTTGTTGTTGTTGCTTATTTTTTTTTATCGTCAATATCTGAATGAAGCAACTAACTCACTCATTGGATGGCGGAACCCAAGGGCCAAAGTTCATCATTCGTCGGAAAGCACACAAAAGACCTTAGTGCTTCCTAATTGCGCACTAAATTGAAAATATGGAAGGCGAAACGGGCTGAAGATCGTAAAGAGGCACATGAATGGTGCCGCCAATCAAAATGGGCGCACATCAAAACTTACTCACTAAATTGCCGAAAAGAAATGAGAACCCATTTATATGTATATGAATGTATTTATTTATCAATTGGAATGGGATGGGGGACAGTCCCAACTTGTTGTCTCTGGGGAATCGTTCCTGGCACCGCCTCTTGTGTCAAAACCGTGTCTGCTGATTTTTAAAGGGGGGCCCGGAGAAGGCGGAAGCCCCAACACAAAAGAAGCGAAACAATTTAATTCAACTCATTGGGAATTATGATTAACTGGTTGGGGTTTCAGAAATTGTTCAAAAACTCTTAACGTTCTGGCAAGTCTTAACGTTTTTTAATAAAAAAATCATAAAAATATTTCATATTTTCTTAAACTAGAAATGTTTTTCTTAATTAGTTTTATTTACTCATTGATTAATATACAAATATATATGATGTTCCATATTTAAAGAATATTTACTCCTACCCTCGTCCTCTTGCCTTACTTTTCCTTCACCCACACCCACAATGTCATTGAGAAAATAATTTCCTTCTTTTTTTTTGTTTTTTGGTTTCACTTGGCGATCAATTTAAATTAAACCGAAGATTTTGTTTTAATTAAAAATCTTCAAATACGCTTAATGACAATTAATTGGTCAGCATTGGCTCAGATCGGCTCCGGATCCCAAGCAAAGCGGGAACCAAGCGGTCTCGCCATAGTATTGCAACGTCATCATCCTCATCATCATCATAGAGATCTTTAGCCATATGGCCACCAGTCACGCAACCAACATAAAAATTCAACTAAAACTTGCCTGCTTGTTGCATGTTCGAAAAGGCAGATTTTCAAACAGTTTCAATTGAAACAAATCAAATGAACATTTCGGGGCAGACATTGTAGGCGCACCCAATGCCAACGCCTTTTACAGAAGATTCGTTTTCGTTCCAAAAACAACAACAAAAGTGTATATAAAATCACTTGATGGTCATCTATCGATCATTTAACTGGAATTCCAATCCACACTATGTATATAGAATGTGTCGAATAGATTTTTTAAATATAAAAACATTTGGTACAAGCAAATCAATGAAAACTCTTACAAGGTTTAAAATTGTATGCAACACTCTTTTTCTATTCCAAAAACTGTGTGTTACTATTTCTTGATTACTTTAAATACAATTTGTAATTTAAATTGTAACAATTAATGAAATTTTGTTACAATTATGCTGACGGTTAGTCCACACTTAGCCTACCCTGGTTAGGTTCCTGTAAAAGACATTAAATGAAAAGACATTAAATATATAAATTACAATAAAATCTATCCCTCATTTTGGCAACTGTTGTTCCACTTACTCAACTTTAATCGCCAAGTTGAGACCGATTGATTCAAAATTAAAACACAGAAATACAAAATGTACGAAAAATTATACTTAAAAGTAAAGCGAAAGAACCAAATTTTTTAATTCTTTATTTCAATCCTCTTTGATAGTCAATCTAGTAACTACTAAGTATGTTTAAGTGGATACAAGTTTCTTATACATACTTAAGCTGTTCTAATCATTTATAGAAGGTACTACTATTTTAGTAGATAATAGGAGAAGTATTTAACAATTAAATTGAAATTTAAAAGTTAAACTCAAAAATTAAAGGTCATCAAAAACACAAAAAATTTGAAATCGAATTAAGCCTATATATTAATTTATTAAATGAAAACAAATTAAAATGAAAATTGAAGAATATATCTGATTACAATTTCGCAAAACTTTTTCAGATTTGAAAACGGAAACAGGACTGATAGTTACTTTAATAACATTTTGATAATAACAACCATTTAAAAATTTATAAATTCAAAGATGATGCTAAAGAAAGTTATTAAGAATTCAATTAGACCAAAATAGGGCGTTGCAAATTTTAAAGTTTACCTTGTCACTAGAGCTGTGCGAAAGATTGATGTAGTATCGATACATCGATGCTTCTCTTTTCGTAAAAAACATCGATTTTTTGTCAGTTTTTCCATCACTGAGAATAAAACGCAGTAAAAGCTATAACGTAATTTTTGGAGTTATTGGTGTTGGCAGGCAGCGTTTACAATGGATACATATACATATTAACTGAAGCCTTCTTTACAAGTTAACCCCTGTGTTTGATAATACTAAAACTATAAAAAGAGCAAGAGGAAGAGACGCAACCCAAAAAGGCCCAATATGGAGAGTCCAATGTGTTTTAAGTTTGAAAAAGATTAATTTATGTTTTATAGAATTAAGTTTATATATGTGAAGAAAACAATCGAGGGGATTCCCCAAAATAAAAGTTAAGCGACTAGAATACAATTTGGGGAAACCCCGAGCTACATAGAGAAGGCAAAAGTTGCAATAACCTTAAAGTGCGGCTTTTTTTTTGTCGCTGGGTGTATATAGAAAATCAAAAAATGTAGTATACTACTTCGATCTAGAATCGATACATCGATGTTTCAACAGCTCTACTTGGTATATATAAAGCATTTTTCATTTGACAAGTTTTCGATTTATTTAAATTTTGTTATATCTTAGGAAATGATAATAGCACTCTGAGTTACAAGTTTGCGATAAAAAGTGAAGCTACGATTTAAAGACGTGTCAACAATATTCTGAAGTCGAGGAACTCAATGGTGGTTAATGCAATTTTTTAGAATAACAGTTAACAGCTATATTTGAGTCAAATATAGGAAACTTTTTTGAATATTTCGAAAAGTTTCTTGTCTTCAGGTTATTGTGGATATTATAAAGTTTTCAAAATTTGGAAATCGATATTTCGACAACATATTGTAACTAGTTTTCAAGGCCACAAATACAAATATGATAAAAAATTTAATTGGATTCTGTCCCTACTATAGCAAAATGTACTTCCCATTTTACTTAAAAATAATACCTGCACCCTTTATTTCAATATGCTAGCTACTCGTGTGCATAAGGTATCACAGATAATGCCAACCCAGTCGAAGTTTACGATTTTGAAGGTAATTATTCATGGGCAACAATATCAAAAGTAACACGAAAACAAACTCTGCTAACTCAATTCGAAAAACCAAGACAAACAAACAAATAAACAAAGTCCATGGAATCCTGTTTGCATAAACTGTGACGCTCGAGTGGTCAGCACTTAAGGACATCCTATGCATGATGTCCACGTGTGTGTGTGTGTGTGTGTGAAACCATTACTTAATTATGATAACAACGTAGCCAAGGGCTTTTTGGCCAAATAGGGAAATAGAAAAAGGGTTGAGAGAGACAGAGAGTGTTGTAGATACATTGGTATACTAAAAATTGCGCCACTCCCAGGATTCAGAACGCAACACACGCCGCTAATAAAATAATAAATATCCTGCTTGCCTTCCCGACTGGCTGACTGCCTGACTGCCTGGCTGGCTGACTGACGACTCTCCCCCGCAACGGCAAGAGCAACAAAAATTGTCGAAATGGAAACAATTTCATCAACATAAAGCAACGAACGGGTTGAAGGTATGCCGCGTCGGCAAATTGCCATATTTTATGCTCCATTCGGTTCAGTCTTTGTCAATTGAAATGCAATTTTCATAAAGCACACACGTGTGTCCTCACAAAAATGTATTTGTCCCCACCACCCACCAACCTCCAACTCCTGTTCTAGCTTACCTACTCCCCCAGCATCATCATCATCATCATCATCGACGTCCTCTGCTAAAAGTCAACACCGTGTGACTATTTGTATTGATATCGGTTGGGCTTCATCCGGCTCCAAACCGACTTGATTGTTGGCCTGTTGGCTTGTTCGATGCCAATGTATAGTCGCCCCCCGAGGAGCACTTGGAAAATGCGACCAAAGCACGTTTTGCGAAAAACTCTAATGACAGGCAAATAAATTTCGAAGAAAATATATTTCGAAAAATTGATCTGACGTGTCACGCGAGACTGTCCCCAGCCCCCACCACCCCTACATCAAGGAGGAGGAGCACATAGAAGCGTTGAGGACACGGAGGACATGGCCAAAGTACACATGTAAATGCTCAGCTATTTCGTATTAATAAATAAACAGGGAAAATGTGGCATTGAAATGCATTTATTATTAGCAAGTATATAAACATTTTAAATAATTTCAAAATATTTTTAGAACATGTACAAATTTATTTTTAGGTTTGAATGATTTGAAAATATTTTTAAGACATAGAATTTTTTAAGTTTAAATTTGTATAAATTGTAGTCCTGTTAATTCATTTTCTTCCTTTTTGCTTTATGGCTATAACTAAATTTGACTCAAATAATTTTAAAAAGAATAAACAATTTAAGACAACAATTAAAAAAATCTTTGGAACATTATTCTTTTTGGTAAAGACCAAAACACAAATCATAATATTTGTTCATGATAAAATTAAATTTGATTGCAAACCAAACATTTGACTTCACCTTGAGGATTAACAGGTATTTTATATAGGTGCTTTACCTTGGTAAATACATACACATATATACATATGTATTACTCTTAAATTTGGCAAAATGTGTTTTCCTTTCAGTGATATTTTTATCTTCACCCCAACATTCAAAACGAATTGTAATAAATATTTCACAAATAAAGTATAATTTGTTAGTTTTCAATGAAAATTAAAAGCATAAATCATAAACATGAGAGTATAATGAAAAGTTTATGATAAGGATTCTATAAGAGCTCTACTTTCAAATGTAAATGCTTATAAATCAATTTAGCTCTGATACTTTTCAAAGTTTGATTCTCTAAGGACTTAACTTTTTGGCATTGCTTTAATAACTGTAAAAGACAAAAATGGAAATATGTCCTTAGATTTTATATTTAATTTAAATCAGACAACTGCTTCGAGTATCATTATTTATGATGATTAATCAATTCAAATCAGTTCAAGCCTTAATCTCAAACGAGTTATAACAAGTACAAACAGTCGAAATAAAATTTTTATCTACTTCTAAAATATTAATTTTTGTTAAAATTTCAACATAGTTTCAAATTTATTTTATGTTTTCTTTTTGCAATTTTCCTAATATTGAAAATTTTCTATTTGATGTTTGTTCATAATATGAGATTTTATTTTGCTTAATGTCAGAAGAGACACCAGCCCTATCTAATTTAATTTTGTTGAAGAAAGTTTTAACAAAAATGAATATTTTAATAGTTAGAAGCAAATGAAAATAAAGTCCTTTTAGATGAAAAACTGCCGCAAAAAATGTTGTATGAAACCATCGTGATAATTTAAAAAAACATTACGAACTACAATTGAATTTTCACCGTTTTGGCTTTCGAGCCAAAGAAAGGAAAATTTAAAATTTCCTAGGACTAAACCTCAAAACAAATAAGCTTAAATATTAATATGAATAAAAAAGAGCATAATTTGTGTCTAAAAATTATATTTTTCATTATTTATAATTGAAGCTATGTTGAAATTAACAACTCAAAATAAAATCTAAATATTTAAAGATTAATTATATTAGGTAATTATTAAGGAAGACCAGGCTTAAGTACTTACCCAATGCTCATAGATTCCGACTTGGCTTATAACATAAAATAAATGTCAACATATATACCTACATATATTGCACAATAGGCTTGATGTCCAAAATTTTGGTATAAACTTGAATACGTATTGAAAATTTATAGGCAGTAAGTAAGACCAAAAGGAGGAGGAAAAATAAGATTCTGCCAAAATTTTCAATACGTATTTGCTATTGAAAACAAGACCCAGGAATGAGAACCAGGAATTCTCACAATATTGTCTGTGTCAGGTATATTCAACATATTCAATCTATTTTATTTAAATTAAAGACTCCAGAAAACAAATATTTTAAGAAAGCAGACTGATTAGAGATGGTTCCATGTAAATCTTACTAATACAAACTACAATAAACTTTTTTATAGAGTTATTATTAAAATCTTAAAGTAATGATTTTTCCAATATATTATTGGTTCTGATAATCCAGTCTAGAAAATGTTGTATGGCACACGCGAACTTTGCTTAGGTTTCATGGCAAACCAGCAACCACATCGCGTTTGTTTGCGGTTTAGCGTTAAGCCATAAGCATTTTATTACCCATCTGATGGAATATTTTATTGTTGGCCAAAAGGAGAGGAAAAGCCGCAGTTGAGTGTGAATGTCAAATGTGAGCCATCTTCTCCTGCAAAAAATTGATGCCAAAGCAGGATACAAAATAACAGGTAACCCAGGCAAGCGGCAGGCAAGTAGACAATTTCTTTTGGCCAGAGTTGCCCCCATGGGTATTCCAGAGCGACATAATGAATTACCTTTATTGACAACTTAATGTTTATAGGTGGATGCTGATGCTGTGCTGCGGATATGGATGGCGCCGCCGATGGTGGATACGGAAGCCCGAATTGCTATTGAATATGTTGTCAGGTTAAGCGCAGTTAATGGCAAGTGGATAGGCTGTTGATGGCACTCTGTCCCAAAACAATTTCAATCGACTTCTGGAATAATTTAGTACACGGAGCCAAAAGACGAAATGAGATGCGCGCAGCTAGTCAACTCGCATCAGGCGATATCTAGATAAATTATTAATGAAGGAACACCAGGATGGCAATCAATTGGCGTTGACATCGTCCTGGTTTGTCCTGGCACGCATAGTCGTTAGGCACACGATAAGCATAGGTATTATATTATGGAAGAACTTTTTTTTCCGACGATTTGATTAATTGAAAATGAGTTTCTAATTAGCAGCTAAGTACTCTTAATTCATGTAACCTTTTTTTTCCACCCTTATAAACAATTCTTGATACCAGAAATAAACAAAATAACAAAAAAGGGCTGGGCACCCATCAGCCTCAACTTCTCTCATCTGTAGAGAAAATTTCCATTTAAAAATAACTAGAAGACGCCATTGGGAGTCATTGAAGCGGAAAAAAGGAGAAAACTCTACGTTTCTCAACTTTTGAAAGTTGAATTTTTGTGAAAGAAAATTACAAAACGATAGCTTTGGGCACTTTCATAGCCAAGGAGTTGGCGTCTTGACGGAGTTTACATCAAAGTGCTTTCTGCCCAGCCTTGCCCTGCCCTGCCGTCGAATGGATGAGTGGGTTGTTCTTGCGTCTTTGTAGGCGGAGTTTAAACATTTAACTGCCAACAGAAAATAGCAACAAAGGTTAAAACAGCTTTTAATGCCAAATTCTTATCCCATTTGTAGGTACTTTAAAAAAGTTTAAAGTCACAATAAACTGAAACATTTTATTTTTGAGGAGTATCTCAAGTAAGTTTAGTTTGTATGTTTATATTTTTAAATAGATCATTTAGTGAAGAAACATTGAAAACTTTCAGAAGAAAAAGTATACCTGAAATTTTCAATAACTAAGGCAAAGCAGATACCCTATTAAGAAAATCCATTGGAACTCGGTCAATTGTTGGAGAAGAACTTCTTTTCCGACAATATTTTTTTGTTCAGAGTAATGTAGTCTATGCTATAATTTGATTTATTCCTGATCAAGTATGCTATGTTGTTAAAAAAAGTGAATTTTAAAGTTGCTTTCTGCTTTCTTTCTTTTGCTTCACCCAGTTGTGATTCTCAACTAGTTTTAACTTAAGACGAGAAAGAAACTAGCTTTGGCTGAACTGAAATTGAGAAATTTTCTTTCTAAACCTACTTTAAAAACAGATTTGTGTTCTTCAACTAACATATATTTCTCAGTTTTTTGTGGCAGCTATATGTTATAGTGTTCCAATCCAAAAAAATCCACCAAGTTTAGCTTTCAAATTGAGGGCGTAAAGTTAAAACGCACAGACGGACAGGCTTCCAGACGGAGATGGCTATCTATATCTACAAAGGTTTGACTTATTTTATAATACCCTCTGAAAAGGTATAATTAGGGTTATGCATATTGTATTTTCTAATTAAAATGTTACGTTTGTATCGAATTAATTTAATAATAATCGAATGAAACAAACATGTGAAAACAGGAAGTAATTAAAACAAATGTAAATTAAATGAAAACGAGTGGAAAATAAAACACATTAAATTTGAAGTAGACAAGAAGGACGCACTGCAATTTAAGAGTGGGTAGCTAAGACTGCTGATTAGAGAACTTAAACTAAAATTTAAACTGAGCTTATAAGACAAATTTTAAGGATCGCTAACTTCTTGCTTCAAAAAAGGACATTACGAAGTTGATTAGCTTGTGACATCTGCAGAACCGTTCTAAACAGTTAGTACCAATGATTACATGTTAATATTCTAGTTAGTATTTCGAATGCATGGGAATCGCATTAAATTAATTAACCTAAACCCTTTACCGTTGCGTGTTCAACGGTTACGCTTTGTGGCTTTACCTTGACGGTGTGCAGTGTGGACAAAACATTTTGCATACTTTTAGGTAACGCACCGCGGGACATGAATATGAAAATGAATCCTTTTCCAGGGTGTGGCATGCCGCTTCTGGGGCGTGGTCGCATGTCGCCTAACAGCAAGCAGCTTCAGTGGAAAAGCGAAGAGGGCCAGGGACCAGGGTCTGGGCCCATGGCAAATGCGCCAAATCACGTTCCGTCAACAAATATTGAGGAATTCTGCTTTACGCGCGTGTCCTTGTCCATGTGCTTGGCTTCACGCACAAATTAGCATGTCCACTCATAATTGTCCTTTCGTGAAGATGACCCGCTGAGATAACCGTCCATAGTTGTTGTAACTGATTTCCACTAACTCGTCTCGCTTTTTCAGTTTCTATTTTTCGCATTTGATTTGCCATTAGATTTTTATTTCAAAATCGCGTGCAACTAATGAGGCAAGTTTTTGTCTTGTTCATGTATAAGAAGGAGTTTTACCTATAATTATTGATTCCTTTTCCCTGCTTTAACTTGAATTTTGAGTGGACTTGCTGGTTATAATCCTTTAGTTCTTGAACAAATTAAAGCATACATTAACGCAATTATTCAACAGAATGCAAATGTAAATGCGGAAAAAATGATATTTAATTATGGCCAAGGCCCTTATGCTAGACATTTCACGACTACAGAAACTTTCCACCATTTTGAATAAATTTGCATTTCACTTGAGTAACAATGTTGAGATGGGGGAGAAAACAAAAAATGAAACACAACAATAATAAAAGGCAATTGAAAACTTTTGCATAAGTCGCAACAAGAGCTAAGTGAGTTTAAACTGAAGCGGAAGTTTATTTAACCAAGGACTCCTTACGAGTTTCGGAAACGGAAAAGGAAATGGAAAAGAAGATGGTAGGCGCTTAACACCCAACATTCTCTTGACGGCAAGCAAATTGAAGTTTAATTTTGTTTTTTACAAGTACAATTATGACATTTGAAATGGGTATTCGGGGAACAGTGTTGTGGGAATCTAAAGGAAAACAAAAAAAAAGAAATGTTTTAAAAAAACCAAATTTGAAGATGGAACAAATTTCGCTCCCTCTCTGCCTCTCTCTCTCTCTCTCTCTCTTAATTGGAACATCTAAAAGATGTTACAAGGGTTCGGTCTTGATACCTTTTGCCTTTTTCCAAGAACTTAAAAAGGTGACCCCGACGTTGTATAGTATCTGACCCTTGAGTTAATCATCTGCAATATGTTTTGTCAGCTGTCTATCTAGCTAAAAACTTACACAACTTTCAGCGCGGATTAACCGCCATTTAAACGCAAATAAACAAACAATTTCATTCATCTACAATTTCGTCATCGCATTCATCTCAAAAGGATATAACAAGGACATTGCATGAACGAGTAAAAGAGAGATTACCAAAAGCCTTTCAACAACTCAGTTGTTTTGAATTACTTTGTTGAACCCTTTGTTTATTTGGTTTGCCATACGAAACACACACACACACACAGATGATGACGATGATGTGCAATCATACACCTAACTGCTAGGGGGCAGGCAAGTGCATCATTTCCATCACTTACTCCATTCTTTTTTACACCCGTTCTCAATGGCCATTACAATCAAGAAACATTGCGCGTTTTTGCATTTCATTTTGTTTTGTATTTGCGCATTTTCGATTTTAAATAAAAACCCCTTGGAGCTAAATGTCGCCCGTATGCAAGTCACGAGGACCGCGGACCACGACCAGGACCAGCTACAGTTACAGCAAAAGCTCCAATTCCAACCCCATCAACCTCAATCTTCTCAGGGAATGCGCAGGTGTCGCTGAAAAACAGCCAACGACTGTTAAACGATTTTCAAATGAATTGAAATTCGCGATTGTTGCTCACTTTTTTTTTTTTTTTTTGTGGTTGTGGAATGGTTTATAAACTGGCGATGGAATCGGCGTAAGGATATACCACTCTGGGTTTGGATAAATGTGTGTGTGTGTGGTAGTGAGTGTAAATGTGCGTGAGCCTGGGCATGTAAACAATTTGGCGGATTAAATGAGTCCCAAATGAGACGTTTTTATGCTTGGGTCACAGTTTATGCAATGTCATAAAGTCCAAAGAGTTTATTTTCATGCTAATCCTATATATACACCATAATTTAAAAATATAAACTTGCTCGGTATTCAACAAATTTCATTTTAGCTAATAAAAAGCATGGAACAGAAAAACTCAAAAAGTGTTTGAAAATCAACGACTTATAAAATAATTCAATATATTCATCATCTTTTCTTACCAGATTTAAATAGAATCTATATACCTAAGACAGAAGCTATGTGTTAGTGTAATATAAAATATATGGCAATCCATATTTTTCTAAAATTACTAATTATATTATAATTTTCTAATGGAAATTTAGATTAAATAAACACAAATTTATTTGAAATATATTATTATTATAAATATAGGACTTAGTTGTAAACTATCAACCTAACTATATTTTACAAGCACTGGCAACTCAGGCCTTCGGCTTAGACGAAAACTACATCCAAAGTAAAAATGAAGTGGGGTTAGAATCACCAATCTGTCTTTGGTCTAAATGGCAGGTCAAGTGGGTGACATCTTTTTAGACGTTTGACCTGTTTGAGGCCAGTGCATTGTCATGGATTTCTAGCCATACCTCCGGATCTCGCACTTAACTGACAGGATGTTACGGTCCCTGTGGAAGACGCTTCAACTATTCTGCGTAGAACCTTGTTTTGGAATCGCTGGATAATTTCAATGCTTGAGTTAGACGCATACAGACTTTAGAATGGTGCTGAGTTTAAATCTCCTGCCGAGCAACTAGTGCATCTTGGACAGTTTTAAGTTTTGCTGAGTTCTCTAGACCCTGTCAAGGATGAGGCCCAGGTACTTCCCCTTTGAACACTCAAGAGAAGCGTCCCATTAAGGCTGACTGGGGGGTAGTTGCCCCCTGCGATTGGCGAAAGTCATATGCAGCGACTTATCCATGTTGTAATTGTTGAATCCAATTAATTACCGTCAATAGACCTACTCTGCAATTGTAAAAAAAATGTATTAATAAAAAAACGAAGCCATAAAAATTCAAAACTAACTGATTCCGGGCTTTTAAGCAGATTTTTTAGGAAAATATAGAATAGTGCGCTAAAATATGTTACACAGCTTTTCTACAATATATCCAAAATTAATTCAAATGATTCGCGTGCCTAAAGTTACATCTGCGCCGCCTCGGTTCCAAAAGGTGGGGTTGATCCTGGATGATTCCCGATGCCAGTGAAAGGTCCGGAGCGGAAGCAACAAGACAGTGTCGTCTGCTTTAGTGGCAATCAGGAGCTGTGTAAGTGATAAGGCATGGGGACCAATATGCTACCTTGAGGGACACCTGCTTTTTTGCGCTCATCACATGTTATAAACATAAAATAGAAATGCCACATATTTTGTCAATGGATATTTCTTTGGAATATATTTTTAAAATAAAATTAGTTTTTTGCGTTTAAAAAAACATTTTCCAAATTTCTAATGAGTTGAGTTTTTGTTTGTTTATCTGTTATCGTTAAGCCCATCCCTCTTTTTTTTAATATTGTTTACATTTTAAAATAATGATTATCAAAAAAAAAAAACATTCGCCAATTAAAACTACTTAAGTTATCATCTACATAGTTACAAATTAAATAGAAAGATTTTAGTTATGAATTAAAGGCCAGAAAATCAAACAGAAACAACCTAACAATGACAAATAAATTTGTTTATCGATCGATTTTATAAAACGACTTGGTAAAAATAGAAAACAATGTTTTATTGCCATATTTTTTTTTCTAGAATTTTTTTTGTTTTATGTTTAGATATAGCAGCAGCACTTAAATAGAGACAACATCTTAAGAAGTTGGTATATTTAAAAAATAAGGTTTATGACTTAAATTTTTTATGCTATTATCCAAAAGGATGCAATATTAATATTTATTTGAAAAGTATTTAGAACCACTATTCTTTGAAATTAGTGATTACTAATGTAATCTTAATCTGTGAAAACAGTCAATTGAAAATAAAAAACTTGTTCCTATTTAATTGCATGAAATTGTATGTATATTTGAGCTATCATTCCTTTTTATTAAGGGTTTAAATAATCACAAAATGAAGTAAGTAGTAAGCTACCAAAAAAAAATTAACAAAAATAAAGAAATAGAAAATATTGTAAGTGTATTCCTCCTTTAACAATTTTTTCTATGGGATCCAAATAATAAAATCTTTGAGCAACAGTACTAAATTTGATAAATTGCTTTTACTTTATAACTAAACCGACTTATTACTACTGAATAGGATTTATTTATAATTTCACCCTCACATTTGCTTTACTTCCTTTGGTGTTTAAGTTCTGTTGACTTTTCAATAATCCCTTAGCAATTTCCCGAAACACCCTGTCTTTATTTTGACTTAACCGAAAAGGAGATGTCAAAAATTGAATTACGAGTATTTCCTTAACAATATTGAATTGAATCAATACCGACACCGTTACCAACACCATGGAATACGTGTCTTGAATAGATTTTCCTTCTGTCCGCCAAACAAGGAGTCACTTTTGGGAGCAAACGCTCTTCTCTTCGCCTCCAAAAATCCATTAGAACTGTCGCTTGTATTTAAATATCATGTGAAACATTTAAAAATGTGCTTAAAGGGTGGGGGAGGAAAGAGAGCCCCTTGACTTTATGGACATACATACCAAATTACTTTAGGCCAAATTCAGTTATCGAAAAATGTCAGAAAGCAATTGGTTGTTGCTTCTTTTTCTTGTAAATGACACTCGAAGTGCTTTGAATTTTAAAATCTGCCCACCATTATGTTGGCCAGGACACTTCCATCTAAGGTGTGTGAATCCTGCGAATGTGTGTGTGTGTGTGTATGCGTAGAAACGTGTTTCAATTTTCGAATTTTTATGTGTAGTCCTTGGGGTTGATTCTCTCCTTCAATGGGTGGTGGGTGCGAATATTATTTACATACCCCTCCACCCCCACCCGTTGTTGCATTTTATTCAAATTGAGACATTAGACAAATGAAATTTACACCTATTTCACTTGATTGTTATCGCTTGTATATGCATTTAATTATAATATGTATTATGTGAATGGGAAATTATATCATTTGCATTTTGTGAGGCAAATAAACATTTATTGGTATTGGTGTCGGAAGAGAGGAGGTTATTCCAGAATATATGTATCTCCAAACAGCATGCTGGGTTTCAAATGTACACAAAAATTCCCGAAAAATAAACACAATAATTGATATAATTTAATTGGAAAAGTTGAAACCAAAATTCTAAGTAGTGGCTAAATTTGAAGTGATGGAATCTAAAACTTTAAAGTATACAATTAAATGGGATATCTATGATGGACAGCCCATAACTGATATAATTGATAAGTAAGTATAATTGTAAAAATCACATCTATCATAAGTTAAATTTAAAGTCAAAACTTGTATCTACTTTAGAAATTTCGACCGGGTCATTGAGTTTATGTGGGAGAATTGCTTCATGAAGAGTTTAGTATACGAGGGTTTGGGCTTATATGAACAGGAGGACATGAAACAGATCTATTCAAATTACGTGCGACATATTTTACGCAACGAATGTTCCGTGATGATGCTCAGTGAAGATGAGACCGAAATTATAGCTGTGGCTCTCCTCGAATGGATGACAGACGAGTGGCATTCATGGGTATTTCTGCCGTCTTCCATACCCAAATGTCTGTTTCAGCAATTGATTAATATGAAAAAAGACCTAATAGACTCCACGAAAAGGAAACTTGGCATCAGCTCCTACGATGCCCTCCATGTCCATGAGGTGGCCTTTCCCGACGAACACTATTTCGATGAGGATTTCCTGATCTGCCTGTTCGATGTCTTCGGCACAGTAGCCCAGCATATGCATATGCCACGAGTTTGCTTCGTTGCCCTTAGTTCCTTGGAACAGGAAGCGGCAGGTTTAGCTGAATATGATGAGATCGGTCGAACTATATATTCAATCTACAAGGTGGGAAATGTTCGGCCATTTGATATTTTGCGGGAGCTCGATGAGATGTATGCATTGCTCTTCGAATTGCCTGTGGCACCATTGACATATTATGAGCATATGCCAGGATTTGAGTCATTCCACGAAGCTCTCAGAGCAAAGAAAGCCAAAGAGGCTAGGGAGCATGAACTTAAAGACGAAAACGAATACATTTAAAATTACTAAAATCTATTTTTATAAATTTACAATGCATACTTTTTGGATTTCTAAACATTTGAGGTAGCATATTTTGGAGAATTATTAAAATGCCTAAAAGTATGCAAATGTGTTAAATTTATTAATTTATTATCAACTAGTAATTGCAACCAAAACTGACACTACCTTTAGCTACTGAGCTTAGCCCAAATTTGATAGTTTTCCACAATACGAATACAAATTTGGCCCAATTACAATTTGAAATACAAAGTGCGATTGCTAAATTTAAATTTATATTCGAATTTGGAATAAGTTCAGAAAATCTCAAGCTTTTACAATGTAATTATTTAAGTTCATTTACCAAAGCCGTCTGTTGATTAGGACTGAATTTGATCAATTAGAAAGTTTGGAGTTGACTATGTCCCAACCGGATAGTCACACTCTTAGGGCATTGGAAAAGTTAAAGAAACTAAAACTTAAGCAACTTAACAACTATTATGTATGTTTCTAAGTGGATTGAGCATTATCTTGTCATATTCTTGAAAAAAAAAATCAAGCTTTAATCCACACTGGGCCAAATTTCTAAATACTAAGCAAAAGTCAAGAAATAGTATTTTAAAGTAAATGGTCTATGTATAAGAATCGATAACTTATATTCGAAAGAATGGATTCCTCCAATTTTAATCGAATTTCAAAATGCATTTTTCTGTGACGATTTATTTTGTTTTTTTTTTTTTTTATAAAGTATGATAAAAAAAAATACTGTAAAATATGGATAATATAAGATCAGGTTATTTAGAATGAATAAAAAATCAACGATTTTATATAAAAATGCAAACTATTTTGTTTTGTCCAAAAAGAGAGAAATTCAATTCGAGGTCCTTATTTTTTTTCAGAAAAATGTAGCATACTTTTAGTATGCAAAGATGCAAAATGTTAAAATTTTTAACAATTCGTATAAATCAAAATTCTATTTGAGTCCTAATAACGTGTCTGCAAAACTTCACACCTTTTAACATTTTAACAAGAAAGTGAATCTTATAATATTAATATGTATTTATATTTATGTTTATGAAAATCAAAATTTGTAACAAATAAGCCAACATTATTTGTTCCTTTTTAAATTAAACATACATCAGCAATTAACATTAACTAACCATAACATTAGTTAGCCATATTTATAATCCTCCCAAGTGATTCCTTTATCTGCATTTTAATATTTAACCAGCATGGATAAAATACATACATCTATCAATAATCCGGGACGAAAATAATATTTTTGGATTTATGGCAGCCACTTTGGAAATGACAAGCAAAAAAAAAAACATTCATTTGAAATTTTTAAATTAAATCCAGAATTGAACATTGGCAGTTGCCGTTCTAAAATTTTGCAACAGAGAACAAAAAACCACAGGTCGACATTTTTAAGGATATGAAAAAGTGTTTTAACTTCTATAGTCTCCTATATTGGGAGATGCTGATTACAGCCTGTACTTAGTTTTTGTCCATGACGTCAGGTTTTATAAGCAATTGTTTTGAAAGTGTTCAAAGTCACCGCATTTACATTATTTTATTGTATAATATAAACATCATTTTATACTAAAAACATTCTTATTTTAGCCTATTAATAAATTAGGTATCATTTAGAAGCAATTTAAACACTTTGGATATGGTTCTAAAAGAGTAGAATTTAAGCCAAAAAGTATGCTATAAGGGATTCAAAGAATTTGCAAACAAGAGTTATTTTTCTTAAACAGGATATTTTATAATCCGTTAAAAGTGTATACAAAAATTATGTTAACTTTCTACATTAATACATTTTTTTGGAATAGTATACTATTTTTCGTTCAGTTTTAGATCAGTTTAATATCTTTTTATTAAAGCCGTTTTTCTTCTTTTGCTTTGTAGCCATTTGAAATTTGGACAGAGTGTAAGACAATTTCTTATCGTAACGATTTGGATGCATTTCAGTAAATTTGTAGGTACTTCTTTTTTATTAAGGTACCTTTTTCCAACCCCAGGGGATCCTGAGTTTTCGAAATGTGGTCCTGATAGGCAGTAATCGAGTCTTCATATTCAGAATCAGAGTAACCGGAATTAGTTAGGGGCACCTCTCAAATTAAACTCACTATGAAACCTAGGGAAAAAAAGTTTCCAATACCGTTAATCACTTTTCAAATATATATTAAATTGGAGGAGATAGGAAAGCCCACTCATTTTAGCGGGTTAAAAAAACTCTCTCTAATTACAATTATGTAAATAATAGTTTGCTTTAGAAAAGAAACTTTAAGTCTAATCCTTTAGGCCAAAACATTTTGTTGGAAATCATTTTGAATCTTTTTGTGCAATTTAAATTTATTTCTTCTTTTCATTTCGATGTTTGTTTTGCCTGAAATGTTTAAGCCAAACGCTGCGTTGCTAACCAATAAAGATAGAGATAAGGGAAGGTGATAAGGTAAATTTATAAACATTTATTCGCACATATTCACAGATTTTTTTTTTTTCTCGATTGCACTGATTATGAGCAATTAGTAAAAGCGATCTTTACAGTTTCGATACGCTTTTGGATTGTAGCAGAAGTTGCAAAACATCGTCGGCACAGCCCCAGCAGAGAGTGACTCCACTGCCACCATGTCCATAGTTGTGAATGACCACTTTTCCACCACGCTTTTCCGCCTCCAGACGGAGCTCGCCTCGCCCTGGTCGTAGGCCAACCCAATCTTTCAGATGCTGGGCATTTTCAATGCCAGGTACAAACCTACGACAACCTTGTAAAATGAATGATTTGTCCGAAGGAGAGACGTTTACGTTATAGTCCTTCTCTTGATGAGTGCCACCGAGAACTACGGTATCACAGCTATTGATTGAAGACACTTGAGTACGTTCAACATAAAGAAGAGGTTTTTCAACTCACTTGGGTATAATGTAATTGCCATCGTCACTCTCATCCAATATGGCCGTATATATCCAGTTGGCTTTAATGCGTGACACTTGACCTCTTACTGGATACATCTGCTGGTCATTTAGTAATACCCGAGAACCCAAGCCCGTGCAGTTTACAATCACATCGTACGGCGATGAGAGAATAAAGTTATCCAGATCAGTGACTTTTTGTCTAACGATTTTTCCACCATTTCGTAGAAAACGCTTCATTAGGTAGGGCAACAACTTGACCGGCTCTGAGGTGTAGGTGACAAAAGATAGTCCCGATCTGTAATTGAATTATATCTAAGATCATCTGTATATGCAAATCTCTTTTAGGAACTCACGTAAACTTCACAGTCCTTCCTTCATTGTAACGCTGCAGTTGCTGGGGTGTCAAATCGTTTGATCCGTAGACAATATGACGCCAGAAGTCCCCCACACTTGGATCGGTAGTGCTGAGACGAACACACGGGATAAGGCACACCCCAGCCTCGCCGGCATCTTCACTTAGCCAAATCTGCTCCAGAAAATCGTGCATACTTTTTGACCATTTGCTAAAGTAAATTAATTAAATTCGAAATAAATGTGGTCATATGTATTTTATATTTGTTATTGTGGAATTACTAGACTTTAGCCACATCGGTGCCGCCCAGCAGATATGGTCCCCAAAGACCAGCCGATCCATCTCCAGTCGTATTGGGTGTAAACTCATCCGAAATAATGGTAACTTGTATTGGAGTGTTTGGCTCATTGCTTCGATAATGCTCTAGAATTTTAATGGCGCTTGATACACCATTGACTCCAGCTCCAATAATCGCTATATTCGGCATGACTTTAGCGACCAAAATAAAAGCACATACTAAACTAACAGCTGGATCAGCGCTATCTCTGGCTCTCTGCCCTCTTATCAACTAAAATGCCATGCAAGCTCACAACAAATGCAATAAATTGATAAGAAAAGCTTTGGAGAGAGAGAGAATATGTAGCTATATTTCTATAAAGGGACAAGTAAAGATTAATACACTACGCTCAGATAATAATCTTTTATTCTAACCTATTGTTGCCAATTGCTAACAACATTAGTAGCAAAACATTTGTTTGATATGGCCATCCGATTTGTTGACCAAGGGCGTAGCCAGGTACTGACAGGGAAGGGCAGCTGCCATGGGAAGTTCATTCATAAAGTCGAATTAAATAACCAAACGCACCTCATCAAATTAAACAAAAAATGTCAAAAATGAAGCCCAAAAAAAGACACATTTTCTGTGAAGATATAAATATTCCGGGACTATTTGTTTTATACACATGATGTTAATTGAAATTTGAAGTATCATTGGAAAAGTTTTGAATTCTATATATATAAATCGATCCGTGGCAGCGCATCTATTGAGGCTCTATGAAAGAAAAAGGGGTTGCGGTGAGCACAATGCTGGTTTACAGGATCATCCGAACAAAAAAATGTAATTGCTTCTAAAAGCTAAAAGATATCCGCTGGTAATGACAAAAGCGTTTTCGAGACGTTTCCCACCTCATAAAGTATACATGTATGAGTATGATCAGCATTATGAATTTTTGATCCGCTTAGTCAATATAGCCATGTCCGTCTGTCCAGCTAAAGAGCTATTGGGATGAATATTGGAAGTTTTTTTTGTGGTTTTTATTAACTGCGTAAGATCAAGAATGAAAATCGATAGGATCGGATCACTATATCATATAGTGACATGAAACGATGAAATTTACTAACATGATAGTTTTTGAAATATCAGATTCCAAAAGTTTCAATTTTCTTTTTTATTAATTTAAGACCAATGTGAATGTGAATGTGGAGTTTTCTCGTTATACCTTGCATCAACTATTTTAAAATTATAAGACAAATTAATTGTATTTAATCTCGCTATCTCGCTCATTCTTACAACCACACGTGCACTTTAGCACTTTAGTGCACAATTTCCTAGAACAATTATTAAAGAAACTCAAAATTTAAGTAAACACTTATCAAGAAATTATACGTTTTGTGTACTCTATTTATTGAGTAGTATATTCTACCATAAAGTAGAAGTACCAAGAAAATGTTCGAGAAATATTGTCAACTTATTTTCGTCCTTTGACAACTGCGTTGTTCCAACCGGATTTTAACAAAAGTAAGTTTTAATAGATAAACTGTGGTAAATGTTCATAAATTTTAATCTAATGATTTGTTTAGATTTAACAATGGTTTCTGCATTCGATAAAACTTTTGCATCCGGACTTAGATTCTCGAAAATTGGAAACAAATATTATTTTATTGAGACGAAGACAACAAAAAATTGGTTTGGTGCCTATGGGGACGAATCTTTTCGCCTTTAGGACAGCCTAGGAATGGACGGCCATTACTAACTACCTAGACAAATTAAATATCAAAAAGAATTACTGGACATCGGGCTCAGATTTGATAAAGAACGGCAGCCACATCTGGTTCCCTACCGCAGATCCCATAACTTTGAATTGGTATCCCGGAGAGCCAAATAATCGGGGAGGAATAGAACATTGTGATGAACTTGCCTATTATAAAGAGGGACTTCCAGGATTAAATGATCTTGAATGTGAATTTCAAAGGCTTTTTATTTGCGAAATGCCTTAGGTGATTACCAAAGCAATTTTTGCGTTTTGAAATTTGTATGCCTTATTTTTTAAATTCATAAACTAATAAAAATTAAAATATGTGGTTTTTAAAAAAATTTCAAATTTAATACGGCTTTGTTTATTATTCAAAAATGCCAAACACAAAACAATTTCTAGGCTTTAAGATATAATTGAATAAATTTGAAAAATTAAAGTCTATTTTCTGGACACTAGTTTAGATCGATCTACTTAGCAATATCTTAAAAGAATATTGTCAATATGCAACTCAATTCAATTTATTTCCAATAAAACAGAATTTTACTTCTATTTATGATGCTCAAAATGGACAATCAATGTTGTTGCATATAAAAAGCTTTTCCACATTAAAATAATAACAAAGGCCTACATTTTCGAGGTCATGAAGAAGTGTTTTAAGTTCAATAGGTTTTCTTTAGTAATTGGGGGTTGCTGCTCACGGCCCTGTACTTAGTTTTTGCCCATCACTTTAGGTTTTCGAACATAATGTATTGATTAAAGATTCAAAATGACCTCATATGCAATGTTTTATTGTAAATATGAACATAAGATTATACTGAAAACATTATTATTTTAACATATTAATAAAAATGGTATGATTCAAAATTTACAATTTATCAATGAATTATTTCTTTGCTACAATGCATAAAATCATCACCTTTGGATATGGTTCTAAAATGAGTAAAATTTGAACCAAAAAGTATGCTATAGGGATTCGAAGAATTTACTGCTTTTTTAAAGAATTAGTGAAATTCTATGCGTCTAACAAATTGTTTGTTAGTAATATTTGAAAGAAGAGCTGTTTTTCTTAAATAAAGTATTCTAAAATTTGTTAAAAATGTATAGAAAAAAGAATTTTAACTTTCTATAGTATACTTTTAGGTGCCTATTTTCCAACCCCAATTCCCATAATATCACAAAATCTGGACGTGATGGGCAAAAACCGTGTATGCAGTCAGAATCAGCGTATTAGCAAAGAACACCTCTCAAATTAACGTCAGTAAAAATTATATCGGCTGTGTAATCATCTAATCCTATACATATATACCTTAACAGGCACTCAAAATTATTTGTCTCTCCAAATGTTCAAACTTATTGGATCGGATGTAGGGAATTAGACGGGTTGTCCTCCTTTACCAAATCCGTGCCAGCTGTCCAGTAACTCAGAGTATTTTCATTGTCCTGATAATTTGTAATTGCTGTCCAAAATCTATAAGATGGGCCTCCATCTGGCGACACGTGGCATAGACATCATACCAATTTTTAAGTTTGTTCGTATCAATGAAATAAAACTGATTTCCAATTTTCGAAAAGATAAGTTTCGATGCAATGTCACTTGAATTAGATACACCAGTTGTATTATCTGAAAGTTAAGTTCCAATAATATAAATTTTTTAAAAATATTTTTCAAACATTTTTGTGAACAATTTCACAAAATGACTCCCATTTTCTAGTAGAATATTCCTTAAGAGAGTTTATTGACGATTGCGACTCAATTCGTTAGAATTTAGGTGCTATATGACATAAGTTTATTACCAATTCATTTATATAAATTTGCAATGGAGGTTTAAGTTTTTTTTTTTAACAGAATATAAAGTAATCAGTAAAATCTAGCATTACTGTCACTATTCGTCGTAAACGGTTTTTTAAACCGTACATGTCCCATTTAATTCCATAAGTCTTAGTCTTATATATTCTTATGTATTATTATAGCTAAGGAGGATTGAAAGAGATGGATAATTTTATTATATTGTTTATTTAAAATTTTTATAATTACAGCAAGAAAGTCTTTTAATATTTATCACGAATCTAAAATTACTTTCCTGTTTTTTATTTTAGCATACCAAATTTAATTGCGTACGGTAAAAAATTTTGGTAGATTTTTTTGGTTCTTCTAGTCGCCGAGATCTAGCTGCTTATAGAGACAGACGGACAAGGCTGGATCGACGCGGTTATTGATTCTGATCATTAACATATTAAATATATGGAATTTATAATTACTATCCCAAAAAAGCATAATTTCAATAAGATCGAATAAATAGAACACAAGATACAGTCAATATAAATCGGCACTGCTCAAACGCTGTCGGTCGCGCTGCCTACGAAGTTATCGTTCGAAATCCCTTGCGGATTCCGCCGCGACATTATCGCCGAGGACAAAGTACATTGCATGTCCTAGCTTTCAAGACAAGAAAGACAACATAGCGACATTGTCCCTCCAGTCGCTAAGACAGTTGTCCAAATGTCCCCGGCGACAATCGACGTACGGGTGAAGGAAAAAGAAAAACAATTGCGGGTATAGCGAATTAAAAAGGGACTGGGTGAGACCTCGAATGTTTTATTTGTGCGTTGTCGAATTGATTACAAAGGTAATAAACTTCGAAATGATTTCGAAGATCTCGTGTCTTTTCAAAATCTTTTTTGAATGGGTTTTGGATTGGAGTCAAAAGGGAATTCCGGCCGGTATGTGTAATAACACTCTTAAGTCTATATCAAATGAAGGTTTTATCCCTGCGGAAAATATATTAAAAAAAGATTGATTAGAATTGAAAAAAACCGTCTAGGATACATACATACATATGATAGGCAAAAACCTTCCGTTTGATATGTCCATGTGTCTCTATCCTTCCGTTTGTATCAGTACAGTGTATTACCTTAAATTTGGGATGGAAAGTGGCATTTAAGCCTTTAAGGTTAAGCTCTTGGGGATCTCCGAATTAAATTAATTTACCATATTTTTTTAGTTAGATATGAATATATGTATGTATGTATATCTCTAAATGTCCTTTTTTTATGTAATTTGTGAAAAAGATCCAGCGATGGGGTTTCGGTCGAGTAAAAGAAGTCCTTCCGAATTCATCGACCTATTGTCTATTTGTCCTTTCGGTCGGAAAAGCGACGACGCTCGTTATCACGGAACTCTTGACGAGCAGCACGTGAATGTCCCTTTAAAGAACGAACAACCAATTTGCCGTCAGATTTCGTCAGAGGCTTATAGGTTCCCACATCTGGCTCCAGGTCCCAGTCCTCCTCACACTCGGCCGTCTTTTGAGGTGCATGCTCGACCCCTTTTAAGCACGGCTCTGCTTCTTTCGACTCCTTCATCACTTCCATGAAATTGATTGTGCAGTTGTTCCTGATATGATCGAGCAAATTGCCAGCAACTACCCGATGCCCTTCATTATATGGGCATATAACATATGCCTTCTTTTCTGCCATATCCAGAGAACGAACACAACGTACTAGGTGTGTTTCCAGGCGCCCACGCAGAACTCGATGGTTATTAATCAGAGGACAAGTTACAAAATCATTGAAATTTTTCTCCATATTTGTAGGCAACCTAAAGAACAGCGACAACTGAAAAAGGCTTAGGTCGTGGTTTTTATTCAAATTTATAATTTCCATTTTACGACTTACTCTTTTTTTTTTATTTTATATTTCAAACAATTTCCAGGTAATGGGAAACGAAATGTGACTTGTTTGGTTGACTGACTGACTGAATAACCGACCGACTGCTCAGTCCGATTGGTTTTTTATTATTTCAAACTAACTAAGCCATCTAGTAGTCATTGACATATTCACATAGTTGGCTCTGACTTTGGCTGAAATTTAAAAATGTCAAATAAAAAATGATGTAGGTCTTGTCCCACTGGCTTCAAATCATTCGTTTTCAGACTTTCGAACACATCGTTTCGACTGGCTTCTAAATTTTCAGTACAAAATTCTAAATTAAATTTTCATCTTAAAAATTAACCCCCAAAAAAGTAAGTGAAAAAGTAACTAGTTTATATGAAAAGTCCTTTTACAAAAGGATAGTTGTTTAAGTGATTGTGGTTGTAATGCATTTCTTTCCGATATCTCCAAAATGCAGCAAATAACTCAAGATGTGTGACCCTTGCTGCGGACCTTTTGAGGTAAGTGAATCACTCGAAGCAATTGCCATACGGTTTCCAGTCAGGACAGACATATCACCTCTACCTACCACTTGTTCGTAGTGCTCTCCCAAATGTTTAAATGCAGCACAATTGGAGGCATTGCCACAATGTGGTCCAAGGGCTCCGCCACCGTTCCCCAAATGCATAACAGTGCAACAGCCACCGCGCATAATATGCAAAAAGCGCGTGGTTTTCACGGAGAAAATCGTTCCCGAGCCCATGGTCGTCAATCGTTGTCGACAGATAACCATACCCAAAGTGGTCGATACCACGAGGGTGATTAAAGTACCGAAACTCATCTGGGTCTCGCAGATGGTGCGTGAGCCTAGAGTCATTTACTATCCGTCCATGATCCCAGATCCTTATGTGGTGTGTTTCCCCAAACGGGTGTGCGAACCACGCGAGGTTTGCCAATCGTTACTGTGCCAGCCGAAACCTCAGGTCATCGATATACCACCACCCCGGGAGTATTGTTGCTATCCAGCTGGACCGATTAACTTTAAGCCTAGTGCAGCGTGCCCGCCCTGCCCGATGGGACCGTGTGCTTCAAAAGCGCCGTGTTGCCCCTTGCCTTGTTTCGGGACGAATCAATATCCAATCGCTGAAGGAGGTTGCGGACCCTGTGGACCATGCGGCCCCAAAGTTCCTTGTGGTCCTTGTGAACCTACTCCTGGACCTTGTAGCTCTTGTGGACCGTTCAATCTTTCTTGTGGACCCTGTGGAACGTTCTGTTAGGCTTTTGTTTTTGTTGTGGCCCTTCAAAACACATCTAGATGTAGTCCTTTGTACACCAATATCAACTCGAGATAGGAGCCTGGGAGACATTTTGTCGACACTGTCTATCAAGGTGAGCACAACATGCTTTTGTATTGTCTTGATACGTTCAATCGGCGTTTATCAAGGCGACTCAAACGTATTGTTGGCTCGCCTTGATATTCACTTGTGCCAGTTCCCTTCCTTCCGATTTTCATCCCTTCGCACGTATTAAGACACATGTCCTTCTGCAAGATGGCAATCCTGAAAGCGCCGCTAATTGCATTCTACTTTATTTTGCAGCCCCGTGGATGCCGTAGTCGTGAATTGCGTTGTGGTATTATGTACACCACTTGTGATTGTATCAAGCGTAACGGACTCCAGGACAAATGCCCACGATCGGCGTGCCAAGGACGACCTGCATGCATGTGCTTCCCGGTGCCAACTTGCGGACCGGCCGCATTCCCATTGCGTTACGCCAACATGACGATGGGAGTCAACAATAAGCGCATGCGTTGCGCGGCAACAGGGGCTTCTTCTGGTGGAGGCGGCAGCAATGGAGGACGCGCCTGCGGCGGTGGAAGCGGAGGAGGATGCTGTGCTCCATGTAATGATACGCCTTGCTGTGGCCCTCACAGTCCGCCATGCGGTGCCCCGGCACCGATACCGTGCTCACCCGCTCCTGGTATGTGCGCTCCACCATTACCAGAGGGCGGCATACCCGATCCACGTGTATGGAACTTTTGTAATACGCCACCCACGTATCCATGTAAGTGACCCACACGATTCCTTCCTATCCTACTTCCCTTGGGTGCATAATGGGGCCACCGTATGTCTAGGACTGAGTTAGCCACAGCATTATCTTAGTTCAAGTTGCTTCTATAACATTTTTGTCCTTAACCACAAAAGGTCCTAGTCGTTTTCTAATCAAAAAGGAGGAAAACATACCTTGTGTTTGGTGTGCACCTTGCAAAGCCCATTGCTATAATACGCCACCGAAATGCTGTTGCTAGAGATCCTCCCACCCCATTCAAATAGAGAGTTAATTTTTAAGAGGAAAATAGTGTAAACAATTATTCTTTCTTTGACCCTAAATTCTAAATTATCCCTTTTGTCCCCATGTAAGTAGGTGTTATAGCTAGTCTATTCATGTGCTTACTATTCCTCATCCTTCCAGGTGGTTTCTAAACGAGAAGTGGCCGATACATAGCAGTCTATCCAATATATGGTAGAGGAGAAACTGAGATCCATCAGTGCCACATCTATCTTTAAACACACATCGGAAGCAGTGAAACCAATGGGAAACTGGACATGTTGACAAGTATTTGTTTTTGGTGGGATCTAAATTTGAAGCAAGTTGAATTATGAAAGTGTACAGTAGTAGCATCGCCATCCACCACCTGGTGATCCCCAAGAAGTATTGGAAATATTGGCGAATCACTAACTTATGCCTATTCTTCAACTATTGCAAAATTCCTATTTCGATTTTCAATTTTTGGCCTTTATCAAAATTTTTAGTTATACAAATTTTGGACTTGCATTTCTTGACTTTTTTTTTTTCTTTGGAATAAATATAAAAATTCTCTGAAAACAAATTTTAGCAAATGTTTCAATTTATTTCTTTGGCTGGAAAACAAATCTGGGTAAAATTTGTTTTTTAATGGATCTGATCAATAATCTATGATCTCATCCCGATTTTAAAAGCTAGTCTAAAAAAGACAAAGGATATTGGCCAAGTGTCTTTCGTAGATTTAGAATGAGAATTTCAATTTTTATATGTAGATACATACATCAGCATAGATATTCTATGGTTTTTATACCATACACCCATAGGGTGAAATGGTATATTAAAGTCGCCAAAATGTATGTAACAGGCAGAAGGAAGCTTTTCCGACCCCATAAAGTATATATATTCTTGATCAGCATCAACAGCCGAGACGATCTAGCCATGTCCGTCTGTCCGTCCGTCCGTCCGTCCGTCTGTATGAACACCTAGATCTCGGAGACTATAAGAGCTAGAGCCACCAAATTTGGTATGTAGACTCGTGTCATATGTACGCTTATCGAGTTTGTTTCAAATGTTTGCCACGCCCCCTACCGCCCCCGCAAATGATATAAAACAGATTTTCTTAAACACCATAGCAACTAGAGACACAAAATTTGGTATGTATATTTTCTTAGTAAACGCGCACATTTTGTATTTATAAAAATTTTGCCACGCCCCCTACCGCCCCCGCAAATTAAATAAAACCGATTTTCTCAAAAACTATTCTAGCTAGAGACACAAAATTTGGTATGAATATTTGCTTAGTAATTGCGCACATTTTTGATGTGTAAAGATTTTGCCACGCCTCTTTCCGCCCCCGTAATTTGAAAAAATTCGATTATCTCCCGTAATTTTCAACCTTGTGCAATCAAATTTAGCACACTTAAATTTGATACTAATATCAAGCAAAATACCAAATTTGATCAAAATCGGAATAAAAATAGCCAAGTTATGCATATAAACGTTTTTCCATATGGCCGGAAGTGGCCGTTGGCTGGTGGGGGCGCTAGGGTGCTCGTATGCTTGAGTGAGCGAAATACTAAGATATGCTTGTAAAAAGCATGGAAACCGATTTTTTTAAAAATACGAAAATGCATTGGTTATTATAAATTTAAAATATTTTTTTTACTTGTGTATGGTATATCCAAGTCGGCGAGACGACTTACTTACTTCATTAAAACTGAAGTCATGGGCGTGGTCAGAAATGAACTCCCCTACAACGTTAAATTGTATATTTCAGGTTGCATTCAAATTATGTAATTCTTTTCGAGATGAAGCTGTATATTTAGGTATATACAGATATAAATAAGTTTCCTCTGAACTTATAAGAATATATACAATTTTGTTTTTTTTTTTTTTGTTTTGTTGCCAGATTTTACGTTTAGGAATCAAAATATTATTTATCAATATTGGTCCAACACACTAGAATATCATAAAGGGCTGAAATCAAGGGGGTAACCAGGAATGGACAGGGGTATTTCTCTAGAACGTTAATTTTTACATTTAAAAGTAATGCATCTTCGTTGGATTTCTTAAAACCAATTATTAATATCGAGCCACATAATTTAACAACAAGGTAATTACAGATGACCTGGAAAACGATTAAAAAAAGAAAAGAATTGAAGAAAATATCCTAATTTTTTATGCACCTCTTTAAGGGAGGGGATATACAGAGGTGGCAAAGTTTTTGGGAAAATAATGGTATAGGCTATGTTAGGTTGACTATACAAACAACTTTCATAATTTTCAAAGGTGTATTGTCAATATTTTTGAATTATCGGGCTCAAATTGGGGGCTTTGCATTGGACAAAATCGGCTAAGGCTAAGTTCACAAAACTTACGGTGCATTATCTTAATACAATGACCAACTCAATGCTATAAAGAGATATGAGCAATCTGTTTAACAACTTTATATCAAAAACACATCAAATAAAAATTACGAGACGAAAAACAGCAATGTATGTATAAACCTAATAACTTAGAGAAATTTTTCTGTTTTGAAACATATTTAAATAAAAGTGCATTTTATGAAAAATCAAAGTGAAAAATCGAAAACTACTAAACCCATACTCACTCATTGGCACATGCCTTTTTTGGGTTTTTTATTGTAAAAAAAGCTTTGTCGAAAATCCAATTTTGAAATTTTCATTACTTTTAAATTCGGCTATAACAAACTGGATATTAGTAAATCGTTGTTTTTTAAGATCAGATCACCTTTATGGAAACGCCATTCGACACCGCAAAAGGGGACATTAAGGAGAGATTTAACATTATCCTTTACAATTACTTTTATATGATCAAACACAAAATTTAAGACATATTAAAATTAGATATTTTCAGATAAATAAATAAAATCAAACAGTTCTCTTTGGAAACCTTTTTAAAAAATTTACATTTTTTAGTGCTTTTTCCCCCAAAGACAAAAGTTTTTGGTTCACTGTCTTTACTCATTTACTTTATTTTTTTAAATGCAAAAGTATAAACTTTTTGTACCAAGCGCCCAGCAAGTGTTTAAAAGTTGTTTTGAAAATGCATTTTTTCCATACCTGATACAATGTATTCGTTAAGTTGATGAAACGTAAAGAAGAAGACCTTTTTGATAAGCCTCAACAGGTAAAAGTGTTTACGAAGCAAATTTGATTTTGATTAGGGCGAAAGCTTACAGAGCCCGATGACAGCGAATAAACACTTTCAATTTTGTTTGTAATTAGTATTACAGACAAATATACAACTAAGTCACTTTAAAGTCAAACGAAATGTTTCGTCAAGTGTCTCCTAATTTCAAACGTGCCTACCTAATATAGTTTTGATTTTTGTATCATTTCCTAAAAAAAATAATTAAACAAAACAAAAAAAATGGAAAAAATGTACATAGTTTGCATTATTTATTGCTCCCTAATAATATTCGTGACACTCGTTTTAATACTAGTCGTTGCCCTACAGACTAGTTTTTACATGGATGATGAAGCCATAACTACAACAACTTGTGCGGACAATTAGACAGGAGATTAGCGAAGATAATCGGTACTTGTTCCTGGTGAGTATGAATCTTTAAAATGAGGATCTGGAGTAAATGATTGATATTATTATTACAGTTAAAAAGATGATGAGAAAGGTGATGTCGTTTTTCGATTTTGTTGTCGCTTGAGTTGTAATGAGATAATCAAATATATGTTGAATAAAATACCTGCTGAAAGTCCAGAGGACTTCCAACTATCTATTAAAGGGAAGAAAGCTTTTACCATAGTAATTTCACTTATCTGGAGACTACTTAGATAAGGTTTTAGAGTTCGAAAGTATAAAAATCTTTACATTAAAAATGCTGATGTAATGAGGTGATTATTTTTTCTTAATAGATCAATAAAATTCCCAAACGGATCAAATAACCCAAGCATTTTAAATCAAATTTAGTTTACAAGAAAATAGAGCCAGCCAAAAAATATTCTAAAATAAAACTACCTTTTTGATGTTTATACGATTTTCAATTGGTTTGCTGTTTATTATAATTGTCATTGATAAAGTTGCTATACATATAAGAAATACGATGAGTAAAAGAAGTACAATCTGTTTAATCATAGCAATTGTTGTTGTAGTTTTAATATTTCTTACAACATTGATAGTTGGAATAATCATGTTTTCGAACAAAAGTGTGTCAAATACAATTGCAAACCGTAAATATGCATGAACATTTCGAAAAGTATATTGTCAAATATTTTCAAATACTCTCAAAGGTTCGTTGCGGCAACAAATTTAAAGTTTCAAAGTGTGGGCGGAAAGAATTAAGCAACAGATGGCGCCTCTAAAATTTGACCTTTTCTAGCGGTTTCGACCATTGCTGGTGTCGCTCTCCGGCGAAACTTTTTTACACTACAGACCGCGAAATTCAAATTTGGGATTATTTAAAACTTAATAAATATACAAAACGAAGTTTGTATTTTTATTTATTTTACTTCTATACACTAAAATTGCATTCTGCATTAAATTTATTTTCTTTGTATTTTACTGAATTTTTATTGTATATTATACTTATTATTAATAAGGATTAAACTTAAATAAAGAATAAACAAAATAAAACCTATATTAAGAATAGGAAATCAATAAAATGTATTACTAATAAAGATAAATTGGAATAGAGAAAACTTTACAGCAATTTTGTTTGAAAGTTTGAAAATTTACATCTACTTATTTAAGGCTTAAGACTAGATATGTACAGATCTACTTGTCATCTAGAAATCTGAAACTAAATCCACCTTTACACATTTACTGTCTCTAGAAATTTCTCTATCATGTCAGATGTACTATACCAAGACCCCATGCAGGGTGAACCACTTTCTGTATTACCTTCTCACAATTCATTGGGCCTAATACCAAAGAGTATTAGCTTGGCCGATCCGATAATGCTCAGACATGCTTTGTGCCTCATTATCGTGATAAGAAATTGCTTTCACGTCTATCTGTGTTGGCGCCAATTCCGTTTATGCACACGATCTGAGGAACCTCCATATCAAATGCTGGGTATAATGTCACAAGCGACTTTCGATTCATCGAAGGATAGGGAAATGCATGCCGTGGAGCTTGAACTAATTCGCTATATCTTCGATGCGATATTAAGCTGCTTGGAATTACATTGTGGAGTTTTTCCATATCTTTGGAAACTCTCTATGATGTGGTACCGTCGAATCGGAGATGATGTGTGGCACAATTTGGTCTTTATGATGTTGTTTTCCGCCTATATGGTGATGCGGACAGTGCCATCGATCTTGTATGACAAGCTAGTCCTGGAGCCATATTACCACGCCGATCCGGAAAAGGTGCGCACCCTGGTGGGCCTCTTGTGTGCCTCGGCCTTCCTTATTGTACTGTTGCAGGTAGCCCTGATACCTATCACAGTCATTTTTCTTTTCATCGAAGGCAATGGAGGTTGGTACTTTGTGCTTTGGATTTGGGGTTTCCTATTTGCTCTTTCGATTGTGTCCCTGTTCTTCTTCAGTCTGTTTGGAGCCCCTTGCCTGGGCAAGAGCACCAAACTGTCCGAGGGTAATCTGCATAAGGAGCTAACCAAAGTTTTCAGTGATTTCAATTATCCATCCAATCGAGTCTATGTGGTGAAAACATTTCACATAAATAATGCCACGGCTTATGTATGGGGCTGTTGCTGTTGCAAGCGTCTGATTATATTGGACAATTTGATCTATAATCGTGGCAAGCCGGCTGAAGAACTTCATGAAGATGAGGTTGGATTGGGACTTAAGGACGCACAAGTGGCCGCATTTGTGGCCCATCAATTGTCCCATTGGCATAAATATCACTTGTTTAAATCATTTACCTTGGTTCACATTAGTCTACTGATCTATTTATTGTTATTCGGCACTTGCTATCAGCAGCGGACATTGTATGAAGCAGCTGGATTCTCGTATGAATTCTATCCCCGTATTGTGGGCTATTGGTTGGTCTACAAGTATGTAATGCCTCCATATCTGACCATTACCAATTGGATTATATTCTATTTTTTTCGACACTTTGAGTACTCGGCGGATAAATACGCTTGGAAGTTGGGCTATAGTCAAAACTTGAAATCGGCTCTACTTAAAATGTTTTCGGACAACTACCTCTTCCCCTTGGTTGATCATTGGTATCTCATGTGGCATCGAGTGAGGCCATCTATGCTGCAACGTCTAAAGAATTTGCATCAGTTGGAAGCGGGTTCTCGAGTAACAATCCTGGAGTTAATCTGATTACATTTGTTCATCACAGAAAAAGGAAGCAGAAAAAATAAACAGGATCAAAAGGCTACACTTTTGAAAGTCGTAATTGATATTAAGAGATTTTAAAAGTTTTCAATAGATTCCCTGTACACAGTATTTAGTTTTTATTTTTACAGATGGCTATGTTATTAATATAGTTGAGTAATTCTGAATTGAGGTCGGAAACTTTTTAGTCTTTGAACTGAAATTCCTTAATACTTCTCAATAATTTTTTCAATGTTTAGAATTCAAAAGTTCTCAAAAAATATATAGGTACATATTTAGAGTTCATATATTGCTAATCGTCAAGTATTTTCCATACTTTTTATGTTTTGACAGCAAAGATATCATTTTAGTAAAAAGAAAGGGCCATATTGTATTTAAACAGAGATCCGGATCTAACTTTGGCCGCGCCGAAGTTGGTATACCCTTGCAAATTTTTGTGTTACAGCTTCCTTACCTATAGCCGTCAAAATGGAAAAACGTTTTATAGAAAAAGTTTATAGAAATGTTATCGAAATTTTATCGAATGTATATCCGATTTTGATGAAATTTGGCACAGTTATTAAGAGGTTTAAACTTTAAACTGACAAATTTTATATAATATTTTTATTATTTTTATGAAAATTGCGTCAAAAGTACCGAAGTTATTGATAAAAGTCACTGTTTTTGACCGATCGTTCCTATGGGAGCTAAATGATTTAGTCACCCGATCTAGATTAAATTTTGGAGCAGTCATTTAAAAGTATATTAAACTTATGTATAAAATTGTATGACAATAGCTTAGAAAGCAACAAAGTTATTGAGTCACAGTCACAGTTCATGGCTTTGCTTAGCCAATTGACAGTGCCTAAGAAAAATATTCTCTTGATCCGTCCAAATTAGGGAAATGAAGCTGGATCAGATAGATAATCAGTAAAGCTTTAGTTAACCACAAACTAAAACTTAATCATAATCCACTTACTTCCGACTAAATTGTGTAGAATGAGTTGACTATGATGGAAACTTCTTAAAGAACTAATTTTAGTCTACCTTCTCTTTAAGAACAAAAAAATATTGGTTTTATTTTGTTTTTTAATTTTTATTAAAAATGTAAATTTTGAAAATGCGGAATACCATAGTTGTTTTCTTTTTACTTTGTTTTGTTTTTTAACTATTCATTCATTTTGTAATATTGGGATGCACAAATAAATATTGTTTGTTGACTTGTCTCACATTTTCATCATTATCATTCATTGGGATTACATTTATTATGTTGCATTATGCAATGCTATTATGAGTGTATCATGTTTAATATATATCCATATATTTATATGTATATAGGTATGTATTTTTTGTCGATCACAACTAAAAGATAAATATATAAACCAGAATCAAGCGCAGCTATTTGGGAGGCGGATGGGCGGATATATATATACATATATATGTATACATATATGTGGATATGCAGGTAACTAAACAAAATTTAAAGCACAGCTGTGAAGAAGCCATTTCACGGGATGGGATTAAGTGATTTTAGATGGGAATAATGTGAGTTGTATATAGGAGGAGTTGGGTACATACATACATCAAGTATTTTGCAAACAGATGGACTTTTACTTTTAGAAACAGCATTTTCTTTGATTACCTAGTCTCATCTTATGTTATATACGTTGTCACAACAAGCTGAATTCGTTATTTCAAAATGGATTCGATTTGAAATTGTTTTCATTTACGTTTGCCTAACATGTATAATTTTTTTTTTTTTGATTTTATCAATACATATACTATATATATATATATTCATTTTCTAGGCATATCCAATTTTGCGTGAAGCAAGCAATTTGTTATACATACATCTAAACATCTTCTTTAGTTCTTGTGATGGAGAAGCAACTGTTGTAATACATTTTTTTAAATTTTACTTTTTTGTGTTTTTTGTATTTATTTCAAATCGGTTTTTTTTGTCTATATATGTATATATTTTTTTTTTTTTTTTTTTTTGGCCACGTTGCTAAAATGATGTTGATGCGGTGGCTATTTTTGTTTTGCGAAATGTTGTTTCAGTTTTTATAGTTCGGTTGTTGAGCTTAGAAAATGCACCATGATAACCCGGACGCATCTGCTCGTCCTTAAAAACACGCCGCCTTCATCCCAAAATGTTGTTGAATCGATCGTTTACTGCTCCTCATCGCCCAATTCATGCTTGATTTTCGAAAAATCGAATATCTCTCCAGTGCCGCGCTTGAAAATGTTCAAAACATCCAAGCAAGTGGTCTCAAAATGCGTGGTAGCATCATAGGATTCCGAGATGAATATTTGCGAATCGGTACCATCATCAACTGGCTCCAAATAATCGGAAATTGTAACGAACTTTTGTGCTATCGGTTCGAGCAAATCGAGACCAGGCTTAATCTCCACCTCGGGAGTATCAGTTTCCACAGTTGTGGACACCATGCCGACAAACCAACCCTTGGCAGCCACCTGATGGGTGGAGCTAACCAACGAGACATAAATGTCCGATTTCCGACCAACTTGCTTCTGTGGAATGATTATTTGAGTGGATAGACCATCCTTGGTGCTGGCCACCGGATGATCCAAGATGCAAATACAACGTATGACCTTGCCACGCTTGCGAACCTGAAAATAAACGAAGAAAGATGATTTAAAATGATATTTACAAAATTAATTAATAAAGATAATAATTAATAAACGTATTCATTAACTCGCCGAGTAACTTTTTGAATTTTAATTAAATTAATAGACCAGGTTTGTCGGAAAATCGAAAAATGTTTCCTTAAAAAAAATTCCTCAAAAACATTCGTTTTATGAACTTAATACACAGAATATTTAACTAACTTCTAAAATTTCTAGTCTGGATGTAATTGTAACAAATTCTGATTTCCTGGTATAAACGATTGTAATCTAAAGATTGAAGCATAAAATGTTTTGAAATCTAAACTCGACAAAATGTTCTTTGAAAAAAAAGCAGTTTGAGTTCAATTAATTGAATATAAAAGTTAGTTTTTGTAGCCTAAACAAAGACATCAAAGGAAAGTCTATATATAATCGATTGTGGTGTAACCATAAATGAGCGAGAATATTGTTCTTACCTTATCGGGCACATAACTGGGATCGCAATAGACCTGCTTGCATTTGGCAATTTCATCGCCAGAACGCACACCCACCACCTTGCCGCCTTCACCCAAAACAATTTCATCGATGGGCTTGTCCAGCATATAGGTGCCGCCATAGATAGCCGACAGACGAGCAAATCCCTGAGGCAATTCACCCAGACCGTACATTGGATACAGATATGGCGATTTGCCGTATCTCGCCAATGAGTCGGAATATAATTTAATGCGTCTTATGGTATTAACAGCCGGCTCGTTCAAATACTCATCATCACGGAACAAGGCCAGGGCATGGCCAGTGAAATCCTGCGTATTCTTATCCAATCCAAACTTATCGTACAATCCCTGCATATTCGCTTTAGTTGGATCGAAATCCTTCCAGGTCTTTGGATCATCTTCCCTGAAGTCCTGCACATAGATGAGGAAGTTGCGGAAGCGACGCTTCTCGAACATACCTGATAAGAGTGGAAAGGAAGTAAAAGAAATTTGATTAGTCAGCAAATTGAAAAAGCAAAACAAGAATGAAAAAAATTAAATACGAAGGGTGCGTTTATTCCAGGGGTTTTAAATTTCCATATATGTATGTATGTACATACATATGTATATAAGTATCTAACTACAGGGCCGAGCCGCATAAAGTGAAACCGCTAATTTAGTGTGGCATTTTGCCCTGTCACTACCACCATTTGGCTAACCTATGACGTCATTTTGACCACATAAGCTACATATACATACATAAATTTGTATGTGCAATGCATGCTAAAAAATGGTTAACTTTGAAAGTTATTACAGTTAGTACTCACAATAAATGATACGTACATGTTTTAATGGACAAACTTAATATATACATATCAGAAAAATTCTGCAACTCTCTTTGCGTCATTTTAAACCATGTATTAGATGGATATATGTATGCGTACACATATTTGTATGTATGTACAGTTTTCCTCATAGGAATATACATTTTTATGTCATAGTTAAAGACTTTGAAAGATTGAGCTAATCCAATATTAAGGTGGTAATAATTATTAATTTTTTTAACGGTAAGCTACGTTAAAGTTAAGATAAAAAGGCGGTACAGTAAAAAATTTTAATTAGGGGAGTTCCACTGTTAAAGTGAAGGGTTCAATGTGCCAGCAAACACACAAAATATAATATATTGGCAAGAAAATTGCATTGTAAATAACAAAACAGAAAAAAAAACGAAACCCAAAACGCAATTTCAATCAGAGCGTATAGCAGCAGCAACTAATTGCAACAAAACGAGAAAAATGATTAAAAAATCATTTTAATGTCTGCTATAGACAAGAAGAGCAATTTGGGCAAAAAATGATTCACCGGCGCGGGTTAATTACTTAAAAGCTGTCAGAGTTGCCACCTGAGGGGAATTATTACTAAGCTGGGCTAAAGCTCTTAACCGCTACAAAATAAATGACTAGGAATAAATTCAATTAAATAAATTTAAAATTGATGTAAATAATTTAAATGCAAATATATACATATACAACCAATCAGCAGGGGGCGAAACGCAAATACGTGTCACAGCAACAACAACAACCAGCAGCGAGTTTAACAACGAGTTAGACAGAGAGACAAAGAAATATGGAGAAAACGCAAAATGTATGGATGTGTGTGTATGTTTGTGTCTGTGGGGGCAAAAAGCGAAGTGGGCTAAGTAAGGAGATAAGTAACCAAATACATACATATGTATGTATGTACATGTAAATGCAGCAAAAGAAAAAAAGTTTTTTCTAACACCATGGCAAGTTTTAGGAAGTAGATTTACCCATGAGATCAGATGCCAGAGCCTCCTTTTGATCAACCGGTACTTTGGCAATTTTTCCACCCTTGTAAACGTAACTGCCCTCAATCGACTTGAACTCCAGATAGCGGGTCACGCCCGTGTGTATTAACAGTTTCACCAATTGTCCATTGGCCATTAAGAATTTGGGTATCAAATCGACATTCCAATCCCGGCCACGCCCGAAACGTTCACCGGGCGCCTCCAAGCCATAGCGCTGGAAGAGCTCCTCCAGCGGCGTTATCGAGGCTGATTCGCCGCCATAGTATTTATTCCGATCAATATGCAAGACTTTCTTGCCGGAAACGGACAGCATGCCACTGAGTATGCACTCCTTAAGGCCAGTGCCCAGCACAATTGCGTCGTATTCCTCATTCATTTTGGCTAGGGCAGCAAATTTTCCTCTTTTTTTATTAAATTAAATCACAAGCACAATCGGAAAATTTTTTTCACTTGGCGACGACGTTGCTGTTAAGATTGCGTTCAATAAATTTTCTCTACTCGTTTGAGTTCTTGCCTCTTTTTCTTTGCTTCGCCTTCGCTCGTTCTCTTTTTCTTTTTTGTTGCAGTGTTGAGGAGCAGCGAGTCGACTTCAATGGGGGTGGTAACTCTAAGTGGCGCGGAATTTCAACATTTCACAATTACAAACAAATTTTGACCGATTTTAGACAAATACAAAAAACACACACATAAATGAAAGACTCTGTGTAAATTAAAACATGTCTAAAAACTAATACTAATACAAAATCAAAAACTACTTGGATTTTTAAGTTGCCAAGACTATTAAAAAACTAGCTATTACTTGTACAGCTTGTATGACTTTGACGTGCTCTTGTTTCACGTATACAATTTGGACATTTCTTATAAATTTCCTACAATTAATCAGTGAACTTAAATTTTGTTTCGATGATGTCTGGTGCATGTATAAGAAGTACATACAAATATTTCTTAGTAAGTAAGGTACAATTCGTATTTTTTTCCATTTGAAATGTCAGAAATTCGATATTGTGAACGTCAGGACAGTTGACGTTATGAACAGTCTAGTTTTCGAATCAGGACAATCGAAGACCCACTCGATGAGTACTTTTGTTAATGCTATGTTTAACCATTTAACCATAAAATCTATTCTAAAATGCAATGTTTAGTGTTTAACATGATAAATATAAAACCACCAAATTTGACTATTGCGATTTCACTACAGAATTTCGTAGAGTTATCAAAATAGCAATTCATACAAAGTTAAATAAAATAGAATTAAACGATTCCTTAAACTTAAAGTAAGGTTCAAACACAATAAACAAAGTATTTTTCTGTTAGATTAATGATATTTTACCAAATTCTAGCCATTTGTATTTTATATCATTAACAGACATTTCGAGTGAGCATTGTTTTTTATCAAAGAGGATAAAAATTAATAAAACGACAAGATATGGTATTTAGTTTTAACAGTCAATGTGATTTAGTTGGTTTCAATATGTACATAATTTCATGTCATCATGTAATTTATTTACGCAGACAAACATGCGGACAAACTGTCATAATTACCATGGGACTAATAAGTATGTTTTTCATATTATGCAAATCCGTTGGCCGTGTTTAAATAATATGTTCTATCGGTTATCGAAAAACAATCGTGGTATCGGTAATTTATCGATAGAGCGAGTCACCTTTTTTGTAATGGTAAAAGTGCTGTGTTAAAATATCGATATTCAAAAGTGTTGATATATCGTTGCTGCTTCCATCACTCGATTTGTTTTTTTTTTTAATATCAGATAGACTAAAAAGGAATTTTTTTTTATAGTTGCCATTTTATTTTGATTTTTAATTTTAATCGATTATTTGCGACGACCTATCGAATATTTTTGACGTTTATCGATAACTTGCTTACAAAAAATTAAATTGATTGAATTTAAAAAAAACTCTAAACTTTCAATTCATTCGCATCAAAATGTTTATGGAAGATTCGAATAAATTCACCTTTAAAGATGTCATAGAATATGGCAGAATCCGAGAATCAAGGACAAATATGACAAATGGTACAAATGGTAGTTTGTTAGGTTGTGCAAAACCCGCTGAAGTTGACTTGAAGTTTGCAGTATATGCAATAACATTTGCATCCAAATAATACGCGGTTTTTGCTTATAAACTTTTGGCTTTATAACTTGTAAAATACCCTCTTAGTGATTGCATAAAACACGATTCGGTAGTCTACACAGACATCGATAAGATTTAATGCTCGTTTGCCTTATCGATGTTTTTTGGCATTTAAATGAAAAAGTACTATTCGTATGGAAATGTAGCATCATAAAGCATAAAAATACATGAAATTACCAGATGTTTCAAGAATATAATCTAAAGCTAGTTTTTCTTCAAAAATAGCTATAATTCCCGCTAGACGCTATTTCACAATTTATCCCGCGATCTAGTGGAAAAATAGCTAAATTGGCAGCACTGGTTTTTTGTTGTTGTTTTTTTATTGTTGTTTTTGTTTTCAAGCTGAGAAGTCGTGTGCGGGTGGTCAGAAGTTCGTCCGCGCGAGTGCAAAATTAATTTTTTCGGTTGTTACGTTTTTTCCCTCGTCCGTCGTTTGTTGTTTTCCTTCTTTGTTTGGTGTGAAAGAAATTTGATAAATGAAAACGAAATATGAAAGAGAGGAAAACCATATAATAATGTAATTATTGTTTATTGTTTTGGTTAATATATGTAATTCTGTGTTGTTAATTGTGTTTGTGTGAGTATGTGTATGTGGAAAAGTGAAAATATGCAATATTAAGCAATTTGTCTTTAACAAAAAAGAAAAGAAAATAAGAATACAGAGCACAGTGAGCCACGAGGCGCTTAAGAGGAGCAAAGAGCAAACAAAAAGTGAGCGGCATTTCCTTTTGTTGTTATTTCTATTTGTTTGAGTTAATTAACATATTTTTTCCTTTACACAAAATTGCACACAGTTTTCATATGTTCTATGTTCTTGTTTCTCTCTGTCTTTGTCTATCTATCTTATTCTTTGACCTCGTCGTCTATGATTTAAAGATGGTGCAGCATCCGTTGAAAATAGTTTAAAAATAGCTAAAAAGAAAAAAAAAATTAAAATGATCAAAAAAATTAACAAATTAGAGCGTTCAATTTATTCTTTAGTTGGTTTTTATTTATTTATTTTTTGTTTCTTTTGCTGATTTGAAAACAAGTTTCCATATAAAATTGCTTTGCTTTTATTGCAACCGCAAAAAAAACCAACCGAAATGAAACAAGTTAGTTGCCAGTTTCTTGGCAAGAACCAGTTAAGCGTTGCAGACCCAAAATCAACCCCCACCGCGACTCCCCCTAACAAGCAACGAGTTTTTGTTGTCTTTTTTTCTGTAGTTTATTTTTTACCTGGGCCACCGCGTTGCAGCTTCTTACCTGAGAGATCATTTTGCTCTCTTGTCTATGTGTGTTTGTTTATGTCCCTCTCTCTCTCTCTCTCGGTCTGGCTGCGTCTCTATAAATATGTGTGTGTGTGTTTGTGCGTGTTTTTCCCCTTACCGGCAAACATTTTAACAATCCGCAATACATATGTATTTAACTTCGTTTCTATGGCTGCTGCAGTTGTTGCTTCTTTGCCCTACAGTGGGCTGAATTTTATCGCAAATTCTGAATTTGGCTGAAGAAAATTTTTAGCTAAATAATTGGAAAAACAAATATGATTTAAAGATTAATTTTGAAATAAAGGCAGTAAAAAGGGAAAATTCATTAAAAATCTCATAATATGATAGCAATGATTTGTCAAAAATTTCAGACCACCCAACTGAATAAAAATATTTATTGAAATGTTAAAAAATAAATCAGCAATTGGTTAAATATAAAATATAGTGAATTAGATTAATATATGTATTCGCATTATAAACTTTATATTTTCCATAGAAAAAAGGATTCTTTAGTACAAAGCACTTCCAAACCTAAGAGAGTATAATTAAAAATTAATTGTACCTTTCACTCAAGAAAATGTCAACCCTTAAACTTGGCAGCTGTTTGTAGTTTTGATATACCTGTACAGAAATGTTTATGTATGTACCTGACGATTAAATAGAGCAGAAAACGCACACCTTGAGTTTATTGCTTGCTTTTCCCTTTTTTGAATATAAATAACTTATTTAGGGGTGTGCGTGTATTTTTTTATAACTTGTATAGTTTATTATTACTCTTTTATTTCAACAAATGTATTATTGCAAAACTCAAACTATTCTTAGTAACATTAATGTAAGCTCGTTTTAAAGGAACTATACGAAATTAAAAAATATTTAATAGTATTTCATTTATGTATATCAATATAATAATATAACAATAATTGTGAATATTCAATTATAATTAATTGATTGATAGATTTTACAACAATCAAACTAAAAAAACGTTAAAAAATATCTGTCTAATATTAGAAAAATTAATTTGATAATCCAATCTAGACTTAGGATATGAATAGTTAAGAATAATTCTTATCTATGAGATTCATTTGTTTGCCTATTAATGGCCCACTGTGTTTAAGTCTGGGCACAATTGAGTTCATCACTAATTGCATACATGTTAAGAAAAAAGAGTAAGCGAGAAGGAGAAAACATTGTTAACTGTTTTCTTTATGCGTCGTGTAATTTATTAGACGAATCGCTCTATCTCATTGCCTCTCTTTCTTTCATTCTGTCATGACAGCTGCTCCAGGTACCGTTAGGTTAGTTAGTCTAGTAAGCAATTGACTTCAATAGAAAACGGAAGCGAGAAGCCTCTCAGACAAAATTGACGCAAAAAAATTATCTTTGTCTATCTTTACTTTGGCTAGTTCTGTTTTGATTTTTTTTTGTTTTTACAGTTTAACACTTGCAATTATATTTGTGTTCTTTTCTTTTCTTTATGATCCGAATTGTTATGCCATACTAAACACAATTTGCCTATGGCTTATCACCCAGCTAACAGTTTGTTAGCTACTGTTGCTTAGTGTGTTACGTTTTTCCATTAAATTTATGTACCCTGTAAATATTAGTTAACAAAATGTTGACAGGATTTTCAAATGGAAAATGGAATAAAAATGAAGAAACATTTTGTGTCCCAAAACCGATTTGTTTCATTTCAAAAGATTTAGTTTCCTACGGTTACCAATAGAATAAACTAATACCTTAGATTAATATAAACCTTCATCTTTATTTACTTATTAACTTTTGTTCAAAATTGCCAAAAATGGGCCAATGATAGCAAAGCGAAATTCGACTTCCCCTATTGACCACACATAAAGCCCATCAAAAGACTTCAAATGTTTTAATAGCAAATGCATAGTACAGGGTACATCGTAGTCATCCCTCCAATACGGTTGTATCTCTTTTTTTTTATTTCAATGGGAAATAGGTTCTGGCATTTTGTCGTCAATCGTCCGATTGATAAGCAGAGAAAAAAAATGCTTCTTGTATCTCAGCGTACGTGGCTGTCAGTCACAGTTGGCCTAGTGTTATCAGTTTCGATTCCCAGAATGCCAGCGCCAGAATACCAAAAACAAAAATAAAATACATCTATTATATGGAATGTATGCCACGTTATATTGAATGCAGTCACACTTTATAGTATAATATTTTTATATTTGCTATCGAAATTCAAAAGCTTTCTGTGTGAAGGGGGGAGGCACTGAGAGACATATTCCCCGAAAACCTTTATGGAATCCCTGGCCTAACACTATTATTGGCATATTGTGCTTCTCTGTATTTAATTTGGTAAGTTAGTTGAAGTTTATTGTGTGGCCCTATAAAATTAATGTTATCATGTATCACCAGTCAGAGCGGACGATTGATATTGGAGTGTTATTAATTGACTTTTGGTTAGATTGTTTGCTTTTGCAAATAAATCACTATTACTTGCAAAAAGATAAAGATTAATTTTTTAGCAAATTCTCAAGCAAAATTTTTGTAAAAAACATTTCAAACTCCTTAACTCTTATTCCCTCAATTCTTCTGACGAATTTCGAAAACTCAGACTCAAACCCGCTTTCGTATTTCGAGGACTCTGCCTATGTACAAAAAAGTGTCCGGTTCCATTTTTTTAATTTTTTAATTGTTAAAACTTTTACCTTGTTGACTACTTATGTCGATAGTTAACTCGTTATACGAACTTTCGTTAACTATTTTGAACCTTTTCTGTTTTTAGATTTCATAAAAACTGTAATTTGTACGCTTACTTAAAATATGTTAATTTCATTTGTCGGATTCATATGATTCAATTTGCTCAATTTTTGTCTTATAGTTCAAATACATTCTTGTAAACATATATTATATTTCAATCTAAAGCCAAGTTCAGAACCAATTTTGAGGCAATCACATGAATAATTATTTTCGTTTTAGTTTTAGTCTGTGCTGCTAATTTTTAATAAAAAGAAACCAGCTGATTTTAATGGGGAAAAAGTAAAAAAGAACTGAAAAATTACAAAATAGAGCGGAAGAAATGCGTGCGAAACATTTTTCCACTTCAGTATTTGTAGGACTAAGTCTTTTAATTTGTGCTCAATTCGCAAAATATTTTTGACAGAAAAAAAACTCAAATATTTGTGTGATGCCATTTTTTTTTTAAACCCGCAAACTAGGATGGAAAAGATGTCTTAAACAAGACGTGGGACAAAGTTACTACTACCACAACAAAAATTAAAAACCTTTAAAAAAGCTAAATAAAAATTCAGAATTCCTGTATGTTCAAAATTTAATCATCAAAAAAAGCCAGATTCGACAAGAAATAAGCGAAATTGGCAGCCATGGTCTTAGTTTCGCTTACTTGGATTTGCCTTGTATGTTTATCGGTCATCTATTTTTTTTTTTTTTGCCTTCCTTCTGCACCTCTCTTCATTTCTTTTAGCAATTTTATGAACTGGAAATATGTATGTGCATATCGTTGTTGTTATGGAATTTAATTAATTAATATGTAAATTGTTGTGTTCAGCTTGCAAAGGGTCAAGCTTAGTTCAATTCTCTTAGAGATGAGTGTCACGAATTTGTTTATTTTTCCAAGTAAATCTTTGCTTAGTTTATTTGACGATTTTTGTGGAATTCGTGTCACGGCATCATCTCCGTGCATTGTGCCAAAAGCAAAGCCCACAACTTCTAACGCCCCGATATAATTGAATAGATACTACCATGAAACTTATGGTGTTGGGTCGAGCCACATAGTTGTCGCCCCCGTCAACAGTTTCTAATTAGTTGTGAAACTTTTTCTGCTACATTGTTAATATCTACATATTGTTTCTTTTCATACCTAGTACCTAGTATCTAAATAACAAGTGGCGATAGGGAATAACCGAACAGATTATCCCAGGTCGTCGAATGTTTGAGGGCCCTTCAATTTTTATACATATGTATGTATTAATCAATTCCAAAATTAAAACTTTTTACTCTTAATCTTATTAAGGCACAAAATTTCGACTAATTCTAAGCTAATTGTAACCAGATTTTAAATGTATGATTAAGACAAACTACCTTCGAAAATACAAAAGTTGTCCGTGTATGGGTACAAAGTATTAAAGTATTAGCCTATTACACACAGCCTTCTGTATCGGATAAAAAATCTATAACATCTACTATAATATGTTGCATAAAATACCCAAAAACATGTCAAGAACACTATTTTTTGACAAATTTTAACCGTCCTAGGAAAAATGAAATGAAAGTTTTTCAATTCGCTTAAATACGCTCTGACGTGGCTTTTTAAATTTGATAAAATAATTAACTGACTTCACAATAACCAGAAAAATTAAACTATTTATTCATCGTTTTCCATTTTCATTTGCAACACGGTAGCTTCAAAGTTTATCCATAAATTTGGTCGCTTTCTTAGTTTTGCAAGTTTTTCTTTTTTTTGTTGCCGTCTTTGGAAGTTTTCCCATGTCAAATGCACACGCCCATCTTCCATTGTTAATTAGAAAAAAAAAAACACAAAAGCGAAACAAAACAAAATAAATTATTTGCCAGCATCAAGATTTTTTGTTGTTTTGTTTTCAATTAGTCAAAAGTTGACATATTTGTGGTAACTACAAAAGTTTTGGTTTCAATGAAATGCGCCATCGATCTTGTTTCTCGTCTTTACTTTTGTGATAAATATTAATAAACTAAAATTTTTTTATAATAATATATATTTTACAACGAATTCTAGTTTCATTATTTCTAGTTGACTCTTAAACTCTTATACTTTGCTCTACTTTTAAAAGTTTTGAGCTGATAGTTGAAAATTAATTGCTCTTGGAAATTCAAAATATAAGCTACACTTAGCAACAGCAATAATGACTCGATTAATCCAACAAGTACTTAAAATTAAGAAAATAAAACCCTTCGTCTCTTTTGACTTATCAAAATTCCCTTGGGGGAAATTCCCATTAATTTAGACTTTCTATAGAAATAAAAAATAGATTTGTAGATTTGTTGTTTATTAAAAAATGTTAATTGGAATTAGAATTGATAACAAAAATGAGCGCAAAACATAAAAAACAAACTGAAATTGAGGAAAAAACATTGCTTTTTATTTGTTTTGATGTTTTTGATATTGTGTTTATAAATAAAGGGGGAAAAAATCAAAATATACACAAAATGTGGTACAAATACCAAAATAATGAAATAATTTTATGCAAATCAAAAGTTGATCATTTCTAGGGAAACTAGGTACAGCTGCGGTTAAAATAAAAGAATTTAATTTATCTAATAAATCTATTAACAACCTTGTAAAAACGAACCTTGTATGCTTCCTAGTACAAAAATAAAATTTGACTATCAAAATGACAAAAACAAAAAAAAGAATTGACTAAAAAATATGAAACAAAAGTACTTTTATTTGAAAACTATGGAAAACTAATGGATTCTTTGCCTTCTTTGCCTCTTTGCCTCCAAAGAATCCATTTAATCCTGGCATCTAGTAAACGGAATCCTCTTCCAACTTTCTGTGTAAGCCTATAAATTCTCAATTGGATAGAGATTCAAAGATTGTAGAGGCCAATTCCATTCACTGCTTACCTTTTTTTCTCGTGTCCTTGAGGTGATTAATCCATGATCGAATTAATCCAATGTATCGGAGCTACTCCATAATAGAACCTATTTCTCCATATGCCACGATTTTGCTCTCGTCTGTCCACAATATGTACCCCTGCTTAGCCAACTTCATGAATGAGTTTAACAAACTCTGTACTCGAGCAAAGAAAACCACATAAAGAGAATCGTTTGTTTCAAATTTAATTAGGTGACAAAAGATGGTCTTGATTTATATGTTAATTTATCTATTTCTGACATATAAAACAAAAGGCACGCGTTTCAAAAATACAACAAAACGATCTAGACATTCTAATTTATTTCTTTTATACTTTTTTGTTTTTTTTTTCTGTATTTTGTACAATTTCTTTGTTTCGTTCCTCAATTACACAACCAATCAGACATGACAAGAACAAGAAAAAACAAAACAAAATATTCGCAACCAATGAAATAAAAAATGTTTCATTTCTTTATCTCCATTTCGTTTCTTTTTTTTTTGTTGTCTTATTTTTGGCAATTCATTGAATAATTTCTTTATTTCATATAGTGATATAGATTATGTACAAATGTATGTAGGCATACATTCATACATATATCTGTATCTGTATATGTATACATATGTTCATTTCGCTTATATGGCAAATTGAAAATTTAATTTCATTAAATGATGAACTAATTTTGTTCACAACTTAACTTGATGGCCATAATAATATAAATTTGGCACACGTCCGTGGTTTTTTCCCCCCGTTAATTTCCACTTTATTTTTATTTTTTTTTTTTTGTTGTCATTCTTGGCATAGATTTATTTATTTATTTTTATCATTTTGTTTGAAACACAAATTTTTATAATGAAACTTTCTATTCCAAAAATTTATTCTACGTTTTGAAGGGGGTTTTCCATATTTGCCAGAAACTTTGACACATATACAATACACATACAAATATTGCCAACTAACAGAAGAAGATCATGGTCCGAAATACTGGTTCATAGCAAATTAAACGGTTCTGCCAGACTTCCTCAGTGAGTAATACAGGAGGGACGGTCCTATGACACCCCCAAGATCTCTTTAAAATAAACCAAACATTAGTTTTTGGTTTAAACATAATGTTGTAAGAATGGTTGCAGTGTCTGGAAAATCGGCAGAAGGGTTCATGTATATTAATCTGTTAATTTGTCAGACTCAACTATTTAGAAGCTTGGACCTCCAAGTGCATTTAGCGCTGTTTTATTGTAGAATAAACAATTTGACTTATTCTTTGATTCGAAGTGAGTTAACTCACTTCTTTTTATTAATTTCCTTACTGCAATAGTAAGTTGTTCAATTCGACACTTGTTCAGTTGCTCAGCATAAGCATTTTAAATTTTATTTTGATAGTTATAATAAAAATAACAATAAATTTGTATTTAATTTTGAAGATCCATGTTACTTATACAAGGTAAGTTGTCTAACATAGTTGCTAGTGCTTGCAAAATATAGTTAGGTTGATAGTTTTAGGAACGCCCTTAGCTTCAATGACGGCTTGAACATCAGCTCAAACTTTTTACCAAATTATTGGTTTCATTTAATTTTATATACAGTGAGTCAAAAAAGTATTGGCACACTTCAAAAATCATACTTCTAAGAGCTGTAACTTTTTTGTTAACACAGCTATATGTAAATGAAAAATTACATTTATTAAATTCATATATTATATTTAATCTTGAACAAAAAAAAATTATATTTCAGCTTTGGTTCATTTGCAAAATACAAAAATGTAAATATAGGCACAAATTTCCATCAAAAAAGTTTTGGCACACGTAACGTAATCAGTTCTATCCAAGGCAACTGAAACACGCTAATATTTTGTTGGTCCTCCTTTCGACTGTATTACAGCCTGCATATACATACGATATCCATTAAAATGTGAGAAAATAGGATAAAAAATATCCCAAAATCCCAAGAACAAACTGAAAATCTTCTAAGACTTTTGTCCCCAAATTAAATTGCAAGGGTGCCCATAAAACTACATATATGAAAGTTCATTTCTTTTTAACTTTGGTCGGGAAACCTCTCGAAATAAGTTCAATATCATTTGAACTTACCCCTCTATAACCTATTAGCAGTGGCCAGAACGGAGAAAAGTAGGAAGGGAAAGGTTATGCTCGTTAATACAATAAGCAAACAATCTAAACTTTTATAGTTTTCCATCGCAATTTGGCATTGTCATGACCAACAGCCATAAGAAGAGACTTAAAAACTTTTGGCTAGACATGACATCAAATAAAAAAAAAAGAAGAAAAACCTAAGAAAAGAAAAGCAAAGCAAAACGAGTGGAAACAACAAATCGAAAGAATGAGAATAAAAAAGCGCAGTTAAATACAATATAAGGAAGTCCATAAAAAGCAGTCTGTCAGCGACTTTTGATTTTCTTAAATGGACAAAAAACAAAAACAAAACAAAAGGCAGAAAAAAAAGAAAAAGTAAAAAGATGAGAATAAAAACTTTCAAGTGCTGAAGTTGTGTTTTTTTTTCTGATAACTTAAGGGCGTCTGCCCGAGTAATTAGTGAAAAAGCACTTCAAAGTCAATTCGAATTCGTGTGGTTTTACCCTGTATATTCCATAGAAAGCAAAGGTATATTAGGCACAAGAAAAAGTTGAAGCTAACTAAATAAATGAAATTTGTAAATTAAACAGAGCCAAAGAATATTATGATTTTAAAGTTCAATAAAGCAAAAATTGAATATTTTCTATATATGAACTGTGCAGGGGTTCCAAAAGTCGACTCCCTGCTTTTTTCTAAACGTAAAAAATATGTTCTTGTGGCTATTGCGGCAAATTCGAAGCAAAATTGAAATTATTTTTAGCCACGCACATGCGAAATGAAGTTAAGAGATAAACACAATAAGCCCAAATAACAGGGCCAAGCCCAAACGCTATAACAACAAATACACAAGATGAGAAAAGTTATAAAAATAAAAATTGTGTTTTTTTTTTGTTGGTTTTTGGTTGAGTTTTTATTGGACATGTGTGTGTATGTACTTTTTTTTTTTTTTTTGGTAAAGTTCATTGCATTTACAATAAACAGCAGATGGTCAAATCATTCGCATCATTATGATGAAAGTATCGAAAAGTTATACATTTCGATCAGGCAGTCATTTCGAGGTGAAAAACTCGCTCAAGTTTAAACAATAAATCGGTTCAGTAAGTAATACAATTTGTTTTTTGAATTTGAATGTTTCGCTTGTTTGAGTTCAATGCAATCTCTAACCTTGAGTTAAAAACAAAAACAAAATACATAAATAAAATGTACAAGTACCTATTTATGGCCATAGCGCAAAATGTTTCGAAAACAACAAAAACCCACACAAAGTAATTAGAAAAATATTAGTTTCATAGTCGAATAATTATTCTAATTACTATGAATATTTATGAGATTTATTCAGTTCGATATCGCTAATATAAACTACATATACAAAACTGTCATCAGTTTTTTCTATTTTAATTGTATAACAGTTTTATATAAAAGTTTCTTACTCATATGTACATATATTTCTTGCAATAACAGATTTAAATTTTAAAACGATCATTTAATTCATGATTAACAGAAAACCCACTGAAACTTATACAAATTTATAAAGCCAATTAAATTTCTAGATACAATTTTGTATTCTTAAGGTTTTGTCTAGCTTAGTAAAAGTCATTGGATGAAAACTAGAACTATCTTGAAATAAGTTCTCAAATTAGATTTATGTATGTACTTAAAATTCTGTATTACTTATTAAACGTAATTTTATCATTTTGTTTTTGTTTTTTTTTTTTCAAGGCATATCAGAAAAAACAAATAATATTTTCTTGAATTAAAGGAAAAAAGCAATACATACTACGAACTAATATAAAAAGTTAGTTCATCCATTTATACTTGATTAGATAAGAAAATTCTAAATCTAAATCTACCCTATCAAAGGAGTAAATATGTATAAAGTTGATACTGTTAAATATTGAACAAATTTTCGCTACCTTCAAACAAATATTTGTGAAATCTTACAAAAAAAAAAATTACTAAAAATATTTCGTTTTTGACACTTTTAGAAATTGCATTAAATAATGTTTTGTGCTTTTGTTGTACTTTATTCATTATTATTAACAAATAGGTATAGCCCTGATATAAATACATAAAAAGTCTATAGTCAGCATATAGTTATGTTTTATCTAAGTTGGTACCAAACCATGTATCGAAAAATTTACCCAAGAATTGTATTAACCTCCCAAAATTTAAAATGCAGCAATGATATTTCATATAATTTCATAACGTTCTTTATTTACTTATTATTACATCATATATGTATGTAAATATATCAAACAATTATTATATCAAAGTTCGGCATTTATATAGTGAGCGTATATTGCATTCATAATATTTAGAAGCTATCTACGTTGGACAATTTGGTCTTTTTTTTGCGACCTTTTTGATTGATGTCAAACCATTTTGTTAGCCGGTTGGAGGTAGATGAATAATGTTTACGATTAATATTAATTTCGTTTAGGAAAATATATACTAAATAAAGATGTGAACCTGTCAATTCGAATCGCTAGTTAGATGTTTTTTTTTAAGTTGTAAACTTTTTGCAATTTTGAACGAGAGATGAGCTCATTTATTTCACTAATTATGCAGGGATGGAGTTGTGTAATATCATAAAGCTAAAGCTAAAGCTAAACTTGTGAATCTTTAAGAAAATTGCTGAAACACCTACACTTTCATATGCATATACTTATTTCCTAAGAAGTTGCAGAAACTATACAAAAACGACATAACCTTCGGATAACGAAACAAAATTGATATAAAAAAAGAAACTTTAAAGTTCCCTTTCTAAATTCTTAAACATTATACAACCAAATTTACCATTTCCGTTTAACTTATAATCGCAGTCAAATAGGAAGTTATGGTGGACGTAATCAATATTCTATTATTATTATATTTATATATATAAACAAAGCGCCTCGCCTGACAGTTCTTTTTTTTTTGACAGCTCAAAAATCAAAGTTCACACACACGCTGAAGGAAAGAGATAGACAGACTCAGAAAGAGAGAGACAGAGGGGACTAGTCCCCTTGAACTTAGTTGTCAATCGATTGACTCCAAAGAAGAAATATAAAATTAAAACTAAATATTCAAGAGTAAAAGTAGACAACCCACATGGAAGTGGAGTAGTAGAGTACTCAAACATATACCCACACAAATTTCCCTCTCTCTCTTACTCCCCCTCCTACTCTCTTTCTCTTTGGGGCACCTACATATTTCAGTGTTTTCCACTTTGATATTATTATTATTATTATTTTTATGGCGGGTGGCGAGAGAGGGTGGAGGTATAAGGGGCCTTCGACACTTCAGCGCGTTACGCTTGACCTTGTGTCGCGGGGTCTGCGTTGAAGTTTTGTTGGTTCGTGATGTTTTAGTTTATCGGAAGCTTGAAATCAAGGGCACACCATTTTGAAGCACACACACGTCTGGGTCTGGTTGGGCTTTTTGTTGTTGTGTTGGGTGTCGAGGGTTCGTCAAACCTATTTTTGACTGCATAGAAATATATTATCTGTTAAAAACTTACAATTTGTTCTGCTCTTTCTCTCTCTCTTTTGCAGATTGGATATGGCGACTAAAGTCGAGGCGTCAATAGTGACGCACACTTGGCCGGATCTTTAGAGAAGCAAACAAAAGCAAAACAAAAATATATTTAAAAAAAGAAACAATTACCTTAAAGAAAGAGAACTTTATCTAACTTTTACAAAGCTAGAGAACTCCCATCACAATACGTACAACACATAATACATATCCGAAATTCACTCCTAATGTTTGTGGTTTGTGAAAATGCCATCAGCGAACACCGAAGATTTGAGGCGAAAGTTTCTAGTTGTGCAACAACAACGCTCGGCACCACCCAATTTGGCCAGCGATTCCATCAACACATCCAGCAACACGGCGATGATGCTGACAACCAGCGGAGGCGGGGTGGGAGGATCACCAGCAGGGGCAGGAACATCAGGAAGCAGCGAACCGGAACGTACCTATATATTTCCGGGAAGTGTGAATCCTGTTATAGGTAGCGCACCCGGTGGAAATGGTATTCCTGGTGTGGCCATTCTACCAAATCCCTCATTGTCTGCAGGTCAGCGTGGTCATGCTCGATCTGTTAGTCATGGCGGTGGCGCCATTGTCGGAGCTGGTGGTAGACCCATCAAGTCCGCCATGAAGGGCCATCAGCGTGCCTTCTCGCAGGGCCAAATCACCGACTCGCCGCCAGGAAGTTCTGCACCCAGCGGACGTGGACACAGCCGAGTTGGTTCGAAAACCGATTTCATTCTACCCCCCGGCCATAAAGATGAACCGGCCAGGGAGCGTGAATTCGGTCCCTCGGCACCAACATCGGCCACTGGCGCAGGTCGTGGACACTCGCGGCAGGCATCCCGCTCGGAATCGATATACACACTGCGTCGCACCGAGGCCCCACCATGGTGGAAGCGTTTCACACTCTGCAATTATAATGCAAATGATAAATTTGAGGAGCGCAGCTATCGCATGGTTGTTCCCAATCATACAGTACCGCCAAAAACTCCAAAAAATGAGCATCCGAATGGACAATTTGTGGGCAATAAGATACGGACAACTAAATACACTCTACTCTCGTTTATACCGAAAAATCTACTAGAGCAATTCCATCGTGTGGCTAATTTATATTTCATATTCATTGTCCTGCTTAACTTTGTGCCAGAGATTAATGCCTTTGGCAAGGAAATTGCTATGATTCCAGTCATTTTTGTGCTGGGTGTAACAGCGGTCAAAGATTTGTTTGAAGATCGACGACGAAGAGCATCAGATAAACGGATTAATAACACAACATGCAGGGTATATGATGGGTGAGCACAAAATTTCTTATTTCCTTAATATATGTATGTATTTGGAACATATCATTATCTTAGTGTTAATGGTTTATAAGTATAAACAAAAGAGATGGTAATTGCAGATTTTTCTATTTCTAAATGATTTAGCAATGTGTAAGCAATATTAAACTACTATACATACACACACACATACATATGTATATTCTGTTCTTCAACGTCATCAAAATTTGCTTAAAGTGCAATACATTCTGAGCTCTCAAAACGAAATTATTTCTTACTTAGACCAATTAGATCAATTTATAGGAAAGACATGGTTGTAGGCATGGTACAGTAGACCCTCAAATAGACCAAAAAAAAAAGGGAGAAAACTTAATTGTGTGTTAAATCTTTGTCTGTATCAAGCAACAAAGAGAAAATCCCGAATATTTATTATAGTGCTATATAGTATGACCATTTTACCCAAAATAATCATTTCTCTTTCAAACTCTTTCAGTTTTTCGATTCCAGATTCAAAAAATATTCAGTTCCGTGAACTGTGTTATAAGTTTCATTTTACTTTCAATAAATCCCAAAGTTATTCGTACATTTTTTGTTATTAACATGTAATAAGCGAATTATTTTTTTAAACCTAGAATGTATTCATTTATTTCACTTTTAAATATAGATCGCTTAACAAACAAGATGGTGTTCGTTAAAGGACTATATAGAATAACGGAATCTAAAAGTTAGGAAACAACAATTTGATATTTTTGCATAATACGCAAAATTTCAGCTCCGCAAATTTTTAAAGACAAAAGATTTTTCTCTTTAAAAAGGTTGTAGATTAAATCCGGATCGAAATTTGTCATAGCTGGATAATACAAAATGCGAAGCATATATTCCATTTGCATCTTTCTATAGATATTTACAAATTCAAAATGCAAAGGGGTTTTTTTTTTTTTTAGCAAACTTAAGAGATTTTAAAAACGCGTTAAAAATTCAAAGCTTTCAATAATTTGATGACATGTTCTCAGCTTTTGTTTAGAAGCAGGTCTTTCGAGTTCCCATATAAACACTCTTAGGCCTGTTTTCATTTCCGAATCGGGTTTTAACGGGACATTCAAATTGAAATTCAAAAATATTTAAAATTGTGCATTGACTAAAAACGCCAAGATTTGAAATTGGGCCAACAATTCTGTAAATTATTTCTAATTCAAAAGTTTAATTGTTAATTTTAAAGCCTATTCCTCTCTCCAAACTGTGTATGACAAAATCAGCCACAATTTTTCCCTTAAGCCCAAAAATAGCTTCCACACTACATTTGCGTGTATGTATGTGATTTATAAGCCCTATGAATATATTCAAATGACATTGCTCAATGGCAAGGTCTCTTATTGCTGATTTGATGCCTATCAATAGTTTTCTTGTTTTTATATATAGATTTTCTGCGCTTCTAAATGATGTAAACAAAATTTAAGTAGCTTGGGAAGCGACCACCTCGTATTACATCAATATAGAAGGAAGTTAGCTCGACACTTTAGCTTTGTTTGTGTGAGACATTTCAATCGATTTGTTGGTCTCACGAAATGTTTGCCAAATTAACATTTTGCTTCAGCTTAATAAACCACAATAATAAATACATCAGACGATACTTCAATCAGCTGGGAAAAGTGTGCGTTTTGTTTCTGCCTCAGGGTCGGCCACCGGTTGCTCTCATACAAATCACCTCACTGGCTCAGTGATTTGTGTGAATCCCTTTAGATTATTTGTAGGTATACAAATTTTAAACAAAAAATACAAAGAAGAAAAAATGAAGAAAAAAATAAAACAAACGTGATCTAGAAATCGATAAAGCAGCCAAAAACCGTCTGGGTAAACTTTCCCTCACAGTTAGCTTAGCTCTCCATACATATGTCTCTATATATATTTATTTACCTTCTTTACCTGTCTCTCTCTATCTCTCTTTCTCTTTCTCTCTCTCTCTCTCTCTCTCTGTCCCTCTCTTTGTGGTTGGTTTGTCCTACATTTGAGCTTGGTTTTCTTCGACAATTCCGTATGGTTTGTTTGTCGTTGTCGTCGTCTATGTGTCTCTGCCTTGTCTGACTTTCCAACCAAGTGACAAATTTACTTGCAATGCACGTGTTTGCCCCCTCGTCTCCCTTGCTCCATCTTCTTCTCCTTAACCCCCCTCTGTCCATCCATCCCCTTGATCAACCTTATTCAATTGTTGTTAAACTGCTGCTGGCTTCCCGTTTTGACCAAAATACAAAAAAAGAAGAAAATTACGTATTTTTTTATACATTGTCAACGACTTTTTGATACCTTGTAGCAGAAAGGGATTTAACATTCAGTTTTAGTGGCAACAATAACAAATTTTTAATCACAAGCCTTTGGAATTCTCTCTAACTCCTTTAACCTTAATCTTGGGATACATATTGTGAATAAAAGAATAGAACATTACATTTCGTAGAGTTATTTGCTTTATGAATATATATATTCTGCATTGCGACGATCTTCTTAATATACCCAACCAAACTAGATTTTCAAGAGTATCAAAATGTTCGTTGTCTTCTCGTGACCAATGAACTTAGCCATTGTTGCTGTCGTTGTTGCTAATTATATTTGCATTTCCCTATTCTGTTTTATGGTCTTTGAACAATTGTCGTAAACCATAGTGATTTCTGTTTTTTCTCCTATGTCCGCAGTACGGCACAGTGGAATACAAATTTTATTATGCTTTTTTTTAGCCCAAACTTGAAGGTTTCCTTTTTTTGTAATTTACTTTTTATCACCATGTTTCATTATTACCAAGTTGTTTGGCTGTGTTACTCCAAATGAAAATTGAAAAAAAAACACAGTTTAAATGAAACATAATCCGTTTAGGTTAATATATAAAAAAGATATATTAACCATAAAGTTGCAATTATTGTCAGACACTAAGCAAATTATAGTTTCAAAAGATGTATATAATATAAACCATTGATAAAATATAATATGAACATTTTAAAAAACATTTATATCGTAAGAAATAAAAAGTAGTTTTTGTGGGAAGAAATTTAGCTTCCTCTCCTTGCATGTTTTTTTTTTTTTTTTAAATATTTCGCCATGACCTGTTAATCGTCTTTTAAACCACTGTGCCAACATGTAAATGGCACGGCGCGCATATGGCTGGCTGACTACCAAATATGGTTAGTCGAACTAACCAAGAGATCGACTAGCTGACTGACTGACTGACTCACACACGCAGATTGAGTCCAGTAACCACGTATTTTTTGAAACAGAGGCCTACCTCTTTTCTTACTTACTTCATACCCGCACTACCTCCCTGACTATTCGAGAGGGGGGCGATTCCAGTTTCAGTTTTACGGCCCTGACCATCTCACGCTCATTCAACTTTTTTTTACACTCACAATTCGAAACTCATGACCATTTGCAATGTTTCAAAATGTATGATTCATGAATACATATATATACACACAGTGAATATATGTATACAATGCTCTGAATTCCTTGTGGTTACAATTTTAAATATATATTTTTAATATATAAGATTTTTGTTATTTAATATATAAGACAGGAAATTTAACTCTGTGACGTATTGAGACTGATTGATCTTTGTGAAAAATAATTCCAACGTGTCTTTAGGAAATCTGTGTTAATTTCAATTAATATGATGTGCTAATTGAACGTTTAAATCTAAATGGCAATGCAAATTAATGTGAAATTGTCTGAGAATGCGAAAAAATATATATCAAATACAAATTACTCATTCGCAAAACGAGGAAGCCAAAGAAATAACAGTAAAACATGATTTTAAATCTCAGTTTATTTGCTGCAAAAGTTTTAGTAGTAGTTTAGCGAAAGTTTTATTATCTAAAACTAAATTTGTTTAATACTCACCTAGATACAGACATGTATCTTTCGTTAAATCTTGTCTATGGAAATTTTCTAGACAACTATTGAAAAACAATATGACAAGAATTCTTGATGGGGCAAAATCAATAAATTTAACAAACTCCGAAAGATTAAATTGAAAATGTTTGATCTTTATCTCCAACAATAAGATTACTAAGCTTAGTTTTTAAAGTATATAAATTTAATTTTTAAACGATAAAAAGACCTTATTATACGGACTTCTTTATCTTCTTTTTTTCATCGACTTTGCATTATAGGAAATTCTGTTTGTCGTTGAGTTTGAAACTTCCAATTACTTACTCTATTGGGTTCTACAATTTGTTATCCATTTTTCATAAATGCAAATTGAGTTCATCGGAATAATTTGCAAACAATGCAAATATTTGTTTTCCATTTATTGATAAACTATCCGTCCATCCATCCGTCCGGCCGACCAAGTTGAGCAACAAGCAGAGTTCAAGTTGAGTGCAAATTGCATGCCCATGTGTCCATCTGTCCATGAGTCCATTTGTCCATGTCTATGCATTGAATCTGCTGTGATTGTTGCACCATGAATCGACGACTCGTATCGTTTGCCTGGTGCAAATTATGAAAAATGAAAAGCAAAATTGAAAAAAAAAAGCAATAAAAAAAATAATCAACATTTTAGCATTTGGCGCGCCCTTCGAGATTGCTTTTTCTACACACACACACACACACATGTTTGAATAAGGAAAATCCCGATTTTACTGAAAAATACCCACTAAAAGGGGGGCGCAACGAGGTCACATGAGAGTGTGTAAATGGAAGTGAGTGTCGCAATCATTAAGAAGCAGCAGCAGAGGAAGGAGGATGGAAAGAAAGAATTGCATTTCTTACACAATCATTTTCATTGCCTTTTATGTAATGTTGGCCAGCCATTTCTGAATCGTGCCAGAATCAAGGAAATTGCGGAAATTTTGTAAACAAACGATTTCACCCATTTATAGCCACTCACCCTGCCCTAACAATTGATTCTCTTCGGTTTATACCCACATGCAATATGAATGGTATATTATTGTAAAATACGAATACAGATTTTGTACGAAATAATCACACTCAACGTAAAGTGAACAAATAAATTTGTTAAACAAATAATAATTTTTCCAAGAATTTTATTCTAACAAAACGCAAAAATCTTTTCAATGTTTGAATTTCGACACAAAATGGCAATATAAATACAACATCTTTGTTTTCATCATGGTTTTAATATTTTTCGGAGATGCTTTTCTTTTAAAGTCTTTTTGAAACCTTTAAATAATGTAGAAGTTATATATTTACTTTTATATTTATTTATCTTTTGATAATGTAAAAACTATGTACCTTAGTTCGAATTGTCGACTTAAATTGTTGAAAATTAAACATTTTGTTAAAAATGTAAGCTGCTTTGTTTTATGAAGTTGAACAAATTCTTTTCTATAAAAGGTCAATATCATTTTAAAATTCTAGCCTGATTTCGGCCCTGATTTGTGGCTATCCACAGTTGTCACATAAAAAATTCATATTACCTTCTGACGCATATGAGAGATACATATGTAAAATAATTTCAACTTTGACATCCCCTTAACTTTTCACATCCAATGACTGGGCTGAGACCGAGTGTTAACATTTTACAAAAATCTTTTAAACTTGACTTTGATCTGTTGTAAATTTTTAATCAACAATGTTGAAAAATATCCACCCTAAGGCCAGCGAGACAGACAGCTGTTCCCTGTCCCAGACAAGTGTGCGTTTTCCCCCGAAAGTGCATTAATATTCTAAAACATTGACACAACAGCCGTCACATCTTCCTAACCTTAGACATTTCGAAGGTTATGGGAATGAAACTTTGACGAAGAAAATGTTTGTTTTTAACCTTGAAACTGAATGAACTTAAATGCCCACACAGCTACATTCTAGCAAAGGGTGTTTAGTTTAGATAGATATGTATATTAGGCTCGTAAATATGACAAACTGTTGATTGTATACGCTTTTGGCTTTATCTTCAGCTTCTCTTTACCACAATTTTGAGATTTTGGTTTTGGGTTAATGCTAGAAGGGACGGAAAGGTTTTCAAACAAAAGCCCCCCAGAACTCATGACATTGAAAATGCTAAAATACAGCAGCAGCAGCGGCAACCAGAGTAAACGGGTTTTATTTTCTCATTGTAGAAGCAGAAAAACCGGTTGGCAATCATCGCTAACTGCTTTTGCCTCATGTCAGACAAACTAACAATCAGACGGCGACTGAGACTGAGACACAGTGACAACATTGTCTTCTAGCCAGATCTCTCAGGCTGCAGATGGCTAAGACTGATTTTCAACCTGATCCCCCCCCAAGCAGCCTCTAATGGCCATGTTAACAGAAATATAAAGCCCAAGAGATCATTAACACCAAGTTGCTGCAGTTGTAAGATCTTCTTTGCTGCTGCTACTGATGTTGACCAAGTTTTTCTTTATAATGATGATGTTGGTTGTATGTACACTTATTTTCTGCTTAAATCTTGCAGAGTCACTGACTTACTTGGCTTGGCACTGAGTTCAAGTTAAACCAAAACCCAGGGACAAGTTAGACACAAGAGATGGAAAACAAGCTTGAGAAAGAATTAAATTGCATTGAGGCAGAAGTTGCGAAACAAAGTAGAAATTGGCACACAAACTAATTACTGTCAAACGAGTATTGTACATCATTTTAACATGCTAAATACTGAAGAATAGATACTGCAGTATTGGTTTTTTCTTATGACCAAATTGATATATGCTAAGAGATCTAACTTTATACTAATATATTACAGTATAAAGCATTTGATTTGAGTAAACAATTAGATTATGTGAACAGAAGTGTAGGTAACCCGATTTAAAGATTATTATAATTAGTTATGTATTTTTCATACCCAAAAGCTCAGCTTGATTTCAATTACTCAGTTTTAAGACTTCAAATTTTTATAATTTATATGATTTTTTTTTTTAATTTCATATTTAGCAAGGAGTTTGTTGCATTATTAATTTATTAATTCTAGACTTGACAAATTTTGTCTTTGACTCAGTTTATTTAAATATTAATGTAATATCCATAAAAAGTTTTTCATTTTATTAACCATTCTTTCAGCAAGTCTTCTTAATTATAGACGTCGATTCTCTAGTTAAAGTTTATATTCTAAATTGAATATCTCATACATATATATGAACAAATTTATCAGTCTCAGTTCTTTCTTACTCTCAAATAGGTTAAAACAAACACGCAATGAGCCAAAGTTATTTAAATTGTGACTAAATTATTATGTATAACAACCTAAATTAGCACAAAATGGTTCTTAAAAACTTTTACTTCTAAAAACGAGTATTGAAATTTCATCTTAATGGTTTAATCTTCATATTTAAATAAATTTGAAATATTTAATTCATACGTCCGCCGTATACGTCATTCGTTATGTATGTATATCAAATAAGCTTCACAATATTTTGCGATATTAAATTATTTACTATGCCATTTTTGTGTATGTATCAGCAAAGTATATACAAATGTCTAACGAAATAATAAATGTTTATTTATAAGCAAGTTTTTCTGTTTGCCGTTATGCTTTCAGTTTGTTAACCCAACTTAAGGTTCTGAGATAAATTCATTGTACTAACTATAATCAGAAACACTTGAAATAATATTTGCAAAATGTGCACAAGTATACAATATGTATGTGGGTATATAAATGAATTCTTTGCCCCATAGGAGGACACGTATTTGGTTAACCTTCCGTCTTATGGCCACTCAATCGGTCAAAGGCATTTCTTGGTCTGTGATCTGTGATCATATTTCAATGACAATAATTGTTGATTCAAACAGTGCCTGCTCATTGTATTCAGCTGAAATGCGATATTGTATGTATTTGAGTAAGGATTTTTTAAGAGCAAAATAATATTGTTTTTTAAATAAGTGCTTAAAAATCATTTGGGTTGACAAATAACCAACAAATGGAATTTGTCTAAAGGTATTTTCATTACAACCTACGTCGACTACCCACCAGGTGGTTGTCAAATAATCTCTAAGTGCAAATTGATGTTAAGATAGAAATCTCTGCACCTTCAACATGATATATGATATAAGTAGGTGCCTATCTATATTGTGTGACAATCAAACACAAAATATTTATTTTAAAAGAAAATTCCGCCCACTTAAAGACGTCATACACACACAGAGGTCAAAGGCTCCTCCAGAGACCTATATACACACACACACAAGTATAGGAAAAAATTGTGATGGCCTATTTTTATACCCTTGCAGAGGGTATTATAAAATTGGTCAGATGTTTGTAACGCACAGAAGGAGACGTTTCCGACCCCATAAAGTATATATATTCTTGATCAGCATGAGAAGCTAAGTCGATATAGCCATGTCCGTCTGACCGTCTGTCCGTCTGTCCGTCGGTGCGTACGCGTTTTACTCAGCCATCTTAAGAGCTATCGGGATGAAATTTTTTTTGGGAGCTTTTTTTTACCCGGGTGAGATAAAGTATGAAAATCTTTGGGATCGGACCACTATATCATATAGCTCTAGAAGAAACATTTTTGCAAAAATTGGAGTATCCCCATGAAATTTACCAATATGATAGTAATAGATATAAAATCTCAGATCCCAAAATTTGAATCTGATCCGATAAATAGAACACAAGTTACAGTCAATATAAATCGGTTCAAACGCTGCCGGCAGCGCTGCTTGCTGCCTACTACTGCCATCATCAAATCAACAGAGCACACGCATACACACACAGACGCAACGCTACATGAACTGTATGTGTATGCGTGCCGTGCTTTGCTTAGAAAATGATGGAAGAAGAAAAACTTGTGGTAAAAAGAGAAATAATATTTTGTTTGTGTATTGATGAATTGAGTTGCAGGGAAAGAAATTTCAAAAAGGAAAAATATTATTGCCAAGTATACTGAAAGGGTATATAAACTTCGGCATAGCCGAAGTTAGCTTCTTTGATATTTTTTTTTATTCGTTTGTTCATTCATTGAACAGATGGACAACGTATAGCTCAACTGTCTTTTTGTTGGCCTTTTACCAATAATTGACCTTACTTACTTAGTCTCGAATAATTGTCATACACATTCCAAAACATTCGAATTCAACCGTTGGGAAAATTCATTATTAATTATTAATTTTGACGAGGCAATCGAGTGAATAGACACAAAACCTATTGTTTCAACCATCATGACGATAATGATGACGATCATGATGATGATATCAGGAGACGCAACTGCACACAAAAAGTTTGCGTGCAACGAGCTAATTACATGAATGGCGACCGCCACAAAACGAAAAACTGTCTTTTCATTTCCACTAACGGCAGTTTTGTGCTCTAACGAACCGCACCGAAATCCCCACCTATCCAAAAAAAAAATCCACCGCCGCCCCACAAAGAAGTAACAAGAAGGAAGGTTTTGATAATTTTTACATGATTGATTCATACGCGTTGGCTTTTACCCAAGTTAATGAAAGACCCAAACAAAGAAGGTAAGCCCTTTTGAATGCATGTGCGAGTGTGTGTGTGTGTGTGTGTGTGTGTGTGGGTAGTTGAAGCACTCACCTGATGGTTCTAGGTGAGTGGGTGAATTTTAAAAAATTGATTAACAAAAGGCAGTCACTTTTGCGTGCTTGCTTTCTTGTTGCAGGGTTGTTACACATTTTTAATGTGTTTGGAGTAAAATGGCGGGGAGAGAGTAGGATGAAAAATAAAAGGGAAATTGCTTGTCATTTTCCTTTCTGCCATTTGGGTGTGTGGTGGCTTTCCGTCTCCATGCATTAACAATGAAAGGAACGCCCTGAAATTTAATCAAAGTATAACCTTGAAATGACGTTTTATTTTCTGATGTTAAAACATGATATATCAACTTTTTTTTTTGATACCTAAAACCATATGGAAAAATTGCACTTGCAACTCACTTTTTAGTTCAAATTTTTGTCTATCAATATTAAGTTTTGACAGATCATTTGATTTCGAATTCTAGATCTTAAATTGGCCGATCTGCAAGGCGGAACTTACTAGCTGTTTCAGACAGTCGACAAAACTTACAATAAATTAAAAGTCATAAATTTTGCGATGAAATCTGCAAATCATGAGAAAATTAAAATGATCAGAAATCCACAGGAGCTGCCCAAAAGTAGTAATGGCAAAACAAAGCTCTTACAAATGTTTTTGTTTTATTTAGTCTAGATTAGATAGAATGGTTATAATGAATTCGATGCATTATCTTCAAACTTTAGCTCGTTTCTTCAAGTTTTATTTCGTCTTTTGCAAATGTTATCTAAAGATACGTTTCCTGTATATGTATTTACAAATGTAAGATATATAGTTCCATTGATCACATAATGGCGGTATCAAAGAATGTAATAGAGCCTTAAATTCAGAACTATTTAGATTGCGTTATCTTGTGTATTCCATTAAGTTTTAAATAACTATTCTTCAAAACTTAAGGTAACTCTTTAAATGAATTTCTCTATTAGATATCTATCGACTGTTTAGTTACCCAATGATATTTATTTTAAGTAGGCCCACGTTTTTAAATAATGTATTATTTAGTTCTTGATTCATTCATTCAAACCGGTTAGTTCTTTATATAACTGTACTATAAAAGGCTACAAACAGTTTCGTTAGATGGAAATGGCAAAATAAAATTAGATAGTTAAAACGCATAAAGTGTTTTTAATTTATTTCGGATAATTTAAAATCCAAAGATAACATTTTATGTGGATATATTTTCTAGTTTTTCACATTTGCTTGAATTTTAATTACAACCTTGCTTATGGGTTCTCTATTTGTAAACATATTCTTACAAATGGAAATGTACTTATTATACATAAATATATCAATCGATCAATCCAATTAGCAAACTGCGTATATCAACTAAATATGTGCTAATTTATTCTCCCCCAAATAAAATAGAACACGAAATAGAAAGTTCATGTACCATATACATAAGCACACAGAACTACAATCTGCGAATAATATCAGAGTTGGCTTTTAGTTTACCAACATTATCTATTCGTTTCATCTACTGACAATTAGTTGGCCCTCAGCTGGAGACTTAATAAATGCTAAAATATTTATTGTGCCTACCCTAGAGTAGTAGGCAGTTCCTACCTGGGGGGTCCTGTTAAAGAATTCTATTGGTCTGGAGTATTGGTGGGTAGGTGTTGGCTGGAGAATGTTTACATAACCTGGCCTTATGCCCGCCTAATTTGTTGTCGGTTGTCGATTGTCGCTGTCTAGCCAATGTAGCATTAACCTAGGTCTAATCGAGCCACTAGGTCCCAGCACGCATGTTCTCAGTTTGCTTGGGGACTTTAATATCATTTAAGGTGGGGGGAGGAGAAAAATGCCTTTTAAATAATAACCTTGCCAGCCGTTGCTGTAGGGAATGGGCGTATCCATTCTATACTTTTGGGGCATTTTATTGACTTCTATCTCAAGGGAGGGGGATATACATACATATGTATGTACAATATATGTGTGCATGCGCATGTTTCTTCGTACCCTTCTCTACTTTCTGCTTTTACTCTGGCCATGTCTAATGAACTTTAAGTAAATTACCCATACCTCCTTCCTCTATTCGATGCCACCGCGCACAAAGCAATAACAACCTCTATTACATGCATGACCCACTTTAACCAACATAAATTTCTATGCAAAAGCTAGGAGGAGGCAGCGGAGTTGTTCGGATGTGTCTTGGGTGGGCGAGGAGGGGGCGTGGAGTGTGTAGTGAAGTAATGTCAGGCCATAAATAATCGAATGGCCCCTGCAACGCTAAATACACTGAGCACAATTGTGTGTAAAGTAACTCGTAAACGATGTGTAATGAAATTGTCATTTATATGAACTCTAACCTACGCCGAAATTAATTGTAATATGATCTCGTTTGAGATTCGTTGGCATTGTTAAAGCGGATCTACAATAATACCAAAAAATTGTCGTGATTTTAATTTTAAAAACTTTAACGAGAATATATAAAACATGAAGCCATAAATGTTAATACTAAAACTTTATTAAAACTCATTAAATTTAACACAAAGTATGCAAAAATGAAGCAATGATTTGTTGCTTAACTCGCAGAAATTTTGATAAGTGCACTTTAGTCGTCATATCCTATTAACTTCAAAATATGATTTATACACATGACTAACAATAATAATATGCAAATATTAGTTATTTTCAAAATTTTTAAGTAGTCTGAAACCCAATCATTAGCTAGGTGATCCTCATTGCTATGTCATACGCTTATATTTCATTGGTTTTAACAGTGCAAAATAAGTTACTTATCATAACAAATTAGAATGATTAAATCAACGATGATCCTATATTAAGTCACAATTGCGCTTGATTGAAGTAGTATTGGTGACATAATGCGAAGGAAAGGAGAAATCGTTTTTATATAATGCATGAATAAACGTTTAAACCCTGCAAATGTAATATTTGTTTAAAGTTTATATGCGACACGTCAGTAAAGTAATTGACTCATACTTTAGTTTTTATTTATGTATAATTTAAGAAGGAAAGTGAAAACTTTTGTTTTCTTATTTGCAACCACCTCTATGATGTAACTTTATGTCTATTAGAACAACTTTAATTACAACTACAGATAATTGATAGTTCATGCCATTATTCAGCTGATCTGCTAAGTCAAAGCGTTACCAATATCAATCAAGCCTTGTGCCATGTATAATTGCTTTCCCTTTGATGAATAACAATTTTTTCAGAAGGAATGCAAAGTGAAGTGGCGCATTGCCAGTCATCTAGAGGGCATCACTCATTATCACAGTCATCATAGTCAGTTGGGATATACATACATATGTATATATATTGGGGCAAGCCCACTGACACGCTTTTGTTCCACTTCATTCCACAAAACAAAACTCCATACAAAACAACTACTTTTAGTATAAAGAGGAGGAAAAACCCAGGTATTCAACCAGTCAGCCAGCCCACCTTCTCAAAAAACAACAAAAAAAAATAAAAAAAAAACAGAGTTTGCGTGAGTTTCACTTTTATTTGTTGTTGTTGCTGTTGGAGGGGTTAATAATTTAGCAATCAACTTGGCGCTCTGATGCCTGTGCTCGAGCTCATCACCCAACACACTTAGTTAAACTCGCATTAATTTTGCATTTTGCGAAAACGCCTAATAAATCGCGTCCCGAAACCCTCTCTGGGTAATTGGTGGCCCAATCACAACCCCTTTCGAACCCTTCTCTCGCTGCCCTCCGCGAATCATTAATGATTCAACAACTTTGGTCGACGCCTTGTGAAGTAAATATTAACATTTACCTTCGAAGGGGAGGCCAGAGAACATCCCCCCCAATTGAATCGAGCGCCACTGGTTGTTGCTCCTGGGTCCAATTAGGTGACATGCAATAAAAACGAACCAAGTTTTCTGGGTGTCGTTGTTGTCTCAATATATCCGGTGGTTAGGCAGAGATAGTTGGATGGATGAGCGAGTGGATGGATGGATGGATGGATCCGGATCCGACGCTACCTTGTTAATGGACTTGACAGTTGTAAACAGTTAGTCATGAGCCACCAGATGATGAAAATGTTGATGATGAAGACGATAATGAGAATGGCAACAATAAAAACAACAATCACCAACTGTCACCTTCATTCAAGGCGTTTTTTGTTTTAGGGAAATATGATTTATGAACGTGAGGTAAAGACATATATAGAGATATGGGCAATATATATACTACACATATGTGTATACCTCCTCCTATATATGTAGATGGCTGACCCAAATCTGTAGTGAAAGTGAAATGCGCTCATATGCAAATGAAGACTTAAAACCAACTCAACTCATTGGCAAAGAATTTTTTGTTTTAAAGTGAAAGGCGAAAACTGAAAAATGAAGCAATTTTTTAATTACAAAATACAGAATGAAAACACACCCAATATATTTTTTTTATTTGGTTCAAATTTGAGCACTAAAAACTTATTCACTATATTCACCTGATCAGCATGACCAGTTCTTCTAGACTATATTTTATACTTGATGGCTATAAAACGTTAAGTGCTGATATTTTTGTATGCCAGTAGTCTAGGCTAGTAGACCATTTAGATTAGATCACCTCATTATATGAAACCTAGGATATTGCATATTTTTAATATTTATGTGAAATTTCGCCATCAATCAAGTCTAACGACAAAGATAAAAAAAAAATTACAATGTTGGCGTAGATAATTTTTTAACTAGCAAAGTAATAGCTACTTAGCTCAATAGGAAGGAAATGTTTATGTACTTTGTGATCTATGACAGTAGATTTAATTTAAATTATAAAGAATAAACTATATATTTTTAAAACAGCTTTTAATTAAATATTTGAAAATTACGTGAGGAAATCTCAAATGAAAATGAAATTATTCATACAACTAATTTAACACAAAAAAGCTGATATTTTAAGGAAATTTTTAGTACTACAACTTTTCTATTAATTAAGAAGAACTTGAAAGATTAAATCTAAAAAAAAATTGACAACCGAATCGTCGGAATAATGCCAAGTTTATTTAAAACACGGCTGGATTATATTTTTTCATAAAAAAAATTTAATTAACCTTTTTTATTAAAATGGTTAGAATTAAGATTTTATGTAAATGGTAACATTTTGAAGTTGCTTGGTTGCAATTAATCAATCGAAAAAATTAAATAACAAGTTATATTATTCAAAATTTGGTTAACAAATTTTGCACTTGAATATCAAAAGTTATATTTTCTAATGTTCAAAATATTCTATTAAAATAGAAGTAAAACCACTTAATAAATTTTTGATCCAGAATTGTGTGTCAAACATATATAATGAAAATCGTAATTTAATATAGTTTATTGTTAGTATTTTGCCATATTTATATAAAATATGCTTTTTACGATTTAATGTGTACTTTTTTTCTTTTTACACAAACTAATTATTAGCACTTAACAAATGTAAAAGTGAATCTTTCAAAGATAATATATTTTTCTAGATAAATGAATACAAAATGCTATTTAATGTATTTAAACTATGAAATTAGCTTTACACAGCTTTTTAATGTAAATATACGTAAAGTAAATTTTTCCATTTTTTACCACCAGTTAAAATAGTTTCAAATTTAAATTTGCATTCGTACTTAGAATTTAATATTCTGTTTCCAACTGACCTTTGGAATAGATTATAGAAAGCAGCTGATGGTTAAGACTCTCTTGCCCTTTAGGAATTCATCAAGTTTGCCTGTCAATTATTGTGAAATGTGTGGATATTTGATGACCAGGGCCATGAAAGACAATTTACATTCGATTTAAGTAAATTGAACTGAGTATTGAAGTGGATTGGATTGGTTTGAATTGGTTTTTCCATCATCATTCATCCACCCGCATTCAAAAGTGATGGACAGTTAGCATGTGGGTGGGTTGTCATTATCATTGTCATCACTGTAATATTATTATTATTATTGTATTTAACAAGTAACAAGAAAATTGCAAAATAATATGGCATCTTTTGACCTCGACCTTGTGGGGCAGATGTGGAGGAGGAGGTGGGAGAGATGGAAAATTAACTTCAAGGCAAAAATGTATGCGTGTTTAATTTTTGGTTTCATGTTTGTCCACAGGATTCACATGTAATGGCGTCATTCTCGGGTCTGCTTAGATATTTATGAAAGAGTTTCCAGACTTGGGACCGGAGGTGGGGTCGGTTGGTCACTCAGTCAGTGGTTCCATTTAATTCAAGTTCATTGCAAATTATTATGGTTGGAAAATGTAATTTTCATTTTTGCTGCCCATTCGCGTGCTGCTCCCCTGGGTGCAGTTCCTCCCCCTGGCATTCCCGCCGTGTCTGTCTTGTTGGTGGTGGACCCCTTTGTCAGTGTCATGTCCTTGCATTGCTTTGATTCCTTGATGGTTGTTGTGACATGCTCGTGACTTTTGTGTCAACGTCAGACGTATGACAGGCACGAACAAAAAAGGCAAAAACAACTAGAAAAACTAAAACTATGGGAATGAATGAATGAATACTAAATGGAAAGAATCGGGTCGAAACAAAGTCCGGGTGGGGAAAGCAGCTTTCCTTTAGCCATAATTTTAATTGGGTCATTAGCAAGATTGCACATTTCTCCTCTAGGTAACACAATTTACCAGTGCACAACAACGACAACAGACAACAAACTACAAACATCGATGACATGCAATATAATTATATTCCTGTTTGTTCAGTTGGTCGGTTCAGTAGGTCTGTCTGTCGGTTTGCCATTTGATCGACCGAGTTAAGAACTACTAGAATAAGTAGTAGAACAAATGCAATTTCCTAACTGATATTGATGTTGTCTTTTTCCCCTTCCTGTTATGCGTTGGCATTTGTAATTAAATCGCTTTCCTCATTGTTTTAACAAATTAATGTTTTCTTTTTTTACCGAGTAATCCAACGTTTCAGTTTATTATCAAAAGGGAATTGCCAGATAAGATATTGATAAGTGGTTTATTCCTGCTTGTGACGACATAAAGACATTGATGTTGATATACTATGGCCAGCATTTATTTAAGATTTATGGCAATTCGCCGATGAATGGTTCAAGAAAGTGGGCCGACACCTACGAATACACACATACATACAAACACACATTTTTATGTACAAGTTATCTTATTTAATTTGTGAAATCAATAATAATGTGCAATTTGATAAGCCTATATTGTGTAGGTTATATGGTATAAATAATATATTTTCTTATAAATCCTAAAGGAAATCGAATGAAAACACTTGAGAAAATTTGATTAAACTAATAAGGTAAATAATAATTTGGATTGCTTTAATTAAGCGAACACAATGACTTTAAGAAATTGAATTTTATTTCATTTCCTTTTCAAACAATACATTAAACGTTAAAAGAGTTAAGAAGGAGAGTGTACATATATATCTATAGAAAGTCGTGGTTTGATGTGCAGGTTGTCATTTTGGCATCAAGCGAATTTCGAGTAGTTTTATAGACGTCAATTCAAAAAATGAACTGAATACCTTCTTATGTCTCATATTTTTCTCTGCGGAAACACAAGTGTTTGTGTTAAAAACTGCATTACTTGGCTTAACTAAAACGTTATCAATTATTAGCACATGCCTTTTATAAGTTATCAATTTGAGTATATAATTATGAATAGAATTTTTTTATAATATATGTATGCAGCTTAAGAATTTAAAACTTTTTAGTTAGTCTTTTATTATAATATTTCGTCAAGTAGTCTTTGTGGCTTTCACTGATATTTAGGTTTGAGTTTAGTTTAAGCGACTTAACGTTTTATTCTGTACTTACCATTTATAAAGAAATTTTCATTTACTAAAGAATTAATTAATCTCACTTTTGGAAAAGAATATTACAAATTCGTCATAATAAATGTTGCAATTTTAGAGGCTTATATAATTATACTTTATAAATAATATGTATACATATATAACGGTATTATATTATATACAGTGGCGGCAAGAAATTTGCGACATTTTTTTTTTTTTACCTTAAAATCTAACTTGATTCGATTTGTATATACTTTTAGTGAAAAGTTTTGATGTGTTAATTTATGGCGTTGAGTTGGTCATTCTATCGAGATGATTTTTTGGCGTATTTCTAACGGTTTTGAATGAATTTTGATAAAAAGCCTCAAAATTTGAACCTGGCAAAAAAAAAAGAAAAATTTTTAAAGTTTTTAAAATTGATCGTACACCCTTGGACCCCAAGGAAAAGTTTTAGGTCTAGTAAAACTGAGATAAACTGCATACCACAAATTTTCAATTTGGCCCTAGGGTCCAATTTGAAGCCAATAGAAAAACTAAATTTTGTATGTGTTTTATGAAAGATAGTGAATTAAATTTCCTGTCAAATGAGATATTGTTCATTAAAATCGGATGAAGTATAGATAAACTTCGTTGCGATTTTAATTTTTAATATTTGTCGATTAAATATTGCGTATGCTTGTTAGACTTAATTTAAAATAAATTATAACTTACGGTACCATTTGATTTATCCTTAAAGAAATGCCACATTTCTTATATATTCCCCTACCTGTAATTAATTTAACCAATCTTTATAATGTGAAACATTTAATATTAATACAAACTTCACTTTCTTTTTTTCTTGCAGTGAGACAGAGCGTTATAAAAAAACGAAATGGCAAGATTTGCGTGTTGGCGACATTGTCCATTTGTCAAACAATGAGACAGTACCAGCAGATATACTTCTATTGCGAACCAGTGACCCCCATGGGGTCTGCTACATAGACACCTGCGATTTGGATGGTGAAACGAATCTAAAACGCCGCGAGGTATGTCAAACCCCTCCTCCTCCTTCACCACTCCATTCGGTTGTACGTGAGTGCGATATGATGGAACTATTTAAAATGGCATTTCTCTTGTTTTCGTTCTTGGTTTTATAAACACACACGCACACACACACACACACACACACAGGTTGTACGTGGCTTTGAGGAATTACAGAGCATATTTTTACCTAGCAAATTTGTGAGTCGCGTTGAAGCGGATGCGCCAACAACAAAATTATATAGATTTCATGGGGCCTTAATACATCCAACTGGAGAGCGTGTACCCATATCGACCGAGTGCCTTTTGCTAAGAGAGAGCAGACTGAAGGTGGGTAGAAATATAAATTCCAATTTTCACTTAATCACAATTGTTGTTTCGGTTCTCAGAATACGGATTATATTGAGGGAATTGTCGTCTATGCGGGACATGAAACGAAATCAATGTTAAACAATAGTGGTCCAAGATATAAGCGCTCCCAGGTGGAACAGCAAATGAATATTGATGTGATATGGTAAGTGCTAAAAAAAACAAGTTGACTAAATTATGCCAAAGAATATAAAGGATATACTAACAGAAAGTGATAGGTCAAACTGTTAAGCCAATATATAGATCTTAAATAAAAAGGGAACAAAATACAATAAATGAAGTAAAGGCGGAAAACAAAAAGAACAAACCCAAAATTAATAATTTGAATGAATGAATAAAAGAAATGAAATTTAGTTAGTTTAGATATTTTACATTCAAAATTATTCATTAATACTTATCCAAGAATTATGATTTGCGCTAAGTAACATAAATGAAAAATGGATTTAGAAGGTGATAAAGGTTTTTTTTAATGTAAGATTAAGGAGTTTTTGCAAAATATTGACAAGATTAAATTTAAATGAATGTTTGTGATTTTGGTTTAAGCCTGAAATTGTATTAATAATTGTCAAAATTTAAAAGGATCCATGAAGTAAATCGTTTTACTATGATTTTTAGAGAATGACATACAGTTTTCAGACAATCAAAACTTTGTTTTCGTCGGATTGAGGTCAATAAATATTATTAATTTATAAGATTTTAAATTTAAATTGTCTGTATAGCCATTTTCAGAACCATCAAGTTTTATCATCAGCATAATCCACAGTGTTATTGGCCACATCTTCAACGCTAAAAGTAGTTGGGAATTCAAACTACATGAAGCGAAAACAGAATGTCAAAGGTTGCAACTTTCGAGGACTTTGCCTTAATCAATTAATAATCACACCCAAGTATTTAGGGTGTAGTATATTGTACTATATTCAAAAAGAGATTTAGCAGATATAGGAATAAAATGCTGTCTGCTGTTGCTTTATTAAACGTTGAATTAGTTTTCTTACCTGAACAATGTTGATTATAGTTACTCATAGTGTACTCGTTCAGTTATCTCAATCTTAAGTAATCTCGTAAATTGTCTGATTTTCTTTTTCTTTTGACCCACAGGTGTGTGATAATATTGTTGATACTTTGCATTGTTGGAGCCATCGGGTGCACCATGTGGCTAAGCTCTTATGTTAATATCCCCGTACCCTACATAACGATAGCCGATGTGAGACCCCATCTTGAGGGGATGTGGATTTTCTGGACGAATATTGTCATTCTGCAAGTGATGATACCGCTCTCACTGTATGTGACCATTGAACTCTGCAAGATACTTCAGGTCTATCACATTCACAATAACATTGAACTATACGATCCGGACACAAATAAGCAAACCGAATGTCGTGCCATGAATATAACCGAGGAATTGGGTCAAATACAGCACATTTTCTCAGATAAGACGGGAACATTGACGGAGAACAAAATGATATTTCGTCGATGTGTGGTGAATGGAGCTGACTACAATCATCCGGAATCGGAATTGGAGAAAATGTACACCAAGCCTGGGGCACCAGCGCCACCCATTGTACCCAATGAGAACCTAATTGATGATATGACACAGCTAACGGGTGCCTATCTAACACCCAATGCCCAGAGAATTCAAGAGTTTCTGGTCGTCCTGGCCATATGCAATACGGTGATTGTAAGTGCTGCTCCGCATAGAGATTTAATGAATGCCAGTGGCATTATTGAAGTCCAACAGACTGGCTCAAGTCCTGGCAATTTGAAGCATATTAAACGAGGTACCAATCCCTTGTTGGCCACCACAACAACCACAACAACAACGACCACAATTTTGAATGGAACACCTCAGCCTGCATCGATTCCAGCGGATCGATATACAAGACTTGCCGAGTCTCGATCGGTGACTCCTTCGCCACCACCTAATCTCCTATTTGCCATGCCCACACAAAACCATCAGCCCACTCTGTCGCCCATAAGCAGTTCGGCTGAATCGTCGCCCAATTCCGAATCGGAATCACCATCCCCGCCGATGAAGAGCAAATCCTTGTCCAATAGCATTTCACCCACAGGACGAGCCAAGGCAGTAATTAATTCCAAAATCACAAGCATTGCAACATTTTTGAATGCCAAGACTCAGGGCAAACGTCTGAAAATGAAGTAAGTTGGCAATTTCCACAAAATTTAATAAGGATCAATTAAATATGTATCTCCTTTTGTCATTTGCAGTAACACCAAAACGGAGGCAATTTATCGTACTGCTGATGGTCGGCCTCTGTATGAGGCTGAAAGCCCCGATGAATTGGCCTTGGTAAATGCGGCCTATGGCTATGATTGCTGTCTCCTGAATCGCAGTCCCAATCATATACTGGTCAGCATGCCCACAGCTAGGGCAACAGTGGAATATGAGATACTCAAAATATTGCCCTTCGATTCGAGTCGCAAATGCATGTCGATTGTGGTACGACGTGTGGGCACCCAAGAGATTATTTTGTATACCAAGGGAGCGGATAGTTCCATAATGCCTGTATTGGCTCCATGTGTTAGCAATAGTCCTGAGGGTAAGTTGGAATTACCAGCAAATGGAGAATAAATCCTAAACTGAAACATGGAAACATTTTGAATTTTACAGCTAGAAGAGTTTTATTTAAAGAAACTGTCTTTAAATTTTTCAGACTTATATTAAATATAATCACTTCCATTTCAGGTCTTTTGCGGGAACAGACCCAACAACAACTCGATCGCTATGCACGTGAAGGCTTACGTATTCTGGTAATGGCAAAGCGTACACTTAACGCCTCCGATTACACGGATTGGTGGGCAAGGCATCAGGAGATTGAAATGTCGCTGGAGAATCGTGAACGCAGATTACGCGACTCATTCGCCAGATTGGAGAGTAATCTAACCCTATTGGGAGCTACAGGAATTGAAGATCGTCTACAAGAAGGTGTGCCAGAGACAATTGCATCATTGATCTCTGCAGGTGTCTCGGTGTGGGTGCTAACGGGTGACAAGCCCGAAACAGCCATTAATATTGCCTATTCGGCCAAGTTATTTACACAGCAAATGGAGCTGATCAAGTGAGTTCAAGGTCAAGAGATAAACATCAAAAGTTACTAATTAAAACTCTCTAATTAAGGTTGACTGCCCGTTCTCGCGATGCTGCTGAAACGGCGATCAATTTCTATTTGACTGATATTGAAAATGCCAAGACAACGTCCACAACTGGAGGCTATAGCTTGATGCCGCGTAGGAAACAGAGGGCTTTAGTTGTTGATGGCAAGACGTTGACCTTTATATTAGATCCCAAGTGAGTGTGCGACATTCTTGCGAATGTTTTATATCTTATAATTCGTTATTGCTTTGCAGATCGAAATTAATTTTGCCATTCCTGCGCTTGGCCAAACGTTGCGCTTCAGTGCTATGCTGTCGCTCCACTCCGCTACAGAAGGCCTACCTGGTTAAAGTTGTGAAGGAAGAGCTAAATCTGCGCACTCTTGCCATAGGCGATGGAGCCAACGATGTATCCATGATACAAATGGCCGATGTCGGGGTGGGCATCTCGGGTCAGGAGGGCATGCAGGCGGTAATGGCAGCTGATTTCACACTTCCTCGGTTTCGTTTTTTGGAACGTTTATTACTCTCGCATGGCTATTGGTGCTATGATCGTTTGGCTCGCATGATTTTATATTTCTTCTACAAGAATGCTGTAAGTTCATTAAATTTTGATTTATAGGTTATTTTTTATTAACCTTATGAACTCTCTCTCCTTTTGCCAGGCCTTTGTGTTTCTCATATTCTGGTTTCAATTGTATTGCGGCTTCTCGGGTGCAGTAATGATTGATCAAATGTATTTGATGCTCTATAATTTAATATTCACTTCGCTGCCGCCTTTGGCAATTGGTGTCTACGATAAACGTGTGCCAGAGGATTTGTTATTGAAAAATCCACATCTCTATAAGAATGTAAGTTAAATCATATGATTTCACATTATTTGGAATTCAATGATCTCCGATTTTCTCAGGGACGTTTAAATGTTGCCTATAGACCGCATGATTTCTGGATAACCTTACTCGATGCCCTCTATCAAAGTCTGGTCATTTTCTTCGTGGCGCTGTGCGCCTATGCGGAAAGTGATGTTGGCCTTTGGGAATTCGGTACAACAATTACAGCATCCTGTCTATTTGCCAATTTGGTGCACTGTGCCATTGAAATACGTTCATGGGTAAGTTCGACACATAAACATATACATAATATATATTAATGGCAATGTTTCTCTAATTTTTATTCCAGACGGTGCTGCATGTTATATCCATATTGTTTAGCTTAGGTTCCTTCTACCTCTTCTCAATTGTCTACAATTCCATGTGCGTCAACTGCTTTGGAGTACCGTCGACATATTGGGTGATATTTATGTGCTTCAAGTCAGCTGTCCACTGGTTGGTCATACTACTGTCCACAGTGGTGGCTGTTTTGCCACGGTGAGCAGCTTTAAAAAAAGCTTTTATATTTATAAATATAATTTCTGTGTTTTATTAACTTTACAGACTTGCTCTAACTACCATACGGACTTCAATATATCCTGATGATAGCACAAAGGTTCTACTGAATAGCAAGCGTGAGCGCAGCAGAGGTGAGGGTTTGTTAGTTACTTGGTCGCGCTCAACCTCAGCCTCATCAATATATAGGTAAAAAGGCACAAAATCCAAGAATCTATGCAAATTCCCATTTTGCTGCACGTGTTTAAGTTGAAATTTGTTTGATGCATCCATACTATAGCATGTAGAGTAATTTTGCTTTCGTTTTTCTTATAATTTTGTGTCTTTTTATTTAGATTTTGGTTTTAAATTTTGAAATGTTATAGTTTCGATATGTAAGCATTAAATTTGAAAATTCTATATTACAGAATCGCCGATTATGGGTCTAAGAATCAAATTATAACGACCATTACCTGATCCAGCGCCAAAATGCAATTTCTTCATCCACAATATGCATACATATAATGTGCTTTCAATTTCATATGTGGCCTTTCGACACCGATTAATATTTAATTATTTTATTTAACATATAGCCATTTAGTTGACTTGATTTTGCTCGCACCAACTGCTCCCCTGACCCCCCAAAACTAGTTTTCACATGTACTTAGTAACAAATTGAAAAGAAAAAAGAAAATTATGCAAATTGCTTAGCTAATCACAATTAGTTGTAGTCTTAGAATTCTCTTCGCCTTAAAATTGAAATGAGAAATTAAAGCAAAACCCCATTACGTCATAATTTAAAATAATTTATACTGATATTTATTTGTATATAAGTAGAAAGAGTTCATATATATATATATATATATGTATGTGTGTATGTAGCCAGACCACTACCACCTAACCTAATTAATTGCAAATATAACTATTGTTAACAAATAATAAAAATCAGATAACTGGAAACTGATAAATACAATATTAATTGTATAAAGTGTTTAATGAATAATTATTTAATTTAGTAATAAGTATATATTTATATATATATATGTATATCACCATAATACTTGACAATTCAAAAACACAACAGAACTTTAATGTTAGTTCGATGAAAAGGCTGTGATTCTACACTCATGAAGGATATATATATACCTAGACATAAGATATATACTTATTTGCAAAACGAAATAAACAAGATGATAAACATAAGATAGTTCCATTAATTCAAGTATTCAGAAATGTGTTTCTTCTTTTTAAGTTGAATTTTTTACTTTTTTAACTGAAACAAAAAAAAAAAAACAAAAACATAATAAAGTTAATAATTTAATTGTTGTAATCTAATTTAGTTGTACTAAAACTATTTACTATATTTGTAGTACACCCGCGAATATGAGCAAAAACCACAACACGAACTATTATTGAATGCAATTGTAAACTAATTATAAATTTAAAACCATAAAATGCAATAAAACAAAAGGGAGAACGTTAGCTGAATATTTACATTGTTGAAAAGCAAGAAAATCATTAAATGAAATAAATGTATATTTACCTAAGCAAATGATTAAATTTTTTAAAATCGAAGACATGGAATGGGTGCAGATTCCTTTAGGTTCTTATCAAAGTTATTTCGTTTATTTTTTTAATCGAATTGTGTCACCATGTAATTAGCACTTGTTGGGTCTACAATTTGTAACTAGAGACGAGTCGTCAGAATATTTTCGCGCTTAATTTTGTATCGAGTTGCGCACAGTGGCGGCCGCATTACAAAATAATATTCGCTAGGGGTCGCCACTATTGCTGTTAATTAACAGTTCAGAACAATGTTGCTGTTAAATAACATTTCCCGACAAATTTGAAAATGCAAAATGGGAGAAAAGTATCCAGCCTTTGTGGTGATTCATTTTCACTCTTTTTTTTACAACTCTATGATAACGCGTTGGTAGTATTTATAATAAAAACGAGGGCCTGTGTCATGCGTCAAAAGTATGTATAATTAAACGCGAAAATTGCATATAGTTTATTTTGATCCTTGTTGATGTCAGCCACTCAAAAGGTATCTGATAACAGGACACATTTCCTCTATCTTATAATATTGATAAGAGCAAAATAACCCTTAACCCATGTTAATTGCTTGTAAGTATTGATCATCTATTTTTAACATATTGAAACAATTTTTCAATGATTATATCTATTTCCCCCCGACTGGGTTTTGTACATTTTAAAACCGATGTCAAAAAATTGTTCCCCAAAAAATTGTTCCCCAAAAATTTGTTTCATCAAAAAAATGATTGGTCTTTAAGGTTTAAATGCAAATTTAAACACCATCAAATGGTTACTGGTTCTCTGATACAATTGCGCAGGGGCGGATCTAAAAAAGGATTTTGGGCCGCGGAAAATTGAATGGTCCGTTTGGATTCCTTTTTTTTTCCCACCAACCTTTTAAGAACGGATCGTCTTAGTCCCCAGTTCTTAACCTTAAAACAAATCCCAATTGCTGTAATGTTTTTGTTTTTAAAAGATAGATTCCATATTTTTTTTTTTTCTTTAACAATTTGTTGTTTTTTTTTTATTCTTATGTGTCAAATAGTAATTTATTTCATCGCATTATTATGTTTAGTTGCTTCATTACTGACATTTCTATTTTGGTTGAATTCTCCATTTTTGTTTTTTTTTTATTTTTATTTTTTGGTATTTCTTTGTTATTTTAGATATAAATACGACATCACGTTTTCGTAATTGATATTTCTCCTATGTAATTTTCTTGTATTCCTATATAAAGCAATAAATAACTTGTTTTGTTTGTTTTTTTCTTAATTTTTTTTGTTTTTTTTTTTTTTTGGTTTTTTTGGTGGGGCATTTTGGGATATATATCTCGTGCCCGGATTTGATGCTATACAGACTTAATTTAATTTAAAATTCAGTTTTAGTTGTTGGTTTTCCTTTGTTTCTTATCATTTTTCCGCTTTCCACTATACACAAATATACAATATTTACATGAAAATATCAAGGTTCAAAATGTTACAATAAAGTGGGTTTTTGCGATATATAGTGTAACGCTTAAGCCATGTTCCTTGGGGGCGTAACCTCAAGCTAGTTAGTGTGAATCCTTTTAGGGGTTAACTTAGGGAAATAAAGGATTTTGAGCAAATTGTGTTAAGGTTTTTGTTTTTTGGTTTTAGTTTTTTAAGTAAAAGGCTTAGTGCATAAACAAATCGAATCTGCTATGTTTTGTGGTGCTTTTGTTGTTGCTGTTGCTTTTGTTGCTGTTGCAACTGTTGTTGATGGGCAGCTGCCAGCAACAAATTCTGCGATTGCATCTCAAAATAACGCAAAAGTATATTTGAGTATCAGTAATGTACTCCGGGCGTTGAAGAAGGATTAGGAACGACTGGGGGTGCGGCACTGCCATTGCCACTCCCACTGCCACCCCCGCTGCCGCCACCACCTCCACTGCTATTGTTGTTGTGGTTGTTCGCAGTATTGTTGTTGTTGTTGCTTGTATTATTCGTACTGCCGGAGTCACCCAGCCAGGAGTCGGGGCTGGGTGGAAAATCTGGATAGCCCTGATCGGGACTGGAATCGTTACTTAAGTCCGAGACATTGTTGCTACTATGCAGACGCTGATGTGCTTTACTAGCATGCAAATTGGAACCCACAGCGTGATCTAGAAAAAGAATAAATTATAAAAATATTTATTTGATTCTGTGATATCAATTAAGAGTAACAAATTCCTACAAGCTGAAATTATGAACCATAACTTTGCAGAGCTAAATTGGCTTAAAAAGTTTATATCTATTTTTATATGATTTCGTATATTTCAGTTCGGATTCTTATTAAACAGCTTTGTATTTAAATTTAAATTTAAATTTACCTAATTCAGATTTAGATAGGTGCAATAATTTGTGGTGCTTAAAATACTGAGAAATTTACTGAGAAAGCAGTAAAGAAACTAAGAATATATATTCTTGTCCATACGTTTATCGAGAATTTAGTTTTAAAAAACAAATGCCAAATATATTAAAAAAATGGATAAACTCCACTTGACTGTGTGTATACCATCGTTATAAATTATAAAATTTCAATAATTTTATTATATTCAAAAAACTTCAAATAAAATTACATTTCGAAATTAATGTTTTTACTTTGGGTTATTAAAAACTGTCAAAAGTTGTAATCAATTCAAAATACCGGAATTTGAATTGTTTTTTTTAGCTACAAAATGTACAATGTATTTTACTTTTTACTGATTTCGAAAAATTTTATCTTTAACGGGTTGTTGTACCGTCAAAATCTGAATCAAAAAAGTTTTTACAAACTAAAGTGCTTTCGATTGTCTAAATTCTCGTTTAATACCTCAACAACTTTTCATGTTAGTAATATTGATTATACCTTTTTATTCTACTAATAATCACCTGGAAATAATTAAATTTCTAAGTTCTATTAATAATTGTACTACAAAGTATTTCTATTCTTTAATCCTTTTGAATGACATCAGAAAATATGCGCAAAGGTTTTTAGACTTTCGAATTGTTTGAAAAAATGTATTAAAATTTAAAGTTGATTTCTATTTGAATGCACTCCTATTAAACTAGTGTTTTGATTTTGCTGTAATCTTTTATTAACTAAGAGAACTAAACTTAATCAGTTTCATATGAACAATGATTCAAAAGAAGTCATTGAATTTTGATTTTTAACAAACCCTTCTGCAGGATATCACTTACCGATATTAGTGTAAACAATATTGTCTGGATATGAACCGAACGTATGTCCTGGGCCAACTGGCGGTGGCGACCGACTGCTTGGAGGATATTGGGAAGGACTCGAGCTGCCATGCATATAGGAGCCACGTATGCTATGGGGGGAAGCTCCCTCATCTAGGCCCAAATTGACAGTGCTGTAGCTGTCGTTGCTTAGATCTAAAGTGTAAACACATTAGTTTAAACTCATCCATTCATTGAATCATTAACTCTTCGCCTACCATGATGACTGAAACTATCGTAGTCAACTTTCAGTTCATCCTTATCCAGGAATTTATCCGTGCGCGGTGAGCAATTGCCCTTCATGGAGCGGAAGTACTGACTCCATCGTGTACGACCAGCATCCTTTTTCAGTCGTTTCTCTTTAGCACGTCTGCGATTAGAATCGAAAACTGAAGAAAGTGTTTTTGATTGGGCTGGAAATTTCACTTACCGGTTTTGGAACCAGACTTGAACCACTCTCATATCCAGACCCGTGTCCTGGGACAATTGCTCACGTACATGTCGGGCGGGTTTCGGACTATTATTGTAGGCGGTTTTCAGAGTTTCCAACTGTTTGGCGGTTATTGTGGTACGCGGACGCTTATTAGGCTGATCCCCATCCAGCGAACCATCCAAATAGAGACCTGCAATTCAACATTCAGCAATTACCATTGGGTAGAGAAGATTAAAGGAGTTCACCCACCTTTTGCCTTGGCCTCCTCATAGTCTCGCTTACAGATCAATTTGCGATCCTCCATCAGATAGAACTCATCGCCCGTGTTTAATGTTCGGGAGCACATGGCACACAGAAAACATTGCAGATGATATACATTATCCTGGGCCCTTCGCACCACTTGGGTCGGTGGTATGCCCATATCACAAGCGGAACATTTCGTACCATATCGTCTGTTCGACCCAAACATTGGCGGAGATGGGAGATTATCATTAAACCAGTAATTGCCACCACTGGCCGACACTGCGGCCGGCACAACGAGATCAGTTCGAGAAATTTACTTACTTGAAGAAATCCTCTTTGCAAAAGAGTTGCCCATTCCGGGCAAAGCACTTGTCATTCAGTTGGCCGTGGCACTCGCTACATTGCAGGCATTTGGCATGCCACGTCCTTTCCAGCACCTTCAATATGAAGCGGTCCAGGATCAATTCGTGACAGCCTCCGCACTTGGGTATTGTAGCTGCAATTTACAAGGACCAAAAATCACATTAATTTAATCTAATAATCCATTGAAAAATGCAATTAATTCAGTGGCTACCCATAATATCTATTTGATTTTCCTTTTTGAATTCTGAGCAGAGCATTTCGAATAGTTTCCCAACAAAATCAATTCAAAACAATTTTTAGTTTTCTTTTTTGTTAATTGATTAATTTTGTAAATTGAAACTGATTTGTCGTCTATTTAAAAAGTGCCTATATAGCACAAAAAAATTAATATCTAGGTATTTCGACCCTCAGTTTTATTTAGTTGATTATGGCTAATTTAAGGAATTATAACCAATCTTCTGGAATGATAAATATCCATATTGACTGCTATATATGCGGTCTTATCTTGTATAGATAGAGCGATATATTGACTAGACCATCTGACTTATGTAAGTCTAAGCCAACTTAATCGAATGGAAACTAATTTTGGGCCAAATATGTGATTTGATCAACAAATTCTGAGTCCATAGAAAAGTTCTTCTTATTGCGAATGTTATTTGAACACAATTTGACTAAAAACTGAGTGACACATTAAAAATTAAATGACACATTAAAAATTAAATTGGGCTATCGAATCTAGAAAACATTGCATTTATTGTTTACAAAGATTTAAATTTACTTTTTAAATTTAGGTGTGGAATCTTATGAATTGATATTAGATTTAATCGATGTACTTGTGTAAAAAATAAGTTTCTTAGGGTGCATTCTTAACTAGTAGCTTATAAAAAAAATATTTAACTGGTGGATTTTGAAGCACATGTATTTTGTCTATTTCAAAAATTTGTTTTTTTTTATGCAATTTGGAGTGCCAATTCTGAGAAATATTTTGTAGACTTCTTTTCGTTTCCAAACTGTTACCAAACCTAAAACGATTAATTATAGAACTTGTTTTTAAGTTGGAAATTAAAATGAAAATAATGTATTTTGTTCAGTGACTTTTTATAATTGTGAAATAAATTAAAACAGGATGCAGGTCCTGTCCTTTATCATAAACAGGATCCTTTCTGCAGGAGTACACGATTTAATAAAAATGTTCATATTTTTATGTGGAAATTTAAGCGATTTGCCATTCCCACAAATTTTAATTCAACTCTCACAAATTCATTTGAAATCGAAAAAGACAACAGGACTGACTATGAAATCCAAAATTGAATAATGAAAAATGTTTGCCAATTTAAATTTATTAGCTTTCAGTTAAATACAACATAACTTTGGTATCAGTTCTCTGCACTTTTTGCCTTTCCTTTAAAGAAAATTTTAAACCTTTTTTTTAACCTTTGTATATTTAACCTAATTGTGTTTAAGAAAGAATTTTAATTTTTTTATGCCATGCAGTTTTTGAAAGACTTTCTGATTTAAGTTAACAGAAAACATAATTTGATATTACATTTAATTAGATTTGTTTAACTAATCAAATTGAAATTGACAACTTAAATTACCGAAAACCTAAAAGATTTCTTAGTTTCGATTATCAGCTCGTTTCAGTATTATTGGTTTTTGTAAATAGAGTTGAAAATAGTCAAGTTTATTCTGAAAGTTTTTAAATTTCTATCGGCTGCGATTTATTTTTCTCTTCCAATGCGAGAACTTACATAATAGAAATTCTGGCAATTGACTCAAATTGATTGGCGGTACTCGATCATCACATTTGCCATTGGACAGGAAGTCACTTTTGAACATCATTAGCTTCAAAAGTTCCATGCCTGATTGCTAAGTGTTATTAAGAAGTTCCGTTATAATCCCAAAGTATGTAAGTGCCAGTGCCCCAAGGTTAGGGAGGGGGGGAGGCCGGGGATGGAGTTTGTTTTTTCTTTTAAATTCAACACATTCACTTTAATTATATTTCACATTTTCACATAAATTTCTTTCATATTTTTGTGCTTTTCAATCAATTTTCGCGTTTTTTATTCTATTTAATTCTCTATTTTGTGGTTTTAGTTGCCGACGGATGAACGGTTAACACGTTTGTCAATTTGTTTGTTGTACCGTTATCACAGTTTTCAGAGAGTGCAGCAGTGGGAGTGACCGTCGTCGTCGTAGACGTAGTCGTTGTCGTTGTCGTTGTTGTACCCCACCAACCAACCGAACCGAACCTGAACGACGCGTCGTACCGAGCGGTAACGACTCGTGTGGGCAAGTGCGGCGACGTCGACGCTTGGAAAGCAACTGAAAGCAACTGGCGAACCCAGAGACTCCGGGACTGGAGGGCAGATAAAATATATATTTTTTGGGGTTGCTGCTGCTGCCGCTGCTGCTGCTGACATAATCTCAGCCCAACCCTTAGAAATCAGGCTGCACTTCCAATTGGAAAGCTTCATGCTTATATAGAATTTGTGCCGACTGCACCCTGTGCCAGTTAGCTAAAACAAGGCTTTTGTTGTTGTTGTTGCTGCTCATAGATTTTGAGTTTCGGTTTGTGCCAGTTTTCCAGAGTTTTGTGCTTTTTCTTTTTTTCTTTTTTTGGCTTTTGGTTTTTGTCTATGCCTCAACAATTGAGTTTTGGGTTGGTCGCCCAACAACAGCAACAACAACAAGAGCAAAGCGAAACAACAGCGGGGAAATTGCATTGTAACACTTTATATCTGTGAGTGTGTGCCTCTCTCTCTCTCTCACTCTCTCTCTCTTTGTGTGCGTGTGTGTGTGTGAGTTTTCTTTTTCTTTTTGTGTATTTGTGCCTGGGATTGGTTGTTTTGTTGTGTGCGTTAACGTTGCCTGCAGTTTTCGGGGAGTGGTCTCTGAAAAAGCTCTTTCAGCTTTTGACTTTTTCTTTCTTATGTGTATGTGTGTGTGTGTGTGTATAAATGTGTGAGTGTTTTTTTCCTTCTTGCCGCTCACTCCAAAAGTCTGTTCTATTTGGCTCTCACTCTTGCCAGCTCATCTCCTTCTTTAACACTCACAAACACACACACACACACGCAGAGAGAGAGCAACTCGTTGGGGGAATTTCTGCATGAAAATTATACACATAAATGTAGTGCACTTTCCACTTGTGTATGTGTGCGTTTGTGTGCACTTGGCTGCCATTGCTTATTGTTGTGTCATTGTTTCGTAACTGTAAAATGACCTTAAAGCCATTAAATTCCTGACCGGCTGATCAAGGAGAGCAACAACGTCTGCGCAACAGAAATTTATTTCAATTGCCGCCGAAACCCACTCAAAATGTCCAACCAAAATAGACAGACCGACAAACAGACAGATAGAGAGACGATAAGATAGAGAGACCATGGCAGTCCGTCAGTTGGCCATTCAGTCAGTTTGGCTCCCAACAGACGCTTATGAGCAGCAAAGTGTTTGAGCTCTTTTGCACTTTTTGGCCATTTTCAACGCCAGAAAATGTGCGTGCCTCCCTCCCACACACACACACACACAGATACATATACACATATGCATACATTGATATTTACCATCGAACGTTGACCGCTTTAAAGGATTTTTATTGTTGTCGAACCTGACAGACCGACTTCAATGTTTTTGTTTTTTTGCTTTTAATTCTTTTTTTGTGAATGCGATTTTTTGCCATGGCCGATTACACAAACTGAAATAAAAGCTACACCTTTAAATGTTCAGAAAATGGAACATTTCTTTATAGATTATTTCAAATGTTTAACTAAAAAAATGACTCAAAAATTCTTCTAGAAATTAAATGACTAAGACGAAATTTTTGAATCCAATACTTATTCGGAAATTAAATCCACATTTTTCGTGTCTTATTTGATTATTTATTTCCTTATATGTATGTCTGGCTGAAAGTAAGTTTAATTGTGTGTAATTTAAGATCAAAGAAATATGCTAAAGACAATTAAATAAAAGTTGCCAAAATCATTGATATATGGTGCAATATGAAATATATGAATATATATGTATATTTTACAAAATTCATCTGTCACTTTGTTTATTGACAATTCCCTCTATCAATATATTTGACAAAATTAATTTATAATCACTTTTAAGAAAATAGTCTTCGAAAATTACCATAAGGCATTAAAAAACTTTAACTTACAATTAAACCTTAAAAAGTTAAAGAGGCGGCATAGATAAATACTCTGCTAACGGGGATTAACGGGTAAAAAAATACTGTCGATGCTAGCTATAATAACACTCTAGGGGCCCAGCAATAGTCGATCATTATAACCGATATTCATAGTAACTGATAATAAGGTAACTTTAATCAAAATGTAAGTATGGTTACATATAAGAAAAGTCTAGCCGGCATCTACGGTAATAATAGGCGGGTCTGGGCGAGAGTTTTAAGGGAAATTTGCTCCCAAAATTATGCAATAAACACTCCAAGATTTCGCGATTCAGAAGAAAAATCCTTAAAGTAATCATTGCTTATACACAATTTTATAAATTTGTTGCAATTAATGAATATTGTGCCAGTCTACTGCCTACTTTAAGGGTAAAAAAAAGGGGGACTTTCACAGTCCTAGATTTGCTTATGATGGTAATCAGAGAGTTTCAATTATAAAATTTATTCCACCTGTCTGTAAGGCACATTATTAGATATTACAATTAACATAAATACTGCAAGAAAATTTTGTTTAAAACCAGCAGAAAAAGACTTTTGTTTTCTTTTTTTTTTTTCTAAACTTCTTAATTTGTTGGCTATATTTTGTACAGGGTAATTCAAAATCGGGTTAACATAGTAATTGGAGTTGCACAACAAATTGAAAATTTTATTACTAATCCTTTATTTAAAGGAAAGATTTGGTGACCTACTAACAAACTATCGATTGATTTTTACGTCGAATCCATGCAAAAATGCATTAATTTTTTAAAAGCAATTAATGAAGCCATAAAATATCAATAAATTTACCAATCATTTGGATTAAATTTTACAAACATTAAACGGAGAGCGAGTTTAAATGAAATTATTAAAACAAAAAGTGGAATACATTTAGATAAAATTGTTAAATTTATATTTATTTACTTTAATTCACTTTTTTGCATGTGATTTTTGGAGTTAAGCATTTTTTATAGCATACTTTCAAGCGTATTTTGGGCAATTATTAAATTTCCACCATTTTGTTGAAAATTTAATGCACAGAGAGTACTAAATACTTTGTTGTGAAAAGAATGCTTACCATATGGGCAACAACAACAACAACCATCTACACACTGTTGGAGCCATATGGCCGAAAGAAAACACAAAACCTTACAAAACCAAAAAAGCAAACTAAAAGCATGTAAGCTCGAAAGCGGCCAAAAGGGAGAGAGAGAGAATGAGAGACAGTGAGTGAGGGAGAGGGATTGGAAGAATGAAAGAGTATACAGCGCTTTCAAGTTTTAACGCCAAGCGGAGCGAGCAACACGACAAGCCAAAGCCCAAGTGAATTTGACACAAGATAAAGAGGAGGAGCACTTGGTTGTGCTATTTTGTTGTGACTTGTCCTGACCACCGCCCCAGCTTCATTCTTCCCACCCCTCCAACCTCAAGCTAAATGTTTCTTCTCGACGCTTGATGAGTGTTTCGTCCGATTATGCAACAAGCTGCACTGCCCTGTGTCCACCTACAGTATGTCAGAGCTTACAATTCTTCTGCTTTTGTCTTCTTTTGTGTGGCGTTGTTTTGGGATGGCTATATGAATATTTGAAGACTCTGTCTTTAATATTTCCTTTTGCCACAGAGAGAGGGAGTGAACGAGAGAGAGAGAGAGCATCATAAGAAAGAGCAGCTTTTGGCTTTACCCAACATAATCCCTGCTTTCGGGCTACCTTTGCCAGGTTGCCAGCAGATTTAAGCTCATTCAACCAACATAGAGTTCTGGTCCCCAGATAATGCTTACATACATTCAAATGTAAGTCTACCACTGCCTCTGTGTATGTCTGTGTGTGTGTGCGTCTGTGTGAATGCCTTCTTTCGACTTGTTCAACGTACACGCAATTCACAACATAAATTCTACTTCAGCCTTCGATTGCTACCAAAGCCGCCATTTTCCGTTGTCATTGTGCCTACGGCAGCCATGCAAATTTCCCCATCCGCCTTTCCGAGCTCTTTTCTCCATGGCTTTTTTTCTATGACAATATGTGCCTCTGATAGCTTTAGGGGATTTTGTTTACTTTCACCACAAAAATAGATGCGAAATACATATAAAAAAATGTTTTTGCCATATGCAAACCATGTACAATTCCATAACAAAGAATTTTTTTCTTTAAAAAGAAAAATAACTTTTTAAATACATTTACATTTTCTTTTGAAACTCAAATATAGATTTAACATCTTACAGTTATTCGATGTTGATTAATTTAATGAACATATTGTATTGTTGTGTTTCAACATTTCTAGAAGATAAAATGCAATAAATTTTTAGAAGTCAAATTACAAATTTTGAAATTTTCTTTTGGTTTAAACGTGCTTACAAAAAGGAAAACTGATTTTTAATGCAAAATCTCTAATAATGAAATGTTTAATAAATAACATCATAAATATTTAGTAAATTACAAATGTATATTATTTACTTAGAAAAGGTAAAGTAAAATTCAAACTATTTGGCTAAATTTCGACCTTCTATGAAGTTAATTAAAAGTTAGAGTCAATAAGTGTTGAGAATATAAAAAGATTTCAATTTGTAATCACCACAAAAGAAAGGCAAATTCTTCTTTTTTGTTTTTGCCATATTTTACTGAAATTGGATACTATGATTTTTAATAAAAATAAAATACCCCGCGGGGGTTTCGCTAAGTTTTTCCCTAATATTATGTAATAATAACACTAAAATTAAATAATAATATAACCAACATGTAACATAGCAGAAAATGTCTTTGCCCTGAACTCTAAAGTAATTATATTTTAGAAGCACAACAAACAGATGAAATAAATTGAATTGAAATTGAAAATTGAAATAAATCTCTCATTATTCACTTATGTCTTAAGTCCTGGAACTAATGTTCTGAAGGCGTAGAAAACTGAAAAGTATTAGGAAAACTGTTTGTTAATTGTCAATCTTAGTTGAAACCACCATCCAAAAGATTTAATTTAAATCCGTTCTTTTAAAATTGCAATTAATAAACTTTTTTTTTAAGGAAATTTGTAAAATTTGATTATTTTCAGTATTTGCAGTATTTTAAACAAGAAAATATTACTATATATACTTTATTTATTAAATTGATTAATTGTTTGTTAAACACATTATGTGGCACATAAAAAGAATGTGTCATAATATAAATAAACAAATGAATCCTTCCCTCTGTCCTTGAGCCTTATGTATGGGTCTATTAAAAACCCGTAATCTGCTCTCGTAACTCAATTGCTGACATCTGTTCAATAATTTCTAGTAATTAGATTGACAACTTAATTGCTTAACCCTAAATACATATGTAAACATTAGAGTCAAGGGATCCTCCAATCATATTGTCGGGGGTTGACAACTCCATTTCAGTCAGAAGAGTCCTATAATCAACTAGAAAATCATACATATACATACATACAAATGAACCATTAGCCAGCGAAAAGCAAAAAATAGAAAACCGAAACCAAACAAAAGACCCATTTAGATAAGAGTCACCTCACGAACTGCCCCGCACCAGCTCAAAGTCATAATCATAATAAATAGAAATAGAAATGGTGGCGAAGCCAAAGTGACCAACTAAAAGTTATTACGCAACGCTCGCGATGCACTCCAGACAGTCGAAAGAAAAGGGGTAAAACAAAAAAGGAAGGAAGGCCGATAGATACATATACGAACAACGGTGTCCTGCGCCAGAAGCCAGCCGGAAACCGATGGGCATACAGACACAAAATGCGCGATAAAATATTGAAAGCACTCCAAAAGCATTAATAAAACGAGTGGGGAGGAGCAGACCCAGAGCCAGACCCAGACCCAGAAACAGAGTGGGCTTGGTAAGTGGGCACACGTGAACTTTACACCTACACCAGGGGCACAGTCAGAGCCGCAATCCATAGTGCTGGGCCAGCTGTGGCCTCATCGCGTGCGTGCCAGTCGTTTGGCCATGGCGCACGCATCCATTAGGATTCAAATTGCTCGTGGTTGACGGTGGCTCTGGCGTACAATGTTTTTTTTTATGCTCTTGCCTTTTTGACTTAACTTTGCCTTTTTGTACATTTTCCACTTTTCGTTCTTTTTTTTTTGGCCGGTTTTATGCGATTATTTTTCGAGGATGAGACCTGCGGAGGAGGGTGGGAGGTTGGGGTTTGGGTTTGGGCAGAGCCCATTGCACGCGTCGTCACTTTGCATAGGAAACCGCCACTGAGGCGGCGTCGGCGTCATCTGCACGAACTTTGGTAACTTTATTCGGAACGAGGCCGCATATTATCTAATTAGAGGCACTTCAAAAAACAACATTACAAAAAGTTTTGCCATTTAAGGCCAACTACATCGAAAAGTATAAAAAAAGAAAAAAAGAACACTAATAAAATTGACACTCGGCTTTCTGAGATCAAGGGCAGGGATAATTTATGCTCAAACATAATGATGATGGTTTTTGTGGTTCAATTTTAGGGTTGCAAAATATTCGAGCTAATTGAGGCATTCAATTTAAATTTTAGAATTTTAACATTATATTACATGATTTTAGTTTTGAGTATGAGAGAACTTCCTTGGGGTTCCATTACTTTGAATTTGTCTTGTTAAGATGAAAATTTCAAACCAACAACTCTCTTTTACACCTCAATACTTACATAGTATACAGGTATATCCTGCAAAAAACGATTTTTGAATCCAATTGCCTATTGAATATTATTCCTATCTCAAAATGCATATTTCTAGATCTGCCATTTTCATTTTATATAAATTTTTATATGAAATAATTGAATTTACAGCAGATCAGATTTATCATTTAATTAGGGAAATTCGAGACTTAGAAATCCTTTCGAAGGGCAAAAAACCCTTCCTCCTCATCTTTGCAATTAGCAACGATTCTTTTTTTAATGATTATTTCATTGGTCTATAAATGAATGCAACAAATGTCAACCTGAATATTAAAAATTCTGATATTGTCATTAAGTGTTTTAATGATGGCAGTGTTTTAAATGAGTTGAAGGAAAAAACATACTTTTCTATCAACATTTTATCATCGTATCTTTCCAAAGACATTCTAATCTCAATACAAATAGAGTAATTATGCACCTCGAGGCAGATTTTCCTGCTTAATAAATTTCCATCAGTAGCAGGAGTAATGTGGATTGTTGGAAAGGACGAGCGGAAAGGGGGGAAAAGTGCTTTTTACGCTCTGCTTAACCATGCTTAGGATGGGTTTTTGTTACTTGGGCTTCGAAGTGGGAAAACTATTTATCATAAGCCACGTCTTGGTTGTCCACCAAAAAGGATGACTGTGAATACAAGGAGTACAAGGATCTGGGAGCGGCCAGGCAACGCCCATTTCAAACGCAACGTATCCGCATCTGTTCCAAAGCATTTATCAAAATGTCAATGCAGCACTTAACCAAATCCATTAAGTAACTCCATGGCATCCACCAGCTCAGTCAGTCAGTCAGTCAGTCATTCAGTCAGTTTGTCATGCATTTCATTCATCTATTCATTGGCCATAAAAGCGCGGCTATTGTGTTCTCTTCCCCCTGCTCGCACTTCACTCCCCGCCCCATCTCTCTGTGTCGCCTGTTTCTCGCCTGTGTCGGCGAGTAAATGCGTCCATTTAGCGGCAAACAAGCGACAGATCCGCTTGTAATCCTTTAAGTGTATGCAGAGCGGCATCATGCGAATGGATGCGAATCGGTGGGCGGGGCACACTCTGGTGACAGCAAGTGCAATAATTTGTTTGCAGTTTCCCCGTTAAGTGCTCTATTTTGTACAAATGGAAACATCACCAGCAAAAGGGACGACGAGAATCAAGTAAAAGTACGATGGATGGATGGATGAATGGATGGAAGGAAGGAAGGAAGGAAGGAATGCGCACATTTCAAGGGTGTCTCAGTCTCTGGACGCCTTTTGTTGTTGTGTTTCCCTAACGAAATCAATTCTACAAAGTCAACTAAGGGCAAACAGGGAGGTGGGTGGCAACCCAAAAAAATAATATAAGCAAGTTGCCCTCTCTTTTTATCTATCTTACTCTCTCTATCTGTAACCCTGGCTGATGTTATACGTCGTCCATTGAGCTGGCTGGTTCGCCGACAAAGTCAACCCAAGGAATACAGAAGCGAGGGCTCTTTACAGTGGTTTCAACACTCACGAAAAACATAGAGTGGTCTAAACGAAAAACATACATTTCATCTACGTTGTTAACTAACACTGCTTAGGAGTGTGACCATTTCTTTAGGTGATAATACCACTACTTTTTAGGGTTGCCCTTTAAGATTACTGGGCAACTTTTTGGTTTTATCAAACTTTATTCCTTTATTATATTTCTTTTTTTTAATTATTTATTGTTAAACTTTAATTGAAATATATCATATTACCCACTGTATAGAAAGCCAGTTCTTTTGGTTATACAAATAAGCAAGTGAATATCGGATCAGAACGACCGACCGACCGACCAACCGACCGACCGACCAACCGCCAGGCTCATTTATGACGAAATCCCGCTGTTTGTTTTGAGAGGACATTACCCACAAAACACAGGAAGTATTCATAGCTCGCATTCGCTCTATTTAAACACAACCCCAAGCTGTTGTCCTCGTCCTCGCTTATATCCTCCCAGTCACCGTCATCGTCAGAGTCCTCGACATCTCGGGTGTTAACATAGCCTTGGTTAGGGTTGCGGGTGGTGGCTTTCTGACTGCGACTCACTTGCATTGATGACATATTGGCGTGTCTGTGTGTGGATGAGCACCCCCCGGATCGGCTGGGCTGCGTTCATTGTATTGCCACTTTTGTCTTGGTTCTGGTAGGTATGTATTCTTGCTCTACATACCGTTAATGTTAATGCTTTTAATGTAATAAAAACATTTGCAGCGTTTAAGGGGCGTATAACCATTGTACTTACATCTATATGGGGTAGGCCTTTAATAGGACAGGTTGATTCGAATTTTGTTCGGTTTTTTGTTTGCTATTCCTTTCTGGAGTTTTTTCTTACATCTCATTCACTTGTTGCTGCCTAGGGGGTTTTTTTTATGGTATATCCAAAATAATTTAACAAAGATTTCTATGCCATATGGGAAAATGAAGAATTTTAGTTGCTCATATAAATTATTGCTAGTATTTCTTTTTTTCGGAAGGATCAAATTTGTTTGGGGGTTCGCTTTTCGTTCGAGCCTCATGAATAATACAAAAGCAAAGAGGCGCACCCAAAACTGGTTCCTAATCCACCTCTCTCTCTCTCCCTTTATGCATGAGGCTTTAGGTGAAGACAGACAGTCAAGTTTATTGTTAATCAAAAATGGGTAAGCCATAAAATTTTCAGAGTCCCAACCATGCCGTTTAACCTTTTGCTCCCTGCCACACACTCACACACACTCAAACACACTCTCTCACCAATCGAAAAGATGGGGTGTAAAATTTCTGCTACTTTTTTTTTTATTTTTATTTTAACTTTGAAGAAGTTTTTGCTACAATATGTTGCTGATTATGCCGCTGGGATTAAGTGTCAGTCTGCCGACTGGTAGTTGTAGTTGTAGTCACTCGACAGACTCTACCCAAGTGCATAATGACCTTAATCAATTCAACCGACCAACCCTCGAAAGCGTAAGAGAAAAATACATCTATAGAGGGAAGAAATTATTGTCAGCGGGCTCAACTGTTGCATTGAGGCACGAACCTGGACCTAGACAAAAACAAATAGGGGAGTGGTCCTGCGACTGGTTAATACATAAGTGCTGCAATAAAAACTAAAGCCAACTGTAACCAGAGAAGCACCCGGAGTAACAGAGGGAGATTAGGCAAGGCAGGAAGATCGCCTATGGTTAAGTGGACGATGACGACTCATCGAGCGTCATATGGAAATACTAGAAGCGTGGAAACTGGCAGTCATCGGCTTAGGCTCACTTTGCCACTTCGTCGCGGCTCTCTTTGGCAACTTTGCCAACTTGACTTGGCATTGGCCTCACTTGTTTAACTCACACGTGCCTGCAATTAAGGTGGGAGTAACTCGATATGGTTAGAGGAACTCATGTCAGACTAAGTAGAGACCGAGTGAAGGTCTCTCCACACTCCACACTCAGCACTCCACAATTAGGCCGTGTTAACACGAACAACCGTTAACCTACGCAAAAGATAACTGCCATCCATTCCTCCCACCAACAATGCGCCAACCACTGCCACTGCCACCATGAGGTTCATTTCCATTAACCGGCAAAAAGAGGCGTTTAAGTTAATAGCAATGGTCGTTCTCCGTCCTCGTTGTCGTCGAGGACTTTCGCCACCTAACTCCATCCATGGCCAAGTCTTCGTTGACTTCTCTGCCACATTGCACTTTGGCTTTGCCACTTTTAGTGTTTCATAATTAAAAATGTTGCCCGGATTGTGTCGTCCCCCTTATGTGCTTGTTGCCCTCTCATGCAATATTAAGGCAAGAAGGAAACCGTTAACCGAAAGCCACCATTCGCACAGCTGTGCCCCAGCTTAGCTCACGTTTGGCTCTTGCCAAGGTGAAAGTCTTTTTGGGCACCTTTTAATGCGTTTGCTTTTAATTCCGGCCGGTGAGCACTTACGGCCGTAAGCATTCAAAGTAAGTGCCAACAAAGCCCTGTGACATGTTGTTGGCTCTTTCTCCGCTTTGTCTTGGTTTGGTTTGGAGTGTTTTTTCTTTTTTTCCTTGCCACATTTTTATTATGCCTATTATAATTTACTTTATGCATACGTTTCACCTTCTTGTTCCTCTTCATTTACTCTTGTGTTCCTATTAAGCTTTTGTCGAGAGCTTTACTGTCCTTTTTTGTGTTGTGGCGACACTTTTTTGTAATTTCATAATTGTGGTAGTAGATAAATGGTCATAAATGTAAAGAAAGCGACAATTTTAAGCGGATTTTTTAAGTAAAGTGGTAAAGTAGAATAAGAAAAGTATTACCACAATATTTCTTTACGGGAAAACCAAGGATCGATAGATGTTTGATTGAGAGTAAGTAGGTCAATTCGATCCTTAATTTTATTGAATTTTTTTTCTGTGTTTTTCTACCTTTTTTTCTAACAACTAAAAACAGTTGAATATAAAAAAACAACATGTTTTCCTTAGAAAGTTTAAGACGTTTTGGGGATATTCTTCTAATATTGAACAAGTTTTGAAAAAAGCGAAAAAGCAGCGAATGTAGGTATATAATGTGAAAAGATTTAAACCTTTTTTAATTGTTCTAAACAATTTGTTTAGAGTTCATTCAATTCTGATTTTATTCACTCCAATAATTGGTTTCAGTGATAGTTCAGCTAACCTGTATAAGTTTATAATATTAGAGTCCGTTTTAGCACAAAGCGAAATACAAGCAAAGATCTTTAAAAATATATCAACAGAGATGCCAGAGACGATCAGATGTTTATAACGCACAGGCGATTCCATAAACTATATTATATATAAATTATTCTTGAGCCGAGACGATGACCATGACCTTACACCCTCAATTAGAGGGCTATTGGAATTAAATAAGATATTTAAGCATTTTATTGCCCGTTTGAGATAAAATTGGACTATTTGTCGGATTGGACCACCAAAATTCGACTAGGTCGATACCTATCATACAATTTAATGTACATAATTTAATGAAATTTTCGACGACTTGTGTTTATTGTCGAAGTCAAATTTTGACTTATATTGCTTTCCGGAATCGTACATCTTCCTAGCTAACCATCCCCAGATATTCTCTATGAAATTAATTCTGGCGAGTTTGAGGGCCACCCAAGTACTTCTAAATTTTCGCTCTGCATCCACAATTTGACGAACATGGCGGTGTGTATTGGATTATTATCGTGCTGGAAATACCACTGCAAGTTCAGAAATTTAATTGAATTAGGCAATTGTTTTAAAAATGTCCTTGTATTCGATTATCCGTATTTATTTGCGTTGTCAAGAAGTGCAACTCGAAGGTTCCGTAATAAGAGATGCCTCTCCACTACATCCCACCTCCGACTGAACTGTGTAACCCGTCCGAAATATTGCGAAAACAAGTGCAATGGGAAAGTAAAAATTTGAAAAAATGTGTAAAGAAAGATGGGCGCTGACCTGATTTTGCGCAGTGTATAGAAACCATCGACCGAAGAGCCTACTTTTTATACCATGCACCCATTTGGTTCCCCCAAATGTAGGTAACAGGCAGGAGCAAAATTGATCTCGCCATGTCTGTTTGTCCGTCCGTCCGTCCGACCGTCCGTCTGTATTAACACCTAGATCTCGGAGTCTGTATGAGCTAGAGCCACCAAATTTGGTATGTAGATTAATGTAGTAAGTACAGTTATCAAGTTTGTATCAAATGTTTGCCACTCCCACTTTCGCCCCTGCAAATTGTACAAACCCGATTTTCTTAGAGACTATACTAGCTAGAGACATTAAATTTGGTACGTGTACTGGCTTAATACATGCGCAGATTTTGCCAGATTTTAGTAGTTTTTCAAAATTTTGCCACGCCTTTTTCCGCCTCCATAATTTAGAAAAAACCTATTTCCTGTCGAAATAAAATTCAGCACTTAAATTAGCCTTGTTAATTTCTACCAACCTATCGAATTTTATATTTAATTTTTTTTATTTATTTTTTTTACCTTTTCCGTTAGGACGAGCTAGAGTGCTCGTTTGTTTGTAAGAGCGAGCGAGAGACAAGAATTCAAAAGACATACATACAGTAGGTCTTCGAAATTTAAAATATTTGCTCACTTAGTGCATGGTATACCGAAGTCGGTAGGACGACTTACTTCCTTTATTTATTATATGAACATTAGTGCCGTAAAACATAGCTTCGTCTTGTGTTAATTATAAAAATCAAATAATAATCTTTTTAATTTTAATAATCAATTGCAGTAAATACATATTATCAACTTATGTTGGCTGTGATTTCACTTAAAAAATATTGTCTCTTTAATCTGCAATACCTATTAAACACTTAAACTCTTAAGGACACTGTTTTATTCCTCATCCATTCAACTTCATTTAAGGACATTGTGTACTCCTGTTAATTACTTATTTTATTTAATGTTTTACAAATAAAAAGATGAGAGTTGTCTTAAAGGTGGTTAAGAATTTGTCAAAACTTTGTCTCTTTGCCTTCTTTTAACTTTCTGAGAGATAAATCACCTTAAAATCGAAGGGAAATGAAAGATTTGATTACTTAAATTTTAAAATTCTTTAAAAGGTGTTTGTTTTAAATTTAACCAATTACGTTTGGCTTTCCAACAACCAGTGAATAAAGTTCTTGAAGCGAAACACATACCTAGGATAAAGTGTTTTCTAGACCTTAAATTTCCTTTCCTTTGTCGATATCACAAATCCTTTAAACAGATGTGACCTTGCAAATTAATTATCTAGAGCCTACTGAATTCAAATCAAGTTGCCGTGCGAGTAAGTATTTTTGAGTTTAATTATTTTTCATTGAGTGGCTAACGAAAAGAAAAACTACAACCGCAAGTTGGTTGGTTAGTTAGTTGTGGGGGGTAAAGTAAAAGTCTCGTTTAAACCAAAAATTAACTGTCAAATATGTTACTTCAACAATTTGAGCGCTTGGCACAAAGAATAAAACCAAGGCGGAAAAAAGTACTAAAACGGGGGGAAGAGAAAAAAAACCAACAAGCTGCTTGTCAGGACAATGCAAAAGACTGGGCTGCTCTGGTAGAAGTGAGCGGGGTTCGAGGAGGCTGCCGGAGCAGCTTCGGGCCGTGCAACACAATAACTTTTCAATTTATGGGCGCACATTCCAGCTGACGGCCATTAAACAATGGGACCCCGTGCCGCTACACACATTTTCTATTTTCTATTTTCTCGGTATTTTCCATTTTTTACGCTGGCTTTTGGCTACTTTGGCAAAAAGCATTCAGTTTTGCTTTTTTTTTTTGTTGGCAAACAAAAGAGCGCGCACTCGTTGGCAGCCATTCAAGCGTCAAGTCCGAGCTGCAAGCTGACCAGCAGACGAGGCACCCTTGACCGGAGCTATAAAATGGCAAAAACAACTAGATAAAGACTTAGGTGAAGGGGGGACGGGCTAACAGTGTGGGGGTAGGGCTGCCCAGAGAATGGATGACGACGACTGCGACATGCCAAGCCCATGTCGTATTGTATATATAGCGCATAAAAGAAGGCAGAAGGCAGAATGCTTAGAAATGAAACCAAGGCAAAGGACCATCACATCACATTTCCAATTTTGAGTGCCTCCTTCTTCTTCTCTCTATAGTGGTGCCCCATCAATCGGACCCACTTCGTTGAGCCTCCTTTATGGTTATGGACAACTCTACTTCTTCCTCTTCTCAGACTTTTTGTTATTCTCTTAACCCAAAAGCGGTATATTCATACTTGAGTAGTTTGTGGCGGATCCAAAGAGATAAACTATATAATCCAGGCAGAACTAATTGCAGTTGTTATTTCTACAAAAATTTCAAAAGATAGGAACTGGCATTTAGAAGACATTAATCTCGGTAATATCTTGAGTTTTCAAAGGTCTCATCGCTTGATTCTTGAAAAACTATTGTAGAATGAAAACATAAATATGAAACTAATATAGTTCTAGTAATCTTTTACTAGCACTTATATAAATAATATTGTATTTTCAAGAAGATCATATAATCGTTAGGTCTTTTATTATCTAATAAAAACGAAAATACAAAGTTTAAATAACGAAACTTGTGTAGTTTTAAACAATTTATCAAATAATTTGAATCCTTGAAAATTTAAACATTTTTTACATTATATTCCTTTTTAATTTCCTTTATTTTGTTCTTCGATTTCTATATTTGATTCCCATGTTGTATCACTATTATTCGGAATATCGGAATGATGTTGTTCTTATCATAAAATCTATATTAAACAATTTTTACAATATAAATATTATCAAATGATTTAAAACTCAAATCATTATTATTAAAAAACTTTACTATTCTGTTAATTATTTGTAGATAATATCAAGAATTATTGACTACAATATAGATTAAAAAGTGTTCTTATAAGTTAGCTTATTGAGAAGAATTAATGGAAAAGATATTTGATATGAAGGGTATCAAATTATTCGGCTGTGATGAACTTGGTTGATTTGAGAGAACTATTCTTTTGCTTTTTTCTTGCTGCTGCTGTTGTTGTTGTTTTTTTTCGTTTCTTTTGTATTGTGTCTCAACTGCAACTTCATCAACCTTTTCGTATTCACAAGGCAGAAAAAAGCAAAAGAAAAAAGGTTTATTGCGGTCTCTATAAAAATACACACTTGGGGTGATTTCCTTTGCTGCTCCTCCAATTTTTGTATTTTCCTTTCTTTTTTTTTGATGCTCGCACAAAACGTTCGAGGTGTGGGCGGTTTTGGGGATGGGCGGAGGAGGAGGTTAGAAGGTAGAGCAAGGGTGCTCTAACGACTTCGTTTGGTGCCCATTTTATTTGCCTGCTGCCTCCTGAGCCGAATCGAAACCGTAGTGAGTAGAAAAAGCTAGACAAACACAGACAGATGGAGGCAGAGAGAGAGAGAGTTAGAGTGAGAGACAGAGACAGAGAGAGAGAGGGAAGAGAAAAGCTGACTGCCATTATCTTGGCTTTGCCTTTATGGGGGCTTTTGTGTGCGTTTGATGAAGCCAAGATGGCGTAGAAATGGTTGAAAATACTCTCAAGGGTGGGGGTGTTGGCAAGGATATGACACGGCGACGGCGGGGGCGGAGGCGGGTGGAGCCATTTCTGCCTGCCAGCCTCTTGTTGAATTATCAGCCACAAAAATGGACGTTGCCATATTTATAAAAACGGACATAAAATGGATAAATGGGGGAAAAATAAATAGGCGTAGACCTTTAATGGAAATAAGGGATGCAGGGATTCGAGTTTTCTACAGAAAGAAGCACTAAACAAAAAAGAAGAGAAGGCTTAGTTTTTCAGGCAGTGTCCACCTTAGAAGGCCATCTTTTTGACTTCTTTACCCTTTGAATACCTGCTTGGTAGGGCTATTTCATTAAGTTGTTCCATTTCATTTCTTATTGACTTCTCCGTATCTTATGCGTTTCTTTAAGACTTCCTAAAGAGCTCCTAGAAAATAGTCACATTCCACAGTCATCTTTTAAAATTTACTTTCCTCCTAAAAAGTATCGCAACTTTAAGAGTAGCTAAAATCATTTTTCCATTTGATACATTTAGTTGGAAAATGTCTGAGACATTTTTAAAAAGTTTATTTTAAACTAATTACGGTTAAATCTTTAGTTCTGTGTTTAGCGTTAAACAATTGTATGCCACACATACACATACACAAATAGGACAATTTGAATTTAAAAACAAAAAATCAAATATTTTTATAAACAACCAAAAATTGTAGTTTTCAGACGGATAAAAGTTTGCAAGAGTTGAGAAGGTTTCGAAAATCGCTTGCTGAAATAAATTTTGGTTGTCTTTGTTATATAAAATTATATCCTTTCCCTTGAAAAATACAACTTAACATAATGATCTAATAAATATGTTTATGTACATACATATCTGCTAATAATACATATATGAATCAGAACTTAAAAACTTTAGAATTGCATTTTGTTAATGCTTGATAGTCCGAAAATTCGTATGTTTTCAAATTTTGAACGTTCAAAGTTATTTGACCTAACATTGTAAAAGTGTATTATAAAAGTAGTCAATTGTTTGTAATGCAGAAAAGAAGACATTTCCAACCTATAAACTATATATGTTCTTAACTCAGAATGAAAATCCGAGTCGATTTATGTCCATTGCCATAACTTTACGCCCTCAATCAGAAAACTTTTCAAACGAGGCTTGTTGTTGAAGCTTGTATTTACATACTTAATCTCAAATTTGACAATTAGCCGTCATAGAAACCTGCGATCGAGAAGGGTACTAGATTTTTTGAAGAAATTAACGATTTTAAAATGAAACGCACTACAAGCAGATCCCGATTTTTCAAAGTGAATGCCTTGATTTTCAATTTTGATTTGGAATGTAAGTTTCACTAATTATCAAGTTATATTCTCAAACCACACAAACCAATTATTCTAAAAAGGACTTTCTTTCAACATACGCTAATCTAGTCACTTATTTAAAATTATATAAAACAAGTCATATCTTTATATTAAAGTTAGAATAATGTCCTTTTTATCAGCATTCAAATCTCGAAAGCTTCATTTTATTCCACGATTCTTCCCAAAAAATGGGATCGAAATTAAATTTATTTATTAATGTTTAGTGTCATTTAAAAATATGCTAAATTAAGTTGACTTGTAATGTTTTGAAATCCGTCAAAAAATTGACGAAAATTCTGTCTGAGGAAAATATGTGGAACCATCAAAAATTTAGATTGGAAATTATCTCAAACAAAACTATTTTTGTGAATCTGTAATTCTGAAACTATTAAGGATTTTAAAAAGCTCATGTATCATTTTACTTATTAAAAAGTATGAAAAATTTTTTTCCATTTTTCGTTAAAAATTAAGTTATTTTTGAATATCTAAATGCTTGAATCCATTTTAAAATATGGCTTATTCAATTGATATAAAAATTTTTACAATCGGCTACAGTCGGCAGATGAAGGAAAAATTTGTTTCAAAATTCTAAACAATCATTATTTTGCGACTCGTTTTTGAAAGATTTTCATTCATGTTCCAACTTTCATATTGGAAAGTGATCTTCTAAATTGGTTAATTATGTTTTTGCATTGCTGGCCTAATCCGGCAAAGACTAAAAGGGTATATGAAATTCGGCATAGCCAAAGCGAGTTTTTCTCATTGTGTTTATTATTATTCTTATGATATTTAAATTAAGTAGATAAGACTATTTGATCGAGTTGTCGAATTGCTTCGAATAGGTTTAAATATAAAACTGCAAACAAACAATTAATTTTTTATAAAATACAACAATACAATAGCTTTTTGAACATAAACCATTTCGAAAATAAATTCCTTGGATTGTTCAGTTTTTCAACGATTTCAGTCCTAATTGAAATTTACAAGGTCTTAATCAAATTTCTTACACAATTTATGGTGTCACACACATACGTCCATTCAATCTGTATTCTTTGAACCCATAACTGCATGGTCACGTTTACAAGAGAAGAGTAAAAAAATGCTCGGAAAAAAATCGAGACTATAAAGTCAACTTAGCTGCAAGTTTTCAGTTGAGATTCAGCACAATATTGAGACGTGCAATCAAGTATTTACGTGAGAGCCATGTGACAGTGGTCGGAGAAAAGTCTCAGCAGTAGTTTTCCGGGCAGAGTTTTTCTATTTTCTCTCATATGTTCTACCCATACGGACACATATGTATGTATGCTGTATACTATATTCTGTCAAAAGTCATTTTCTCTCTCTCTCTCTCTCTCTCTCTCTCACACTCTCTTAACTCCCCATTGGGTTGCATTTTAAGTGCACTGTGTGCGCCATTCTTTATGCTTGCTTACGCCTTAAAATATGTGTCGGGACATAAAGTATCAAAAATTCCAAGGCAAGACCACACAGCGTAAATAACAAAAAAATAAAGGAAACCAAGAAGGAAAGAACGAAATAATAAAACGAAAGAAAAAAATAAAACTGAATGAAAAACCCCGACTGACAAACCGATGGCATTTTCGCACTCAATTACTTTGCATTAGGAAACACCAAAGACAACGATGGGATTTGTGTCGTTCCATTAAAGTTTTATTCACGCAATCGACACAGAACTGAAAGCTTTACTCTTTCACACACACACACACAGCCAGAGGGGGATGGGAGTGGAAATGGGAGTGGAAGTCGGGGTGGGGGGATTGTTGTCTCGCCCGATAATAAAAAACAATTTGCCACCCATTGGGCATTAACTACAACAAACGACATTGCCAGCAGCATCTTCCTAACTAACCCCTGATCTCTTTCGTACTCATCTTCATACCCTTCCCCACCCTCCACCCCAGCTATAGCGTGTCCTGGTGCAGTTTTTGTCACAAATGGCAGCATATGGCCAAATGGTTTCAAGTGGTTTCCCCGAAAGGCTCGCTCATGCCATAAAATCATTTTGTTCAGTGAACGCTTTCAACGCCAAAACGTCACATAATTTGCGACATACGTTCAAGTCAATGGACGTAGGTCGAATCCGAATCCGAATCCGAATTGAAGTTATATACATATATATTGGAAACGGTCATGGTTTACTGACTGCCATAGAAGGTTGCAAAAAATATAACCATTAATCTGTTTGTCAGCCTCTGATTGTGGTTAAGAGATTTTATTCTTTTGGGGGGGATTTAGTGATAAATATTATCAATTGAATATAGGATTAGTTTATAGTCAAAGGCACTTAATTTAATCTACAGAAACCGAGTCAACTACATGTATAGCAGAAATATTGAGATTATATATGATATCTGGGTTATAGAGCCGTATATTGCGATCCTGTCGAATGCCCTCCTGACATTTAGAACAACAGCTAAGATGTAACCTGATGAACCTCCCGAAAAATTAAAGACTCCTGACCCTTTTGCCCAATAGAAGTCCTTCTTACATGTTAAACAGTAGACTTCATCTTTTGACTTAACAAATTTTAAACTTATTATAGTGATATCTATTCTCTTCTGATCTGATTCGAGACGGGCAAGATAGTAAATCTACTTCTAAAATTTTATTTTAGCCTATCTCGAATCAGATCAGCACAAACGTATAGATTCATATTTAAGAATGTCGGATTAATCAAATATTTAGGAAAGAAGGTGGAAAGAAATCTTTAAAAGTTTTTCCACCAAAGATATCCTTGCTGCTACTGAAGAGTTATGCCAATATTATAACGAGAAATTGTTAATTTTAAATACTTGCTAGTTCAACTTTAAACTCAAATCACTGTGTTACTCAAATCTATATGTTACATATATTTGTTTCTTGAGAGTGTCTCTAAAAGACCTTCATGTTATCAGTATTGCCCTTCTCCTACTTCCCTTACTGGGTCAACTGTGGGTAAACTTTTCATCTTTCTTAAGTAAATATTGCATTATCATTGAACTAGCAGGCAGACAACCCCAACTGTTCATTCGGTAACTTCAAAAGGAAACGAATAACTTTACTCTAGATTTAATAAACGATTATATTGGACTTAAATCCGAAGTATTGTACTAGTAGTAACTCTGATCTTTATATAAATAAATATATATGTATAGGTTTTTGTTTGCTTCTACTAAATTGGCCTATAATCTAGCTACTTGAAATGCAATCAGAATCAGTGCCACATTTACTATGACTATGGCACTCAACAAGAGCTCAGGCATTGGAGTAGTTCGTAAGCTCTTCTCCTACTAAATGAGTGGGTCCCCCTAGCCACACACACACACACACACACACACACACACGCACACACATACACGAAGATTGTAGTTGAACGGTAAGTGTGTATGCCTTTGCTGAGGCTATACAACTTGGGTGTTTGACACCTTCAAGTGGCTCGGTCTTTTCGAAATTAGTCCAAATAAATAGATATCTTTCTAGCAAACAGAGGGACAGAGGGACAGAGAGAAAGGAAGACATCGAGCGGCACTTCTTAAGAAGACTTCGCCATGGCACAAACAACTTAAAAACGGTTGCACAGACGAAGAAGGAGTTCTTTCGGGTTTTCTATCATTTGCTCAGATTTCACATTTGTTTTTGTTTTCATATGCCATGTCGAGTGACACTTATCTGTTCTGAATGGGAGGGAGCTGATATTGTCTGAGGGGTAACCCGTACCTAAGCTTATCATCCTGATAAGCCGTTTTCTTTCAAGTGACCAACTGCTCAGCGTACCCCATTGAATACCCCTATACCCAGTACCCATTAATCTAAGGGGTATCTAGCATTAACCGATTTAGCAGACCCATAGAGCAGTCAGATCGATAATGTCACAAGGCAAGATCTGATAAAGTGTAGTCTGTATATATAGTGCAGTGTGTAAGTAGATATAGTTCAGTTTATAATTAAGTGCTCTTAAATTATAATGTGTTGCAAGCTTTAAATTAGGATAAAGTATAATAATAGTCCTAACTTACAAAGCATAATTTAATTAAAAGCTTAAATTATCCATAGAAATTGTTAATATTATCTTGTCTTTAGTGATGGTAAATTTTCGATATCTATACAATTTATCGATGTCGATAGACATCGAGGTTAGACGACAATGAGCAGAAACCAATTTGAGCTGCAAATTCCTTTTGGTAAGCTTAGATCAGAATAAAAGAAATGGGCATAAATAGGGTTCAATGTCAGTTTGATTGTCCTGACCAATACATCAATAAACCTCATATTCCTTGTCACGACTTTGTGCAGGGTATCTGTCATTGTTTATTTGTTTTGGTATTCTTTTTCAACCTTTGCAACTAGCTATCACGGCTCATCCCACCAGTCGTCCATATGTGCACTCTATGCGCAATCTTTCACAATTCGTTCAGTTATAAACTTTTGATAAGTTAAGTAATCGTGGCTATTATTGTGATTACATTGATATATCGGAAACTCGATTGATTTATAATGACAAATTTCCACATATAGAAGTGGACGCAACTATTATATGTCCAACTACGTCAAATTGTCAATTTAAAAATATAACTCAATAGAAAAAAGAAGACACCAGAATATTGTCTGTTCGATTATCTTACCTCGTGGCTAAAAAATAATGTCTGGAAAGTCCTTCCCCTCGAATGGCAAATGGCTGACCGTTCTTCAATTTCTGATGATTCAGTCTCTGATCTGGCCTAGCAACAATTATGGCAACTGTGTAAATAGATTACGCTAATAATTTGCGGTTGACTTGAACCAAAATCAAAAACGTTCTCTGAAAGGTAAACATCAACAGCGAGACCAACACCCAACACTGGACACCCCGACCCACGGTTCAGGGGACAAAAGGAGAACTTCCTACGAGTTGCCGGGACTTTAGTAGCTAAAGCTACAGCCACCTGCTGGGTACCACCTGTTTAGATATGCTTTAACAAAAGACTGAGGCCAGACAAAGAGCATAGCGATGTGGAAAATAATCAGTGATAAAATAAAAGAATAAAAGGACCATTTGCTTTTTGCAAGGGTTGTAAATGCGAAAAGGACTCGCCGAGAGAAGCGAGCCTTTTTATTCAGTCAGAGGAGGGTGCCACATGAAAAGCATTTTTTATTTGTTGTTTTTCCCCTCTCTTCTTGTCTCCTTCTTTATTTTCATGTGCGTTTTGCATTACAAAACGGATTCATGTTAATAGGCCTCATTTAACGCTGGGTATGAGATTCAAAAATTGGCGAGACAGTCATAGAATTCTGGTTGTCATCCAGGGATAGAGAGGATATTACTTTAAACTTGAAAATTGATGTGGAAATTTGTGATATTTTGTCTATTGACATTCCCCTCTTCAATCCTCTAAAACAACTTAATTGTTTCATAAGCCTGTTCATTTAAATAGAAGAGAGTCCTACTTACAGTCAAGGCCATATGTTTAGAACACTTTCATACTTTACTTTGATTTTGTTCTATTTTAAAGTAATGTCAAACAGATTTGAATTGCTCATAGATTTAACAGTTGAATTTTTTCAATTTAGTCTTAGCCTTTTTTTAGAGGTATTTGGAATTGGCCCAAATTAATCCCTATTCTTAAAATTGGCAATGAAGCAATAAGCCAAAAAACCTTTTTAGACTTCTTGAGTCTAGTAAAATTAGAAAAACTATTTTCTACGAATTTTATAATTACCTCAACCATTTATTTTATAACCAGTTGAAGTGATTGATTTGATTCTAGAGGATAATTTTTCATTCTTTAATAAAATCGAAATTCAATTTCTTCTTGGTTATATCCTAAAATTAGTTTTTGCATTTATTTCTTTTTCTATATCTTTACATTAGTTTTTTGATTTTTAAGGATGATAAAAAGTCAGAGATACATAATTACCTTTTCCAGATTTTTATCAAATTGTATACTCTTATTTTATATTAAAATATAAATATTAGAAATAATTTAAAGATAGGACTTAAAATTTATTTAAGCTAAGAACCTTTCTTTCCTTTTATTTTGCAGATTTTAATATGTATTTTTCCTAAAACTCCTAAACTAAAACGTTTAAAAACTGTAGTTAATTAACAAGTTTAAGTAGTATACCTTTTAATTTTACCGAAGGGGAATCTTTTTCGGGGACTCTTCAGACATCATTCTCGTGGTCTGGCTATCTGGCATTCGGAAAACATCTTGTGGCAAGTAACTAGTCAGACAGCCGCTCTTGATGTTCCCGTTCTTATCGATACACATTTATTTGTAGCAGTTCATGTAACCGGTGGAAAGTGTAAACAATGTGTACCGTCTCAATGGGCAAATCTTGTACCATTCCGGTATAACTAGATAACCATTGGCTCCAACATGTTTCTCCATGGGACTCCAAAGTGTTTGTTAGAGTCTCTCTCTCTGTGTGTGAGTGTGTGTGCGTATTTATAGATACAAATACAGATACACTGATACGAAGCGACTCGACGTTATCATCGTTCAAGGTATCGACTTGAAATGATGTACAAATATTTACAGTTGGCAGGGAGTTGGTACTAAGTATATATCTGGTAACTGGGCAAAGTTTTGTCTTCTTTTATTCCGACTACCGACTACTACCACGAAAGAGCCCAACCCGATAAGCGCAACGGACATGAGCACGCTAATTGCAGAATGATAAAAACCCAAAAAACAACAAAAAATACTGAAAAGGCAAGAGCCAAAGCAATACCAACACAAAATGCTCGTAACCATAACCGCAGGCCAAAAGAAAAATGAAATAAAGAGGAAAATGTATCGTCAAGATTTCGACTTAGGCTTGGGCGTTTCGGAAATGTAAAGTATCTCTGTAAATTTGGTTATTGCCAACATTCTATTTGCCTAAACCGGCCCCCAAGGAATATTGCGTTGCCAGACAACTTGTGACTCTATACAGATGGTTGGGGGGTGGGTGTGGGGGACATGAAAAGGTCTGGGTAGGTTGGAGGGATGTTCTGGAAAAACAACAAGAATATTGGGGTGACTGCCAGCTTCAAGTGTATTACATAAAATAAGAAAAATTATGATTTTCACTTGCGTATCAGCTGGATGAGAAAATGAGCCAAAGAAGTCTCTGGATATGGATGAGGCATTCTACATTGTGGGGCAGAGACTGTTGCTTGCTAACTGTCAAAATCGTGTAATTTAATAAAGTTCGCTGCGGGATATTGTGTTTTCCACCAGCAACAAATTCAAACACACATACAAGTAAATGCCAGTTGCCATTTTGGGTGTTTTTTTTTTGCGTTCAGAGGCTTGGCATAGCCTCAAAGTATGCTGCACAAATACACAAAAAAAATCGTATTTAGCATTTTGTATTGCACATCGCAATGTTGTTTTTTGCCCATATGTAAACGGTATGTATGTATATCTTTTGTATACAGTTCCATTTTGCCAAACATAAATACATACTAACATACACATATGTACATAGATTCTTTAGTAGGTATATTTGTTTGAGTGAAGTGCTTTCTGTTTGCACGTATGCAGATATATTTACTTCTTCCCATATCTGCAAAGCAGCGGAAAAACTTTTTACGTTAAAATATACAAATATATACATATATATAAACATATAGACATTTTTCTTTTTGTGGCTGAAAGTTCCGTACTTTGCAAAGTTATATTTCTTGGCATGGTTGGCGATTATTTATGGTTAAGGGATATGAACTTTATAAAGTTAAAGACCTTTTATCAAGTACCCAGTTGAATAGGCAGAAAAGTGCAATGGAATTTGTGTTCCATGCAAAATTTTACATCACAAAATTTTAGGAATTATAAGTTTAGTTGTTTAAAGCAAATTTATTATGCATTCAAGCTTGCTTTTGAGAAAATTATTCCTTTTAATATTCTTTATCTTCATTATCCTTTTCTATAAAACTGAAGAAGGAAAATGTGGAAATTTTACTCAGATTTGTATTACTAATTTTTTTTTTATCTTATAACGTTTATTTCTATTACTTATCTGGACTAAGTTTTATCATTTCCCTATATTTTGCCTATCAATAAGAAACTAGATTTCGGTATTCGTAATTAGTCACTAGTTTAAAGTAAACCACCCGTTTTTTAACTGATCCCAAACCTGATCCTGAGACCATTTTGAAATCAGAGGTCATGCTATTCAGTGGCGGATATAGCTCATCATAGCTCGGCGAACTGGGGTACTTGGGGAGGATATCGGTCAAAATTTTACCATAATTTTTCTCATTTATTCTCAATCTTCTAAAACATTTGTGCGACAATTTATTATAATTATAATTTGAAGCAAATATATACGTAAACAATTTTTCGATTCTTTAATATCTATATTCTTATCCTTATATCTGTATTTTATACCTAGATTTTCTTAATATAATTAAACAATTTTAAAGAAAAATATTAGTCTTACAGAGCTAAAAACTTTACAGAAACAACTTTTTTAAAATTCACACTTTTAGAATTTTAAAAATTTTACTTAACTGAACGATGTAAAAATTTTTTGGCATTGCAAGGTTTTCGAATAGCAAGATTTTGAGCTTGAAAGTTTGAGTTAAATTTTTTAGGATTTGTACAAATTAACTTTTTTCGAAAATGTTTTCCCAATCCATGTGTTGAGGTCTAAAAAAGAATCATGTAAGGTCTACAGTTTTTTAAATCCTTTTACATATATAATTGTAGACCCAAAAAAAACAACTTCATAACATTACAAAAATAAAGATTTCCTTCCTTTGAAAATGTTATCCCTTAAAATTTTCGACACTGATGAGTATAATAAGAATTGTAGGTATTGCAGCTTCAGTACAGATAAAATTAAATAAAGGATTATAGGCTATTTAGGATATATAGAATTTGTCAATTCTCTTTTTTACATGTTTTTAATTTTGTTCACATTATAATATATTTTATTATTCCCGAATAAATTTGTCGGAGTCGGAATTAGATATGTTCTTCTGTTTTCATTCTAAATTAATTTTTAGGCCTAATTCGATTTAAAACCGAATGCATCGCCTTAAACAGTTTTGAATTTAATTTTCCAAATTGGAAACATTCACAATGAAAACCCTTTCACGTTTCAAACAGATGCAAAAAGAGTTATATGAGTCATAATAAGAGTTTTTACTAATATCTAAAGGAGTAATGTAAATGTTGACAAATTTCTTAAAATATAGAAATCATTAAGAAAACATTATGAAAATAAATAAGAAATATTAGTACCTATAAATATATTATGAAATTTATGAAAATTTCATTATCACAACTCTGACGCATAAACATGGTATAAAACTTTGCAATTGCGATAAGTTCAAAAAGAATTTCGAAAGACAACAGCTGACTTTATGTTACAGTTTCCCCTTCGGACCATTCTGCCCACGGTATTCAGTTAGTCTCCATTCTCCATTTCCCATTTCCTATTTTATTTTATTAAGCAAAGAAAGAAATATAAAAGTAAACAGTTGACGGCAAACAAAAAAAAAAATGAAAAAAAAAACAGAGACACACAGTGTGTATGTATATATATATGTGTGTTTGTGGACGTATGTATTTGTATAGCGTCTTTCCACCAAAACATCCCACGCCCACACACTCTCAACGTCATATGAACGCCCCATTATTTACTTAACGTAACTTGAACATTCTCCGAGGGTAAAACAGTCTTTGCCAAAATATAAAAAATATATATAAAGAACTGACAGCAAAATGTGGGGGGAAAATGGGGAAGACACTTGGCTTACCTGCCAGCCAGAAGGCCGGCTAGTCAAAAAGCTGTCGTCGATGCTAAGCGCACAGTCCTCCCTCGACCCAGAAACAAAAACAACAAACAACAAAAAATGGAGAAAACCCATAAAATATGCAGCAGAATGAGGTAGAATGGGCAGAATGGCCAGAACGGGCAGAATGGCAGGCTGTATTTCTCCCCCACTTTTCGCCATCATCTCGGGGAATATGGCAAAAATGGCGAAAAAATGATTTATGTGGACGCCAATGGTAAAAACAGGCAAACAATAAGCAGCAACGGCAACGGCAGGTTCTCCAGCTAAAATAACAAAATCAACTGATTTCACAATTTGGCCTAACCATGGCTCCTGGCCATGGCATCCGGGCCATCTTCATTTTAGTATTCCTCTTTCTTTCTTTGCTTTTGAGATTTCCATTTATTTTTTTTTTTTTTTTTTTTGGATGGAGAGAAATGTAGTAGCTTTTCTTTAAGTGTCTTAAAGTAAGAAAATTTTGAAACTTGTAAAGTTTCTTCATTGTGAATTAATTTTTGGTTTTTTTGTATCTCTCTTCTTTTCCTACTTCTTTTGGCCTTAGTATAAATTTAGATATATTAAACAAAGACGGCAAGTTTTAAATATGTAAAGACCTATAATCTTAAGACCTCGCCAATTCTTCCATACACACGCACACACACAGATGAGCGATACCAATTTGAAAGCCTATAACGCCTTTCGTCGCGATTTGGCCAAAATTCATCGGACTTTCAATTCATATACCCAAACTGAATTCACTGACGATGCGGCAACTTGCACAGATTCTGAACTCCAGCTAATTGATGAATATTCCCTGCAAACTGATTCCGATACCACGCTAAAGATTAAATTTCCCACATATGAGATGAAATCGAATCAATCCAAGTAAGAAGCATTTAGTTAGTTGGTAATCAAGCTAAATACAGACTTTCTAGATATTAGTAAATATGCTGAACAGGAAGCAATCAAGAGACCATAAATTAGAGAAGAAATATCCCAGTGAATGGACAATTGCCATGAAAGCTGCCCTGGCAAAGAAGAGATTACCAAGGTATAATATATCTGAGAGCAGCATGGAAGTGAGCGAGACTTCTCTGGCAGTTCCCAGTGCCCTAGAACCAGAATCCAAATCTGAAGAGAATGTAACAGAAAGTCTGGAAAATCTGGAGTTGGCACAATCTGCCTCACAATCGGTCATTTCCCAACAAACTCAAGATCTAAGCACCATTCTCTCCCCTACATCAGTTCGTCTTTCCAGCAGCGTTATTTCTATTGGCAGTTCTCATCTAACTGTAGCTGATTCTGAGACTTCAGGTTATACGACCGAAAGTGTTTACAGAAGTTCTTCCGAAGGTAGTTACACCTTAAACGGCAGCTCTTACAATAGTTTGCAAACCATTTTTGGTCCTCCGCCCGGGAATTTCTTACGTGAAATTCACATTGGCATTAATGCGTATGCCACATGTGAACAGATCGAGGGCATATGTCGGGATCTACGTCGTTTATTGACCAACGAGATTGCCTTCATTCATCAAACAGGTGATTTTAGGCCCGCCATCTATGTGATTGCCTATCACTATATGTAAGGGTGGAAAAGACAGCGCCGAAGGTGAAAGACAGTGGAAAGCGTATCAATGAATGCAACCCAAATTGAATTCAATCCAAATTTCTATATAATTTCTAACTATTATAAATTTACCACTTTCTGATCTCGTTTTATTAGAGCAGAGTGGATGTTTGAAATTTGAAAAACGAATAGAGTTACGTTTTGAGTTTGTGAGTCAATGGAATAGTAGATTCCAAACCAAATTAATTTTTACAAAATTATAGAATTCTTTTCCAATTCCAAAACGCTTAGAACCCTTTGATTTTCCTGTCAAATCACTTAAAGTGAGAACTTGATCAACTTGCTTTCGTTTAGATATGATTAGATCTATATTCTTTTAGTTCTATTAACAAATATCTGGAACTAATTTTCGGAGCACTCATTTCATTCGATCGCAGCCTTTATTTGCTTTATGAATATATTTATGCAATGTATACCTATACATATGTATATAATTGTAGTTTAATATTTGAGATCAATAGTTTCTGTTGTTTTATGAAATATATATTCCCTTTCTTTGAATGGCTTTTCAGAAAACTTGCAAAAAATCGCGTTTAGATCTATATTAGAAATGTAAGTGGGTATTAGATACAGTAAAGTCGGTTACTGGGGAAATACATACTTTAAAAAATAAATCATATTGAAGCAAAAACATCAACTTTATCATCTTGGCCTACTAGATACTTCATTGTTAAGTCCATATTCGTATTATTTCTTTTAAAATATAAGATACTTGCTCCTGACAAATTGTTTTGAAAAAGATATCTAGATAAAACATTTAAGACTAAAATGCCCCAAAAAGGATGAAGGTGATTTTATGCAGGCTCAAACTAAAATAACAAAATAAATACTTCATGTTTAGCTCTTTTCCTATGTAAGTATTGTGTCTAATTAGTAAAAGTCTATGACATAAATATTTTGACAAAATGTTCTGAATTAAAACAGAACTTCCTTTGATACTTAATTTAAAGATGTATTTTTGGGAAAAGTGAAAAAACTGAACTTAAGACGTATCAAAGATATTTTGATTGAATCAAATTACTGTAAATTTTTTTAAATAATTAAATTTGCTAAGTTTTAAGACTTTCAACTGAAGACATTAAATGGGAAAACGAATTGTCAAAACATTCATTAAATATATTTGTAGCAATCATTATGATCTTTTTATAATCCCAATTTCCAGTCGACAATAATTTTGACTTTGCTTAATCAGATAGTCAAAATCTTTTCATATGTTTCGATAGTGTCTAACTTTTCTAATAATTTCAGACTTTGCTAATAATTTACATGGCCCTTATTGCTAAATTTCAGTCTCAATTGAGCCCTTCACGAATTTGTAATTTTATTCAATGAAACAAATTCTGAGAGTTCTGAGCGATCTTAGGTCTGTTACAGCATTACACATCAATCGCTTGTTGACATTATGACAAATTATCCAAGCCCACTAGAAAATAAATTCCACCCCAAAGGCCTCGGAATCAGGAAGGATGATAATAGGAAGTAAGAAATAAAGGAAACACCGACAAGCCAAAACGGATACGCTTAACGCTCAACAGACGACAAGCAAGGGGGTGGGGTGGGGTGAGGGAAGGAGAGTTGGAGGGGGACAAGACCAAAGCCACACAAGAACGGCTAACGAACGACACGCGGCCAAACAGTTGAACGACAAGTGCGCAAGCCATTCGACTTTTAGAGGGGTTAGAGGGGTTTGAGGGTGCGGGCTTGATCCTGAGAGAGAAGTATGTGTGTGTGTGTGTGTGTGTGGGAGAAGCGGGTATCGGGAGTGTTTGCTTAGTGCTAAGTGCATGCCAGTGGAATACCATGGTCATGGTGGATATGGACATGGGCAAGTGGAAATGATAAACATATTTACACAATTTTTGACAGGCCCACAAAAAAAGGAAATACACAAGAACGGGTGAAACAAAACACCCGTGGGTGCAGCCCTTCCTCCAACCCCTTCTCAGACAAGTAAACCGAAAACTCGATAAATATGTTTATGTGCAAATAACAAAATATTTGTCGATTGTCGGTTGAAGGGTAAAGGAGATGGAGAAGTGGAATGGGTACAGATCGGGCTATAAGATGGGGTATGCCATGGGTTTCTGGTCGTCCGTTGGTGGTGGTGCTCCTGGTGGTGGGGGGAAGCACCGCAAGCGCATAATTCAATTTTTCTGCTCGTTTTTGCACGACGCTCGGCCTCGGTCTCGGTCCCGGTCCCGGCGCATGTCACTCAATTCCATTGGGAACACCCTGGGTACGCACTTTTCCAGCGCGGCATATTTAGCGACACGTGGCCTTTAGCAGCCTCAACTCTCCAATTTCGTGTGGTTTCACATAGACCTTGTATTTATTTGTTTGTAATTACGCGTGTTCTAAAACAAAATCCCGGCCCACTCGAAAAAATCGACTCACATAGAGTCGAGAGTTGCAATTTGAAGTTGGATTCGGAGTTGGAGTCGTAGTCATGCTCATTTCTATGCCCTCTGCCACGTGCTCATCCCAGGCACCGCCTGCTCCATATTCCCTGTGCATTAGCGACTAGACATTTGGACATTGTCAACAGAGTTTCTGGGCTTTGGCTTTTGGATTTGGTTACGGCTTTGTCTTGTCTGGCCTCATGTCAACGTACGCGTGTCTTCCAGCCGCCCATTTAGCCATTGTATGTGCCTTTTGCGAGTTGTCAACTTTTCCAAGAGTCTGAAGCTGAAGCTTTTAGCCGAACGCGAGACTCTTGTCAATTGATTTTCCGTGGGATTTGGGCGACATCAAAAACGAAATCATAAATGTGACATGTGGGATTCCATCTCCATCGGATGATATTAAAATTGGTATGAGACACAGTCGAGACGTAGGATTTGTTAGAGACTTTAAGTTACTTGAGTTAAACTTAAAGACAAGATCTGACGAACTAATTTATGTAAAGAAACTAAACACTAAGAGAGAAATCTTTATAGATTTATTAGCAGGAAAAGAAATTTATATAATTTCAACTAATTTTTTGAAGAACATTAATCATCTCTAACTATGAGACTACAATACTACAGTCCGATGTCCTTGTGTCTGGAATCTATTAACGACCTTAAGTCTGGAATTTACAGCCAAGGTCCAAAAAATAAATATTTTCATCTCAAAAATTTACTAAAAGATGTCAGCAAATTCTTAACCTAAAAATTTAATGGTTCTCTTGCAAGATATGATATTAATTTCCAGAAGGAAAAGCTGAGAAAAAAAAGGATACCTTAAAAAAATTGGGAATAATTATTTATATTTACCCAATTCGTTAAAATTTTGTATGTACTAAGGAAAAACTTAATTGAAATTTAACAAAAATATTGTAATGCCATTAAATATTAAATTAAAAAACGGATAAAACCATGAAACGAAAATAGAAATAAATCTGTAATTTAATTTATTTTAATATAAAATACTTTTGTGAAAAAAGGCTTAAAGGCATATTGAAAAATAATTCTCATAAGTAGAGTTTATTAGTTTTTTTAATATTTAAAAGCATTGCAATATTTTAGTAAATTTCATATGCTTTTCATGAAAAAGTGCAAAATTTTAACGAAGAATTCGAAACTACACTTTTTAAATGGAAAACATGAATTTTGCATGACGTATTATAAACAAATAAGGAGAAAATAAATGATAAATACAAATCCATAATCAAATTCTTTAAAGCTATTGGAATGCTTTCCCATAAATTAACCAAATGCTTTAAATTATTGCACTTTTTCGTTATCAAAAGAATGTTTAATATAAGATCGACAATGAAGAAAGTTCATTTAAATAAACTTGTTTTGTTTATGTGGATCCAGCATTTAATGAGACCTCGAAAGTTTGATAGTTTATGGAACACCAAGAAATTTTTTTTCCATTTAACTACTAGTTAAGTGGCTAAATTCTAAAAAAATTCTTGTGTTAATTTCATTTTAATTGAATTTTTATGAGTTTAATCAATTTTAAACAGATTGTTTAAATGTTTCTTAAACGTTTTAAGGAGTAATATATAGCGACTTGAATATTATTTCCTTTAAAACATTTCGATTGCATTTCCAATGTGATTAAACATTTAACATCAAGCATGAGATATTTTAGAATTTTTTTAATTGATTAATAATGACTTTGGCTGACAATTACCCTAAAAGTCTAAAAGTACTTTCAGTTTAAATTTATAACTTTAAAAAATAAAAATAGTCTCTATCTTTAAAATGTGGAGAACCTATACGTTTAATATTTTATCGTGAATGAATACATACATAAAATATATTTATGTTTAATTCCTGTTTAAGCGAAACCCTTTAAAAGTGCTTAAATCGCACATTTTGGCTTAATTTCTAACCACAGACATACATTTTTCTTAGTCAAATCCACACAGCCAAACAACAATCAAAAAGAGCATATAAAATGAGGAGGTCTTCCCACCCACATACAACACCTTTTCTATCTCGCCCTCTCCCTCTCTCTTTTCTCTCTTTCCTTTTCTCTCTTTCTGCTCTGTTTAATTGAAAAACACTTAAGCTGGCTAAGGACTACAAATGAAAATGTGTAAAACCATAAGCCAGGCCAACCGCAAGTTTCTTAGTTCCATTTGCCACACATGAGAGAGCAGCTATTTGCAACGAAGCTCCATCAAAATAAACTTTCAACTCCAAAACCCAGACTGACCAACACAAAAAAAGGAACGAATAGGGAATGGAAAGCCTTAACTAAAAAACATCCATTAGGACAAGCTCAAGTCAAAAGGGATGATGTCTTTTTGGTGGCTACTCACCCTCAAGCGCTCGATTTCTTGAAATTAAAGCAAGCACCAGTTCAGGATTTGGGTCATCGTGGTCGACCTGGCCAACTCCGGCTGCAGTGCCAACCGAGACGCCATGAAGATGATTGTGTTGGCCAGCAATCAGGTGCGATGCCTGAGGCGTTGAAGGCAATTGTTGAGGATGTTGCTGCTGTTGATGTTGCTGATGGATATGCGGCTGTTGTTGCTGATGATTATCCATGACTGTCAGATGTTGTTGTTGCTGCTGCTGCTGCTGCTGCTGGTGATGATGTTGCTGTTGTTGTTGTTGATGATGCAGCGGCGGCGGCGGTTTCAGGGTTTGCATCATTGCTAAGGCCAAATGCATACAAAACTCCTTTTATAGATATATTTTAATTGTGCGGGGAGAATAGTTTCTATTATTATGTATGTATTTGGTTTTATTTATTATATGTATATGTGGCACTTGTTAGTTAGGCATTAAACAATTGGCTCTGCCCTCTATAAGATAATATATTTAATAATTAATAAATTTGTATTTTTAATATTTAGCTTTTTCTTTCTTTTTTTATATTTGGGTTGGGGACGGGGGAGTTGGAGGGGGGGTTGATATCACACACGATTCGCACTGGCGTCTACCGATACGGAGCGTTTTAGCCAAACGCGTTGTATTGGTTCGTTTGGTTGGCTATTTGCCACTGGCACGGGTTCTAACAACGCTTCAGTTTCCAAGTCCCCGTCGTTTTTTTTTTGTTTTCTTATCGCAGGCGGTTTCTTTTTTCCCGTTTTTTAGTGGGTAGTTGTTGGTGCTTTTTTCTTTTTTTGAGAATGTGCGTAGCTCAAGTTTGTTTTTCTATATCAGTAAATACAACCAAGTGCCACCCTCTTGAACAATTTGAATTTCTTACTTTCGCGCCAATGAGGTATAGAGAATACTTAGAGTACTTACTATCTATGAATGATTTGCTTTGGGTATGCATCATGCAAACAGCAGCAAATGGGGTTAAGTCAAATCAATGGGAATCCATGTGATGCATTCATGATCGAACCATGAATCACTATCGATTGTCTAAATACCCTGACTTTTAAAACTCACACATTCATATGTTATAATCATATACGTGACAGGGATGATATCCTAGAAAACATAAATTGTAATTACTACAGTTAATATTATTAATATCACAACGTTCGATTTATGACTTAAGGGTAAAACAAAAAGTTTTACCACATGCAAATAAATATCAAATATGCATCATCAAAAAGCGAATTTCCCTTATAATTATTTTATTGATCCTAAATTGTGATATATTAGTTATAATAAGAATTGGTTACGTCAATTTATGACGTCTTTTGCTATACTTTATATTAAGGTCTAGTAGTTTTTTTTTTGTTTAGGTAACGTCAGTATTTCAAACTTTTTACACAATTGGATGAATAATAAAATAAATAAATGGAGACATAGAAAAAATCAATAACATTTACATTGATACACAGAGAAAAAAATTATATAAATATATCAAAGTAAATTTCTGAATCCCAAAAAGTGAAGACTTTAAATAGGAAAATAACAAAAAAAAGAAGTTTGACAAAACTCTATTGTTTTTTTTTATTAAACCAAAAAAAATCAATAAGTTGTTTTAAAAATAAGTAAAAATTTTATTAACTCATTTAAATTTCTACGAGAGTTATTAGGGTTAAATATATTCCAACTCTGTTTAAATCCTCTCTATCTCGGTCATAGAAACATTTACTCCAAGTTGATGGCGCTTATAACTATTTTTCCCATTACATGAATAGGATTGGGATTTAGGAGCTAGCAATTTTTGAATTTAATTTTTGTAATATACTTTGATAGAAAATCCTAACAGGAATATAAATAGATTTATATCCTTTAATAAATTGCATTAAACAAATTATTAATCGAGTAAGAGACGACTTCTCACCGACTTCGGTATACCATACACCAAGTGAACTAAAATTTTAAATTTTCAAGGCCAAATGAATGTCTATTTAATTCTTTTTATATGCCTCTCAGCATATGCTATCTCGCTCACGAGCACTATAGCGCCGCCACTCGCCTACGGCCAAATCCGCCCTTAAGGACCGCCTAGTAAAATTCTTTTAAACCTATATTTTTCATGTTTTTAGTCTGATTTTAATTAAATGTGGTATGCTACTAGAAATCTATAAGACTAAATGGTGTGCTAAATTTGATTTCGACAGTCAAAAAATTGCGGAAATGAGTTTTTTGGGGATTATGGAGGGAAAGGGGCATGGCAAACATTTTAAATAACCATAATCTTCCCGCATACTAAGCAAAAAATATTTGGTGGTATTAGTTTTGTTAGTTTTTGAGTAAAAAAGAATTATTAAATTTGTGGGGGCAGAAGTGGGCGTGGTAAATTTTTGAAAGAAGCAAAGTCTGCACGATTTCTAAGCCAGTTCACATACCAAACTTGTCAAAAATTTTAAATAAACTCTATATATTTTCATACCAAATTTGGTACCTCTAGCTCTTATAGTCCCTGACATATATGTAGTTGTTCATATAGACAGACTGATAGTCGGACAGACAGACATGAGGTCGAAAAAGCTTCCTTCTGCCTGTTACACACAAACATTTTGGTGACTTTAATATGCCATTCACCCTATGAGTGGATGGTATAAAAATTATAATTTTAAATTTGATGAATTCCTAAACATAGTCTAAAATTCAATGGTCTAGGTTGTCTGTACTTGGAATAAACCCCAAAAAATATCTAATACTTAATCACTCTACTAACGGTTCTCTATGTCAGCCTTTGGTATTATCATCATATAGAAACATTTAACTATTGAAAGAGCCCAATGCCCTAGATTATGAAAGGTCGACATATTTCAATAAATTTAAAGAAAAAGCAACAGCAAATCTTATACATTTTAAATGAATGGGAAAATTGGGAAATGAAAAATTTCGGGATATTAAACGTTCCTTTCCTTCCTCCCAGAGCGAAATTTTCCTTAAATTGGTTATGCATTATTGTATTAAGACCCAAACAAACCATAAACTACAGGATTGTAATAAAAATTTCTAATAATTAATTTAAAAATACTTTAAAATTTTCAACAGTTTTTTCATTGGAAGTAATTAAGCCCTGTCGCACACAAAAAACTACTTCTAACCGTTGGAAGTTTTAAGCCGGTTTCTAAAAAGAATTTTGAAAATATTTTAATTTTTTAAACACTGGATAAGACTTTCTTGCTGTCTTTCTTTGCATTAAAGTGGCGCCCAACGTGAAACCAATTCTCATCTCCAATCACTAATCACAATACAATAAAATATGATATGATATTGCCAATTTCAAATGTATATCAACTAGAAATATATATTTTATATTGTTTTAGCAAAACCTCAAGTAAAATTTTATAAAGGTGATTGATTGAATAAAAATCGTAATAGACCATTTGAGTATCATTTCACTTGGCACGCATTTTATTTCACTTTGTTCTCAACATATTCCTCGCTTAAAGCTTTGTATTACTGTCTATTAAATATAATTTGGAATTAATTAAACTAACATTTAGTTAAATTTGTTCACTTTCTTGCACTTTCCGTTGGACATTTTGAAAATATTTGCACTGCGATGCGAGGCGACGGTAAACTTTTTGATATTGTGTGTGGGTAAAATGCGACGGGAATCCGCGCACGGCTAACCGACAAAATGGCGACGGCTAACGGTACTAAACGGCACGGCACGGCAGGGCATGGTGTGGTAACACTGGTGGCCAAAAAGAGCACTGCCTGCCTGACAGCGAGGTCGTCTGCTGCTGTTGTTGTTATTGTTGTTGTTAGCTGTTTTTGTTGGATATATTTTTTTTTCTTTTTTCTTTTTTCTTCTTCTTCTATTTGCCGCGCTGCATTTTTGCGCACTTTTTGACGCTTTTGTTGGAGCGCTGCCGTTTTTACGTTTTCATGCCGTTTGCCTTTTGTATATGACTCTGTCTAGTGCGAGGGAGTGTGTGTGTGTGTGTGTGGGGTGTGTGACTGTGGGTGTGTGTTTACCAATTGATCTTAATGTGACACAAATGATATGGTAAAATTGCATACACGCAGCCCAGGCCAGGCAAAATAACAATGGCGACGGCGACAACGACAACGACAACAACAGGCAACGGGCAACGGCGACGACATTTTTATGCTGCTATTCGTTTATTATTTTTCTTTTTTTTTATATTTTTTTGGCATGCGCAATGTCCTTTCCTATACTTTCCCCATGGCCACCCCCTTTGCAAATGCAAACAGCATTACAATATTTGTAAAAACGTAAAAACTTTAACCCTCCCCACCCGTTCCCAACACCTTCCGCGCCCCTTGCCAAAAATATAATAGAACAAAACGGAGAAAAACCCAAAAAAAAAAACAACTTTTACGTATTTTTCTTGTTGTTTTTTTAGCTCAAGAATTTGAGCTGAAAGTAGTGTTGCAACAACAGCAGCAAGAATACATAACGTACGGGTCCGGGTCCGGGCGACACCTTCGTGGCCCCAAAACAACAGTAAACAGCACTTAAAAGTCAGCGACAGCAGCAGCGAGATGATGACGATGACGCCGACGACGACGACGGAGACGGAGACAGAGACGGAGACGTCGACGATGGCAGAGGAGAAACAAATATGAGAAACTTAACTCAAAAAGTCCAAGTCAATAAGCGCGGTCAACAGCAAGAAGAACAACAACAAGAATTTTGGTATCATCGTTCCAGGTCTCAAAAACAAGCGCCGCCCCTTTATATTGAAAACATTGGAAATCGTTGATACCAAATACACACACTCAAACACACACACCATGGGGAGTGTGGAGAGGGGGAGAAACTTTTTGGACATGCGCAAGAATTTCTTGTTATCTTATCGTCCCCCTGAGAAGTTATTGTCGTTCTTGTTGTTGTTGTTGCCGCCATTAAGCGCATTGACTTGTCTGGTTGAGTGTATGGGTGAGTAAATGGCATGGGGTTGTATGGGTTTTCAAGGGTTAAAATTATTCCAACGCCGGCGCAGAAAACGATTTCCCCTTTTTTTTGGTGGTCTAGACTCTAGAGCGAACCTAGATCACCCTGTTGCTGTATCTGCATAAGGTGTTGTCTGTCTAGCACTGCGTTTTATAAAACCGCCCACTCCCTGTGAGCACCCCTCCACCCTCCCCTCCCTGACGCTGCGTTTGGGTCTGCACAACGATTTTGTTTTCGCATTTATTTATGAGCCGCTTAGAGAGCGCGCGCCAAATACTTGGCCAAACACTTTGAACCCCAACAACCTAAAATGGGTAAAAGTGGACACCATGGGAGGTTTACTTTTTTTCTGGTGGGTGGGAGGACAAGACAGGAGATGAGAGAGTGGGAGGGAGAGACAAAGAGCTAGTGAAACAGCTGGCCGACACCATTTATGACATACAGTACGTGGGTAGCTCAGTCAGTTGGGCATTATATGAAAAAATATATTTGAACAAACTTTCCTTAAAATATTTATAAAAGGTCTTGTTAAATAAAAGTCTTATTAAAGAAAGTAGTAAATTAATATTCTTATGTTTAGATTCTTTTGAGAAGAAAAGATTTAAACTCTTTGTGAATAGGGCTTCCAGGGCGAGAAGGAAAATAACCCAATCTTCATTCGTTGAATTCAAAATATGAACTGATTTTATTTACAAAAGTGTTGTGTATATAAATGAAATCTTAAACTCTGGGAGGCGACATTTGTTCTTAAAAAATGCTTATTCTAATGTTTATATTTCATGCTCAGCGTTGGTTACATAATACCGCGCCGCTGTTATAATCTTAAGTGTTTTCCACAGAGTGTGGATGCATGTTTTGTTTGGTATTAAGCAATAATTGTCATATGAATCTTTATGACTTAGTTTTGTTTTTATGGCTTTGTATATTTCTTTGGTCAATCTGATTTGGTGAAGCCAATTCAGATGAACACGATGTTTAATCTTAAACACTTTGCATTCAGAACTTGTAGTTACTTATAAAAAGTATTCCAAAGTACGTTGAATTTAAAATTAATTTGGTATCTTACCCAGGCGTTTAAAAGTCTTTAAATTAAGTGATTTAAGTGATGAAATGAATATATTGATAACTTCTATTAATTTTACTTTTTCAAACACTTACAGCTTGATATATTTCAAGTTTAGTATACCTAAAGGTAAAAAATAATTTGGATAATTTTTTGGGTGGTTACACCCATGAAGAAAAAGTTACTAAAGTATGAAGACTGAGGAAAGGGGATGTCCTTAGGAACGAAGGACATTAATATATGGCAAAATTATCTGCTTTCTTAAAAATTATTATTCAACTTGGTAGATGCCATGGAGATACAACTAATATATCGATTGTGAATGAAACTTATTTGTTCGAATGAATTATTTTATTCATATATACATACATACATTTTTATATATACAAACATAATTTGCAATGCAACATTTTCTACATGTCAAGAACCAACAATTGTTAAAATATTTGAATAAAATGCATAAAAATGTTGTTCTGTTTGGCTATATGAATACTCGTTTTAAATTCGTAGTCTCCAGTTTTTAAAGAATATTAAAAAAATAAAAAAATGTCTTTTAAAATATGCTTTGCCAGCTCGAGATCAATTCTTTGAAGAATAAATATAAAAAATAGTTAGTTTTCTATTGCGTTATATTCCGATATATTTCGGCCACTCATGTCACAATGAGAGAAAATTTACTTACATGTAAGCACAATAAATGTTAGAAAAAGGTTTGGGCCACAGGGCTAACGATATTTGTTTCAGAACGCCTACTGCAGTTTTTATAGTTTTAGAAGCCAAGGAGTCGGACACAGGACCCAAGCACTATCTTGGTCTGAAACACATAATGCAGTTTTCATGGCTTCGAAATTTTATAGATGCCGGTCAGAAATTTACAGCCATTTCTTAAATTCTCCAAGACTTTAGGTCTAATCTAAAAGTAAAACACATATGTATTTCAATTTAATTTATATGTTAATATTCCTAAGCAACTTCAATTAATTTAATTTTTGGCAAGACAGGCTAATCGGTAACAAATTTAAATAATTTCTAATATTTACATAATCGTAGTTCATAGTAAGCTATTCTTGAATTCTATGTATCACCTTTATAATTCCCTTGTTAACCGCTTTTTAAGAGTAAATATTGCATATTATTGAAAACAGCAAAACCAAAAATGAAATTATTAAAATTCATAATCACATACAACTTAAACATGAAGCAAAAAAGTAATTCTCTTTCTTATTATATAAACAAAAACATTTTAGGAAAAATAAACCGTCAAGAAAACATTGTTTTCTTTTTGTTACCATTTTTCTTAATAAAATATAGATCGTTAAAAAATATTTTTGTTATTGTTTAGTTTATTTCTGTGTGGCAGAAAGTTGCCAATTCATGTAAAATATCTTGTCCATATTTAATTGCCTGGCAGTGTATACAAATAATTCAATTTAATTTTATTTATCATTATTTGTGGTTTTATCTTATCTGTGCAATGCAAGCGAGTTGCATTGTTTTAGGCATCAAAATAAAAATCTAGTTCAAAATATTGAGCTTGGAGTAAAAGAAACAGAAAAAAGTAATAATCGGAGGTCCGGCAATGTCAACAGAATTTAAAAGGTTTACTGTACAATCCTTTTATACCCTTGCCATATAAAAAATATAAATATATGGATTGTTAATCAGCTCACCGATATAAGTTCATATAGCCAAGTCTGTCAATCATTCTGGATCAAAGCAAACTCCTAGAAGGCTTATACATATGTACTGCTGGGATTGTATATCAGCTGGATCGAACTAATATATCATATAGAGGTCGAAAACACTAACTTTAATAAGTTTTCGGGGTTTTCAAAGCTATTGTCATAAATATTTCTAAGTTTAAATAGCATTTAATATTTCTTTTTTCTTCTATTTGTCAAAACCGGGACTATATCATATAACTCTTATGGGAACGATCGGTCGACAAATAATTTTTTTTTATCAGGTTATTAATTTAAGCATGTAACAACGTATAATTCCTGTAACTTTGATCGAAATTGGATAACTATATCCTATTAAAATACGATAAAATAGCATGGCATATGCATTAGCTTTTAACGATTCAGAAAGATAAAGAAATAGTAAGAGAAAACACTTTGAAGGGTATGTAAACTTTGGCACGACCCTTTGGTTTTAATTCTTTACTATACTCTTTTCATCATCTTTAAAAAAAGGGTCTAAATAAATAATAAGTTTAATAATCAGAATTGATCAGAAAAAGCATGACAAAAAATTAAATAAATTGAGAGAATGTTGCTTAATTATAAATTATTGACAATCAAATTGCAGTACAATATACTAATTTTCTAGGTAAATATGCGGGGCTTTCCATTTTACCCAGTACAACGAACACTGCAGACAGTAATTTGTTTACGAATAATTATCTTCTATATATATTTAACACCTTTTCGCGTGAATTGGTTTTCCATTCAATTTTCATGATTCTCATTTCTTTCAGTGTCATTGGATTAAAGAAAAAAAGACATCAACAAAAAATTAGGCTAACAACGGTCATCAAATTGTATGCTGACCCTGAAACCTGCCGATGATGATGGCTGATGAAATGCATTTGGACCGAGACCTAGTCTCAAGACATGGCCAAGCAACTATACATCGGGTCACTTCCGTAAAGTGGCAGCTGCTACTGCAACTGACTCTCTGCTGCATCGCTTACAAAATCGACTTTGACTTTCAAATTTGTCTGCCTGAATGACAAAACGGGAATGAAATATATCTATGTGTATGTATGTGTTTAAACTATCTACTTAAATTGTTTGCCAAATGATTTTTGAACGAGACCAGTTAATGAAACCGGATTGTTTACAGCTTTGTCTAAATAGTCGTTAGATGACAATGGTTTTTGTCTCACATTTATTAGACAATTACAAACGCGTAAATTATATAAATTTTTCACTTTTGTCTTTGGGTTTTCATGTCATTTTTAGTAACGCAGTTACATAAATCTCGACAATGGTCTGCGGTCTCGTTTTTTTTTTTGGCCCTACAAATACCAAAGAAAATATATAAAATAAATATAAAAAACCAAAGAAATAAACAACCCAAAACTTGCTGTTTAAGCACATTTTCACACATAGCATAGCAGCAACGCTGTTGCTGCAGTCTAGGGCCACTGGCCTACCCCAAGAGGGGGCGCCCATGGAACAGCCAAAAGCAACCCCACAAAATTTTAACTTTTTACTTTATAATAATCGCCAGATTTCTAATAAAGTGAAGATAAGTATAGTTAAAGAAATGATTTCTAATATCTTGATCTTTAAGGAACAGAATGTATTCGAATTTTTGAGTTTATAGGGTTGTCTATTTTATCTATTTTGTGCAAGTTCTACGAAAAATAAGAAAGATAAAACTTTGTCAATGGGTTTTTTGCTAGGAAGAAAATTTCACGACTATTTTAAATACAAATTTTTTATCAAGAACTAATTCGCCCTTATAGCACCTTTGAAAATTCAATTTCATTTCTTTTGCTGTGATATCTATTTTCAACTAAATTTTCTGGTTGTCTTCTAGATATAAGTCTTGTACATTAATATTGTTCTTAACATCTGTTAATTAATCTTAATTCTAGGAGGCTTGACTTGAAAGTATTGCAAGTGGAAGCGTTTTGAAAAAAGGAACAAGTCTCAATTTTGATTTCTACAAACCAATCGGCATTGAAAACTAGAAAATAGGTCCTTGTTAGATGACTTATCGAAGTGGACTAGTTACAGGCTTCTTCGTATAAGCCGATGTACGATAGTTTTCTTGATAGTTTACAACTATATGTATATACTGGTAATAATATTAACAGATGATATTGTAGTTAAAGAAGAATCGTATTGTATTGTATCATTAAATTTCAATAGCTTCACAAATTTATAATGGAATATAGGTTTCTTTAAAAGTTCATCCATCTTTAGAATCTTAATTTGGTAATTTCATAACTTTGATAGTATACATATTATTAAAAAAGTTTTTTTGTCGAAATTTATCTAGTTGCCCCCACTAGATAAAATCCTGGCTACGTCTTTGTTTAGGGCTGTTGAAAGTTTTAACGACCTATGCGCAACTTACTTGTTTTTCGGCAGCGATTCATTGAGGTTTTGATCATTTATAGATTCGAATGTCAACCGTGCACAAGTGCGAAACTCAGACAGCGGATCGACATCGACGGAAAATAAAAACAAATACCTTAAGTCCTTTTTAAAAAACACAATAGACAACACAAATACAAAATGGACTTTGATGAATTTCGCGAATTTGGTCATGCCTCAATTGAGTTTATTATCAATTATCTGGGCAATATACGTGAGAGGTGTGTTCTGTGAATTGAGTGTTATATAGAATATATATGTATTACAACAAAATTTTACATATTTTTACCCTCATAGAGATGTCTTGCCCAGTGTGGTGCCACATGCTGTCATCAATCAATTACCACGAGAGATTCCAGAACAGCCGGAACATTGGCGGGAGATTCTAAATGATTTGGAGAGCATAATTCTTCCCGGTTTGACCCATTGGCAATCGCCGTATTTTAATGCCTTCTATCCATCATCCACATCAGCGGGTTCCATCATTGGAGAGTTGCTAATCGCAGGAATTGGTGTTTTGGGTTTCAGTTGGGTGAGTTCAATAATAAAAACCTTACAAAGATATTTGACAAAAACAACTCGATCCTGTTTGCCAATTAGTTTTTTGATTTCTTTTATATGTATATGTATACAATACATTTTGGGTTTCTTATTTTGGATAAAATTAAACTTCATTGGGCTATTTTTTGCCGATAATAAGCCATTTTATCTGCTAGATGATTATAGCTTTATTTGTGATATTAACTTACTTTGAATACTTCGTTATTCTTAGTTTTATTTGCACATGGGCATTAAAGATTAAAGCTTTTATGTAGTAAATCTTAATTAAGGCTATCTTCAGTAGAAAAAATTTGACTGTACTTATAATGGTTCAATAGTTCATTCAAGACTGTTTAATTGAAATTTTCAAACACAACATGGATTCAAATTGAAACAGCCTTAATTTGTTCAATAGATACAAAAATGAAAAAGGTTTGAAAGGATCTAAGGCATTCAAATTTAGCATTTGTTATTAGTGAATACATTTCGTTTATTTCATTCTTAGTAAACAAAATTTCCGTAATACATTAAATTTATCAAATTCGTTAATACAATCGATTACTTTACAAACATTAATTTCATACATCATAAGTTAAAAACGAAACTTAACACAAATATTTAGTACTCAAAGAAAAATCACAGCAAAATCCAATCTATATGTAGTTGTTCAAAAAAGGGCATTCAAAGAGGAACAAAAAAATAAAGAATCATAAGTTAATTTATTAATGGGTGTCTAAGTATATTGTGACATATGGGGATCCCAATAGTTTATCTAGTCAACCATGTTAATAAGACATTGTGAAGGTGGAAAACTACTGAATACTCTGTGAATACAAAACACAAAGATTCGTGTTTTCAATATCAATAGTTCTCCTTATTTAAATCAATTATGTGTAATTTGTCCTATTTCTAGCCGCAAGAAAAAAGTTTAAACCAAAATAATGTCAAGGCCGGAAAATGACTCTTACCAAAGCTCAAACCAAAAAACCAGTTGTCGGTTAATGTAATTAAGAGAGCAGCTCGAAGAGAGTTGAAAGTGGGAACACTTAAACTTAGCTGACAAGAGTGTTCCCAGGGCCAGCATTTAGTTTAGGTTGGGAGAATGCGATTGATTGAATGATAAGTCATTAAAAATCTACCTGAAAAGAAAATTACTTAAAGAAGCTATGTGAAAGATTAAATACTCTTTTAATCATTGGCTCCCACTTGCTGAATAGGTTTGAATGAAAGAACTCCACTAGATGGATAGATTAAAAAAAAAAAAAAAAAACAAAAATTCAATCATTTTTTATCCTTAAATAAATGGCAATCAAACTTGCATTCCCGCTGTGTCTTTTGGGTTATCTACTTTTGCGAGACTACCCTCTGCAAGGGTATAATAAAATTAAAATTGATTTAACGTGCCTCTTAACAACCCTAAATTAATCTGCCCGATTAGAAGATTAGATAGATCTTTAATGATTGGCATAGATAATTGGTCACTTATTGTATTCCCAAGTCATGCCCCATTCTCCGAATCTTCAATTCGCTGCGCTTGACCACTGTGCCATTGTGTGTCCAGAGCGTTGAGTATAAAAACCAGCCCATCATCGGTTGGCGGCTTCAGAGTGAACTCTACAGCATCCCAGAGGGCATCATCATTGCGCTTGTTGTCGGTCGAACTTCAGTTACAATTTTCGTAGACAAACAAAAACGTGAAAAGTGCAAATAGAATACATACATTATAGACTTTTACTAGACACTTTGTTGTTATATACATAATGGATGCAAAAGAATTCCGTGAATTTGGCAAGGCGGCTGTTGACTTTGTGGCTGATTATTTGGAAAATATACGTGATCATGATATTTTACCCTCTGTGGAGCCGGGTTATATGCTGGATCTATTGCCCAATCGAATGCCCGAGAATCCAGAATCATGGCGCGATATACTTACAGATATTGACCGCGTGATCAAACCAGGATTAACACATTGGCAATCCCCCAATATGCATGCATATTATCCCACCAGTGTCTCTTATCCCTCAATTGTGGGTGAGATGTTGGCCAGTGGTTTTGGCATTATTGGGTTTAGTTGGGTACGTAAACAGAGAGAGTGGGAGGGAGTGAGAGAGAGAGAAAGAGAGAGGGAGAGCGCGAGTGAGAGGAGACAGAGAAATCTCAAATCATCTCATTGAATGGGAACCCTTTGTTTACTTTGGGCCGCAAGTGAAAGTCCATCGAAAAAAAAGCATTGGCAAACAGGTTGTTGTTATCAAAACAGAAGACACAAGACGAGACAATGAAGCGCGAATGGAAATCTTTTAGATTCATCAAAATATTGACAATTCATTTTAATTTGCATTAACATAACAGTAAAATATCTACCTAAATAAAACGAAAGTTATGACCAAGCAAAGGATTCTAAACGTCAAGTCATGTAAAATAAATTCGTCAGATGGGAGAACATTTTAAAGAATTAATGATTATTAAATTATTTGTCGTTCTGAACCAAATTATCGTAAAAAAGAAGTCACCGAACTCTGCAATGATGCCAAGTTAAACGCCCTTATTTACTTTCATAATACTTCAGTGAATTTTTTAATTAAGTGATAATTATTAAAAACAATGTTAGGAAACAACTCAAAACCATGCAAATAAATCTTAAAAATTTAAATTAATGTCATGTAACGTCTCAATTCTAGATCTGCAGTCCTGCATGCACAGAATTGGAAGTTGTTGTCATGGATTGGTTGGCCAAATTTTTAAAGTTGCCCGAACAATTCCTGCATGCCACTGAAGGACCTGGCGGTGGTGTCATTCAAGGATCAGCTAGTGAGGCGGTTCTAGTTGCCGTGCTGGCTGCCCGTGAGCAAGCAGTGGTCAAGTATCGTGAACTTCATCCAGAACTCAGCGAAAGTGAGATTAGAGGCAAACTGATTGCCTACTCTTCGGATCAGAGTAATAGTTGCATTGAGAAGGCGGGAGTAATTGCTGCCATGCCCATTAAACTATTGCCTGCTGGCGAAGATTTGATTCTTCGCGGTGAAGCCCTTAAGAAGGCCATAGAAGAAGATGTGCAAGGGGGTCGCATTCCAGTTATTTGTATTGCCACACTTGGAACCACAGGAACGTGTGCCTATGATGACATTGAATCCTTGGCAACGGTTTGTGAGGATCACAATGTGTGGCTTCATGTGGATGCCGCCTATGCGGGTGGAGCTTTTGCCCTCGATGAGTGTGCCGATCTGAGACGCGGTATAGATCGTGTGGACTCATTGAATTTCAATCTGCACAAATTTATGTTAGTGAATTTCGATTGCTCAGCCATGTGGCTAAAAGATGCCAACAAAGTTGTCGACAGTTTTAATGTGGACCGCATATACCTGAAGCACAAATATGAGGGACAATCTCAGATACCCGATTTCAGGCATTGGCAAATTCCGCTTGGACGTCGATTCAGAGCACTCAAAGTGTGGATCACATTCCGGACTCTTGGTGCCGAGGGATTGCGTGCCCATGTCCGTAAGCACATCAGTCTGGCCGAGCAGTTCGAGAAACTGGTCCAAGATGACAATCGTTTTGAATTAGTTGCCCCACGCGCATTGGGCTTAGTTTGTTTCCGCCCCAGGGGAGATAATGAGATTACAGCCCAATTGCTGCAGCGTCTTATGGAACGCAAGAAGATCTATATGGTAAAGGCAGAACATGCGGGTTGTTTATTTTTAAGATTCGCCGTTTGTGGTATGGATCCCAAACCATCGGATATTGACTATGCGTGGTCGGAAATTGAAACACAGTTGACTGATCTTCTGCTAGATCAACAACGTCTGCTTGAGACTCCAAGTAAGACTGGTGAAGTGGGTGAATTGACGCATCATTTCCAAATCCTAGCAAATAATGGCAATGTAACGCATGAGAAATCACAGTGAGCAGCGTGAAGTGTACTTCAATTTCCACTTGCAATTATTTATATCTCTGTATTTATAGAAAATATTGTTTTAATAAAGAAATTAAAGTTAAGAAATTTCAAAACAACTGCAAGCATTTTAATCAAATTTTGGCGCTTCAAATGCAGTGTGGTAAAACGTTTCAGTGTTGTGTTACTGCGCAGGTACTAGGGATGAGACAAAATTAGTGCCGTGAGTAGTCACTGCTATAAAATGGACCATCTCTAATATTCATCACACTTGACAGCTGTTTGGCAACAAAAACAATAAACAAAAATTTAAATTCTTGACAATTTTGTTGTAAACACACAAAATATAAACGAAAAAAAATATTAAATAACACTCAAAAATTTACAGTCCAGCTTGCTATGCAATGGTAAGTGGCCATTGCACGAATCCTCTCCAGCTGCCACTGCGGATGTGAATGAAATGGCATTGCGTCAGCTTCTCTTGAAACCCGAACATCCTATTCTCACCATTATCAGTTATAGAATAGCTGACAAACGCAGCTTGTACCACAATGCAAAGGCACTGAAGGCAGATTCGGGTAACCAATATCACAATCATCCATCCATACCGCGTTACAATCGAGATCTGGAGGCAGCCAAGGAGAATGCACGAATTGTTGTGATTGGTGCTGGTTTGGCCGGCCTTTCGGCGGCTCAGCATTTGCTCTCGCATGGATTTCGCAGATGCCTTGTGCTAGAGGCCACCGATCGCTATGGCGGAAGGATTAATTCCAAGAAATTTGGCGACACATTCTGCGAATTGGGCGCCAAATGGGTTAACATCGATGGATCTCATGATTCCACCTATGAACTCTTGAAAAATGCCGAGGGCCTTGGCAAGCAGATCAAGGAGAAGGAGAAGGTCCAGTATGTGCATGAGGAGAAGCAAGTCAACCCAGTCATGGTTGAGCTAATCGACACGCTATTTCGACAACTCTGCGGTGGTCTAAAGGTGAAGGACACTTTGAAAAAGGGCAAAGATCTACATGCTTTGGACAATGTCATGGCATACTTTCAAATGGAAAGCAATAAAATAATTTCAATATCCTACAAAGATGCAGCTGAGCAGCAGACAGCAAAAGAGATATTCCAATCCCTGTTCAAGGAATTCAGTAGCATTTTTGGTTGTTCCCTGGAACATGTGAACATTGAGCAAATAACCAGCTATCCAGTCGTCCAGCAAGAACAGCATCCCATATATGTGCCCACTGGATTGGATAACGTGGTCAACGAACTAAAGAAGAATCTGGACGATGATCACTTACAAATTGGCAAGCCAGTGGGCAAAATTGAATGGATTGGACACCCAATGTTGGGTGAATTTAAAAGTGTAGGATGCCTAGATGGTAGTCTCTATAAGGCCGATCATATTATATGTACTCTCCCGTTGGGTGTTTTAAAGAATTTCGCTGGTATCCTCTTTAATCCTACATTGCCCTTGGATAAGCTCTTAGCCATACGAAATTTGGGCAATGGCAATCCTGTTAAGATATTCATCTCATATAAGAAACCCATTAATCGTTGGTTTAAATCTAATCTCCGGCCACTAAGTTGCTCACCTACCAGCGACTCATCCAATAATCAACAGGAACGTAATTGGACCCAACAAGTTGTGGAAATCTCTCAACTGCCCACCAGCCAACATGTTCTGGAAATTCGCATTGGAGGTGGTTATTACGATGAAATCGAGAAGTTGCCAGATTCCAATTTAGTAGAAGAAATTACAGCTCTATTGAGAAAGTGTATTCGCAATCATCTGGTACCCTATCCGCAGGGTCTTCTTCGCTCTTACTGGAATTCATCAGCTTGTTATCTCGGCGGACGTCCCTATTTCTCCATCTCGAGCAGTGCCAGAGATGTGCAACGTTTGGCAGCTCCTCTGGGTGAACCGATTCCATCGCTACTCTTTGCGGGGGATGCCACCACTTTGAATGGCTTTGGCACAATTGATGGAGCCCGATCTAGTGGAATTCGGGAAGCTCAACGCATCATTGACTATTATACCATAAAGCAAAGCAATTGATTTAACTAAAGTTAATATAGTAAAAAGCTAGTCCAAATTTATAGTTACAATTAACAAAGTTTATTTTTTTAAGCAGATATTATATATGTATATATTTATTAAATTAGCAATAAAATATCAACAACAACAACTAGACAACGATTATATGATGATTTTGTTTCTTTCATAGATAATGGTACAGGGAAAATAATGATGCTGCACAGACGCTGCTATTAAAAAAGCAATAAAAATTAATCTGGAGATTCCCTGTCCTTCTCTATGTCTCTTGTAAATTCCCTAAATCTGTCTTGTTCCCTTAACAACCATTTCAAATACTGATCATTGTGTTTACTCTTCAGCTTCCATTTCATCGGCCGCAGCACTGACCTCCTTCCAGGAGTATTCCATATCCTCGGACTGAGTGAATCTCGAACAGACAGCCATGCGCAAGAAGTAGATATCATTGATTTTGGCTGGAACCATATGAATATTTCCACGTCCATTGATTCGCTTGAGCAAAGCTTCATTCCTCGCATTGTTGCCCTTGAGACGGAAGCAGACCAAGCCCATGTTTACCTCAGCGGCCAACTCGAAGCGGGAGTCTGCGACACAGAGGTCACCAAATTGTTTGGCAAAATTGCAATGGCGACGAATGTGAGCCTGAAGATTTTCCACTCCATAGAGCCGGAGAACGAACCAAAGTTTCAAAGCACGGAAACGACGACCCAATGGGATTTGCCAATGACGATAGTCGGGAGCTGATCCTTGCATGTCGTGCTTCAGATAGAGGGGATCCACATTGAAGGCATTGACCACCCAACTGGGATCCTTCAGCCACATGGCCGAACAATCGAAATTCACCAACATCCATTTGTGTGGATTGAAATTGAAAGAATCTGCCCGTTCCATGCCCTTCATGTGGTGACGATATTCGGGACAAATAAAGGCCGAACCAGCGTAAGCAGCATCCACATGAATCCACACATTGTGCTTATTGCCCACCACACCGCACTCATCCAGACGATCGAAGGCACACGAATTGGTAGTGCCCAGAGTGACGACAGCATAGAATGGAATCAAACCATCGGCCAAATCCTTTTCAATGGCCTTCTCAAGGGCTTCTCCCCGCAGGCGATTATTCTCAGACTTTACGGAGCGCAACTTAATGCCACCCAAGAGACCAGCCCTCTCCACCGAGGAGTGTGCCTGATCGGAACAATAACCCACCAGCTTGCCAATTATAGTATGCTCATCCCATTCGGGATGCTCAGCCTTGACCTCCTGCAACTTCTTGGCCTTGGCCCCGAGTAAAGCCACCAAAGTCGATTCACTTGCTGTACCCTGGATAACGCCTCCACCCTTGCCGCCAGAGCTGGCCAGAAATTCAGCTGGCAAATCCAACATTTTTCCCAACCAATCCATCATGGCAACCTCAAGTTCCGTGCAAGCCGGACTGGCTATCCAAGTGAAGCCAATGCAGGCTATTGCTCCGCTCAACATATCAGCCACAATTGCTGGATAGGAGTTGGCAGTGGGGAAATAGGCATGGAACTTTGGACTATGCCAGTGTGTAACTCCAGGCATAATCACACGCTCGATATCCTCCATTATGGCCTGCCAACTCTCTGGCTTCTCGGGCGCCTCATCGGGTATCAAAGGCTTCAAGTAGCCCGGCTTCACTTCGGGCAGGACACGTCTATAAAAGAAAATAAACGCATAACGAAATTAAATTAGCATTGACTATTAGAAGCTATTCAGAAAAGCTTTCAACAAATTGAATTTCATCAACATCTCCTCCGTCCCACCATTTAACTACCAGCTTTTGCAACTTGTTGCAAGTTGGGGCAAGGGTATAAAAATCAATAGACTTTTGAGCTAGGCAACTGGCCGAAATGGGAGGGGATACGCCCATAGTAGAGTATGAAAAAATTAGAAAAAGAAATATAAAGAAAAGTTTTAACTTAGGTCGAACGTTATCATAACAAATAAATTTAATTCCAAGACTTTTCAAAGATTTATTGTTCACAATAGAAAAAAGAAATATCCCTGTTATTATTTTTTAGTACCTTCAATCTATAATTATATTTTCATCAGCTTGGTATATATTTATTCAGGAAAAACTTATCGTTTTTATGTATGGAGACAGATTTTGATTTCCCATTTTGGGGGGTAACAGTTTACATTTAGTCCAGTCCTAAGTTTTTTAATTTTTAAGCTGAAAACAAAATTTAATTCTTCAGACTTATAGGTCCTATATATGTATATAAAGAATGGTAGCAAAAAAAAAATAATTACTTTTAATATTGTCACTATGAAAAGATCAAGAAATCACATAGTTCAGCTAAATAATCAGCTCTTCCTAGTGGAAGAGTTTGAGAAAAAAAATGCACATACATACAAGGTTTTTGCACTTGTATGTATATATGTATGTATATGTACCCTAGTGGATGTATTCTTATTACATTGACAAATTTTTAATCAAGCAAGATGTATTGAATGTGTGTTGGGATCTTCCTAATTAACCACCTAGACAAATATTGGCGTATTTTTTACTCAAAAGCACATATGTATGTATGTATTTCGCTTCTTATGTATGAATAAAGGAAAAAATTCATTACGAACCGTTTTCAAAGACTCTTAACAGTTTTTTTCATCTTACTCGATAATATTATTTCCATTTTTTTAATCTTGGCTATTTATTACGCAAATCATTTAATTTAAGATGATATGTACCACCAATTGTATAACTTATTTTAAAGCAATTTTGAAATAAAAATATAAAAAACACTTTTCTGGTGGATATTGTGAAAAATATTTTGACTTAAAACTAATAATTCTAGAGTTCTCACTAAATCGTACAATTTTTTCTTTTGGTTATTCCAAAAAGTCTTGCGATAGCCAAAAGTTTAATATTTTATGCAAAACTTTGTAAAATAACATTTGAAGATTATGTCGGTTTCTACAGATTTATTTTAATGCAATTACAAATGGACACATTTTCGTAACATTCGTTTTCATTCGTTTTATTTTTGGGCCCGTAATTGAGTAATCGAGAAAAGAACTAATCAAGTTAGTCAGTAAGAATAAGAGAGTGAGCAATTGATCAATGGGAAAACAACTGATTCAACTTGTTCTTTCCGTAAAAAGAGAGTGAGTCAACTGGTTTATCACATTATTGAGCCAATCGAATCAACATTAATTTGTTCACCATTATCAACAACACAAAATGATTATCTGTTTCAAGGCAATGCAAAAGCCGTTAGAATTGCTGAAGAACAATGAACTAACAAACTCTCAAGGGTAGAGTAAAAACATAATAGTGAACCATTTAACCTTGACACGCCAACATTTTGAAACCTTTTCTGTTTATCATAATGTAATGTAATAATTAATTAGCCAAAGCAAAAACGGAAAGTACTTTTAGAAGGCCACTTCAAATTCGAATCGGAGAGACTTTCCCATGACTAATACCTGATCGAAATGTCATTCACACAGGGACAGAGACACACAGACACGTGCCCGCCCGTCCGACTGCAGCTCCAATCAGAACGGAACAGAAAACTGAACTTTCGAAATTGCTTGAGGTCAATGCGAGACAATGAAATTTCTATATGTATCGAAATACTAAATTTATTTTAATTAACTGACTAACTGACAATTGAGTCACTTACCTGTCCCGTATATTTTCCAAATATTCTGCTATATAATCAACCATTGATTTGGCAAAATCTTTAAATTCTGGAGCCTCCATATCGATCTGCATGTGGGTGAAGAGAATAAAAAACAAAACAATTAGTTGTTTTCCCTTTTTGGTGTGTTTCAAATTCTAAACATTTATTTGTTAAGTATTCAAACCTACCGAGACCTTGGGATCGAGTTTATCTTCCACCGTTATATTAGCTTTACCATTACCGTTAGTTTGCTTTGCTTTGTTAGTTCTATTTGTTGGTAAGTTACTCATTTTAAAAAAATAATTGTAAATCAATAAGCTAGATGTGAGTAAAGATTTGCAGCAAAAGGTGAGAGGAAGAGGAGAATAAGAGCAATAAATTGATTAAATAGTGTTAGTAAATGTTTATATGCTAATCAGCTGCAGCTGCACAATCCATGATTTTATATATACTTATAAATGTGATTAATTTCATATATCATGATGCATTTCATATATCAACTGAAGCTTAGTACTCTATGAAAGTGAAAGTTTCTAAAAAACCAAAGAAACCCAAAAAGTATTTGAATTTTTAAATTATTTTGAAGTCTAAAAATTTTAAAAAAGGAAAATAAATCTCTTGATAAATTTCTAAAATTAAAGCAGCACAAAATTAAAATTAATATTGATTAATTTAACAATCAAAATCTGTTGAGTTTAAGAATTCATTCTTAAAAACAGAACAAAACCGATATTATCTTAATATTAAATTATTATTTATTTTGAAGTTTAAAATTTTAAGGAAACTTTTAAACTGAATCTTATAAACTCGAAAAAAATGTTAATTTAAATTTTTAATTGTTACAAGAATTTAAAGATTTAAGTGCCGAAGTCTCTTGGAATTTTTCTTCATTTTTTTAACGATTATCATTAATTTAATATGATATTTATGATATTTAATTAATCACATTTTAAAATACCAACAAGTTTAAACTATTTGAAAATAATGGGTAATATTTTAAAAACATTTTTGGTAAATTAAGAAATTAATACAATTTTATTGAAAAATTAATACGAAGAAAATTGGAGCAAATTAGCCTAACGAAAATATACAAACATATAATAAATGCAGAGATATACAACATTGCTTTTTGTTAAAAAAAGAAAAAATAATCCATTTTGGCCCAAATGTTCAATTACATAGTAATTCAGACTCAAAAGCTCTTACACAATGAAATAAATAAATTAAGTCATAGGCCTAAGATGATATTTTATATTAAATTTCATTCATTTAACATAGTTGGATTGAGATAAAAAATTAAACGAATGAGCAATTGTAGTTATCTAAAAAAAATTTAAAATAAAACGATTGAAAAACTTTAAAATATACATACATATTTAATAAATATTTGTCCACTGCAGAAATGATAAAGAATTTTAGTAAAGAAAATTCGTAAACACAAAATGGTCGTTGAAATAAATTTGATACGAATGTAATATTCATTTTAATTACTTTAAATCTCTACTTTATTTGGGTTTCTATTATTGAAGTAATTAACATTTCTCTCAACAAAAATTGTCGATTCTTAAAGGTTTTCAATATCTAAACATAGACCATACTAGTCTTAATATCAAAAGTTTTGAAATTAATAAAACTATATAGATAACTTTATTATAATTTTATTGCAGCTTGCTTCATTTATACACACAATTATACCAATAATGTGCATGATAATGAGAATTTTCGCATTAATTTGCCTTTTTTTTTGTATTCACTTGCACATTTTGTGTATATTTAGTTATTTTTGTATTAAAGCACTTTGAAACCTAAACAAGTTGCCAAGGCAGTTTGACATTGAAGGCAACAACTTTTTTATACATAAATGCAAACTTGTAGATAACCAGAACAAGCCCCTCACCAAAAGCCAAGATTGTATTAAGCCGTAAAAGAATGCCGTTTAAATTCGACTGAAAAATTAGTAAACAAGGCTAAAATGGTAATTAAAATGGTAGTTTTTGGGCGGTTAAAAATTAAGTTACGTATACGCCAGGTATGTTCAAAAACGAATTATGCTTTTCCAAGTGCTTTTGTCTCATATACATTTGTATATATGTACATATATATTCCTCACGCAGTGGCCACTCACCGTATATGCACTTTAGTTAAACTGACTTTTAATTATTTGCTTTCGTTTCCGTTGTATGTACTTGATATTTTAGTTAAAGTTAATCTTTTCTCACACACGACGAAAAAACACACACGTTTAAATTAGAGAGAGATAGAGAGATGCTGTTACAGTGACGCGTGCCTGCGAACTGAGCGCTAGTCACAGAATGCGAAGGCTTTTAAAGCTTAAGGCCGAGCACGAGCTCCAAAACGGGGGGCATGAGCATCAGTTCAGGACCGGTTCAATATTGCGGCGAAACAAAAACAAATTCTCTTTAGCTAAAGATACAAATGTTGCAATTTTGTAAGTGTGTGTTTGTAATTCAGGTTTGATTGGTTTAATTATTTAAATTAAATTGTTTTTGTCTTAAAATTTAAATTTGGTTATGGAAACAAATTATAAGGAGCATTAAACTTACTGATAATTAACCCATGTTCACACGATTTTTTTTCCCTTCATTTATGGCGAAAATTTTAACACAAACATACATTAATTAAAACAAAATTACAAATGTGGTTTATAAAATAATATTGAAAAATAAAATTTTGTTTAACATACAAATTATTGCAATATTTTTTCAATTATGTATTGTTTATGGAACAACTATTTGTATACATTTGATGCTAAAATAAATACTGGATTCTTATAATTATTATAATATTATATTATATTATATTATTATACGACAAATTGAGAAAAAAAAACATATAACAAAGAAGACGAAAAATTTGCCCCTGTAAGTATGCAATATGCAAATAGCAAATACATTTTTTTAAAACTAAATGGAAACTTTATAATGATCTGGAACAAAAAATATTATCCTTGTTTCGAAGACCATCTATCGACAATTCTTTAGCCCAAGACTGCTTATACAATCTATATTTTCAATATTTTTTAAAAAGAATTTATAATTTTGCTACTGTAACTATTTAAACCAATCGCAAGTGGGTTAATTTCTAACCATCGCGATTTGTTCTTGCTACAAAGCAAAGAGCACAGAAAAAAAGGAATCCCCAACAGGTCATGATTCACAATTGGTCAGGGATTTTCTCAGCCGGTTGACTACACAGAAATACATAAACAAATTAATATTCATAGTGAAGACAGAAAAAGAAAAGAAAAAAAAAAAGATTAATGAACCTAATAAAATCGCATTCGCACATCTTTGAAACTGGTTTTGAAAGAGAAAGATATTTTGTATGACGTTCGCAAATGAATTTGATGCTCTGAACCGCTCTTGGATGACGTCAAAAGCTTTGGACTCCTATGATGGTTAAATAGAAATGGAGTATGTGATGTATGTAGAGGGAGTTTTGGGGGGGCTTGTGGGTGTTGTGGGGTTGTGGGTTTGTGGGTATTTCCTGGCCCAACTGTTGCTGAAGAGTGTGCCTGACATTTCAACGAAGCCACTTTGGCAAATCACTTGGACTGAATCAACAGATTTTTTGCCATGGCAACACGGTTCCTGATTTTGATTGTAATGCTCCCTTTCTGTCTCTCTTTCTCTCTCTCTCTCTCTCTCTCTCTCTCTCTCTCTCTCTCTCTCTCTCTTTCTATCTCCACCTACAATTGAGGCAGACGTAGAACCATTCACAATGTATTTCTACTTAATGCTGGTGATGTGCTTCAATTTGATTTATGGCTGACTTGCGATGAAAGGCATAGAAAGGGGAAGAAACTTGCCATTTATAGGGGTCGCTTGGCGCCTTTAAGTGGGGGATTGCATAATCAAGCGAAAGAAACAATGAAGGGATGTTAAGCAAATGGGATAAGCGATAGAAACCAATGCATTGCTCAAGGATATTTCCCTTTGAATATACATAAATACATAGTTTAACACAAAATAAAATAAGCTCCTCTGACTTGATAAATTTAACTTCACTTTACTTATACACAGGTACTAACATAAATACATATGTACATATATATGTTTGCAATATTTTAATTAAAAATATTTCAGTAAGTTTATTTTAATCTTCATTATAATACTGTATATTGTAAACTTATAGATAATTACATATTGCAAGTATGCTTCCAAAACGGTGAAATGCTAATTTTTGTTCTATTTGGTATTCATAATACCATGCACCCATAAGGTGAAATGGTATATTAAAGTCGCCAAAATTAATGTAACAGGCAGAAGGATCAGGATCAACAGCCGAGTCGATCTAGCCAAGTCCATCCGTCCGTCCGTCTGTCCGTATGAACACGTAGATCTCGGAGACTATAAGAGCTAGAGTCACCAAATTTGCTACTTCGACTCCTGTAATATGTTTATTTTAAATTTTTGCCACACCCCCTTCGCCCCCGCAGATTAAATATAACTGATTTTCTCGAAAACGAACAAAGATAGAACCACAAATTTTGGTAATTAGATTTCTTTAGTATGCGTGCAGATTATTGATATTTAAAATTTTTGCCACGCCTACTTTGGCCTCCAGAATCTAGAAAAAACCGATTGCCTTCTGTAACTTTTTGATTATCAAAACCAAATTCATCACACTGGTGAGCCATATAAATATCTACCAACCTACCAAATTTTATTTAAATCGGACTACAAACATGGAAAAACGAGTCTTACTAGGCGGTCAATGAGAGCGGAGTTGGCCGTAGGCTTGTGGAGGCGAATTTCATAGACATTTTCGAAATTTAAAAAATTTTTTCACCTGGTGCATGGTATACCGAAGTTGGCGAGACGTCTTACTTTATTTTTCTTTTTTATGATGATAAAGAACAATGTAACATACATAACATCGTTTTTATGCTAAAATTTTAAATAATATAATTGCCTATCCTTGTAGGGGTATGTTCCTTTGCTCCTCGCCGAACAGTAAATCTGTTTTGAAAGTTGAACAGTTAAACAAATGCTCAAGTGAGTGAATAAACTGATTGATCCAACACTAAGCGGATATCAAAATAAATCATGAAAGCTTATTATTAATTTATCGATATTAAATTCCCCACTACCAAATTCTTAAATGAAGAAATTGAGCGGGCTAAAAATTAATCAAATATGAAATAGCCACCTTTTTGATTGGAGGAAAACTCCACATCGAAGAAACAGACGTCACAAAGATCTCCAAAGGAGTTTGAAATATTTTTGTAAGCGAAGAACTAAAAACATTGTGCTATTATTAGTCTTTTTAATATGCTTTCCTTAACGAGTCCTTAGAAAGTTAATTTATATATGTTTATATTAGCCTTTAATCGTTAGTCCTAAAAATCAAAAATGCTTAAATTTCGCCCTACAATCTTAGGCTGGAGAAATACGGCGCATCTAACATGCTAATTTATCGTATGTTTGTTTATGACACATGTTATATTTATCTTATAAAATTGCCAGTCATTTATACATAGGTAGGTACAAATATTAAATAGAGATATATTATGACATTAGCCTGGAAAAGAACGACCGCATAATGACGGTCGAATCCGGATAAATGAGAGGTTTACGACCCGTGCAGTGGATAGAAGTTTACATGCAAAATATCAGGACTTCAGCCTTAATGGTCTAGGAGGTCGTCCTGCCATGCTGATCAAGAATATGTAAATATATTGTCGGATTGCTTCCTTCTGTGCGTTTATTACTTTTGACCAAAATCAAAATACCCTTTTTGTAAAGGTATACAAATTTTAATCAAAAAGAGGACTCAAAATATTTTCATCACGGTTAAAGCAATCTTCCAAATGCTGGGAATATATATTTTAATCATTTTAAATAATCCCAGCTTTGATTTAATATAGGAATTTAATGTATATAGTTACTATATACTTCGTTTATTCAGTTTATTTGTCTTCACTTAAACAATTTGTATGCAATTTTTCTGTTTTATTTCTAAACCAAATTTTTAATGGATGTGCGCTTTGCTGCTGCTTAATCTCTTACACATACGCTCCAAGAACGACTCAGAGGGAAAACAATAAATTTTGAGTCGCCAGCAACAAAAGGGACAAGGCGGGGAAAGAAATGAAGAAAGAACCATTTAAATGACATAATTTTGGCTTTTTCTAATTTTTTCCAATCAAAAATATGAATAAAAACGTATTTTAGTTTAAATGCTAACAGGGTTTTGCTCTTGCTGTTGATTTTTATGTAAAACTAAGATTAACGAGACGCCGACACACATTATTGCGCCAGTGTTGAGGGCAGATTGAGGAGTGTACTCTGACCACTGGGCAAATAGGCAACGCCACGTGATCTAGATAGTTGGTAAGCAATATCCTCGGCTGCCTCAATACGACGCAATTCCACAAGACCATCACCAGCTTCTCCAAAGGATTTGGCCAGCAAATCGGCAGCGGCGGCATCACCCTCAGCCGAAATAATGGAAGCCAATTTCTGTTGTTCAGCCTTTTCGACCACAAAGCGAGCTTTCTCGGCCTCTTGTTGGGCCACCTGTTTCATTTCCACAGCCTGGGTGAACTCACGGCCAAAGGTCAAGTGGGTTAGGGAAATATCATCCAAAATGAAACCGAATTGCTTGGCGCGCACAGTCAGCTCTTGGGATACGCGCTGAGATACCATCTGAGTGAAATAAACCAAAACATGTTTCAATGAATTCTAACGTTAAAGAAAAAATAACAATTTTGGCTTTCTGTGTTCACTTACCTCACGCTGTGTAATCAACTCGCCGGCATCAAACTGAGCGACCACAGCCTTCAAGACCTCAGGGGCAATGGAGGGCAACACACGCTCATCATAATCCTGTCCCAAAATTGTATAAATCTTTGGCAATTGATCGGGAATGGGACGATATAGAATACGCAATGTTATGTTAACATTCTGCAAATCCTTGCTGCCGGTTATCACTGGCACATTTCGAGGCTGGGAGCGAATGTCAAAGATGATGGGACGTTGCACCCATGGGATGAAGAAATGTGTACCCTCGCCCACCACATTCTCCTTAATGCCAGTGAAACGATCAAAGATGACCGCACGGTGTCCACCTTCCACATTATATAATGCCGAGTTAATCACGCCGCCGAGCACCGCAACTCCTAAACCCATCTGGCCAATACGATTAAAGAACTGAGCAGCCATTTTTTGTGGTCCTTTCTAACGTTGAAAAATTATATTACAAAATATTTTATATATTTAATATTTAGCAAGTCCAAAGTTATCCATATGAATAGAAAAAAGCCGACTGTGTATCTGTGTGTGTGTCTACGATATGAATGAGAGATTTCATCAGGTTTTTAGGTTAGAACGTCAGATGAAATGTCAATTTCATTTCATTTTATGGAATAATTTTGACACTACACTTGGCTTACTCAGTTACAAATATACTCTCAACTTTTTACACTTACTATTTACAACGAACAAGACTTTATTATGTAAAATTCAAAGTGTTCGAATTGAACAAAACATGAAATAACTGCACGATGTCGGCGCACACAACTATCGATACCTTTGCTTCCAATTCGATATAGTGGGCACATTCAGCACCTTCGGTCAAAGTCACAGTGATCACTCTTTTAAAATGAAATAGTGTTGATTATGAAAATATTTCAATAGCCAGCATCGGAACAAAAGTTTAAAAAATTAAATTTTTTCATTGCACATATAAAAGTGTAAATATTACTAGCAACATTTTGCCAGCTCCTTGTTACTTTCTGTTAAAATATGTTATATGAGCTCTCTTTTCTAATGCTCATTTCCAATGTGTAGGTATTAATAATAATTTAATTGTAGTTTTGTTTCTTGGAATTATAAATAACAACGAGCCTAAACTTGTTTCGTTTCCAAAGAACTGTTCTCCCAGTAGCAGGTTTCTAGTATCTACCTATGCATCTTTTTGAATAACCTTATGTAAAATTTAATGATTTTACTTTTGTTTTAAAAAATAATCAATTTTGTGTAAAAGATTTATTTTTGATTTTTATTGAATTAAAAATTTTTTTCCAACCAGTGACCGAACTTAACGAACGTTCACTGTGACAGCAAACACTCATCTTCAGTACTCGGTCGATAGTCCATTTTCCTCTGGCGGCAAATTCAAAATTTAATAACAATAAAATAAGACGTTGACAATAATCAATTGATATTTTACATTGCCTTCTTTATTGTGTCATATCAGCACGCCCCGTTACCTTTGGCATTTTCTTATTTGTCGAATCCTCCAATTCCTTGGCTTTGTAATAATGTGGTGCAACTTCTAACAGCCATTTACTTTCAATTTCAATAACTTGTCGCATATACTCCTTGGAAGTAAACACCAACTCATGGTAGAGGACCCAGCGGGGCAGCTCCTCGAACAGTGATGAGTTTGGATGAATCATTACAGTCTGATTGTGCTTAATGGTCTTGTAGTGTCCACCCTTGGAGAGACGTGCCACATGATAGAAGTAACCAGCCGTAGCTGCTTTTCTCACATTAATTGTCTCTGGCAGGCAACTGACCATATCGATTTCCACTCGCTGCATTAGGCCAGCTAATTGTTCGCGGACATCTCTGGCACGTTTCATGGAACGGTATTGAATGAAATTCTCATAACACCATTGCGTACTATAGTCTGTCTCTGCCCATTGATTGTAGACTTGAAGCAGACTCAAATGATCGCCATGCATATGATTGAAATTCTTGCGGGCTGTGTCGGCGTGAATGATTTTATCTTTTGGCCTATAGAAAATTGCACTATTCACCGACAACATGGCTGCAATGGTAACCATTTCCTCGGAGCACTTGTATCTGCAAAGATTAAGAAAATTTATAAATATTCTAGATGCTGGTGATTTCTTAAATAAATATACAAACTTTTCACTAGCCAGTAACATTTTACCCATCATGGGATCCACAGGAAACTCAGCCATACGCCTGCCCAATTTGGTCAGCTCTCCGTGATGATTTAAAGCACCCAAGGCATAAAGTTGCTCCAAAGCCAGTACTAATGTTTCATGTGGCGGTGGATCGAGAAAATCGAAATGTATTAAATCATTGATGCCCAATGCCTTAAGCATAAGAACGGCGTTTCCGAGATTGATGCGCTGTATTTCGGGCACTGTGTTATCCTCCAGCTCATGCTTATAGGCCCAAGCTGTATAGAGACGAAAGCATTTGCCTGGCGCTGTGCGTCCAGCTCGACCAGCTCGCTGATTGGCAGAGGCCTTTGAGATGGGCACAACCATTAGGGACTCCATGCCAGTGCGTGAATTGAAGTTATTTTGTTTTGCAAAACCAGGATCAATGACATAGATAATGTTATCTATGGTCAGCGACGTTTCGGCTATGTTTGTGGCCAAAATGACTTTGCGTGCATTTGGTGGAGTGGGCTCAAAGATTTTCGCCTGCATATCGCTGGGTAAATTGGCATAGACGGGCACAACTACTAGTTCGCGAATTTTAGAGCCCAAACGTTTTACGCGATCCTGCAGAACCTCCTGACACGTCTCGATCTCATCCTGGCCGGTAAGGAACACCAAAATATCACCTAATGGCTGAGTGGCATGAATTTGCAATACCGAAACACAACAAGCATCAATGTAATCCGCTTCCGGTGCTTTGGTATAGAATATATCGACAGGATAACGCCTGCCAGGTATTCGAAATATGGGAGCATCATCGAAGAAAGCAGAGAATTTGTCCGCATCCAAGGTGGCACTGGAAATGAGTAGTTTCAATTCTGGCCTAAATCTGGCTATATCTTTGACTAGACCAAACAGGATATCTGTATGCAGAGTTCTCTCGTGAGCCTCATCAATGATCATTACGCTATAGGAACCCAAATCGGGTTCTGAGAGAAATTCACGATGTAATGTACCATCCGTCATATACTTCAATATGGTACGATCCGATGTGCAATCCTCAAAACGTATGCTATAGCCTACTTCATTGCCCAGTTTTACGCCCATTTCTTCGGCCACACGAGCAGCCACAGACATGGCAGCCACTCGACGTGGCTGGGTGCAACCAATCATCTTTTTATCCTTTGTGAAACCAGCTTCAACCAAATACTGTGGTACTTGAGTTGTCTTTCCTGAACCCGTTTCGCCTTCAATAATGAGAACCTGATGCTCTTTAACGGCTGCTATCAGATCATCTTTGAAAGGATACACGGGCAACGAACGTCTTGTCTCATCCAGTGTCAAACGTTTACGTTCCTTCTCTGTCAACTCAGGTTCTCGACTGGATGACGACTTTTCCCTATTGCCATCTAGGGTTAGAGCCTGAATAAAGTCAATTTGATCATCCAGCAGCAATTCATACTCCTCCTGGGCTTTGGAATCCTTGTTTGAGCCATAATGGGAACCCAAAGCGGAGGCCAACAGCTCTGCTTCCCATTTCTTTTGCTCTGAATTTGGTTGTTTCTCATAGTCATCCACCTCCACGTATTCCGCTGAAGAGTAAAACAAACAATACACTAATTAGTTTGTGTTTAATATAAAAAATATAATCAATCCTACATTTTTCACCCTTTTTCAGATCCTGTGGCATGCGATACCGTTGCACGCGCTCCAATTCTCTGGCCTTCTCATGTTCCTTGGCTATATTCAGCAATTGCTTTTTATAATGACGTTCTTCTTTTTCACGTTTGGTCAACCTATTGAATATGAAGAAAAACTATTATCCCTAAGCTCAGTTCTCAGTGTTCTTCTTCTCCTTGCACTTACACACTCTCCTCGAAGAGATACTCATCATCCAAGATATCGGCCTCCAGTTCGGCCACTTTGTCATCTTTGCGCTTCTCCAGATACTGCCGACGTGACTTGATTCGCAAATGGGGAACTATTTTATCCCGATCTTCGTGTTCCAGTTTCAGTCGTTTGGTAGCCTCTTCAATTGCCTTGCGTCCGCCGGTAGATTCCACCACCTTGCGGGTTCGCTCCTCATCCCGTTGCTTCAGACGATTGGCGAACTCATCTCGTTCCCGTAAATCCTTAAGACGCGACTCCTCTTCACTATCCGGCTCCGATTCGCTGCTACTTCCATTGGCAGTTCGTTTGCGATTAGAACTAGACATTCTGCTTTTACTTTTAAAATGTTTATATATTTCTATTTGTTATTGTTTATCCACCGAGATATCTATATTATCGATATAATATAAATTTATCGATTCTCGTTTATCGGAGCAAAATTGCGATTCGTTATCGACTGTTATCAAAACCAAAACAAACGCAAAAAAAAAACGATGTCGCGCCAGTTAAGTTTTAATCCTCGAACAGAATATGAATTAATTGAATATCCTGGAAGGGTGGTGGACACCGAGAAGATGATGGCCACCTTGGGTGGACCAGTTAATATATCAAAGGTAACAAACTAAAGGTAACGGTAACCATTTCAAGAATCGCCTTAATATTACTCTCCCGGTTAGGTATTGGGTGACGAAGTGAAACGCTTGCAGCTAAGGTTCCATCCGGACAATCCATACAACAAACCCGTCTTTGGTGATTGCATAGACAAGACGGGAATACTTCTGTCCATCACAGTGAAACGCCATAAGAAGAACAAACAGCTTCAACCCAAGTATATTGTCCGCGTTCTGGGCCATTGCAGTCGTAGTTTTACCTTTGAATGTAAGCACGAAATTAAAGGCCACTAACTTGAATACCTTTATACCGATTGCCTCAGCTTTATGTGACTTTCAGTATTTACCATTGTGGTCCACGCCAAAGAGTGAAAATGCCATTGCTGCCATGGAATTGACTTATGCACTGGATGAAGTACAGCCCAAGCATGTAACCGATTTGGATTATTTCAAGTGAGATACAACAAAATTAAATGAAAATAAGTCTTTATCATATTTCTCTTTTTATAGACGTCCTCAGTCCCAATTGCTTTGCCTGCCCGAACTTTTTGCACGTGTGGATATTGTGCATTCGGGCAATTATCGCTTGGACGACAGCTCTGAAGATGGTCTGCACGAAGTCCTAGGTGTTAATACAATTTCGAACTATGAGAATCACGATGCTGTCTCATTCAATATGCTGGACACATTTCCCACTCAGCCAGATGCTCAGATCCTTAAGCGTCTCAAGATCAAATATGTTTCGGATGAACAATTCGCTCGGGTTAAAAAACTCTTTGATGATTGCCCCATTTGGACACGCATAGCTCTGTTATATGAATCTGGTGTGCGCAATGATAAGCTAAAGTGCATTATTCCATCATTAGCTTACTATTTCAACAATGGCCCGTGGCGTACACTTTATGTACGTTATGGCTATGATCCTCGCAAGGATTTTAAGAGTCGCTTGTATCAGACGTTCGATTTTCGATTACGTTTTGGTTCCGGCGTCTCGGAATTCGTTTACTCCCGCAAATATGCTAAACAAAAAAAACTTGCCGCCATGACGAACTCTTCATCTGCCTCGGCAGAAGATGCCATCAAATATGATCTAGTCCAGAATATTGATTATCCATATTTTGATGAGCACAAATTGCCTCGTTCCAGGCAATGCATGCTACGCTATTGTGATGTTCGTTTACCAAAAATTCAAGATATGATCGAAAAAATACCAACTCCTTTGACTGGTGCCGTTTGTAATGAGCGTACTGGCTGGCTACCACCAAGTTTTGATGCTCAAGTCCGACAAATAGTCTGCACGACAATAAGTGAACTATTGCGGAATCATTATCGCAAAGAACATTTAACTGCCGAGGTTGAGGCAGTGCCACAGGAAGCCGAAGAAGACGACTATGCAGAAGATGGAGAAGAGGAGATACAGGAAGAGGATATAGAATTGGATGAGACGCAAGCCATGAATACTACCGAAACGGATGCCTATGTGGACAAGGATTGTGAAATTGAACAAATGTTTCATAATATGACAAGCTGAGGAAATATTTTGTTGTTTGGCTTTTATAAGCTTTTGAGAAATTTAAACAGGATTCAATTGTTTATAAAACTAATTAAGTCTTTAAAAACATTTTAAAAATTATGTTTTATTTGAGCCATGTTTTGCATATTACTAGAAAAATTAGTTTTATAAAAACTCAGTCAATTGTCATTAAGCATAGGCTCTGCCTTGGTTTATTGTGTGACTTTAGTTAGAAACGAATATACAAATTAGTGCATAGATTTGAGGATTTCGTAAAACATGTAGTAAGCTGTTCTTCTTCCTGTCCACCTTAAGGTTTGCATCTGTCCAGGAAACGAGGATATAGACAAACGTCGCGAATGTGATAACGATTGAGTAGCCAGCAAATGAAACGCTCCAAACCCAGACCATAGCCGCCATGTGGCATTGAACCATAGACACGTTGATCGGTGTACCAATAGTATGGCTTGGGATCAATACCTTCACGCTGATAGCCCTTCAGTAGTTCCTCCGAGTTCCAGATCCTCATTGAGCCTCCGACAATTTCTCCAACATTTGGTAGTAAAACATCAACACTTTCGGTAAGACGTTGATCCTCGGGACAGCGAGACATATAGAAGGATTTAATTTCGACTGGGAAGCGACATAGCATAATGGGTTCATTTATAGTATCGGTCATTTTACGCTCAGGTGCCTCGGGGATATCTTCACCAAATTCGTAGAAAGTACCATCATCCTTAGTGACATTGTTCTCCTTTAACCATTTAATGGCATCGGAATAGTTCATGCGACGGAATGGTTTCTTTGGTACTTTAAAGTCAGGATTTAGTTCATAAACCAAATGACCCCATGGTGACTTAAGTACACGATCGACAACATCACAAACCAGATCCTCCAAACGATCCAGGAGATCATCGAAACTTATGAATGGACATTCGGCCTCAACGTGGGTGTACTCGGCCAAATGGCGCCGCGTACGACTTTGTTCGGCTCGATAGCTCTGGGCAATACAAAAGACATCACCCAAAGCTGGGAGACATGTCTCCAAATACAGCTGCGAACTCTGCGTGAGATAGGCCTCTTCGCCAAAGTATTGAAGTTTAAACAAAGTGGATCCACCCTCAACTTGGGTCTGCACCAATGTGGGCGGGGTGACCTCATTGTAATCCCTGCCAAGATAGTGGGCACGGAATGCCTGTAAAACCACTGAACGCATTTTCAAAACATTTGACGTGTTCTCGCCACGAATCATAATATGCCTCTGATCCAGCTGCACGTCCGGTTGAGCTTCCTCATTGAGTATGGCATCAGCACCGCCAGCAGGGGCCAAACCAATCAATTCCCAGTAATCCACACTCATTTCATGACCACCAGGAGCAGTTTTACCTTCTGGCACAAGTTTTAAGGTACCATAAAGCACCACGGAGCTCTCCGTTGTCAATGTCAGTGCCTCATAGGTCTGGCAAAGCAAATCATTTAAAACGCATTGCAGGAATCCAGTTCCATCTCGCAAGGTGATGAAAATCAATGCCTTGCCCTGACGGCGCAGACGATGAACCCAGCCATAGATTTTCACACGTTCTCCACGATGTGCGACACCTTCCACAATGCGAACTTTCTTGGCCACTGGCCATGCGGGATCCTCTTGGATTTTTACTTTCTTTGCCTCTTCCAAATTCTGTTGGCGCTTCTCGGCATCTCCAGCCTCACGTTGCAATTTTTCGGCATTCTTGTGACCCTCACGTACAAAGAGTTTCTGTATTTTCTTTAATTGCGATTTGGCTGCCGGCTCATAAGGCTCTTTGGCTTCGGGATCCTTGCTGTCCACATAGATAGTGGGGAAGGGCTCCTTTCCAGCATGACGCATCGCCTGAAGAATGCTTTTAAATGGCTTGGCTTCACTGCCCTCGCCAGTCTCATCATTGCCACGCTTCTCCGAAGTGAAGATTGCACCTGAAATGCACAAACACACACACATTTAATTCATTGCACATATGTATACATATGCATATGTACATATGTATATACTGCATATAGAAATAGATCGATACTTTGACAACGTGGACGGCGCCGGCATGGCACATGGTACTTATTACTTCTACTTCATATTTAAAAAGACAATTTTCACTTACTTATTGTTAATTCCGATAGCTGCTCCGTAGGCATCTTGTTCTGAATGATGATTCAATTTCTTTGAACAGATTTTCTCTCCGAAACGCGACTTAAAATTGCATCAGTTTCCAGAATAGAGAGGGGAAACTTAATGTTACTATCGATATGTATATCGATGTTTCTGCAACGCTTCTGTCACATCAGGGACGGACTCAGGGGGCCCAGACCTGCCAATTTTTCACAGTAGGGACATCATGAGTATATTGAATTGTATATTTATGAATATGTGGGGCCTAATCTGGTTTATTGAAAATTTTGGGAGTTGGAATCCAAAGTGTGGGTATGGGAAAATATATGATATGTCCTTGTCAATATTTAAATGCTATATACATGTTTTGCTTAATGAAATAAAATTTAATTTTTTTTAAATAAGGATGATTCATTTGGAATAAATTCATTTATTTCATTTCAGAAAATTTCATTTCATTTCATTTATTTCCTTGATATTTCAGAGTTTAGATTCTTCAGCTGAGAAATAAAATAATATTTAAATTAATTTTGTACATTGAAAATATTAAAATTCAAGAAAGTTAACAGTAAGTTAACAGAGGGCCGTTGATAACTAGAACAGCATGGTTTTCGATTTATATCGTTATCGATAAAATTAGACATGCACGACAATCGACAAAAATAGGCTCTTTTTTTCTTCGGTCTTTGTCTGACACGTTGTCGAGGCAAAGTTGCTGCTGAAATTTTTGCATTAATTTAAAGTGCAAAACACAAAATGGTATGTGCAACTAGTGCATAATAGTGCATTCTGTGGATTTGATATGGATTGATATATTCCATCACATATTTTTCAAAAAATCAAGCGAAAGTTTTTGGTTTTGCTCCGACCTAACCTCAAAATCTTAAATCGCATGGTCTTGGAAGGTGCGAATGGAGCACGCCGTTGCAATCGACTTTAACATGTTCCTTTCTTAATTACAGGGTTTCGTCAAAGTAGTCAAGAACAAGCAGTACTTTAAGCGCTACCAGGTTAAATTCCGCAGGCGTCGTGAGGGTAAAACCGATTACTATGCCAGGAAGCGCTTGACTTTCCAGGATAAGAACAAGTACAACACGCCCAAGTACCGTTTGATCGTGCGTTTGTCCAACAAGGACATTACTGTGCAGATCGCCTATGCCCGCATCGAGGGTGATCGTGTTGTGTGCGCCGCATACTCCCATGAGTTGCCCAAGTATGGCGTCCAGGTAAGCAAAGAAGTGCAAAAAGTTTGTGTTTGGCTTTCAATAATATGTTTTTTTTCTTTCTATGCTTAGGTCGGTTTGACCAACTACGCCGCTGCCTACTGCACTGGTCTGCTGGTGGCACGTCGTGTGCTCAACAAGTTGGGTCTGGACTCCCTCTATGCCGGCTGCACTGAGGTGACTGGTGAGGAGTTCAACGTTGAGCCTGTGGATGATGGACCAGGTGCCTTCCGTTGTTATTTGGATGTGGGTCTGGCTCGCACTACCACCGGTGCGCGTGTGTTCGGTGCCATGAAGGGCGCTGTTGATGGCGGTCTGAACATCCCTCATTCGGTGAAGCGTTTCCCCGGCTACTCCGCTGAGAGCAAGAGCTTCAATGCCGATGTTCACCGTGCCCATATCTTTGGCCAACATGTGGCCGATTATATGCGCACCCTGGAAGAGGAAGATGAGGAGAGCTTCAAGCGCCAGTTCAGCCGCTACATCAAGTTGGGCATACGTGCTGATGATGTGAGTAAATTCTATTATATCTATATTTAAAGCGCTGGACGTCCATTTTCAAAATTACTGCTGCGTTTTGTTTAACCCACGACGCTGGCAGTGCCAAAAGTGGACCACATTGATTCCTTTGAGGGAGTAACTTGTGTTCGAAGTTTATACCTAATCCAATGGCTTAAACTCTCTGTTATGGTTGCACAGTTCTTTAGGCTTTTCCCTATTTTTTTTATTTGTGTTAGTTCCCAATTTAATATTTGGTCTATCTTTTTAACCGTTCTTTACAGCTTGAGGATATCTACAAGAAAGCCCACCAGGCCATTCGTAACGACCCCACCCACAAGGTCACCGCCAAGAAGGCAGCTGGCGTTACGAAGAAGAGGTGGAATGCTAAGAAACTCACAAACGAGCAGCGCAAGACCAAGATTGCAGCCCACAAGGCCGCCTATGTGGCCAAGCTTCAGTCGGAGACTGATGCCTAAGTCTGCATTTAAGGAAATTCTGCTGCTCTGTTTGTATTGGGTGTGAAAAAAAGAAAAAATAAACAAATATGTCCTGCATAATTTGTAAGTTTTTATTAAACAAAAAAAGAAAACAACAAAATGGCACGTTGTGTTTGTATTTTCGATAACAGTATTGTTATCGTTACTTTTGGGATCATTTCCGTTCGATGCTCAAATTTTAAAGAGGTCTTTTGGGGGAAAAAGTTGCCGTCATTAACGAAGATCGCTGATAGTGGACGTGATAGTTTTTAGAAAAGAGACTTCATACCTATTAGAAGTGAAGTGAGAAATTCATAGGCAATCCAATCAGGTTCTATACTTCTTTCAAGATCTATTTAGGCCGGATAACTGTCTTATGTACATCATGCAAATACAAATGTTAGTTAAAGCAATATCCATTTTAATCATTAAATAAATAGACGCAACATACATACAATCTTAAAGTTAAGAATCAGAAATAAAAATGGTTAATCTTATAGACAGTTCCGTGAGCCAGACAAGGATCGCAGAGTCTCACTTTATCCACATTTTGTTTTAATGTACCCTTTTATCCTGTGGGTACAGGGTGCGATGCGTTAGTTAAAACATTCACACACACGACATCCAATTGTCAGCCTTTTACACTCGAAAAATGAGTAGGTTAATTATTCTGGCCTGTCAATTTCGGTATCCCGTAGTTTACACAATTCACAGTGGTGTTCGTTAATAAGGCGTCCCGGCACACAAATTTCATGATAGATGTGACCACATTTAAACGCAATTAATGCATTCCGCGGAACAGTGGCCTTAATCACAACAGATTTATGACACTGAGGGCAGGACAAATCGTAGGATACTTGCTGACCGCGTCGCTGCAGGGTCACCACTTGGGAATGAGTTGAAAAATAGTCAGTCAGTTGTATCTGATGAGCATTTGTGAGAATTTCTTCCTGAATATTGTAATGCCAGAGCATTTTGATGATCGATTGACGTAGGTGCGGTATGGTCTGGCCAAGTTTGATTTTGCTAACCACCAGTTCAGGGTTTACATAGTCTGTTATCAAATGTAATTCAAAGTCAGTTCAAAAGAGAAATTAAAAATTGAAACTGAAACCAATACTCACCTACGATGCCGTCTAGGACTTTGGTAACAATTTCTGGCTGTTTGGTGGACTCTTCAATTAGAACAGTCCATAGATCATTGTCATTATGCTCTTTGCAAAACTCAATTGCCATTTCGATGTCTTTTATCTAAAATAAAACGAAAACGAATTAAATAGAGATGAATGTTCTCAGGCTAATCCCTCACTTACACTGTGCATAATAATGTTGAGCGCTTCCACTGCCTCTACGCCGCCCATGCAGCCAAGTAGGTAAACCATTTCCGGATAGAATCCTTCGCGTTTGCATATAGCCAAGGCATCCTGTATAACATATTCCTTAGATCTACGCAAAAAGGGCAGCAACTTCGCCCTATCGTACTTGGCATATAAGGCAACCAACTTATGTTGGAACACATTACGGCTATCTACTCTCTCCAACGAGTCCAAGTACTAAACAACATAAAACGAATCAGTTTTATCATCAATTATTTCAGGTATCAATTTAAACTTACCCAAAAGAGATACTCCTGATTCTGTTCCAATTGATGGACAACTACTTCGGGTTTTATTTTATTCTTATCCAACAATATTTTAAAGGCACGATCGCGATCCAATTGTATCAATGGAATGATTAATTTGGAAATGACATCATAGAGTTCATAACGTCTTATGAGCTCAAACACATCTTTATTCTGTAATCTATTAAAAACATAAGAAAATTAGACTCAGTAAAATCAAAAACGATTTCTGCTTACTTTAAATACATGCGTAATGCGTTTTCGTAGTTTCCTTGATAGGAATATAACAAGGCCAACGACTCAAGCAATTGAGTTGCATTCTCCTTCCGAAAATTGTCATGAATGGCATTAATGACAGCCAGACCATCGTACAACTGGGGTGGCCATTCCTTAATCAAATTAAGGAATCCATTGACATCGAATTTAAGAAATTCATAGAGAACCATCTCATAGACATGTCTACCAAGTTTACATTCCTCCGAGGTGGGTAAGTAGGCACTCACAGAGCGCAATTGCTGGCATTTCACAAACTTGAAGACTTCCTCTTCCCATAATGACTTATTGTTGCCCAACATGCGTAGGCAAAGCTTTGCAGCATCTTCATACTGTTTTAGCGTTAACAAATGGTTGATGTACAATCTAAAAAAAGTCGATTTAGTAAGAAAATATTTAAATAGCTTAAGATTCTTCGTCGTTTTTATACTTTTCATTTCACTAACCTGGCCACTGTGAGCACTGGTAAGCTGCCGCCATGCGTGGATATCAGATCCATGGCCTCTTCAAACTTACTACAATGAAAACAAATGTTTTGAGTCCAAATGGGTTTAAAGGAATAAAAAATGTTCAAAATTTGGCAAAGACCGTTATGTTACTGCAATCGCAAAGTATCGAGTACTTTTTTGTAGATATATCGCCAATCGATACAGTATCGCCGAGTTTTATTTTGGTGTTATTATTGTTCTTCTTCCGCTCGAATTAGATTTTTAAAGCCATACAATATTTGGCCCGGGCCAACTACAGAAATGCGGCGTCAAAACAATCTTGTGACGCTGTTTACTGCCATTACTGCCTTTTTTTTTGGGAGTTTTATAACGAAAATTCTGAATTCGGTGGACAAGTGCCCGGTTAATAGAAGTGGGAGTAAATTGGAACCACATCCAGATATATTTCTTGTTGTACTGATACTAAGTGCTCCTAGCAATGTGGAACATCGCGATGCCATGCGAGAGACTTGGCTGCGACTGGGGCAGCCGTTGCAGCTTCCCTATTATCCGGAGGAACAGGTCTATATGCCGGTATATGACCAACGTGGTGGCCACTTGCAAATGGAGATGGTAACTCAACAAGCAACGCGTCTGCGCGAGTTTATCAACTGGCAGGAAAAAATCCTACAGCATCCTCCGCCGGAAACACAAAGGAAGATTAGGGTGAAACATTTGTTTGCAATTGGTACACAACAAATACCTAGCAATCTGAGAGATCAGATCCAAAGTGAGCAGAAGCAGCATGAGGATCTACTTCTGTTGCCGCATTTACATGAAAGCTATCGAAATCTAACAGGGAAATTGCTACAGGCGTTTGAAGAAGTGATCCAACAATATGATTTCTCATATGTAATTAAAGTGGACGATGATACCTACGTCAAGTTGGACCAATTGATTAACGAACTGGTCTCCTACGATAGAAAGCTATTGCGCAAAACCATGGATTATGGCGGCGAGCCACTACCTCAATTGTATTGGGGCTACTTTAATGGTCGTGCCAACATAAAGACCAAAGGCCAGTGGAAAGAGCCCAACTATGTTTTGGGAAAAAATTATATAACCTATGCCCTGGGTGGCGGATATGTATTGTCGCGAAAACTTTGCGAGCATGTGGTGAATAACTCCCACCTGCTGTCTCATTATATATCGGAGGATGTGTCCATGGGCACCTGGTTGGCTCCACTGCGGAATGTTTATCGCTGGCATGATCCTCGTTTTGATACGGCCTACATGGCTCGTAAGTGCCAATCGTATCATTTAGTTTTGCATAAAAAAAATCCTCAAATGATGCGAGATCTTTACCAGTGGAATCCTTGTTTGCACGAGAAAAATATAATGGGAGCAAATCGTTTGTTGGAATACTACTATGATTGGACCCGCACAGCTGATAAATGCTGCGATAGTTTGGTGGTTTAAACGATTATATATACCGAAATGTAAATAAGCTAATTCTAGACCAACTAAAAAAATAATTTTACCATTAATTTATAATCAATTCGAACCAAAGAATCTATACCTTAAGTATGTAATCTATTAAAAAACAAAAGATTTTAGTCTTACCTGTGTTTAATCAGCCATTCAACTCGATCGTCCGTCTCAATGAGACTAGCCACTACAATATCCTTGGGAGCGACGATATAATAACGATTCTCTTCGATCAAACAGCCAAGGCTATAATCATTAACTGTGTACTCCTCGAAGCCCCGTAAGGTTAAACTATCTGTGCAGATTTCCTCGCTACTGTTCATTTTATATTCAATGACACAAAGCACTGGCCGAAGGGCCTTATAGGTGGCACTGCGCTGCTTCCGATAGCCCAGCACCACCAATTGGCTTGCGGCCAGCGGAGCCAGGCCACAAATGTAGAATGTAGTTTGAAAGGTTGAGACTGCAAGACAGGAAAATGAACATATAAATAAATACAATCATTGAATTTAAACAACTAAAGACTTGTATTCACACTTGTTACATCAGTCCACTCTAGAATTGGAGGGACTGAGCCATAAATCTAATAAAGTAAAATCATATGCAATATTTGGATTTGGCTTACTTTAATTTTTCTATACCACATCACAAGATTAGGATGCGCTAACGCTTCTTACCCGGATCAACGACATAGCCAGGCAAATTACTGGAGGAAGCTTCAATCGCATTGCGTTTGCGTATCACACAAATCCGTATGGTATCGACCCAACCAATGAGCAAAGTATTCGGATTCGACCAACGTAAATGACATCGAAAATTTTCTAGGCGAGCCTGTGGCGGCACCTCCCACTTCATCAGTCCCAGGGAACATTTTTCACTTAGATCATAGACACGTACACCCAAATGGCTGGCCCAAGCTACAAAGTTACCTTGCCAGCAGATAGACAAAACGTTGCCCTCCACCGAACATAGTTCTGTGGGTTTGAGTTTCTTAAGAAGATTCCGTTCGTATAGAGTGAGTTTGTCGTCACCTAATCAATGAAATGAAGATAATACTTACTAGTACACAACAATAATGCGACCTTAGTTAGAGGCACCAACTTACCCACTATAAATCTTCTAACACGTGCTTTGGGATCGGGGTCTAGCGCAACGGATTTTATAAATTTGCCCAAGCTTAAGCTCTGATTGTTCTCGCAGCTAAAGAGGCCAGTGATGTTGACCTGCAACGTTGATATTAAAAGTAACCCTTTTATTTACAATCGACAAGTGACTCACTTTGCCGTCATCGGAGCATGTAGCAACGTATTCCCCCTTTGGGTCCACATCGATGTGATTAACTGCAACAGTATGAGTATGTCGTCCGCTACTGCTTAAATTCGATACAACCGAGTTGCCTTGATGATCCAGCAGGTAGACGCAGCCTCGGAATGTTCCAAAAATAAGAAACTTGGGGGAGAACGGGAATTGAATCAATGCTGTATATCAATTAAAATGATGACTTACCTTGGAATGAACAGAACTGCATGTCACCACATCAGTGTTTAGTATAGTTTTTAGATCATTGGCTATCCGTTGATACTTAAATTTGGGTTCCACCTCCTCTTCCTCTTCTGCGCTCTCAGCACCAGAGTCCTAAATAAGCAAGAAGCCTGTATGTATTGGTGGGAGTATTCAATATCTATGTAAGCTAATCTTACACTGTTGTTAGGCAATTTTTCCGCCATTTCCATAGTTTTTCCTCTTAAATTATTTGGATCCGATCCGTATTATTCTTATCAGACAACGACAGCTGTTTTCATTATCGAAGTAGAACAGCTGAATGCAATCGATTACTTATCGATACGCACAGTCGAATATCTGAATGATTATTCAATTCAAAAGTGCATGGTTTGAAAAGTAATCGATTAAAAACGACATCTACGGGTCCTGTCCTGTCCTGATGCAGCCACTGCCCACGAAGATGACTTTTGAGACAATGAGGCAACCTTTGTGTTAACTTAACTTAGCTGACCGACCAGCCAATAAAACGCAAAATGCTGGGAGCGATTCTTCGGCTGCTCCTGCTCATTGCAAGATCAAATTAATTCAAGGCACAAGCTAGCAAGATCCATTCAAAGTTTAAAAAAATCAGAGTATGACTTTTTAATTCTTTTAACAAGAAAAAAAAATTGTTTGACTGTAAATTATTTCTTGTATATGGTACTCAAGGGACCGGTCATTTTGCATCATTATAACCGAAATTTGGTATAACCGGAATTAAAGAAAAATACGCTGTCCTAGCTGCTGGTCCATCGCAATAGAGCGAAAGGATCTGGGAATATCCTGGAATTCTTTTAACGTCCATTTTGTCCAATCTATACTGCACAGACATGAAACATTTCGACTCCATTTATGTTCTTCTTCGCACATTGATTAAAGTGCTTCAGGTAAAACCATACAAATGGATTTGTTTTTTTTTTTTTTTTTTGCCAAACGTTATTTGACGCCTTCAACACCATCAACAGCGTTCCGTGAGAACTAGCAAAAATTTTTCTAAATGAGTATCTGTGGCATTTATTTTTTTTCAGTACACAAAAAGTATGCGCATGTCTTCCGGCAACTGACGCTTTAAACTAGGGATCTAACATCTTCAAGATTTCCGTAATAATATTGCTTTACTATCACTGGGAAAATTTTTTTTTAAACAAATGCCAAGCGCAAACCGTTGAGTATTATAAATAAAAATTGGTCATGTTATAAAGTTTTGTCGTTAAGGACAGTACAATAGAATAGAATCTGTAGTTTAAAATTTCGGTGCGCCCCCCTTGGATCCGTCACTGCCTAATAATTCATTAAGTTTTCCTCTACGCCCCTCATTTATAGACCTAATTTAATCAAAATCGCCGGTTTCACCGAATGGCCTCTTAATCACACTATCTGAACCACTCCCTGACAATTTATTTCCGCAATTAGTTTTATGTTAGACTTTTGAATTTGGAATCAAAATTCTTTTGTAATTGCCACTTATGAACTTGAATTTCCAAGGAATTTGTACGGCAACATGTCGTCTTTATTTAGTATATATATTAATATATTTCTAAACTTTTATTGGTTTTCATATATATATATATATATTTATATATGTATATATTTATATATATTTTGTATGTATAAATGCGCTTAATTATTGTTTGTTTTGAAGTTTCGTTTTCGTTTACAAGTGCAAGTAATGAATCAATTATTTTTCAAATTACACAAAGCCAAAAAATAATAATCAAACAAAAGAAGCTGGGGAACATTTTATGATAAAACATTTTCTTTATGAAATTGTACATAACTTAATTTTGTTTTTATTCCATAAGCAATTAAAATACTAATTAAAGAACACACATTAAAAATACAAATAAAATTCTATAGTTTTTGTTTTTTTAAATCGTTTGTGTGTCGTTAAAAAAATTATATAATATGTAAGTATATATGTAAAAGTTAGCAAATTAAGAGAATTTAACAAAATATATATAAAGAAAGCATAAATAACCCAAACACCGTAAACGGTTGGGAAAATTGGAATTTTTTGAGAAAACAAAACTATGTTTGTAGTCGTCAGAATATGTATGTATGGTTGTTTGTATGCATGGGTCTGTTTTGTATTTTTTGTGTTTTGTTTAAATATATATAAAATAAATTAAGGCCTACAAAATAGCGCTAAATTACATAATACAAAAACTACTAGACAGCGGCTGCATCTGGGCAGCAGAGGACGACGCTGGGCGTGTAGGAGTGCAAAGGGAGGGGGTATGCTCATCTTGTTATTCAAACACCCCACACGGCCATAATTCATCTGTTGTAATCACCGCAATTGAGTTCCTCATTACCCATAGTCCAATAATGATCCAATATATCCTCGCTGGTGAAACGAACATCGGGATCCGATTGCAACATGTTGGCGATTAAATCGCGCACACCATCTCCAATATCTGACCAATAGGGATCGGGGAACTCATAGACGCCCGATATAATGGCGTCAAACAATGGCTCCTGCTGATTATCAGGCGCCACAAAGGGAGGGAAACCACATAGCAGTATATACAGAATAATTCCAGCGGCCCACACATCAATCTAAAATATCAGAGAACCTAATTAACCAACAGCCACAAGGATGGAGGGTCTCAAGGTGCTTACCTTCAGCCCGTATCCCACTTCCAGCAATATCTCTGGTGCAACATAAGTGGGCGTGCCGCATACAGCATACAAAGGTTCAGTAACCTCGCAGGCTAAGCCGAAATCGGCCAACTTTAATTGAATGACATTGCCAGCATCGTCGATTTCAACCTGTAAATTAGACATAGGACAATATGTTGATTCGAAATTTGCTATAGGGGACAAAATGAGGCTTACCAATAGGTTCTCGGGCTTAATGTCTCTATGAACAATGCCCATGGAATGTAGGTAAGACATGGCCGAGCCCAAGTGCCTGATCATCACACGGGATTGGCTCTCCGAGAAGCGTGTGACCTGGGTAATGGCATCGAAAAGATCACCACCTAAAAAATATTACAATATGGATTACAATTAAAAATGAAGTAAGTAAGTCGTCTCGCCGACTTGGGTATAAAAACCAGTAAAACAAATATTTTAAATTTATAATAACCAATGCATTTTCGTATTAAAAAAAAAAACTGTTCACATGCTTTTCACAGGCATATCTTAGTATTTCGCTCAATCAAGCATACGAGCACCCTAGCGCCCCCACCAGCCAACGGCCAACTCCGGCCATATGGAAAAACGTTTATATGCATAACTTGGCTATGTTTAGTCCGATTATGATCAAATTTGGTGTCTTGCTGGATATTGGTATCAAATTTAAGTGTGCTAAATTTGATTGCACAAGGTAGAAAATTACGGGAGATAATCGAGCTTTTTCAAATTACGGGGGCGGAAAAGGGCGTGGCAAAATCTTTACACATAAAAAAATGTGCGCATTTACTAAGCAAATATACATACCAAATTTTGTGTCTAGTTATACCATACACCCATAGGGTGAAATGGTATATTAAAGTCGCTAAAATGTATGTAACAGGCAGAAGGAAGCTTTTCCGACCCCATAAAGTATATATATTCTTGATCAGCATCAACAGCCGAGACGATCTAGCCATGTTTGTCTGTCCGTCCGTCCGTCTGTATGAACACCTAGATCTCGGAGACTATAAGAGCTAGAGCCACCAAATTTGGTATGTAGACTCGTGTCATATGTACGCTTATCGAGTTTGTTTCAAATTTTTGCCACGCCCCCTACCGCCCCCGCAAATGATATAAAACCGATTTTCTTAAACACCATAGCAACTAGAGACACAAAATTTGGTATGCATATTTGCTTAGTAAATTTTTTGTATTTATAAAAAATTTGCCACGCCCCCTACCGCCCCCGCAAATCAAATAAAACCGATTTTCTCAAAAACTATTTTAGCTAGAGACACCATAGTTGGTATGTATATTTGCTTAGTAATTGCGCACATTTTTAATGTGTAAAGATTTTGCCACGCCCCTTTCCGCCCCCGTAATTTGAAAAAACGATTATCTCCCGTAATTTTTTACCTTGTGCAATCAAATTTAGCACACTTAAATTTGATACTAATATCCAGCAAAATACCAAATTTGATCAAAATCGGAATAAAAATAGCCAAGTTATGCATATGAACGTTTTTCCATATGGCCGGAGTTGGCCGTTGGCTGGTGGGGGCGCTAGGGTGCTCAAATGCTTGAGTGAGCGAAATACTAAGATATTCTTCTAAAAAGCATGCAAACAGATTTTTTTTAAAATACGAAAATGCATTGGTTATTATAAATTTAAAATATTTGTTTTACTGGTGTATGGTATATCCAAGTCGGCGAGACGACTTACTTACTTCATTGCTATAGTGTTTGAGAAAATCGGTTTTATATAATTTGCGTGGGAGGTGGAGGGCGTGGCAGAAATTTGAAATAAACTTGATCACTCTACATACTACACGAGTCTACATACCAAATTTGGTGGCTCTAGCCTTTATAGTCTCCGAGATCTAGGTGTTACATACATTTTGGCGACTTTAATATACCATTTCACCCTATGGGTGTATGGTAGAAATATTGGCGCCTAATAAATAGAAGCATTATTAATTAACTGAATGGTGGTTTCAAATTCTCACAGCTCGTTTAAGGATTTAAAAAACATTTACGCCCTTTTGGAATAAGTTTCTAATAAATCGGAAAGAGAATAAAATAAATAAACAGTGTTAATTTCTGAGGCGGCTGCACGAAATGGTTTGGAAAAAGATTTTCTAACGACAGTTTTGACCCTGTAAATTTCTATATTTGCTATATAAATACTTTAGAATATTACATAAAGATTTGGCTTCCTTGGTATTCTTTCTCTTCCGATCCCCTGAACAATTTCTTAGGTCTAAGAGCAATATTTCTTAAGAGCTTTTACGTATCTAAGATTTGTTTCTACTGGAACTTAAATCAAATATTTATTCTTCTACTTACCACTAACATACTCCAGCACTAGATACATATTTGTCTGCTGATCCACATCCATGATAAGTGATATGATATGGGGATGTCGGAGCTTCTTCATGACACGCACCTCGGCGTCAATGTAATGTTCTTTGCCCTTGCACTTGCTCTTGTCGATGATTTTCAGGGCGAAGGGTTCGCCCGTTGCGATTTCCTTGATCTTTAGGACAATGGCAAAGTTCCCATCGCCAATTATCTGGCCAAGGGAATAATTATCGATAATGGCGGTAGGCATGTTGTCAGCGACCAGATCAGTGGTCAAATGTAAGGAGCCCTCTTCGCAGTCCTCACTGCCGGTCGGATCACTGGCTGCCATTGAGGCAGTCTCTGCGCTTGCCGCACTCGTTGCCGGTTCGGGCGGGTAAATCTTTTTACTCTTCACCGGCATCTTGGGCTTGGGACCCTTGCACGCGGTGCCCGCTGTGCGTAATGTCTTTCGAATAGCATTAATGGCCCGCTGCTCTTCGGCCTCCAGCTTGAAGTCCTCACCAGCGGTAACACGTTCAGTGCCGTAGGCAAAGAACACATCGTCGGGTCCAAAGAAGTCGGCCAACTGTGAGACCGATGCACCAGAGAGAGTGAACACCTTGCGCACGTAGCCGGTATCGAGGCGAACCACCTGAGTAATGGCAGTCAGTACATGCTCAAAGCTTGGACTGTTCCTCTTATTCAACAGCAGCCTCATTATTTTGCGCGGTTTCGTACCGTTCCGTATCAGGGTCACAATACGTGGATGTACCACGCTATCACGCTCACTGAATCGGGATGTGTTCAGTGGGCTGCCGTTGGTGCCCGAGATTCCAGCGGCGTTTGCAGTGGTGGCCATGCCGCTGGCACACAGATTCCCGGCCAGACCATTCTTCAGTGGCGATGCGGGACGCTGCAATTTGGCCAAGCGATGATTGTTCGAACGACTGTTGTTGGCCAGCGTGAGATTGGCCAGCGGTACGGAGCTGGTATTGTACTCGACTTTTTTGAAATTTTCATTATTGCAGGAACATACATAGCTTTGGCCATCTTCCAGTTCATCCAGAGCGGTGATCTACAATTGAGGGAGAATGCGAAATCAAAGAGATTGTCAGCGATTCATTGGGATTGGCTTACCTTCTTGCCACACATGCTGTAAATGGTGCGCACAGCACCCGGAATTTTGACATTCTCTTCGAGAAGCCGCGTCAGATCCTCATATAGACTCTCAAAGGATCGATAGCGCTCATTGGACACTGGAATGGTAATGCCCGGATAGAAACGATCTCCATTGCGATAGAATTTAATCCGATGTGCCTTCCGTGTGGGTGTGCGACTGCTTGTGATTCGCTTCTTAAGATGAGCCGTAGCGGAGACAACAGTTGAGAGACTGCCACCAGTTACACCTCCATTCGAGGACCCATTAGTGGTAGTGCCCGCCAGAGTATTTGAGGTCGCCGACACATGCGGAGGCGCCGAGGTGGTGGAGGAAGCTCCACTTAGGGAACCATTCGATTTACCCACACTCCCGCTGCCTGTTAAGGAACCATTCAAATCGCGTAATTCATTCTCCAGTTCAGAGTTGGAACTGGTAGGACTCTCGCAGTCCCGAACTGGCCCATTTTCCTGTTGCTGTTTGTGGCTCAACTGCTCCAGGAGAGCAACTTCGGCGTTGGCTTGGACTTTTGCTGTCTTCTTGGGTGTGGCATTTAGCGAGGATAACACATTGGCGGAATTATTGCAATGCAGATTGTTATTCACCTTGACCGTGTGAACTTCCATGCTGAAAGCAAAAAAGGACCAATATATATATTAATCTCATTTTGAGTGTTGTCTTTTTTTAGATTTTACAGTATAGAGGCCATGCTGAAAGTTCACTTTAAGAACTATTTTTTGCTATGATTTCTATTAAAATATATATATTTGACTCCGACTTTTATACAGTTTGTTCATTTATAATATTGATCTCTAGTGTTTTTATTTCTATAAAATGACTAAGTTTAGTGTTGTTAAAGTAACAACAACGGCTACTGTGTTTGGACTTTTGATTTATTCAACGCTCTGACGTCTCTTATAAACCGGTTTCCCCCCAACCTTTCCTTTCCTTTTTCCAGAGTTACACGTTAAATATTGTGTGTGTGTGTGTGTGTGTGTTTTCAACTGGCCCACAGACACACAAAAGAGACCAACAACGACTAGCAACTATAGAGTGTCTAGAAAGTATCTCTCAGTAAATTCCATTCCAGTAATTGCGCTAATTTACGTCAATTATTTTTGCCAGCCGCGCATACAATACAGAACAGAACCCAATCAGCCAACCAGGCATCTCTTATTGGCTCCAGCACTATGTAGCCTCCAATGATGAAAGCTTTCTTCTGGCATTCCATAACATTTATCATGCATTCCCCATCGGCAGCAGACAGCCGGCAGGTAGCTGGAATGATGACTATGATGACGCCATTTGAACCACCAGAATAAGACACACCCGAGATTGTTAGCCAGGAAAACCATTTACCACAGGCGTGTCCGCCTGACGTTGTCCTATTTCAGTTGGCAAAGGTGCCATTCCAAGAAAACAAAACAAAAAATGAATATTTCGCATATAAAGTTTAATGGGCCAACTTTCAAAAAGGCTGACATAAAGATGAAAATTAAATTAAAACAAATAAAAACTTAAAGCTCTTAAAACTAACTTTTTCCATTTGTTTAAATTAGGCCAAAATCCATTTACTAGGGTTAATAAATACCTAAAATCAACATAAATCTATTCATTTATGGGGTAATTTTTATCTATTCTCTCTGTAAGAACCATATACATACACGTGATTTTCAATCAACGATTTTACTCAACAATTTAACACATTATGTATCATCTTTTTCATGATGTAACCTTGGAAATGTTACATATGAACAACATTTATTTATTGTTCAGTTAATTGTAGTTAACTGAATCTCTATAAAGATAATCTTATGTGAAGCATTCCTTAACGTATAGTACAGACATTCCAATCCATTCCTCGGCTTCCTCTTTTATAAATTATTCAAATTGTTGCCATTATAACGAGAGTTTCAGTTCGATCATTGGCAATTGAATTCCAAGTTGAATGTGTTTCCCAGTCTTCTCTGTCTTGTGCTTTATTCGTTTGCCATCATGAGCTAAAATCAATGAGTCAGCCTGTTCCCCGCCTTTTACCCCATCCCTCAGTCCTCCCTCAATCCTCTGGGATGGTTATGTCAGAGGCCTTTCCACCTCTTTCTGTCTTTCTTACTCTTTAGGTGAAGCTCTTTTATAATTTTTTTCATACCTTGCACACTTGGGTTTAAAAAAGGTTTAGCAAAGTCCTCACAATGTTGGTAACAATTTATCAAATCTTTTAGCCTTTAGGAGCTCGACCTTCTTGGGAAGTTTCTCAGATTAGGTTAAGATTTAGATAATTTTATAGCCATTATATTAGCACGTGACTAGGCATTATTTGACCGGCATTACGATTGTCTTAAGGATTCAATACATCCTTTCTATTCTTTTGTAATATTTCTAGTTCGTTTTGTATAAGGAAAGTTTTTCTCAAGTCATGATTTTTGAGAAACAATAGGAAAATTAAGATTTTCAAGGTGCCAATTTAGATTTATTTTTCAAAATCTAAATGATTATACTAACTTCTGATAAAACAACTCAGTCTAACAAATGATAATTGCTGGAGTTTTTATTCAAAAAAAAAAAAATTTTATTTCTCAATAATTGTTTCAAAATAGAGATAAATATATGAGCCCGTGCTGGTCTAATCTATTCTGTGTAGATTAATTAATCGTTAAGTTTCACTTTATAAATTAAACTTCTCTTTAATTTAGAGTATTTCACTATCGGTCATTTGACGCACTCTTTTGTTTCTGCTTTTGTTCGTAAATTTAAATATAATTTTTCATCATTTTTATTCTTCGGAGGCACGTTTTACTTGGCCATTGTCTGGTTAATGTTTTCCCCTTGTCTTGTTGTTGTTGCTTGGCTTTTGTTTTATACATATGTATATATAAATATATATGTACATATATCAGACGTGGGTAACGCTTCCTCCCTTTAAGTTTGCCTGATCGGCGTTGCTTTTACTGTTTTTTTTTAACCAGCTTTTCGATTTTGTCTTGGGGGGAGATTCGCGTGTCAGACCATAAATTTGTATTACGATATTATGTTTTGTTGCCGGGGCATGTTGCAGCAACATTTTTTATTGTTTACCTGGTTTTTCTTCTGCTCTTTCTCTTTGGGTCTTAATGGAAATTTATATATGTATGTGTGTACAATACATCGGTAGGCCAGATGCAGTTATGACTCCATTACCTCATTATCGCAAGTGGTTATGACGCCATCGCCATTGCCAGACGCTCCCTTCATCCTCTTCATCATCACCATCATTGGTGGTTAGGGCGTGCCTCTAGGGAATCATCATCATTATCATTGTCGCCTACAGGGGCCAACACTCTGGCCAATTAACTTAATTAGTGTTCTGGCCAATCCTAAAAACTTCTTAACCTCCTAATCAGAACAAACGGAACTGCAAATTTTGAAGCCAGGCCAAGTAGGTCAGCAAATCGAAAGCCATCAAGTGCAGCAGGCATGACTTTTGGCATTTTGTTTGGTTGCTCAGACGACGGCTATAGCGACGACGACGATGACGACAAACGATGACATCAAAAACACATTTTGACCTTTTTTCAGTTTTTCGACGAAATCAACCAAATGGAAATGGAAACGAAAATTGGAAATCGTCTGTCTGGACGATGACATTTAGCAAATGCAATTGCAATAGTCTGTGTGATACCAGCAAGACAACCAATGTCAAACGTGTGTATTAGGGTCGGACAAAGAACGAGGGAGAGAGTCGTCACATACGTGAGGAAAACTACAACTACAAATCAATTTGTGTCACTTTCACATTTAAAGTTTTTATTTAACTTTGATCGATTTCTGGTTAACAACGCATCAACCTCTCAGCCGTAACCGAAACCAATCAAGAAAATAAGAAATTGATATAACCGATTACTCATTTCATTTCATTTCATTACATTCCACATTTACTAAGATAAGACTACAAAATATTTCGGTTATAGCTGTTTCAATAGAAATATAATTCCGTCTTAAGAGCACTATCATTTGAAATGTATATTCTGAGCTCTAAGTTTTTAAGAAAAGGACAAGAGACTAATTAACAATTAATAATATTTATAAAATAGGCTTTTTACTAAAATAGTAATAAAAGACCCCAATTTAGTAGTAGTAAAGAGCATTAAACTCTTACAAATATGGAATAAAAAAAAAACAAATGGTGTGTGCCCTTCTTAACATCATCTCCTAAATGTAAAATATTGAAAAATTTTAATCAAAGACAGGATAGAAAGTCAATAAGATTACATTCCATTAGTTCGTTGTCTTATGCTGATGGTTTTGTTGCTTTCAAAGAAATCATATTATCATTTCAGTGATAATGATGATGATAATTTGTGGGCCAAAACATCCCTAGTTCAATAAATTTGTTACTACGTCAAACTAAACCATACCGACAATATAAAATCGATAAGTAAAGAACAAAAAATTTGTTTGCGTTGGTGTAGACGTCGTATTTGCTGCTCTTTTCTGTACTAACTGTGGGTTGGTTGGTTGGATGTTGGTATCAGGGCCGGGAAACGGGAACCTACGCAAAACCAATAACTAGACGGCAGACGTTTCCATATAAAATTGCATTTATAATTTAATTTCCCTATATGAAACACAATCGAAGTTTATAGAGATCGTATGGTAGAAGGGGAGAGGGTAAGGAGGTAAGGGCGAGTTCATTAAACAGGTGCTGCACCCATCCGAAATGTCGTTGCACCTAAAAACCAATCAAAATGGAGTAGACAACAAATATGATTTGGCGATTTTGCTTTTTCTCTTTTTTGTTTATAGACATAATTTATAAAAATGTTGTTAATTAAGATTAAGACACGCACTCAAGCGTCAAATTAATGGGGCAAGAAAACATTTGGAAAGAGAAGGGAAGGGAGGAGGGAAAATAAAATATATCCAAGCGAGTTGGGTCAAAAACGACAATGTCACGCACTAACCACGGAATGGCTATATGGAAATATATGAAAGAAAATTATGAACAGAAAACGAGTAGGTATATCAGACAAATGATAAAGTAGAACAATTTCCTACGTATTAAGTAATCATTGCTCGTTTTGTTAAATATGTTCACGTGTGCTCTTTTTGGAAGTGAGTCAAATCACTCCTTACATTGCTCACTTCTTCACTTTACTGATCAATTTTTCAGTTACTGATTACACTCACTTGTTCACTACGTTTTTCAAACTATATCGACTTTATAAATATATTTTTCAAAACTAAGCATATACAGTTAACCACATCTAAAAAAATTCAATACAATTCCATGCTTATAATTTAAGTCGTAAATTAGATAGGTCTGGTGTCTCATCTGCTGCCATTGAGCAAAATAAAATTTCATATTGTGAACAAGCTTCAAATTTTCATTAAAATTTTCAATATTTAAAAAAAAATTAAAAAACATGTGGGCCGTGATTCTATTCGAATTTGAAAAATGCTTAACAACGTTGACCTTACTTTTGGTATAAAACATTTTTTTATGCCAACTTAGCTACTTTTACTTTACTTTATCCAATAATAATTATTTTGGAGTAAATAAATGAATCGGCAGATTTGATAACCCCCGTTGGAACTTTACTCCCTAAATATAAGTAAACGTATATAGAAATTTTCACTATACTGTGGATAAAAAATCATCCTCAAAGCAAACATTACATATATACAATTTTTAACTTATGAGAAAACAATACTTTTCCAGTTTATTGCATACTTTAGGGGGTCAAAGTTCCCTATTTCACTGCCCAAGAAACCTTTTTTGACTTTACCAGATGAGTTCGATAAGTTAACCATCAACTGACTGGCAACCTGAAGCAGACATTTTACCAGCTCAGAAAGGAAAAAGATATTCTATATAAGCACAGGGTATCGTCGCGTCAACGACGATTTGACAATTTCTTCTTGTCTTTCTTTATGTGCATGACTATTTCCAGTTGGAAGATTTTTTCGCCACCAACAACAAGTTAATCAATATTTGGTTTTCTTAAACGAAAAAGCAACAACAAAAAACAAACAAAATCCCCCATAAAAAAAGTCAAACAAAGATAATCGGAAATAATGGCCAAGAAGCGATGGAAAAAAAACCTTCACTGTGCAATCTTGCATGGAAAAGCCTAAGGGAATGGAAAACTGTTGAACTTAAAAGGGAAAGGCGCAGACAATGCTAAAGAAACGGAGCCACAAACATAGAGAAAATGAAAGAGAGAAAAGTGTAAACGAGAGAGAGAGACATTCAGGTAATTGTAATGAAAATTGGGGAGACCCTGTATGAAAGCCGCAAACGTGTTTAGTTTGCTGATTAGGCCATAAAAAAAAAAAAAAACAAATCCAAGCCAATGAAAGAGAGAAAGAGGGCGAGAGAGACAACAAAGAGATGGAGAGAGCGACGTGACAGTTGCCCTTGGCAATGGTTCCAAAAGTGGAAAGGGGAAACGGCAAACGCGGGGAGTTAAAGTCATTTGACAGCTGTGTTTAAGAGCTGAGGGAATACTCTGCCGTGTAAGCTTCTCCGCCATGTGTTCAAGTGTTTTCGCCGCCAACACTTGGATCATCGTCTGTTGCTCTCTCTTTTTCTTTCTTAAATACGGAACTGATTCCTTTTGTAGAACGACGGAAGTTCCACATGCTAACAGGACAAAGCAAAAGAGGCGAAAACTCTTTCTGCCACCTCATCCTCACCTCACAGACTTGGCAAGATTTATTGACGTTCCCCAAGCTAAATGAAGAAGAAGCAACACGAAGCAACCCTCGCTGCCAGCTTTGACTCTCGCTGGGTTCAAAAGCCACACACAATTTTTATATATGTAAATACGAGTATAAAGTACCTACTATAAAGACAATGGCGCAGACAGACGAACAGCTAGCTACATAATATAAATGTGCGTTCACTTTCCTTCCGCAGAGCGCTGAGGGTACAAAACACCTGACGCCATCAAGTGGGCCCAGGGATGGCAAACAAATGTTGCTAATTGCTAAGCTACTAGGGCTGAAATCTCTATATTTACCATCTTTAGAAAGAAACAAAATCTTTAGATACCATTGTTAGTAATCAAAGTTCGGTTGTATGAGTGAATTTCTGCATTGAATCATTTCTCTTTCTCAACTCTTAGCCAACTCTGAAAAAGTAAAAGTACAACTTTTTTGGGTACCGCCCTGGTGCACGACAAATCTTTGCACTCAAGTGACGCCACATCCCCCACGTACATACATATTAAATGTATTTATATAGCCACCAGTATGTCTGCCTCTCATTTCCCAACCCCGCCCCTTTCTCTGCTATGCTCAAACTTGCGACCGTTTTCACTTATGTCAAATTGTCTTCGTTTGCTCCCACAAGCTTCCAACCAACCAACCCAGCAGCAACTTGCATAAAAGTGTCCTTGAACTTTGCAGTAAAGTTGCCTGGCCGGTTTGGCGGTTATCATTTCAAGAAACGCCAATTTCAATACTCTTCTCCTAGAGGGTAGTAACGTTTTTATGAAATTGTTTAGCAACATTTATGAAGAGGTTATCCTCTTTAGATTATATGTTTTTTCCGAAAGTCAGAGGCCTTTCTATTGCCAATTATCTATAATATCTTCTTAAACGGATATTTTTGATATTTTAGTACCTAAATGCCATATATTCTCGATATAGAAGAACCTATGTAGTACATGTGTACTCCCCGAGGTGATCAGACGGCAATGCTTCAATGAAATTCTGAAATTTTGTTCAGAGATTTTGTTTGTAGGTGAGCAGATGATCTGCAATGTGTGTACCGTTAATTCTTGCCGTCTAAGTCTAACCCTTTTAACCTTAAAAACTTTGTGTTGGCTGCTAGAAAAGTCCAAGTCCTGGATTTCGAAATTTCTTACCTTTCGATTTTATTTCTAATCTGTAAGATTCTTGTGGAAACATACATCGATGGCGTAATCCTACGTTTTTAATCTTATAAAGGTTTAATTGATCTTATCTCAATATTCATTAATCATTATACCATACACCCATAGGGTGAAATGGTATATTAAAGTCGCTAAAATGTATGTAACAGGCAGAAGGAAGCTTTTCCGACCCCATAAAGTATATATATTCTTGATCAGCATCAACAGCCGAGACGATCTAGCCATGTCCGTCTGTCCGTCCGTCCGTCCGTCCGTCTGTCCGTCCGTCCGTCCGTCCGTCCGTCCGTCCGTCCGTCCGTCCGTCTGTATGAACGCCTAGATCTCGGAGACTATAAGAGCTAGAGCCACCAAATTTGGTATGTAGACTCGTGTCATATGTACGCTTATCGAGTTTGTTTCAAATGTTTGCCACGCCCCCTACCGCCCCCGCAAATGATATAAAACCGATTTTCTTAAACACCATAGCAAGTAGAGACACAAAATTTGGTATGTATATTTGCTTAGTAAACGCGCACATTTTGTATTTGTAAAAATTTTGCCACGCCCCCTACCGCCCCCGCAAATGATATAAAACCGATTTTCTTAAACACCATAGCAAGTAGAGACACAAAATTTGGTATGTATATTTGCTTAGTAAACGCGCACATTTTGTATTTGTAAAAATTTTGCCACGCCCCCTACCGCCCCCGCAAATTAAATAAAACCGATTTCCTCAAAAACTATTTTAGCTAGAGATACCATAGTTGGTATAAATATTTGCTTAGTAATTGCGCACGGTTTTGATGTGTAAAGATTTTGCCACGCCCCCCTCCGCCCCCGTAATTTGAAATGAAGTAAGTAAGTCGTCTCGCCGACTTGGATATACCATACACCAGTAAAACAAATATTTTAAAGTTATAATAACCAATGCATTATCGTATTTTAAAAAAAATCTGTTTGCATGCTTTTTAGAAGCATATCTTAGTATTTCGCTCACTCAAGCATTCGAGCACCCTAGCGCCCCCACCAGCCAACGGCCAACTCCGGCCATATGGAAAAACGTTCATATGCATAACTTGGCTATTTTTATTCCGATTTTGATCAAATTTGGTATTTTGCTGGATATTAGTATCAAATTTAAGTGTGCTAAATTTGATTGCACAAGGTTGAAAATTACGGGAGATAATGGAGTTTTTTCAAATTACGGGGGCGGAAAGAGGCGTGGCAAAATCTTTACACATCAAAAATGTGCGCAATTACTAAGCAAATATTCATACCAAATTTTGTGTCTCTAGCTAGAATAGTTTTTGAGAAAATCGGTTTTATTTAATTTGCGGGGGCGGTAGGGGGCGTGGCAAAATTTTTACAAATACAAAACGTGCGCATTTACTTAGCAAATATACATACCAAATTTTGTGTCTCTAGTTGCTATAGTGTTTGAGAAAATCGGTTTTATTTAATTTGCGGGGGCGGTAGGGGGCGTGGCAAAAATTTTACAAATACAAAATGTGCGCGTTTACTAAGCGAATATACATACCAAATTTTGTGTCTCTAGTTGCTATGGTGTTTGAGAAAATCGGTTTTATATCATTTGCGGGGGCGGTAGGGGGCGTGGCAAACATTTGAAACAAACTCGATAAGCGTACATATGACACGAGTCTACATACCAAATTTGGTGGCTCTAGCTCTTATAGTCTCCGAGATCTAGGCGTTCATACAGACGGACGGACGGACGGACGGACGGACGGACGGACGGACAGACGGACATGGCTAGATCGTCTCGGCTGTTGATGCTGATCAAGAATATATATACTTTATGGGGTCGGAAAAGCTTCCTTCTGCCTGTTACATACATTTTAGCGACTTTAATATACCATTTTCACCCTATGGGTGTATGGTATAAAAACTCGATTATCTCCCGTAATTTTCTACCTTGTGCAATCAAATTTAGCACACTTAAATTTGATACTAATATCAAGCAAAATACCAAATTTGATCAAAATCGGAATAAAAATAGTCAAGTTATGCATATAAACGTTTTTCCATATGGCCGGAAGTGGCCGTTGGCTGGTGGGGGCGCTAGGGTGCTCGAATGCTTGAGTGAGCGAAATACTAAGATATGCTTCTAAAAAGCATGCAAACAGATTTTTTTAAAAATACGAAAATGCATTGGTTATTATAAATTTAAAATATTTGTTTTACTGGTGTATGGTATATCCAAGTCGGCGAGACGACTTACTTACTTCATTTTTTTCTTTTTGAAACCTGGGCTTTCAGCATGTCCAAAGGTAATAAGGGGATGAAGGAGGGAGAATTGAAAATTTAGTTCATGCATGTACAATAAGTAAGTACGTAAAAAATATATGTACGTCGAGTTGGCCTATTAAACGCAAATGCAAATCAGTTGACAAAAAGGTTTTTGTTTTTTTTTTTTTGTTGGTTATGTTTAATTCATTAACCAACACGAAATGGTTGCCGCAAGTCCAGGGCAAGGTCGTTGAATGTTATATATGTTTATGTACCTGTTCCCGATATTTTTATTCTGCTCTTTCGCTGATTAATTTGCAACACGCATGGCCTCACAAAAGAAACTAAATAAAAGTAGATTACACTCATTTCTATTCCTTCTCTTTTTTTTTGGTTTTGGTTTTTAGCGATAAGCCAGAAGAAGCAAATTATTTTAAATGCCATACATTGGTGGCGGGGGAGAAGAGCTACTTGAGGGAGGGGGAGGATCGGTTAAAAGATTGAACTAGCAGCTGTATTGTATTTGTTATTTTGACATTTTCATTGCGCCAAGTGGGCAATGCCTTCTCTCGAGTCTCTTCTTCCTCCCCCTCGATTGTGTGCGTGTGTGTGTGTATGTGTTTTTTTTTTTTATCAGAATACAAACAAACAAAAGACAGAGGAAGCTACAACTAAAATAACCAGTCTCAGTCACATTTTTGTGAATAAACAAACAAAAATGTAGATAGAAACGACAAGTGGAATGTATATATTAGATAGGTATTCGGTAGTCGTTAAAGTAGTAAAGTAGTAGTAGTAGTAGTAGAAAAAATGGAAACACGTAGAGAAGAGCAAAAGGTTACTTGTTATTGATCGTTTAGAAAAATGTTATTCACAAACAATTTTAGGATCTATAGGTCGGTAGCAAAGCTTTCCTTTTCGATTCTCATCATAATCATCATCTTATAACCCAGAATAACTTTCTAATTAGTGCGTGCGTTATCCTATTGATCATTTTTTTTACAAAAATAGCAAAGACAGAAGCTATTCGGCTACTTAGTTTGAGGATTCGCCGCTGATAATAAGATGATCCCAGTCGTTTAATAATATTAGGCGTGTATCTTTTAAGACTAAGTAACAGAGCAGAAAAGAAAAATATCAAAGGAGCTTTGTTCGGCATAGCCGAAGTTTATATACCCTTGCATTCCTTGGCCATAGTATTTTTATGCATGTACACACAAATGGTTTGCTAAGTGGATAAGGGACTAAGAAAATATATATTGCCGATATATCAAAATACAAAATAAACAGAGTGATACCTTGAACGTTTTGTTTGTGCGTTGATGAATAGAGTTATTTCCTTGATAATCTTTCATTCTTATCTGTTGACATGTAGACACACTAGATATATTTTCGACCTTTTGTCCCGCTGCACTATCAGAAATGCCTTGCATTGACTTTTTCAGGTCCTTTGCCTTTGAAATTTACTAAGACATCTTTTTTTAAAATTGTCTTTTCTCTTTCTATTTAGCTCTCTTTCCGGTCTTTGGGGCCGGAGTGTGTATCTTTTTGCTTGGGGACGTTCGAATCAAGTCTTGACTGATCTGGTCTCGTTCAAACTAGAGGTTTCCTACTAAGTTTCTTAATAGCTTCATAAAAATCTAAAAATTATGATGTCGCAAGAATGATTTCATAGTTTTAAGCATAGGATGGTAAATCTGTTCTTGCAGAAAATGTTTAGATTTCAGAAAATGCATTGCACATGGAGGAATATACCCGATCCGTAAATTAAACCTACTAATTCTAATACAGTAGAACCCGGTTACAAAGTCGCTCAAGATTCCGACAAAAAATTTCAAAAATTCGGCTTTTTCTCTCCTTTTCCCTCAGAAGCATTGCTAAGGTGTCCGTGCGTTGGTCCGTTGGAGAGGAGTAAGCGTAAGAACCTTCGCGTCGTTGTAACGCACACAAGTAAGGATACCGATCCCTGATAAATGCATTTCTAAATATCCAAATATCCGATTGAATTGTGGAAAATATTGTCGCTATAATCGGAGACTTAAATATTTGTATGGGGGCCAAACAAGTCATCGAATTTTCGTCGCTATAACTTATTCTACAGTATTTCTATCATATCTAATTTGTGGATGTAGCTTACACTTCTAATTATGAAGAAAGGATTGCGGATTTCGTCCTCATGTTAATCAAAAATTCCTGTATGAAAAAAATTATATTTCAATAGTTTCTCTTTATTTTATGTGTCGATTCTTGACTGCATTTTGTCTTGTTTGAGTGTTTTTTGTCGCAGTATTGTCCCGGTCATGACGTCACTGACCGTAGTACGGTTATTGCACCGTCCGTCCCTTCTCCAAGCGCAACATTCTCACAGCTTTTAAGACCCTTGACTACACACACACACACACTCACTGAGAGCCTAAGCTGCTGTTGCCGATGTGCGGTGCATTAAAGCGAAATGTGCAAAAATAAAAACAGCTTAAACAACAATACGAAACAAAAACATAAGCAAAACAAAAAAAAAGAAGCAACTTTTAAGCATTGATTGTTTTTGTTTTAACGGTAAATGGAGCGCCATTATATACTTTGCACTCGCCCCCTCTCTTTGTCGCTCTCTCTCTTCTCTTTTGCCCGAAAATGCTTCAAATTTCAATGAACTGCAACGGTTTTTGTTTGCCGCCAGCTGCTGCTACTCATGTTGCACACAGTAAGCACTCATTAAAGTGGACAAAATTGATAACTTTCACTGTGCGATTTTTTCGTTAGTTTTTTTTTTGTAAACTAATTTAATAGTGTTTTTTTTCTGTTTTTGATAGCTTTTCTGTTGGCAACATTTTTTTTTTAATTTGTTTGCCTCTGTAAGGTGAAGGCACATTTTATTAAGCAATTTCAACGTTCAGCTTGGAAAGTTTCCTTTTATAATTTGAGAATATAAAAACACATATGTATGTACATATGTGCCCGCGCATAGTCAAGCATGTTAATTAGCCGACTTTTAAAAAACAACACTATATACATATGTATGTAGTATATACTATACACAATTTATACCTATAATAAAAATGTATTTTAATTGGCTTCAAAAATTAAAAAAATATTTATTTTTTCAACAAATGCATGAAATATGTAAATAAAGTTTTGTATTTCAATTTTTGGTCAAAATAATTGCTAAAGTTGTTTGGATCATAATTACAGTAGATGCCGGCTCTAACCAATATTTGCCATAAGCGAATATTTAATTTTATTTAATTTAATTTGTTTGGGCCCATTCAACAAGATCTGTAATTTTTTATTTGCTTTAGAGATTACGAATTTTTGATAGAAAAACGAATTGGTTAGAGCATTAAACCAAATTGATACATCATTGTGCTTAAATGATCATTTCAATCGGTGCGAAAAAAAGATCTTAAAAGATCCTTGCAATCTACAATTAAAGTCGTTATAAACATTGATCATTATAAATAAATTATTCGTCTTTAAATAAAAACAGTTCCTGTCTAAAAGTTATCACTCCAAAATGAGAAATTCATTTTTCCCAAGAGTAATACGATCGGTCTATTTATTGAAGAGACTTTTTTTTGTCCACATTGATCTATTTGGTTTTGTGTTGTTGTGTAAATAAATGGGTTGATGTTGATCTTGGAGATTTTGCTGATTTTTCTGTAATTATTATTAATGATTACTTAGCATTTTGAGATCGCAGACAGGCAATTGGCGTCATGTTGCGGCATCATGTTGCCAGCAGGCTGAGTCAACATCTTTAGTTTCGGATGCGGTTCGGCGGCGGTGGCGGTCGATGTCTGGGCAAGTTGCCAATTTTGGCTCACTTCCATGACGTCACAAAGCGAAGCGTGGGTGTTTTATAAGCATTTTGGTTCATTTTTTTTTAATATGGTTTTTCCTGATTTTCATTTTGATTGAGTTTCACTTTTGTTTCTTTTTATTTTGCTTAGTCTTTTAATTGAGTGGTTCAATTTTTTCTTACTCATTTCATGGGTGCTGCTTTCGTGGCATGATATGGGCCAATTGGCAACACTTTTCGAGGTTGATGTGTTTATATCTTAATGGCAATTTATCTTCGCATTCAAGTGAAAGTTTTGGTTTTTTAGAAAAAAGTTCATTGCCTTGCGAAATAACACACACACACACGATGTTGCGAAGAATAAAATGAGTTGTGTGTGTGTTTGTGTTGCCAAATGTTGCACATGTTTAGCTGGTATACATTATCTAGCGGTGCCACAATCAACCGTTAGATGACTCATACTAACTATGTATATACATATAAAACTTTCCAAAGCGGAGAATTCATTAAGTTGCGCTGTGTAATTAGAAGATAGAGGCGAAGCAACAAGCGAAACGTTTGCAGAGAACGTGAAGAACAGAATTATTGCCCAGTCGAGAGATAGTAAAGCACACAAAGCTTATGCTAGAGATGGCATCGGAGGCACGCAAATGGCAACAAACTTCATTGCAGATCACATCCCCAGCAATAACATTCAGACATGGTCTATTACATCCGATAATTGATTGACACCTTGGTATTCATGCAAATAATGTTGCTCTACCTTGGTCGATGTGGATTAGACTAAAAAGTTAATACTCACAACTTATTATTTTTCTTTTGTTCAATCAAAAACAGCTGTTCAAGCCAGAAACTCATGTTAATAATTTCAATTTAATGAAAGTTAGCAAACACAAGTTGCAAACGTCAATGATTTCCCATAAAAACACATGCCTTTCAGCCGCTACTTCAAAAAGTTGGTGATTGGGGCCTGATGATTCAGGAAGTTGCAGTCGTTTGAAAATATTGTACAGGATTTTATAAAATAAAAGATGCATTATTATTATTTTTTTAGTTTTAAGCTTCTTTATTGCCTACTGGAATATGAATTAAATAAATTTATAAATTCCAAAGTTAAAAATATGAGTTTGGACATTTTACGAAATTAAATTTGATGACTAGTTTGAATAATGTGATTTGCTTAAATAAAAAATCAGAGGATTTATTCCGTGTTTATTCCTTTTTTCCCAACTTGAGGTGTAAAGATGTCAAGCCTACAAAACTAAGTCGTCCCAACATGTTGATATATAGGAAAATCCGGTATAAAGAATACCAAAAATTAATTAAAATCTAAATGCAAAATTTAAGGATTGAAGGAGAAGTTTACGTTGGTTCTTCGCGCCATATTCTTATAAGATCGAAAATGTGTATTAATTCTGTTTGCTGGGGCACTAAAAGCGATCAGTGGAAATAGAATCTCTGAATTGTTAATTTCAAATATAATCAACTTGATTTTACCACCTAAGAAGTGATCCCACAATTGGTTGAAATGGCTTTTAAAAAACGACGAGTCAGAATCAAAGTCGGAATATTCTTCAATATTTTCCATATTTATATTTATAAAGTAATGACTTACTATCAATCTGTTGTTAATTATTCGTGACATTTATAAGATCCATCTCTATGTAGAGTAAAGCAAACATTAAATCGAATGTTGACTCGCGATAAGTGCAAAAAAATCTATATATACACACATACCACAGAAAGATGAATGTGTGTACATACGTACATATATATTGTTATTATTTTTTAAGAAATACTTGTTAAAACACATAACACAGATAGCTTAAATAAATTAATTAATATTTTTTTATGGTTGCTTTGCTTTGCTGGCACATTTGTTTTTAGCTATTTACTTTGTGTTTATGGTTAAAACGAGTTTTTTTTTTCAGGTTGGGGGAAAATATTCCAAAATTTAATTCCAATGAATCTAATGATGATTCCTCAATGACATGAGTCCTCCTTCTACCCGTATACCTCCTTTCAACCCCCGCCGGATTTCTTATCACACACTGAGCGTCCTTATCTATTATTGGGCATGATGGGTGTGAAAAAAGTGTCGCAATATATTATTTATATATATTGCAATTGAGACCTTACCTTTTTGGACAAACTTCCTGCGAAATATCCAGTGGGAGCCAGCAGGGGCAATTTTTAAGCAGTTTCCTACACTTGCTCAGTTGATTTGTTTGGTTTTTTTTTTTTATTATTTTAACCACAACACAATTTGCTTGTTTGACGTTCTGGTCACGGTGTTGTTACTCACGAGGTATCACTGTAAACACTCTCGCTCTCTCTCTCTTTTGCTCCTCTGAAGCTAGAAACCCAAACACATAGGCATAAAATTAGAATACGTTTTAAACGGATATATTTATTCAAATTTCTTTACTAATTTTTATTTAGTTTTGCTAAACAAAGATCCCGTTTGGTTTGCTTTGCATTTTTCTCCTCTTCTTCTCGGTTTTCTTTTCGCACATTTCACTTTGGCTACTTTTTCGGTGGCCGCCAACCGCCACGCCCTCCGTAACAGCTTAAACGCTTAGACACAGATTACAAGTTGGCCTAAAACACAAGCCGAATGCTGCCGTTGGCACTTTTCATTTAATTTAATTTATATTTTTATAATGGGGAACAAGAAAAAGACAGGGGAGATAATAGCGACCGAAATTCACCGCAAACACCGTGCGTACCACCTTGAAAACAAAAACAACAATGTTAGAGATGCATAACGCATCGACAGCACAAAATAATCGGCTAAATTGCAAGCTATCGATAACCGTCAAAAATGTTCGATAGGTCGTTGCAAGTAATCGATTAAAATTTAAAATCAAAGGTGGCTCACATCGAACCACACCGAACTCCTACCATCCCCGTCGAACTCCTATCAACCACGTCGAACTCGAGCCATTTAAGTGGAACGTGGAACAACAGAGCAACAGCATGCAACAAAAGAGTAGAAAAGCAACAAAAGCATCGAACGTCGAACAATTGAGGCCAACCGCAACCATTGATCCCAACCAATGAGGCGAACCGCAATCGATGAGCCCAACTCCAACATGATCGCACGTTTTACTCACTTAAGAGAAAATAAGAGAGAGAGAGATTATATCGATAGTATCGATGCAACCATTAATCGATTTTGTCTTAATCGATATTCAAACAAATTAAAACATACCGATAGTACAAGAACGCGATATTTGATCGGTTATCGGAGCAAATTGTTTATTATCGATAGAGGATGCCACAGCGATTAGATTACACAGTCTGGCTACACCTTCTTTTTAGCGGGAAACTTGAAATTCCCTTTAATATTATAATGCTCCAAATGTTTAAGAAAATATAAATTTCTCAAGAATAGTTAATCTTCGACAATTTTGAGAGTGCCTTTTTGTGACACTCTTTTCAATGTCCTTTTTGCCACGTTTTCATACCTTTAGTTTAGTGTATCTCCTAAATTATGATTTTTGTTGATCAACTTTAGTTTGTTTTGTTGAGATAACAACAGCTGCAAAAAGGTATATATATTAGTAATCTCCTCCTATGCGCTAAAGGATTTGGTACTGAATTTTTACGCAAAGGATTCGATATATTGCAGGCATTGTATATTTCGCATTTTGTGGGATGGCACTACTGAATCATGAGGCCTTTTTCATTTCTTAAACGATTCTTGTAAGATTCAATATATTTTATTAATCAATTCCAATTTTGATTAAGATGGGGCCACTTTTTTACTCCAATAGGCATGATCAGTTCCTTACGAACCAATGAACTTAAGAAAATCTAGTTACCACTTTATTATTATAAGAGTTTTTTACATTTGAATTAAAAGATGCGCCCCATAATTGTATTTTTAATTCTCAAGATGGTCAATTTTTATTATAAGACCTTTTAGGTGACCTCAGAATTAAACATTCATTTGGCGGTTTCAGAGTTTGATGAAACATTAAATTTACAAAAATTACACACGTTGATTTCGACAGAGTGTGGCACACAGGCCTGCTATACAAGCTGAAATCTTTGTTTCCGGCACCTATCTATGGACTTCTTAAGTCATATCTTCTTGGGAGGAGCTTTTACGTGAGATGTGGTGACGCGAGATCCGAGATCGAAACCATTAGAGCGGGTGTGCCTTTTGTTTGTGTGTTGGGCCCAGTTCTGTACACGTTCTATACCGCTGACATGCCAGTCAGCTCGGATCATAGAATGCTAGCTGCCACATAATGGTGAATCCTGAAAAGTCGACGCACATTACATTCACGCTGAGACGAGGGAACTGTCCTCCAGTACGTAAGGACAGCGCCATTATACCAGAAGCTAATGGTGTGAAATACCTTGGACTAATTTTGGATAAGAGGCTAACTTGGCAACCTCATATCAAGGATAAGAGGAGAATGCTGGACCAAAGGTTGAGGAAATACCTCTGGCTGGTGGGACGCAGGTCTACCTTAAGGCTACGTTTAAAAATTCTAATATATAAAACCATCCTAAAGCCAGTATGGACCTACGGAATCCCACTTTGGGGCACTGCTAGCATGTCCAGCCGTAAAATAATACAAAGGTTTCAAAACAAGGCCCTAAGAGTCATATCTGATGCTAATTTTATGACGACTAATACTGAGATCCACAGTACATTGAATATTCCATGGGTAACAGACGAAATTACAAGGCTGACGAGGGCTCATCTGGACCGCCTCGACAGGCACTTAAACCCTCTGGCCATAAACCTGCTAGATAACAGCTTAACGACCATACGCCTAAAAAGAATCCAGAGTAAACGTATAACCTTCTAAATGTCCCGTTTAGCATTAACTTCTGCTGATTATCCATTTCGGATAGATTGCAGAAAGAGGGCTCTCCCCGCAAAAAAAAAAAAATCTTTATTTTAACCTATCCTGTTTTCTTTTTATATGTAACCTATTTATCTCATTACATTTAATATTTTCTATTTCTTTAGTTTAATTTATGTTTATATATGTAATACGCCCTCGGAGTGGGTAGAGGTTGTAACATTAACTTTACTTAGGGTCATTCGTAACAGGCCCGGGCCTGGTGTCATATGGGCCACTTGTTCGTACTGAGCGTTGTACGACTACGTCTATTAAAAAAAAAAAAAAAAACAAAAACTCGAGCCAGGAGACGCGTCTAACAACCTATGGAGAGCCACAATCAACACAATGCATAACAATCAACGCAGAAAAGTCCCAACACACCACCTTCGCATTGAAAAGAGACGACTGCCCACCAGTAACGTTGGATGGTCAAACCATCCCCAGATCGGATGAAGCCAAGTACCTGGGACTGACCATGGACAGGCGTCTAACCTGGGCCTTCCATACTAGAAATAAACGCAAGTAACTGGATGCTAAGCTCGGAAAAATGTACTGGCTCCTGGGAGGCAGGTTCAAGTTGAGACTCCAAAATAAAATCCTCCTATACAATACGATGCTGAAACCAATATGGGCATACCGAATTCAAATATGGGGCACAGCTAGCGCCTCCAACATCCAGAGAGTACAAAGCTTTCAATCCAAACTCCTATGCGTGATAACTGGTGCACCATTCTATATGACCAACAGAATCCTACACCGTGAACTGGAGGTGGAGACGGTACTCGAGACCATTCAGAGCAGAGCCAGGAACCACATGGAGAGGCTGAGCAGCCATGAAAACAACCTAGCGATCAACCTGCTGGACAACAGCTTGCACACCAGAAGGCTTAAACGTCACCATCCACTGGACCCACCTTTCCGACTGAGCTGAGCAGCCCCAAGACCCACACCGACATTATCCTAATCAGTCCGTACTAATTGTCTTTCAAATGTTAACGTCTAATCAAATTTATTAATTGTTTTTGTAAATTGTATGTATCATTACAGTTAGTATTTTTTCCCATATGTTAATGCTTGAACAAATTTAATAATTGTCCTCCGGATAGATCTTAAATAAAGAACACTGAATCAAAAAAAAAAAAAAAAAAAAAAAATAAGAATCCACGAACAACAGCGTCCCTCACAGAGATATCCACTTATGGTCACCCGATGTAGCTGCATTGGTAGCTGAGAAGAGACGTCTCCGTCGCATGCGGCACAACTCAAGGAGCCCATTAGATAAGACCCTGTTCAACAGAGCTGCGAAAACTCTCAAAGAGTTTCTGAACAGTCTTCGTAGGAAGTCACTCGAAACTTTCCTAGCGAACGTCGAGCCTGGAGACCCCCAACACAACCTATGGAGGCTGACCAAAGGCATCAAAAAGCCTGTCATAAGGAAGGAGCCCATCAAAGACTCCAACGGATCCTGGTGCCTGGTGAGGCTTTCGAGGAGAAGAAATACTGTGCTGGAGTATTTCTAGATGTGAAACAAGCATTCGACAAGGTCTGGCACACTGGCCTACTCTACAAGATCAAGACTGCCTTTCCTGCCCCATTCTACATGCTGCTAAAATCATATCTTGAAAACAGGAGCTTCTATGTGAGATGCGGTGATGTTAACTCTGCCATCAAAGACGTCAGGTCAGCTTGCAAGGTATGACATGAGAGAGAGTCTACGATGCGATTAGCGATTTTTACATCATCGGCATACATAAGAACTCTGGAATTTAAAAGAACGGTGGAGAGATCATTAATAAAAATGGTAAATAACAATGGGCCAAGGTGACTGCCCTGTGGGACTCCCGATTCAACACAAATGATCTTAGAAAGAGAGGACCTAAAAAGAACCCTCTGCCTCCTATTGCTTAGATATTGTGAAATCCAAGCAAGCAGAGCATCCGGAAAGCCAACTAAATTCAGCTTATGTAATAGTAAGGCATGGTTAACGTTCGAGTTGAGCAGTTTTTCTGGGGCCAGGCAGTGGTGGCGGTGTAGCTTGGAAAGCTGCCTCGTGGATTAGCTTAGTTAGCTTTTCAACCTCATTGTCGATTTCCATTTCGTTATCCAGTTGCCCGTTGGTGCTGATGTTTCTCTCGATCCATTTTTGGTAGCGACTTATGTTGGTGCTTTTGAGGAAAATCCTAGCAGGGCCTTTTGTGAGGTGGGCGGGCAAGTTTAACAGCATCATGACTGTGCAATGGTCCGAGCATAGGTCCATGGAGTTTTGGAGCACAATTTTATTCGGGTTAATTCCCTTGCTGATTGCTAACTTGATTCATATGCTTGGAAAATGGTTTTAATTATCATTTATCGACATTATGGTTGTTTAGTTGCTAAGCTGAAATCAGATAAATTTTCAACAATCTTCAATACAAAATTCAATCTTTTTGTGATATCACACCTCCCATTTTTCGCTAAATCAATTAAAACATGTACACTTTTGTAGGTATATATATAGATATATATAAATTTTATATATTTTTGCATATATTTGTTTGTTTTTATACTATACACAATAAAAATAATTATAATGCATCTCAACAAAAACAATCGTATGTGTACTTATGGGATAAATTTTTGCATAACTTGCTTTGTAACTTTTGTGGTAAGAACTTATTTGTTTTGTTTCGATTTTTTTTTTATAGTTTTTAATTCTGTGTTTTATTTTCATCTACTTTTTGTAATGTTTTGCTTTGAAGGTGTTTGCATATACGTATATATAAGTATTTTGTATAAGCATGCATCATGATTTGTTATCGTTTTTGTTTTTCGAGTTGAGAAATTAAATAGTCATTAGGTTAATTACGATAGATCCATAAGGGATCGAGAATTATACATGTCGTCAATATGTACATATAAAAGGGCAATTGAGTCCAGCAGTTTTTTATTATTTTTTTTTGGTTTTACGACTGGTTTGCCGCTTCTATCTATGGGTTGAAACTTAAATAATCATCGAACGTATTTAGTTTATTTAAAGCAACTTAAACTTAGTGTTAAGTAAGAGTTTATTTCTGCTTAACATCCTTTTCGATTGGGGTTGTTAAAAACTATCGAGGAGGATGTGGGGGGGGTTGAAGTGTTTAAAAGCTTAACTTTTATTATCCGTAATATTTGTATACATATCCGTTTCGAGGTTTACTTGCGAATGTGATAACGAGAGTCACGGTAACGAGTATGCAAACGTGAGCGACTAACGAGTAACGAGTAACGAGTTACTACATGTGATTATCGTGGATTTTGGTTATCTTTCATCAATTAGTTAATATAAATATATTAAATGTATGTGTGGGTATGAATGTAGATTGATCCTCTAATTGGTAACTATGTGGGTGTTGGTGTATGTGTGTGATGCTTCTACTTAGTGTTAGGATTAAGGGTTTTTGCAATTTTCCTTGCGTTTTCTTTGCGTTAAATATGCTTAAAGACTTATTCTATATATATGTATATTTGGTGTACTTTTTTGAGTTTTGTGTTTTGCTTTTTTTGTTTTTTTTTGCTCTCCATCGACCATCGTCCATCGTCCTGTAACTGTTATGATAATTTCTTTTCTTTTTTTTTTTGCGCATGCCTGCTGCTAGTCCAATTCGATCCGACCCGATCCAATCCGATCCGACCCGATATATATCTCTTTGAGTTACAGCTAATGCAAACTAAATATAATACAGTTGTTTCATCTCTCTACGCCAACAACAACAACAACATCGTTCCCCAAGTGTTATACACGGCACAGTGGTTACTCCTCCCTTTCGCTTAGTCCCGATCCCGCTTTAGACGCGTTAGACGCTTAGATGGGTGATATGGAGAGTGGAGCTTGTGCCGTATCCGGCATATACTCTTTGAGTAGATCGCGCAAACGTAGAATTTCTCGTCCGGCAGCTGCCAAATCGCCCTGTAGCGAGAGTTCTCGCTCTCGGAGACGTTTAATGTCGCGTTGGCAGGTCTGGAATAGAATAGATTCCGATTAACTGATCGTTCAGTTGAGGTAATCACTTCGTTATTAACTTACCACATTCTGACGCAGAAGATCGAGTTTATCGCACTTCAGCCGTGTCACCTCCTGCCGCAAATTTTCAATTTTCACAATCGTCTCGCTGCTGGGTGAGCTACCCATCATGGTGGCCTGTCCTCCCCCGTCTAGGCAGAGCGAACAGGCTTTGGTTGTGGCCTCGGCGGAGCTCATGCTCTCCAGCCCAGTATCGCTGTCAATGTAGGTGGCGCCACCATCCAGGTGGCCCATCATCGGATCCAAATCCACGCTGTTCAAGCTTGAATCGTCGCTTGTTTCCGACATGGTGGCCACTGCCACACCTCCCACAACACCCACAATTCCGCCGTTTTGAGCGGCACTGACGGCCGCCGCGGCAATTCCTTGTTGGCCATTATTGTTGTTGTTGTTGTTGTTGGCCTGACGCGATGTAATGTCCGGCGAGGATGAGGTGGATTCATTAGATGATTTCGACTTTGATGACGACTTCGAGGCTGTGCGACTGCAAGTCTATTAAGAGATCGAATGGATTAAAAAGGATTCGGAGAATGAGACAAAGTTTAACTTACATTCAGGTTGGGAGTCTGCGACTCGACAGGTGCCTCCTTCTTTGCGTTCAGAGTGCCAAGTTTGGTATTCACACTGAACTTGTCCTGAACATTGCCATGCCCGTTCCCAGTGTCTACGCTCTGGGAGCGCACTCTCATGATCAATGCCTTCTTCACCGTGTCTATGAAACGGGAACCAGCATTGCCTCCGCCGCTTTCCGATTTAGGTGTCTCGGGTGTGGGACTGCCGGCCAGAGTCTGCGACAAGTCGGCACCCAAGAAGTCACGTGTCTTCTCTTTCAGCTCCTCGACGAGATTCTGCAGGAGCGAGGTACGTGTACGCAGCTCCAGTTTGGCAAACTTTTCGGCCTTGTAGCAAGCATTTTCCGCATTTATCAACTTGGTCAGTATGAACTCCTTGAACTCCTGTCCCTTGCGGAACACCGCCGGATTGGGCAACGTCGGCCCGAAGAAGGGGACATCATCGCGAGCTGTTACGCTCACCTTGTAGCGAGTGTGAGGAGTGTTCGGCTCCAGCGGCTGCACCACAATGAATGCATGCAAAAAGTGACTGGCAATCATGTCCGGGGAGAAGGGAGTGTTTGTCTCCTGGAACACTATGGCCACGATGTCGTTGCCAATGTGACGCTTGCGCTGCAATTGTTGCGAATCGCCCTCAGTGTACGGCAGGAGCGTCGAAACATGGAACATAATCTCACGCTCTTTGAATACCTCGTAGACGGCCGTGTCGCCGGTGTGTCCATTCTGGATGTCCAGACCACCGCGATAGCCCTTGTGCTCCTTGAGTCTAATGCGTTGGCCCAGGACATCGAGGAACTCTTCGAAGGCCGGCGATGTCTGCTGGTTGCCGAACAACTCCTCCTCGGTGGTTTGTCCATATCTTTGGTATAGCACCCCAAATTTGAATTGCGAGACAAGGACATGCTCGTCGTATACACTGATCAGCTGGGAGGCCTTTGGGCACAGCACCGGCATAAAGTTGTCCACGTGGATTTGCTCGTTTAGTAGCTTCACCATCTTGGAGGGACTGGGCTGAGAGCCCAGACACGATACTGGTATGAGTTCATGCATGGTGCCAGTGCGTAATCTCAGGAGTATTCGCATGTGCTCCTGATTGGCCACATTTTCGGTCTTGATCGAGATGAGCACTGGGCCCAACTGCTCGTCATGACCCACCAGATTGGAGTGCTCGCGCGCTGCGTAGAATCGGCGATAGCACTTGGCCGTATCGTCGGTCTCGAACTTGGCCATCCAGGTGGTCTGCGGCAGCAGGGGATTACCACGGGCATCGTAGCTACACTCATGCTCGGTGCCATCCTGCCAATAGCCACCATGCAGGGGCAACATGATCATTGGGTATGGAGCCGGTTTGGCTAAAGCATCCTCCAGCAGACGCTGCGAGGCGGGAATGGCCGAGACAATCGACGAGTTGGAGCTAACCGATGACTGTGATTGATAGTGGTGTCCATTGGATAACAGCTGCCCACCAGAGGCGGTGATCACCCCGCTCAATTGTGGTGATGCTGGTGTGGAGCTCGATGCAGAGCCGGAAACGGAGGTGCTAGAATGATTCATCGAGTGGCGGAGTGTGGCCCGTGAACCCGAGTGCTGCAGCGAGCCGTTATGTGGATGAGTGGAGACGGTGGAATCGTGTGGGGAATGGGGTTGTGGCACACGCTCCTCGCTAGTGGTGCTTCCGCGATGGTGATTCTGTAAAAGAGACAAGCAAAAAATTAGTTTACTTTCAGTATGTGCTGAGTTCGAGGGGAGGAGAATGGTTAAAGGAAGAAGGTAATTCTAATGGCACTGCAACAGTAACAGAAGAGACCAGACCAAACCACTGATTATGTGTGGGTTTGGGCCACCTACACCCACTCATTTCAGTCACTCACTGGCTGGTTCATTGAGTCACTCTGTCAGTCGTCGGAGTCTTTCCGTTCAGTCTGCCTGGTTCGGGCTGCATTATAATTTCATGCAATTATCGTCAGCGAAACCACCAAACAGCCACGCCTCCTCACCAATCCACCCGCCCCTACATCCTCTCAGTTCTCTCCCACAGCAACCTATGCAAATACTGGCCTCGAGCTCGCTCTATGCATGCATGTGGATGGATAGATGGAGGGACGGATGGATGGATGGATGGATGGATGGTTAATGTTAGGGCCCAAAGCTGATGTCGATGTTGCCTTGCAATTTAGTTGGCACAAACTATTTGAAAGCGCAAAACAAATATGGCATAGTGGGAGTTTTGGGGCGTGGCTGGATTACGTGATGGCTTACCACAGAGAATGAGAAAGAAAGAGACAAAGTGTGTGTGTGTCTGAGAGAGGAAGAGACATAGAAAGAGGATTTGAGTGAACATTTTTGATAACATTAAACCAACATTTTCATTTGAAATAAACGAGCAGGCGCCAGTCGACTGGCAGCGAGCTATTGTCTGGTCAAAGAAAGCAGCCCTTTCACCCCCAGCCCTTTCTCCCCCTCCAGCTTAGAGCTGGCATATTAAAAACTTCTTTTATTTGCAAACAGTTTTCACAATTCTTTTGCTGCTCTTGGATTGCAGCCAAAATGCGGGACGTATCCCTCTATCCTCTCCTCTCTCTTAAATGGTCATGGGTTTTTTTTTTTTTTTTGGCGGAGTTAAGCAGCTTAAACATCGATAGTTCGTGCCTTGATTTAATAGTCTGCCAAATGCCAATTGCAACTGTTGAGAAATAATGAGCCAAAGAGGCTGGAAGAGGAATAAGTTTGTATAGTTTGACATTCACTCGCCTCTCACCGAATCGAAGGTTGGATTTCCATACGAATTGAGTGCACAATTTGATTGCACCGCTAATGAATTGCATTGTGTCATATCGAATGCATTTTGACATCAGTCAGTCAGTCAGACAGTCAGTCATTCAGTTGCTTACCCATTTATTGAGCGTGTGAACCGAAGAGTTTTGTCTAAAACAAAATATGTAAATTTAACTAGATTGTATTTCAGTTGGTCGACTGCGCTATAAAAAAGAAAAAAATTTATGTGGCAATTGAGGGAAATTAATAAATTTGCTGTAACTCTAGACGAAGAAAAAGAGAGGAAGTACCAGAAGAAGGAAGAGAAGGAGGAGGAGTACATGGCCCTCTGGTCACGTCACACGCTTAGTTGGCTTCATTTACTAAGGGCGCGTTCGCTCTTTAATGTTTATTTAACCCAAACCCTCTGATAAGCTCATAGATAAGCTGTCTGTCTGTCTAACTAACTATTAACTGGGGGATGGACTTAGCTGAACTTAACTGAACTTAAATGACTCATCCAATAAATCGAAGTGTCACTAGTTGGGGTTTGTTTAATTTGTCAATTGGACATTATAGCAACCTAGTGGATTTCTTCCAACCCTCCAGAAAGCAAAACTTTTGTCTTGATGCTTTTGTCTAATTAAAGATACATTCGTTTTGTGTGGAAGCTGCAGGCACTCAAATCTCAGAACAATAACCGGAAAATGAGTGTGCAAGTGTGTGTGTGTGTGTGTGTGTGTGTTTTTAACTCAAATAGTAATAAAGTGGAAAGCATGACGAATGCCAAATGAAGAGCCAAACAGAAGACAAGACCAAAAGCAAGACCGACCTACAACATTATGATGATAATGATGTTTATGTGCCGATTCTCGAGAACTTAAGCGGATTACATACAAGGCAAAAGTGTTACGAGCTCACTAAAATGAAGACTACGCCGCCATGTGTCCATATGGCATATGGCAATCGGGTACAGACAGGGGCCTGCCTCCCTGCAGTAGGGGGTAAGAGATAGATAGGTGTATGGGGTGGGGTGGGGGCAGACAACCCCATTGACTTTGCCTGCATTGAACAGGCATAAAAATGAAGGCGATTTGCATGAACCGAAGGGCAGGCAAAACGATCACCATCCCCCCTCCATCCCTTCTCCATCACCAACCTGATGATGTGATTCTGTTGCCGTTCCTCATGCTGATGCTGATGCCAAAGTCAACAAGAACAAGAATAACGCTTCTGGGTCTCAAGTGCAGTCATCGCCAGCGTCATTAAAAATGTGCATTTTGCATTTGTAAGCGGGGGCGGTTCATGTCCCCGTCTTTGTCCTGCCCTTGGCTCCCCCCTAGTTCAGCTAGGGCGCCAAATTGCAAACAATGTACTACATACAACAATGAACAGGAAACAGCCTTCTTTTTCTTTCTTTCCCCCAAAGAGTAAATGACAACAACAGATTTCTCATTAAAATTAAAGCTCTAAGCCCTGTCAAGCAGTGACTGTCAAACCTAAGGCATTTTATGTGCAGTTCACATTTGAAAGTTTTCATAAATTCGAGAATATGTGGCACTACAGTGATTGATAAATGTACATATGTATATGCCTGGCAACCGCACGTGCAGAGACCGAAATCCCAGATCAACAAAAAACACAAAAAAAAAATGAAGGAAAATAAAGAAAATCCAAACCCAAGTCCACAACCCACTCTTGGCATGATTTATGCCTTGCAATGTGACAAACACGTTGCATGTTGTCATTTTTCTCTTTTTGCTATGTCACTCTGCTCTCTCCCTCTCCCTCTCTCTCTCATTCTTACTGTTGTGGAAAATGCAAAGGCATTGAATGTCAAAGTTTACAATTTTATGTGGTTTACCAGTAGATGGAATTGAAAATAAACAAACTCTAGATCGAATTGTATAAATAAAAGTTGGAACAAAGGAAAACTAAATATTTAATATACAATATATTCGTACTAAGTACGGTAACTTCAGGTGTTTGGACCCAATTCAGATTTAAGTCGTTTGAATCTATTGATCTTTGGACCTACATATCAATATACATAAAAAAAGACAAGAAACTTTGAGCAATTCTTTATATAAACAGTATTGAATCAGCAGATTTTGATATCTGATACACCAATAGCTTGCGTCGGGGTTACATTAGGTTCCAGGGCTATGTAAATACTAATTTCTAAAAAGAAAATTGAACAAAGTAAATCAAAATAACCTATTCAATTAGTTTATCTTTCTGAGTTCTTAGTGGCTTTGAGTTTTGATAGAAAGACGCAATTATAAACAGAAGTAGATACTGTATGTTGTCAATGTTGAAAAACGTAAAAATGCCAAAAATTCAAGACCAATGTTGGTAAAGTTGATATTGGCGTTGCCACAATGGCTGATTTAGGAAATAAAAAGTTAAACACTAGAACTCAAAACATTAAAAAAATGAAAGCAAAACCAAACAACGCAAAGCGAGGTATTGGTGTAATTTTATCTATCAGATAGATAGACATTCGATATTAACTTGCCCATGGGATTTTCTTAAAATTACTTATGACATTTGAATATTAAGATAATAGGGTTTAAAATATTCAAAATGAATGCAAATAAAAGCAGATAGAACGAGCTCAGTAATTGTAATTACAATTTACTCTCCCCTTATACGAAACTAAAGTCTATTCCATTTTCAGCGATCTACAAGTTTGGACGTATTACACATTAAACAGTTTGTAGACCGTTAGTTATGAATTCTTGACACGTACAAGAAGCTTTCACGCACTTTAATTAACATATATATATGTATGTCTGTATGATGTTGATGAGAAACGAATGACCAAAAGAGAGAGATAGACAGATGGATAGAAAGAGCATAGTTCACTCGACCATCAGAGATCGACATAAGTGTAAACAGTTAAAGCAGTTAAATCAGTAGCCAGAACGCAGTTAAAAGACAAAAGATTCTTAAAACCAAGTGAACTTATTTAAAGTGCAATCAAAATGAGCTCATGCTCCAATCCCCCAAAGGTGTCTGAGCTCATGTATTCTCATTAACACTCTGTCAACGTTTCTACAGTTTGAAATGCACAATTGGGGGCGTTTTAAATGGCTGTTGTTTGCAACTGGTTTATGGATATCTACCTACCTACCTATTGATACATTCGTGTTTTGTTATATCGTTTATTAAACACCAAAACATTGACCTAATAAGGCAACTTGCCGTGGCTTTAACTTTGCTACAGTTTTGCGACAATTTCATTAGCCAAAAATATCGAAATAAAAGCGAAAGGTAAATTATGCAAGGTGTCTGATTGATTTTCAAATGCTGTAATTAATAAAAGATCTCGAGGGCTAAATAAAGCGCACCATCTATAATTAATTATAGTTTTATATATCATCAAAAATCAAGTTGCATGCCAAGATGACCCAATTTGTGCGCAATGAACCCAAACAATGAGGTAAACGAATATCGTCATCTTCATCGTGTGTGTGTGTGTGTGTGTGTGTGTGTGTAGACCATATTTCGTGAGGACCATACATTACAATTGGCTGCGACAATTTCTCCTACTCGGTGTTCCCACAAGCGCCCACGGGAAGTAATTTACTCAGAGCAAAAAAAAAAAAAGGTGCACGCCATCGAAAGGGCGGCCAACTTAGCTTCGTGTCACGGCTAAATGAGCAGCTGGAATGGTAGTGACTTTCAAACTGTGGACCTTCTTGTGCAACCTTTTCTTGTGAGGCTTTCTTTGACTTTGGTTTCGCCTTTGCCTTTACTTTGCTTTGATGCAGTCCCGAAACCCCTTTGCTCATGCGCATTGAGGCTGCTCCGTTTTCCACTTGGCTGCATTTAGTCTTTGTCTTTGTGTAACTTTGCACATTTAAATTACAAACAGCTGACAATAGTTTGCCGCCAGCGACCAAAGACCAGCGAGTGGTTGCCCAATCTTCCACTCTTGTCCGTCCCACTTACCACTTACCCATTACTTTCAGCTTTTGCTCCCTTCCGGAATGGAAACGACCCTTCTTCGTTATTTTCATGCGCTTGGCTTGCTTTTCTCATAATATAATTGCGCGTGTGATGGATGTTGATCAACGGCTAGACGGAGCGAAGACTTTTAGCTTTCAACTTGAATTACCCACACACACTGTGAGAAAGAGTGCTGGTCAGGGGGAGGTGGGGGGAGAGGCACTGGCACTCCCCTTCTTTCAGATCTTGTCCCACGTTTCTGGGCTTGAGAATTTCGGCAACGAAGCGTAAAACATGAATAACATAATGACGAGGATGATGATGTCTGGAAGTTGTGCTCTTCCTAGAACTTGACATGTAGTTAAATTACTGTCCCAACCCAACCCAAGTCAATCTCCCCTTCCACTCCACAGCTCTGGGGGCAGGTGAGAGGGTTTTCTTACTTAGAATTTTTGCATGTTGACAACTATTTTACAAAATGGTTTCCTGTTTCTTTGTTTCTGCTTCTTTTTTTTTGTTTTTGAATTTTTTCTAATTACTTTAGAAGCAACGTTGGCGACGTTGACGACGTTGACGACGTTGGCGTAGTTTCCATTCCATCGAATCGAGTTATTGATTAAACAAGAAATTGGGAACACAGGAAAACTGTTTACCTGACCCAAACAAGGTGCCAACAATCTAGGTGATGGTGGTCTGAACGAGCTCAATGAATCGAGATTTGCATATGGGAAAAGTTTAATCGAAAACTGTCCATTGTTTATCCAATGGATTTGCGAGAGAACTCTCTGCTGGACAGGTAACAGACGGGCTGTCAGTGTCGAGAACCTGGTGCACTCTTGCTACAGTGAAAGCAAAAAGTTTTCAACACAAGCGAGATTGAAAGTTATTCAGCCCAAAACGACATTTATTTCTTTATTTGATTTGTATTTTGCTGCGTTGGCGTTTCATCAACGATCACATTCACTTTTTTTTTTTTGTAGGGGTTTTGAATATGTATCTGTATATGTAGATAGATGTACAAGCATTTATCTCACAGATTCGGCAAACAAACTAGGTCAACGCACGTCCGGCTCGGTCTCCTTCACCTTCTTGTCATGCTCCTTTCCCCCCTTTTGGGCCTGGTACAACATTTTTTTTCGCCACTTAACACTCGACCATCGTTTGTCTTATTCATTTGCATCTGCTGTCTAGTGCCTGCTGCATTCATTATTCATTTATCCCTTTGCGAACGAAAACTGACTCGAGCTGGGGGGGCCCACAATTAGTTGGTGACTTTCAAACTGTTTGCAGCGACAATTGCCGCAAATTGCTGTGGCACTTATTTATAGCAAATCTTTTGGGCGTCAAGTGAATGCCCACAAGTGCCTCCCCTCCCCTCTCCGTTTCCTCCATCTGGCTGGCATGGCGACTTATGGCAAATGGAAACAGACGATGAAAATCATTCTGCTGACTTATTTATGATAGCAAAAGACTGAAGAGATTTAGGGACTGGGTGAGACCGGTCGATGCCTTTCCTACACTTGCCTCTTAGTCACTCGTTACAGAAACTACTCTTTGTATCTGGGAGAGAAATTATATCAAAGACGTACATAGATTAAATTTCAAGTGATAACAAGATGATTCAGTTTGAATTAAAACTCAAATTCTTTGTTATTGTAAATTCATTCACCTTAGATATAAATTAATAAATTAACAGCTCGTAAAATTGCAGAAATCCAAATGAAATGCAATAGTTTAGACACGCAATCCGGCCGACTAAAGTCGAATCGAGCCATGGATTTAAATGCAACTGACCATAGAAGAGTAATTGGCTAAAAAGACATTCCACATGGGTTTTCAGCAATCAATCATTGACATCCAGTTTGGAGCGAGGATTGCTTTTTCAGTTTGGGTTGCTTTGGTTTGGCTTGGTTGGGATGGGGATTGGAATTGGGATTGGGATTGGCCAAGTTGCATGTTGCATTGCAATTAAAGAGAAAAAAGCCAACAGACAAAACAAGATTTGCAACAACAATTGCCAGAGTCATGCAATGCGGTGCGGCGTTAAATTGGCCCCAAAAAGTGAAATGCAAAATACACAAAATGAAAATTTAACACACACTCGCACAGAGTTGAGCAATGATAAAACCATAAACAAAACAAAATAAAAAAACAACAAAAATTCAACAAAATGTGGCCATTGGTCAGCAGATTTAAGTGAATCAAATAATATGCAATGCATTTAACACTTTCAACATGGCAATAAGCAACACCAACAACAACAACAGCCATGGCCAACAATGCTTACAATGGAAATGATTCATCCAAATGTCTGGTTTTTGGGTGCGTTACAGTTTGGGAGTCATTGCCAAAAACCAACAAACAAAAAAGAAGAAGCCAAAGACCTGGCTCAACTTTCTTTTTACGAAAAAAATTCATGAAGAAATTCTCCCAGCAAAATGTTGAATGGCAGGGTTAGCCAAGAAGGGGGCAGGGGGGGGGCAGGTGAATTATACCCAATGTTGTGGGCGTGTTAACCATTTTTATTTTACATTTTTAGGGCTTTTTGTTTTTTGCCCCATCGCTCCCCAAGCTCATTTGGCCCCAAGCCAACGGGTTTTTGTCTTTGCTAATGAATTTTTTACATCAAACATTGCAAGTAATTTCATTTAGAAACTTTCTTTGCCACAATCTCCCTCTCTGCCTCCCTCCCCTAGGCCCCACAAACAAAAAACCAAACTGCCTGAAGCAAAGTTAATGAAAAAAAAAAACCGAAAACCGAAAACAATACCAAACGAAACCAACTGAAATATATAATAAAAACCGGAACAAAATCTTGAGATACTTATTATCTTATCGCTGAAATTGACACGCACGCGATTCCGAACCTTGGGCCATGTTTTTGGTTTTTTTTTTTTTTGCTTTGTTTTTAGACGCATTTGAATTTTGAAAGACAAAAACAAAATACACAGAATCAAAAATTTGATCTGCCCCCCTCCCACAAGAGACTCGAGAAAAATTCAATTAACACAAAGCATAAAAAAGTGACGGAAAACAAATGAGATTTAATTATTAATTGAACTACAGTCAAGGTTTTCTTTGGCCATAGAGTCATAAAATTTACATATGTACAAAATATATATGTACATATATATATAGTTATATCTGAAGATCATTATTTATGTGGCAAATGAGGTCAAGAGAGTTGAATTTTGCCAAGTGCGAGCAAAAGATGAGGGTGGAGATGATAGAAAAGATACATAATAGCCATAAGAAGTGTGTGTTTGGGAGAAGAAAAATACACAAGGCTGGAGATTAGATCAAATATTAAGAGATTAAATCAAATAAATAAACACAAGTCCAAATATACTAATAACAAAATAATGTATCAAATAATATAGGTAAACAAGGTTTTTAAATGAAATTGCAAACTTGTGGTATTAATAATAAACATGCAGATTGATTCCTTCGGAATAAAATGATGAAATACAAAAGTATTTTTATAACTTTAAACTTAAGTTAGGTCTAATTAAACTAAGTCTGACTGTTAACCGATGGATTTAGTTGGTTTATTTCTTTGCCAAAAACTAAAAGTAAGTTGTTGAATCTGTCAAATGAAAATTTGCATATTTCTTTCTCCCCCTCTTTAAGCCAACTTGTTGTTGTCTTTGGCATTTTCAACTAAATTTAGGAAAAAAAAAAAAAACAGTCAGCTTGAAGAAAAATCACAGAAAAACTTTGGGCGCTACCTTGGCTTAGTTTTGCCACATATTTGTTCATTTGATACTCAGTAGTCGTTGGCCCGTTCCCCGCTCCTTCTGAAGACCTTCTACTTGTGTTTCTGCTTACACAATGCACTTTAATTCGAGCCTAAGCTTCAAGAATCGTAGTCATTGTGAGTTAAGATCACTTTACCTATTCGACTAGCATTCAAATTAACACAAGAGTTGAGCAACAAATGTCGACTTTTGTTTAACTTTAACTGGTTTTATACGCGTTTCAACTTTCAGTTTTCTTGCTAGCCCTCTTCCTCCTCCTCGGGGGCCTCCTTGTCCGGCTGACGGAAAAATGACAAGCGGAAAACATTGTTTAAAAACTGATTAGAGGAATAAAGAATGCGAAAATTATAAAAATTAGCAGCAAATTATTTATGAACATGGGCGTGTTTAGAATTTAGATTCAAGGCTATTAGCATGCCAGCCAATTGTCTCTCAATCTCTTCAATCTCTTGGCCATCTCCAGCTTTTATGGGCTCCATCAATGACTTGGCTTAGCCATGTTCTTAGAGGTCTACAAGTGATTTGTTCTTGGCTATTGTCTATATTTCTAACTGCTTTTGTGCCGTTTGCTTTGTCTGTTTAACTGTAGTTTCCACCTAAAGCAAACGACCTTACGTTTAATTTATGCCCAAAAAAAAAAAAAACAACACCCAGCCTTATGCTATATCGGCCTTGTAATAGTTGCTAGAGTTTCCAATTTTCTTTTCGGTGGCTTTTCTTTCTCTCCCACTCCCACTCTTACTCACTATCACCATCTCTGTCTTGTGTGGCATACCGGAAAAGCATTGTTATTGCATTTCGACTGGCATTTCAACTTTCGCTTCGGTGAGAAAAGTTGAGTGAAAAGTGTATGTTGTTGTCTGTTTGTTTCTTTGGTTTGCTTTTGCTGTCTTTCAAAGGAATTAGCTGACATAGAAAGAAACAAATTAATCAGAGACGGCAGACAGCCGACAGCAGGCAGTAGACAGCTGATAGCTGATAAAACCAACTCAAGTTGATCACTGATGCGTTGCTATAGATGATATACAGAAATCTGCACCCAAGGCTGACAGCTAAAGCCGATCAGTGTCTTTCTTGGTCACTTGACATTTTCATTGAGATGGCCTGAAACACGTTTGGCACAAAATAAAAACAATCGCTCGTCATAAAATAACCCTGATATTACAATGAATTAATTGTTATGCACTAATAAATGGCTATCAATCAATTCGTAGCAAATTTATGAGACTTTAACTGATTAGAACAGAAAAAACAAACAAATCACTTTAAAAATCTCTAAAATGTATATTTTGTTTCAAACTAGTTAGTAAAATTAAACTTGTTTCGAAAAAAGTAGGCAATTAATCTGAGCACGTTTAGTAGAAGTTTCTATAGTTTAATTTAACTCTTTTCCAACGTTTGAAACGTTTTTGAAGTATTATTACAAATGAAAATTAATACTCGTTGCATATTTGTCTCGCTACTCATTCCTAGCTACTCGCTGGAATCGATCATTAAAGACTATTACATATCTAATTGGTCAAACTATTTCTACATCATTAACGAATTCTCGTTGCATATGTGTCTCGCTACTCGTTACTTGCTACTCGCTGGAATCGATCATTAAAGAATGCTAAATATCTAATTGGTCAAACTATTTCTACATCATTTATATATTTATCATTTATTTATTTATTTATCTTTCTCGTTGCATATTTGTTTCGCTACTCGCTGGAATTGACATTTTTAAAACTCTGCTATCTAATTGGTATTTCCACTTCCACTTTGATACTCATAAGCGTCTTGGACTTGTTCCTCAAAGTCCTACGAGTTGACTTTTTGGACTACATAACTTGCTAACTGTTGTTGTGTATACTTTGGGTTGCTTTTTACTACAGTTGGCCAAAAGGTCACGCAAGGGCCGAAATGTCTGTCAGAGAGCAGGCGGCATGCGACACACACAAGAAATTAATGGCCATCAAGTGCGAAAAAGTTCATTTCTCTTGTTGATGATGTTTTTGCTTTTAGTGTCTCTTGTAAACCGTCACAGAAGGCGGCAAAAAACAACAAACACCAGCGACATTGTCAACCTGGTCATCGGCTACAGTGTGGCTCAGGTGCAAATGACAAATCACCCATCATCCAAAGCATATCATCTCATAGCATTTAGTTCAACGAACTACGACCAAAGGGCAGCCAGAGTGTGAAGCCTCGAGTAAAGTGTTGTTCTAAATCGTAACTAATCGCCTTGATGACCTTAATTCATTCAACACTTTTTCCATAATTGTAACCAATTTTTATGGCTCTCTCAATAATTGCCAAAAGAAGAAACCCTCTGCCCCTCTCTCTCTCTCTCTCTCTCTATTTCTGTTGCTATTGGGGCTTCTATTCTAATTAGCCTAACAACATTTAATTAGCCAAAGAATTTTCCTCTATTGGTCTGTTGGCACATTATTAACCCATTAATGCCCTTTATTTCAGGGCCGAGGCTTGGGGAGTTGTTAGCCAAATGGCATTCGCATTCGCATTAGGTTGAGGTCATCCATTTGGGAGGAGTCGCTTAAATTTAAATGGAATTAATTCCATTACGGAGCCAACTAAGTGCACTGATGATCTAAGCGAAAATATTATGGAAAAATTCACAAAACGAAAAGAAAAACGAAGAAGTTTTAATGGTTCATTTTGCACCTGCGTTTCCTCCATTGGCTTTGCGGTCTGTGGCTCATTTTTGTGCAAACGCGTGCCAAACCTAAAGTATAAAATTTCTAAAATTTACAGCAGCTGTTGGTGGTTGGGTCTGGTTGCTGTTGCTCTGGCCATAACAGCTGACACACCGACACGAAAGAGCCAAGTAGAATAAGTAAGTCAGAAAAAAAAAGCAAAACAAAACAAGAATAACAAAAAGAACAGGTAATTAATAAAAAGACACGACGAAGTTGGCCGGAAATATTGTGGCCGTGGGTGAATAAAGAAACTGAAACCACAGCCGGTCCGGCCCGGCCCGGTCCGTTCCTTGGGCAGGCATCCTGTTGAGCAGTGTCTCTCTTTCTTTCCGTCCTTTGGACAATGTTCCCCTAACTGGACAGCTGTCGGTACAGTTTCCTGCCACAGTTGTAGAGTCATTGTTGGCAGCATGACGTCATTGTGACACACTTTTATTGACAGTTTGTTAAGCAAATAAATTGAAATTGAGGTTAACCCTAGGCCCATGATTAGGGACAGTCTGGCAATCGAATTAATGATTGGCCAGATAATACAATTCCCCGCCCCTTCATTACCCCATACTTGTGATGACAAAGTAAGTTTATTGTTTTATTGCTGTATATATACATACTAAAGGTATGAATATAGTGAATAAAACATGACTTTAGGGTGGGTCCATCCTCGAAATGTGGACACGTGGTATATGGAAAAGTGGAGCGAACAAATTGCGTGTCACTGAGGTAAAAGGAAAAAGGAAAATTGTTTCAGTTTTCACAGTTGATGTGTGACAGAAGCAGTTGTCGAGCCATAAATCACCAAGGAGATGGAGAGGAGAGAAAGAGAGAGAATTTAGTATGCATTACAGTTTGATTGGCACTGGGCAATCACAACAGTTTTGTAAGTACTGAGACAGGGGAGGGGGTAAAACAAAAACTTGCTTACTGTCAAACAGGCAACTCTTTAAAGTGCTGTGACCAGGCATACCATAAATTTTAAGCCATTGCCAGACATTTTTATTAATGACGCAAGCCAGTCAATTCCCCTCCCCTTCGCCTCCTGCTCCTGCTTCTTCGGTTCGCTTTTTTTGCTGTCTCTTATGCAAACAAGTGGCAAGTGTCCAAGACCAAGACTTGATTTCCTACCACTTGCCCCTGCTGCTGACTTTAAGAACACCAACATCTTGCCTCGATCTACGCTTGCATAATTACAAATGCAACAAACAAAAACTAAAAAAAAAAAAAAAAACAAGGCAAGGAAAACGCAAAAAGTGGCCAATGCAGTTAGATTTGCGTTACCGTTAGTGGCAACAGAAAAAAAAAACACATATACATAGAATGAAAAAGAGATATTTTTTTCTTTCTCATAATCAAAGTCTAACAAAGTTGCAATAAAATTTAAGACTATTTTGTCTTGGCAAGAGGCATTCCGCTGCAGTGTATGGCAGGGGAGGGGTGAGGGGTCGGAAAGATATATGCATTGTGTTACCATTATAATTATTTACCAGGCCATAAATTATGGGAATATTTCGTTGGGTCTCTCAGAAGATGGCAGAAGCAGGCTTAGACAGTTGAGAGTTGCCACATCGCTTAATTACCCAGCGGGCCCATCTAATGTGTGAGTTTTTCTTGTTGTTGTTCCCTCTTTTCAGTTGGCTAATGAAACATTTTGCTCACAAGTCTCAAACGAGTTCATTAAACTTGCATCATAAAACAAAATAAAAAACCAAGAAGACAAAAACTAAAAAACCTATCAACATTTTGCCAAGCTTCGTCTAGTCGTTTACGAGAGATGTCGGTGATAATGGGCAATGGGTCTATATACAGTGAGAGAAATCCATTGTACACCCAAAAGGGGGAAAAAGAAACTCTTCATTTGCAGACTATTTATCAGTTGAAGGTTTCTAAATTGCTGAATTTCATTAAGATTAGATAAAGACGTCAAAATTTTATCAGAAGATAACTTCAAGGTATCCAAATAAACAAAGTGATATCTATTCTATACTTTTCAATTCATCAACCTTCTCTGCTGATATCAAATACATCAACATACAGTAAAAGACTGCCTAAGATTAGATCATTAATTTCTTGCAGTGCATTTCACTTAGAAAGTGGCCTTGAAAGGCTCTCTCTCTCTCCTGAGTTACTCTTTCACTTTAATTTCAAATCATATATAAATCATTTATCAAGTGAATGCACAGACTCAACTCACAGGCTCCATTAGCTCGGTAAGTGAGTAATTAATCATTATTGTGTTGTTTAATTGCTTAATTAAGACCACTAAACGATGACGTCTCGGTTTCACTTCGTCAATTTTTGCAGAGCAAACAATTTTGGCTAATGCCTGGACAAACATCATTTCGACTCATACTCAAAGTCAAACTCAGACTGATGGCCCAAAAAAACTCATTTCCGTTACCCGAGACCTTCCATTCATCAAAATGATGTCACTCGCAATGACAACGGAACGGAAGATGGTCAAGCAAAAGCAAAAAAAAATAAAAACCAAAAACAGACATAAAGGGAAGGAAGACCAAACCAAACCAAACGAAACGAAACCAAACCAAAATGAACTCTTGTATGTAATTAAAAGTTGTTGTCACAAGAGTTTTGAGTTCGAGTTTCCCACACACAGATACACACACACACTCACACGCTTGATTGGTTACCATCTCTTCCCCATCCTCGAGAGAGGGTTGAGGTGAGGTTTTTGCGGTGTCATGATTAACATGTCATTCGAAAGGTAACACTGGGCCATAAAGGACTTTAATTAAACAGCCAAGTCTGCACCTGTTCCTGGTTCCTAAGCCGCTTAGAACAGCAACCTGACTAGGCATGACAAGTAGGGATTTGAAATGATTAAAAAAAACTTAAATATTTCATTAGATGGGAACGTGTTGTAAATGCCTCACCAATTACATTTACTAAACGAAAGGAGGGAAGGGTAGATGGAAGAGGAATGAATCTATCCCATTTAGACCACGAGTCGGCGGCAGGCAACTAATCGGCTTTGGCACATAAATTTCATAAATTTCATAAAAATAAAACTCGACATATTTCAAATAGTGAGCCTGGCCTGGTGGAGGATCAGGGAGATGGAGATTCCAAGCAGCAAATGAAAATACAAACCTGCAAAGAGAAGAGGGAAAAAAAATGTTTGGATTAGTTTTGGAAATGAGAGTAAAGGGAAAAAATGTTTGAATGCCAAAAGGCATCATCCCTCCCCCTCCTCCACGTTATTTGCCATACTTCCGCTCCCTTTATATAAAAGATTTACGTACAAAATTTTGATGCCAACGGGTTTTTTATTACAACGTGGGAAACTCAGTGAATTGAGGTCTAAGGGGAATTTTCCTTACGACTGCGCGAAAGATAAGAAAATCCTTTAAACTGAAAGGAAAATAGGTCACTTTGCGTGCGATTTTGTACTTGCTCAACTGATTTGTAATGCAAATGAAGCAAAGTTTAGCCCCAGAAAGGATATACGTACATCCATCCAGAGCAGTAGTTGCCACATGTGGAAGGAAACATGACACGGACGAGGGAAAGAGAGAGCGAAAGAGAAATGCACTTTACATGGCCTGGGAAACAATTGCCAAGAGCCAATACATCGAGACAGGTGCAGAACATGAAAGGAAAAATGAAAAAGAACAAAAAAAAACAGAAACAGAAACAGACAATGTTTCAGAGTCCAACTCAGCGGGGGTGAAGTACATCCATCCACTCAAGTGGCAGAAAAAAATGAACCAAATTGCCACGGATGTGCGTGCAGGACGCAAACGTGAGACTGAGAATTGACTAGAAGATGATGACGACTGGGAAAACGTTCCTGGTTAGCTTGGTCTTCGTCTCGCTCTGGGCTAGATAACGAGCTTAATTTACGCGTTCTGCCTTATAAGCCAATTTATAAACGACTGCAAACTCATTAAGTGGAACGGAACCCACGAGCGGAAGTGCCGGCTAACGAGGTGCAAGGATGCCACACACAAACACACACACACACTCACACACAACCCAATGACCCTATGAGGATGATCAATTTTGAGCAGAACAGACAATCCATGTTCAAATAGGAAGTAGTCGTAAACCATTCCGAATTACCAAAAAGGAAGCTAACTGGTAATAATGTTCATTGTTGGTCAGCAAAGGCAAGCTGTACAGGGCCGGACTATGCGGTTAGAATTACTCCATACTCAAAACTAGAAGTCAATACTCAACAAGCAAGTTTTGTTTATGACAAAATGTTATTGTCTTGGATCTAATATTAGCCAATTGTTTTGAGGTGAGTGAGCTCATTTCAATTATGGAGTTCCACCTAATCCACATTTTTTTGCAATTCGCTCATGGCGTAAAGAGAGACGGAACGAACTCCGGTATGCGGTATGTTCGTGCCTGGACAACATGCTTCATTAGAAATGTAACATGTGCTCCCCTTGTCGCCATTCCACAACCTGCCATCCCTCTCCCTCTGTCTCTCTCTCTCTCTCTTCCGCTGTTGCATTGCATTTAGAACATGGCCAAAGGATTACGCAAATGGCAAGCAAAACTCACACCCATCGCATGGCCACCGCCCACCGCCCAACGCCCATTTACCTCTACGGAAAAAATGCGCTGAAGCCTGAAATTGTTCGCCATCATCTCGGCGAACTGCTGCTGAATGCCTCGTTGCATTTAAATATTAATAAACATGGCGTGCCAAGCAAAAGGCGTCCCCCCAGTCCCTCGCCCCTCCCCTTTTCAAAGTGGGGCTTACAGTTTTTTGTATTTTTTGGGTGAACTCGTATGTGTGGCAGCTACGTGACTTCCATGAGTCAACCAAAGCCAACCAGAGCCGCCAGTCAGCCAGTCAGCCAGCCTCCCTTCTACTGCTACACCTACAACCATTTCTCGGCATTCTGAACTTTGGCCAAAACGCTGGGGAGTCATGCAACAAAATATGTGCCCCAGCTCTTTCGGCCGCACCTTTTTTTCTGTTTTGTTTTTTCTCTTCGACATGTCCATTTACTCAATTCTTGTATTTTTTTGCCCACTTTTGGATAGATGTCTACCCAACTATATTAATTTATAGTTTGGGTTGTTTGGGTCTCGTTTCAGAAGAGTAATCAAATATGATCCGAGAGCTAATTTAGTGATTAGAAGTAGACAAAGTCAAGTTAAGACTTTTGTTGGGGAATCCCCAAGGAAAGTAATCGAAAATAATGAAATATATTTAGAGAATCAGTATATGAGGACATTTTATAAGGAAATTCTCAAAGAATTCTTTCGTTTATTTCAGCAAAATATTTGTACTCAAGTGCCAAGAAGTTATGCTCATATTTTTTCAACATTTATTTGAACTTTTAAACAATTGCGTTAATAGTTATGAATTTTTGTTACTGTCCAAGTTAATCTTTCGCAACTTTTGTCTCTGTCAGGTTGGCAACAAGTTACTTGCCTTTGTCTCTAGATTCTCGACTTCTAGACCAATATATATGACATCATGCCCAGCATGAGTGTGGATCTCTTTTAGTTAAAGAGAAGCAGAAAAAAAGAAAGAAAGAAATAAATAAAAAATAAAGAAATAATACGACAGACAGGCTGAGTTGGTTGGCCAAGGCACGATAGACGACATCGACATCATCTTTGACTCTTTTGGACATAAAACAATTGGCCACAACGAACGATCGAGACTGACATTTAAATGTCATTTGACAGCTGACAGAATGGCAATGGCAATGCCAATTCAATGCCGAATGGCAATGCCAATAAGAGGAAGGAAGGCTTTCACCTGGCCACCATATATGTGGTTGGCTTCTCTTTGATAGTTTGACCATTAAACGGACGCCAGGCCAAGATGGAGGACAACCGACGGAAACGAATTTTCAAAGTTTACGACAAATTCATTTGGTTAACAGTCCATTTGACCTTTTGCATTGCCTTTGTTGGCATTTTACAAGCGAAATGGCCTCGTCTCCTTCCTCCTTGGTTTTGTTTTTTTTGGGGGGTGTGGCTCACACCAAAATTATCACATGTTGGCGGCAAGAAAACAAAGAGACATACAAAATCAATATTGTTTTTTTTTTTTATTTTATTTTGTTTTTATCATATGCAAATAAACGCTCTAGACAAAAGCCATTTTGTCGGTCTTATCTACTGACCCGAACGAATGGAAGTTGGAGAGGTGAACCTTTATCTATTGGCACATTTGTTCTTTTTTGTTTTGTTTTGGAAATGCAACACAATTAGCTGCCAATGCAAGTTAAAGCCACTGCTTGTCAAACTGTTTAGGATGCCTTTCAAACTTAAACCTATGCGGAACGTGACACAAAGTCAACTCGTTGATTTAATCATCAAAATTCATGATACCCCTTTTTGCCATAATTTACTCACAAAATATTAAAACTAGAAATTAAAGCGAACGACATTGTGTAATTTCGCTTACAAATGGGGCGTGGCACACACACATACACACACGCAGAGTTGCAGTTAAAAACTCATATTCCATGAGTGGTTTTCATTGCTCATTTCCCTCACCCCCCACCACCAGACCTGGGACGTGACATCAACACATGGTCACCATTAAAAAACAAAATACAAAAAAAAAAGAACAAACAAAAAAACATACAGAAAAAAAGAATCTTCAGGTAGTCGCCACAGCCGCAATTCGTGGAAGGTTCAGGCGACGCGTCGCCTTTCGTCATTAAACGAACGACGCAGGGCAAACGGCGGCGCCACCTACGCGGCACGAGTCCTCTAATCATGTGGTACCTCATCATCCTCGAAAAGGATAACCTCGTCGAGTGGGTCGACAGGATGTCGATTGTGAAAGCAAATGTAACTGCCGGCAAAGCAAAGTCAGCTCAAAGGCAATTTGCAGCAATTAAAGCTAAATTTGTATCTATCAGTTTGTGTGTGCGAAATTGCCGTTTGTCTATCCATTAGCCAGCGATTCGTTGGTTTTTTTTTTTTGCTTTGCTTTGCTTTTACTCAATTTAGTTGCCATTGACATTTGAACTTGTTGCTTTGATTGAAATAGACTAAAGCCAACCAACAGAGATGCCAGAGCAAAACAAAAGATTTATTTCTAGTGAATGGAATTGAATTGAATAGAACTATAGTGGAATGGACATTTCGATGGTTCTTCTCAAAATTTATTGAACTTAAAACCTTACCTATTCAGCATTCTTTTGTGAGTCAAATGCCGCCTTGTTTTCCACACCTATGCATCATCCTCCTCCTCATCCCACAAACTGAATTCTCATCAATTATACAAAATGCCTATATATAAATTGCTTTTTCTTTTCGAATTTTCTAATGGTTGACTCACGACACTGAGAACTCACGAAAATTTGATAATTGAAATTCCTTAAAATGTGTAAATCAATCACAGATATACATATATGTATATCCGACTGAATTCCAAATTGTTCGATTGTTCAAAAGATATATCGTCATTATAACATTTAAATACAATTAATACAATCTTGTCTTTTGAATTTTAGATTGTAGTTTATTAAATAATTGGGACTAGTTTACAATTCTTTTATATTTTATTACAATATCTTTTACTTGAATCATTCTCCTATTTTTTTTTAACAATTTATCAGGACTTTATATATGTATAGAATATTATATGAATTATGTGCAATATAGTTTCAATTTGTGGTTTAGCTATAATTAAACTTAACAATGAATCAAATTAAATTGGTTATATTTCCTTCAAGTTAGAATTTGTTTGTGTTTCTGCCGTGTTGGACAGTGTATCTTTGATTTGTATTTGATTGCAATGTCATTGCAATTATTGCAATTCTTTGGCAATGGAAGAATAGCTGAATAAATGGTTCGATAGATCGATGGATGGATGGATAGATCGGGGGTGACTGTTTCTCTGAGACAGAAACTACATTTGGCCACACCTTGCCAACGATACAATCATAATAACAATAATATTAACAATAACACAGAGAGAGAGCGAGAGAGAGAGAGAGAGAGAGAGACAAAGAGAAAAAGATCAGTTTGTAATTAGCCACGTTTGACTTTTTGTTGAGCAACAACAAGCAGGCAAACAAAAAATAACAAAAACAGTTTACAAAAAAATATGCCTTTCAAATCGAATATACAAAACTGAAAACTGAAACTGAAAACCAGTTTGCAATTGTTGGTTACCACCTTACCTCACCTCCCCAAACCCCGACCCTAGCCCGTAACGATCCCCCGCCTTCAGCTAGTCTAGCATGTGTTCGTCAAAGTTTGATTTTTGACCTTTTTGGACTGATTGAAAATTGAATTTGCGGTTTTCGGAGCAACCAATCTCTCGGCCAGTTAACGGAAAATTGATTTTGAATTTGCTTTGTTTTCAACGATTGTTTTTTTTTTTTTATTATTATTATTATTTTTTGTGTTGTGCCTTTGTTTTTTCTATATTTTCTTTCTAATTAAAATGAAAGTTTTCTTTTACTGCGTCTACAGTCAAGAGAAATTGGCCATCAGATAGATAGATGGGTAGACAGAGATAGCCATGCCGAGCCTGAGATGGTGATGGAGACGAAGCAAATTGAAATTGATTGAGATTGAGATTGCGATTGTGATTGGATGTGGAAACTGAGAGGAATCTTTCGCCTGCCGGAGGCAACAGAATGCGAGCAAAATGCGAAATGCCACAAAATTTAAATGGAGAAAATGTCGTAGAAAGCAAAAAACAAAAAAACGGAAAAAGAGAAATGAGGAAAATTACAATAATTGAGCAAACAATTTAAAGAGTGTAGAAAAAATGTTTAAAGAACATAGAGAACTAAATTATTTATTTTTGTGTTTTTATCAAAAAACCACAATGAGTTCATTTTTATTTACAGAGGCGAGAAAAAATTATGAAGCTGAATATTTAATTAAGATTTAGTCACATTATTCCTAATCATTAACATTATTTATATATAGTATGTATGTATGTGTGTGTGTGTGTATACACAGAGAAGATTTTGCAAGTAGAGAGTTTTATATATTTTGTATTCTGAATCCGCATCACTGTATAAAGCACTCTGATTCAATCAATTCTATATTTATTAATTAGATGATTCTTACCAGATATTGTATCATATGGCCAAGAACATTATAAAATTATATATGCCTTTTCGAGATATTTATAGAAAAATAAAATAAACAAGAGCAATTAAAATATTTTATAGGTCAAATAATGTCATTTGTTTCGTAAGATATTCTAAATAATTTAAACAATTCAAATTTCGAAAGCGTATAGAATCGACAGCAATATAATTCAAATGAATGCAAATTTATTTTTCAAATGTTTTTGTTTTTATAGTTGGTGCTTGTTTGCCACTGGAACTGAATACAGTTTGAGAGGCATTCAGAAAAATGATGATTACATAAGCAGTGACAACTTTTTTCCCCCACTTTTATTATTTGTTTAAAGAGTGAACAAAAACTTGTTCATTAAATACGAGAACTGCAAAAATTATATATTAACAGAGACGGGGCAACTTGAAGACTCAGTCAAGTAAAAATGTTTTGTAAATAAAACTTGTTTAACATATACAACAAATACCAAAAGCAAAAGCAACAACTACAACTACAACTACAACTAAAACCAGTGCCAAGTGTTGTTTGCATGTAAATTTTTAATGGCACAAGTTTTCCATAAAAAAAAAAAATAAAGAAAAATATAAATAAATATATGACGCGCGCATTGCCAACAAAACATAATACAAAAACAAAAGTGCGAAAAGAGAAAATAAAATAATATAAAAAAGAGAATTCCAATAAAAGAAAAATTGAATAAACTGAAAGGTTGAATTTAAGAGAACTTCAGGAAAGGCTTCTTTACTTAAGGTCCAAGTCCTTTATGCTATGATGGAGCTGATCAAGGATATGACAATTTGTTCCATCTTTCATTTAATATGGCCCTTTTGGGCTTTAGTTAAAGGGTAGAACAAACAGGTTAACCAAAAGGCATTCCCATATACAATATGTAGCAGGCTCATCCTCATATAAATCAAGCGAAAACCGAGAATTAATTATAAGGCTAAACGTCATGACCATATGTTTGATATATGTTCAGCTCGGCTTGGGTAAGGGAGCCTGTCGACACTCGAGTAGCCCTTAGGGCCAGAAGCAGCAGCGGCAGCAGCAGCGAAAAAACACTTGCAGCTGTTGTTGATAAAGGGGATTTGTATGACTCGAGGGGCATTGGAGGGGCAATGCATGCGGCTGCATTATGGTTGGCTACCACCAGCTGGTCCAGCAAGCAACTTAACTGAGTGAGTAAGAAAGTTTTTCTGGGTCACCAACGCATTGAAAACAAACAAACAACCAACAAACAACATTCATGATAATCATGATGAAAGATGACGACGACGATGATGATGATGATGATGATGATGATGATGATGATGATGATGATTGGGTTGTGGATGGCGACTTTTCTTTCTATGCGCGCCGGTGGAGTGCGGGGCGCTTAAAAACAAAGATGTGAAAAACAACACAACGAAAGCCGCAAAATGATTCTCCAGTCATAGCCATGGGGATAAGCATCTCTCTTGTTTGGCATCAAATGCAGGCAGGCAGGCCTTCCTATGCCTGCATATCTGCAGTTTGCCATCGCCTTCTTGGTATTCGTGGCGTATGCGCAATATGGCCAACTTAGCCTAGAAACGAGAGACTGACAGCTGAATAGACTAACCAACAACAAAAGCCGAACTCACTCATACCCTAAGCATGTAGAAAAACTTAAAACTTAACAGAAGAAAACAACAATAAGGAAATTATAATTATTATAAACTTTTTATGCCTCAAACGCGCGCAAAACATTTAAATGAGCGTTTCCAAGCACTTAGTTAAGCCAATTTTCCCCTAATGTCTTAGCCAATTAGGCTATTAACCCTTTGCCGTAAAAGAGTACCTGGCCAATAGAAACCCAAGCGAGCAAAAACAAAAAAAAAAATGGCATCGAGGCAACTCTTGAAGTGTACAATGCCTTGCAGCTCTCGAGCTCAGAGGCTTGAGATGATTATGATATACATAAATCTCTAGCATAGACACACACACACACACACACACATACAAACCATGGGTTCAAAGACCGAAAGTTGGCTAATAGTTTCTATATACGTTTGGAATGCTCCTCTCCTCCTCTTCAGATCTCCTCACTCCCCAATCTCAATCGCGTCTCTTCTCATAACTACTCAAGTCTCGTGCGACTCGTTCAGAGTGTGTGTGTGTGTGTGTGTGACCCAAATAGCATTTAGCCAATTACAGTTTTTCTTCTTTTTTATTTATTTCTATTTTGACAAATTAATATTGAGCAAATAATCGAACGCATTTGCCAATTATGTTAATTGATAGTAAAAGTCGCAATCAGACTCGAAATTTTTGTCTGGCTAATTAAGCGATTGAGCTTCGAGACGAGATCTTGAAATGCAAAATGTTACAGCAATTAGTTTTGTCAAATCAAACAAACGACAAGGCCTAAAGCCATTAAAGCCAATTTTTTTAGCGCCATTTTTCTTGCTAAGCACTAACAGAGACTCTTTGTGTGTAAGTGTGTGTGTGCGGAAAACCCAAGGGGTTTTGTATCTCTATTGGCTCAGCTGTTGCAAACAGAGAGAAAAAAAAACACCACAACATTTATAGCCAAATTTAGGACAGTCTGAGTGCTAAATTTGCCAATGTTTAAACGAAACTTAGAGGACTGATAACAAATATGCAAATAACAATTATGAATAGAAAACGAGCTTGGAGAGAGAGAGAGAGAGAGAGAGATAGAGAGAGACAGAGAGAGAATGAGAATTTGTAGGGTTAATATGGAAAATAGCGTTGAGATGAGATGATGTAATTATAATGCAGTTTTATGACCAAAGGTTTATTTTAGAACAAAAGTTGTTTAGTTGTTTTTAGTTGTTTTTATTATCTTTTTTTTTTTATTAAAGCAACTGTGTTACTCAATGTTTTAAGTGTAAATATTTAGTAAAATATGTAATAATTACATGAATAATACACATTTTGATCAGGAGACTTAGCATTTCAATTCTTTTATATATAATTCAGGCAGAGGAACTAAAATCTCGAGGAGATATTCACTTAAGTAAAGTTAACTAATTAAGTAAATTTATTTTTGGTTTTTACATAAAGTAGATAAAGTTTAAAGGTATTTCCGATTACTAATAAAATATAAAATAAACACAAATAGATGAAATTTAAACATTTTATGAATATATAATATCAATTTGAAAGAACCAATAATTTAAAACCACTTTGATCGGCTCGTTTTTGAAATTTTTGTAAAACAATTATTTAATTTTTAAAATAAAATTTTGGCTTTTCCCAAAGTATACTTGAAGTTTTTGGCTTTTGAAAACGCCCACAAAATGATTTAGAAAATCATCCATGTAATACTTTTAAAATGTTGGCCACAAAGTAGTAGAGCTGTAAAACTATCGATGGCACTATCGATATATCGAATTTTTATATTTTTGCGTCGCTATCGATGGTTATTGTTCACTATCGATAGTGGCATTACCATACATTGCACATCACTTTTTTTGGCAGCAAATTTTGGTAAGAAATACATTTATATGTAAAAGATAATTAAATATTAAATTAAATAAAATAAAATCACACCTTGGGCGATGTTGATCCCCTCAAATATTGGCAGGTATGTAGCTTAACAACAAATTTTCAAAAATGTTTAATGTTTCTGTATTTACAGCATAACGAAAGTAGTATAGAAGACCTTACTACGAAATATTTTTGCATTCCTGCTTCATCGACAGAGTCGGAGCGAATGTTCAGCAAAGCTGGACAAATTATAACGGAACGAAGAGCTGCCTTAAAAGCTAAGCATGTGGACATGCTCCTTTTTCTTAGTCACAATTCTCGGATCTTGGCAGAAGACTGATCCTTAATTTTAATTTTATTCAAATTTGTTTTGATTTACTATGTCCATGACGGATCTCATTATGTTAAACATATGAAATGTTTATTAAAATGTTAATTTTTATTGTTAAGTATGCGTTTATTAAGTTTTTGAATTTGAAAATATTTTCGATAGTACTATCGATACTATTGAATATTTGTTGCCAAACCATCGAAACTATTGAATGTTGCAACCATCGATAGTTTTGCAGCTCTACAAAGTAGGACATTTTCCCCTCCATCTCTCTCTCAAAAAAAGTTGTTTTTCCTTCATACAACTTCTAAGTTCATGTCAGAATGTCAGTGAGATATAAATTGTTTCATGTCAACTTGGGACCACGAGGCAAAACAAATTCCCATACCAAACACCGCAGTCTGTTCTTATTTATTTCTATTTCGATTTATACAACACGTTTTTATACGTACGTATGTATCTGTATCTGTATATATGAAGTGTATATATTTTTTTCTTTAATACCATTTCAATTTGGGTCAATAACATTTGGCAAACTTCAATGCAGCGTCGACGACTTTGCCAACACGAAAAACCAAATGAAAAAAACAAAACCAAAAAGCAACCTACAAAACGTCAGCCAAGGCGCCAAGTACGCGCAATTTATTGTTAACAATAGACAAACCAAAAAAAAAAAAAAAAAACGAAAACTAAGTAATTGCAATAAAAATAGCAACTAATTTTCATTAATTAAACATAAACAATGAGACAAACAAAGTTGATTTGGCTATACACTTGCCAATCTGCAAATCCTCATAAAAAAGGAAATTGATTTAAACTTGACAATGGTAAACAATTATGAATCATTGTGAAAAGGTTGCAAGATATACATTTTTATTAAGAATTTCTATACGTTGACACAAAATCTATATAGACCTTCTAGAGAAGAGCATTCGACAATAAAAAAAAAAATCTGCAAATAATTTGCACAAATTTTCTGCATAGTTAGAAAAAAAGCAAAAACGTGTGTGGTTAGCAAACCGCCAATTGATATTAAAACGAAAAACATTAGTATTTGTTTTTTTGTTTTTGGAGTTTAGCTATTTAAAATATTTATTTAATGTTTGGTTTTAATTAAGTGAAACGTATTTCTTTTCTGAGGGCCACAATAATAAAGGTATTAACAGAATATTAAACAGAGACATTTATTTAATTTATGAGTGAAGAGTGAAACAACTTTTACTTTTCATATGAGACAAAAGATGCAAAGACACAAAGACAGATACAACACAAACAACAACAACAACAACAAAAACCAGTCCGAGTGACAGATTCTTTTTTTTTTGCGGCCAAGTGAAACTTTCTGTAACTGTAAATGTGTTGAATATGTCTTTGTAAACATTTCATAATTATTTAAACGCACACAATGGGGGTGGGGGCGTGGGCGTGGCATATCTAGAGACTATATTCATATAGGTAGGGAAATTCTGTAGAATTTCGTCATAGTCGTCTCTCTCTCTCCCACCACTTTATTTGTCAACACTTGACGGCCGACTGTCGCAATTTTGGTAGACCTCAATTTGTCAACCTTAAGGTAGGGCTAACAGACCGGGGAAAGAAGAGTTTTCCACTACACATTATGAGAATTGTATAAATAAATTACAATAACTCACCGAAAGCAGCTGCTAAAAATACTCTCTTGACTCTTATCTATTGCCAAGAATCAGCAAATAAGAACTTTGGTTTCTATCTTTATCTTTGCAGCTGCAGCAGAGACCTTAAGATACTCCTCTTATCTGTCTCTTTCTCAATTGTATCTCATCATTTCACGAGATAAGGACTTGCCTCACTGGCCAACATGTTAAGGTAGTTAATGACTTCTGCAGTTGCTTGTTTAATTAATATTTCATGTCAATGTTTTTTCTCTTTTCTTTTTTGGCCAAAAGCTTTAGTCATAAAGAATTGTTGTCATTGTTTTTCATCAGTTTTTTTTTTTTGCTCTTTATACGCAATTTCTAGTAGATAGATAGGCAACTCGTCAATGTCGTCAGCAACATATGACAACAATATACCATATACCATATATATATATATATATATGTGTATAAGTAGTAACTTTTTAGTATTACACAATGTCTGAGGTTGTCATTGTTGTTGTTGTTGCTGTTCGTTGCTGGTGGTTTTCATACTTTTTAATGTCGCATTGTCATTACATTTGCCCCCACCTACAAATAAGTATCTGTGTGTGTGTGCGAAAAAGGGGCAAAAACATGTGTATGAGAGAGTGAAACGAACTTCAGATACATTTATATATATAAGTATATATACTCGTCATATCATATCAGAGTACAATTTGAATTGTCACGAAGTATGGCATCATTCCTTGATGGATTTCTTATAAATATTTTCTGAACAGATATCATATAAGTATTAGCAATCAATATATAAAGACTGTGAAATTTAACCTCTCTTTCTCTAAGTAGATCTTTCATTTACTCACTATTATCGTTTCATTACAATTTCATTTCACTTGTTTTTCATACCACGATTTCATTGGGTTGATAACATTTTCTAAGAACCTCAATAGATATACCAACTCTTATTTGTTCTCCTCATTTTGTTTTTCATTCATCTATCTACAAGATACATACGTACATATGGCTATCTTAGATATAGATCTTTTTTCTACCTGCTACTTATCTCACATTATATACAGGGTCAGGGGACAGGGGACAAGGGACACGGTACAGGGACAAGAGAGTAATTTAGTTTCCATTTCCACATGCGTCTTGGGTAATCAACATCAGCATAAACATGAGGCATTGTCAAAGAGTAACATAAATATTTTTAAATATACTGCTAAATGCAAAATGGATATCCGGTGAAGCCTTGTCGAGAAGGAAGCGACGACTAAGACCCGAGGCTGAGAGCGAGAATGACTGAATGACTGGCTGACTGACTGACTGGCTGACTGTATTTCTGCATGAATCACTAAACTAAAGGCCAGACAGAAAAGGAGTCAGTTTCATTAAGGCCTCACTCGTTAATTTAATCGTGCTGCCATTATGCAAGACACGCGCCTCCAGCATAAATGCAATATATCGTACATGCATGTCGAAGGGGTGTGGGGGGGTTGAGGTGGAGCAATACCTGGATCTGGACCCCAGCCCACACCTAACTAGATGGTTAGTTACATTGTCCATTAAAGGGCAACAAGCAACGACAACGACGACGACGACGACGACGCGACAAAAAAAAAGCGAAAGCGTTTTCTGAGACCTTGACGCGGGTTTTTCAACTCATTCTCTATGCCTATCCACTTCTCTACCATATCTTTCTTTGCCCCTTTTGAATAAGTGTGCTGTGCGGTTGAAGTAGCCCACACAGCAGGAAATCTGTATCTTTATCTTGTTCAAGTGGTAGGTAGGTAGCCAGCCAGCTAGCTAGCTGGGTTGCTTTTCCTTATTTCAGAATTTAGTTAGACTGTAGAGAGAACCTTGACATGAAAGAGCCACAGAACAGCTGATAGCATTGAATCAAGAGGGGCACATAAAAGTATCTGACAGATACACAGATGCTTACGAAACCAACGAAAAGTAAAGAAAACAAAAAAAAAACAATGTTGCTGCTAAATACTTAAACAGCGAAAGTTTTCGCTGCCAGACTGAATGGGGCCCTCCCACTTATTTTTTGATACCAACTGGGGACAAGTGGTGGGGAGAGGAGACGAGCTGAGGGGAAGAAGACTTCAAATAGAAATAAAAATGAGAAATGATATGAGTATAGAAAATCCCAAGCAAACATTGAAAAGGAGGGTAAAATGAAATGAAATAAATTAAATATGGTAGATAAGAATCTTTCGTTTTATTAACTAAAAGGAGATGGGGGAGGAGTGCTGGGTGGGCTGAGGTAAATTGAATTACAAACAAACAATCAGACAACAGAAAACATGGCCAAGGTGCAGATAAGCTGCAAGCAGACAAACACACACAAAAAACAAAAAATGATTTCTTTTGAGATCGAGGGCAAACCCTAGGAGCCACCTAACTGGAGCGTGCGATTTGCTAGAGGTTCACAATCTTGGCGAAAGTTGGCAGATAGATGATGGTAGAGAGGTCGTTGGAGGGGGAAGTAAAAGTGCGTAGGTAAGAGCCTCAATCTCAAAGAGCAGAAGAATGCGGCTAATGCTAATCGCCATAATGATGATGAATGTAATCATAATCACGAAATGATTGCTGACAAAACTCCCTAGACAGAGTCATACAGAGAATGAGAGAAAGGCAGAGCAAAGGGGACGGCGGGGGGGACACTCTGGGTATATACTGCTTTCGCTTCAAAAAGCGGAGGCTGTGAGCGTTGAGTGATTTATTTGAAATGTGTCAAATGGCTAAATCATTTTTGCTTCAGAGGTTTTTCAATCGCTTCAACAACAAATTGCTTGAGTATATGGATTCTTTTGTCTCCTCTCTGTAGGTAGATAGAAAGTGTGCTGGCTGCATACAATTTGTAGAGACTGTTGAACTGTTGTTGACTCCTCATCTTGCGACACCAAAGAACTACTTACATCTACATCTATTTGGGGTTCTAGTGGTGTGTGTTATCAGTCAAGCGACGCGTTGCTTCTCATATTTAAATTAAGCAACTTTACATTTCTTATGTAAATTTAGTATTAAAATTTGTTTTATTTTTTTGGTAGTATTCCGAATGAAAAGCAAATGTGTGATAAGCCTCTGAAAACGGATTCTTTGATGGCATTGTAGAAATGGGCAGAACAAAACTCATTATGGAAGCTAACAAAGATTTACAGATCATTAACATTGAGGCATTAAATTTTTGAGAAAAGAATAATGCTGTTTCAGTGGCTCTCAAACTGTCGATCATTCTCAAAATAGAATCCACTTGAGGTATTGAAAAGGGCTTAACATCAAATAAACTGTTTTAACTTTGTCTTAAAATGGATTCTGTTTAATAGATTTTTAATTCTAGTATATCGATTAGTTGTATAAGGTAATCAATTACTAAATTGAAATTCTCATTTTCATTTTTATGTTCGTCATTTGGTTAAAAATAAGCTAAAAAACCGGAATCGCAAAATCGTTGGCAAACATTATTCGATTAGCGCCATAAGATCATTCAATTAGTTAGATATCAGGATGTTGAAGCCTTGAATTCCAACCGAAAGTATGACAAGTATTTGCCTCAATTCGTTCGATTATGGACATATCTATGTGATAATTTCTATGTTACACCCACAGACAATTGACAAATCGCCAAATTGCATTTAATTAATGGAAATTGGTATAGGAATCTGTCTCGCACCCACACATTAGATCGATCGATCTGTTCGAACGATATCCAACTGAGAACTTACCTCTCGATGGTTATTGTTATTGTTGTTTATATTGTTGTTGTGATGGTGATGCGATTGCTGGTGACTGTTGTTGCCGTTGCTGTTGTTGTTAATGACTGAAGCTGTGCCCGATATACGGGGCGAATCTCGCCATCTCAGTACCCCCATGACAGCCTGACGTACCCAACGTCTTTCGGCGCCTTCGCTGTAAAATGCCACCTTAGCTACTTGGTACCTTCGGCTTTGGCTTCGATATGGTAGGGAACGGTAGGTAGGTGGTTACAGCAGCAGATTGGCTTTGCTTCTTCCTGCCCCGTCGATGGGTTTTTACTCCATTTGAGATTGACGGCGGAGGAGCGATATATGTGTTTATCCAAAAAGTTGTTATAATTTTAGCAGCCACTCACAAAAAATGATTATTTCCTTTTACGTACGTTTCGCGGTTATAAAAATACATATACACGTATGTGGTATATATATTTTGTTTGTTGTATATATCTTTCTCAACTTGTTTGACGGGTTTTTATATTTTTGTTTTTGTGTTGGGTTCGTGTGGCTGTCAAACTGTAACGGCGACTTTCCAAGCTACGCTTCTTTGAGAGAGCTTCAGGCTTGAGGCACTTCAGCTTCACTTTGTATGCAAATGAAATGCGGTTTTTTCTTCTTTTCTTTTTTTTTATTTTGGATTTTGCTTGTTTTGTTAGTGAAATTTCTAAGCAAATATTTTGTGAACTTTATTTTTTGCACACTCTCTCGCGGATGATGACGCTTGAAGATGATGATGATGAAGGAAAGATTGTGCGTTTATTTTAAGGTGCACCTCAAAAACTATATTAAAAATATTACACACAAAAACAACACACAACAGAGACAGGGGCACACACACGCAGTTTGGGATCCTGCAGATGCTCAGTTTGGTTTATTGCACTGCGTTTATTTTTGTTTGCATGGAAATCTCTGTCTGTCTTTTCTTGAATTTCTCTTTTCCTCTTTAAAAATAACTCAAAATGCGTTTCGGTTCTTTTTCGAATTTGAATTTGTAACGAACACTCCGAACCAGAGGCAAGCACTACCACACGACGACCGATGAATCGGTTCACTCGGTTCAAAATGTGCTAAGGGAAAACCACGTCCGCTTTCATCGACGACAAAACAGCGACTAGCAACTGAAAAGCGGTTGAGGTTGAGCATTTTGTATCGCTACTTACAACCACACAGAGAGAGAGAGAGAAAAAGAGGGAGAAGAGAGAGATATCGCCACTCGAAACTCGCCGAGACAAGAGAGCATGCGCTTGACTCAGAGACTTGGTGATAAGGGGAGAGAGAGAGAGGCTCAGAGTGATTCAAAGCAGGGCGCCAAATGTAAAGTTTTTAAACCTACAACAAAAATTTAGAAACTTAATAATTTATAATTTATATCACCTAAAAACTGGTATTTTATTGAATTTCTCGACTTTACTTAAATTAGTGAAATCACAAGCTAAACACTCCAAAAAAAATTCATCTGAAAGGTTTTAAAATAACAGTCATATTTAATTATATATACTTATATTATATTTAGCAAGGAACTTGAATAGGGCACACTTTTAACTCAATTTTGGACTTAAAACTGGTCTTTTCCTACCTTCCAAATCATTTTTAAAACCCATAGAATAATGTCCGAATCAAAGGTCCTTTAGTTTTTTCTACTCAAAACACTCGGAGGAGAATATAAGAAGAAATATTGGAAAATCATGTTGAAAGAGGTATATTTGATAAGAAAATTTATCTCAAGTTAGTAATTTAATGTTTTTACCAAAAAATTAACTGAAACTCTTAGGCGAAACATAAAATATTATTTAAATATTTTGGCTTCAACATTTCTTGGCTTTATGTTGTTGGAATTTCAAATTAGTTTTAGCTTTTAAGATATGTTATGGACATTTCAAAATTGGATTCTTTAGCTAATTCCGCTGATGATAGTCCTTGATGGTTTTTTAAAATATATAATAATATATTTTATATAAGACAGCCTGCTCACATTTTGTGATTTAAAATATTATATAGGTATTCATACAATTTTTTGACATTAAATCAGCTAAATCAAGTTTTGAATATTTTTGCCTAATTAAGAAGAAAACAATAATTTTGGCTCCTTGTTGATGCCTTATGAAAAAATATTAAAATATAAGATTTATTTTTTAATATAGTGTTAATTTATTAAAAATTGAATATACGAAATGGAAATCCCATTTTTTTGACATTTTATTATATATCTATTTTTTTAGAGAACGATTTTGAGAAATATATTCTAAAATATATTTAAATACTTTCATTTTATTTTAATATCTCCACTATTTATGCTAATTATTGTACACACATTTGGGCTTTATTCTTTAAAAATGTAGCTAAACAATTTAAATTTATTTTTACCCCTTATCTCAGAAATGACCTTAAAGAACCATTGTTCTTTTGTATGAATAATCGATTTTTGGCATATTTTCTGGCAGTGTAGGCGATAAGCTCGGTTTAATTTGTCAGCGAACTTATGCCAAAAATACCCAAAGTATTTCTGTGATAAAGCCAAGCGAAACGTGGCAAGCTAAGAGAGGGGTTGACCCCTACATAAATACAATGTAAACCAAAAGGTTTCCACTTGTGATTGATAAAACTTCTTCATCGTTTATTGCTTAACACATTCTCACTGAAATGAAATGAAATGGCCTCAAGATGAGGAATCGCAGACGAATTATGAATAATTCCATGGATTTTGCTTGGACCCGCATGAAAATTTCGCCCAAGAGCTTTAAAATAGTTTATGGGAACACAAAAAAAGTTGATTTTTTTCTACTGTTTATGTTTCCTTTTGGTATTCTGTTGTGGGTTTGGTTTTGGTTTTTTGTGTTGTGTCCAGTTGCTGTCATATGGCAATCAAGAACAAAGTTAGCCGAGCAGCAACACGGCAAACAAACAATCAGATGTCAGACCTAGACCAGGACAATATATTGTAGCTCTGCCAAGGCCCTCTACCTGCCAGGTTAATGTAAGAGACACCAAGATCAAGGGGAGTGTGGTGGCAGGGGAGGGGGGCTAGTTTAAAGTTGCATTGTTTTAAAAGATAGACTCTAGTAGGAGAAAAAAAGGCACAAATGGATGAAGTTCACTAACGGAAAGATTTCCACCAAAGCCAAAGTTGAAGTTGCTGTGACAAGACGAGGTGAGGTGGGGAAGAAGATGCAACAAGCGGAAAATAATTATAAATTTGAAGTGCCAAAGCGGCATGAAAGAGATAGAACTAAATAAATGGAATATGTTTTTGGGTTTTCTTTTCCATCTTGTATCGTTTGTGAAGTTGTTGTTACTTTTGGGATAATCACAGTCCGGGTTACGGATACAGATACAGTTGAGTGTTTGTGTGTGTGTGTGTGTGTGTAGGTAGGCAGAGAGGAGTGATAAACATCGCACATTTGTGGTTTAGAATTCATTTATGTATGTAGGCATATCCATGTACATACATATATATGGACAACTGTGTTTCCCATCTTCTGAATGCAGCTCATTTTCATGCAACTGAAAACTGTGGGAGTAGAAGACAGACAACGTCGCCGACGTCGATGTCGTTGCGGCTGACAAGGTGCACCAGGAGCGGATTACGGCAAAACAAGATCAACAAGTAAATATTTAACCGGATTCTTAGTTAGTTTAATCCAATTTACATTTACCAAATATTACTGAACTTAACTTAGATATTATTTGTTAACATTTTCAGGATCAAAGTAAAGTGATCAATTAATTTTAAGGTCCTTTGTTCTCCCGAATTTAAAGTCAACGAGAATAAGTTTCAGTTAGAATTATAAAATTGAATATTTCACAATTTTCTGGCAGACTTGACCATCTAATTGACTTTACATAAATATCCTTAGACATGAATTGCTAACTCTAGATGATCGAATCCGGTCCTGAGTGCGGCAATTAACAACTTCAACGTTCGTTGCATTCGCAGTCAGGGTTTTTTGCCTTTGCAGACAAATTGCAGTCGTCCCATTGAAATATCTACTCAGCAAACAGAAACAGAAACCAGAAGAGGCTTCTAATGTGTGTATGGTGTGTGTGTGTGTGTGATGTGTGTGTGGTGTGTGCGATTGTGGAGGAAGCAAGAGCGCGTGAAAAATATGCAAAGAAAATAAAAACCAACGAAAAGCAACCAAAATGAAAATGGCCAAGGTATATTTTTATTATTACACTAAAGAGGGGTTTCAGATGGAGATGTAGCTAAATGTATGCGGGAGGGGGTGGAGGGTACGGGTTCTCCTACTATGTGTGTGTGTTAGACAATGCCATCGGCCCGTTTCCGGCTACATGGGAAAGAAAAAGGTGGGGAGCGATAGTAGTTATAGGGCAGGGAATAAAAAAGGTAGATTTGTTTCATTTTTTTAGGCAGCTTAATTAGGCCCAGAGCAAAGAGCCAAATGAGAGAGAGATATGTAGGTAAATAAAGAGTGTAGAAGGGAAGGCGGCGCATTGCCGCATGAATACCCAGGCAAACACTTTATTAGCCCCAAAGTATGCAATGGAAATGTGTGCGAGAAACTATGCGGCAAAGATACTCCCAGCTAGAGATGACATCGTGATGCGATCTCTGAAAACTGTCAAAATACTCTTCTTTGACACTTTTCGTTGCCATTTCATCTACTATTCTCTCGCTGTCATCTCCAATTGCCAGATACCACAACAGGACACTACTAAGCACACACACACACACACACACATGTAAATATGCAGGAAACTCTTGGGAACCCTGCCAAGAATGGTGTGAGAAACATTAAAGCAGAGAATGAGATGAGTAACTAACTCCCAGGCACGTGGCCGGCTTGGTTTGACAAGCACTGTGTTATTCATTCAGCAACTGCCTTCGGACTAAATTCAATTTTAAAACTTGAGCAAACATAATTTTCATTTCTAAAAAGTAAAGAGCAAAAGAAGTCAACCTAGTTTGGAGCTTTCTTCAGCAGACTCCTACCAGACTGCCGCCTGCCACTCCTCGTCTAGCCCGCATACAAAACTTTTTTAAAAGGCACTCGAAAGTGGCTGATGTCGACTACAGCATCTTGAGCATAAGGAGAAATTGTGGCAATGGGTCGGAGAAGGGGACACCCCTTCTGAAAGGAGGGATGAAGTGCTGCCCGCATTATATTGCATTGGCAAACCGTTCGAAGGAGCAGCAAGGAGATGGTTGTACATGCAATCCTTTTGCCATAGCCATGGAGCCGTTGCATTTTTGATGGAAAAGTTTGCGTCCGAAATTTGTTGTGAAAACTAAATTAAAATGTATGTGAAAAGCTATAGAATTCATCCGTGAAGGCGCTGCCAACTGAAAGTTTCCCTATTGAAGCAGGAAACGATATAATTCTCGCAAAAATGGATTAGGTTTTGACAAATTTCTTATTAAAGTTGAGCGAGAACAAAAAGTTTTCTTCGGGTTAGTAGGCCTTACCTAGATAATATAAAAGTATTAGCTAAATAAGAAAACTATAATTGTTCATTAAGCCTGAAAAGTGCACTGCTTGCTGTGAATCATATAAAAATATAGTAGGCATTGTGAAGCAGTGTCCTTCACTTACTTTTAAGACGATTTAAAAATATATTTGAGATTCTGTTTTAATTTAAGGTATATAGTTTTCTATAAAGTCCGAAAATTTTTACCTTTTTTTATTTAAGTGAGAAAATGTTCTTTTCGGTTGCAAATTTGTGCACTGCTTTAATTTGAATTAAAAATTTTGTGGCATAAGTTTAGGCTTATTTTGCACAGCAAAATACACTCCTAATAGTATAAACTGCTTATGCGGGCAAGCAGGTCTATTAATAATGATGCAAGCAGTTGTTGTTGTGAAAAACTGCTGCTAGATGGCGCTATACCTGTATTCGGCATGGTGTGAAACTTAACTAAAGGGTGTAAAACCCAACTTCGCCTTGCTTATAGGTTCGAAGTTGCACTCATTGGTTCGATGACCGTTAATTTCAAAATACTTTGTCGTCAATTGCTTTATTTTTCAACTACATCTGTGCAAAGTGGTTACTACTTATGATCACATAAATATATATGTATATTTAAATAAAAAGAAACTGCTTGCCACCATAAATAGATAAACATTGCGGATGCTTATTCTATAAATTGACTACTTTTTGCAGGCCATAAATAATTTATAAATCCAATTATATAGACATGGCCACACCTTACATCTGGCAAAAACCCAAAATCAAAACTCGAACAATTTCACCTTAAATTCAATAAGCAATAAGCAGCTGAAGTCTGTAATAAAAATTGTAAAACTAACCACCAGAGAATGGAGTGGAGTGGAGTGGAGTGGAGTGGGGTGGAGTGGAGTGTCGTGGCGTGAAATGTTATGATTCGTAATCCCACAATGGCCACCCGCACCCGGCAGTTTGACTGCCATTTGACTATTAAACTGAACCACAGGGACAACAATGCTCAGATTATGTCAAATTATACAGATGTTTTAAAGGCGGGGCTACACACCACAGACTAGTGAGAGGAGCTGACAGACATTTCATCTATGTGGAAACGAACTATTGATATCTTTGATATGGAACATTGTTCTTTGGTTGCCTGGTTCCGCCTCGTTTTCTATATATACTTATTTATGTGTGTGTGTGTTTCGTTTTGCAATTTTTATGACATCATAAAAATGTTTACTACTTCTCCATTCTAGACATTGGCGACTTACAAATGCAACGAACTGACAGAGATATTTTATGGGTCAAGCCCTGCAGCAGCAGTTCGTTGCCATAGGTCAGGGAAGAGGATTACGAGTTTTACGATGACATTGACAACAGGCAAAAAGAGAAGAGGCCAGAAGTCCTTTACATACCTGTGAGAAATACGCTGGCAAAACACATCGCTGATCATCCAAACGGGAGCACTGCACCCGTTCCAGTAGCTCAAAGAGATCCTGTGTGGCTCCTCGTAGACGTTCCGGACTGTGGGTGACACTGCCGCCGTTGCTGCCTCCTCCGGGCTGTTGCTTCTGCGTATTCGCCATGAAGGCATGCTGACGTCTGCAACAGAACAAAGCAAAAAAACAAATACAGGAAACTGGTTAATAATAGAGCACGCAAAAAACTAATCACACACATATGCTTTGAGTGAGGGAAGATTGGAGGAGAGCTCGAGCCTCAAGCCTCAAGCGTCGAGGAATGGTCATGCAATCTCTTCATGCTTCAGCGCCAAGTCAAAGACATACACGTTCAATTGACTGCGCAAACTCAAGTGGCCCATTTGAAGGGGAAACCCTTGCCCTTGCCATCGACATTTTTGCGACTTATGAGAACATGAACACGAGAAGTGCTCGAACTTTCGAAACCAAAAGAAAATGTTTAAGCCAACCATGAAAGAACTCTTTAGCTCTCTATAGTAAACCTTTAAAATGGAAAACCCTAAGCTGACTCTTGAGGCCATCAAAAGAAAAAAAGAAATAGAGTAGAGTACTCGTTTCCACATAGGGAGAGAACAATCATTTCCAAGCAATCCTCTATGCATAACAGTGATTAAGCTGGATAAATGAAAGCAGAGACCGCAAATCAGTAAACTAACTAACTAAAAAAACCTTTTTTAAAGAAGTTAATTTTTTGAAGTTTCTAACATAAAACTATATGCATGATAAAAATCATGTGCAACTTAGAGAGAGAGTTTCCTGATTTTGATTCAACTTTATGTTATGCCGGTTGAACTTTTCCCCTCTTCCCCTTGGTCATCAAAGTCAAGAACTTGCAGAAGTGCAGTCCCCCTCCCTCCTCTACCAGCTCCCTCATGGGCCGTTTTTTTGTTGTACAATTTCAAGTTGCCCTCACGCACGAAAGAACACACAGAATTATGAGTGGGCACTTGAAAGTATTTCAGTTATATTTTCTTCTACTTTTATATTATATATTTTTTTTTTTCATACTTATTGTCACTTGTGTGTGAATTTAGTATACTTTTTTTTTTTTTTGGTTTTGGTTTTGGTTTTGTTGAAACACAAATGAGAGGAAGTCTCGAAAGAAAAAAGGACATTAGCTGAGAAGAAGGAAGTTCTTGTTGTTCCTTGCTTTTGTTTTTCCTTCATGTTGGGCAATATTGTGTATGCAGCTGCTTTTGCTCATGCTCCACATTGAATTATGGAGCGGGAAGGGAGGGGGGAATACTCCTGGTGAACATAAATTAACACCTACCCATTCGCAGGAGGACAGTTATGGGGAAAAGGATATCAAAAACAAGTCTTGTCAGTCATCAGAATGATATGATAGCTACTCAACAGAAAATACAGAACTCCAGTGTGTTGATAGTTTGAAGTGAGTTCGGTAAAGTGGTAATAGGAGATGCCCCCTGCCCCCTGCCCCCTTTCGAGGTGGGGCGGTGTGTGTTGAGAGAGTGGCAAACAGATGTACAAAGGGAATCTAGGCTAAACAGAAAGAATAACAAAAACAAAGTCGACAGCTAGGAAAGTCCAAAGGAATGACATCACTCTGATAAAAGAACAGACAAAGCAAAAAGAACAAAATGGGAACAAAAAAGTTCTGGCTGGTTTTAAATAATTCTTGAAATCTTTAAAACAAGAGAATGCAAAACCAACTAAATTTTACCTATACCTATTGATAATCAGGTGATGAAAGTATAGCAAAAGTATTGAATGATTTTTTCGTTTGATACGATTTGTTATACTCTCACCTTGAAATCGTCTTTATTGAAATTCTTTTAAATCTAATCCTTTTTTGCAATGCATTTTCCAATAAATGCATTTTCCGTTTCCACCTCAATTGCTCTTATTCTCTACATTGTTGATTGAATGTTTTCCTGTACCTAGAAATGCCATCAAAATAAAAATCAAATTTTGCGTCGTTGATTCTCAGATTTCCATGCTTGATAATAAATCAAATTTGATTTGGAAAAACAATTTCAACAACAAGAGCTAGTTTAACCATTTTGCTATTTGATCGAATTACTAGCTATAGTAACATTTTATTGCATTTTTATGACAATTTTTCACATGATTTGTCAGAGGAGAAGCGCCAGAGAGGGTGACCAAGGAGAAATTTGTGAGTTTTCTGCCATAAAATGCCAAACATAAAAATCAATTTAAGGGAAAGAAGTCCTCTCTCGCACAGGATATTGCATTGAGTCATGTTTCATATACAATATGTTCATGTATGATTCCAGGGTCAAAGTTAAACTGCAAAGAGCAACGACGATGAGGTGAGAAGAACTATGGTAAGTGGTAGGGGGAGGGGTGGGGGAAAACACCCACAAAAAAATAACAGACATTTCCTGTTGCGGTTGCGCCTGCGCTCAGAATACAAAAGTAAAATGTTCAACTTCAACCTCATTAGAAGTCACCCGCTACCCCGATACCCCGCTACCACGGTGGGGACACGCCCCCTCAAACGCCCACATAATTAAAAGCTATTACAAGCATACAAAAGGCATTTAATATATGCAGAGAAAACACAAAAAAAACAACACGGGGAGTTGGGTTAAGAAGAAGCTTTATTTCTTCTTGCCTAGTCTTTGTTTTTTTTTTTTTTACCGAAATGTTCATTAAATGCAAATTTATGTGTCGTCAGTCCACCACCCACACCATCTAGCATCACCCCCTGGTTCAGCTTTAGACCATTTCTTCTCATTTGGCATGCCCAGCGCATTGCGCGTGTTTAAAGTTTAGCCGCAAAATGTTCCAACGGATGGCGGGCGGAGGGATGGAGGGATGGACATGTCGGAAAATTGTTTACTAATGAAAGAAAAACAATTACAACAACAATGCCTGGGTGTTGACAGTTGGTGGAAAAGATATATGGTCTTGAGTCTACTTAATCACAGTCGAAAACGAAAAGAAAAAAACCAAATGGAAGATATAGAATAAGAAAGAGGTTAGCTTAGAAGCAGCTGTCGACGTGGGAAACACTTGTCAGTTGCATACAAAGATAGGGAGAGCGACAGAGAGGGGGGCAGGCAGCGGGGGAGATGTTGGTTAGAGGAAATGATTTTAAGGTTTTGATAAGGAGTCAAGTTCTTGGCGTTTTCCCCAGGCGCTAATTAGAAAGCAGCAGCATTCAACATTTCCATTCCCTCAACGACTGAGACTGATAAATTACAGGAAATGTCCAACCAAGGGGGGAAAAAATCAAGTCCCAAAGGACACTCACACACACACACACACAGGCAGATAGAGAGTCAAACATTTTACTGCTAATAATGGGTCAGGCTGGCAGAGAATTGAAAAGTAGAGCAAACTGCGATCCTATCGCAAGGATAAAAAGGACTCTGCATTCGGACAAAGGAATGCAGAGCGATGCACTTTTCTGATAAGCCCAAACAGGACATATGTAAAGGATACACTCACACACACACACACACAGAATGAGAGACAGACACATGCAGAGTCAAGTCAAACAACATAAAAGTTATGAGAAAAACTTACAGTTTTTTTTTGGGGTCGTTGACAACCCTGTAATTAATAGCATAATTGCATGCGAGGACAAGCCGCAGGATATTTAATAGAAAATTTATAGGAAAACTACGTGAAAATGAATGAAAATCTCATTTTCATTTCGACTCTTTCGCTTCTTTTCTTCTCCTTTACGTTTTTGCATTTATGATAAATGATGTAAGCGACCGCTGAGAAAAAAAGTCCTGTGCCAAAAAAGGAAAGGCAGAAGATATTTTTTTTTTCTTTTGTGAAAGGAAATGGAAAATGTGCATATCCTTGAAGTTTAAGGGTTGGACATCGGCGACATTAATGCCGCGACTTCCGCGCCTCGCTTGAATTGTCATTAAAATTAGTTCCAACGGCGAGTCGCGCAGAAAGGATCTCAATGCTTAAGTTTTTCTCATTTCCGGCAGGAAAAACTTGTCTCTGCCCCCTTTTTCCACTGTCTTTTGTGTCTGCTGCTCCTTGCAAGGAAAGCCAGTAGGATGAGTCTTAAGAGCGGAAGGGTTGCAAAAACCCGTTTCTCCATTCGTTCAACCTCATAAATGCAACACGTTCCAAGCACTCGAATCGCGGAGAAAACTGAGATCGAGAGATCCCCGAAAGATGCTAGGTACAGGCGACTTCCTTGGACTGTCGTCTTCCCTAAATTAGCCACAAATTTGCCGGAAAACTTTCTCGGCTCGTAGGTTTTATTGGAGAATTTACATAATTTAAATTGTTTGCGTTGTGTTGTGTTTTTTTTTTTTCGTTTTTTGGGTCAAAATTACCGAATTTTGATGGCAAAAGAGGGAAACTTGTTTTTATTATTTTCTTTTATCGTGTTTGCAAAAGGTTCTGAAAGCTGACAGCTTTTGGAAATTTATAGCCCTGGCTGATCGATTAAAGGAAAGTTGCCATTAAAGTGAAAGTAAAGCGGGTAAATGGTCATTTTATTCCGACTACAGGGTTTCCCCTAGATTGCCGGGGCAGATGTTGGGCCATGGGAAAATCCTCTAAAAGAAGATGTTTCAGATGCTGTAGGCTGTAGTTCAAACATGTAGGTCCAAAGCATCTGGCCTACAACCAGAAAGGTCAAAAGTGCCACTAACACGGGACAGAGATCATAACCGAAAATGAGATATAAGTTATTGTCTCTTTGCGATGATGATCAATTCAATGCGATAATATTTTTAGCCTCTTCATGCTTGCTTAATTATTTTTTGAAGACCTTCAACGCTTTCAACATTTCGAAATATGCAAAAGTATAATGTATTTTATTTAAGTCGAACAAGTCAACAACCCATTTATTTTAGCCGCCAATGGCCAACACTTACATAACCGAGCTAGACCCTCAAATGCCATGTCCAGCTCAAGTCTGCCAACCCACTCTCTCTCTCTCTCTCGTTCTCTCTCTCTCTCTCTAGCCATTTGCTTCAAGTTCGATTTGACACGCAATTCTTGGCTTTTAGTTGGTTTAGTGGCCTCAAGAGCAACCTGTTGGTCAAATGCACCATGAAAATTGTCGGTAATAACCGTTTAAACGTTGATATTTCGCTAAGGGGAGATGACAAATAGCAGAAGCAGAAGCAGGAGCAGTAGAAGGCAGGAGCCAAGTGCCACTACCTACCTGGGCCACTTTGCATATTAATGAAGCGCGTCAGTTAGTCAGTTAGTCGGGCTATTTATATAGTCTGTGTGCTCAGCACTAGCGTCCCCTCCCCGTCCCCTCCCCGTCCCCACCATCGACCGTCTCCTGGTATCTCTCCAATTGAATTGATGTGGACAAGGCACGCGCCTCTGTTTGCACGTGCCATCCCCAAAAATGAAGAGCAAATCGTTCCTACACAATATTTTGCTTACATATTTGGCGGGTTTTTTTTGCCATATTAATGAACCAGCCCAACTGGCAAGGTGTCTCTTGAGGTGTATTTGGGGTGTTGGTCTTAAGAAATTTCAACTCAACCGGAATTAATGAATTTCCTTTTTACATTATCCCACTTCCTGCAGGGGAAACAATTTAGAAGCAAATTTCGCCAAGCTTTTAAAAAATATTCATCTTGAATGAGATGGATAACTATGGAATGACACCTCTCAGAAATTTTAAACAAAGCAATGTCTTGTTGTTTCTATGAAATACGATCTAAACGATCTTTAATCTTTAACTTCGATTGATAAAATTTAACAACTAAAATTGTAAAATGGGTAATAACTAAAGAGGACTGGGCACCGAGGATCGGTTGAAGTACTTGAATTACTTTAGTGACGTCATGAGTCAATTTTGTCAGTTTCAAATAACTGATTAAAAAGGTTTTCTGTTCTAATTGGCAAAATAGTTCTCAAATGAAGAAGGAATATCAGAAAATATATAAATTCAACTAACTTGTTTACTTCTCTCCTTTATTTTACATATATATCTCCATATAAATATTTTGAACTTAACTTCAATTAACATCTTGTAAAATGTCTTTATACAATTTTTAATATTTTTTTGTTGTTGCTGATGATTTTTGCTTTGCCTTTTGACAATAATAAGCTAAACTAGTGTGGGTGACTCTCGACTTGACAAGGTCGTTGTCGTCATCAGAGAGGTTTTTAGTTGCAATCATTAGTTGAAATCTTAAAACTGCGTTGCCAAAGGCAACAAACACCACCAACAACAACAACAAACAAATGGACAGACGGACAGACAGTCAAGCGGCTCTGCGGTCTCGTTAATTTGCAATTATGAAGGCAAAGATGTGGGCACCATGGAAGTAGAGTTCCAAACTGCTCCCAACTAACAATGGCTGGCAAAAGTTTGTGCCAAAAAGAAATTCACAGCGCATTTCCGTCAAACGAATTTGACAACCGAATTGACAGATTGAGCGATTGGCGGATTAAATATTGGGAGACGATGATGATGATGATGATGATGATGCTTAGGCCAGTTGACAATGTGAGGCAAGTCAATGTTAGTAGGTTAAATGCCAGACGATTAAGCCACGACAGCTACAACATACATTGCAGTGTATTTGTTGTAGTTTTGTAATCATTTTTCCAGGCCTCTCGTTGCCTGCATTTCTTCTGAAGAAATTAATTTGATTGCCTGTTAATGCAATTTCCTCCACAAATGCAAACTTCTAATTATATATGCCGGTTCTTGGCTGCTTGCATGTATATTGACCATTTTGGCCTCTTCTTAACCGAAACAGCAGACGGTTGGTTGCGGGTTAAGCCCAATAACTGAAAAAACAAAACCGCGTTGGTGTTTTTTCACTTCGCTTCGTTTTGCTAAGGCAAATTATGATTGCACGTTTGGTGGACTCTTTGAACTCCCAGTCAAACGATTATTCCGTGTGTGGGTTTGCCAAAGTGATTTATTGTGCAGAGATTCAGAGACTGATATGATGGAGTCTTAACGCCTAACGGATATTTTGGTTTCTCAATTTTTTCCTGATCTTAACAAATTGATAATGATGCTATGAAAGAGAGAGAGAGAGATAGAAATTGCTTTGCCTAACACCCTGTTGACTTTGCTGATTTGCAAAAACTACATAACAAGAAAAAAATGGCAAAGGGTGCAAAAATATCAGCCGCAGAAGCAAAAAAAAAATACGAAAAGGGTTAAGCCATATCGCCTTACCTTGGCGGATACCAGGAGAAGGTAGAGGGGAGTATGTAGAATGTTTTACCTATGGCTAGCACATCTGTTTGTTATTACAAAACAGGGTTTGAGCAAACAGTAGCATCATCCTCATCATCATCATCATCTTTCCCATTCCCATTCTCATCTTCGTCAACGCAATCTTTATATTCATTAATCATAAAATTTAATTAACAATAAAGTTAAAGGAAAAATGACAAAGTTGACAAAAGGATTTTCATTTCCATTTCTTACATCCGTTTTCTTGTTAGTTTTCCTTCAAGGGGTAGAGAAGGGATATCAAATTCATTGCCATTGCGAATTTGTGGTTTGTTTGCTTTACAATGCAAAAAATGCGAAAGAAAAGAAAGAAAGACTAAAACCAAATGGAAAATGACATGTGACATTTTTGCAATATCAAATAAATAAAAATTAGCATATTTTATGCCTGTTTTGTAATTTTGTTTTGGGGGCGCACTTTGAGTGCGTATTCTGAATGGTTGAATGGTTGAATGGCTGGCTAATTAAAGCCTATTACAAATTCAAATTGCAAATGATATGAAAATTTGCATAATTTTCGCATATGTCATTCGAGTTGCATCAATATTTGTACATAGATACATAAAGGATGCAGCATGCAGGATACTGGGATACATACAGCAAATTCTTCATATAACGTTTGCGGGCCACCAGCGTATAGGATTCCTTGTGTGTATGCGTGAGATATTTCATTTTGTTTTGGCCTGCTTCTTCTTTTTTGGTTCTCCTTCTTCTCACTGAGAGTTCTCACAGGCTTGTTTCCTCAATGGTAGCAGGTAGTGGTTTTGTGTGTGATTTGCTTTTGCTTGGACAGGTATTTTTCACTTTTGTCTATTGTTTGCTTAGGTCAAGGAACAGGAACAGATATATAATTCAATCTTTTATTTTCACTTCTCCTTCTTTTGGGTTCTTTTCTCTCACACACACACTTAGACACTCCTCAGCAGGTAGAGTGTATTGCACAAAAGTTTAATACTAAATGAGATGAGATCTAAATTGAAATTCCTATTACGGTATCTCATAGATACATTTTCAACTTCACTGCTCACATAAAATACAGATTTTCGTTTGCCGGGTTTTCCCTCGGTTTCTCGCAATTTACGTAAATTTTCTGTCGTTTCGTTGTCGTCACTTAAAACATATATTTCGACCGACACGCCACTCGGAGCTATGTACAACCTAACACCGCAATGAATGAGTTTCAACTGAGTTCAGGTAATGAAGTGTAGGTAGTGAAGAGCCGCATACTCTGGAGTTTCAACCCTCAAAGATCTTCGGCAGATCTACGACGAGCATGGAAAAAATGTTAGTTAACAGTGCTCTGTAAAGTAACAGAAGCGAACAGAGTAACAGCAAGAACTTTTCAAACTTCCCTTGGATCTGTCTGACTGAAAGGGAAGTTGCCTTTAAAATTTCTCCATTCGTATGATTGATCATGTCTCGTCTATAAAATTTTGAATGCTTATCACAGAGAGAGAGAGAGAGGGGGAGAGGAGAGACAGAACACTGTTCATTCATCATCCTGATATCCTTCTTGTTATTACTCTTTAAATTTCTGTGGAATTCAACTAGACAGACATTTGTTAGAGTATTAGAAGTTTGCCATGTTTCCTCTGCACAATTTGAGCTTGATTTTGAGTTTATCAAGCCATTATATGAATTTACATGTATACTATAGCTAGGTACATATGTACATCGTTTGCCGGTTACCGGATATATGCGTGTCACAAAAGGCGTGTTGGTTTTTTGTTTTTCTTTCCATTACGCTTTTTGTTTTTGGGGTTGGCCGGTTTGGTAGTCTAAACAATAGGCCTAGAAGTTCAATTCTATGGTTCGAAATGGACATGCAAAACATGTGTGTGTGTCTATATGTGTGTGCGCTTTGCATTGTAAAGAAGTCATTAACACCTGAACTGGCCGAGGGGTTTGAAAGAGAGGAAAAGATATTAAAGAATTTAACTCAATTGAACTGACAGATCAGATAACAATGCTAAAGCTTTGTACATAGTTTCGTTGAGTATTGATAAAGTGGATGATTTTATAGTCAATTTAAATTTAAAAAAAATACTCGACAAAATGCAAAGACGGGGTTGAATCACTCAAGTTGGCTCATAAAGGAAAGAAATAGAACATTATCGAATTGTTCGGTTTTGAGCTACGTAATTTTCCCTTGTCTTGACCTATCCATGAGATATTCGGCTTATTGCAGCCGCTTATGTAATACTTTACTTCATCCATCCATGTAGATACATTTGTATCTTTATGTGCAACAGCTGACCCATAACAAGCCAACTGGCAACCATCTCTTCCTATCTCTACAGTAGCTGCTGCCATCAGCCTTATCATTAAAATTCAATTTCTTCGCTCTTACCCACCTTAGAGAAAAGCATCGCATCATTTCCACTTCCTCTGGCACAGCTTTTTTTGTTGTTACCCAAAACCCAGAGCCAAATGCAGAGACCAACCGAACCCAACCCTTTGGCTATGTGCTCTCATTTGCAATGCTTTATTAACCGTGTTTTTCGTTTAGTTTTCCTTTCTTCCATTTTAGCCATAACTTTCTATCTATTGTCTCAAAGATGCTTGATGATGAGTTGTGTTTCTAGGCCCAGTCACTATCTCCGTTCCTACTGAGATTCTCTTTCTTACTGGTTTCTTGCAGTGCCTTTTTTTAATAGCCGTTCCGCTAGTCAGTCAGCCATTCAGAGTCTCTCAACACCTCATAATTCTATTGTCTTTCGATCTGTCCCTGTCTCTCTCTCTCTGTCTCTGTCTCTTTTTGTGCATACATAATAACAATAATCAGCTTCTTTTGGCTCCCTCCACTAGCCCCTTGTTAACTTCACTTTCGTCTATGGTGGCTTCTTCTTCTTGGTTTCTGCTTTTTTTTTCAACTTATGCAAATTAGTTGCGGCTCTGTTTATGTGTCTCTTCGCATAGTTTTTTGCCTCTTCATCAAAGATACGAGTGGAAGAGTAGTTTTTTTTTTTACTCGGTTTTTTATGATTTTATAATTTGTAGTTCCCTTCGTGTGGGGTGACCAGGGAAACGAGAAATTTTCTAATTGTCTGCTCAGGTGTTAAAGGCGCCTGGGCACGCGCTGTCACCCCAGGGGTAACTGCCACCCCTCGATCATCATTTTGAGGGGTGAAAGGACATAGTTTTTTTTTCTATTCATTTACATTTTTTCCAGTTTTTTTTTTATTGGAATATTTTTTGTCGTTGATCTTTTTCTCGATTTGTTCGCCCAATTGCTTGAGAGTTTTTTTTTTCGAGTTTTGGGTAGAAAAAAATAAAATTATTCCAATAAAAATTAACATAATTTTATGAATTTTTAATGTTGTTGAATTGCCAGAAACAAACCATAGCAAATGCGGCAAAATAAACTATAAATTTGCTCTGCTCTGTGCATAATAATTAGAAAGAATCGAGAGAGGCAAAGAGACTACAGATTATTCATAAATTTCAAAAGGCGACAATAATTTTTAAAAATTTACAAACCACTCCCAAAAGTATGCTAAAGAAGTGATTTATCAATCGGTCCACTAGTCGTTTCCACCTGTCCTTGACATTGATAGGAGACATTAAACCGCTGACAATTTTCCACCCCATATTAAGCTAATTTATTTCAATGAAAGTTTCCGCAATCACGAAAAATTAAATGCCAGAATTTAACATAAAACAGGGTGCCAGCTGGGCTTGGGCTGGGCTGGCCTGTCCATCAAGCAGACGCCGACGTTTTCTGTTGCAAAGTACATTAACCTAGGTCTCTAACCGAGGTCTCCTACAATTGCATGTAGATTGCTGTGGGGGGCCATGTAGAAGGCCATCTTTCATCTCTCATGAAGCATAGAGCCACCCAACCAACCAAACAGCCACCCACTCTAAAATCCACACTGAAATCGACTTGAAATACATTTTGAAATTGAAATTAGTGAAACAAATGCTGCAAAGTCAGGAAATCATTTGACAATATCCAAAAACAAACATTTTTTGTGTGTCAAATTTGTTGTTGATTATATTGCCTATGATTTCGCTAAGTGTATGCAAATGTATCCTAGACGTACTAGGCTACCGCCCCTCCCCACCATCTCTTTCAGTGTATGCCGCAATTCCAGTTGAAGCATTTGCTGCATTGGCGCATTTCTGCAATGTTTCCGTTTTTGAATTCACTTTTTTGCTCCTACCTTTAGGTGCCACGCCCCCTTGTCGGCTAACCTAGCGTACAAATTAACAAAACCGAGCGAGCAGCTCTCGTTGGCCCTGTCTCGCGAAAGTCTCGGCTGGGACTCTCTACCCCTTGAAACCACCCTCTAGGCACACATAATTAAAACGTCATCGTCATCTTCATGTTGTCGGTGTCGGTGTTAGGGTAGTTCGAGCATTCCGAATACACTTTGTTTTAGTATCTAACTATATTTTAGACATGCCTTGTCTTACATAGACAATTGTATTATGAAAAAGTAAATAAATAATCATAAATTCAACAATCTCTAACACAGAATCACACAGATCACTTTTCTGATAATATAGATCTGAATGATCCCAATAGATTAAAAATAAGAATTTTCTTATACATATAGCTCCATATTCCATTCTCATAACAAATTAAATATATAAAAACTATTTCAACGATGGTAAATAAACTATTTTAAGAGAAGACTTTACAAAATACTAGGGCGAGTGTCATATTAAATTTGTCTAGTTTTTATTTTCAACATATATTTTATTCAAATCATAATATTATTATACTATACAAAACAAATTGTCCAATTCATTCAGCTGATATATCCTATATGTATTGAAACTTTCATAAATCTGTGTTCAGAAACTTTAGCTTTAACTTACAAATAAAATATTAACTCAAAATTTAATTAATTATCAAAATATTATTTCCTTTGTAAATAGAAGTGTCAAAATTTAAGGTGAATCTTTGATTGTACTTCAAATGGAATGACTATTGGACATGTAAATTGAAATATATCTATTTAAATCTGCATATATATATAAATATGGATATAGTCCTTGTCTAAATAAATGGATTTCTCTTGATAAATGAAACTCACGTAAAAAAGTTCATTTTAAATTCTCATGAGATAGACAAATGAAAAAATTAATTTTTAACATTATCAAAACATATTTTTAGCGATTTTCAAAGATTTTTATGCTTGACTTCTAGATATGGACTCAAAAGTAATGAAATCTAAAACTTATTTCGATGTTGAACTTAAATACGACTAAATAAGACAGTGATTCTAATTTCCAACCTTGTGCAATTATCTATATTATATAGTAAATTACTTTCATTGCTATGTGTATATCTTAGAGACTTTAATTGGCGCAATTAAAAATGCATTTCCCTAGGGCATTCAGTAATCGTCTGTGTCTGTAATATTTTCCAATTGAGTGTTGCTACTTTCGAGCCAACCAAGCACTTGAACAGGTTCTACGTCAACACCCCCTGGCTACCCCACTCGGCTTTTCCCCATTTATCCATTTTTCATTTAATGCAGCAAATGAAATTTATAAGCATCTTTAGAATAAACATTTTTTTTTCTTATTTTTCGGCTTTTTGTGAATGTGCAGACGATGCAATTTCTTTTTTATATATCTCTTTTGTTGGGTTTTTAAAGGGGGAAACATGGTTAAAAGGCGGCAGTTTTGAGGGGCTTAAAGAAATATTTTGATAAACTAATTTTTAAATTTGTAATCAGCATATCGAGAAGCGAATGTCAATGAGCAGAGAGTTGAAGAGAACAGGTTTTAGGTTTGTCACTCGATGGAATCTGAAAGATAGCACTGAAAAATGAGAAACTAATAGATAGAGGGATAGAGCCACACACACTGAGAGGGAGAGAGAGAGAGAGAGAGGCAAGAGGGATGAAAAAAAGAAAAAGGGTAAAAAAATAAAGCATAGAGCAGACGACTCAATATGCGGGCCCCCAGAGCAAATAGCAGACACAGACACATCTACACACAGTGCAATGTCCCGTCAGTGCATTGTGTACAAGTATACAGAGTCCTTACAAGTACACACAGCACACACACACAGCACACTCACTCACACTCGGAAAAACACACAAAGAAGGACGAAGGCAAGACGACGTCTGTTAAATACCCTTAATAATTACCGATTTACATATAACAATTAACAAAATAATTAGTCGACAGTAATTTGCCTACAAACACATTTACATATATATACAGGGATAACTGCAGACCTTTGCTCCTTTTTGTTAATTTTGCAATTTCCTTGGCCAAATTATTGTATCTACATATGTATGTGCTTTTAGACCTTTTGGGCCTGGGCAAAGTTAGAGTAAAAGACATTCACATGCGACAACATCATTTCATCAACGTTAACGTTGACAAACTCATCGTCATCAGAGCAGTCCTTAACCAGCTCCGACATTGACACATCTCCTTCTATGTCCTGTGAGAATGTGTTTGCATGAGGGTGTGTGTGTCTGTGTGTGTATGCAAATTTACTGCCCCACGCCTTTAATGTCAGTTGTGAGCTACCAAACTAACTCTATCCGACTAGTGTCCACCTCCATGTCACTACTCCATCACTTTCCATTTGGAGTTGAAACTTAATTTTTTCAATTACCTAAGGTCCTGGCCATGTCGAATTTAATTGCCAACTGTCCTACGACCCAACTAACTGATATGCATATACAAAAAGTTTTCTTACACGTGATTTTTGCCAAAAAAGTTTCGAGCTAAAGCTATTTATAAACATGAAATGACTCTTCATCATTTCGCCAATGGCAACCAACAAAACAAAACGAAACGAAACGAAACGACGGAAAAAAAGTCAAAAGTGGAAAAGTGAACAAGTGGAAAAGCATCTTCAAAAATTTTGCGGTTCTGGTCTGCTTTTTTTGGCTGTGCACAATTTTCTCGGGAATTCGCACTTTATGTGCCTCTGTCTTGGCCTTGTGGCGAGAATTTTCCAACTTGAAGTCAACAGAAGCAAAAGAAACGCCAAACCAATAATAAAATTATATTAGCAATTTTCTTAAGCCTTGCCAAAGTTTTAAGTAGCAAAAGGCTTAAAGTTTTACCAAAGCGGATTAAATTTTATTAAATTCAAAGACGTTTGTCTTAAATTTTTTTTTCAAATATTTTTTTATTACCTTTCTTGTATTTATCGTAATTTTATTCAGATTCTATATACAATGCTCCTCAAATGGTAAGAAATATATGTAAAACAGTTCGAACAGGCTATTAAGTATATAGATTATTGATCAGGATGGGACGATCTGGTCATAGTCAGAGCTTATTTCTCATTTCCATGAGTTTTCTTCTCTAGTTAGACTTGACGGTTCTAGTAGTTGACAGCAGACTTAGTGAAATGAATATTATTGATTGTGGAAATTCGAATTTTCCGTTTGCCTAATGAGCCATATCCTTGGGCCATGTGTTAACCACGTTTCCCCTCCTAATGTATAGATGTTGGCAAATGTGTTTTTAATTTGTCAGGTGTAAAAATGTAAAAGGTTTTGTAGCTTCATGGCGACCACACACGCAAGCAGCCACGCCCCCAAACACCAGGCCCACGCCACACGACACACAAAATCCACTCCTCTTCTCACCTACGTAAATAAAGAGTCTTCTCCCATTGGCGTGCGGAATTTTAATTGACGAAGTCAAAATTGCAATAATTGATCAAAATTTATGTGTGTATATATTTTAATTAATTTCAATTTCATGTTGTCCTGGGCAACAAAAGAGAGAAATGCTAGGCAGAGGCGGCCTAAAGAGTGGCTTCTCCAACCAACACTGCACCAATTAGTTGGCTTATCGAGGCGCAGTTTTATGAGGCTGGTTTGAGCCGGCTCCTTTTTAGCCATTACATTTTTGTCACCTTTCGCTGATGTTTATGGCCTCGTATTTGTTCGTTTTGAAAACGACTTCTTGGGTGGGCCAGATACAAAAACAGCTGCTGAATGGGGAATGGCAAAGTTGCTTAGCTGTTTAAGTGCCACCCTGTTTGCCTATTAATGAATATCTTTTTAAAAGTTATTAATAGACTGATAACCCAGCAGAAAGGCTGTGAATGTCTCACATTTGAAATTCAGACAAAGGCAAATGGAAAAGTGTAACATCATAGTTTAAAACCGTCTCAAATGAGAGCTAGAAGAATGTCTTACTAAAATGCTTTCCTTTTTGCCATATTCCATTGAAAATTTGATTTATTTTTATGACTGTCCCAGAGAAATACAATGTATACATAAGCCTCTAGCCCGACTACTCCAAATCCGAAAGATTTACTTGTTTCGCTTTGCCTTTTGCTGCGCCTAAAAATAGACTTCAATTTATGCGTTTATTGAAATTTTGTCGTTGACAGGTGGAGAAGGTTGGGAAAACAAAAAGCTTTTCGAAACACCTGTGGGCCGAGCATAGCAAAAGATGTATACGCATATTGTTGGCCATCTGCTCCGGGCCAGGCCAAGGTCAGTTCTTGTTATTGTCATTTCTTAGGTGGTTGCTTTAGTTGGTCATTTCTCATTTGGTGATTACGATTTTCGAAATGACAGGCAAATTGCGGTTGTGTGTTGTGTGTATGTATGTGTGGCACAGTTTTAATTAAACTTTCATTTATTTTGTCATAATATTTATTGCCCTCTGGGCATACAAAACCTATTACATTTACCTGTGTCCTAAGGGTAAACTTTTTTCAAATAACCAAAGACTAAATGCTCGAATTCATCAAGGTGAATCCAATTAGGATTGTGGCCATTTATACTTTAAAAAAAGCCAATATCAAATATAGATTTAAAGTAATATATTGTTCTCTTCAATTCTTAGAATTTCCCATTGAACTTGTTGCCTTTTACATGGAATCTCCTTGAAGTCAAGAGTGATTTTTGATGACCTGATCGTGTAAAGGTTCGCTGGCAGCGATAAATGTGGCAATGCCACAGACTCTGGACTCTTATCAATGTTGTCGTCTTCATGCCACGCATTGGCGACAAGTTTCTCACGTTTTATCGTGGCCCTTCTGTTGGGGCGGCAACAAAAGTTTTATTTATGCGAATTGAGAGAACTCGCCCAGTCGTGCGAACTAGTTGGCTGATATGTACATACATACAACTAACTACGTATACATATTTTTAATATGTATATGGAGGTTCTTGTCGGGGTGGCAGGCACATATGTATATATATATTGCCATTTAGCACAGTTATCAATAAAAAGTATTACACAGAATTCGTTCGAAAGGCAGTCAAGCGGGAGCCATCATTGCCCAGGCCTCACTGTGGTGGGGGAGCAACAAACTTTGGTTTGCAGCTTGCAAATGCCACAGTGGTCCCAGTGTTATCTGGATGTGTCGGTGGGCGGTTTAAGTTTCGGTTTGACTGTCAACAGACATAAATAATATTTGGTAGAGTGTGAGGCGAGCTAAGGGAAAAAGCCATTTAAAACAGAACGAATATTTATCATACACTTCTTTGTTTGCAGTTAACTCTTTAAAGGACTCTGTCTTTTAGTTTAGATTAAATAAGATAATATTAATATATTACTAAAATTGTGTCATCTTCAGTTTGTATAGCTAATGTACCCGGCATTCACTTCAACATTCCCTTTATGCACAATGCATATCGAATACAAAATATTCCTTACAATGAAATATTTATTGAATTACGGATGCTGTCGTTGTGATTTAAAATTGACTGTTCGTGGGGCCTGTTGAGTGGCCGGAGGGGAATGGTAGGGGGGTTCACTTGGGTACATGAGTGTGAAACAAGTTTAGAAGCTCGTCAATGCCAATACAGAGAACTTTATATTGCCTTTAAAAGGAAATTTTTGGCATTGAAAGAAAGTATTTTTACTCACTTTGTCGATGACGAAAACGGAAATGGAATTTTCAAAAAGCACTTGTATAGAACTTACCTAAAATGAAAAGAGAAAATATTTATTTTTATTAGTGAAAAAAAATCTAAATTATTAACTAATGTGTATAAGCAATCAACATACAGAAGGCCACTTTACTTGCATATGTGTATGTGGCTAATAAAATGCTCTTTCACATTCAAAAAATTTTATATTAGGTAATATTTATATTTCAATCTAATCTAGATGAATCGTAAAATTCTTCAACCAAATTGAGGTATAGTTTCTAGTCAGCCGATCTCAATTTCAACTTTGCTCAACATTTTTCTGTGTAAAATTCATTCCTCCACCGCTTAAAAAGAAAATACTGATAGTTTTCTTCAGTTTCTTCAGTATTAAAACTGTCAAGCCAATGATTTTCCTTAACTTTTATATATTCACTAAAAACATATTAGATCCCTTAAAAACTTTAATCAAAATTCATATACTTCAGAGAGGATCGTTATTTGAGTATTCTGTATACTTATATGTGTGTATTAATATTATTTAAATAATTATAAGTACCTACTTATATGTTGAAAATATTCGTCATGAAATACAATTTTTTCTTACAGAAGATCAATTTGTTTATGCGTCTATCAAAAAATTCTTTCACACTGCAAAATTTAAGATAATAATATTTCATAATTTAAATAAACTTTTCAAAATTGTTTAAGAATAATAATCATCTAAGATACATTCGTCTAAACATTTTTCAACCAAATCAAATTCTTGTTTCTCCTGGAAACTTCCTAGTTAGCCTCAATTTTAATTTCAGTTTTAAGCCTGTCAGGATTTTCATATCAATACAGTTCGTTAACTTTTATATGGTCAAACATAGTTAGCTCGATTAAATATCATTATGAATATTCATAGTTGAAGAGATGATCTTTGTAGAAATACTTAAGTAGTTATGTATATGTACTTATAAGTTAAAAATATTCAGCATGAAATTCAAGTTATCTAGTAACCAGTTATTCACTGTTATAAGAAAGATTTTGATCCTTGATAACGAATCAAAAAAATAAAATAGTTTTTATTGAGTCAATTTTATTGAGTGAATAATAACTATTTTATTTAAAACTTAATGTGCCTTAGTTTTTTGGTTTGGTAATAAGAATCAGAACCCTAAAAAAATAAGAAAGAATAATCAATACAATTTAATACTTAATTTTATCACCTTTCTAATTTTTCATCGAACTCATGGGTTTATAGTCCTAATATTATTTTTAGTTATACATAATAAATGTGCTGGGTATTGAATTCAAAACTGATTAATTATTGTTTAAATAAGAATATTGAAAGTATTTTATCTATAGGCGGGAAAAACCTTTATGCTATAGGCCATTTTCCGACAGTTTGAATTAAAGTTCAAACTTGAACTTCTTCCACTTCCGTTTTTCCAAAGCAAACTTCCATTTTCATTTCTGTCTACTTCATTTTCTCAGACATTTTCCTTGTTTTTTTTTCGTCTGTTTCGTCGCTTTGCTTGTCTGACTCTTAATTTTGCACTTCCGATTGTTGGCCAAGACAACAAGCAACAACGATGAAGAAAAAAAAAAAATAAATAAAATAACAATCAACAACAACAATAATAGTAACAAATAACAAACAATCAAAGACGCCTATTAAAATTTTGGGGGCTCATTTTGTGCTTCCTTTTTTTTTCTCTATGTTTTGATTGTGAAATGTTTTTTATTGTAGCTGTTGGGGTAACTGTTTTTCTTCTCTTTCATTTCTCTATTTGTTTTACTCAATTTTGGCTAAAACAAAAATTTCGTTCGGCTTTATTTTGGTGCTGTTACCAACAACTTTATTAACAGCAACAAAACAATTTTTGGCTGGCTGGAATGAATGGGTGATATAAGCCACTGTTCGGAGCACTCTCTGAATGGTTCAACGATTTGGCGATTGCATCGCACATAGTCACAGATATGTATAGGTACATATATACCAAAAAATAAAGCCAAAATAGTCAATGTTGTAATATTTTCCACATTTATTCACGCGCTGCTGCATTAAATTAAATTACACGCTTATAAGGTTAGGTTTTTGTGGCTGACTGGCTAATTGTTGGCTGTTTCAGTTGTTGGGATGCATTTTCATATTAAATGAAATTAGTTAAATTACATTTTGCTGTTTTCTTTTATATGTATATTTCTCATTTAGTTTTGTTTTCATAATTTATTATCGCACACAGGGCAATTTATCAGTTCGTGTATTTTGTGGTCTTTCGTTTCGTATTAAACAATTATAGCTAAAACCAAAAATTGCATAAAACTCATAATTATCAATGAAAGTTTTTTTTTTCCATTTCTGTCTTTTTATTAATTTATCCGGCAAGGGATCAGTCGAAAATTTGATAATTGCTGATATTAATCAAAATTCAAAATGAGTTAATAAATTAATAAGTGTTAATAACATCGATAAATCGATCGCACGCAAACCTTGCGAATTCTAGCAAAACTAGTTTCTGACATAATATTATAGATATCAGGTCCAGGTGAATTTCACGAATGACATCAATCGTTAGAATCGATATTATCTTAAATACCAATCTTAGACCACCCATTAAAAAGATTTTTGAGGGGGTATGTTCTCTAATTTATTACCGATTCCATTCCTGAAATTGTTTTGCTTACTTTTATGCCACTTCAATATAAAACATTTAATTGCAATTTTTATTTTTAATATTTCCTGGAAGGTATAGTTTATTGCTATTTTATTACTGAGAAGACTCCTTCGATGTTTTTACTGTATCAATCAATGACATCTCACCTTGCCAGTTTTTAAACCGATTTATAAACAAAACCCAAAATTTTAGATTTGCTGTCTGAAGCATTTTTATTGCCAAAAGTTTAAACTTCATTTTTCATAATCGAGACATGGCTTAAATAGATGTTTTACTGGTCTTATTGAATGTTTTATCTGGTATAAATTGTATTGTCTTTAAAAGCCCTTAAAGGTTATAAAAAACATTTCGTTATTGTTGTTTTTAAGTCTGATTTGAAGTTATTAGAACCTTCCATAGAATATGGACTAGATCTTTATCTATCTAACGATTATATTTATAATATAGATCTATAACTATTTTTTTATAATAATGAATAGTTCAAACTAAGAAACTTTCAAAACAACTAACTTACTGTTTAAACTCATTTTAGGAGAGAATCATCATCATAATTTATAGTTCTTCTACCTGAATACGAATTTAATACCCTTTGAATACAAAGTATAAAAACTAAATATCATTTTGTTTGTGTTTCAATTGGTAAACTATCTCATGGACACAATTAAGAAGATACTTTTGAGGATCTCTTCTCTTGGCTGGCAATAAATTGTTTTGCATCCAACAATTTAGTTCCGTGTTTTAAAAAGCATAAAACATTTCAAGTTATTAAAACGTTTGTCTATTTTCTCTGGTTGTTGTTGATGATGTTGTACATGTAGTTTGCATACAATTAAATTTATTTATTTAACTTTATGACCATCCTCAACATGAACAGCAACAACAAACATTTTGCCGGCATGTTTTGCATGCCAAAAATTTTGGTTTCTGTTCAGTTTCTGTTTATTTACTCAACCATAAATGACATTTTTCAGTTTTGTGCAAATATTTTCGGGTCAGTTTATTGTACATATGTATACATATGTATGTATATGTGTGCACATAATTAACAGATACATTTGCAAGTTTTATAGTTTATAAACAATGCCAAAAAGCAAAAAGGAGAGTGAGACTTGGGTGGGCAGATTTTGATGTTGATGCTTCAACTCACGAATTGAGCCAACAATTTATTCGACTAAAGAATTTCAATACGGTTCACTTAAACACGAGCACGATGAAAAATTTCAATGGCATTTCACTGGAAAATCAGAGCAGAGGATGAGGATGCCACTTAGCACGTAATGAAAATCCCATTGAAAGACCCTAACAAGCAGCATTTAAAAAAGAAAACGCTTGCGCAAAGGTATTTTCATTTTGACATTATGTCTGCACCGATGTGTAATATAAATACTCTACTTTATAATGAGACACTTATGAATTTCTGATCAAGTTCAAAGGATCACAAAAAAAGTTTAAAAAATGTATTGATGAGGTAGAAGGTTGGAAATCTTTCAATTGAAAATATTGTTTAATTTCCACATTATATTTAAATAGGTTCAATTTTCAGGAACTACATATATAAAATATGTAACATAAGTAAATTAAGATTCTATTGGATCCGCAGAACCAAGCCAAAAAAAATTTTTAGCAAGCCTCTAAAAAAGATCGGTTTTTTTTTTGAAAGGTTACATAGAATTAAATAGTTGAATTGGAAAAGTTTTAATCCCATTTTTATAACCACTTAAATTTAAGGAGAGTAAGCAACGACTTTTAAATACCAAGGAAAAAGCTTAACAAGTATTTCCAATTGTTTACACAAAATGGCTATATAAAAAGGGCATGCTATCTCACTTACTCGTACAAGCTCTCTTACAAGCCCACAAGCACTTTAGTAAGAGTATACAAAAGTTGGCTATGCCATATGTTAGCTGAACTATTGCCTTTTTTCACATGGACCCTCTAATTTATGTAGCGCCTCGAAATTCGAGGCATTACTCTACATTTGAGTTTTTCATCAGATTTCACAGGTTTTTCCCTAGTTTCATGTGCAATTTGCTCGCTAATTGGCAAACACTTGCACTGCCAACTATATTTATGGCCAGTTATTAACTTGTGCTGCTGCACTACTGGCTCACAACTACATGTAAAACACGTGCCCATTAATCAGTGCACAAATCGCCACTGGCCAAAAAAAAAGGAGTCCAACAAAAAATACAAAAACCAAATTCACGAAAATTGGCCAGTCTGTCACATTAAGAGTCGAGTGGTGGAGAGTTGGCCAAATACGCTGGGAGCACTGGACAATCACGTCAAGCAGTGCAGAAAAGAGAAGGGGTGGGAATGGGGAGGGGGCGGCAAAATGTTGCAAATGCAAATTAAGCATAAATGAACAAAATACATCTGGAAGAGTGCGAAATGGAAGCATAAAGAAGCTGAAGTGGGTATGCAAATTTTCAAAATGGAATTAGAATTCATGTAATTTTCAACAGCTGGGAATGCAGCTTCACTAGAAAATTGCAAATGGAACAAAGAGAGATACATATATGCACCCAAAAAATAAAGACAAAAACTGTCATGTTTGTAGAAAAGAAATAAATGTAAATTAAATTCTTCCAAGAGAAACAAAAGCAAATATTTCTAATCGAAACATAAAAAAAAAAATATAAAAATTTTAGTTTCTACAAGCAATTATTGATTTTCATTTATATAAATAAAGGTTAAGCTGATTTAAAGAAATATCTTTTTAAAGTTAACCCTTATTAGACACATTTGAAATATTGAAAATTATATTGTATATACCTTTTTGCTTTAGGGCCTAACTTAAGCAGTGTTCAGCTTAAGAAACTGAACTAGAAAAAGGATAACCGAATTATCTGATATTCAAGATGAGTATATCAACCAATATATAACATTCCGATAAACATCAATAACAACAAGATAAAAATCTCACTAACGTTCACTCTGATTCATCCATTTAATAAGTGATTTAAGAGCCTTTGTTTATTTAACGGCAACAGTTTAAAATAATAATAAAAAAAAAACACGAAAGTGAACAACAAAAAAAATCACACTTAATTGCTTCAGCATTGTGTTTTCCAGTTCAGTTCAGTCAAGTTTTCGTTTTTGTTTTTGTTTTTCTCCTTTAGTCGAATTGCATTCCAAATGCATTTAAAATAAAAAATGCATTTTGCAATTGTCTCTTTGATCGTTTCGCACGTGTGTGCAGCTGCAGCTGACAAATTTGTTTTGGAAATTTCATTTAGCCTTAAATTAAAATCGCATCTGAAATCCGCATAAATAATTTGGTATGAAATATTTATACATTTGCTCTTTATGCGCTTAATAGCCTCAAATATTTAACCGCATGGCAAATGATAGCAGCAAAATAAAATGTAAAAAACAAAAAATAATGGGAAATGTGTTGCTTTAATTTCAATTTTATTTGACCAAAAGCAAAACGGTTGAACCAATTAAAGTATTTTATTTGTATTGCGCTGCAAAAAAAAACTAAAAAAAAAAAAACAACAACAACGATTTTAAATTGGCGATATATACAAATGTATATATATGTTTTTATTCATCCAGTTTTTGTGTGAAATAAAATGCAAAATACAATGAAATGCCTACGAAATAAACAGGGTAGAATTCGAAACACAGAGAGAGAGAGAAAAAGTGTGACAGTGAGAGGAGGTAGGAGATGGTGCCCAGGATTCAGCTGACAAGGAATACAATGTGGCCAACAGTGGTTCACAGTATGAAAAAGCCATTTGAAAACTATTCAACAATTACAAAGACAACAAAAAACACAACCAGTTGAAAAGTAAATGTTTAATTTATCTTTCCATACCGTCTACTTATGAATAAAGTGTGAAAGTATCTTAAAATCCTTAATCCAACATTTGACTATTAATGAAAAACATTTCAACTCACTGTACAAATCGATTGAAATTTAATAAAAATGCTAATCATTGCAATGTGTCGACAATATGTTATTAATCGCTTTTGACAATTTTCACCATATTCAACCTTATCCCATTTGAGATGTGAAAACACACAATATCTTTTTGTTCCATATACATCAAAAATGAAAAAATTATTAAGAGTAATTGTATATATTTAAAATATTAACTGTGTTTTACAAAATTTGTTAAAATATAAGACCATGGTCCAGCATGGTTCTTTATCAGACTTTTTTTTTAATAGTTTTTGGATGATGGACAACATTTTTCTTAATTTCTTCTAAATAATAGCACAAGGAATTCTGAAGAATCAGTTTTAATTTCAGATCGTGTCTTATTATTTAAATCTCTATATTTTTTAACGAATTAGACTTATTAATCACATTAACTTGCCATTAAACACCTTACACGTAGTAGGTTTTTTTTTTATAATGGCAGCTATATAAGTTAGACTGCCTTTGTTTTACCCTTGTAGAAGAGTCTTGATCTTGTTGATCAGTGTAAGAAGACGACTCGAGCGGGCCAGGTCCGTCTGTTCATTTGTGTCAGAATTGATATAGCAATTTATTTTTTTGGTAATCGATTTTAATTTAAGAGACAGTATCAGATTATCTTCCCACAATTTGGCATACAAAATTTGTGATTTACTAAAATAGTTAGAGATTCTTTGGAGAGAACAGAATTATGTGAATTTAACTCCCCGAGAATTAATATATTTTCGATTAAACAGGCGCCGACATAATGATGTTTCGATCTTATTGTATCAGCATGACGAGCACAAAGATATGTTGCTCATATATGAAACAAGGATGACTTTTCGTATTCTGCACAACAAGGAATGAGCCAATGTGGTGCAATGTATCATGTTGTCGCATCGGACATGCCACACAGTGCCTGGAAAAGTGCTCGCATAACAACATCCAACCGGCGACAGGCACTTCTCCGTTTATTGCACTCTGCAGTCCCCTGGCAACTAAAACCGCTCTCCATAGCCATGCCCCATCCACCACCACCTATTGTCCCCACCCTACGGACACAACATCCTCCACCTCCGCCTCCACCTCCGGCTCCACCTCTGTAGCCGTTGGTCAGACAATTTGCAGCCTTGTTGTCTCGCCTGCCAAAATTTAACCCAAGGCAATTTTGCACACACTCCACTTCATTGTTTTTGTTGTTGTTCTCTTTATCGCTCTCGCTCTTCATTTTCACATTTTCGTGCCGCACGCCATTTTCATTTCTTTTTTTGTTTTCTTTTTTGTTTTCTTTGGTTGCAGCATTTTTCATAATTCTTGAGGCGAAAAACCGCCAACTGTAAAGTTTTTCAGACTCTAGAAATTTATATTTGTGCCATCATGTAATAATCTCCCATTTTGCCAAAAAAAAGAAGAGGAGAATGGAAAGAAAGAACTGAAAGAAAAAATATTTCATAGTTGCACTTTCAGAGTTCCCCAGCCAAAATATCCCCGCGTGGCACTTTCACCCTAATGTTGAGACTTTTCGGTCTCATAAATAGTTTTGGCCAAAAAAAGAAGAGCGCAGGCCGACGAGAAGGAGTCATAAATATGTCGTTGTCGAGCAAAAGTCTACACCTATCCCCAGTATAGTATCTCTTTCAGGGTGTGCACATACTTTTTGGGCACAAAATGCTACAAAATCTATGTAATAGCTTCTCTGCTCCGAAGCAGAGGCGGAGGAGGAGGAGGAGCAGGAGAAGTCAAACGAAAAAAATAACAAAAATCTTTTGTATGAAACGTGTGTGTAAGGGAAATAGAATAATGTCGTCGATGTCTGGTGTAATGGGACACAAACTGTTTAAATAAACAAATTTAAGTTTTTCCACATAAGAAAAGACTGTAAATTACGATCTGAAATAATAGACAGAATTCAATACTATATTTGTTATCTATCTAGATAATGTAAATATAATGGAAATACTTTTTTTCTATCTTCATCGTCATAGAATAAAAACTAAACTCTGTAAAGAATGTTTTGCAATTTCTACTTCACAGATTTACTCACAGATGTGTTTATATTTGGAAGTCTATTTTTCAAACTTTTTATTAGCCATGATCCTCACCTACAATTACGTAGAATTTTCATTAAATTTTTTGAAATGCTCTGTCTGGAAATGAATATTTTTTTTTAATGTCGACAAAAGTTGTTCTACTCCTGTTTACTTCTTTTGAGATTGCTGATCTGAATCCGCATTCATCTCTCTAGCTCGGGAGATAAATTTTCAATTTAGATGACTCATCATTTTGCCTTTAAAGCGATTTTAATTATTTATTTGTAATCAAAACAAATATTTACCAAAGTGCACTGCATTAATTTACACATAAAGCATTGTCAAAAGTAATAAAAATAAAAAAAACCTTATTGCCATCATTAAAAATTAACTTAATATTTTAATAATTGTTATCTTAATCCGTATCGAAACGTAATTTAGTATTTTTATTATTAAGACATTGCAAATTGTTCATAACTTAGCTGTACTAATTAGAGACCAAAGCTTTTGAAATCTATGGTAAATACAATTATTAATTAAATAGTTTTAAATATCTTGGATTTATTTCGGTTCTAGTTTAGGAGATAATAAATGTTTATTTATTGATACAAATGTTTTTATTTTCTAAACAAATTTAAGTTTTGCCACATAAAAAACGGTTGTAAATTACGATCTGAAATAATAGATTGAATTCAAAACTATACTTGTTATCTATCTAGATAATGTGAATATAATAAAAATAGACTTTTTTTCTATATTCATCGTCATAAAGTAAAAACTATACTCATTGAAGAATGTTTTGCAAAAAAATAAAATAATTACGTAGTTTCTAAGTGAATTCAGAGTTAAAATTTATTAAAATATTACTAGCTTATTAAATATTACTAAAAAAAAAAATTACAGTGTGAAAATGGGAAAAGTTATATTTTTCTACTTTGCAGATTTACTCACAGATGTCGATACCTAAACCTAAGCCCTGTTCTTTTAATAATTTTAAGTTGAATATAAGATGTACGAATAAGTTTTGGCAAGTCAATGTGACAAATTCAAGTAAAATATTAAGTAAATTTTAAGACCTTAAACCTAGATACATATGGTAAAGTTTTTACACCTCTGGTCTTGTGATTAAAATTTTTATTATGTTTTTTTTTCTCATTTATGTCAAAATGTGCTAGTTTATTATCATTTTTGTTCCACTGTCCACACCCTTGTAGACAACACAACAATCTGCTGCTGCACAAACTTAAACCAAAAAGAAAAAGCTAATGGTGGGAGTTTATGGCCACGCCATATTGTTATGGCTCGAAATTGCTTCATTTTAATAGCCATGCGACAGCAAACTATTAGCCAAAATCCCAAGAGATTGGCAGAACAGAGCCTAGACCAACTGATGTAATCAGTTTAAATAGAGATCGAAGTGCTTTAAAGTCGAAAAGTCTCTGAAGGGAGCTGGCAGAACTGTTTCCTACGAATCAAAGGGCGATAATAATCGAAGTCGCATATAAATATGGCCAAGACATTCCCTTGGCTCTTTCCACCTCTCATGCTGTTTCTCCTTCTTCGAGAGAGTTCCCCCATGGGCAATGGAATTCTTGATGAGCTTTCGGCGCCTCCTGCGACTCGTTGAATTTAAAATGCAACCGCAGGCGATACAATATAATAGCATATATAATGCGCTGATCCCCAAATGAGAGTCAAGTTCCTGCCTGCCACCTAAACACCCTTTTCCACCCTCCTCTTGCCTTCTATTCACTATTCTCTCTTACTCTTTTTCCCTCACAAGTCCCTAAAGCTCCCTCGGCAGTCGTTGAATTTGAATTTCAAAAAATTGACGTCATCTATAATGCGCATATGATTTACTTGTTGATTCCATTGCCACGCCTTCGCCTCCCTCATAAGCCTCCGCCTCCCCAAGCCCCTAACCACATTAGATTTCATTGAAGTAGAAAACAGCAAAAACAAAAGTAAATACTTATACTATGTATGTAGAAACAGAAGGAGAGAAAAAAAACTATTATTGAATTTATGGTAAAACAACCTAACTCAGTTTTTTGGTGTTGACGACGGCGACTTTTATGGCCGACAAATGAATGCAACAAAATTGCTAAACGAAAATTGAAGGAGACAGCAACAGACACGTAATTAGCCAATGACTTGGCGGTTTGGGTCTAAAGCTAAGTAGAAGAAGAAGAAGACATACCCAATGCTTTTTAATGAAAGTGCCAATATAAAAACCAATTCTTTCTATGCATTTTAATTGCAATCAAAACAAAAACAACAAAAAGTAACGAGAATTAGATTATTTTGTGCACGTTTTTAATTACGAGTTAATCAACTCTCCAATTAAATCAAAACAGAGGTCTCGAGAGGTGTCTCAAATTAAGAGCATTTAATTGTGCCCACAAAAAGAATGTTGACTTCACATTGATGTTGAGTTTGTGTTTCAGTTTTTGAGTTTTGAGTTTCAGTTTAGGTTTGGGTTGTTCGACTTGGCGTTTGCATTGAAAACGAAAGTTGGTATTGCATGTGACACGAAAGGCAAACACCTTTTTTTTCTTGCATTGACTAGAAGGTGTAAAATGAGATTTAACATGAATTTACTCAACTCAAAAGAGATAAATAAACGATTTGGAAATAAAGAAAATTTAGATGTTGTGTTGTGTAACCAATGTTTCACTTTGAAATCTGTTGATAACTTTATTGTAATTACCTTATTTCCACAGATTTGCATTGTATTTCCCAATATGATATTAGTAAAGGCAGTTTGACTAAGTTTGAATATAAGTTTGGCACTGATTATTAAGCTTGGTCAATATTAATCAGGCCTGTTCCCGTTTTAGAACCCGAATTTACTTTGTGAGAATCGTATACTATTTTAATTAACTTTTTTGGTAGACAGTCAATGCATAACCTTAAACATTTTTTAATTTGAAAAGCAAATCGCAATTCGGAAACGAGAATCGCCTGAATGTCAGGAAATTAATTCATATATTAAAGTGTGAATAAAAAATTGCCTTAATTCATGCTAATTAGGAAATTATTTATCGTTTAGCTTAATATGTATGTTTTAAATGCCATAAATAAAAAAAAAAAAACTATTGTCGACAGATATTTGGCGTGTAGTTTTTCTTCATCATCTTTCAGAGATGTTATTGATGAACTTGTATAGCCATTAGACGTTAAAAACATCTTAAAAATGTATTAAAAATTTTATATTTTTACACCATGCTCTCATAGGGTAAAATGTATAATTAAAGTCACCAAAATGTTGGTAACAGGCAGAAGAAAGATTTTCCGATACCATAAAGCATAAAAATTCTTTTGGCGAGGCGATTTACTTTCTTATGTTAATTTATGTTCAATTCAAAATATTTTATTAGTTTGTAACTAATTCTGATAGTTATGCAACTGATCACACTTAATTTAATAACTCTGTAATTTCCAAGATTTTTTTTCAACCTTTAAACTTTTGCAAATTTAACCTGATTAGCCAAGATTAAATTTCATACACACTTTATACACTTTTTTATACACTATGCAACCCGACGACAACAATAAACGCACCAAAACATTTTCAATTGCATAATCGGTCTTTTTATTGTGATGATGATAATGATGATTACGATGATGATGAGTTACGACCTTCGTAACTTCTGCGTTGGGGCACAATGAACTTGTCCGCTCGACTTTCTTTTGTTCAATCAAAATATGCAAAGTTTGTGTAAAATTGTGCTAGTCAATCATTTATTTAACTACTGCCACACACAGCGCAGATTCGAAAAAGACTTAGAAAGAGTAAGACAGCGATATAAACCAGTTTTAGTTTCTGTTTCTATTTCAGTGGCCCAGACTGTAAACACTCAATGGAACGGTTTTAGCTCCCGTTTGATGATGGATGTCTGAGGTAGCTCAATCAACTGGCTAAAACAAAAAAACACAACAACAAAAGCAAAGAGGGGGAAAAAGACTAAAACTATTTTTGGTCTGCTGCCAACACCAACAACTACAACTACAACAAACTCGACGCCAAGCCGCATGCCAAAAACGCTCCAAGTGGCGGCTACTTTTTGACCCACTGACTGATATACGAAAAAACAACCAACTACCAGAAGAAGAAGAAGAGAGAGATACAAAAAATAAATAAACTTTGCCGTTGGCAGCCGCTTTGTCGTTTGTCAGTTGGTTTTTGTTTCCAGCAATTGGAAGTGTAATTAACTTGTCGCCGATTTTATGGCCAACTAAATTGTATGCCAAAACAGCTTCGATATGGACACACAAGTTAAAGGATATATGTTTTGAAGTCATCTGACAAATAAAACCGAATGAATCTTACTCGAAATGGGGAAGGGGATAACAAACAAAGTAATAAAAAATTGTTATTGCATATTTGTAGGTATAATAAAAACGCATAAAAAGAAAACCATAAAAATTGTTTACAAATGTGACAAAATTCGCAAAATAATAAATATGCAAAAAACGCCAAGAAAAAAACGCACTTAAAAAATTCTAATCCATCAAAGTTTGGAAATGTTCTTTCAGTACTGAAACTTACCCAAGGAATGTTTATCGAAATTCAAAATTAATGAATAAAATTATTAACTATTTTGTGATTTTTATTTGGCTTATTTTTGGACCTTAAGAGTTAACCTAATCAGTTGCAATCGGCCTACATGTATCTAATATATATCGTATCGTCATCTTGTTCGACCTGGAATTCAATTTTTTTGATTTCCTAGTCATAATATATAATACATACTTTAGAATTAATTAGTGACGTAAATTGAAGACAAGTGGAAAGTGAAATTCAAATTTTCAATTGTCTCCCAATCGGATTCTGTGGCAAAACCAAAAATTTACTGGAACTCCAATTAAGTGCGGATCTAAAGAAAATTTTGAAGTAATAAAACAGAATTAAAATGGGTCATGTATTGTGTGATTTGAAGTCAGGAACCCCTCATAGCCCCCTCTGTCTCTGCCCACAACTTTTTCTAAAAGTTCAAAACTGTATTGTCAAATTTTTTACATTGTTAATTGTCTTTTTTTTCAAAAATCAGCTAAGTAAAAAATGTCTAAAGCTATGTTTTCTTCTCTGAATACAATGGCCAACTTGAAGCTTAAAATTAACACATTAAATTATAAAATCTCATAAGATCAGATCATGACTTAAATCATATACAATATCGTACTTCTAAAAATGTAAGACTATTCCTCAATATGTTTTTAGATTTATACTCCTATTTCATTCAGTTTGGTTTGAAAATGGCATTACAGTTATTGTTTAAGTCGCAGAGTCTACAAAAACAAATTTCGGCCTGTTTAAGATATTGTTGTAAACAATTTTTGCATGAGGAAAGCGTTTTTCAATAAATTGTTTTACCAACATATCGTTGAACATAATAAAGAAATCAATGGGTGGTAACATATTACATTAATGAACAAAAAGAAATGTGTGTTAACTCTTTTATCTGGCCGACAAAACAGAGATGGATCCAATATATATTTTTAAGAAGACTCATTAGCTTTTCCTTTCCATCACTTCCGCCTCGAAGTCTCCTGCAGAAAAGATGATTCCTCCATATTACTATATTAGTTGCCGAATTACTTTAACATAAAGTCATAAACAGTAAACAAAAGGAAATATTCGGTAGCTGATATTATGTAGAAAGTATATTATATGGCGTTAAATTTAATAAAGAAAGAAATTTTTATTAGAAACCCGTAGCAAAACCGCTTTGAATGCTAGTCTCACTTTGATTTCAATATAAAAGTATTCGAAACCGAGTCAAATTTAAAACCAATAAAGTTTTGCAATGCAACCAAAGCAGTTCGAGTTCATAATCATTTAATATAACATACTTAAAAAAGAAAATTCAAATTTATATATATTTATATACATATCAGAGGAATTATATACTCTATATGTATTGGGGACGCATATGTCTATCTTTGCTCTTCAAGTGAAAAAAAAGCGCAACTTCAACTTTAGACAAATTTCAAATTGCAGCTTATTATTTATGTATGTTGTATCTTGTATCTTGTAAATTGTATCTTCAGCGACAGCGTCAACGTCATCAGCTTCACTGTTAACCCAATTACCAACAAAATTGTTTTTCTTCTCTATTTTTTCTATCCAAAACACAAATTGCCAAGAAAAACACTTCGAACTGAGAGCTTGACTAGAGTTGGAAAGAAGAGAAGGGGGCGAAGACAAAATAACAATATTTTTTCCCCCTTCTTGTTGATGTTGTTGTTGAGATGTTTATGAAATATTAATTGGATATTGTAAACGCAGACACAGTGGGGAATACTGGGAATACGAAAAACTTTTCGAAAAGGGGTAGAGAGACAAAAACAAAAGATGACAACGTTGTAAAAGTTAAAATCACTTGTAAAACTTTTACATTTTTGCGGAGTTATTTGATGGATGCAAATATCAAATTGATGTGACAGACAATTTTTCAAAAACCCGAAAAACAAAACTGAAAAAAAAACTTTGACAAACTCAAGTAACTCGAAATTTTTCATTTGGTTTTTATGGTGTCGTCATTGTCATTGAACTGTATTTGCTTTTTTTTTTTGTTCTTTCCATTTTTCGACAACGCACAGATGTGACAAAACAATGGGGGAAGAAAGCCTTTAAGTGAAAAGTTTTGAAATTGGGTTACTCACAACTTGGCCAGCTGAGAAAAGAAAATTGTTGTAACCCAGTTGCAATGGAAATTTAAAGTGCCAGTTCTTTTCAAAAATTTCCGAAAATTGTATTCAATCAAATGAAATTTCCTTAAGCAGATTAAACTTTCAAAACAAATTACACATTTATACTAAAAATAATTTCAAATCACAACTTTTCACTAAGAAACCTAAGTAGTTTTGCTCTAATTTTAGCTTAATATTAAATCTACATTATTATGAGTGTCTAAATAATGTCATTGATCTAAAATCTAATATCAAATCTCCACCTTTAAGGTAAACTCAGACTTTTTTTGGGAGTGAAAGTCAATTTGTATGTGTTTTCCCTATCAAGTGTCTGAAGGTGACGAAATCTGATATTTTTTAACCGTTGGAAATGCAACTTCTATTCCAATAAACACAAAATTTTTATTATACACACCTCTCTGCCAAGCCCCAAAAACAAAACGTTAATAGTTATACGACAACATATCAATAAAATAAAGGGAAACCTTTTTTATTGACTCATAGAAAACTTTGGAAATTTTCATCAAAACTGTTATCATTAAAACACCTCTGGAATTTTTACGACAGTTTTAAATGTCTTTATTTATACATTAGTTTTCTTTTGAGTTGATTATAGTGGTAATATAAATATTTTAAATATGTCTTAATATGAGCTAATTTTTATAAATTAAACATTTTTGAAATCTTGTTTTCGACATAGGCAAAGCAAATGGGTTCTAAGAGAACTCTATAGTAGGGAATTTAAAAACAAAAGAATATTAATAGCTTTGAAATATATGAATTATTTTTATTTACATTAAGTATACTACATAAAACTAGTTTACAAGATAATACTTAATTTATTTTTAAATAGTACTTGCTACACGGCCTCCTTTTTACATACTTTTTCTATCTTTTCTCAAACAAGTTTTGTATTTAATTTTTTTTTTAAAAACGATTCTATAGCATTCGAAAATCAGTTAAAACTTTAACATGATTCAAGATTATTTAGACAAATTGACTAACTTAATTAGAGAAAAACCATTTAAAACAGTTTTGACATTTAACTAAGATATAAATTCATCAAATTATTTCAGTATGCAGTGGCAATATAAATTGTAATGGAAATAATTATCAAAATTAGTAATATATTAGATAAAAGTTTAAATGGAGGATTTTTTCCTTTCATTGCTAATCATTTGCTATTCATATGAGATGATTCTTATGTCAGTTTTATTAGCAAACTTCGTTTAACTTTTATTGACTTACATCACAGGTTATTTCATATTCAGCCATTTTATTTAATTTAACTAAATGTTCTTGACCAGAACATCAATTTACCTAATTGCATTACAAGCCTGGCCAAAACTCGTCTCAACTTGTGGATTCATACCTTATGCATAAGTCATCAGACGCTTATTTATTGACCTCAATTGACAGAGAGAGAGAGAAAGATAGAGAGGAGAGGAAAAGAGACAGAGATTTCTTTTCATATGTTAGCCGGATTTTTTTATAGTTTGTTTTTATTTTTCGCTTTTTGCATAACAAACAAAGGTGACTTTTGTTTGTATCGTTGGAAAAGGAAAACAAAAGTTACATCAGTTTATGTCAAACATAAAAAAAAAAACTAAAAATGTAAGCATAAATTAGCATTAAACTGCGAAACTGACTAAATGAGTGACAGGGAGAGAGACAGACAGAAAGGCAGACACTTGCCTTAGCACCTTTTACCATCTAGAAGTTGCCCAATTAGGCGCATTTCTAATTAGGTAGGAGTGTCTGTGTGTGCTAGTGTGTGTGGAAGGGAGGGGAAAATGTGTTGGGGTAGAGGGGGCACAGCTTCAAAGGCCGTTGCTTCCAGACGATGTCAGTCCAGTCAGTTCACTGGCATGGAAAATCACAAGGCACCCATTCAGTCTGCCGTTTCTTTCATTCTTTTTATTGATTTTCCTTAAGGCGTTTTTTCATTTCGTTGCCGTGACATTAATTTAATTGTTGTCAGCATCTTTGAACTACATACATATGTATGTATGTATGTACATATATTTATACAAAATATATACATATGTACACCTATTGTGGAGGCGTGGAGAGGAGCCTCCAGCCTCCCTCTCCCTCTTCTACTCCACCATTCACCGCCCAATCATTATGTCAGCTGTCAGAGCGCTAATAAATTTAAAATTTAGAGCGATTATGTGACTTAACAATCCTAAGCCCTATTGATCTGTGCCGCCCCAAAAAAATTAAAAAAAGAAGAAATTCACAACACAAATGAATAAAAGAAACAAGTTTCCTGTATTTTTCATCTATTTATATACAAAACAAAATATAATCATGTCCAACAAAATAAGAAAGAAAACAAAAAATGGCAAATACTTGTAACTATTTTCAATGTCTGGTTTCTTGACTTTACAAATACCCTTTTAGCCATGGTCAAACTGAGATTAACATGGGCAAATCTAATGTTATAGGCAAGAAAAGTAGTTTATAAAATTCCAGTCTAAAGTACCATCGAATCGAATCAAATAGTAGATTCCCCAATTGAAAGAAGTAGTTTTTAAAAAAAGAAGTAGGACATTGATATAAGGTTCCAATTTTTAGACATAAATATCCAGATAACATTATATTTTACAACTCTTGAAATAGCCTTCGTGGATTTCGCTGAGATTAGATAATAAAGTATATAATTTAAATCTAAACTTAAGCTCTTTAAGTAATCTAGCAACAACGAAGATATTATAAATCTTGGTAAGCATGGAAAACAATTTTAGTTATGAATAGTGTCTAAATTTAAAATTTAAATAAAAAAATCATACAATTTTAAACATACCTATAAACTTGAATATATTTAATAGAATTTTATAATCTGAAATATGTTTATTAAACTAAGCCTTTACCCCGATGGAGTTTAGTTTTACCTTTGTAAAACTTCTTTAAGTTCATTTTAATCTTTTTTCACCTCTTACATTAATGATTCCCAACTAGTTTAGGGATTTGATAAAACTTTGAAGTTTTTGCAATACTTAAACAGAAAACCCACTCACTTTAAAATGATCTTTTTTGTAAGATAAAAAAGAGGTAATAGTTGAACAGAATATTTTTTATTCGTATGACATATATTGATATATTTTTAATGGTTGCAGGGTATTCAGAACTCGTTACCTTAACTTCTTCTACACTTGGCTCAATGACAAGTGAGGTTCATTCTTTTTAGACCCGTTAAAGCCCTTAAGGCTGGGAATCACGTACTGAGTCCAAAATGGAATGAGATGGGAGGCGTTGAATTCGTGTTTCTCTCAAGTTTGTTGGACTAAAAAACAAAAAAAGCAAAAACAAGTGAAGTCAAGTCGAAAGAAAGCAGAACGCGAGAATGATGTTTGCATGTATATATATATATATATATATATATATATTTATATATTCCTATATGTGTATGTAGTAAGTAAGACAGCCTCATCCAGGTGCAGGTGCAAGTCAAGCATTCGGACAGTCAAGCCTCAAATGTCACGTGCCTGACTAAAGACTTTTGTAAACTAGTTCTTTTAAAACAGAGATGAGCACGTGACCAAGAAGAAAACTAAAATTGCTCAACCACCGAGATTTCAAATCAATGTGGACTAGGAATGCTGGAATTTAAAGTCACAGAGAGAGATTTCATTTAGTTATTGATATTAAGTAGATAGGGGGGATCATTCCATTCGCTCTGGAATATCATATACCAATAATTTCTGATGACAAAATAAAAAAATGTTTATATTTCCCCAGGCATATTTCTAGTTATTGCAAGTTTTTTTTTAACGAGAATATTAACCAAATTAATCTTGAATTGTTTGTATTCTCTTATTAATGAAGATTTCGATATGCTTCTATCCATGAATGGAACGAATAGAACTTTTGTAAATTAATCAAGATTTTCTGCGATTTCTACTCTTAGATGTAAATTTTGTCTTATTTATATTTTAAAGAATATCCAATCCGCTGGCCTAATTTCACATTGGTTTATCCAAAATCGTGAAGATTTCCAGCTCCATTATTAAGTCATTAAGCCGCCACAAGCAATTTCATTGGAGGCAATTACAATAGACTTGACCCAATACTATTGGATGGCACTGTGTGGCTCTAGCTCCAGCTTCATCCATTCAATCCAGCCACCCACAAAATTTTCAAATGGAAAACCGAAATGTATCTCGTGTTTCGATATTAAAGCTGCTGACATGCCAAATTATTTTGCAAATTAAAGGCAAACATACACAAAAATTAAATGAAACGAACTTGAAACGAAAAAGAAGTCGAAAAAATTGGAAAGTGATAAATGGTTTTGGCCCGGTCGGCTGGTCTGCTGGTCGACTGCTCGTCTGGTCGTTTGGTTGTTCGTTCGGACAGTCAGTCTATGATTGTTAAAAAATGTTTGTGTTGCCTTTGTCAGTTATTTGGCGCAATCTTTGCATATAAATTAGCCTGAAAATGCTTTTTCAAATTGGAGAACAAACTCTCGCAAAACTAGGCTAACTGTGTTGGCCTGTTTTATACTTAGTTTGAAGCAGCTGAATCGTTTTTGGGGTCAGTTAGCTGTAGCTGAAATTATAGAAATGACACCGACTAAAATCCACTGCAGGCCTATTGAGAGCGTAACCCAGGCAAGACAGACGGACAGACAGACCGATGTATCTAGTGGTTAGTCCGATGTCTCGACGTCTCCCCCTAACGAGTAATTAAGTCAAAAATAGCTCAAAAAACAAAACTAAGCCAAAGAAGATATACAAAGGGTTGTCAAGGCAAGGCGCCAACGGAAGTGTTTATGTTTTCCAAAAAACAAAAAGAAGAAAAATTATTATGTTTATAATGAAAAATAAAAGGGGGGAAAATTGTGTGTGGGAGTCCTCTGCTAAAAGAATAGTGAACATTAAAAAAAAAAAAGAAAAGAAATGAAAATCCCTTTTGATTGTCAAGTTCAGACAAGAGAAATGAAAATGATTTCCTTCCCACCTCTCTGTCTCTCGCACTCTCCCCCCTTATTACTATCTTTCTTTATCTGTGTGACAATGCAACTTGGCTCATAATTATTTACAAAATGCCCAAACACTGCTGAGCATAGAGCAGACCTTAACAAGGCCCCCAAGTCTATTGTCTTTTGCTTTTCCCATAGTCATAAAGCCAGTAGGTATCAATTACCAGACTCTAATGCGAAAATAACAAGACATAAAACAAAGAAAAACCTACACACACACACACACACACACTCACAGGCCAGAAGAAAGGGAGAGGAAATACAATCGACTGAGGGAAAGATAGGAAAAACTACAAAAATCTTAGTTGACCAAGACCAAGACCAAGACACAAGCAACTGCGCTGCATTGATGAAAGCAAATGAACCGAACCGCAATGAATGACAAGTTGTGGCAGGTGAAAACAGAAACCCAAAGTGCCCAAGTACTAAGCCGTACTTTAAATGCCCTTAGCATATAAATATAAATACTTTGACCAAATATTTAGAATACTCTCAAGAGAATGTTAATTTAAAATATTTGTGTTTACACTGATTTAAATGGAATAAAGGCCAAACTCTTTTAAGGACTAGTTTGCACATATTTCCCATTTGTGAAGGAAAATGGCAACCTTGTACACAAAATTCATAAGCTCGTCTTTTGGTGAAAGTATCAACAAATAGTGGAAAGAAAAACGAAAGAATGAAAGAGCTTAGAGCCACAGAATGAACAATGAAAATGAATGACAGTAATGCCAGTGAGTAGCTCTAAAGAGCTTTAAGTTTGAGATACTTATCGGACATTGTAGTTAACAATGAGATACATAACAATCTTATGAATTCTGATACGCAATACCTTCAAAAGGTTGATAAAAATGCAATTATATAACCAAGACAGAATGGAAAAAACTCTCTTGGAAACAATTATTTTCTATCTAAATTGACAAACTGATAAGGTCACGTGTGAAAAATAAATTTAAGTTGTGGAAAATTGAAATATTTGTGTATCTCCATTCAATTACTTTGCAATTAGCACCTCAATAAATTTTGCAATTTCAACAGAATTTGCGGTGAAACTCGTTAACTAACCGAATTGGCCGAAGGAAACAGTCAGAGAGAGAGATGGGAGATGCACCCATTATGAAAGCAAACCGCATAAACCATAGAAATGGAATGGAATGCGACAAACATGAAAATTGCATGGCAAATGATTGGAGAAAGAGACACTCACTCAAGAGAAAAGTCCATTCGTTTGGGTTGATGGTGTGACGCACTCATCAAAAACGCATTCATCATGTGAATTTGTGAAATGTAAAAAAAACCTTACTTAATTAGCCAAAACGGAAACGGAAACGAAATTGTTGTTGCTTTAAATTCGTTTCAGATAGGAAAATGCATCGGCAACAATCGATTAGATAAAAACTTAAGGCAAAACAATTTCATTTCAGAATTTCTGATGAATAACGTGCTACGAATGCTTATGGAATGATCAAACTCTTACCCCGCTGGCGATGATCCTTGACTGACGCTCTTGCCACTCCCACTCCCATTATTCCCTGTGGCATGAATGTGTCTTTGTGGTGGCGTGGGATGATGATGGGGCGATGAGGTGGCCGATACTGTGGGAGTACTTTTGGCACTGCCACCATTCGATGATGAACTTCCTCCGGCGACGGCCACTTTGCGCTTTGGTGATAGCTCCTGGGCATTCTCGCAGACGTTTTCTGTGTTGACGACCTGCTCCAACATGTGTATCTTTAGCATGATTGATTGATTGACTTGACTTGACTTGACTTGACTGAGTGACTTGGTTTGACGTATGTTTTGATTTGGTTTTAGATTTTTGGTTTAGGTTTTCTTTTTATTTTTCGTGTTGTTGTTGTTGTTGTTATAGTATATTTTAGTTTCTGCTGGTAATGGAAGGCTTTTTCTTTTATGTATGTAGTTGTTTTTTTGTTTGTTTTTTTTTCTGGTTTTTCAGTTTTCACTTGTTTTTCATTGTTCACTTTACATTTTAAAGGCTTGTGCTAGATATGTGGGAAAGGGAGAGACAGAGAGAGATATAGTGAGCGAGGTGAATGAGGGGGAAAATGCAATCAATTTGCGTGCATATGCAAGAAAAGAAAACTCAAGAGCGTTCATCTTTTTCCCGTTTTTCTTCTCTGGTCTTGTGATGGTTAATTAAATTTTTGGTCACTTGACTTCAATTTTCATTATACGATACGTTTCCTTTTACGATGGGGGAAATCTAATTTATGTGTTCTCAAAAAAACCAAACAAAAAAAAAGAAGGTAAGTAGCCAGCGATAAAAATAAAATAAAAGAAAAATGGAAATTTTTAATAACTGACAGTACAACTTTATGGTCGTTCATAAAAAAAACAAAAACAAAAAGAAAATGTTCTTTCTGTTAAAACCAAACAGCAAAAAAAAAACAACTCGGAAAATCACTCAAGCTCAAATAAAATTGAAAGGTGGAAAAGACGTGGGTAGAAAGGGAATGGGAAAGGGGGGCCAGGGGGAAGCATTATTAAAAAGTAATGCTGGAGCTGAAAAGCCATTGGCATTTGCCTTTGTCTTTGACTTCACTCTGGCCATACAGGCGTGGAAAAGCGCGTGAAAATGCGTAGACCGAAGAGGAGAGCACAGAGAAAAAGCCAAACAACAAAGCCGAGAACACAAGACAAACACAACAACGAGCCAATGCCAACCCGCACATGTGTAGAAAGCAAAAAGGAAAAACCTTTTCAGTAGTAGCTACCCCATCATAAAAAAATACAGAAGGAAAACAGGGCTGTAAAGAAAACTTCGACTTGAACCTGCCCCACTGACAATTGGCTTAAGTCCTGAAGCTGAAACTGAATGTCGAGTGAGAGAGGACAAGGCCCCCCACCCACCCTCTTTGAAAGGGAGGAGGTGAATTTTCAAAGGTAATGGCTGCCGGCACGTGTCCAAGTGCCGCCCAGCAGATGATTTATGATTTATGCCATTGACTGAAGGCATCTGTATTCTCCCATGCAGTATCTACCGTCCTTCTGCCCCTGCCCCCATCGCACCCTCCATCCCCCCCCCTTCTCTGGCTCATCCTTAGGCAGGTGGCGACTGTGAAAGTGCCAGCCGCGTCTTAAGTGGTAATGTGCGTACATTATGAGCTGCTGCCTCTGTTTCTGCTTCTGCTGCTGATGGTTGAATAGAAGTAACTTGGAAACGAGGTCGCTGCCAGGAATGGGAGTCAGTGGTTAATGAAATGCTATGCCATGCATGAATACCGAATGAGTATGCGCCGGAGTCACAGCTAAAGTGAGGCGACAGGCAGGCTTTGCTTAATCTGATTATAATTGGAATAGGTTGATAAGTTCATGGAGCCCTCAAGATGCTGCGATACAATTACCTAGCTGGATAACCAAATTATATTATGCGAAAATTTCGAAAAGGCAAAGGGGAAGGAATCGGGGTAAGCAGCAATAAGAGAAATATAGAAGGTAAATAAAGGATTTATTATATAGAGTGTTTTTGTTTCAAAAATTGCCATCGGAGTGGGAAAGTTTTAAAAAATATGGAAAATCTTAAAAAAACTTGGAATTGAATAAAATAAAAGTCTAAAGAAAGAAATCCTTTGATCAAATTGAGTTGTATACCTGACCCTCGCTTAACACGGGGGTTATGTTCCGTGTTAAGGGAACCCGTGTTAAACGTGTCTTGGACTTCATACAAAATACGTAAATATGTAAGTTATCTTATCTCTACTTTCACAGAGGTTAAAGGAATTTTTTCATTGGTCTAATTTCACTATTTTTCCCCAGCAGACGATTTCAACTTGTTTATTAAGGTGATTAATTCTATAAGTTTTATGTAATTTTGAATTGATTCATTTATTGTCAGTAAATTCTTCTAATTTGTCATCGAGATATTAAATATATTTCTGATCGTCAAATCATTTACCAGCTCATAAAGTTCAATAGTACTCAATCGTGTAGGATTGAGATGTTAAAAGAGATAAGGTACTAAATCGAGATCGAGATATTGTTAAAAGTGTATTTTGATTCTTGAGAAGATATTTGTATATTTGTTGTTATAACTCTAAAGAACAAGTCAAGCTCCCAAATTGAACAACTTTGAGGACCTTGAGTTCTTTTTTAAAATTGAGTTATATGGTTAATCTAAAAATATAAAATATATATATTTCTTTCATCTATATCGACTGTTAATGCTTAAACTGAATTCAATCTCTTTACAGCCCAACATTTTTTTTTAAATGTTTTTTATTCAAGTTGTTTTAAAGTACTCCATTTATCCTATTCTCATTTTATCTAAAATTTATAGAAAATTAAAAAGGAAATTGTTCACCAATTAAATCGGAATAGCCTAAACTAGTTTTCAAAGAAATAATTTATGTAATAATATTGAAAGATATAATCCTCTAAATGTAAGGAAAATAAAAAGAATATGAATTTTACAGTCAGAAATCATTTCCTACATATAAACAAATATTAATACATCCGATAATAATTTTTGACGACTTTGGACCAAATAGTCTGCCTTGCATAATCCAAGCTGATGACCCAAATTCCTCCAGTATCTGATTTCTTGAATTACTTTATAATGGGGGAATGTGATAATAATTCGACTTAAATCGCATTAAGAGCAATCATTTTGTTTATTTCATTCCCTCACTCAACACGCAGTTTCCGTTGCAAATTCGTCATTTCCGCATGCGAAAAATAGGCAGCTCAGCTCAGGTGAGAAAAAGCAACAGCAAATGTATGATAAAAATTTAGCAACAATAAAAAATATAAATAATAATAATAATAATAATAATAATATTGTATGCACACACAACATTCAGAGTTTTGGTAAATTCAATTACGTGGCATAGTAAACAATTTGGTTGAATGTGCAAAATGATTCTTTATTAAAAGGCCCGACAAATGTGGTTGGTGGCCCTCCGCCCCTCTACACCCCCCTCGGGGAACCATTCTATGCAACCAGCCAGCGTATGAAAATACAAAAAAATTGCATATAGAATAATTTATTTAAATCAGCAACCAGCCACCGCCCCCATCCTAAAACTCCACGACGACAACGACGACGACAACGGCGACGACCTTTTATGGTGTCAGTCGGAAAGGCAAAAAAAAAAGAAAAATAATATTAAATAAATGTAAAAAAATACTCAACAAATTAATGTCAGAATGGAGAATTGTGTGGGTCGATTGCCTGAGGCTAATTGTAGTTGAAACGAATGAGTGTTAGTGTTTTTGCATATATGTACATATATATTCTACATTCATCCAACTGACTGGCTTGGCTTGGAATGGCCTCCCAGTGGGTGGCCTGGGTGGAGCTGCTGCTGGTGTCTAGAGAGAGATTTGTGTCAATTTAGCAAAATTGTCGCGAAACAATGATAATTTGTTTTTTTTTTTATTCATATTTTACTTTTTGTCTTTGTGTCTTTTGTGGCGTCTTCAATTTAGTATTTTTATTGATGTGTTGTGATCTGAGTGCGAAATAAATGAAATTGTGTGATTGAGTTATATATTCTAGATGCAAATTCAACGGGACAGAATTATATTGACAATTGGCAGACGATAAAAATATCTGCCCATAAATTGCAAATGCACAATACTAAATAGAAATCGCAAAAAAAGATAATATATATTAATGATGAGAGGAGCCCAAGTAGGCAACTCTTAGACCGATCTCTGTTCCCATTTCGAAAAAAGTTTACAATATAATTAATACGGAAAGATCGAAAAGGAACTGAACGAAGGACTGGCATTGAATAACTTGTCCTTAGGAGGGTAGTCTTAGTTGGAAAAAACTGTGTTTTTTATTTTTAGCTTTGCAGTATTGAGAATTTCTCCCTTAAAGGGGTTTTTAGAATTTGAAACTTTAAAACTTTAAACGCGTTGTTTTTTTTAAACCACTTTTTTTGAACTGTCGCCAAGGTTTAAGCGGCTGATTTTTGAACGGATATTATTGAAACTATGTGCAATCGACGCAGGATAAATAAAATTTCTAATGAATTACATCTGAGATGCATCTATGATGAATCTAACGCCGAGATAAACTTAAGTTTCAGACGATCCTGCGTGCCTTTTTTTTGGGTCAAATATGGAGGCCGAAAATTAAATTTCTGTTTTCAAATGTTAATAAGGCTAATAAGGTTCCTAGCAGCTAGCTCATTCCTTTCTAAGTTACCCTTTTGTTCTTATTTCAATCTAACATCAAAAATGCTTACAACTAAAATGTGAACAGGTGTAAACGGAAAAGGTTAGCTAGATGATAATTTTAAAATTGCCTCCTAGGCGAATAAAAAGTCGATTGATAAGGAGTTCGAGTTGTTAAAGGGACTGGCTACCAAATGTGCCAATATTAATGAATTATACTAAATAAGAACGTTTTTAGTTCAGTTTTAATTAAGTTTTTTATTCACTCTATAATTAAAATGAAGTTTAACAGATTCTGTGAACTAAGATTAACTGTACTTTAATTTAACCAAATCAACATTGCAGCAATTTAAATTAAGGTTAATAAAAGAGCCTAGGACCATAATCCATATCTAATTTCAATGACTGATCATGCAGGATGCCATGAACCAAACAAGTGATCGAATCACACCTGCCATCTATTGGACATGCAGAAAAACAAGTTCTAATTAGATTTAACCAAACAGAAATCATCGAATACAATTAGATTAAAATGCATAATTCTTTTTTCGTTTTGTATCGTAAATTATCTATAGTCCCGTTTATTATCGTCAACTAATTAGTAAGTGATAAGTGTGTCAAGTGCTCGACATACTCAAACATTCGCTAACCCCGTTTCGCCTGACCATATTCCACTCCCCCCGCTACCCCCCACCAATCACTTGCGTAAACATTTCGCAATCTGATTTCGATTATATATTTGTCGATACGTCATGATGGTGGCATAAACAATATTTCTTCTATTTTAGGTTCTTTTTTTCGGCTTGTGTTTGCTGACTTAAATTTCTTGAGTCAGAGCCATTAAAAAGAAACACCAACGGCAAATTCGTTTGCTTATCAATGGTGGCAATTGGGTGGGTGGCGAGTGCAAGGGGGGCAGGTACGCCGCCTTATCAAAATATGTATGATATGTGTGGGCAACTTTCTGAGTCTGCCACTTGAAGGGAAATCTGGAAAATGAGTTCTAAAAGCAACATCCGGTCTGTCTGTAGGTTGGTCGGTGGGTTTTTGTCCTTCTCCTTCTCCTCTTCCGCATAGCATTTTTTGGCAAGTTCAAAGTTGGTTTTCATTTCTCGCTTCCGTGTACAAAATGTTCTATGTATATTTCCCTATTCTCTGCTCTTCTGATGGGAGTCACTGTGCGTGGTTGGTAAGGTGGAAGGGGGAGGGGGGGAGCGGGTAGAATTGGTGGGTATGACACATTTTACGCTTTGCTACATTTTACAGAGTTTTTGTTTCATGTAACATGTTACACGTGTTTAAATATTTATGCCCCGACAAATTTTGGTAAACAAGAATTTTGTTTCATTTTAATTTTTTTTTCTTTTTTGTTTTTTTGTTTGGTTTTGGGATAGCAGCAGCAAATGACTTGGAGACTTGGTTTGGTTTGGTTTTCTGGTTTCTGTTTGGTTAGCGCCTACCCCAAACAGCTGTTGGCAACTTGCTTCAGGGTGAAATTTTGGAAAAATTATATTCTATTTATAAGAATTATGTATTTTAGTTGGGATGCCATATTCCAAGTAAGCCTGTAGAAAGGAGTCCTGTTTCTTACGCCAACTAATTAAATTCTCCACAGCAACAACCCTGGCGCCACCTAGAAATAATATCTTCTCTGTTTAATTGTGAAATGTCGTCTAAATTGTGTGAATAATTGAAAAAAAAAAACTTATTTGATTCATGGTCTATATTTTCGAATTTACTCATTGATTAGAAGAGGCGTGGCAAATGAATAAGCACAGACATTTTCTATAAAGAATTCTTGCCTTTGAGCTCTTGTCTTGAAATAATCTTTAATAGTCAAATAAGTTGGGAAAGATCTACGATTATTGACTACTTGAATATAGTATTAGTCTTCGGTTTTTTACGTCTTTTAGTTCCATTATTTTATTTATCTTATCAGCCTTTCAACTTGTTTTGTTGTTCTGCTCTAATCAGTTTTTGGGATGGGACAACCTTGAAACTATCTCAATTTATGTTATTTTCCCATTGTAATGATGTGCTGGGAAATGAGATCAAAAAGTTTTCTGTATTTTTACATTGAAAAATAATAAAGTAATATTGAATATCCATTCTCTTCTGACCTTCTTAGAAGTAAACAAAGGCAAAGAAGGCACTTTAAAGTTCAGAACTTAAATATGTATGACCTAACTCAATGTGTAATGCGAGGTGTGGTCTAGAAATTCATAAAGACCTCTGGATAAACTTGCTTGATGATTGAATATTATTTCATCTCTAAACTCTTCAAAGGACCCTTGCACATATTTTCCACATATGAGTAGCAAAAATGCTCACACATTGCAAAGAAATTCTGTCTGGACGGTGAAACAGGTGTAAACATGTCGTAAACAAATATGAAACTAGCAAAGGCAATTAAAATAAACACCAAGAAGGAAGACGGGGACGCGGACCCCCATAAAACACCGCAACTTTCCCATCCCCTTCCCCACTCAGCTGCACCTCTTTTTTATTTGCCATTTGGCAATGGGCCATATGAAACGTACGCCCCATAAATTAAATTCACTTCTCACCAGAGAGAAAGAGAGAGAGAGAGAGAGAGAGAGAGAGAAAGGGGCAGATGGAGAATCAAAGAATGGGGATAAAGCATGATAACGCATTGGCTAAACGGTAAATTTTTTTGCAGTAGACTCCAAAAAATCCAAAATCAATGCAGGCGAATGACACACAACAAGGGTTTCTCCCTCTCCATTCCTTCCAACCTCTTTTTCGCTGATTCTCTCTTTCGTAAAGCTTTTGTGTTGGCTGCACTTCAACTTGAACTCACGACCGAATATAGTGATAGTGAGCAAGAGAGAGAGAGAGGGTGACAAGAAGAGACAATTGATGGCCAGACTGGCCCACAGACAAAAGACACCAAATGAATGAATTGAGTCGTCTGCCTGGAGAGAGAGAGAGTGAGAGAGAGAGAGGGAAGAGGGAGATGCCTGGCAAAAAGATGGAAGAAAAAGTGTAAAAGATGTGGCCAATATGTAAGCAGCTTCTGTTTTCTGTTATTGTTTCTGTGGTCGAGGCCAATTCGCTTATTGAGTTCATTTACATTTCACAAAAATATCAAAGATGAAACGATATTTTCCCTCCCTTTTCCTGTCTTTATGTCTTTCCCCACCATCATCACCTCATCCTCCCCCTCCTGTAATGCGCCAAATATGTATGTTTGCAATGCAATGCAACAGGCAAAACCAAATAACAACAATCGGAAAAGGCTGAATAAACCAAAACAGAAAGTAATAACCAGGTGAGTGTGCTAAGGAGGAAAATACAAAAACAAAAAAAAATTATTCCCGTGGTTAACTTGAAATGTTGAATTTAAGATACTCTACAAAACGGATACCCTCTAACCCAAGAGATTAAGTTGTTCCCTCTTCTTTATTATGTTAAATGTTCTGCAAAGTTTTAACCATGCGAAGATGGAGAGCATAAAAGACAATTTTGGAAGGAAGAGAACGTCTCTAAATTAGGTAACACTTAAAATTCTGAATACTCTGACGTTTGACCTCTTATTTTATGAAGAACTATGTTAATTTTTACACTTTTAAAAGCAAACAATGAGTTTTCACTTGTGTTGAGGTAGGTCAAAAGGATTTGCACCAAAAAATCACAATTTCAGTCAAATATTTTCAGATCAACTTGGAAAGTTTGTCTTCTATATTTCAGATCTTTAGAAGTGGAGTAAATGGACTCCTCATGGAAAGTGTATGCAAATTCCATATCTGTAACAGCTGCCCAGGCACACACACACACACACAAACACATACGAGCCAATAAATATTTTTGCAAACTTGTACACCTCATGTAAAAAAAAAAAACCAAAAAATACATACATATACGAAAATGAAAAATCAACAATTTTTTTTGTGTGCGTTGTTTTGTATTTTTTTTTTTTGCTCACCAAAACCCGTTTCATAAAACCCAAAAAGAAATTCACGTGCTCTCTGGAGTGATTTTTTGTGTTATTTTTTTTAGTTTGTCGCCAACAGTGATGCATATTAAACAACAACAACACGATGATGGAAGAAGCAGAAGAAGAGCATCGACATCAACATCATCGTCATCATCGTTTAACGGCACAAACGGAACGAGCAACAAAAAAAAGAACCGAAAAAACAAGAAAAAAGAAAACATGAAGAAGAAATGCGTAAAGTTTCATTTGCATATTTGCAATTGCGGAAAAAGGAAATTCAAAGAGAATAAGAGAACGAAGAGTATTCGAGTGCAAGGGTTTTTGGGAGATCTGAAATCTGGCTAGTTGGTTGATTGGCATAAGTGTTTTGAATATTCAAATGTTTTGCGAAACGGCTAGCAACTGCATACAAAAATACAAACAGTCGTCCTCTTCTGTCCCTTGGGCTGAAAATTGCTTTAAGGACACTGAAGTGTTTTAGTAATTTAAACCATTTATTGAAGTAAACGAATAGTTGAGATTTTAGTTTTTGAAAGTTTCATGTAATTTAACACATTTAAATAAGGAAAACTAAAAGTTTTTTCCCAAAGTTTTAATACTTATTTAACTGATTAGATTCTTCCTAGGATGAAGGGTTCTGAGAAATTAAGTAATAATTAGTTTAGGAAAAACATATGTATGTCAACTACTCTCTTATTCACATTTCTTCTTAAATTAATTTTTGAAATAACATTTTACGACTGTTATCTTTTTGCATTACTTTGTTATAAATGTCCTCAATTGCAAAACTGAAATTTTAAAATACTTTTTTGTTTATTCAATTGACTATGAAAATGTATAAGTAAATAATAATTTCAGTTTTATTAAAATGTTGAAAAACCACTTAATAAACCTAAATTTCGCTAATTTTCGTCCAATTTTATTTTAGAGCTTTTGAACCGTTAAAATCATGAAAGCAGTACTAAAATTTCTTAAAAGAATTATTTCTTCACATGTCAAACACATAAACAGAATCAGTAACAACTTTTAAAGATACAGTTATTTTTAAAAAATTAATATTAATACATAAAATTTATTTAGCTCTAGAAATTGATTGGAAACAAAAAACGTTCCTTTAAGATCAATTAAAAATCCATAAAGGATGATACTTCAGGTTTTAGGCAAACAATACTACTGCAGAAATTCTTGTTTTATTCAAAAACCAATAACAATTGTTACTACTGAAGTATTATAAAGTTGTATTATTAGTAGTAGTATAGACCGGATTGACCTAATAAAAGGACAAAAATCGGGTGATAGTGCCTGAAGTGTTAATGGGAACAATATACTAAACACTTAAATTCCTTTTATAAAAAACTTTCACTTTTGTTTTTGTTTTAGCATTCTAGCACTCGTTCCCTCCTAAAATTGAATGTTGAATTCAACTTGACCTTTTCTATTCATGAAACCTGTTCTAATCCCAAGAGAAGCAAACAAAAAAGACACCAAATTAATATAGCCGAAAACAAAAACAACCTGTTGTAATCCCTTGGCCGTTTCACATTTTCACACTTGTTGACAAACATCTTCACCCTACAATCAATACAATCACATAACTTGCACATAAATCAAATTCGATGCAATCGCATCAATCGATACATTGAATGGTTGATCATGATCATCGCCAAAAAAAATTATAAAGAAGACACGTAACAAAGATGCGTGACGCATTTCAATCGAAGTCAAACAATGAGAAAAGAAACCGGCAAGAGGACAGAGAAGACGTTGTTAACAAGTTAGTTGTTTTTGTTTTCAATCATATTTGTGGGTTTTAGAGCTTAGTATTTTTATTTCTTTTTTATTTTTGTCAATTGGCTTTTTTAATGGTTGATGATTATTTATAATGTTTGGCCACTTCTTTTTAACTTTTTGGTTTTTTTTTTTTGCACTTGCAGAAAATTATTTTTGATAAACTCTTGTAATTTGGCAAGACAGAAAATTTCACTTAACACTTTCGGTTTTGCCATTGATTCTATAAAAAGAGGCTGGTTGTTGATGTTGTTGTTGTTGTTGGGGCTATTAAATTCAAATTTCTATTATGGTTTTTCACTTTTACTTTATACTTATAATTGAGCAATTGAATAAGTAACAAAAATTTCACTTTCTCGAAACGTGTTGGTATTTTGTTAAGCGACTTTCGCGACTTTTTTTGGGTTTTTTGTTGTTGTTTTTGATAACGCATTGCACGCAAATTGATGTGCTTGATAGCCAAGACGTATAAATTTTTACCTCAACGCAAAAATTGGGTGTGATTTCTTTCAAAATTTTAATTTTTGTTTTACTTTTTTTGAGATTTTGAATTGATTTGATTTATGGTAGTTTCGCCGCTTTCTGGTTAAGTGCAACTGTTGCTGATGGTGCTAATTTGCAAATGATGCCACAATATTCCCCTTACAGTAGAACAACGCACGCATGTTGAACTCTGGAGGAGGACCGTGTCCGGGTGGCACACACTACTCCGATTCTGACGACGCAGACGCGGGACAACGTTGGACGACGACGACGACGACGACGAGAAACACACATCCATCCACATTTATGTATGTTCTCCTAACAGTACAGACGGCATTCGCGCGACGCCCACACGAGTCGATTATCAAAACGAAACTGCCGCAGACAAAATTGAATATTCGCCTGAACATAGTAAGTTCGCCGTAGCACAATAAATGTTCGCCGTAACAGAAAAGCTGAGAGGTGGCCCCCACAACAACAACACTGCGCATGGAGCTCAGATTACAAAATCCACAAATGCCATCCACACTCGTTCTCAGCGAACTGCTCTTTCTCTCTCTATGTCTGACTGCTCTCTTGTCTCATTCAACTTCAACTGGAATGACAACAAAACCGTTAAGCGTGGTCGGTTGTGTTTTATTTGCATTTGGCTAAGAGCAACGGGTGGGTGGGAAGGTTTCATTGCATTGTATTGAATATGAGGGCGCATTCTTGTTTACTTAAATTCCAAATGTGTGCAGTTGTTGCAAGGCATCAAGATGAAAACCCGCATGGCTTATGATAAACACACACACACTCGGGTAAGTAGACCAAAGAAGCCGCCATGGTAATGCATTCTCGGGTTTATTTGCATAGACCACCGAACGACAGACAGTGTACCCGCCAAAAAGTATGCAGCAGGCAACGTGCGCCAACCGAAAAGATAATAAAAACAAACTGAAACAGGCAACCGGCATATGGGATAGCAATACGAAAGCAAAAAGTGGGAGCAATCGTCGCCCCATCCATGTGTTGGGGAACGCTCTCTGAGAGCGTCTCTCTCGCATACTCTTGCACATTGGAACGAAAACAAAAACAGTTGTTTTCTACGCTAGACTTCAAGGAAATGCTTCACTTTAGGCACGTTCCCTTGATGTGGCGTTTAGGGTGTAATTGGAGCAAATCGAACAAGCCAACAATTCTTGAATGGGTAACTATAGTGATTCATTTCAAAGAGATGTTATCCGTATATCCGTGTGTAGCTTAGTTTTGTAGTACGAATTAAAATATGTCTATCTTATAAGGCACTCCTAAGAGCTAATGCTAAATTGATGGCTCCATATTACGGACGGATTCAGGAAGATAGTTTGGGAGATTTAACCACCACCAAATATTGGTATTTCTAATTAATTTTTCACTCTTTTGGCTAGTGAATCTTCAGGAGGATTTTGAAAACTTCTCAACTCAAACTTTACTACTAAATTTTCAAAGCCAAAAATCTCAATACTCTGAACGAACCCGCCAACCGAAAAGATTCCCTTATGTTCCATAATATTGATTGTTGCCTGTAAATTTTCATAATTTCAAATTTGAAAATCAGAATCGTCAGAAAATCTCAGGAGAGTCCAAAGTGCTTGAAATATTCCTATTAACGATTAGTTTCTGCCTTAGTTAAACTCGAACTTTCCATGTGTTCGGCATTATATTTTCATTGAAAAAGTACTGCATTCCTCGTAAAAATGTTAAATTTTCATTTATTGTAAAAGTAAATGTAAATGTCCAACATATTTCTGTGTTTTAAAAACTGACAAATGTAAAAAATGACTTTTCATAAATAATACCTATCAAAATGAAACGATTTCAGTTATCCATCAACTACTTCGTAAATAGAAAATTAAAATACAGTGTTAATAATTTTTTTTTCAAACAAAATAGTTAAAAGTATTATGTTGGTTAGTGTACAACCCGTTCCATGCTTTAACATGAGTTTCGTTTGTGGATGGTAAACGAAGAGAGATTTGTGGATACTGGAAGAGCCGATTATGCTCTCCAACTCACGACGCTCTCTCCCACACACACATGCACACACACATTAAGAATACTCTCACTAGCCCCCAAACAGAGGCCACTGAGGAGGAGGCATTTGCGGCGGCGTTGTGCACTTGTTCTTTGGCGTTGCCCACACCAAACAACAACAGCAACAACAACAATAAACACAAGGCAAAAGCAGAAATGTTGCGATTGCTGGATGTCGTGCGTGTTGCTTTTGTTGTTGTTGTTGTGACTGATAAAGCAGCAGCATTTTGTTCAGTTCTATGTACATATGTATGTATGAATGTGCCACAAGTGATAAGCGAGAGTGGCGAGAGTTGAGAGGCGGCATCCAAAAGATAAATATGGGGAAAACTGGGCGTCAAGACAACAAACCAACAGTTAATGTTGATGTTTGACTGGCCCATATATGTAATTTTTGGGGAGGATTCCAATTCTCTGGTCGGCTTATGGTCAAAGGAACAATGGACAGCATTGTTGTTGTTTTTTTTTTTGGTCAGAACTTACCTCATTTGTGCCAGCTTGCGTTCGTCATAGCTTTCGAGGCGTTGATACTGCACCTGTCGTCCATTCGAGGTAGAAGATCCTGTTGCTGTAGATGAGGAATGCCTGCGATAGTCGGCGAAACTTTCGCTTTTCCTTAATCCTGGAATCTTGCCGGAACTATTGCGCCAATACTTGATCATGCGATGGAGGGCAGTGGGTGATGATGCCTCAGAGCCGCCCATGGCGGCAGTGATTCGCATATCATGGTGATCCACTAGCGTCCTATAGGATGACATTCGTATGTTAATCTAATTAGTTTTGCGCATAACTTGCGATTTCGATTCGATACGGTTTTTTGATCCGTCGTTTCGTGGAGTTGGGTACCGACGAGTTCGTTTTTATGACTGACCAGTAGCTCCAGCAGAAACCCAAATGCAATCACACAATGGAGTGGGAATGGGAATGGGCATTGAAATGGGCACGGGCACTATCTGATACAGCACTCTATACCGACTCCTCTCTCTCACTCTTTCTGTCTCTACCCTCGAGGCATTTGTTCTCTCTGCTTTCATTTGGCATTTATTTTGTTTTCATTTTGATTATTTATTTCTCATAAAAATTATTTACATACACATTTATTCATTTGTATGTCTATATTTTATTCTTTTAATTGTGTTATTAATGCATTTTCCAGTAGCTATATAAGTTCATACTCGTGTATGCAAAGTGGCCTGTTCTTAATTGTAATGTTAACTCAGCAAATGAAATTAGTTTGAGTCAGCTGAAATTTCCGATTAAAGTGCCTCTTGCTGGGCAAGATAAATTTTTCAAGCATGTCTCCAAAATGACGATTAGTCAATTTCAAATCTTTTCAATACTGCAAGTTATTCACTTAAAAGTTACAATTCAAAATATCAAATTGAACCGGCTGATCTAAAAACTGTTAAACTAATTGGCATTTACAGAGAAAAACTTCTATCAAGGTGAAGAAAAAGGATTGATTTGGGACAAGAAAGTAATGGTAGATGAGTTGTCTAAGTGGCTCAGTCAATTCGGCAAATTAACAACCAGGATACGGGTCTTTCTAGTGTGTCGATGTAACTACATGTATAAAAAAACTTTTTAAAATATAGTATAAATTATATATAATAATAACAATAATAGGTTCTTGATTTTTGTGACCTTTTAACTGTTATAAAAATGCTTTGCCGACCCGAGGTCAATTTTTGTTTATAAATATAAAAAATGGTTTGTTTTAAATAATTTTATGTATATTCCGATATATTTCGGCCACTAATCGCTGGTCGTCTTGAGGGCAACTATAAATAACATTTAATTACGATTAACATTACATCAATTAGACAAGAAGAAACACCTACTTATTTTTAATAAGTCCCTAATAAATTTCATATTAATGAGCACAGTTGTCGGTGACTATCTTATAATTAAATCTTATATATGTCGAGAAATCAATTAGACAACAAGAATCTTACATCATCTTACACATAAAAACTCTATGATATAGACATTCGACTTTGCCATATAACAACTTTAAGAAATTGTCAATATATTATAGATGCCGCTCAATTGTTTTGAAAATTGGATATACTAAGCAAAAGAAAGAATAATTTAATAACAATAATATTTTTTGTAGAGAAAATTACAACGAAAATTCGCCAATATTTAATGATGAGGGCTAACAAATCTTTTGGGTCTTCTGGGTTCTCGAAAGAGTATTTCCTTGGTTATAAGGGTGAATAAAGAATAAAGTTTAAAATTGTGCAATTGTTGCTAATTATTCTAAATCATAAATAATTGAAACCAAAACAAAAGTAGTCAAAGGGAAAAGTTTCTGCCGAAGAATTTTACATCATCTTACATATAAAAATTTATATCATAATATAGACGTCCGATTATGCCATATAACAACTTTAAGAAATTGTCAAGATAGTTAACAATTAATAACTTAGAATAAGTTAAGAAGAATTAAAGCTTATATGTATATTGGAGTGATCGTGGCCTTAATAACAAAACTGTCTTCTCTGTCCCTCTGCACTCTTCCTGTTTTTATTTTTGGCAATATAGACATTCGATTTTGCCAATTTTGTTAGAATTTCAATTTAAAGTTAAGTTCAGTTTAGTGATGGGGAAAAATAATTTCCTGACCTATATTCTTGTCATCTATAGTAAGGTAGTCCGATATTTATGAAATTTGGCACAGCCATTAATTAGAATATTAAACTTAAAACTGGTTAATTTTATGGCAATCAATAAAAAAACAAAGGATATGATTTAAAACTGAATTGAATAAGGTATGTTCTTATGGGAACTTTATGATAATGGTTGCCTTAGCCTTGATGGTAAGAGATTAATGATGTTAATAGATTAATGGGATAATAATTCGATCCGACTGCATCTGACAGATACAATGTTTCCAGTATATCCTCACATACATACGTAGTTTTAAGGGTCTAAAGCGGGGAATGCCTTCAATTCATTTAGTCATAAAATTATGGTATGTAATTGCAAATGCTTCCTCCTTATGCTGAACTCCCCAGATTAAAGTTCCTTAAAATGTCAATGTCGGTGATTAGTTTTGTTAGCCATGAAGCATTAGGTTGAAATTACATTCTCACTGTGCCCATGTTGGGGAAATGTTTGCAACTTACTCTACCTATGAATAGAATCATTATCATTATTATTAGTAATGAAAAGTTGTTTCCCCCTTTCACAATCAATCAATCGTTTACTTAGCCTGCGCTTAATCAATCAATTTTATCTATATATTTCTTTTTCATATATTTGTTTAATATCTAGACCGCCTACATTTTTCATTAAGTTTCCATTACACAAGTTCAAACAACTCAATCAGAGCTTAGCAGGTCATAGGCACTTCATCAAGGCCGCACCCTTCCATTAAACACCCTACACAAAAGTTTTTCATTCCATAAATTCAAAGACTTAGTTTGACGCAAGTTCTCTTAACTGTGTGTGTGTGTGTGTGTGTGTGTGTGGGCGGTCTCCCAAGGCCCCATGGCTAATTGCAAGAATACATGAGGAGAGACCACAACAAGTCGAGTGGAATTGTAATGTTCTCTCTCTCTCTCTCTCTGGCTTTCTGTGTCCCCATTACCAAGTCAAGTTGCGAGCTGGTTTATTGCAGTTTTTATGCCCTAAGATAATGGCCAAGACTAGGAGGCGACTTACTGAATAGTTTAGTGCATCACCTCGCAGAAAAGCAACAAAAAAAAAAATTGGATAACTACTTTGAACCACTTTAAAAAACTTGGTGTAATCGGCATATCCACAAATCAGATAAATCAAACATGAAAAACAAATCGCATGATAAGCCCGGGCCAGGCGGTAAAATGAAATCGAAAACGCAAACCAAATCCGAATCCAAATCCAAATCGCAGGCAGCCATCAAATGTCATGACAAAGTTGCTACTGTAACGCCCTGGCGAAAGCTAAGCAAGATTTATAATGCCATTTCCTCGATGTGTCGCCTCTATCCCCCCACTCCTCCCACCACACTCACAAAACTCTAACCCCCACCACTCCATTACCAATCATGCGAAATGTGTTGTGTGTTTGTTGTCAAAATTACATTAAAGCGGAAATCGCCAGCTTCGCTTGACCACAAATCTCCATGAGGCAAGAGCGGAGGGCTCCAACTCTGCTGACACGCAACACCCGCGACACTTTTCCTTCGCTTCGAGCGGGGCGCACATAAATCAGGCAGCTGAAATCCGAGACACTTGCATTTTTGTTTTGAGCGAGGGAAACATGTCTATGTCTACTTCTCCGCCCCCTCCTACTCCTTCTTTCCATTCCATTTGCGCCTCCCACTCCTTTTGCAGCGTGGAACTGTGCGTAGAGGGAGCTATCTATGTACATACGTAATACGGGCAGCCACCAAGAAAGCAAAGCACGCAAAACTCTTGTCTAACTTCGAGCCGGGCTACATATTTCATTCATGGACATGGGACACTAGTTCGGCCGACCGACAGACCGCCCGACCGACCGACTGAGTGACTGAGAAACTGCATCTCAGACTTCAAGCTAGTGTCGTTACGTTAATTGACATGTGTTCATTAAGAGAAAGAGCTTGTCGGCAATTGTTGGATAGTTGCGAAGTCAAAAGTACTTAAACAGTGAATTGATATGTAACTACTACATGAAGCATTTGATCCCAAAATTTTAGATATTCCACAATGTTGAAATGCTTTAATAATCGCAAACTTGCTTACCAAGTGAAGGACAAATATGTTTAACAAGATCCCTTTAAGGCTCTAAAATTAAAGGACTAACAGAGGATACGGTTTCTTTCTCAATGTTTTTTATCAAGTTTTTTAAACAATTTAAACATTGAGTATAATGAGTTTAAGGTAGGCTGATCCGAGCAAATATTTCCTACGTTTTGGTACCTTATCGCTTTTACTTACTTGATTCTTAATACTTTTTTTAACCGTTGGATGCTAAGTGTGCTAAATTTATATACTTATCTAACTTAAAGGCCTACCTATATATTTGTGAGCTAAAAGAGATTACCTTCATTTTAACAAAACAGGAGAAAAGCCATACGGACAGGCAGGTGGGCATCAGTCTTTTATCCTACTGATCAATAATATGGAAACAATTTGGTCTCCTGTTACATACTTCTTATATCTATTTAGATAAAAACTATTGCCAGTCAAATGAGTTTGAGTTTGACTTTAAAAGTCTCGTCATCAAAATTTCACCTTTAAATAAAGAAGAATGCTAAAACTGAGGTGGACTTCAATTTTCTATGGCAGATCAAAGTAGATAACAAAAATAAATATTTCTTGACAGTGTGTAAACACAGCTTTTGATTTTGTTTTTCTTAATTTTTTGTAATTTTAATTCCTCTTTTCCATAATTTAGACTAAAACATAGTATTAAACTTTTAACTTCAGGATTTTTATGGATGATTTTTATTAAATTACTCAAAACTAATGCTAATTCTTGACAAAAAAATTTAAAAAAAAAAATACAAGTTCAAAAGTTTTTTCATAAATTCATAGATGGTATCTAATTAATATGTATCTAATTAATACCATCTATGCATTTATGAAAAGACTTTTATTATTTACTTTATATTAGCGTAATCCATTCTTTTTTAAGGAACTTATTTTTTTATTAAAAAAAAATAATTATTTCCGGTCCCTGCTTTTATTCATTGAAAAATATTATCAATTTAAATCATTATAGGCGTAGACGTACATGACACCAGGCCCGGGCCTGTTACGATTGACCCTAAAGTTAGTGTTACAACCTCTACCCACTCCGACCTAAGGGCAAGGCGAATTACATATATAAACATAAATTAAATTAAGGTAATATAAAATATTAAAATTAATAAGAGAATAGGTTATACATATATAGGTTAAAGTAAAGATGACTATAATTAATTACGAGCGAGGAAGGAAAAGAGCTTAGTTTTTATACCCGGAAGCGATGTTTCCGAACTGATAACGTGGCAAAGTCTGTTGTAGTCGCTACATGGTATACGAAAAGGTTCATGCAGAGCAAAGTTAGTTGTCCAGGTAGGAAATATAAGCGGTGTGTAATTGCGGGTCCTTCTAGATGGAACAGAAATATTAATTTGGTTCAACAGCTCGGAGGAGTCAATCTCACCATTCAGAAGTTTATAAAGAAAAGTTACACCAAGCATAATTCTACGATTAGTTAAAGAAGGTAAGTTAATTAACTGAAGTCGACTAGAATAAGATGGAAGTTGTACATTTGGATTTCAGCGCAAATCACGAAAGGCGAAAAGTAAAAAGGGTCTTTTTCATATTGTGAAGACCAAACGCAAGATCCATACTCCAATATGGGGCGGACTAATGAAGTATAAAGTATTTTGGTAGTATGTGGATCCTTGAACTCCTTAGACCAGCGCTTTATAAAGCCAAGAACACTCTTAGCCTTACTAACAGTAGTGGATATATGCTGATTATTTTTGTTGAGGTTGAAAAGTGTTTCTTAACAGACTGCACATAAATATTGCTTATTTTTTATACCCTTTCGCATAAGGGTAGAATAATAATTCAGAATTAAAATTTTTAAAAAGTTTAAAATCCAATTAGAAAGAAATCGTTAAGAGGAAGTTATGGTTTACTACAAACTTTTTAGCCTTATTATATTATTTTAATACTAAGGGTATTTTTAAATGGGGTTGTACTCCTGACAGGTTTTCTTGAATATATTGAAAATATATTTTCCTGTAATGAATTCGTAAATATCATCTAAGGTCTCAATCATTATTTTACGGACCATCAACACTTCTTTTTGAACCATTTTTGGTTCCTAAAGATTATATACCTAAAGATTATATACTCTTGATCAGCACGAAGGAAAAATGTACATATATTCTTTCTCATCATTACAAAGAGTTTAAAGATTTTAGAATACTCTTCAAACTGTTCGTTATCAAATAAAATCAAAGTTATTTGAAATAATTTCTATAATAATCGTCAATTGGTTGTGTAAATATATCATTTTCGAAAAAAAGAACCAAATAATCTATTGTTATTTAAAAGAGATGTCTAATGTTTATATAATACTATCTTTTAATGGAACCACATTTGGTTTAATTCAATCTTAGAACATTCAAGTTTTAGTTTATTTACCAAATAAAATGGGAGTTTTTTTTTTAACGGTTTATCTCTTTTGGTCGTGAATGCTTTGCTTAATGATAAAAACCTTTTATTAAAAATCTTCTTTCTATTTAAATGACTCAGTTTGCTTCCAGAATCAACTCTTTGGAATTGTAACATTTGTTTGAATATCTTCAGCATTTCCTTCTCTTTTAAATTTGCCGCTTGCTTGGAATATTTCACCTCGTATATCTTATCATATCTAAGGTGACATTTGCCTTCTACTTGGCCTGGGCACAGCTGTTCCCTTTCTTTAGTTTCGAAGTTAACCCTTACCCCTTAACCCTGGTGGTGCCTGCTGTTATCGAGCAAGCTCATCAACCTTTTGACCTCCTTGCTAATTGCCTTTCAACACAGAACAACAAATGACGATTGCGACTTGGACTTGGTCTTGTTCTGGGACTAGGACATCGACGACGACAACCAGGAACACCACGACCATCTGTCATATGCTCCAACTGGTGACCTTTGGCCTCTTGGCCTTTGTTTGGTCTCGTTCTCTTGTAGGAGGCAATTCTAGAGTTACGACAATGTTGACGATAAAAGTTATAGGCAGCCATAAATTAAAATGCAAATTAAAAGTCACCAAAAAGGCGCCGATGAAGAAAAAACAAAAATATACAATTATCGTTGAAGACTCGGACTATCTTTCAGTTTATCGCCTTAATTATGGCCAATATTTGGGCAATAAAAAAAAATAACTTGACTAAGCCAAAAACGCAAAATTAAAAAAAAAAAAGATAAAGTTGAAGGAAAAAATTGAAATTGAAGAAAAGTTGGCAAGACTTCCAAATTTGTCTAGCCAAGCAAAAAGTGGCGAAAGAAAAAAACGCAAACTCAAAGTTTTAATTAAAAAAATTGTAAACTTACGAAATGAAAGAAAATGGGAAAACTGCGTGCAATTGCAAACGTTTTTACCCCCCCGACACATTTCCCCGTTTAGCCTGTGACACGCAGCAAATTAGACAGGACATGTCAGACGCTAATCCTTGCCCAGGCATTTGCCCTGGCTCTATCCCGGGAGACACAAAACTCTTCTCCCGTTTAGTTCGTAAATCTCAAATCAGCTTAAATTTAATTTTTACGCTTTCCGGCTTGGCTTTTGTCTTGGCCAAGAGTCGCCAACGAAAGCACAAAACGGGCCAGAAAGAGGGAGACAACCCGGCGTGGGAGCAGTTAGTTGGTTGTGCTCCAACTACAGCCAACGTTCAGATTTCCAAGCCAGCCAACAAATGGCCAAAGGCAATAAAACTTCAGTCGAACAACTGTTGATACCCTTGAAATGGATAATCTGATAGGGAACAAGGGGGGTCAAGGACTCGAAACTCTTGCAAATTGGGAGATGTTTTATGAAGTTTCGTTTATCTACGAACCTCAATTCGAGGGCATCAACAACATCCATCAATTGGCCTCATGTCTCCCCTTTTCTAGTTCTTGTTGAGGCAGGTGCCACTTCCGCTCTCCCTGCCCACACCTCATCACTTCCATGGTAGACCAAGAAAAGACGTATACAAAAATGGTTTGCTCTTGTGTTTAGTATTTGACTTTAGGCAGTTTGTTCTTCACTTACCTTCTACCCATGCCACTCACCTCACAGTTTGCACTTCCTATTGGCATAGCCGTCGAAAGGATGTTATCAAAAGAAAATATTTCCACACTTTTTCACCCAATAAATCGAATTGCGTTTCCGCTTTTTTGATACCTTTATGAGAATACTTAAATGAGGTAAGTTAAAGTCAAATTATGAATATCAAGCATCTTGTTGTTAGGGCACATTTTCAGAGTTGCATTTAAAAATTCTCGATAATTAAATAGAGCTGGAGACCTAAGCATGTTATCGATAATAGTTTATTTCGTATCTTTGTTCATTTGTTCAATTGACGTTTGTATACATTTATTTTAGTGCCCCCCTTTTGCTACTTCCCTGCTTTTGTTTTCTACTTTTCCTAGCTCCTTGCTTAAATCTGATATACAGGCAAAGACAAAGGTCGTTTGTCGATTATTAAAAGTTTTGCTGCCAAACCAATAAGATGGCAACTTTTTGTGTTTTAATAATTCATGAGCATTTTGATATCCCAGATAGTGGGTACTGAGTAACAAATTGGTTTGGTCAGACCCCATAACAATTTGCTAATATGCCAACACATTCTACTAACTAATTAAGTACTACATGCAAAGTCATTTGATGAGCACGTGCCTCTTAATATGAAGAAGACCTCTAAGGAAGAGAAAATTCTAGAAGTACATGTGGCATAGAAAACCAAATTAATGAGCTAAGACTTTCAACACACGACTTAATTTGAACTAAATGCCAACAAAGAGCTATAGAACCCGAAGCAATTAATTAATAAAGTGTCGAGTACTCTGGATAAGCAAACGGATCACTGGGCCAAACAGCAGCTGTCCTCGAGACAAACCCACACACTCGTCTTCATGAAGATGGGAGGGGACCAAGAGTGGGAACGCGTTTAAATTTACAAATAAAAAATATTGTCAAACGGTTTCTAACGCCTACATACAAATGTGCTCTAGTGTGCACTTAGCTTAATGTCCTTACTCGTCCCTAGATCCTTATCGATGGGTCCGACACAAATGTTGCGTAACTAAGTGCGGGCACACTTCCAAAGAAGAACACCACAGACATTCATTTCCTTTCGTTTCCTTTCCGCTGTCTACCTGAAAGAGAGGTGAGATTTTTAATTGTTGCATTTCGAGGAAAAAAGGTCCTTCCACTTGAGTCTGCCGCATATCCTTGGCCCTTAATTAAGTTGTTGGCACATTAAAATATGAATTGTGCATGTTGTTGTGTCGGCTAGAGCGGTTTTTGACACTTATCGTAAAAATTTGAATGTCGCCCGACCTAAACACGTGTCCTCCTCCTGCCCCTCCCATGAACTGACAATTGAAGCGTGCCGAAGGGCAAACATGGTTTCCTGTAGTTCAGAGAAATGCAGTAAGTCAGCTCATCATATTGTATAGTCTATAACTAAATAGACTGATGAATTTTAAATCAAATTTTCATTTGTTTAAAAAATTCCTCTACATACATATAAGTGTGTATAAAACGTTTGTTTTAAATTTTCAACTTTTGATATCAAAACGTATATTGCTTTTCTTGTTTTATAAATTCAAAGAAACCACTTTATTTATTAAACAAACAACTATTTACTTTCATAATCATGTGTATTTTCAATAAACCAGTCCAATTGCTTAATAAACATTTCAATTCACATCGTCTGATTTTTGTCTTTGATCGAATTTATAGTTTTATTTATCAGACCAAAGTGACCAAAGTGAAAATAGATAGATTTTGTGAAGTGTAAGATATATCATGTGATTATAAAGTGAAATTTCATTTGAAAAAACAAAAAATAGTTCCATCTTTTAAAAAATTAAAATTATCCATAATGAAGTAAGTAAGTCTTCTCGCCGACTTCAATATACCATGCACCAAGTGAAATAAACATTCCAAATTTCGAAAACCAAATGTAAGTCTATTAAATTGTTTTTTCATGTCTCATAGCTTATGCTATCTCGCTCGCTCGATTGGAAAAACGTTTATATAAAAACCTCGGCTATTTTTAGAAAGATTTTAATAAAATGTAATATGTTGCTGGATATTAATATCAAATTAAAGTATGTCTAATTTGATTGCATAAGGTAGAGAATTACGAGCGATAGTCGAGTTTTTTCAAATTACGGGGGCTGAAGAGGGCGTGGCACAATTTTTACACATACAATATCTGCACCTTTACTAAATGAGAATACATACCAAATTTTGTATCTCTAGCTAGTGTAGTCTTTGAGAAAAACACTTTTGTTTAAATTTTGGGGGCGTGGAAAAAATAAACTTGATCACTCTACATACTACACGAGTCTATATACCAAATTTAATGGCTCTATCTCTCATAGTCTCCGAGATCTAGGCGTTGATACTGATCAAGCATATATATACTTTATGGGTTCTGCCTGCCGATGATTAAAATACATAATTTTCTTTCTCTATCTTGATTATTCTCCATTATTCCTGATCGGACCTTATTTTTTAGTGGTTGATTATTCTTTCGTTTATTTATTTGATAATAAATAGTTTGTTTTGGCACTTTGCATAATTTGCTAAGGTAATCCACAGAGATACCTGCATTATGCTTTGTGACCATTTTATTTCTAATGAGTTTCATTTAATTCACGTGTTTTGCCATATTTTAAAACAAAAAAACATTCAAATATACAGAAACATCAACTATTATTCATAAAGATAATTAAACTAAAATCCATAAGAAAAGCAATGCCAAAATAATTTTGTTCAGCCAAATAAGCATAATCTTTAACTCAAATAAATACAGCAATTTGTCCACGATTGTATTTTGATCTCCTTCAGAGATCGTCCTGACGTGTGTATAATCCGACGTGGAGTTCTATTTTGTTCTAGTAATTCGATCTTTAAGTAAGTTTTGCTAACATTTTTGAAACAAAGCTACATATATAAAACATACAAACAACCTTTGTAGCTCCTTTAATAACTGCCATAGAATAGTCAAAAATGGATTAAAATCTCATTATTCGTTTCTTTAACAATTCATGCTCTTTTCTTATATAGATCACTCGAAAAGTTGCCTACCTTGATGTAAATTTAATTAGATCCTTATCCTTCCCGCCTTGCTGCACTTGCCATGGGAAAACCTCTCACTCAAGTCCAGGACGCAAATCGATTTTCTTTTGTAACCTTGTCAAGTTTGGAAAATGCCCAACATTTTGTTGTTCAAAAATAAGCACTTTCAACTGTTGAAGCTTTCGTTTGTCAAGTGTCTGCTTGGAAATCAATAAAAACTGCAATTAAAACACCTTGACCATGAGCAGATGGAAAATGGATGTGGTCGTGTGGGGGGGTGGGGGGTGGCGGTGGAAGGGGACCAAGAGGGAAGCATGACAACGATTATTTTCTGTATTCTACGAGCACAATTTGCACAAAATGACTGCAATTAGCTAAAGCACCTGGCGAAATGGTTAAACAGAGAATACCAAAGGAGTACAAGAAGAGAGGGATGGAGAAACAGTTGACTGTCAGCAGAATGAGTACATCTGGTCTACTCGTTCCGGCACAGTGGGAATTTCTTGCAGCATTCTTTGTCTATTCTCAGTGACATTTAGCAGCAAGTCAGTGGGTCGTCAGAAAGAGAAATAAAAGTCCAATATAACCAAAAAGGGGGAGAGAAATGAAATTGAAACTCCTGACAATTGTCACGTACTGACCTAGTAATGGGGGGCGGGGCGAAAAGGAAATCTAGTATTTTTAGGAATTCAGTAATTAGAATAAAGAACAATCTCGACCAGATAAATCAGCCTAGAGTCTAGAGCCTAGAGCCTAGAGCTTGGATATAGTTGATTGAACATTTCCCATGACATTGATTAACCTTTGATGATTCACCATGAAACTGATGGATCAACTTTTTCCCCATTCCTGATTAAAGTTAAATATAGCCAATGTATTCAATTTATTCGCATTCATTGTGCCAACTTTTCCGGCACAAAAAAAAGTTTCATGTTATTAATACTTCATCAAGTTTTTCTTTCGTTTCTTTTCTTACGATTTTTGTCATGACAACCAAATCTGTGTCACCTCTTCCAGTCTCTTATCCTCCCGAATCCTCTTTCTTGCCCAAAAGATGCTCAAGCAACATCCAAACAAGTTGTTTACCAGCAAAAAAAAAAGAAAAAAGAAAAAGAAGGCAACGACTCGGTACAATTGTGCGTTGTCCTCTTGTGTGGAAAACAATTCAATTTCCGTGAAAAGAAGCACCAACTACACCAACATACAAATACACATACATATAACTGTAAATGATCCTAAGTAAGGATGGGCAGACTGTGTGTGCGGTTGGGTGACCCAAATCCCCAAGTCAGTGGAAAATATCAAATAGAAAATAAAAACGAAAGACAACAACAAAATAAAACGCTAATTTCAATTGTGACATAGTTTTATACCCTTTTCCATTTAACATTTGATCTAAAGTTTTTCTGCAACCAATTTTTGCCATTGTCCCCGTTAGACAGAGGCTTAGAACCTATTGAATAGTTAAAGCTTAAAGCTATCTGCTAATCAGGAGTAACTTGGTTAACTCCTTGTTAAAGCAAATATACCCTTATTTGCAAAGAACACAGAAGAATGAAAACCATCCAAATGCTGCTGCTGGTTTTCAAATCAGTTGAGCAAACAATAAAGCCAGCAGCCCCCAGACTGTCTGCCTTGGATTCATAAATAAAACAAAGTGGCGCCAAACGCGCGCCAAAATGACGCGTCGCCTGAACGTAGTTGCGGGTGGTAGTGATGCTGCCCCCCCTGCCCACCCTCTCCATTCCAGCACCCTAAAACTTCCTGTATGCCAACACTACTCTAAGTTGCCCCAATTGTTATTCATTGGCTTCCATCTGCCATCTTTACCGCCCAGGCTATAAACTTATTTAGTTCGTACAACTTCACTTCATATCGATTTTCTAGTAACATTTGTCTGGCTTTTTGGGTCGTCGACTATAACAAAAGCAACTGGTTGTTGGTCCTGGTTTTTCCTAGTATTCCATCTTCTCCCCTGTCCCTCTCTCTTGTTCCAAGCATATGCCAGAGTGCTTTGGCCTCCAAGCTGCAAGTACAAGTCAACAACAAGTTGAACTGCATTAGCCCAGCAGCTGGCTTTATTGACAAAAGGAAAATTTTAGGAAATTACTAAGAGTTCATAATGGAAAAGTTTAGTTTTGTTTTGTCAACTTGTGCACCGAAAAGAAGAAGCATACATATGGAAACAAACAATAAGGTAAATTCAAAAAATGTATACTACCAGGCTTAAAATGTTTTAGACCATTAAGTAGAGAGATCAAGAAAGGCCAAGCGAAAGCGAAATTTATACTTCAAATATTTAAGATGGATGGTTAGTGAATAAATAACAAGTCGATTCGTTCTCTATAAGTTGTACATTTTTTAAGCAGCGAATTTTGATTTGAAACCTTAATCAATTATTTAGTTTATCCCATATTCAATTCATTGCTGTTGTTTGTCATAGTTTGGAAGTTTATCTGACTTTTTCAGACAGTTGACATTTAAAATGAATGAATCATTTGTTTTAACAATTTGTGAAAAAGTGTTGGCCTTTAGTTTTTCAACATTTCCATTTACCTATTGTGACATTAATAGTTCGTATTGATAGAAAAGATTTAAAGCTTAAATTAAAGTAATTTAAAATAGTCAAATATCTTTCATTAAATAAATTAACAGATTCTCATCATTAAATTGTTTTAGATAAATACAGTTTTAGTTTTGCTTTAAATTCCCTTTTTCACTTTCATTGGCAAACTTTAAGGAATCCTTTATTCTTCCCTCAATTTTGGAGCTGCATTTGAGTTATTTTGGCAGAGCTTCTTGTGCTCATTCATGGGCACTTTGTTTGGGGTTTCCATTGTGGTATTCCATTGTGTTTACGATGTTTGTGAATGCCTTTTTGTGTGAAGCTCTCATTTTGGCTGCTCGAATGCATTTACAGACGAACGACCCTTGAGGAGCAGCCACCAAGAATCATTCCCTCTCAGCGAATATGCAAATCAAATTGCATTCAAAAATCGATTGCTAGTTAACCAGCAAAATTTATGAGAGAAATGTCCTTGAAGCCATTAAGAATCGACATTATGCATGCCCACTCGTTAAAAGTGACACACTGTATGTGCCAGAGGATTCGGATATCTCCCCTCCTCCCATATTTCGTTTGGCTAACAGTTAAGGGGCATGCACCAAAATATATGAATGCCACTTTTTTGCCATTAAAATTTATGTGTGCCAAAATGCATGCAAAAATGTAGCACAAACGAGCAGGAGGACGGGGGAAGGTAGGGATGCGCTCGACACATAGAGGACTTTGGAGGGTGGCATGCAAATTTCGTACTTTTCCTTTTTTGGCTTGGTTTTTTTTCTTTTTGTTTTGTTTTTTGCCCGCCTGCTGTGCTCTGATGAGGTAATTAAATTTCATTGCGCGCTAAAAGGAAATAAATTTTTGTCGCATTTATTTTTTTGTTCCTCGTTTTTTTTTTTTTTTGCTTTGCGTCCTTAATAGGCAAATCGTGTAGTCATCGATTAACATTTGCTCGATCACATTGGCAGATGAAGTGTCGCATATTCCATGTTGCACTTAAGTAGCTGCCGCAAATTGATTTCATGCTGCTTTCCTTTGCTTTGCTTTGGCCATGCTCCACTTTTACCCTTGAGTTCGTTTTTAGGACAAAGTCGAGGGGGGAAGCAAAAGGGAATGGAATAGGTAACAATGCACTGCAGGAAGACAAAGAAGGATATGCGGCTTGCACAATGAATAAGTGAGTGAGTGAAGAAAAAGCAAAGGCAAGGCGATGATACGGGTATAGAGGATCGACTACAAGATACCTACCTAAGAGTTTTAATGACTGGCAAATGATTTATAGGTATAGGTACATTCCCAGTTCTCTTAGCTGCAGATTCGCCCTTCGAACGACTAAAACTAGTTAGGAATCACAAAGACATTTAACTTTCAAATAGTTATGTTGGCTCTTTTGCTTCTTAGATCAGAAGTTTCACTAAGACTAAGACTAAGATACGCAATAAGCTAATTGGAACTTTGATTTAGAATTCACAATCTGTTTAATCCTTTTACTTATAGAGTATCGTATGTAATTTGTGGGTTGCTTTGCGTGTTGTCTGATATGCCTCACACTTCTAGGGAATAGCTAGATTAGAAAAAGGGGGTTAAAGAAGAAAAGCAAAGTTTTCTCCTCACGGGCATGGCTAGTTATCCCTATCCCAGAGAAAAGCCCAAAGATCTCTCTTTCTCTCTCTATCTATCTCTCACTTTCTGCTTTTCACATTTTCTTTTGTCCGGTTTTCGGCAGCTTCCCGTTTTATTTCCTTCTGTTTTTGTGTTCTTCTGTTTGTTTATTTGGTTTTTTTTTTTGACAGAATATAGAAAATGGATTTTCTTTTGTAAGGCCAACCCTTTCGTTTGCTAAGGATGCTGGGAAAATAGAAAAAGAAAAAAACTTTCAGAAGGAGAGCAAAGCCCTGGCACTTCATTGTTTGTTGCCCAGCCGAGAGTGCCGAAAGAAAGTGGGAAAACACATGTATGCATCGAATGGAATCGACTGGATGAAGGGAAGAAAGAAAGAAAAGACTGTGGCGATTTAGTTGGTCGACTTTTTGTGTAATTGTTACTGAATTGTGGGAACTTGCACAATTAGAGCACGGTGAGTGGTTCATTTTTACCTTTCTCGCAAATGGATGAGAACAAATGGACTGCTATATAAAGATTATGCATGCTTGAATAGAACAATACTAGGGGGAACTTGAGCTATCAGTTCAATCTAATACTTGTCGTCATCTCTTTCTTAATCTCACATTAGTTTCCGCCTCTGAAGCAATCCAAACAACTTTGTCTACATATCTGTCCTCCAAATAGGCGATCAATCAATCAATCTGGAAAAATAAAAAAAATATCCATTGCCACTGGCAAGTATTTAAATGTAATCGGAGACATTAATCGCAAGCTGCAAATCAACTTAGTTACAAGTCTGTTTATGCAAACCCAAAAGATATCGAATTAATGGCCAAAATGCCTACAGGCTTGCCGTATTACAAGTTAATTAGAAAGACTAATGAACTGGATCGATAAAAAAAATCGAACCCATTTCACAAGAGTCCATCGAATTCAATTTGTAGAGGGCGTACATTATTATCGCAACACTTGCCACATATCTGACTACACATGCGCACATTGGAAATTTGATTATGACCATTAATGGCTAAGCAGGTCTAGACTGACCCCGTTGCACTTGGAATTGCACTTGATCTAAATGTAAATTAGAGATGGACTCGTGACTGTGACTAGCTGATCCGATTACTCATATACGAGAATATAAGAGAGTATCTACCGACAAGGCGATAAAAACCAGTTAATGGGTTTTCCTATTGAGGCAAGGGTCTCTGAATATTCTCTGTCTAATATTCCAAAAGTAGTTTACTAGCCTTTTTTTTTTTTTTTTTTTTTATTTTTGCGGGGAGAGTTCTCTTTCTGCAATCTATCCGAAATGGATAATCAGCAGAAGTTAATGCTAAACGGGACATTTAGAAGGTTATACGTTTACTCCACTCCGTGCGGCCTTTTTCTTGAGATTAAAATTCGATGCAGTTAGGAATACAACTAAATAACTTTCATACAGATAAAGTTATCGGTTTACAGCTTCGAAATATGTATTCAACTTACATAGAGAAGAAATATTCTAATAATTAAAAATATATTTGGTTAACTATAAATCCTGATCGATTCGCAGGAAAAGATAATTGACCAAGGCCCCTTAATTTTTCGACTCGGGTATATAAATAAATATAGGATTTTTTTCGATTCTCCTAAAATATAAAAATGTATCAATCTCCCTTGGAAATCGTCTTTAGGACCTGCAATAATTGTTAAAGACATGTAATTTACTTATTTAAATAATTTTTGACAATTGTTTGACTTATCCAACAGCAAATTTGACATTCTTCGAGAAGATTTAAAATCCTTTTAGTTTTTTAATTAATTTGCAAATGGCTTTGCCATCTCTAAAGTCTCTCTACTAAGTTTTCAAATCAATTTAAATAGTCAAACCTTCCATTTAAGCAGACTCGAGGTCAATCTTCAAAGAGAACATTATTTCAAAGGTGAGCAGTTTGTATGTTTAGCTATTTCAAGAAGTACGAAGATCTAATTAATTTTGTTTGTTTTAAAAGTACAGTTAGTTTGTTATCTTAAAACTTTGTGCTCGGCAGAAAATGGCTTAACATATTTAACACAATTTGAAACGTGATTAAATGTATCAAATGTGCAAAGAACTATTGATTTATTTTTGTGAGCACAAACTTCTGTATTCGTATTGCATTTAGTCTCATTTCTGTTAGTATGTATATTAATTATAAAGAATCTGGTAATCCTTTTTAGCCAGCCCTAAGACAATCTGCCCGAAAAGAAGAAAACTAAGTTTGAGACGACAAAGAAAAGAAAAGACAACTTAAAGACAAATTTAAAGTAAAATAATTAAACGATGAACAACGAATAAAAATTTTAAAAAATATTCGAAAATAAATCAATTACCATTTTATATTTATTATTATAACAATCTCAAACCCTACTCGGGACTATGCTCATTCTGGAATTACAATAATTTAACATTATTATATTATACATTATATGATTATAAAAATATTGTAAATTAAGTTTGTCGTTTTGGTATTGTTGGTATGTTTATGGGCTATTCTAATCGCTGCGTTAACTTTCTTTTTAGACGTTTTTAGTTCTTATGGAATTCCTGGTATGTAAACACACGATTTTGGACCACTTTTGGTCAATTATTTGAATAACTTTCGTTTGTTTATCTTTTGGCACAAGTCATTATCTCAGGATGTTTAAACCCTTGCGAGCCAAAGGACCATCCACAGGCTAAAGAGAAGGCAATATCTTACAATGATACGCCAAGTTGCTGACTGATTTGTATAACTAAATAAATATAAAACAAACATATAACCATTAAAAATAAAGATTTATGTAAATAATATTAAATATGCACTGTTAGTTGTAACTGTTTGGCGTATTACATTATGTTAAGTTAAAAGCTTTGTTTAGATGATGTTTGTTTTTGTCTTCGGGTAGAAATCTTTATTGAAATTTTTGACTATGTTATTTAGTATATTTTGTAGGCGATTAAAGTGGTGATTTGCCAATCGAACAGTTGTGATTGGCCTCTTAAATAAGATGTGATCTTTCAATTGTCCTTCTTAATAATATACGTAACTGTCTTCCCTGAGATTCTTGAGATTCCTACTTTGAAATCAGTCGGATCTGTTGGATCAAATATTGTTTAATTTCTTTGAATGATGTTAACAAAGAACTCATGGCTAGTTACTCACGTTACCATCTCCAAATCGTTGCAAGTTCTTGCCGACAAGAAAAAGAGATATGCGTAAAATGGGTAGTCCAGACGCCCACATTGCACGAGTTTAGACCAAACGCCCCCGAGTGATTTACTCTCGCTGATTTATGCGGCAAGTTTAGATGCAAGAAATAAAAAGTGGCTAATAATGTTTAACGTCTATGCATAATCGAGTATCAATTAAGCGTAATTAATGTGCAGCCTATTTGGTATCAGCTGCAGTTAACTAACTAAAATAGAATTTATAAACCAATCCACCCTCACTTTTTGAATCAAGGTCAGGGGCATTGTCTGCCATTTTCGACCTTTTTTAGTTTTGCAAACCGGAAATGCACGCACACACACACACACACATAGAATAAGAACAAAAAAGTCAGCTTCTGACATCGATATGAGGTAATAAAAGGTTTTAAACAAAAACAAAAGGACAGGCAGAATCAAAACCTAGAAATCCTTTTATTCAAGTGCACGTTATTTTTTTTTTGGGTATTTTTTTTTTTAAAGTCGCGTGTTGTTTAATGCATTTTTGCACACTTGACTGGCCGTTACCTGGTTTTAAAGAAGGGAAAGTACGGAAAAGGGTTACGGGGCTGGCTATTGGGTTGGGCACATCATATGATTTATATTTAATGGGCTCATATTTTTTTGCACAATCTCTCTGGGGCAGCATAAACTAGCGTGCCACATTGATTGTTCTTCTTTCCGCTCTTGGCTGAATGTGTGTGTGTGTTTTTTTTTTTTGTTTAGTGAGTCTGATCTATATTTTATGAGCTGCCAATTGGACAAATTGATGATCTGAACTAAAGAACGGGTCATTCGGGGGTTGGAGTGAGTTAAAAGGAATGTTGTTAATCAGAAGGGTTAATATGACAGAGTTTTAAAATCATATCCTCGGCGAACTCTCAGCAAACATGTTCGAGGGTCCTGTAGATGTTCGCTTGCAACCCATAAGATTAGGGGTTGATTCTTTTTTTTTGTTTGTAACCAAATACACAACCACAATATTTCCCATTTGAAAAACAAATTCCAAATTTTCATCTCATCTAACATTTGAAGAAAAAAAAACTATTTCTTTTTTTATGAATTTAAATTGATTTCCTTTCTTCCTGCAAAGACAATTAAGAAAACCCACAGACAACTTCAATAACTACTTTGTTTTTTTTCCCTTTGTGTGTTTATTTATGCGTTTTATTTTCACTTGATTTAATTTTGACACTCTGTCTAGAAGGAAAAATCGGAAATCTGTTTGCCAGACATTTGCATTTCATTCATTTGATTCCTACGACCCTTGTCAGAACATCATCTACTGCTCCCCCCCTTCGCATCCCTCTCAATTTGCTGACTGACCTATTTTATGTAATTTTCTTGAGATTTTCCTTTCCTTTTTTTTATTCCTTGCTTTGCTTTGCATTGGTCTGGAAACACTTTATTCCAATTCACTTATTTGGAGTGCAACGACTTTTTCTACATCTGACCTGACCTTTTCGTCATTGGGTTATGGGATACTTCTGAGGGCATTGACTGATGGCTTTCTTTTCTTATTCAAATTAGGTTTCACCTATTACACTTGAATGGCTCCAGTGTCTTATTAATATCTAGCTTGGGTACAGCTGGTTTATCTTTTTAATTAAATCTCTGCTTGACATAACTTTCCAGTCCGAACAACCTACACATTTCATTTTTGAATACAAATTTCAAATGCATGTCAAATGCTCACTCTCTCGCTGTCTCTTTCTCTGACAGGTCGAACGAATCTGTGTGCATTTTTCAAAAAAACAAAAATATATTTTGAAAAATATCTTTGGGTTGAATCTTTTGTATGTTTCGCATGCTAATTCTCAATGTGTGGCTAATTGCGGAAATTGTGTTAGGCAACATATTGAATAATGACGATGATGAACTTGTGTCACTCCGTCACTCTACATACGTACGTACATATGTAAGTAACTCGGCTGCATCGGATGGTTTTACATTTAAGGGTTGCTTCTGCGCTCTCGATTTAATTAAATTTTCTGCGCTTGCGCACGATTTTTACTCATTTGTATTGTATGTGTGTGAGTGTGTGTCCTGGGCATTTTTGGCCATTGTTCATCATTGTTCTGCAGACCCACACGCCTTCTCTCAGCTGTCAAAGGGTAGCAAGTTTTGAATACTCATTGTTGTTGGACACATTTTGTGGTCTTCCTGGCTATTATGCAAGTAGTTGACCATTTGGATACGCCTTCGAAAAAGTAAAAAAACAGGATCATAACCACAAGAAGGAAACTCTGAAAAACTGTAATTTGAACCAACTTTGCTTTCAATTACTTATTCATGTGCCCCACGTTGGGCGCCAATTCAATTCAACCAATTAAATTTCATACTTTCGTTTAGCATGTTATCAAAATAAATCTCACTTTGTATCTTATCGCCTTCGACTGAATACACTTTCAAGGGCGAATGCATTAAAAGTTCATTTGATATTCGATACATTTGAAAAGGAAAAGAAAAACATTTTTCCAGGTGAACGCGTTTTTTTTTTTCTCATCACTCATGACATTCAGCGATAGTTAATCAAATTTTCAAATCAATAATTAATCAACTGATGGCAAGAAATACGAGCAAATCGGTGAATCAGGAAATCATTTGCCGCACATCCTCTCTCTGCCACTCTGCACCTCTTCTGGATCTCTTCCCTTTTTCGCGTTGTTTGCCTCTCCCTCTGTCAATGCCTATGCAAATTTTCTTTTTCCGTTCGTGTAAAGTTACACAAACAGTGGCCTTCATTTCCGGACTACCAACGAAAAAAAGGATAATATTAATACAACATAATCAAAGTGAACGGTAGGGCATGGCATTTGCATACATTAATGTCAGATATAGAGTGTGGAGATACGAAAATGGAAAGGGCAAGGGTTGAGAGGGACTTTCTCCTTTCACTTTGATGTTTGATGAAATTAGCGTGGCCCTAAATCAGTATCCTAAGCTAAAGGCGCATTAAATTTATTCTAATAATGTTGATTCTTTATGCTGAGATTTAAGAGACTCACAGAAGAGTGAAAATATATATATATGTATATCCACATCCTGACAGCTTATTGTGATTTTCCATAATTTCATTTTTGTGCGTATTTATTTTTATTTGTTTTCGCTCTGTTGCTGTATCTCTTTTGGCAGCTTATTAAACCGTAAGTAAGCTGGTTTACTTGGCATTTGCTTAGAAGTTCTTGCGGTCTACCGGAAAAAGGAAGCCAAGTACCCTAAAACAAAAAATGAAGCAAGCAAGAAACAAGGCAAAAAAGAAAACCAAAAAGCGGAAATTATGAAAATACTCAAATTGCCCACATCCTGTTGTGAATATTTCGGGCGTCTACCTGACGACAAGACGTTAACCACCCACCGCACCTCTCGACCTTCTTTACCACATCCTTATCGCATTTTCTTTTCTTTCCACATAAGTACAAGTCTCCGTCTGGTCTGGTCTGGTTGATGAAACTCGTTGAAACCATTTGCGTAGCATACTTTGTGGCTGCCGCAAGTATTTTACATTGTTGTTGGGTAATTTATTATAAAATATTCAAGCAAGTTATGGTTAAGTAGTAGTAGTAAGTAGCTATGAGATGCTTGATTGAAAGTCCACTAAGTCTTGAGTGAGCCAGAGTTCACCTTTTTAGTTCTCCACGCGCTTATCACTTGCAGAACTTTGCGAGTTTTGAGTTTAATTAGTTAATAATTGTAAGACGTGCAAAAATAGTTCACCACAAAAATATTCAAACAATTTTAAATTGATAGCCACAACTGTTTAAGTATGACCACTGTTTAAGATTGAACATCGTGTTCATCTGAAATGGCTTATCAAATACACAAAAGAAAAATATTAACAAAAACCCAAAACAGATATAAGTCATAAATTATCAATTATTACTTAAAACCCATCAAAAATGCATTCACACTCTCTGGAAAACATTTAAGATTATAAAACGGTGCGATGTCAAATGGCCAACGACGAGCATAAAGTGTAAACCATTTTCAATCCCCAATAAAAAATAAAATTTGAAGCTCTGTGTTCCCTAGCCTTTTTTAAAGTGGATTGATTTCTGTAGCACACCTGGATATTTTGAATTCAACAAATGAAGATTGGGTTTATTTCCTTCTCCTTGGAAGTTTAGTTTTCTACTTGCCACAAGATCTGTCATTCTCTCGCACTCCATTTATCTTAATCCTAACTATCCAACTGATTGTCTGCTGTAGTAGCTGGTATTTATACTCGACAAATTTAAGAAAAAGAGATTATTTAAATTTAGGAATTATTAATGCAATGCTTTACATACTTGTAAAGTTTATATTGTAGATTATTAATGGCATATTATTGAAATTTTTAGATTTAAACAAATATGTATGGATGTTTTTTTGAATTACTCAAAGCATTATACATAATGTATGCAAATTTATATCATTAAATCCCGGAAAAAACAAAGCTGTAAACAGATTCTTTATGTTTATCCAACTTTTTTATGATTTTTTATACTTTTTCGTAAGGTAATAAAATACATTTTAAAAAGGAAGAATATAGAATATCAAATGTATAAAATGCCTTTAGGAAGCTATAAGTAGACTGATGGGAAAACTATAAATTATTAACTATATCAATTTAAAATTGCGTTAAATATATTTTTAATACTGTGTACTGAAATTCTCTTTAACATTTAGCCATTATCTCAATATTTTCTTTATGATTTATTATTTTAATATGTGAGGTATTAAAATAGTAGTTTATTTAGACGAGCTCTGTAAAATATATTTATAAAGTATGAAGTGTTTTTTTAAGGAGTAGTCTAATTGGAGAATAAATTGTAATTTGAAATTGCGATAAATTTACTTTAAATACTGTGCACTGAAATCGTCTTTAATATTCAGCCATCTTCTCATGCGAAAGTCAATTGCCTCGTTTTGCCATCTAGCAACTTTTGGCATTGCAAAATGCCATAATTCGGCAGCCTTTTATAAAGTTCGTTCAATCAACAGTTACGCCCATACGCCCATAAGCATACACACGCCCACACATACATCGTTAGCCACTTGAGCAGTTTTTGGGTAAAACAAACCGCTAATGAAATGCCGCAAACGCAAAACTAAGTAGAAACTTTCCAGTTAGGAGCAACTGGCAACGCAACGTGGCGCAAATTGGCAACATCAATTACCAAGGACCGAGTACCGTGTCGACATATGCAAAACGAGTTAGTTGGATGATGGGGAGGGGGCAGGGGGCAGGGGGCGGCGAAACTCGAGCTCTTCTCTGCTAAAGTCAATTAAAAAGTTTTGGTCAAGTGGCAGCTACTTCTGCTGCTCTTCAATTAATTTTATCACATGCATTCGATCAAATTTAATTAAAAGTTAAATGCCACCCGCGTACGTGAATCATTACTCAACTCGCTAAGTTGAACCTTTTCAGTCAACAGGTTGCTAGGAGGGAGTTGGTAGCCGGGTGAAAGCTGGGACACACATAAGCTGTTCTCCCTAAATGACCTTATCGATAAAGCCCATTAAGTGGCTGGTTGGGTTTGGCAATAGAAACAAAAAATCAACCTAAAAGGAAAAAAGGCTCCCTTGGAGGGCTTTCAGAATAGAGAAGAGGCAAAACCAATTTGCTGTCTGTCTGTCGGTCTATCTGTTTCTTTCCCTCCTGTCAGCAACTTTTAAAATGGCTATGTTTCAAAAGCCAAAGTTTCCTCAGTGTATGGCCAACTTGTGCGTAATTCAATCAGTGACAGAGGCATTGGCACACGTGAGCAGGTTACGCAATGCGACCATATTCAATTCAAGGAGCGTAGTCGCCAATTCTAATATCAAAAGGGTTTTCATGTCCACGGCAAAAAATCATCGATGGCGAAAACTTCAATTGGGTTAAACTTCCTTAATCTTAGAACTTTCGCTTTCCTTCAAAGCACGGTTTTTCCACACATATTTAGCCACTTGGCCTGGCTCTAAGCTTTGTCAAAATATCCTAAGTTCTGTTTCATTAAATTACTTTCAACTCCCATATTTTAGTTTTCCTACCCATTATACTACACCACTGGGATTCTGATTCACAGCAAACCACATCCTTTGGAACACAACAAGGACCACATTAAGGTGCTAAGAGGCAACCCTCTTAAGGATATTTGCCACCTTAAGTTGCCAGCTGCTCAATAATGCAGCAAACGACTTGAGTTCTTTCTCCCCGCTTTTTGAATTAGGTCAGTTTACTTGTGGCCTTGACTGGCTTCCCGTCGGCTCGCCATTATCAACCCACATCCTGGTGGCTCATTTCTCACTTTACCACCTGACAAATGCGCTGGAAATTACATAATTTTCAGCGCAATTTTTATGGCGCACCAACGACAAGCAACTGTGGGCCGAGTGGGTTACTCTGCCTGGTCATCTGCCTCATTTATCATGCTAATACTCTGGCACCTTTTGCTCCACACTTCATATGTGAGTCGCATCATTAATTATGAGTAACAGCAGTGGCACATTGCGTTATCGCACTCCATTCCACTCGTCTCTACTGGCATCCCACCCCTCCTATTGACACAACAACTTAAACATTTGTGCAAACAGTGTCCAATGTCCAGTCGGGTCCAGCTAATCCTCCAGACTCTACAGCAAATCACGTGCAAATTAATCATTCAGTTAAATATATATTACGATATATGTGTCTGCATACATATAAAAAAAATAGAAATGAATGAAAGCCTGGCAAAAGATGAGCCAACACGATAAAATCTCTAGGCAGTTGTCACATTGACAAATGACTTTTTTTATAGATTCAATTTGCATTTAGGATAATCAATCCCCGTGCTAACAGGATCGTAGTCGTTGTCGTCGTCGTCATCGTTATTGACTAATTTGCAGAATGGACTCAACCCAGTCTGTGTCTGATCCGTTGCCTGAATACCCTTTCAAAAATCTAGAGAATTTGCATTTTCATTAATTATAATTAATAAAGATAAGTTCAGACTTGCGATTATGTTATATGACTATGAAATATGTTACATACCCCCAAAACTGATAATAAGACAAACGATATTTATAATGAATATACAATTTATATTTTAAATCTGTTCATCCGTCTATCTTAAACCCATAAATCATAAGGATGTTATAGAACATTGAAAACTGCTAACCAGTCAATTGCTCTTCGAATTTTCAAAACCTTTTTGTCTTCTTTCTTATACCTTAACTGTGTGATAAATTATTCCTTACTTACGATCTTAGTACGATTCTTGCAAAGTTTTTCTCAATGTTCAAATATCAGGTCCAATTTGGCCTAAGTTAAGTTTAAAGAACATTCTAAAAACAGCAAACATGTTTTAAAAATTTATACATTTTCGTGAAGCTATAAGCATTGTTCACGAGAATAAAATTAGTGAAACATTTTCAATCTTAAATATTTATGTAAAACTTTTTAAGAAAATATTTAAATATCAGCTAAAGTACAACAAAAAGACAAATTCTACTATTTTATCAGAGAATTAAGTAGCTAATCGTTAATTACAATTATCCATTTTGGTAACATATCCAACTAGCTATATTATTTTTTGTATACTTACATTTTTTATGCGGGTATAACACAGGTTTTGAAATTTCGGTCAATTTTGGTCCAAAATCTTGTAAACCTGTGTAGTTGCTTCATTATTTATTTGAAAATATTGACCTGATCAGGAAAAACGGATTGCTCATGCGTGTTCAGCACCAAAAATTACTTCAAAAAAGTTTTTTACCTTGTAAGACTGTGTAATTATTTGACTTATTTACCTTGTTCTCCTATATTATACCCAAATGGCTCAAAAACTAAACACAATTTTTTTGGAAATTGATAAAAATATCTGAAATATAATCATACTAACTAGGAGATCCTTATCAGAGTAAGTTTATGACATTTATCAGTTGGCAAATAAACTGCCAGAATTAAGCCTGGCTAAATTGACTCATATCCAACTTGCAGAAATCCCATTTGTTTTTGCAAGTTTATAAAACGGCAGAAATTGCAAATTTGCATAGGAAATCAAAATATCAATTTTTATCTTTCAGGGACATGGGGTGAGTTTACCGTTTGTTTGTCACCTCTTTTTGTCAACATCCCCGCAGCAAAATAAAATCAAACAAAAAAAAAACAACAAAACCCAACTTACACGTGGCTTAAGTCAACAACTACTGGAAGGAAGAGAGCACAAAAAAAAAACAGATATAATAAAATAAAGTTTAAAATATTGTTTGCCATACAAAAGTTTGATTGATTTGGGTTTCATGTTCGTCCTTGTCCTCTCAGCCTATTGATTGATTTGCCTTTTTGCATTTGGATTAGTGCAGAATTTGTATGTGTGTGTGTGTGTGTTATTTTTTGCTTTTCTTTTTCTCTCTTGTGTTCAGTGTTGATTGGTTATTTGATATTCATGGCTCTGCGGGAGATGCGAGGTGGATGGAATGGAAAAGGTGTGAATATAAAGTAGAAGCCGACGCATCGGATGAATAAAGGCGCGTGCCATCGGATTAATGTAATTACAGTTGTCGTAGGTTGCTCTTAGTGTGAGTGTGTTGAAGGTAGTCCACAGACAGACAGACAGTCAGACAGACAGACAGACAGACAGATAGACGGATGGATGATATTTATATGGATGGTGATGATGAGCAAAATGGCAAAGTAATTCAATACCTTGCCAATTCATGAAGGTGATGTCTGATGTCTGTGCAGATGAATGCCAAGATGACGGAATGTCTTTGTAATTTTATGGCGAACTTAGCTGCTGGATGGCTAAAAGTATGGCATACAAAATGGTATGTAAAACAGCAAGGTCAAAGTATATCAAATAAACATTAAAAATAAAACCAAATCATTTCTTAAAAAAAATTTTTAATTGGAATTTGGAAAATCAAACAAATTTCCAAAAATTCTTTGCCAACAAATTTGCGTGAATGGAAAATATGAATACATTACCAATTATTGTAAAATAAAAATTTCTTTATGAATCGACGTGTTTTTACCAAAAAGAAACATTGACAAATATATTTTAGCGATCAGCACGTCATAAAGTGAAATGATTAATAATGAAGTAAGTAAGTCGACTTCGGTATACCATGCACCAAATGAAAAAAACATTCCATCCATTCCATAAATTGTCTTTTCTTGCCTCATAGCATATGCTATCTCGCTCACTCTACAACCACACGAGCACTCTAGCGCCGCCACCAGCCAACGGCCAACTCCTGCATATTGGGAAAAGGTTTATATGGATCACTCGTATATTTTTAGACCGATTTTGATCAAATTTGGCATATTCCTGGAGATTAATATCAAATTAAAGTATGCCAAATGCATAAGGTAGAAAACTAGGGGCGACTTTCGAGTTTTTTTAAATTACGCGGGCGGAAGGGAGCGTGGCAAAATTTTTACACAAACAAAATCGTTACCTTTACTTAGCGAGTATACATAACAAATTTTATTTCTCTAGCTAGAATAGTCTTTGAAAAAAACACTTTTGACAAGAATTTGAAATAAACGACTTTAATATACCATTTCACTCTATAGGGGCATGGTAAAAAAAGAGAAGAATTTTTTATTGACAGGTTTTTATGCTTGAATTTTGGTTTGTTTCTATACTAAGAAAGAGGAATTCTTTTTTTGCAGCACTTGAATAGTGACATAGTGTTTATCTTGATTTTTTCTTTTGCTATTATACTTAATGTGCAATAATAATATTTATTTAAAAAGGAATTGGAACCAATATTCTTCGAAATAAAATCAAAATTGTGGTTACCAAGGGAATCACTTTAAGATGTGATTATGTCTTCAGTAAATATATGTATATTTATTATACCCTATATATATATGAGAAGCAGTCCTCGGTAGATGAATTATCTAAGTGTCCCAGTCAATTAGCCAACTGAACAACGAGAATCCGGGTTAGAGCCTGGGGGCTAGTGTATGGAATTCGTCTAAAACGAAGGCCTTGCTGATGCTTATAAAATATAATTAGGTTGATAGTTTACAACTATTTATTTCTTATACTGATAATAATAATATCCTTGAGACTTACATATGTAAGTACTTTTTGATTACTGTTATTCTTCGTAGTATACCCTGCTGAAATGGCGGAATTGGGGTATACACAGCTCCAAAAAACTCAGAACCCATTCCTACAAACAAAATCCACTAAATCTCTCACTTAGTTTAGTTTAGTTTTTCTTATAATGATTTCTCTAAGTGTTTTCATTGTATTTTGATTATTTTATAATAAATTTCTATAAAGTTGTCAATAATGAATAAATTTGGGTTAACAATTTTTTTCTCATTTCCTTTTTCTCTCTATATGATTCTGCTAAATGTTTTTTACCTGCTGTTTAATTATAAGAACTTTATAAATATCGAATTGAAAATTAAAGAAGAGAAAATCATGTTTAAAAGAACTAAAGAAGTAAATAATAACCGAAGAATGAGAAAAAACAAAGCTCTATCATTAGTTATTTTGGCATCAAATATTAATGTTTTGTGTTTGATTTGATTGAAAAATTACGAAAGACAATCACTTGATAGGCATAATTAAAATACACTACATAACATGAGCTAGTTTTTCATTTTTTGCTTTAGCTCTAATAGGTGTTTATATAGATGAATAGACAGACATTTTCCAGGTCGATTTGTCTGTCTAACAAGCTGGAAAATCTTCCTTCAGACTATAACATATATTTTAGAAAGTCTCAAATAACATTTTACTCTCAAGTTGTTTAGTATGAAAAGTCCATTAAGGTAATTTTTGATGTTGCCAAGTAAAAGAAAGATTTACTTGCAAAGAACATTTCTAAAAAACGAGTTCGTGAAGCTTTTAGACAAGAATTTTTACATTACTTTAGTGTAGAGTCTTTTGGATGGCAATTACTTTATAACAACAATTACTTTTAATTACATTTGTAAAAGTTTTTGAAAGTAACACAATTATTGGAGAAGTTCAATGAGTCAATTGATCTCGCTGTGAATGAGTAATATGCATTTCTCTCGAACAATTTGAGAAACAAAGACTCTCAGTACCTGGCTAATCTCCCTTAGAGCCACTCACGATTATTAAGCCAAACACAATCATTGACTAATAACTGTCATTAAATGTAACGAACCACCAACAACAACAACAACAACAACAACAACCAACAAATCTCGCACAAATCAGAGGCAATCCACAAAAACCGAAACCATCAATTACACAAAATAACACAAAAATCAACAACAAGAAAAGGCAAAAACAATAAGATCATGCGGAAGTGTTTACAAATGTCAAAGCAGAGATCCAAAAACCAAAAAAAAAAAAAACAAAAATGGAATGAATTTGAAATTTCCTAGTGCCCTTCTCCTAAAGCACAGCCCATCCCCATCCTCATACCCGTAACCAACTCAACGTAACGTGATTGCTTCAAGTTTCTCATGTCAATTTAAAGATTTGAAATCAGTTAAAACAAAACAGAAAAACCAACGAAAATGTCAATATCATTGACATTTTTGTCCCACCACCCCCACCCCCGCACACCACCAACACCATCACCATTAGAGCGAGATGCACTTGGAGTTGAAATCGGGTAAATAGCCAAACGGACGGACGCAACGACGACGTCATCGCCTTCACTTGATGTATTGTTTCAAGACGTTTGATTTATATCACTTGCGGGTAGAGCGAACCGAAAGACGCATTTCTCTGGTAATGAAACTCCAGTTCCAATCAGTGTTGGGTCCAGATACAGATACATATACATATAGATACAGATGCTGCCACCGGACGAACGGTTGTTGTCGTTGTCTTACGTTTTGAACATTGTTCGAGTGCCTTGTAACAACTGTAACGAAACCATACAGACCCAGACCCAGACTCCGTCTCCGTCTCCATCTCCGCCTCCATCTCCGTCTCCATCTCCATCTTCATCTCCGTCTCCAGACACAGACGAGGCGATTGCGTAAGGCAACCGAAAGTGGAGCAAGCATCGTAGTGGCCGTTGTGGCTTTCTCCTCCCGCCGCATTCAGCTTATTTCTTTTCTTCTCGTTTCTTTTTTCTTCTTTTGACAACTGCATGATGCATTGCCTTAGCTGGGCAAGAGTGGGGTGAAAGGCATTTGCCATCCAAGTAACCGACTATACCAAGAGTCTGTGTTAATTTACGACTCTGACTGCCATGATAACAATTTGTCAACTTAATGGCGCCGCCGAAGGATGCGCGGATACATGTACACTGGGAAATGTATTTGCTCTGATTTTCGGGACAACATATGAAGTTTTCAAAATTGATTTTTTAGACAAACAAAAAAAGGGTCCAAGACCTACTTATGTTATGAATAGGCTTTTTAACCCATTAAATGGCGAGTTCTACGATTTAAATTTTTATTTTTTGTACGGTTAATTTGTATATATATGAAATATATACTGAAAATGTTTAAATTTTATTAGTTAAAATTCAGCAGACAACTCGATGTCAGTTGACTCCTTGAATCCTTCGTTTGAACCCGTCCGAAAAGTGTCAAGTGTGACTAAACTTTTGAGATTCAAAGACCAAGTTTAAAACACGGATTAATATATTTTTCCATCACCAGTTCTATAGATTAAAAGTAGGTATATTCATTTCTTACGAACTTTCATATAATTTAGTTTTCCCTATAATGATTTCTCCAACTATTTTCAATTTATTTCGCTTTACTTATAATAAATTTTTATAAAGATGTCTATTATAATCTATGTATATGGTAAATGGTGGCGTGATAATATTTATCTGGGTGAAACTAGAAACTAAATTTGTGATGAGAAACCTAAAATGTAATATATACCTCAAATTCAGTCTTAACAATATTTATTAGACAATATTTTGAGATTTTATACGCTTTACAAAATGAATATAAACAACAATGACTTATGTGACACCTACAGTGGTGGTCAGTGGGTTAGCCCGTTTTTTTTTAACTTTGAATTTGATTTTCTCGGCTCACAAGAAACTTAATGAAGAAATTTGTTCAGATATTTGTTGGTCTTAATACAAATTAATATGATGACCCGTCGATGTTTTTTTTACAGTTGCGTTTGAACAAAAAACACCTTCAAAATTCTGAACATTAGTTAACAGTCTATCCAAAATCTTTAATATTATAGTTAGACATGTGTATTCTTTAAAGAAGTTGTAGATCTATGTAATCTAAGATAAACTGCATACCAAAAGTTTAGCCTTAGTATTTGTTTTGGGGTTAATCGAAATGTTGGTTTTTGGTATGTAATCCTTGAGGTCTTTTGGTTTGACGCAGTTTTACGATACCAATTTAAACTAAAGTACTTTTTTCTTAATCTATGTATAAAAGTAAATTGAATTTCCGGTCAAATGATATATATTTTATAAAAATCCGACAAAAATTAAATAGTTTTTAAGGCCCATCATTTTTCCATTTTAAATTTCCCATACATCCTCCATCTCTTTCTTTGCACGCATGAATGGGAAATTTTGCTTACCTGGTTTATACGATTTATCAGAAGATATATCGCACCTATGTATTATTGAATTACACGAAATTTACTCTCATGCGAAATAAATTTTCGGCTACTTCTTAAGATTTTGAGATTTAACGAAAATTCAAATATAAATTATTTTTTGCCTAAACTCCAATTCAAATTTATAATTTTCTTTAAAAATTTAAAATTCGATCTACTATTCGAGAATAGTTTTGTATACAGAAAAGGTTTGATCCTTGTAAATTATTTATTTTATGTCTATGTAACGACTTCAGTGACATGTTTTCGAGCGACCCTCGTAACAAGGAATTTTGTGCATGTTTTTAGCTGCATTTGTTTTGGTTTTATTGCATTTTACATGGCACTCTTTACTCCACTATCTCCTCGCATCTCTCCGCGGCGGAGTTCCTCTCACGCAATCGTCGACAATGACACGGAAGTGCAACGACCAGCAAACAAATTACCAACCAACCAAAAATGTACAGTCGATTTTTGTTTTCATAATTGCGCTCGATTTTCGTGACTTGGCAAGGCGATACAAATGCGAAACAATTTAGCCAGCTAATTGTGCGAGTGAAATGACAATAACATGCAACACATCATGCAAATGTGTTGCAAGTGCAGTGCCTCCTGGAGCCAACTCTCCGAAAGCTTCTAAATGAACATAGCTTTTAGTGGAACAGCTGATCAGCTGATTATTTGTTTACTCAACTGTGGCCAAAAGCCCAGAGGCAAGGTCTTTGATCAGTCGGCCAATCCCAATTCCTACACCTACATGGGTTCTCTCCATGCGGTAAGAAACGGTACGAATGCATTCATTAGTGCCGGCGTCTGTGCCTCAGCCCAGCACTCCCTCCTCCCTCCCACACACCCTCTCTTAGCGTTCGTTCAATTTATGCTAATCTGCATGCAAATACACACCTTCTCCAACTCCATGCCAATCGGCTACAGCTATGGATTTGACTTGGAGTAATCACCGACCCCAACAAACATGTTCAATTACATATATATATATCTATAGGTATATATGTATGTACATATATATTTTCCGTACATACACTCGAATTCGTATGTCACTCTACGCATTCGCATTTGTTTTGCATATGTTTTCATTAATCTTACTTAAAAATAAAAACCCCAAAAGCCAACCGCAAACACAGACGGAGACGGAGACGGAGACAGAGACGGAGACTGGAGCAGAGATAGATATATAGCATATATAAATATATGCAGTTCCCGCGATAGGCCTACATGGATCTCTTTTTCTTGGCTTATTTGGGGGATTGGTTGAGGCACCACAATTGAGATTGCGATTGAATTGCTGCCGATTGTTTATGATGATATAGGGGTAATCATTGGCTTGGCATGTGCCAAATCCATCGAAGGTTAACACACTGGGTCTAATCATGAATCACAACTTCAAAAAGATCATTTATTTTCAAATACTTTTAAGAGAAAGGTAAGCAATCCATTTGATCTGTAGTGTAAAATGAGAATGGAGTTTTAATTAATGAAAAATAAATGTTGACTTACATTGCCCAACTCCGATTGAAGATATAACTGAAGGCAGTTAAAAGACATTCAAGGTAATTATAATGATTGGCGAACTGATTTTCTTTGTTTTTGCTGTTCTTTTGGGATTATATATTATAATTGAGACATATTTTTTGTGACCTTAAACTCTGATTTCATTCGATTTTTATATGCGGTTAGCAAAAAGTTTTGATGTGTTAATTTATAGCGTTAAATTTGTCATTCTATTGAGATGATGTACCGTAAATTTTGAGGGCGTATCTCTAACAGTTTTTTTTAAATGAATTTTAATAAAAAGACCCAAAATTTGGACACACTTTTAAATTTTTTAAAATTGATCGTACACCTCTGAACCCTAAGAAATAGTTTTAGGTCTAGTAAAACTAAGATAAACTGCATACCAAACGTTTTCAATTTGCCCCCAGGGTCCAATTTGGAACCAATTGAAAAACTCAATTTTGTATGTATTTTTTTGTTCTTGCTGCTTGGCATCATTTTAAGCAACTAATTCATTCTAAAGTATAACTACACTTGAACTATGAACGATAGTAGATTAAATTTCCCGTGAAATGAGATATTGTTTATCAAAATGAGATAAAAATTAAATAGACTTTGTTGCCCTGCAAAAACAGGTATGTTTTAACAAAACAGGTGAACTATTTCCTTTCTATACATATATAAAACAATATCCAATATAGTATTTGAGTCCTTTAACCTGTCGTCGTTGCTGCTTTCTTTATTCCTTCTACTTTTATTCTCACTTTCTTCTCTAAGGCCTATATATAAAGGCCGTTTTCTTCTTCCAATGACAAAGTCCTTAGACTTGGATAGAATTTATTGTAAAGTCCATTATTTAATAGTATTTATTTTTTAATCAGCCCTAAATAAATATATCCTTGACAATATCTTCATTAGCAGATGTATTCTACTTTTGCCATAAAATCAAATACAAACTCAAATAATGTAATCAATAATTATTAATGCTAATAATTTTTACGATTTTCTTTGACATGAAAAGTTTTGTTTGCATATTTTAATTTAATAAAGTATGCAAACAAATGTTTATTTATGGTGTCGTAAAAAAATGTGTGTGTATTAGTGCCATGTGTTAAGTTGATAATAAAAATGCCTTTTCAAGGTTCTTTGGCTTTACACTGTAATTATATGCAGTTTGATTTTATGTTTTGAACTTTATGTGCAACGCTTCGAAAATTGATGACCAAGAATAAGTTGCCTCTTAAATTTGTATTTTTTTTTTAGGTTCCCTTACTAGGCATCTGATTTTCTCAATGCCAAATTTAATTGATTAATTAGTTGAATTGATAACGATGAAGCTCTTTATCTAAAGGAGCATATTATCCAAAATCCAGCTGACTTTGAGTATCATTATTACAACAATTGGCAAAATATTTATATTTTTTTGTCAAAATAGGAATGTAATATGTTATTCTCACATCTCCATATTTTTGTTTTGCAAGAAAAATATAAAATTGTCCGATTTAGAGCAATTACAAAAGAATAACATTTTTTAGCTAGTAGTAAAGAAGATTTAATTTAATGTAATTTACAATAAATAAATAATAATAAATAAATAACATCTTTTAATGAGGAATTTAAGGAGGAATGTAATATCTGAATCTAATCTTAATGAAAATATTGACAATTATTAACTGGTAATTAAAATAACAAATTTTATGACTATCATTTTTGGGGAAAAAAATCAACTAATTGATTTAATCAGGGACCGTAAATAATGATTATTATTTTTTTTTTATGAAAAAATCATCAGGACTTAGAAAAGAAAAGATTACACCAATATATTTAATTCGATACCATCTATGCATTTTTGGAAAGATTTTTAAAAATTCAATTTTTTTCATTTTCATTATTTTCAAAAAAGATGATTAATTTTGAGTAATTTAATAATCATTATCCATAACTCTAACGGCTCAAATATTTCAAGGATTAGACATGCCATCTGTTAATTCAGGAAATGTTATGAGATAAGTTGAAGAGAAATATAGCCAAATTAAGAGCAAAATGGTCGAAGCCTTCAAAAACAGAATCCTCTGCCTCAAAGTGGAGAGTAGTCCTTGAACTCCTTAAGGATGGGCAAAAATATTTTGAAAATATTTAACACCGAACACGCTTTTCAAAAGTGAGTTTTATTTTGAGCGAAAAAAAATCATTTTTAATCATTATTTTTGATTTTCATTTTTTTTTTTTATCAAAAAATATTTTTATGGATAATTCTTATTAAATTACTCAAAATTAAAGATCTTTTTTGAAGAAAATTTTAAAAAATCGAAATGTAATTATTATCAAATAAGTTTTTATACCATACACCCATAAGGTGAAATGGTATATTAAAGTCGCCAAAATGTATGTAACAGGCAGAAGGAAGCTTTTCCGACCCCATAAAGTATATATATTCTTGATCAGCATCAACAGCCGAGGCGATCTAGCCATGTCCGTCTGTCCGTCCGTCCGTCCGTCCTAGATCTCGGAGACTATAAGAGATAGAGCCACCAAATTTGGTAGTTAGACTCGTGTAGTATGTATAGTGATCAAGTTTATTTCGAATTTCTGCCACGCCCCCTACCGCCCCCGCAAATTATATAAAACCGATTTTCTCAAAAACTATTCTAGCTGGAGACACCATAGTTGGTATAAATATTTGCTTAGTAATTGCGCACATTTTTAATGTGTTAAGATTTTGCCACGCCCCTTTCCGACCCCGTAATTTGAAAAAACTCGATTATCTTCCGTAATTTTCTACCTTGTGCAATCAATTTTAGCACACTTAAATTTGATACTAATATCAAGCAAAATACCAAATTTGATCAAAATCGGAATAAAAATAGTCAAGTTATGCATATAAACGTTTTTCCATATGGCCGGAAGTGGCCGTTGGCTGGTGGGGGCGCTAGGGTGCTCGAATGCTTGAGTAAGCGAAATACTAAGATATGCTTCTAAAAAGCATGCAAACAGATTTTTTTAAAAATACGAAAATGCATTGGTTATTATAAATTTAAAATATTTGTTTTACTGGTGTATGGTATACCTAAGTCGGCGAGACGACTTACGTACTTCATTTAATATAGCTTATAATGATTACAGTCCCTGGATTTAATACCTAATATTTGATCGATTGTTCCTAAAAGAGATAAATAACATAGTATCCCATCTAACTGAAACTAAATTTTAAACATAATCTATCAGTTATCTTTCGACCGATCGTTCCTGTGAGAGAGATATACATATACATATACATATGGTTATTGATTTCACGCCGTTTTAATACTCTAATGACTGTCGCTTGACTTATAGAGAGGGATTTGGCTATTTCTCGCGACGAGGATCCTCTTTCTGAAAGGCACACTATACTGTCCTCAACGGGTTTAGAAATTTTTTTCATTCTCGAGTTTTCAATCAATTTTGCAACTATTAGGTACCCGGTGCAAATTACAAATGACTTTACTTCTTCAAAATTGACTACAAATATGAATAAATCAAAAGCGAAAAACAATTCCCCAAAATAACTGTAAATTAAGATGCAGTTATTGATAAAGAACCTAAAAATAGGAATAGTCAAAAGTGAGTCAATGCATGTTGTTTTTGTTTTACATCTCCCTTTTCTGTTGTTTCCGCTCCTTCGTTGTCTAATTTGCATTATTTTATTAAGAATAATCTAAGTAACTGTAAAAATAAGTTTTGTTTCATTTGCTTGCTCTATATTCATACAGCAGCTGTTTAACTGCAAGAGTTGCAAACATTGAATCAGTTTTGACGGCCACTGTATATATAGAGTGATTCGATCAGGCGGATATATATTCTCCAACATATGCAATGCTTTTAATATATAAAAGCCGATATTGATTCAGCAATCTATCCTCGAAGTTCTAGAAGAAGTTCGCCCTAAGCCAGACAGATGGACAACCAGACGGACGGACATGGCTTTATGAACACCTTCTTGTCAAAATAATTAAGATGAGATGCTTTCTTCTGTGTCACTTAGTATTCTGACCTAATGATGTTTTTCAATAACAGACCATTTCAAGTACCGATTTTTAAAATCTGGTGTATAGTTTCACACCAAAACTACCTTTCAGGGGGATATATATATATATATATATATATATTATAAGCCTTTCCCTTGGTATATCTCTCAGCTTATCACCTTAGGTTGGTTCTCTTCTTAGTTAACTTATTTACAACTAATATTATATCGGATAAACTGTTTAGTTAAATAAAGAAGTCGAATGACATTATCCAGAATCTTTTTTATGGTTCGAGAGAATTTAAAATCTTCATGGGCTCTATGGGAAAAAAATTTTCCAGTTAGCGAATCCTTTAACGAGAACGTAAGTATAAGCCAATATAAAATCGGGAACCTTTCGCAGTGGTTTTTAAGATAACTTTAGTTGAGGCATCAATATTGAGTCTATGAAGTGAAATAATAGTCTAGTTAATTCGATATCAATTTCAGTGGCCGATAAAGAAAAAATATTCCGCTAAAGAAGTAAAATAAATAAAATTTTTGTCATTCGACTTATCTGTTTTCTACTCAAAGAGTTTAATAAATGGATTTAGTATGGCTAATAAAAGTTGACTCATCTCTAATTGATGTCTATATTTGTAGAAAAAAACTACTCTAAACGGTTTTTTGCTCCCTTTTATAGAAATGACCTTTAATTTGTGTTCCTACTCATCTCATTCTGTTTCCCATAGCCGTACACAGGTAACCTTACCTTTTTTTATGCAAAACAGTTTAATCACGCCCCCATCAATCAGGTAAAAAAGAAAAAGAAAAAAGTTCCACCAAATCCGCCAAAATCGATTCCACTTCTCGTACATTGGTATATGTTTGCATTCATTCAGTTTCAATTGTTGGCTTTTGGTTTTTTTTTTCATGCCGTTGTCTCTGTTTTTATTTCTGTGATTTTTTTTCTTGTTATTTTCGGCGTCATCGCATTATCCAAATGCCATTTAAAGTTAACCTTTTCAATTGCCATTCCCCGCCCCGATAAGCAGCTATGCAAATTTCATGGCTACCAAAACAAGGCTCATCATCAGCGCAAAATCCGCCAATTCAAGCGGCAATCCATTCAATGCTACCCAATAATGGCACTAAACAGTAGTGCGGCTAGAAGAGTAACAAAAAGAGATTGGAAAACCGCAATATCATCTTGTTTAGTGTCATTAAAGTCGGCGGTCTCCCCCGCTTCAATGCTATACATTATAACTCGCCTGAAGCACAATGGAATTCATATCATAAATACCTCACTCCCTCTCAATGGGCATTGTATGCAAAAAAAAAAAAAATAAAAAAAATTATTAACAAAAGGGTTTCCAAACAAAACCACCTAAACAATTTTTGATTGAAGTAAAATGACAGAGCTACCGCACTGAAAATGCTATTATTATTATTTTTTTTTTTTTGAGGAGTGCCAAGAAAACATAACAAAGAAATTATTTTGCATTTTTAAGCCATTTCTAAGGGGTAGATAGTAGTTTTTTTGGGTTTCCCAAAATGGTATCGAATTTGAGTTTCAGTTTCGATTCTCTCGAGGCAAATCGAGTTTTGTGGCATTCTTGTCGAGATTAGCACCATTACCATGGATTATCATACACCTACATATGAAGGCAGGCAGTTAGGCCCAGGCTCTCTAACAAGTTTGCAATTGGTTGCGAAAACTTTAACTCTGTTTAGATTCCCGCGGCGCATCGCGACGCCTGAAATTACGAATTTTGTAATTGCCAAACAAAAGCGGAAAAAAACTGTGAAAAAGGGGATGGAGGAGGCGATGGCCGGGTTGGGGGGGGGAGCCTCACACAATGCCCAAGTATTGCACAGAAGACAGCGCTAAATTATAGTAGATACAAGTAGCAAGAAAAAGGTATGTGCACATTGTGCAAATCGCTGACAAAATGCAGACAGACTTAGCTAAAGGTAAGTGTAGTCCCATTGGAATGATGTGAAGAGAGGAGAGCGTGATTCGAATTTTCGAACTGAGATAAACTGAACTAGGCCAGAGGGTAATTTGTTATCTCTAATAGAGAGGCGAAAGTCTTGGCCATACATTTGACTTTCTTTTGGAATCTTTTGCTAAATTATCTGTATCTCTTAACCAACTTATCCAACTTATTTGAATAGTTATAGTTATTCCCAACTCTTGTCAATCTATTGACTATCTCATTTAAGTATAGATCGTTTCACATAGTATCCCTGTCAATGTTTCTGAGAGATCATTGTAAATGTTCAATCCATTGAACATCTTTTAAATCGCTCTGAACTAGTTCCTTTTTGCATACAGTGTTGATAAAGCAAATGATAAAAGATTTAGTCAATGAGTTACATTTTTATTTTTAGAACATGTATTTACATTAAAAGATCAATCAAGTTATTTTTATCACTTTACTTATAAGGGAAGTATGTAACCTTTGACTGCTATTATATACTACTGATCTGAGTGTTGTTTATTGACAGTACGAAGTTTTCGAGTTGATATCAAAACGATTACACACATTTGAGTAGAAGCTGTAAGCATTATAAAAAAATGTTGACAAATATTAACGGAAAGTGATTTATACTATTTTGGAAACTCGATACATTTTATATAAAACTAAGCGATTATTCGAAAAAAAAATTGTTTAATATTGTAAATATTTTTTAATAAAATAAACTTTTTGTACCATCAACAAAGTTGATTGTTTGAGACTATTTTATGACTATTAATTTCACCGCTTGTATGGCAGCTATATGATATAGTATTCTGGTCCGTCTGATTCTGGCACGTGTACTATTTTTATCAATAAATAGTTTATACATCATACTTTTATTTAAATTTAGTTATGATTTTAAAACGTCATATTTAAATTTTTGCCCCACCTTTAGCTTTAGCATTTTAAACTAACAATTGTGTTAATTATTTGAAATAAACGAATTATACACCATAAGTTAATACATGTCGGAACCTTTTTCAGTTAACATCGATCAAAATAAAAAATTTAATCTATGTTTTTGAAACCATTTCTTGACGAATAAAAGTTGATTTTTGAGGTTATAAATTACATAATCCCAGATATTTCGGATACTATGAATTTGATACTTCTAAGTTTAATATCCAAATAAAGCCTACCAAATTGAGATCTTAGGACACTTTTCAATTTTCGGATCGTGCTGTAATATTTCAATGTAACTCAACTGCGCCGGGTTGCCCCCCTCTCCCCTAAGTACATCGTTTCTTTTGCTGTAACGTTTCTTATCACTATTTCCATGCATTTTACGCGTTATTAGTCAAGTTAAGACCAGCTAAGCTCACGAAGTCACAACCAGCCCAGAATATTTAATTTTTAGCATAAACTACAATTTAAGTGCTGGAGGTGTGAAATTTTTTTAAGAAAATATAATTTAATTTTTTTATTTTGTAAATCGGATTACGGTTTTATTGTGTTTTTTTACAAGATGTAAAAGCGTGCATATTATTAGGCCTTGTGTTAGGATTGTGGTCATACCACAATCGGTGCACTTTCGTTTAAACCTTCTGCATTCCTCTGAGCACGAAGTCACGCGCACATCTCTAATGTAATGTCGCTTGTCGATTGGCAGGGCAATTATGAAGTCACAATGCAAAGCATTACGAAAACAAATAGCTCCCCGAATCAAAGAGGAGGCAAACGCAACTTCAACTCCACCGACTTACATATTTGTACATATGATTATGCCAAAATCGTATCGTATCGACACGATGCCTCACATTTCTTTCCCAGATGCGCCGACTTTGCCCCAAATCAGGTACATATGTAAAGAGTGGACCCCCCCACTACCACTACCACCTGTATCTGTAGTGTGTGTGTGTGTGTGTGTGGTTTACATATGTACACACATATTTGTACACACTTCTTTTGGGCCCCCTTGAGGCACGGGTCGATCGTGTAGCAAATGCGGAAGTTTGACCGAAAATAAATGTTTCTTTGTTTTACAACTGTATTAGAAAAACAACAACAACAACAACCGTGGTAGTTAGTTTGGTAGATGGGGGTGTCTCCAGCTCCAACCCGCATCCACCAGATACATATATAGATATTCATATATCGATCAGCACTCCCTCCTTGCGGTGTTCAAGCAATTACGCTTACCGCCCGCTGGCTTTGTATGGCAATGTGTGTTGCTTTTTTATTTAATAAAATCAAATCCAATCATAAATAAACTTAAACTTGTTTGACCACAGCAACAAAAAAAGGCAACATTGGTATGTAAAAAACGTGCACGTTTAATGCGAATCAGTTAGAAAAAAAAGTAATGTAAAGTAAAGTAAGGCACTTAAGTGCGTTCGCTCAATATAGTATAATATCGTGGTCTATGGAGTGTGCTTTGGATACGGATGATTGCATAGAGAGTAGGGGTTAGCCTTTTTTTTTTTTTGTTCAGATAGGTAAGTAGGTACGTGGCACACCCACTCCACCTCCCACAAATGCCATATTGTTGCCATTTGTTGTCCATTCCATCCATGCCGTCTTTTGTCGTTGAATATTACTCACTCAGTTGAACAGTTTGCGCATTCAATTGAACGCGAAAATGTGCAAAATCAGTTTATCGCACGAATTGATTACCCTACCGCAAAAAAACGGGCATATCCCTTAAGAAGTTACATATGGATGAGGTATTTTTATTATAGAGAATTCTATTTCGAATTGTAAATGGCGAAATCTTGTACTATTAAGTGGGAATTTCTTTTAATTAACGAGTTTTCAAAACTAAAAGTAGTTTGTCTATTTTTTGATTGGCATTTTCCCTCACTTTCTTGTATATTTCCTGTCCTGTCTTAGAAATCCACTTTTGTTTATATGACTTTTTCTATCATATACTTTTACTTAACATTGTTTCAATTGGCTTTGTAAATTGATTTATTTTCTGATCTTTTAACTTCTTTATTACAGCTTCCTTCCTCTCGGCAATCTCTCTCTCTCTCTCTCTCTCTGACCAGCTGGTGGAAGCAAATATACTTAGTGCGGCTTAAACATGCAACGCCTTTCCTGGGTCGCCTTCAGACCGACCTCGTTACAAGCTCTCAAGCTCAACAACTCCTGCAGCAGCAGCAGTAAGCTGGCTTATAAATGCACTGAGAGAAAAAGTTATCAAGTTTTAAAAATCTCATTCAATTTGCCCTCTTTTTTAAAAAGGATTTATAGAGGTATGTGGCTTGTAATATTGACCTGCAAGTATAAATAAGTTTTTAAAATGTTTTCAAATAAATCTTCTTTATTTGTTTATAGACCTCTAAGCCTTAGAAAGAGAGATTAGATATAAAATCTGATTCCATCTTGTAGATAACTAGCATATGTTTGAGAGTAAAACCAGGACTACATTATAAAGAGAACCTTTTTTCAAGTTTTTTACTCAACCAGTGAAAAATTTGTAAATACTTCTTTATAAAGGCTTCGTCGAAGTTGTTTTATATCAAACTTATGTCTATATTAAACGTCAACATTTCATGAGCGGCTTTGCCTTCAAAGCAGATACTCAGATAGATCTTTTAAATTGTTGTTTTTTTTTTCCAAGTGTACATAAATTTTACTCTGTTTTTTCATCTCCGATCGAGTATTTACAAGCGTGTTTAATCGTAATCGCGCCAGAGCAATACGCTCGTGTGCACAATATGTTTTTTTGTTGTTACCCACGATATATATATATGTACATATATATGTGTATATATCTGTAGGTACCTACATATATATGTATGTATAAATTTTTGCATATTTCTCTCGCCTCAATCAATTTCATGTTGATGTTTATTTCAGTTTCCCGCTCATTTGCATTTACCATAAATTCAATTTAGCTCCGTCCGTCTGTCCATCCGGCATCGTCTCTCCACTTTCTGGTGACTTTTATTACACATTTATTTTTTATTTCGATTTCTTCCTATTTTTTTGCTCTCTCTGTCTATTTTTTTCACTATGTTATTTACACGCTTTTAATTCAATTTCAATTGCACAATTAATCAAGCGCTTGGTACACCTTGGAACAATTTTTGTTTTTCTCTTTTATGAATTTGATTTTCGGTTTTCCTTGTCTTGAAGTTCAACGGAGCGTATGAGCGATTTTTACTCACTTGTCGAGCCTCTGTTTGTTGAACTCTTTTGTGTTAATTAAACGCTTTAATAATGTTGCGCTTTGTTGACGCTGTCATAACAGTTGTACCTCCCACTAGATACACTCCATCCCACCCCCACCCCCACCCCCTTTTGTTGCCATGAATCTCAAAACAATTGCATTTTTTCAAAGCTGTTCCGTTTCGTGCCAAATGATTGATTCGATTTCTCAGAGGCAGCAACCAACGCACAATGCCAACATCAGCATTATTTATGGCACCAACTCCAAGTGCATGAAATTTTTATTACAATCAGCATATATAGCATGATATAAAAGTATTCCATTCCTACTTGGATACAGAGTTAAAGTCGAAGTTGGAGTCTGCGACTTTTAAGGTGGGTCGTCGTCATGTTTTGAATAGCGGAAATTCCACACAAGTTGAACAAAAAGTCAACCACCGCCTGTCATACATACTCGTACATACTCAAACACACATCTATAGTATACATGGATGCCAAAACAAGTCAGAATAATACCATTTGGCATTGATCAACTAGAGCATACTTAGCAGAATCTAATAAAATCTAAGCAAAGTTCGCAAAACACTAAAAAGCACAAAAATCAAGAATACTTATCCATCATAAGTGGAATAAATTTGATTTTTGCCATAGTCTTTGGTTCCGGCTTACCAATTTATATTATAGAAAGACTCTTCGGCTCTTTGACCGAGGTATTTGAAGTATTCAGTCACCAAAATTGTAAGCTTTCGATTCAGAGGTTGTTATACAGCTTCTCGTGTGTATTTATTGATCATTAAAATCCATTAAAACAAGATCATCATCTCCTCGAGAGGGAGTGGGTGACTTTGAAACTGGCTTACCGTTTTATTGCTGTTTTAGTAGCTTGGACTATGTCGCCAAGTCTCAAGCAAGCCCACAGCAACAGAATGCTTTTAAACCAGTTCGATGGCCCAAAATTCATTCTAAAAAGGATGGACTAACTAATACCTAGAAATACTTAATAATTTGCATATAGATTAACTTTTTCTTTAAGTTACTTTGACAACCTTTAATGGAATCAATTAAACCTCTAAAAGTTATTCCTCAATTATTAACTTATTTATGGAAAAAAACATTTATCCAATGAAGAAGAACTAATATATTTTACTGGTATTTTTTGTAGAGGTGTGAAACTTGAATCATTGATTAAGCGATAGTTCATTTCATTAGAAAATATTGGAAAAATTGTTACATTGCATTCAAAGTATGACAATTAAGTCTGTTTATTCACAACGAATCGCTTTTTGTGTGCAGGGTATTTGTAAAATTGAAACTCATCCATGCAATGCATCCAATAACATTGACATTTAGAATGCTGCACTCGTATGGAGTTAAGCTTTAGCTCCAAGCCATTCATAATTGCAAAAACGAGAGAAGTAAAAACAAAAACAAAAAAAAGAAATACAGAAAAACCGCCATAAAAGCCAAATGAAAACGAATTTGAACGCACCGAAAGTCCACAAATCTACTAACCTTGTGCCCCGGCCATAAAAAATTGCGTATTGATTTCATCGTTGCCGTTGTCGCAGTTGTCTGTTGTTGTTGTTGTTGTTGTTGTTGTTGTTGTTGTTGGTGTTGTTGTCATTGTGGTCTTGGTCTCAGTGAGTCGTTGTGGAGTCATGACTGCAATATGCTGGCTGGCCAATTATAGTGCACTTGCCCATGGATATGGATATGGATGTGAACGTGAGCATGGATATAGAGTGGGCCCCCCTCTACCCCCCTAGCAAATGGCAGACAAACAGCTGAATTGGATTAAGGACAGGGAACTGACATATGTATATATCTATTGGGTTGGTTGCTTGGGGGGAATGACTATGTCTGCTCTGCTTTTCCTCTACAAGAGGAATCCTTATTGTTGTCTTCATTTCTTGTGCATGGAGAGGCTTGAAGAAACCATTTTTATAGCAATTTAATATTTTAAAAATTTAACCAAGCTATTAAATCGTATCATAACTAATCAATGCTAATAACCAATCAATAATTCAATTAACAATAACACAAAAACTTGCCCACTAATGGTCGAATAAGAGTTAAGGGCAAAGTGAATAAGATTTAAGGTATGTGGAGTGTTTTTTCATTGTTTAATCAACGATATTGATACACCAAATAATAAATATTTATAACAATAATAATAAAGTCACTATTGCTAGTTAGATTTTCTACTATTCCATTGTTGGGTTGATAATTTTTGAATAACTTAATAAAGTATGGCAATTGTGGCATCAATGAATCATCTTTGCTTCTAGTTAACCCACTTTAAAACGACCAAAAAAAAAAAACCGAAACCCACATGCAACCAATTGCAAAACCCTCTAGCCAATATATAAATATTTTACTAACAAAAAAAAACACAAAACAAAGGAGATGCAAAAAAAACTCAAACACACATTCTTTACAGCCTTTGGGCACGCTTCAAAGAAGTAAAAAGCCAAAAATGAAAAAGATCTCATCATAACTTAAACGTCACGTTACCATAGCCATTAAAATATTGGCGACAATGGCCAAAAACGACTTTGCCCGAGAAATCGTTGTCGACACACTAAACCAATGATCCCCAAATGCAAGTCAAATGCAACTTAAGAGAGTTGCCAAACACGTTTTAAGAGAGTCAACCAAAGAGGCAACAGGTCTTTGCTTTTGCTTTTGGCTTTTGGCTGGCTGTGAGTGAGTCTCGACCAAAGACCGAGTCGAAGCTTGAAAACGAAATCAAACTGAAACCGAAAGTCAAACCGAGCTGAACTCTCTAAGCCAAGTACAAGTACGGTCTTCCAGTCCGAGCCAAGTCTCTCTCAAGTTTCCGACGAAGAAGAAAGAATAACAAATCCGTTAAGAGATCGTCGTCTACGAGTCCAAACGTTAATGGCGCCAGCGGCGTCGACAGCGACGTAAGCTTTATATTTGGATGTTGCGTTTTTTGTTGTATTTTGTTTTTTTTCTTTGGTTTTTCGTTGTCGATTTTATGTTTTTGGCGTCTTCAAGCTGGCCTAAAGGTTTCTTTCAGTCGTAATTTTGGCAGCCAAACGTGCGGATGGCCAGAAGATTTGAAGCGCGTGCCAAGCGAGAAACACAAATCGAACAGAAAAACAGCAAAAAGTAGCAGCCAACGATCGGTGGCAAGTGATCCCAACTGATCAGTGTGAGTTTTTCCGAAATGTGATAGACAGAGGGATAGAGGAAAATTGATTTTCCCAAAAGGTGTTTACAAGTGTTGGGCTTCCATTTGGTGGTCTGCCACCTGAAGCATAAAGTTTTGTTAATTGCTTAAAGGTGGTCAATACTTATTGACAGAGTGAAGTGTGAAGAAATATTGACTTAAAAGTTATAATAGCAAATGCAAATACAAAAAAAAAAAATAATTGCACAAATCCAATAGAGAAAAGTGATTGCTAAATTGGGGAGCTGAGATCTGTTTAAAAAAAAGATATAATCTCTTTTGAAAAAGAATTTGTGTCAAATATTTTTGTCGTATGCCTTGGCAAAGTAAATTTTCCATGCAAATTCTGTTGTAATTATTTATATATATATAATTAACTAAAACAACTAAATTCCTTGTTGCAATGTGCAATCAAGCCAACAACTACAACAAAAATCAACCAAGTCACAACTTGCAATTTTAATTAAATCAAAATATGAATGTTCATATATGTATGTATAAGTATATAGAAAATGCAATCCAAAATGATTAACATATAACATGTGAGCTCAATTGAATGTCGAGTACTCGAGTAGACCCTGCCAAACCATAAACCAAATAACTAAATCAAAAGAAGAAAAACCACAAAAGTGCCAAGACCTAAAGAAAAACAAAAAAGCGTGGAAAAGTCTCAAGTGTGAAGTTCTCGTGTGAGTTACGACGAGCAAACTTAAGTCGCGTAAGTCGAGCAAATTTACAAAAGACACAACAACAAAACAAAAATAAAAAAAAACTGGTAGCTTTAATTTTTTTGCAAAACTGAATTTGTAATGATGATTATGCAGATGTCTGTCAGTCGGTCTTCCACCTGCTGATTGATAGAATAATTGCTTTCATGATGTGGAGCTTTTTATTTTGAGAGCCCAAGAAATAACCGAAACGAGATACAATATTCAAATGCGAGAGACTCTAGAAAAGGTTATTGATCTAACAAGATGTGAACAGAAAAAACTGTTGCCTCAAAATCACATTATATAAGACTGACAGGCATAATAATTCGATGATTTATTAAGAATTTAACAGGTTTTTTTTTTAGTCGATTCTCGTTCGCTTTCAATCCAAAGCGGCAAAAGATACATCGACAAATTAAGGTGAACTTTAATTATGATAGATCAGCTACAAGATTATATAATAAATTAAAATAACAAACTCGAGAATGTGAAGGATTTATTGTTAGAATTGATCCAAAGTCTTAAAAGTTTAATCGATAGAATTGACTTTTGCTTTGCAGTCTAAAATGATTAAGAAATAATACAGAAATAACCGTTTATGTCATCTGCCAAATTAAATAAATGGTTAAAAACATATTTGTTATTTTTGAAAAAAAAAAAAAAATAATAATTAGCCAAATCAATTCGCAATGCATGACTTAACTAAAAAAAAATAATGGAAACTACATAGACAACAAAATCTTATTAAGAAATGAATATTTTGAATGGTTCTAATGATTGATATATTTATTTTGGTGTAGATTTGATTTATTATTAAAAAAATCAAATGCTTTTTGGATTTCTATTTCCTTAAATAATTTTGTAGTTACTAACGATACCAGAAACTGAGTCGAATTAACTAATTATTTTCCTCAAGAAAGGGCAATGGTAATAAATAGTAATGGGAATTTAGTGCTAATACATTTAGTTTACTACAAGGTCTTAAAATGTGTTCGATTCAGAAGCACGTTCTATGTATTACAAATAACCTCGTAATTATCTGAATCATATAAATCATTTATTTCTTATAATATTTTTATATATTATTTTTGATTTTTTTTTTTTTGTCTTATGAATATATAGGCTATCAGTTTAATTTTTACTAAAAGTGTTTAGAAACTGTGAAAATAATGTGTTTTTATACCATACACCCATAGGGTGAAAATGGTATATTAAAGTCGCTAAAATGTATGTAACAGGCAGAAGGAAGCTTTTCCGACCCCATAAAGTATATATATTCTTGATCAGCATCAACAGCCGAGACGATCTAGCCATGTCCGTCTGTCCGTCCGTCCGTCCGTCCGTCCGTCTGTATGAACACCTAGATCTCGGAGACTATAAGAGCTAGAGCCACCAAATTTGGTATGTAGACTCGTGTCATATGTACGCTTATCGAGTTTGTTTCAAATGTTTGCCACGCCCCCTACCGCCCCCGCAAATGATATAAAACCGATTTTCTCAAACACCATAGCAACTAGAGACACAAAATTTGGTATGTATATTTGCTTAGTAAACACGCACATTTTGTATTTATAAAAATTTTGCCACGCCCCCTACCGCCCCCGCAAATTAAATAAAACCGATTTTCTCAAAAACTATTCAAGCTAGAGACACAAAATTTGGTATGAATATTTGCTTAGTAATTGCGCACATTTTTGATGTGTAAAGATTTTGCCACGCCTCTTTCCGCCCCCGTAATTTGAAAAAAACTCGATTATCTCCCGTAATTTTCAACCTTGTGCAATCAAATTTAGCACACTTAAATTTGATACTAATATCCAGCAAAATACCAAATTTGATCAAAATCGGAATAAAAATAGCCAAGTTATGCATATGAACGTTTTTCCATATGGCCGGAGTTGGCCGTTGGCTGGTGGGGGCGCTAGGGTGCTCGAATGCTTGAGTGAGCGAAATACTAAGATATGCTTCTAAAAAGCATGCAAACAGATTTTTTTAAAAATACGAAAATGCATTGGTTATTATAAATTTAAAATATTTGTTTTACTGGTGTATGGTATATCCAAGTCGGCGAGACGACTTACTTACTTCATTATTTTTTTATTTCAACAATTTTGATTATGTCAAAACAAAGCAGAGTTTTTTAAGAGTCCTTTTTTAATTATATGACTTGTTCTTGTATTTCTTATTTTTTTTTATTATTTAAACTGCAATGATTAACTTAAGACACAAATCTTGTCTTAAGTGTATTTTTGTGATTTTTTTTTACAAAATTCTCTTCCTTTTGACCAAGATTTTTGCGATAGCATCAAAGCCTTTAAGTCTTTAACTGGTCTCACTTTTCTAATTAGTAACAGTAAACTGCATATTGATATTTATCTAAGTTGGGGCCGCTTCCATGTATTGTTCAATAGCTCATTTGGTCAGCCATTAGAACACCTTTTAGGCAACATTTCCTCGCCTCAATGCCCACAAAATGTAACTAAGACTACATACTTAGTTATATACTTAGAGACTCCCACATACATGCATACAATTGGCATGGTACATGCATACCTAACTAGCTAGTTGCAGTGCAATCTTCAATCGGCAGTATTCGATCTGGGTTGCACAACTTTTTAATTTTCGCCTTTATTGCCTCAATGTGGGCATTTCACACATCGAGACGAGAACGATACGTGTTTCGCATAGAAAACCAACGATTCCTACGATTGCTACTAGTACAAACCACTTCGACCTATGCACCACATTCCTGACATGGCAGGCAACTAAATTGCATTGATTACACGACGCCGCCGACGACGACGACGACGGCGACGACGCGATGACGACAACAACGTCTCACGGAGGCAACAACAGCAGCATCCATAGCCACAAAATGCCAGACGGGTCTTGTGTTAGTTATAAGTTAAGTCATTTGGTTTTGCTAGCTAATGCAACTGCAGTTCAAAGTTATTTTTTCAAATAAATTGTTTATGCTTTTCTGATTTTATTTTTTTTTTTTTCAATCTTCGCCTTGGCCAGTTATTGTTGTTGTTGTTGTGTTGTAGTGGATGCCACGAGGTGAGCTAGCCAGCTGCCATCTGCGGGCACTTGGCGGGTGGACTTTGTTTGCATTATGGTCACAACATTCACAAATGTAACAATTTAGCCAAGTAGTTTGTACTTTTATACATGAACATTGTCCTCCTTCAGAAGGGGAAGGGGAAGGGGTGTTCAATTTGAAGATGAATAAAAACGATCGATCAATTTCAATAATCGAACAATAGTCGTAACATGATCTATACTTGTGGTCGAGGTGGTCGAGAGACTGGTCTGTTTATGCATATTCTGATTAAGTGATCGATCATTCGCAGATCTCAAAGTATGTTTGACATTTTGCATTATCCGTGGGTGTAGCACATTGATAATCTCTGAACAGAATTCTGCAAAGGTGATCAACTTCAGCAGATTATGGCCAGGCAAAAGCACGATTCTTTAAATCTATTTACGACTTTGTAACTTAATACATTGCCATAAAAGCATATCTCGATATAGTCGGTTAGATAAATGAGAAAATGACATTATTTAATTTGCTGAAAAAGAGATTACTAAAATAAATCTCAAGTCAAGGTTTAGTTCTTATAACATTTTGGAGAACTTGGTCAATTTCAACTTTGATAAATATTATTGAACCTCCGATGAGTCCACAATAACTTGAATACGATGGATTATAATCCAAAAAGTAATTCCCATTCATTTATTCCCTTGTTTTTCCGTTTGGTTGAACATGGCTAGAAATTTCAATAGACTTTTGTAGTAGTAACCTTCGCACTTTACATTCTGTAATTCTTATGATTTTGCTGACCGCACAACACGCATACAATTTTCTTAGACTTTTCCTTTTGTATTCTTGTTATTATCATTACACTCATTCAAGCACATTACAGTGTGTTATACAAGATTTTGAAGATGACTTAACCAAAACCACAAACAACAACAAAAGGCCAACCTTCTCACATACTCCATTTAAAGCTCTCAACGGCCCATCATTTCCAGTTATGGACGAGTTCCGTAAACCATTAACCCATTAACTGAGTGGATACGCTCTGGCCAAGTAATCACTCTGTTTGGTTACACCCATCTCAACTCGGCTACTCGCAGAGAGCGACCCTACAACAAGGTTCTTCACAGCTGTTAATGGCCATTATGACCTTTTTGTATTGTCTATCTAAGACCAAGCACCATTTTCACGCCAGTCATCCAACTGCTGACCTTAGCAAAATCTCTAAAGTCGAAATATCAAGTCAAAGCCCCGTAAGCCAAACTATTAATAACTAGCAAAAAAAGCGAAAAAAACACAGATTTTGCACAGTGCATAAGAGGAGATTCGAGAGGTTTTGGTGCAGCTCATTAAGCGGGCAGCCAACAGCATAACAGCAAAGCAGCTGCCACCCATTAATGGGCTGGAGTTGCTGGCTCTTCCAAGAAGATACAAGACCAGAAAAAAAAAATGAACCAAAACACTTGAGGGAACTTGAGGCACTCAGGCAGCCAGCCAAGACGCTCAATGGAAACGAAAACAAAAGTGAAAAGGTCAGCAGCACCAGCAGCAGTTGGGCACTCAGCCGGGCAGGGAGTCGGTTGAATCAGTTGGAATCAGTTGGAGCTGGGAAGTCGAAGGTGCAATATTCAGCCAACTGTAGCCGCCAAGCTCAAACGATTTGCTGGTAATACCCTAAACCAGAAGGGGTACTCCACGGTTAGACAAGAGATAATAAAAAGTCTTGGCTTTATATTTATTTATAAAATCAAACTCCAGATGGATCAAGGCTGACTAACTTTAACACTGCCAATAAAGTCTTTGAGGTAGCCAAAACTAACAATTTCAAAAATAATTCTCTGATACCTTGAAAGCCCGAATGGGTTAGATGAAGTTCTAAGCTTGGAATTGCCAAATTAATTATCTTAAAAATAGTTTCATCAACTTGAGAACCGCATTATGTTTAACCATCAAGATTTCAATGATTCTTTATTATTGCTCGAGTATAAAATAAAAACAGCAATTGGTTTTGCAAATAACAAAATTTTACTTACAAATCTAAACATTTTTATATTGGATTAAACCCCCATTTTGGATTAAAGATTCCTTTTTATTACTTTTAATTTACACAGTAAACATTTACAACGATTCGATTGATCATTATGAGCAAATGCATTTTCTAGTCTTTATTTAAGATTAGTTAGATTAACATACTAAATTTGGCATACATATCAATAAATTCGTTTGTTTTTAATATCCCAATCGGCAATAAAAAGAATTTGAAATCTGAAATTGTTTAAAACTTTGATATCCATTTTCCCTTCTCTTACTCCAAAGTTGAGAAAATTAATTCAAAATATAACTAAGGACATTTACATTATGCATTTTCTGTTCAAAGGCTTTTAAATAAATAAACATAATATTTAAATTTAATGTATATTTTAATCATTCTGTAAACAAAGTTTGTAAGTAATCAGTGATCAATGAAAAAGTTCTGATTTAGTATATTTCATTTCTAATATACATATTACGAATGTATAAGTATGTTTTTGACTCTCTTTAGTGGATTAGAATCCAAATTATTCATCCAAGTAGACATCCAAGTGACTTTTAATGCCAAAGAAATATTACATTAAAGTTATGAAAGTATTTTAAAAATTCCTAAATTCTATCCGACATTTTTACTTATTTTATTCGATTTCTATCACTAACAAATCATAAGCATTATAAATTTCAGACTCTATATTTCGCATGCTTAGTAGACTTCATAAAGACTTTTAAAATGGGAAAAGTTTTGATCAATTTCAAAAGGTTTATTTTGTAAAAGTTCATAATTTTACTTCAAATTTTAAAATAAATACTCTAGGTATTTTTTCCCCATTGGTCCTATCTATAAATTTATTTATTTGAATTCAAAGAAATTAAATGTTAAGTTTAGAATCCTAAATCAAATTCAGAAATGTTAACTTTAAATAGTATTCCGTCTGGCTAACTTGAAACTAAATTCTATTTAAAGAATATGACCATGATGATGGAATTTTTTTAATGTAGTGTAACCAAGTTTCGTTATGATAACAAGTTGCTAGCTCTTCTTTTTGAGTCTTATTGCCATTTGGGTTTCTTTCAGTTATCGTTTGTTTCGTTTTTATTATTGTTGTATTTGTTTTTCTCTTCTTATTTTGATTCCGGCTAACAAGTTGCGCTTGCGCATTTTGTACACTTGGCCCAGGTTTATGCCAACAAAATAGACAAACTTACCTACCTACATACATATGTATGTATGTATGGTATAGAGAAATATTTTGGCTCTTTGTAGTAGACAAGTTAATGTTAAAGTTGCAGCAGTTGCCCGGCTTGAAAGATCTTGCCCAATGTATTCGCATTTTAATTTTTTTCTAAACTATTGGCCAATGCTCTTTTGGGTCTTCTCTTGCCTCGCCAATGGCTCTTTGAGAAAATAATTTCAAATTGAATTGCAGCTGGGGTAATTTACGGATGCTACACGCGGTTTTTGTGGTCATTTGGGATGGTTTAATAATTAATGGATTGTAATTGAGGGGAATGGAGTGGAATTGAAGAAGCTTTGGTTATTGTGCAAGGTTTCGGAGATGAAGTTGGTTGACAACTTTCAAATCAAAATGGAAATGGAAATGAAAATGTGCGAATAAATTGACAACACTTTCGTTTTCCATTTCACAATTCGATTGCCTTTCTAACAACCCAAAAAAGAAAAACCCCAAAACTTATTAAACCATTTGCAGGAGTGAAGAAGCATCCGTTGGCGGCCCTACAACTCTCTGATCTCTCGAATGAGCTGGCATTAGCAAATGGCACACAGACAATAGCAATTACCTTCTGCAATTGCTTATGCAACCGAAACAGCAATCTTCAATTGACATTTGGAATAAAAGCACAGCAAAGCAACGGCAAAGTCGGAAAATTAAACCCTCTGGCAACGGCGGAGCGAGTTCAGTTGAGGTGAGGTTGATCTCCGTCAATCATGGACGGACAGAAGCCACTTGATGTTGCCGCCGCCATGACTAATGAGACGTCATCATCAGCGGGCGGATTGCGGCGCCAGCCCACCAAGTATCCCCATGGCCTAAACATAACAGTTCAGACGGTAGACGATAATGTGGCCGACAATGATGATGACTACTCCCGCGCCTCGACCCTACGCAGCAGCTCCTCCAGCGATGCCTGCTGGACTGAGACGCAAAAGTATCGCATCGGCATGCTGGGTAATCCGGAAACATTAGCCGAATTGCAGGTGCGTCGCTATAAGTATCCGCTGAAAGCCAACTATTATCTAAATGGCGGTGGCATGGGTAATCCTCAAGGAAAGCCTGCGGCCACTCCCCTCATGCTCTTGGGCTATGCGAAACGGGCTTGTCGCTGGAAATATATGCGATGGCCCATTATATTCGTGGCCAGCGTTCTGTTGTTTTTTGGCCTGATCACCTACTGCCTCTGGTTGCACGATGTCAGCGTGGCACGGGCACGATTCCTGCAGCGACGCTATGAGGCATCACTAACATCGACGAGCACAGAGGGTGGTGGCAGAGGTGCCTGGAACGAGGATGAGGAAACAATGGACGTGATGACAACGGCGGCAACAACAGAGCATGATCATGAACAGCACGAGTCCACGAGGCTTCAGCCGATTGATATTATTCACAGGGAATACTCAACGGAGTCGGCAGAGATGACAGAGGACAACCAAGAAGCGGTGGAGGAGCGACCAGCAGAGGGGGACGATGACTATGATGATGCATTGCTACCTGCAGACAGTATTCGCTTCACATCGGGGCATCAAAATAGTTTTGGAGTGCCCATCGAGCAGGATAAGAGAATGTTGCAATTGCTAAAAGAGGTGAGTTAAAAGCCAAACAGAAATGACTCTTGAAATTCCTTTAAACAAAGAGTTTAAATAGCTTGCATGTGTAATGAGTTAGTTGGCCAACTATTTATTGGCCATAAACTTGGCCACAAGTGGCATTTTAGTGCCGAATGGCCAACAGAACATTAAGGAACAGCAAATTATGTTTACATGCACACTTTTACTTTCATTTTGCCAACTAATTAATCAATCAATCAATCAATCAATAGTTGCTGCCGAAACCGCATTCAACGCCATCGGGCAGTGTGCAGCCTCTGACTCGCGTCTCCCCCACTTTGCCCCCGCCACAATCAGTGGTCAGTGGGAAGCCCACGGCAGCAATGACCACGACACCATCGAGCAACTCTGCCGGCTGTTACTCCACAATGTTGCCCATGTGCCGCGGCGTTCTGGACTACGATCTGACCTACAACAATGGCAGCTCTGCGCCGCGGGACTCCATCTCGATGGCCGCCTACGAGCAGCTCATTCAGGCCAACTGCTCGGCTCGGGCTGTGGAGTTTGTCTGCGCCACTTTGGAACCAGAATGTCGACCCTCTCATATTGGCCAGCTGCCGCCTTGTCGTCGCATCTGCAAGGGTAAATCCAGATGAATTTCCCTGACCAGAGTCCTCATTAATCAACTCTCTTTTCGTTGCTTTTAGCCATCCTGGAGGCCTGCTCCATAGTAATTGCCAATTCGGATGCCTTGAGTGAGCTATTCGATTGCAGTTTCTATCCCGACTCGCATGAGAATCACAAATGCGAGGATCCAACTCGCAGACGGGATCATTGCTATGCCAGTGAGTTTCAGTGCCACGACGGCAGCTGCATCCCCCAGCAATGGCAGTGCGACAACATCAAGGACTGTGCCGGCGGCGAGGATGAGGACGAGCAGTGTCTGGTGTGCGAGCAACAGGATGAGTTCCGTTGTCGTTCGAACGAAAAATGTATTCCGGAGAACCAGCGCTGCGATCTCAACTACGATTGCGCCGATGGCAGTGACGAGGAGGACTGCGATGACTATGGTTCGGGGGATTCGACGCCCTTCGATGAGGCCGAGCTGAATGCCTTCCCCAGGATATTCTCCTATGCCAGTTTTCTGTCGCCAAATGAGACGAATGACAAACTCTATACATATATCACAGCCACCACGGATGAAGAGGCCGGCACGGAAACGAAATATCAAGTTCACCGAGTCGAAGCGCCCAACAGCCCAACAGCCAACAATTCCGAAGAGGCCAATGGAGGACCCAAGGGTTTTGGTATGATATCCCTATCCCAATTCTCAAATCATTAGGCAATTAATTCTCTCACTTTAGTCAACTTTCGGGATAGCAAAGAGATCATGATGACCAGTGATTCGGAGAACAAGTTCAAGTATTCTGCACAGCGGACAAATCGCACCACAAGTAAATTTAGTTTAGTTCCCTCGACTACACCTGCAGCTCGAACGGCCAGTGCCATTCCGAGTTCAGCTCTGCTGCAGCAGCGGGAAAGGGAGCGCAGAGTGTCCACCACCACAACGCCAAGAACCACAACAACTGCAACAACTTCAGCCCCATCAACTAATCCAACAACCAGATCAAGTCCGGGGAGCACCTCATGTCAGCCCCATGAATTGCGCTGTGTGAGTGGCAAGTGCATTACCGTTAGTCAGTTGTGCGATAAGGTAAGCAAATTCAACCATAGGTGATTTTGCATTTCCAAAATATTTTGATTATAGCAAATCGATTGTCCCGATGCCGCCGATGAGCTCATGTGTGTCTATCGAGAGCGTCCGAGTGGCAGACGTGGGAGTGGCACTAGCACCACTAGAACCAGCTCGATATCGTCATCATCGTCATCATCTTCATCATCATCATCATCATCATCAGCTGCTACCATTCTTCCGGATGCCCCTTCGCCATCAACAGTGATGACCACAACAACAACAACAACGACAACAAGACGTTCGGTTAGGACTACTCCAAATCGAAGTCGAAAGCCCAAATCTTAGACAACTTTTCTCCATATAATAATACCCTCTATATATATATATATATCTAATTAATATTTATATGTAAATTTCTTTCGATTTCTTTTGCGCTCGCTATATGTATGATATAATATTTGGCTAGCATTTAAGTTGTTAGTAGTTAGATTTCTTTGACTATTTTTATACACCGAAATGGAATTGTAAATTGTATTTTTAGCAATTGAATAAAATTAAGTTGTGAATATCAAATGAATAGAGCGTTTGAATATAAACAGAATTACAATCGAGGTAAGTTGGCTTATAATGGTTTCAATTCTTAGCTTTATATATAGAGATATATTTGAAGAAAATATGAAATATGAAAATATGGCCCATAAGGATAACCACAGTAGTAGCTAAAAATGATGTTCTAAAAGTTATTCTATAGAGACTTGAATTTAGAAGATATTGAAAGGAGTTTAATAAGCAGCTACTGTCTTTACAATCAACCAATTGATATTTAAGTTTTCCTATGAATATTAGCTACAATTACTTACTTAAGAACAACAAGTTTTTAATTTCTTAAACCAATGTTAATTAAGTCCTACTAAAACCTAGGTTTAATTCAAGAGAGTGGCAAAATGTTGCTATGGAAACATTAGATAATCGTCATTCGAAAAAGTAGATAATCTTCAATCAATCAATATAAGAAATGGCAAGTAAGTAACCCCTGTCTTATTTTGTCTACTAGGTCAAAATATCTCATTTGGCTATGACAAATTAGAATATTGAAATGATTAAAGAGATGAAGTAGCTGCTTATATCCGTATATTCAGAATCAAACTGTAACACAGTGATAGCAAAAAGAACATTTCTTTTACTGCTTAAATAGCGTTTATAAGTTGGACATTACAAAATTTGTAATTAATATCTACATTGAAAGCAAATATCTTTGGCTAAAGTCCATGCCACGATTGGGAACTTGTAATTGTGGCTTGAATTTTTAATGAGCAACAATTATATATTGTCAATAGACAAGTCTGGGTTTGGACCCAGGAGCATAATAGAAACCAACTAACCCATGAATCCATTGTCTTTGTACACACTTTCAAAACGCAATTTTAGTTGGAAAATATAACAATACGATTTAAATTTCAAATGAAATCAATATAAAATTAAAGTCGGGACATTATTACATACAATTTCACAATAACCTTGATACAGAGACCAGCCAGACCAACCGATCAACCCACGCATAGAAAGTCATTCAAATCATTTTCGACCAATTCAATTAACAAGGTCCATTGTTGTCGATGCATAAAGCTGAAATAGGAATGGACTCGATTATGGAAGGCATTGCTGTGGGGGCCATTATCAATATGAACACAGCTGACTGACTGCATATGCCGGGTACAGAGACTAGAAACAGGCAGAAAAGGCCAACACAGATAGACACACACACACACACACAGACAAACACCCACACAAATGCTCGGGACAAACAATGAAACATTATACAGTTTCCAGTATCCATATGACAAAATGCAAAATGCGGAAGAGACAAACAACAGAAACCCAACAGCAACATCAGCCGCAGCAACAGCAACAACAACAACAACACCAAAGCACTTGTCAACGGGCAAATCCAAAGCGGCAAACAGATTAAATTGCAGTCAGTTCGTGTCTATGTCCACATCCGACTCGGAGTCGGAGCCGGAGTCGCTGACAACATTGCAGTTTCAGTTTCCGTTCCAGTTTTTCTCTGCATACCCTGTAGCATACAGATCTATATATATAGATTAAAAGAAGTCTATTCAATCATTCAAAAACTAGTTCGAAAAATGATTAGTTTGACTTTCTTTTCCTTTGAGTTATTCTTGGCACTTCACTAGAATATTTTCTCAGACCCTGTGAACTAAAATTAGCTCGTAGTTTAATGATGACCAAAGGATTCCTATATAAGCAAATAATCATTTGTTGCCAAAGAGCTACAGCGGAAATCTGAATGTTAATAACAAGCACTATTTCCATTTAAAATACATTTTTGAGGTAAAACTTTAAGTAAATTCAATTGATTGCAGAGTATTTAAAAGTCCACACTTTGCCTTCACATACCGACTGGCTTATTGCTGCTTAGGGGCTGTTGCAGATTGCAAAAACTCCACCACAGAAGTTAAATACGCTTTGATTTCACCCCGGACAACAGAATGAGAAAAACGGCACAATAATTCTCCCTGTTTTTTGGGCACTTTTCTGATTGATTGCCATCAAAAATCCGATTTTTGGCATAACGGCAAATGCGATTTGATTGCTGTCTTTGTTTCCTCTGTTTTTTTTTCTTCCCCTTTTTTTAACGTTTTTGATAACTATTAATATATGTTTTCAGCAAAAAAAAAAAAAAATCCCTAAAAATCCGTCAGACCAACAACAACAATTTTTCTGCACAATTGCATCAACTGACGAACATTTTGTGGGGATAAAAACAAAAACTGACATTTTCTTTTCCTGTTTTCCTGCTTCTTTTTTTGCCATTTAATTTTGGGTTACATTTGATACTACTCTACACTTTTTGACAGCTGTCAGCTATACACATTTTCACCTTAATTAAGTGATATTAATCGTCTTTTGAAATCTCGGACTCTTTAAAAGAGAGGAGGCAAAAAAAAACAAAACACCAAAAACCAAAAAGAGAAAAAGGTGCGATACATGACGCGTGCCGAAAACGTAAGAGAAACGCCCCTGAAAAATAATAGCAAAAGTCATTCTATGGGTATTAAAAGCTTTTAGCATTTAGTTTGCCTTGAGATAGGGCATGGAAAATGGAAAATGGAATGGAAATGGACACGCATAATTTTCATTTTAGTGCCCTTTTTGGTGGAACCTTTTTTTCTGCTGGTATTTCTATTTTTTCATCTTCTCATTTTTGTTTGTCTTCCCCCCGGGCAATATTGTTAATGGAGCCGATTCTAATGGCCTCGTTTAGGGTCGACCCATGTGTGTATATGTGTGTGTGTCTGTGTGGGTGTTAAGACATGAGAGCTTAGTTTTTGCCATATGTGTCCGTATGAAAGGAGCAGAAATTGATATGACCATCAAATTAATTGAAATTTTATCTTTACGAAAAGTAACCTGTTGCATATCGAAAAAAAAGGTTTCAATTCTAGTTTCAAGTCTTTAAGTATAAAACGCAAAGGAGAGTTAAGAAAATTTAAACGAAATTGGTTTGAATAGATTTAGATTTAGGTAATTCTTTTAATCGCCTTACAGAAACATCTTAACATGTCGAAATAATTATATTACAATTTTACGATAGTTACTGTTTTAATATATTAATATGAGAGAACTTATTCAAAGGTTTTCTGAGTAAATAAAGTATGGCCAAATCACATTCAAATAGATGAACGCCTTAATTTAAAACTTGGAGCTTGGAGTAACTATTATATTATATTTGTAAATGTTTAAGGTATTTTGTGGTTTTCCCAATTGCTATCAGTTGGTCTCTATGACTAGTTTCTAAGATTAAAAAAAAACCTATAGAGTATTCACCTTATAACAAATGACTTTTGGTGAACTCGAATAGAGGCCTAAAGCCACTCAGTTAATCTCCTTTTGATAACCCATCCATAAACTATCGGATGACCTTTTGGTAATAAGTACCTTCATATATATAAGTTTCTTATTTCTTGCCCTTTTTCTGACCCTTTTTCTTATGCTTCCTGAGATATGGCACCCTTCCTTGCACATGCCCACCCCGAGAATAGATGTCCCGCCGTGTACTCCAAATAAACACCCATAATTACTGAGCTCATCATATCGGCACCCAGTGTTACGGTTGATCGTTTTTAAATTGCAGATGCATTGCACACTTCCGCCCCGGTGGCAGGACAAGAAGTTGGCTGAATAAAGGAGGAGGATGAACGCACCCAAAGTGGATTTAAATGGGCGACAACGATGTCGTCGGCACTTCAAGAAGTTGACATAATTATGCCAGCAGCACCAAGACACTGCAACTTTCTGTAGCATTTTATTATTATTGTGCAACAGCAACCCCCTTGGACCCTAAGAAGTCATTGTCTTGGACAACCCTTGCAACAGTCTGGCTGCCAGCCATCCTGCCAGCCTGCCTGCCTGCCTGCTGGGTGCCATCTAGGGATAATGATGATCCCTTTTACTATACTTTGGCTTTTGCATCCCAGACTACAAGAAAAAGGGCGTAGCATATTCAGATTTTGCATCAATGTAACTCTTAAAGTACAGTCGGACCATTAACGAAGCAACAAAAGAGAAAACCAAGAAAATCATTAAGCGCATTTTCCAATTGATTTCACGTTGGCCAGCCGCAAAGAGGAGAAAACTTGACCAAAATCAATAAGCAACCAAAAGGCAACCGCATAAACACAAAAACCGACTATAGATATCGGCTGAAGGGACGTGAAGATTGTCAGGCGGCAATTTTTGTATTTTTTTTGTTTTTGGTGTCTGCTTAGTCAGTCAGGCATGGCAACAACCCTGACCAGGCCAGACCAGACCAATGATATACCCAGCACTTATGGAAGAGTAAGTGGGTTACATAAGTTGAGCCAGCATAAATCGATCTGAAACTTAAAAATCACAGAAAGTAATTAGATTATTGATAATGCTATAGATTACAGACCAAACAAAAATAAAATATTTTAAAGACCACTCGAAAGAAGATCTTAATATATTAAATTGAACTACATATATATTTTATGGTTGGTTATTTTAAGACCTAAGAATTTTTAAACTAAAACCGATGACAAGTTGTAAATTGAAGTTAAAGTTACATCTTTAGCAAGCTTAAATATATAGAGCAATTACTTTTTATGTTTTACTAAATTATTCTTTATAATGAAATTATTTACATTTATTTAGACATTAATTAAAAAGCAAAGGATGAAAAAGTACTATTATGCCTATAAAGTCAAACCTTATTGTTTAGATTACGAACATTTTGAAATTTAGGTCAAAACTGGAATCTAAGCCTTCCTTCTGAAAAAGAAGAGTATTTCAAAGTCAACACAAAAAGCTGAGAAGCTCCTTATAACTCTCTTTATAAAGCTTTTTCAAGAACCGCAAAGTTCTACCATCAAGAGACTTTGCTATAGAACTTTAGAATTGAAATGGCCTCATCATATCTTCAACGCTAAAACTAGTTGGGAATTGCAACTGCATAAATTGTTGCTTTCAAAAACAAAAATAAATTTTGTGAATGTGAAATGAAATAAAATGAATTCAAAAATTGCTAGAAAACATTAATAAATCATAATATATGAAAAAATCTTTAATAATAGGTATTATTGGGTCTATACATATTTAGAGTAGAATAAATTTCCAGCTTGCCATCAATAAAAGGAAATCGAAATGGGGGAGAGAGGTGAAAGGAAATGCCAACTCCTGTCGCATTGTTGCAAAATTGATGTGTCCCTACCAATTGCTGCTACCTACCTACATCCGAGTATGCCAAAAATGAAAAAAAAAGAGAGAGAAAAAACTCGGAGGAAAGAAAAACCAAAAGTGAAAACTGCTCTTCAGCTTCAGAGCATCTTTTTACGCCTGATTGCAGCTCAAACAATCTCTACCTCAACAATATGTGTGTTGTGTGTGCGTGTGTGGCTTCTGCATAGGGTTTTTCACAATTGATTTGATACAACTCTGTGCCACCCCCTCCTCAACACACACACCCTCCTCTGTGGCCATTAGACGAAGAAAAAAAGCAAACACACAAACATTCGAATGATTTACGAGGTTCAAGAATGCCTGAAAAAGGATAACAGGACACATTTTGTTTGATCATTTGCATAAATGCCCATTAATTCATCGTGAGCTGCTGGCCAATACTTCTCACTCTGACAAGTAAAAGTTGTCCAGTTTTCCAACCATACCTCAGCACCTCAGTTTGAGTTTGTTGCCGTTGTTGCCGTTGTTGCCGTTGTTGTTGTTATAGGCCCCCCGTTAATTGTTACTGCCATGGCCTCTCACATGGAGTTTCTCGTTCAACATTTGCATTCGCCGTCCTCACATTGAATGTCAAGTTCAAAATGATTTAGTGACTATTTGTTTCTTTCTTTCATTTTCTCTCCCTCTCTCTCCATGGAGCCAAGGGTAATTAATTTAACAGCTGGCATGGAAGGGCTAAACATTTGTTAGCGATACCTGAAAAGAAAAAAGTTTCACAAAACTTTTCGGATGAGAAGTTAGTAAATGTTTTTATAAAACATTTCATTATTTGGGGTTATATCTGAACAGTTATTCCAACGCATTAGCGGTTCGTAAATGTATTTCGTTTAGAAATAAATAAGATTGCTCTAAATTTTCACATACAAAATGATTTACAGTCACAATTAAGTAAGTTGAGGTGACTTTAGTTAGTAAGTTAGTAGTTGGTAGCACCTTAGTTAAATCTTTAACTATAGAGATACCATTTTGCATCAAGAACCATTTAAATACCATAAAAACCTTTATTTAATCACAGTCTTAAGCTCAAGTTGGTCGTGCCTCTTAGTTAAACTAGCCTTCAAATGGTAATACCTTTATGGTCATAATTTTGCATAACTTTTTGGTCGAAACTCTCACCTTTCCCATGGTCCATCAATTTCAAAGAGCTGTATCTTAATTTTATGGCTTGCTTCCGAGTTATGAAATGCTATTAAAGTTGAGAAAGTTAGATAAGAAAATTGGACTAGTTTTTGCAACGATTGCAGAGAATGAGTCATAAATTTTAATATCAATCAAAAGATGGAATTTCCAGAGACAAAACTGACCCAGTTAGAGGCTCTTGAGCTCTAGTTTTGCTTTTTTATATTTATAGTTTCTATTGATTTTGCTTTAGGAATTAAATTTCGTTTAATAATCGTTTCAGAAACAACAATAGTTATTGTTGGTATAAATGTATTCCGTTTAAGTTTTGAATTTTGGTCATTTTGGTTGTTGAGAACCAAGGCATCTTTTGATTTTTTGATTACTTCAGGGTTGAGCTCAAAAATGTTATAAAAGTCACTTTATAGACTTTGCTTCAGTTTTTATATGAACCTTTTAAAAGGAGTTTTGGCTTTCAAAGGATACATTGATAGTGTCCTCAATTTTGTCCAAAGATGACCTGTGTCTTCTTCAATTTTATCAGAATATTTGAAACTATTTTTAAAGATGTATAGAGGTACAATTATTTCTCTTAGGCGCTTAGCCATTCTTACATTCAATAAAAATGTAACAAATGACCTGATTTTGCATAAATTTTAAATTGACAATCATCATTATCCCATTGAAATGGTGGTCAAAGAACATTTTCTGCCCATTGCAGGTGATATTTATTTGGCTTTGGGTTTACATTTGGTTTGGAATCGATTCAATCAACCATTTTGGCTAATTAACTCCATTTGTTGAATGACTAAGAAAACCCTTTCTTTATGGCTAAAAACCATACAAAAGACACTTATGTCAATAGGTTTCAGCCGTCAATTGCAATCCACACCCATGGCCATACACATAGATACAAAAGTATGTATGCCCGAACTGGCATTGTATGTACTTATGTATGTTAAAGGTGCGGTGCGGTCACAAAAGCGCATATCAATGACTAATAACCTTCAATAGCCTCTACTTACAATGCAATTTTCCTTATTGTTAAGACACCGAGACACAAGAACAGGACATCTGTCCGTCGAGAACGTAACTCGATTGAGTTTCGCCATGACACATGACTAATTATGGATTGCAGCTTGGCCAGCGCTAACAATATTGAACCATGACTTCGACATAGACTTGAGCTCCTTTTCGGCAGACTCAAATGATGCATGACAGACGTGCGTTATGCCGGGGTCGGTTGCTAGCAAGTACCGTGAAATATTAACCATCAAAACAACGACAAAACATAAGAAACACACACAAAACAACACGACGACGGTGGAAAATGCGGCAAGTAAATTAAGTTTATCGTCAAATATTTTGCAGTTTTGCAGTTTTCGTATCGCCAATCTTGTGCTCCGTCATCAGGCATGTGACTCAGCAGCTGCATAAACAAATTGCAGTCAACATTCATAATTTCCTGTTTAAATTAAATTCGGCCAACTTGGTTTGTCTTTCTTGCCTTGGCTCTTAGCTCGCATAAACTATTTCCTAGTGACAACAAATTTACAACTCCAAGACCACGCACCAGCAACGCAGGTAATAAAAACAACAACAAGAAACACACACACTAAAACAAAAACAAAAAAAAAAACAGAAACAAATATGAAAAGAAATCTACAGCAATCTGTACAAAAATCTCAGGCAATTAAATGTCGCCTTCAAAGCGAGGCTTTTGTGGCAGTCGTCAGTCGACTCGACTCTGCGTCGATACCAACAATTTCTGGCCAATTTTCAATGTGCGTTTATTGATTTTATTATGCATAAAGCCAGCCACAAAAGCGACAAAAAATATAAATCGAAATCGATATGAAATGAAAATTATGCATTTGAAACCAATTCAACGATACGTATTTTATGAGTATACTCTAACCAAATCAGAAAGCCTCTTATAGACTAGTCAATTAAGTTGGTCACAATTAACATTTCCACATAAGACTTGCAGTCTCTAAAGGGAAACTAACCTTAAACAGGTTAAAAGTAGAATATGATAAAATAGAATATGGTTTAGGAAGTTTGAATGTGACTATTTAACCTCTTTCACTTTGGCAGTCTAAATGGTCTTAATTTAATTTAATTTCATTAGATTTATCAAATATTTATACTTGCCTTAAACGTGAGATTCCAGTAAATTGTTTTAAACGTGATAAATCAGTGGAAATGTGATGATAGGAATATAGTGCCATATATTTATATGAATCATAGAATCGTTCAGATTAACAGCCTACTATCGAATTGAGATTCCAAAAATTTAGAGAGATTTTTTTTTTCCTTATGAGATATACATTTTATGCAAAAGTAGATTCTCAAATGCTTTGCTTGATTGCTTTGATTGATTCCTTTCAAATCTTTATATTCAAAATATTCACTGAAATAATAATATTAAAAGTTAAAAATGTTTGGAATGGAAAATCACCTGTTATATTCACGAAATTCAAATGTAAAGCACTTGGGCCTTTTTCTTTTCCGAATAAATTTTAAATATATTCATAAATTTTTTTTTCCGAATAAATATTATATATTTATTCATTTTTTTTCCAAATTATTTTATTGGCTCTTTCACATTTGAAATCGATTCGGAAATAGGAACAGGACTGATTATGAATATTTTTTGATTTACTCCTAATTTAAACTTGGCAATAATATTTAAAAAAAATCTAAAATAAATCCATTTAAAGTACTATAAGTTTTTATGCATTTTTTTAAGCATTCTTCTAAGATTTCTTTTTCAAAACTATTTTTTAAGTATATCCATAATCAAGCAACCATTCAAGACTAAATTACTAATTTTTTTTAATATTTTATTGTATTCATTTTCAATACTTCTTTTATCATATTTCGTATGTGCATATATATCTACCAAGACAGAGTATACTCACAATGGGGCAGTAGTTAAAATGATTGTTTTCCAAACTGCAGCCATCAAATTTCCAATGCCGCCGACGCCGATGCCGATGCCGACCAGCTTCTCTCAATCTGGCATAAACCCCTCCCCCTCTGTCCAACACCCTTCCGGCCAGTTCGTTAACCTGTTTCACATAATATTTTTGCTTTTTGGTTTTACTCTTTTTTTTATATGAATATATTTCTGTAATTTTTGTTTCTGTTTTTTGACCAGTCAACGCCGATCAACGTCAACTGGCAGGCGGCCAAACTGCATATATGTATATATAGATAGATATATATAAGTCTGTCTGAACGCACATACGAATATATGAATGTCGTTTATCATAATCTTATCAACAATTCACATTCAATTATAAATCAATCAAAATTGCACCATTTTCATTTGTGGTTTTTTAGGTTTTTGTTGTTGCCGCCAGTGGCACGCTTTGGATTTTTGAATTTCTGAATTTCGATTTTGTATTGGGATTGATATATGGCCAAAATAGCCATCGGTGCTCCCACGTTTACGTTTACGTTGTCTAATGAAGGTAAAAACTAGAGAGTGACAGACAGACACCAGAGAATGGATCGTTTAAATAGTTTTGTACAAAATTGATATATTCGTTAATCGAAAAATCGAATATCCATGTATCTATGTATGTATGTATGTAGGCACATTTGCTTGTTTGCTGGATTGTTTATGGGTGTTTTTTCTTTTTTTTTTTTTGTAATGATTTTGGCCCACTCTCGGGCAGAAAAGCGACGAAAAATTCTAGTTCATTATGCAGCCTGTCGAAAATGCTATCAAGCGTAAATTTGTATCTCTCAATCGGAAAATAGATTGCAACCGCATTTTAATTTCGCATTTTTATTTTTGTCTGAGTATTGGCAAATTTTTTGCAAATACTTTCAACCCCCCATCGATTCGGGTTGTTACCCACTGTGAGTAGTGATCCTTAATCAGGGACACTTCAATTGTATTCCTGATTGCAATCAACTTGCCCCTGCTTTCACTACTCTCTCTCTCTCTCCCTCTGTCAACAGTCTATCTCTTTATTATCTCTGCGGTAGTTTTATCTGACAAATGCCATCTTTGTGCAACACAAAAAAAAAAGAAATGCTTCATTAATTGCAAATTTAGGGCAAACTGTGCATTGAAAATTTCAAAATAGGTGAACAGATGAATTCTTTTCAGACAAATACATATGATATAAATATAGACCACAGTTTGTAGTAAAAAGTTGTAACTTATTTTTTATATCAATTTAAGTTTAATCATGTATATCGTGACGCAATGAACAAAAACTTATTTAGCAAACTTTCTCAGCGATTCAAATGCACTTTAAGGAGGTACTGGAAAGTTGTGAGTTTCCGTTTTGTTTCTTCAATATCAATCAGTTTGATGAATTTTACTATTTTCTTGTGATTTTCTATACATTTTAATGATCATTGTCAGTTTTGAACCTTTACCCATGCCTATATGCAATTGCATTTGCTGTAAAATGTTTGATAAATGAAAATACTATTTATTCTGGTCTACGCAAACTTCTCCAAGACCCTTTTTAGATTTATTGTATGTATGTATGTTACAGGTTGAGCTGGATCTGAGAACGTTATCATATAGGAAACATGGATCCAAAATTACAATTTGAAGGCCTTTTTGTTCAATAAACTTATCAACTGCTGTGAAAATTCTATAAAATTCAGGCGACTTCTTTTTTTACGTCTAACTAGATGAATCAGTCAATATAACTATTTTGGTTTCCAATTATTTGCAAAATGTGTTTATTAGACGCCAACGAATCAAATGCTGCTCACAGTGAATGGAAAAATAAAAATAAAAAATAATTCTTATCGAAAAAATGAGATGAATGGATGGAAAACTAAAAATAAAAAATAATTCTTATCGAAAAAATTGAGTTGATGATGAGATAAGCATTTTTATCGAATAATCTTTTTAAATGAACTTACTTTGCCACAAATTAAACATCATCTAGAGAACGATAAATACCTTCCATAATTATTGTTCGAATAAGTGGTTCCTCCTCAAGGTTTGATTAAAATAAAGTTTTGGTGTAAACTCTACAAAAGAAGTCATCATTCTTTATTTTCATTTTCATTTGTGTTGTCTCAGCTTCAGGCAGCTTTTACAATGAAATTACACATTAATTCTATATCTAATTTACTGTTTATCTTAGTATTGGATAATTATAAATAGGTAAACTTTATTTAGTTTTCGTGATTCAGAAATAAACAGAAATTTTCTTCGCCACATCAAAACACTCGTGGCATATAAGCGCTGGAAAAGACTCAGGATTTCCGCACACAAGAAAATGCTTAATTCTGTAAGGACACGATTAAATTAACAAATTGCAGAGATGGACCAAAAGCAAATTGAAGTTTTTTTGGAGTAAGCGGATTCGGATCAGAGTTCATACTTACCCAGAGATGACGAGACAACCTCTTCTTAGCCATCAATTTGGTAACACTTCTGGTGCCTGGCTTCTGAATGAATTATATTAACGAATTATATTCAAGTTCATATTCGATTCTTTGACTGTGAAACTTTGACGAGAGTTCCAATTGACAGTCTATTTCATAATTCAAACTAGATACTTCCAAATTTAAGACATTTCTTAGGTATATTTCCATCCTTTGAATAACTTCTCTATAATTTACGAATCCCATTTCCAACTCAAAGAATTTCAAATGATTTATATTGTTTATAAGTTGAGTACGTTGAGTATTTTTAATAACTTACAAGTAAAATTTAACACTACGACACATCATATTGTAAATATTTAGTGTGTTTAGAAAATAGATTCATCTTCCTTGTTGTGAAATGTAAAGAAGGTAAGATAACTTTGTAGTAGATAAAACCATATCCATACATATGTATATAGGGACTTTGAGAATCTCTTTAAATTGCAGACCTCCTGGAATAAGGAATTACCTCGAACCAAGATGGGATGTTTAATGAATTCCAATTCAAATCATTAGAAAAAACTTAGCTATTATTAATCTAAATACAGGACAATTGAGGCCAGCAAAAAAGTAAAACCAAAATCGATTTGGTTTTTAATGTGAGTTCAACCATTTATATGCTTAAGATTTGCACAAACTTAAATCTTTAACTAATGACTACATAAAATATTGACGTGATAGTTGAGAACCGAACAGAAGTTATCGCATGTTTCTGTTGTTTTTGAAATTTACATTAATTGGCGATATTTATTTATGGGCTACTGCAGATACTGACAATACAAAGACTTACTGACAATCGAGGCCATTGAGCTTTTGTCTAACAGCAGTGCATAATGACCTGATTTTCAAGTAGCCAAAGTCAAATTTATTGACTCAATATTTTAGTGTTTTATTTCATGTTTTGCATCTGCAGACAAACTCGATTAACCACAAATCATCCCACATAAATATGCATAATTTTGTTTTTTATTTCATTTCTGTGTTTCTTAAAAGCTGCCATCCACTCTCAGTCTTTTATCGGGTCAAACATCTTCGCATACCCTAAACACTTATGGACAAGGTGTTGCCAATCCAAGTCAGTTGGTAGCCACCTGTATTTTGGTAGACATGTTAAGTGCTTTATCGTTATTTATGTTTTTAGCAAATTTGACGACTGTACATCCATTTTGGCTAAACTGCCAGCTGCTGTTGCCCCTCCCAAGCACTGAACTAGAGTCTCATCCACTAGACTTTCCCCTTTTGTGTGTGTGTCTCTTAAAGGTTGAGTCACATGACTACCAAATCAGAGACATGTACTTTAAAAAATATATATATATCGGGAACAGGGCGTGAAATGTTCAATTGCACGTGACTGCAATGTGCGTTGTCAGTCGGACTTTCGAGCTGTCTCTCTGTCTGACTGTCTGACTGTCTGTTTGGTCGGTGACAGAAGATAATGACGTTTGACATATTGAGGCACGCGCAAAATGCTTACGAATGACGAATGTGTTGTTGTGCCAGCTCAGAGACATGTTCAAGTGCCCAGGAAGCGCTGTTACGCAGGCGCGTGGTCCTGTCATAGACGATTTGTTACAAAAATCAAAAGGAAAGCAAGGCAAAACCACCTAAATGAAAAAGGGGTGCCTCCTGTTTTTCGGGTGGCTCAGCATAATCCATCAAATGGCATTCGCCATGCTCCGCTTCGGCCTGTGTGTTGAATTTGTTGACGAAGCGTGTCACTGTGAGACACGCCTCCAGCCGCCCAGCTGGCATCCTGTGCTCCTGCACTCCTGCTCTCTTCTAGTTCTAATTGCTCATAAAATCTAGACCGAGTCCCAGGGGCCGTGTCCATAAAACTCATCCATCCATTCTTCCCTCTGAATCGTGAGTCTTACCTCTTTTTTTTTATTTTTGTTGCTGTTATGACATTCGCCTTCAGGATTTTTATGAGCACGTTTCGGTTATTTTACAACTTTCTGTAATTAAATGCAATTAGTTTGAGTCCAGCTGGACCCAAGTAGGACCAACTGCATGTTAGGGTCTATCAAAAAAATGTTGTATGACAAAATATCGTTAAAAAAATGTAACTTCTGGCACACTGATTTAATATTTGTGCCCCCTGCCCCTCATACTAATCATCAAATGCTTTTTTTCCTCTTTTTTGAAAAAAATAAAATAAATTAAATTATATGAATTGTAATTTTTATGCATTTTTTATGTTTATTTCTCTGTGTTAACGCCTAATGAGACCTTTCAGTTTCGAACACTCCCCTAAAAAGAAAAAAAATGACACTCACCACGGCACATAAATCATAAAATTCAAAGATTTTTTCTATATACACTTATATGCATACATAGTTAGACCTTGACTTGCTTGCATTCAGAAGAAGAATGAGCCGAGCCGAGGCGCACACCTGAGCACACCTTTTAATTAATTAGTTACTACAAAAACGTTGGAGTGTGTGTAGTAGCCAAAAATAAACGTTTGTTAATTTGTTTACTCTTCCCTACACCTATTTGATGTTTCGATGTGTGGGTATAATTAGCAAAAGATGCTCCGCACCAAAAAAAAAAGAGCGTTTCCTATGTAATGGGATAGACGAATGTTGGACTAACAGACACCCACGTTAAGACATCTGAGACATCATCAAAATCAAAATTAAAAGTCTGCACATTAAAACAAAATTAAAAAAAAAATGAAATCGACCACAAAATACCTATCACTTATCTTCATATCAGAAATATGAAAATGTTAAAAATTCTTTACTCGACGAAATTTTTAGGTTTAGGTCTGTACCTGTGGACGGATCTAGAAAAAAAATGTAGATCTCAAAGACTATGTTTTGAACTTAGTCTAATAGGGACCCCCTGGACAAGTATCTTTCAGAAATGACAAAAGATTCATTGACCATGCAAACTCACATATTTTCTTGACTTTGAAAACAAAGGGTATCAAGGTTATAAAAAAAACAAACTGAAAATAAACTTCAGTTTAGGGTAGGTCTGAATGGAATCTACCTACAATTTGTAGTTAATTAGCATACCAACAAACTGAGATTCACAATTATATTGATTTTTGAATATTTATAGATCTCTGAGCTTCAATTTCGTCTTCTTTCTCCAGTCACCAGGAAAAAAACTCACCCTAAAAACCAGAAAAAAAACTCAAGTTTCCTCTTTCACGCACCAAAAAAATAAAAGCAAATATAATTTTGTAAAATAAATATGAAATTATGAGAGAAAGAAATATGAACCATGGGTAATACATAGAGTAAATCTATCAAAGAATTTCTCCCTCTTTTTTTTATTTTTGGTAAATGCCATCATCGACATTTCAACCCAGACCCAAACCATAAATATGTCAAAAACAAAAAAAAGGTAAAGGGGTAAAAGGGTTTCTGTTATTTTTGTGCCAAAAAAAATATCCGATATAAAATGTATAAAAAATTAATTAAAGACGCTCCATAAACAAAGTGAAAGTTCAATAAGTGCAACAAAAAAAAAACACAATTTTTTGCAAAAATAAAGCAATTTGAGTGAGTGCCAAATGATGAAGCGTGAACAGAAATGCGTACAAATCCCTTCCGTGGAAAGAGGAGAGCGGGGAGAGGGGAGAGGTAGGGGTATATACCGATCAGTAGGCGGCAGCTGTCGATAGTTTTTGCGTAAGAAGAAAAATGAAATTATTTTTGCGGTGGCTTTTCGGTTTGGGCATTTATAAAGCGATTACGGGCGTGGTTGTCTAGTAGCCTAATGTGGAGAGAATTCACTTTGTATGGGTGAAAGTGACCCAGCAATGGACCATGGACTAGAACTCATCACGCCTAAACACACACACACACACACACACACTCACCATCTCTTTTGGACAAAGGACGCGCAATTAGTTGGCAAGAGAAACGAGGGAGGAAACGCTACTCTCTGATTGCCCATTGTGTGGGTCGTATCTTATTTTAATCCCGTACATTGTTTGCTCTAATTTTGTTGTTTTGTATTTTATGAGGAATTCTCTGACCGAATGACAGACTGACGACTGGTCTTAGTGGGGTGAGGGGGTCTTCCCCGCATGCTGACAACAACAACAAAAAAAAGTATGCGAAAATTATGCGAACTACATTTTTATGTTAGTCAAAATTAAGTAAGAATTCTAGAATTGTTTTCTGTGTTTATACTATTAACCTATTCTAGTCTAGATCCAGGATATATCCAGATTTCCAAACTGTCGTTGCAATTTCATTGAATTCGGTACATAAACTAAAAGTTCTAAAAATGAATGCTGTAACATAACTTAATTTTAACAACTATTACATTTCAATTTTATATATTTTTTTATAATTTATTTATTTCGACTACGACCAATTCCATTCATATGTTTCAATCTTGCAAGGTGTATTACGGGAGAAATCTTATCCTAAATATAAATAAAAGGGTTTGAAACCTTTTTAAAAACTCGTGATATTAGATGCTGTTAGAGGAGAACTTCTAAATTAAATTTCATTAAGTTAGTTATTCTGAAATGTTCACCATTATGTTAAATAGCTAAACTATCGATATATCGCAAGCTCGAACAGAATTCAATCTAGCATCACTAATTGCTCTCTCCTTGCCCCTCCCTTCCTTTACATTATACTTTGAATTGCTCGCTTTCGTAGCACTTAACATTCAAGAAATGTACAAAATCATAACGTCGTCTAATCTTCCCATTAACATCGTGGAACAACGAAAGTTAAGAGGCATCGAATGCCCTAACGAGGAAGCAATTTAACAACTGGCCGAGAAATTGGCCTACAGATGCTTTCAAATGACAATGGGATTCTTTAGGCAATTTATTATTAATTGCAAATTGAATATTGTAAAAGATAGTATTTTAAGTGGATACGAAACATTAAAAAAATGTTTGAAAAATAGTCGAAATTTTCTTTCCATACAAATATCAGCTTAAAGCCTTTAATAAATCCCGCACAGACTACATAAACTAGACCCTTTTCTTTTGAATAAACTACAATTGGACCCCAATTATCTGGGACGGTCGGGACCAGAGCCATCACGGAAAATCGAAAAACCCGGTAAATCGTGAGCGATTTCGTACTTGAAATTTAATAAGTTCATACATAAAATATCTTTAAATCCATCTACAAACGTTTATTGATGGTCATACATTAATTAAAAATAAAATTCAATTATTATTTCAGAAGAATTAAAGTTTTCAAGAAAAATTAACAAAGTGTTAGATGCATTTATGGCCTTTTTAAAAGATACTTTTGAA